>OY982534.1:10007500-11257500 GCA_963859965.1 Ceramica pisi | reverse complement strand
AAAAACAACATTTAGAAAAACAATTCAAAACTAGTTTCACCGAAAACCGGATTTTTTTGTACGGAAGACGAAAAAAAAAACGGGTTTTAATTTTGGCCAGTTTTGCATTCACTTGTGTATAATATGTAAGGTCTAGTTAAAATTTTTGGTGTATTTAATCTCAACTCCCGAATGATCATTGAGACTGGGATCAGAATTTTCGGTGAAAGTTAAAACATATTAGGGAAGTAGTAAATATCTATAATATAAAATGAATCGCTGAATGTGCAGCGCAAATCTCGAGAACAGCTAAACCGATTTCGCTAATTCTTTTTTGTTGTGTTTGTTAGTATCAGAAGGTTATTATGTAAAAAAAAAGAAAGTTGCCAGTTGACGGGAGCGAAGCCGCGGGGGTAGCTAGTTTATAATATATTTAATGAGGCATGTTAAAAGTACACCGACTGGAGTGCTATTCACAACCGCGGCGGCCACAACCGCGTAAATGAAATTGACACCCATGACGAAAAGTTGTAAATTTTTTGCCGTTGCCATCTTGGATTATAGTTTTGACCCCATATTCGATATCAGCGACCCCAAAAACTATGGAAATGACACCCATGACGAAAAGTTGTAAAATTTTTGTCGGTGCCTTCCGGATTTTGGTTTTGACCCCATATTCGATATCAGCGACCCTAAAAACTATGAAAATGACACCCATGACGCAAAGTTGTAAATTTTTGCCGATACCGTCTACCGAAACAGAAATCCAAATTTCTGTTTTGACCTCATATTCGATATCAGCGACCCCAAACCCATGACGAACAGTTATCTAATTTTTGTCGGTGACATCACACCCAAAATCGTGAAAATATCACCCATGACGAAGTTTTCAAATTTTTGTCGGTGATATCTTGGACTTTGGTATTGACCCCATGTTTGATATTAACGACCCCAAAAACCACGACAATGGCACCCGTGACGTAAATTTTGGTGCGCGCTATCTTGGCTTATGGTTTTTACTCCAGATTCGTCATACATACGTACAGAAAAACGGTTAAAATCACAATCCTCATCCCTCCCATCCACTTACAAACCTCACAGCCGACAGCTTGACCTTACCCAAATCCTAAGCGGCTTAACCCCTCCCATCGATTTCTCAACCATGTCAACAACTGCTTAACCCCACCCATCCATATCCTGATGTTACCCAACAGATTTCTAAATCATATTCAAGTAATAAAATTATGATACTTACTCGTACTTAATTTTATTTTTATCCGAAAAAGTATCAACTCTTTCCTATCCGAAAAACGACGACGTACGACCCGCCACGATGAGTACTCACACGATTTTTATCCGAAAAAGTATCAACTCTTTCCTATCCGAAAAACGACGACGTACGACCCGCCACGATGAGTACTCACACGATTTTTATCCGAAAAAGTATCAACTCTTTCCTATCCGAAAAACGACGACGTACGACCCGCCACGATGAGTACTCACACGATTTTTATCCGAAAAAGTATCAACTCTTTCCTATCCGAAAAACGACGACGTACGACCCGCCACGATGAGTACTCACACGTATACACACTAGAATCTTTTCTATTACTTGTAATTTTGTTTTTTTTTTTATTTTTTGCAAGAGAGCGATACACCCGTGCTTCCACGAGCGCTTCTGAGCGCGGAATCGGGAATGATAGACCGCGCGTGTAAAATGTATGAAGAATTCGACAAGTGTTTTTATTTTAGTTAATAATTAAAAAATATTATATCTACTTAGATACAAAAAAATAGCTGGAACTATGAAGGACTATAACCGCAATTTTTTATAAGTTTGAAGATAAAATGAAATCTAAAATGGTACTTATTCGGACCCTACTTTTTAAAATTTTCTGCGATTATTGTGGTGCAAAAAAACGTGTTTGTTCGAAAAATTTTTATCACGACCTAATTTTTTTTTTAATTTACATCGAGAGATTAATATGTTATCTTTATATTAAGACCATGATATATTTACTTTTGTAATTCCTTATACATTGAAATGGTACCTGAAAATCACTATTATTTGTAGAAAAATGTAATAGCGTCCTTAAATATAGACCTGCTTCTTTCAAGTCGGATTTACAAAGTAAAGATCTACAAAGTAAAAAATAACTTTATTTTCGGAAGTCGGTGTCAAAATACGAAGAAACGAACAAAAACACCGATTTCCGAAATTAAAGTTATTTTTTACTTAGTAGTGTTTTTTTTTGGAAGTCGGTTGTATTTTTTTGTAAAAAGTTTTTTTTTCTATGTTAAAATAGTGTTCACTGTGTGTTTCTACACAACTTCTTGACATGATCAGATGACCCAGCCTTTTCTACTATATTGGGGTCGGCATCCAGTCAAACCGGATTTAGCAGAATACCAGTATTTTCCGCGGAGTGGCTGCCTACCAGACCTCCACAACCCATTAACTGGGTAGCACAGTACTACATGGCAAAACTAGTCAGATTAACTGGATTTTGACTATCCGTAACGACTGCCAAAGATGGTTAAATAAATAAAAATGTCATCCGGGAGCAACAGCAGTCCTCTACAATTTATATTTATGATGTAAAACAAACGCGGGAGGGCCAATTGCGATGTAAATAACAATGCCCCAAACATTTCAGGCGTTCAGCACAATAGTGAACAACGCTCTGCAAGTGGCCACAATAAACAGCGTGGGTGACTTCATACTGTTCCTGGGCAAGTGCATCGTGACGGCAGTCACTGGCATCATTGGTCTCCTACTCCTCAAACGCAACGCAGAACTGCATTTCTTTGCTGTCCCGACACTAGTGATATGCATTTACTCGTTCTTCATTGCACACTGTATTCTTTCTCTTTACGAGGTATGTTCCTATTTTTATTTGTTTGAAATAATTTGTTCTGTTTGTTTTTGTATACTTTCGAAGATAATTTACGCAGAAATAGTAAACCTTAGTCCTCCTTAGTGTCGTCCTTAGTGTTAGGTTTGATGTGCGTTTATTAATAAACTACTACCTTTAACAAAAAAAGAGACTTTATTTATATTTTCTTTTATAGATGGTAGTTGATTCCCTCTTCCTCTGCGTTTGCGAGGATCGCAATATGAACGGTAACGATGGCCGGTGGAAGAACACGCGTCTAGCGGAACTCGGCGGCCATAAACAAGAAAGATACGACGAGCAAGATGGCGCTGAGTTGCAGGATGTGCCAGACAAGTACTGAAGCTCGAAGCCTGTTGCTTGGAGCTTATGCATGTCCGTTGAGTGCCTTATAGTGGTTGCAGGCTGCAGAGTATTCATATGTAACTTATTATTGCTTTATTTGGTATACTAAAGATCTATACGCACTTGCGATTAACCGCATTCCCAGTTTGTTCGACCTTCAAGGCCGTTAATCCTTTCTGCAAAAAAATATGATTATTTATTGATCAATGGGCCAAAGTAAAAGCACCTTGCGCAAGCAGTACGCTTCGCGTGGTTAGCCAGAAGTGCGAACAGAGCAGTGTTTGTGAATGATAATAAAAAAGAGGAGCGCTGATTGGTGTGTAGAATCTTTAATGTAAATGTGGTGGAAGCTTTCGACTTTTGACTAAGTAACCCATTCGTCAGGAATGCTCATATCTTTATTATTCTATTTTGTCTTTTGCCTTAGAATAATGTCTGTGCTCGAAATACTTGACTGGTTTTTGTTCAAAACAAAAGTTCACAATGTTGTCTTGATATTAGGCATTTAAGGTCCTCATTTTGTGACATCATATAACCAACTGACCTGATAAGTAAGCTCTAAGCTGTAATAGCTTACAACCAGGTCAGTTGATTAGATGACCTTTTCGAAAGGTCACCATGGTTTAGATATCGATTGACCTAAAATCTACACGATAATAGGTACCTACCTACTATTGATTTGTTCAATAAGTACTATAGAATAAATTCCAAACCTTTCTGACGCTATCAATTTTATTTATATACTAGCTGACCCGCGCAACTTCGTCTGCGTCACATTTTCCATTACTGCTCCGCTCCTATTTGTCTCAGCGTGATTATATATATATATATATATATATACGCCTATAACCTTCCTCAATAAATGGGCTATCTAACACTGAAAGATTTTTTCAAATCGGACCAGTATCCTGACAGTTCCTGAGATTAACGCGTTCAACCAAACAAACAAACTCTTCTGCTTTATAATATTAGTATAGATTGCTTAGAGGTGCTGAATCAAGTGGATTCTTAATTTCGTCCAGAACAGTCCAAAAAGAAACACATTTTCTCCGATTTTTACTGACAATATTGCTGATCGTAGACCACTGATAAATATAGTTTGTTTTAAGATTTTATAATATCAAAAAAGTTTTACTGGGTTCATAGAATCGATTTATTATAGAGGAGCTCGTTCAAATCGGACCAGTAGTTCCTGAGATTAACGCGTTCAACCAAACAAACAAACTCTTCTGCTTTATAATATTAGTATAGATTGCATAATATACAAAATCAAGAATATAATTATGAAGAGGGTACCTAATGCAGGGCACTGTATCATCTCTATCGGTTGAAATGCCGACCAGCCCAGGTACCTAATCTCCTGGTACAAACTAATCTTGAATCAAAATCAACAAAATCAACTATCGAACGAATGGTGCTGAATCAAGTGGATTCTTAATTTCGTCCAGAACAGTCCAAAAAGAAACACATTTTCTTCGATTTTTACTGTCAATATTGCTGATCGTAGACCACTGATAAATATTATTAAAAAATCTTAAAACAAACTATTGTTTTAAGATTTTATAATATCAAAAAAGTTTTACTGGGTTCATAGAATCGATTTATTATAGAGGAGCTCGTGGCTAAAGCCGCACGGGCCGATCTTCAAGGCTAAACTATAACAGACGAACGCATCGATCTTCAAGGTTAAGCAACGCTTGCGAAGGTTGGTCTGTGGGTGGGTGACCATCTTGACATACCGAGTTTCCTTCGTGCCTCAGAAAGCACGTTAAGCCTTTGGTCCCGGCTGTCATTTGTAGATCTTTGGCAGTCGTTACGGATAGTCAAAAGCCAGTAAAATCTGACTGAAATCTTGCATTGAATGAGTTGTGGAGGTCTGGTAGGCAGCCGCGCCACGTAAAATACCGGTATTCAGCTGAATCCGGTTTGTCTGGAAGCCGAGCCAATATAGTAAGGAAAAGGCTAGGTTGTTATAATGGTCACCCATTCACAGACCGACCTCGGCAAGCGTTGCTTAACCTTGAAGATCGACGTGTTCGGCTGATATAGTTTAGCCACATTGAAACATAATACCAAATATTCATCTCTTCTGTTAGTAAACAGTTTACTTATGGATACAGGTAACTCCGGACTCCGGAGGAGACTCTCCTCCTCCCAGTAAATCGAAAAACAATCTAGTAATTCAATCAAATCCATACTTCCATAGCTAATAATTTCAACATTATACGTCTTTAAATTAAACAACATAAAACATGGGGCTGACCTTATGCTACTGCGGAGAATCTTAACACCGCGATTCAGAAAAACGCGTCATAAGTACAACGCCATCTATCGATCTACAACGTAACTGAACTGTCTTTATGCTCATAACTACTCATAAGTTCAAACTTAGAAGCTTACACGTTACGATAAATAATGATAATACCGCGTGTATCTGACATCGACGCACAAACGATTTCCATGGGTCCGGGGCATGATTCTGGACACCCTAGACTTAGAATTTTTCGTCGGCTTTTTTCTCATTTTTTTATTTTTTTCAAGGGTTTTTTTACTTTAGACTGCTCATAATCGTTATTCTGACCTAACCCAATGAGATTTTTAATAAAAAAATAATTAATTAACTACTTTCACTAAAAAGAGCAATCTGAATAAAGCCACAAATAGATTTCAGCTCAGCTGAGCTGATACTTTGTGGTACTCTTGAAAAAAATTAGAAAAGAACCGACGAAAAATTCCAACACTGGGGTGTCCAGAATCATGCCCTGGACCCATGGAAATCGTTTGTGCGTCGATGTCAGATACACGCGGTATAATAACATATAATTATAAACATTATGTGTTTAATTAAAAAATAACTCAAAAATACATTGTTTCGGGGTCTTTTCACACATTTCTTATTAAAAAATTTCTCAATAGATGGCATTGCAAGTATCTGAAGTCTCAATGAAAACAACCTATTTTAGCGCTCGATGAAGTTTCTTCGTAAACTTTAAAATTCGATATCTTTTGATTTTGTGGGTCGATTTTGATGAAATAAACACTAAATGTTGCTCCGATTATCACTTAATATTTCGAAGTACCTAAATTTTGAATCCAATCAGTGGTTTATGCGTGATGCTCCTCCAAACGCACAGACATACAGACGCACAGACAAACAGACAAACAGAAAAGAATTTCAAAAACTGCTTTTTTGTGTTCTATGTCATTTTTCTGACATTTCTATGTATTTTTTATGCGAAAATATTCAATGTACAGACACGGCAACTCTACGATTTTATTATATGTATAGATTTTGTTTGATGAACTTAGTCAGTTGAATAAAACACCTATTTTATTTTCAGGTGATACTGGCAGCCTTTTTTGTATTATGAAGAATCGTACGCTTTTACTCACTCAGACTTATTAGTGCATTTTTTATTTATTATTGACATAATTTAAGCACATTGACACCAGACGATCGTGTGAATCACTACTTTTTGTAACTTATCATAATAATCGACGATGGTGCAATGTTAGTAGGTATAAGAGGTCATGGTTTTCCGTGTTTTCATATATATTTTTCTAGCAAAAATATCGATTGCTAATATTGAATTACGTTTTATGAATGTTTACATGAATTTTAGAAATGTTTATGACAAGCACTAGAAATGTTATTTTTGTGTAATATTTCAAACTATGTTTTCCAATAATTGTTAGTGTGACAATGACGTTTTTAATGTGCAGAAACCAGAAACTGTTTTGATGGTGATATGACTGCTGGTTTGAAAAGGGAAATATCCAGTAACACGTTCTAAAAATAGAAATCTCACATATTGTTGTAAACTCGAATGCTCTATGAAAGTATTTATGATGCCTACTGACAGGCCGATTTAAACTAATTGCATTGCAAAATAGTACCTTACTAAAGAACTGCAAGACAGCTAGTGGAATGATTTGTTGTAATCCACTCTTCTGCCTGCAGGGTTCTATTGTAGGTACTTTGCAGTGTTTTATCTAAATAATCAGGTACAAACAAAATATATGTTATGTAATGACCACATCCACAGATTAGATATACCTAATTACTAACATAGATTGTATTTCCATAGAATCTGATGGATAGGTCCCATTTGTTCTATGGAACATGACGTAATAGAACAAATTGAGAAAATAATTATTGTCCCTATTTGTACTATAGAACAGTTTGTCACGTTTTTGTCTCAAATTGTTCCATAGAACAAACTAAGTATATAAACTTCTTGAAGTTGATATGTAAACTGGCCACTCGAGAATGATTTGCTACCACTTGTCTTGTGACATTGATGATTAGATGGTTACCTACTCACCGACAGAAATTTTAATGGATTTTTCATTCACGTCTTAAATATCTTCATCATGGAAGAATTTGGGAAAAGCGATTCCCATTTAGTTCTGTGCATTCACGGACAAATAAAAACAGAAGCAAAAGCTAGTATGTAGTTCTATAGTACAAAATAATAGGGACAATATTTTCTCAATTAATTGTTCTATTACGTCATGTTCCATAGAACAAATGGGACCTACTCAATCTGATTATGGGCTAATCAAAAAAGGCTTGCAAATTAACTAAAAGTTTTATAATGTTTTACTTCAAGTACAATTTTATATTTTTTTACAATATTTTTATTATGCTAAGTGATGTTAGTTGATATGTTTTTAATTTATACATTCTGACACAAATGTTATATGCACAGATTGTTATTCATTCCAGTTTTTCCATAATTTCACAGAAGTGCTCAATTTTTTAATCTAGTTAAATTTTTTTAATGATTTTTTTAAGCAAGAGAGCATAATTTGATGTCAAGGTGAATCTTTGTAAGCATAATGAAATAAAATTATTATTTTATAGTTATAATTACCGTCCATATTAAAAAAAATCCTTTTTAGAGTTTTTTACTTGTATGTATAAGAGATGGAACTGTAAGCATACGTTTTTTTTTGGAATCTCAAACCTAATATGATCTTACATTATTATAAAGTTCCGTCAACTAGCTACCCCCACAACTTTCTTATTTTTTTTTCTTTCTTAAGAACCTACTCCTGACAATAACAAACAACAAAAATAGAATCGCGAAATTGGTCCAGCTGTTCACGCGTGATGCGATGACCAAGGGAAACAGAGATTAATTTATACATATGTATATGTATAGATGATCCTTTTTCTGTTTTAGTAACTGCATAATAATTTTTTTTATTTTATAAAACTTGTTGGTGTTTAATTTAGTTTCTTATTTACATTTTATATTACTTGTAACATGCAATCATTCGATAAAATAACTTAAAAATATGCAATGTTTTATTGAACACTATTTATGTAGCAGTAATTTTTTTTAATGTTATCTCAACCTAGCTCTTCCATAATTCAGAAATTAAGCATTCAGAGAATCATCGATAAAAATAATAAACTATATAAAATAAAAAACAATTGTGTGAAAAATAAATTTTATTATCACGATTTACCAGGTTTTTTCTTTTTAAACTGCTTCCTTTTCTTGATTTGATCAGATATTGCTTTACTCTTAGCTTTGAGTTGCTTACGTCTGATTGTTTTGTCTGGATTCGTTTTAGATTTCTTCATCAACATACTAAATGCTGGCTTTTTAACTTTATTCTCACTTTCTTGTTCTTCCATTGAGTGTTCTTGTTCTTCTATCTCTTCTGTAAAGCAATAGGCATATCAAACAAATGAAAATAATGTTATTAATTATAACATACTAGCTGACCCGTGCCCACTTCGTTGGGTGATATTTTTCGGATTAATATACAGGATATTAAGCTCTCATTAGTTTTAAAGTTCTGACTAAAGCTATCTATCTAAACCATTAACGGATTTTTTCTTCAAAAATCCAATGATGCAATTGTTTATTCTCAGGCTTGATGTTGATAAAAACTGCATCAATGATGTTTGAAAATTATTGAGTTGATATTTTTTATGAAAAATAAAAAAAGTTTCTGTTACAAAATGAGCTCCTTCCTTTAGTTTCCCATGTATTAGTACTCCCCAGAATTTGATCCTTATTAGCTATACTTTTGGATGGTGTAATAACACAGGTGTGTGATATTTTTTCAAAGTCAACCAGTGCAAGTCCTGGGTAGGAACAACAATTTTAAAAATAGTCCCTTCTCTTTCATATTGCTCCATCTTTTCTTTGGCCATCCTTTCCCTCTCCATCCGTCCACAGTTACGTTCATTACGCTTTTAGTTAAATGAGTTTCCTCCCTACTCTTCTTAACATTCATAATAACTTTTCACACATATAAACCTAATTTACCTTTGACAACAACTTCTTGAGCCTTCTGCATGGGATCACCTTTGAAGAAGTCAGCTCCCTCAATATCAGGGTAACCAGTCTCTGGCTTGGTAGCTTCATAAACAGCTTTCTTCTCAATCCTCCTTTCATATTTGCTTCCAGCTTTTTTGGATGCAGCTTGTCTCAATTTTGCAGGGCTAATATATTTAGCATTTTCCCATAATGTTGCACCACCAAATGACCCAGAAAATATTTTTACCTGAGAAGATTGCAAAAAGTTTATAAGTCAGTTTTGGGTTTGGCTCTTCCATTATCCTAAATAAACCCTAAAATATAAATTCAAGCTTCCTATACATACAGGGTTTAACACAAATCTTGGTCCAATTTCAGCCAAAGCTCCATCTTCAGACAGAATTTGATAGTTTCTGAACCAAATTCTGTTGTCAAGTATCATGAAGGTATACACATGGTCAAAGAATGGTTGACTCTTGGGATGGTGGTAAGGAACACCAAATGTCTGAATGAGTAACTCTTTCAGCAGAGTGTAATGTGGATCTTTTGTGAATTGCGGGTCAAATGACAAAAGTGGCCGGGATCCTCTCAGGCAGTTTCCAGTCATTTTTAATTCACCCATTGTGTAGACTGAAATGAAGTAAACAAAAATTTAGATTCAAAACACCATGTAGTAGTACCAAGTAACTTAACACTTTTACAAACAGGAAACAACATACTATTTTCAACCAGGAATTTGACACTTGGTCCATTTGGTATATTAGCCATCCACATATAGAGATCTCTCATCTTTCTGCCTTCAAAGAGTATGCATTTGTTGCAATTCTTCATTTCACTGATTTCATTGACAACATACAAGTTCTTACTCCTCTCCATTTTTGATTCTGTCTTGTGATGTGGCATTATTTTCTTTATGTCTTCCATCAAATGCCGATGGCGGTGGTTAATCCCACGTGCGGCGAAGACTAAAACTCTTTGCCTATTGATCCATTTTACCTGAAAAAAAAAAAAAATGCCTAAGGTTATGTTTACAGTTCATGTATAAAAATATATGAAAGACAATGGAAAATCATTCATTTAGACCCATCTAGCCATTGTACAGAACAGAAATTCCAAAGCGATTTCATTATGATAATATTTCGTAAATAAAAGCCATTTTAATATAACCTGTCTTGGTGCCGGATCATCAGACATTCGAACAGGTGGCAAAGTCACTTCATTTTGATCATCTTTTTTATTTTGAAGCATTACTTGTTTTTTCTTTCCACTTTTTGACTTAATTTTCACCATTTTTAAGAATTACAAACACGTGTGAAACTTGAAAAGACGAAAGAAATGTGGCCAAAGAGTATAGTAATTATATCTGGAATGTGAATGTGGCTAATATACACCAAAGAGTATAGTAATTGATATACACAGACTACATAGACATACATTACATAGAGATACTACGTAGGTATCTGATTTATATTGTCAATGTCACATTTTGTTCGACTTCATTGTCAACACTGAAAATGGTGTAGTTTAAATTATAATTTTATCGACATCGATGACAAAATCGACTAAAAATTGTTTATGCGATCTTTAGTAAAACAATTCTATTGTACTACCTTAGAAGTTTTTTGACCGCAGTATTTTGCTATAGTATCAAGAAAAGGTGTGATGGTGTTAACTAATTCCATAGATATTGATTTTAAATGACGCCACTTTGATTTGTAGTCAATGTTTTCGTCATGATATGATGATCGATTGTTTACACTCCTGCAGATTGTAATATCACGCTATAAATGGATATTGAGTTTTATTGCGTACTTTGTATTCTTCGGCAGTTTCGTAAGGATTAGCACAATTTGAAACTATCTTTAGCAAGCAGCCGATCGAACTACGTTCTACACTTCACTATGTTTATCCAAAGTTACGCAATCATTGTTATCGGATGGATTCGACCTCGATGCGAACGAATAATAAATAAACTAAAGATTTAAATAAATATTCTATTGAACTTTAGATAACAGATTAAGTTTAATTATTCTCTGCCAAACATACTGTTGCTCCCAATCAGTCCACCATTGGGATTAAATTGTACCTTATACATTGCAGAATTCTAAATGGACTCGTTCACTATCAGTATCATTTTTTGTTTGGTGTAAGACGCTACAGTCGTTGTGTTTAAGTAAATAAAGACGATAAAAATATTCTTTTAAAAATGATTACTAAATCATTAACGTCGTTTGTGAAGATACTCAGTAAGAATAATGTTTTGGAACAAGTTAGATATGCATCACACGCTCTACCACAGCTGTCTTCGGTAAGGAACAATCGGTTTTGGAACTGATAATAAATTAATCTTAATTAAATACCTACCTACATATACATCTATACTAATATTATAAAGAGGTATCATTTGTTTTTACGTTTGTATGTAGGGAGTAATCTCAGGAACTACTGGTCCGATTTAAAAAATTCTTTCAGTATTAGATAGCCCATTTATCGCGGAAGGTTAATGGCTATATATCATCATGCTAAGACTAAAAGGAGCATTAATGGAAAATGTGACGCAGACGAAGTTGCGTGGGTCAGCTAGTAGGTGTATATTACACTAGCTGACCCGCGCAACTTCGACTTCCTCGATAAATGGGCTATCTAACACTGAAAGGATTTTTCAAATCGGACCAGCAGTTCCTGAGATTACCCCTACATACAAACTTACAAACAAATGTTACCTCTTTATAATACTTATTAGTATAGATTAGTATAGATATTATAGGTAGGTAAATAAAACATACAAATGACATTACGACTGTCATGTTTATTGTTTCCTATTCTGAGACGTCAGTGTCTGAGACTCATCATAGCAAACGATGAGTTTTCTTACCCAAGGATCATACCTGCTTAATTAAGTACGCTCATAGTAGTACTCTATGGTACGCTCTTTTAGGAAAGGGGACAATAGTCGCGAAAGAGTGTCGTTTCTCCTCTGATGAATTATTTTAACCATAAAATATGTAGGGTGTAGGTTATACGTTTAATTTTGCAAAGGCATATGTTAATTAAAGACAGCATAAGATAATGTTTTCTAAACCATACACTACATTCTTTTAATATCCGATTTTTGTGGTGTAGATAGATGTAGTTTGCACTTTCAGTTGAACAGATGGTGTTACGACTTATTGTCATCACTTCGTCCTGTTGCCTTTAGGCTCGTAGGCATTGGCCCATGTAACATGGGAGACTGCGAACACACGGAAAGACTACAGTGCATGGCCAATGTACCGTAATTGGCCATGCACCGTAGTGTTTCCGTAGAATATAATAGAATAGAATATTCATTTATTTGCTCAGAATATTCATTTAGACAGTGGCGCTGATTTCTGGATCATCCATTAATGATTGAGATGTGGTCCTGCGCTGATTTCTGCCCCTTTACTTACTTTTTAGGAAAAATACAACATACAAAGAAAAAAGTTTGGCACGATAGAGCCATCAGACGTTGGTTACTTCCGGTCTGTTCTTGGAGAAGAACGAGTGTTGACAGACGAAAGTGATGTATTACCATATAACATTGACTGGATAAAGAATTGCAGAGGTACTGTAAACATTACGATCTTTAGGAAAAAAAATATTAGAAGATTATAATATTAGATGATTGCAATGATTATATTCTCTTACTTCTCGTCAAGAACACTTATGTTTTGTTTTGTACTGATGCGAATGTCACGAACAGATAGGATGTGCATAATAATAAATTATTAAATCGTAGGTAACTATCAGACGAATTACATTATTGATAAATTTCAGGACAATCAAGAGTGGTATTAAAACCTCGGAGCACAGAGGAGGTTTCTACAATCCTGAAGTATTGTAACAACAAGCGACTGGCGGTATGTCCTCAGGGGGGCAACACTGGACTCGTCGGTGGCTCGGTGCCGGTGTTCGACGAGATCGTCATCAGTTTTGCACTCATGAACAGAATCGTCACCCTTGATGATCTCTCAGGTTTATATTTTACTTACGAATAGTGTTCAACTGTTTATACGATACAAAGATTATTCGCATTACTATAGTAACATTAACACTAACATCCCATCCATCGTTCGAACTTATTTTATCTGACCGGCACGCTGGTTCGATTCCCGAGCGATTATGCTCGTTTAGTCGGCTGATTGGATCCGCTCGGTTCGGTTCACGGTTTTTAAGTGCCTACTTAAAAGGTTTATGTCAAATGACGGTATATTCTGTACAGATCGAATGATACTGTACATAAGTATAAGAACGTGGAATAATGTTTCGTAAAGTCACTACCTACTCAAACTTTTTTCAAGTAAGCAAGGTATTACACAACAACGCTTACAAGCTGCATTGCATTTACTTGGTTAGCTAATGCACTCGTAACCAATGACGTATTTTATATAGTAACCATTATTTCTAGAACTACACTTCTGAGCTATGAGCACGTTGAGCCGAAGTTCTAAAACTTCCTACGATCCTGTCTAACAAATCACCTGCTGTGGCCGTTTTATTCCGGTGTTAAGCAGGCAGGTACCGGTTGAAAATAACTGTATTATTTCTTTAAAATTAGAACGTAGTTGCCCGCCACACTAGAAATTTCTCATGTATCGTAGGTGCGTTCACAAACATTTAAACACACTATACACAAACAGCCAGACCTGGAAAAACTATC
This sequence comes from Ceramica pisi, assembly GCA_963859965.1. Lineage (NCBI taxonomy): Eukaryota > Metazoa > Arthropoda > Insecta > Lepidoptera > Noctuidae > Ceramica > Ceramica pisi. The sequence goes on along the minus strand of OY982534.1, from coordinate 11,243,320 downwards.
TGTAGGCTAAACAAATATTGGTTCCGTGCGGGAGTCGAACCCGCGAGTCCCGCGAGACGCAGCGCAGCTGCAGTCAATCGCTGCCTGCACCCACTGCGCCAACCGTGTCGTCAATGTTTTTTTTATCTGTCTACAATCGTAAAATCATTTGCAGGAGCCTTAGTTTGTGAAGCTGGTTGTATTCTGGAGAATCTGGACAACTATGTACGCGAGAGGGGTCTCATTATGCCATTGGACCTGGGTGCTAAAGGTACCTGCCACATCGGTGGTAACACCAGCACGAATGCAGGAGGACTGAGGTTACTGCGATATGGTAACTTGCATGGATCTGTATTAGGAATTGAGGCAGTAAGTTTTAAAAAATCGCAATATTTTACTTGGAGGAATAACAGTGATAAATAGTGGGTATGGATGAACCAATGACCACGAAACACATTCATATCTGCCATTAATAATGTTCAGTGTTTTCTATTTGTATAATTATTTTGTTTTAGTTAGTTGGTTGGTAGGTATTTAAACAGAATTACCTTAATTCGGTCTGACACTCCTAATGGTCAGAGCGGAGTCATAACGATTTCGCATCCTACAATGACTCCTAATTAGGTATTGCGTTTATTCTGTTACACGTAGTTTAGTTAGTATTAGATATAGATGGATAGGCGTGCTTTCATGACAGGTTTGGTGCTTTGTCTACAAGACCCACACAACCTGTTTTCTACAAATCTGAGCAAGTGATAGCCGTCGTCTGTTTTCATTTCCCTATCTCTGCATGAATAAACAACTAGATAACTATCTATGCTGTTTTATAGATACCTACGGAAATTTTCTAGATCAAATAAATAGGAATAAAGATAAAGATAATTTTATGTGTCAAAACATGCGTAGGTAAACATGCGAATTAAGCATGCAGGATGACACAATTGACGTTATTTACTTCAATGTTTATATTTGTATTACTGATAATATGCATGTTGTAAATAAGTCTCTATTATGATATATTCGTCGTTACCTACTAGTTAGGATGAATCTTAACTAAGATTGGAACAGTTTGCAAGTCCCTGTTGTTTTCCATATAATTCGTATCAGTTGATAAATTCGTAACGTGGGTGGTGTGAGAAACCGGTTTCACAAAACCTGACGCCACGCCAGCTTTCTTCTCTTGTATCGTGTGACATAATTACGCACAGATGCTGGAAACACAATATTCTCGTAAGATTTAGGACTCGTGAGTCGGTAAAGATGTGTCTATTTGAGGAAATCTAACAGCAAACAGGCACACCCAAAACTTAGCAACCATACAAATAATAATAGTATTATTCTAAGTAGCAGACTCTTTTACTTTTTCTCTTTCTAACATAAGTACTTACCTACTTCGTTTAACCACCTAATCTATCTTCGTATTTCAAGGTAAAAGCCGATGGCACTATCATAGACTGCCTAAGAGCTCTTAAAAAGGACAACACTGGGTATCACTTGAAGCATCTCTTTATAGGATCTGAAGGAACGTTAGGACTCGTAACCAAAGTCGCTATACACTGCCCGGTGTTGCCTAAGGCCGTGAATTTGGGTTTCTTTGGTAAGAAAACTTTTGATTCTACCATGCATGTCTGTTTACTGGTCCATAATCATATCAGGTATTAGAACACCTGCACTAAGCGTGTGGTTGCTATTGTTGCCATCCATGTATATTTTATCAAAAATTGTTTAGGCACAAATGGAATATGGATCACATTTCTCTAACCATTGTTAAAAATTCCAGGTGTCAAAAACTTTGAAAATGTTCTGAAATTGTACAAAAGTGCCAAATCAAAGCTTGGGGAAATTCTGTCAGCTTTTGAAATGGCCGATTTTGATTCTATAGACTGCACAGTGAAGAATCTTAAACTACCGTAAGTAACTGAACTGCAAGAGTAGCTACTTATTTTCTGGGAGCCTTAATAGTAGGTACCTACTAATCTTAAAATTATAAAAACCAGTCAAGTGCGAGTCGGACTCTCACAGAGTTCAGCACCATAAACCTTAATTTGTTGTTATAGCGGCAATAATTTCAACTGTCTACGGTAGGGTTCCGTTGGTTACCTTTTAGGTACGGAACCCTAAAATTAATAATAGATAATATTTTTCAGAAACCCTATCTCAGAGTATCCGTTCTATGTGTTGGTGGAAACACACGGAAGTGACGAGGTTCATGACAGTGAGAAGCTGACTAGATTCCTGACTAGTGAAATGGAGTCAGGACTCATCGTGGATGGAACTGTCGCGTCAGAGCCTGCTAAAATGCAGGTGATTGATATTATAGCTTACAGGCACAGTATAAATATGGACAGTACGGAAACTACCTACAAACGCTCGAAACGGCACACTCACACAAACATGCGCACCGACGAGACTTTACGGTGCCCGTCGCGGAACTCTCAATAGTGAGTGCCGCCGGCCGCGTCAAGACGAATGGTCACATTTAAGTTTAGCCCCGCGATCTTTTTAAAAATGCCTCGAACGTAGGTATTATCTATGCGTAGTATACGGCTGTTTGAACTCAGCATCATCACAACCGGAGCTAACGTAAAATTTAAACGGAAATTTCACCCGGCGGTCCGCCAGAGGTTAAACTTCCTGCTGATTTTGAAAGGTGAGAAGTTTTAATGATATTGTTACTTAATCGTTATCGAAGTATAAGTCCGTGTGATCGATCAAAATGAATTCGTGAACTTCAAAACTATTAGGTACTACTACTTCTTGTAAATCCAAGATGGCGCCTGCTACAGGTACATTTTTTTTTGTCATGGGTGTAATTTTCATGGTTTTCGAGGGTGTTTAAGCCGACAGTGATGTCAAAAGGTGAATCCAAGATGGCGGCTGCAAAAGGTACCAATTTTTTCGTCATGGGTGTCGTTTCCATGGTTTTCGAGGGTGTTGAAGCCGATAGTCATGTCAACGTAAATCCGAGATGGCGGCTGCAATAGGTATCAATTTTTTCGTCATGGGTGTCGTTTTCAAGGTTTTCGAGGGTGTTGAAGCCGATAGTGATGTCAAAACGTGAATCCGAGATGGCGGCTGCAATAAGTACCAATTTTTTCATCATGGGTGTCATTTTCATGGTTTTCGAGGGTGTTGAAGCCGATAGTGATGTCAAAATGTGAATCCAAGATGGCGGTTGCAATAGGTACCAATTTTTTCGACATGGGTGTCATTTTCATGGTTTTCGAGGGTGTTGAAGCCGATAGTCATGTCAAAATGTGAATCCAAGATGGCGGTTGCAATAGGTACCAATTTTTTCGACATGGGTGTCATTTTCATGGTTTTCGAGGGTGTTGAAGCCGATAGTCATGTCAAAACGTGAATCCAAGATGGCGGTTGCAATTGGTACCAATTTTTTCGACATGGTGTCATTTTCATGGTTTTCGAGGGTGTTGAAGCCGATAGTCATGTCAAAACGTGAATCCAAGATGGCGGCTGCAATAGGTATCAATTTTTTCGTCATGGGTGTCGTTTTCAAGGTTTTCGAGGGTGTTGAAGCCGATAGTGATGTCAAAACGTGAATCCAAGATGGCGGCTGCAATAGGTACCAATTTTTTCGTCATGGGTGTCATTTTCATGGTTTTTGAGGGTGTTGAAGCCGATAGTGATGTCAAAACGTAAATCCAAGATGGCGGCTGCAATAGGTACCAATTTTTTCGTCATGGACCGGTGTCATTTTCATGGTTTTCGAGGGTGTTGAAGCCGATAGTGATGTCAAAATGTGAATCCAAGATGGCGGTTGCAATAGGTACCAATTCTTTCGACATGGGTGTCATTTTCATGGTTTTCGAAGGTGTTGAAGCCAATAGTGATGTGAAAACGTGAATCCAAGATGGCGGCTGCAATAGGTACCAATTTTTTCGTCATGAGTGTCGTTTCCATGGTTTTCGAGGGTGCTGAAGCCGATAATCACGTCAAAACGAGAATCCAAGATGGCGGCTACAGTAGGTATCAATTTTTTCGTCATGGGTGTCGTTTTCATAGTTTACGAGCGTGTTGAAGCCGATAGTGCTGTCAAAACGGGAATCCAAGATGGCGGCTGCAAAGGTACCGAGCGCCCGAAACGTTTTCATCCAACAGCGGCTCGCGTACGCTCCCGGGAGACAAAACTTGTAAAAGGTTACGCCGTAATGACAAAGTGCTACAAGTTGTGTGTTAATATTAAATCGTTTTCCGTGTTTAAACTGTCGTCTTTTGTCAAGATTAACCAACGCCATGAGATTCCTTATTCAAATTGTACTTGTAAGCTAGTTATTCAAATTCGATTGATTGATCACTACAGAACAAAAATTTAAAAAAATAAACAAAAATATTAAAAGTGACAACCCTATTGCTTCAATGGAGCGTAGGTATTTATATTCTCAACTAGGCTTAGTTTCCGTACTGTCCATATTTATACTGTGTTACAGGTTCGAATGGATACAAACCGGTTTAGACCAATTTGCAGATATAAGTAGCGTTTATACATAACTAGTAGGTATATAAACGTTGATAGATACATAATCCTAATCTTTATTTTTTCGGATTGCAGACAATTTGGAATCTACGCGAAAGCATTGCAGGCGCGGGATTAGTAGGAGGCTACGTATTCAAGTACGATGTTTCTATACCGCTGAAAAACTACTACGATCTGGTGCCAATTTTGAGGAAGAGACTCGGCGATAAAGCCATTAAAGTGTTCGGATATGGGCATGTCGGTTAGTAACAAGATTATATTCATTTAAGTATGTGTACGTAGACACCGATGATACAAAATAGTAGCCAATATTTTAATCAATATTTCAGGGGACGGTAACATTCACATCAACGTCACAGTGCCGCAGTACACCAAAGAATTGTCATCTCTTATGGAGCCGTTCATCTTTGAAGAAGTGAGCAAAGTGAACGGTTCCATCAGCGCCGAGCACGGCATTGGCTTCAGGAAGCCCATGTATATACACTACAGTAAAGATCAGTCTGCGCTACAGCTTATGAAGGATCTCAAACTGCTGATGGATCCTAACGGAATCCTTAACCCTTACAAGGTCTTACCTGACGAGGCATAATATAAGATAACATTAGTTCACTATTTTATTTTTAATATTCTATTTTTAACCGACTTCCCAAAAAGGAGGAGGTTATCAATTCGGTTGTATGTTTTTTTTTTTTTTTTTATGTTTGTTACCTCATAACTCCGACAATTATGAACCGATTTGAAAAATTCTTGTTTTATCTGAAAGGATATACTTGCAGATTGGTCCCATCTAAATCATATCAAAATCGGTTACGAACTTTGGATTTTAAATCGAAATACCTGGAATTTGACTATTTAGATGATTCTTTGATAATCGAAATTGCGTATTTTGCTTTTCTGCGATTTTGCAGTGGTGTTGTTAGGTGTAGGGTACCACTAAAAAGTGAAAAATAAAAAACTTTTTACAAAAAAATACAACCGACTTCCAAAAAAAAAACACTACAAAGTAAAAAATAACTTTAATTTCGGAAGTCGGTGTCAAAATACGAAGAACGTAACAAAAACACCGACTTCCGAAATTAAAGTTATTTTTTACTTTGTATTGTTTTTTTTTTTGGAAGTCGGTTGTATTTTTGTTGTCGCTTTTCAAGTTCAAGTGACATAAAATCTCGATGCCACAATAACAATGTAGATAGTGGAGTTGCGTCATTATGCCTTAGACACTTGTAAGTAGCACTGATAACAAGAGGAATAAGATAAAATAAAAGAAAACCAATTTATTTAAATGACTTTTATTAAAATATCCATTTATTCTTATAACATTCATAATATCACTGCAACAAAAATACAATGGAATATTATAAACATTTTCCTAATTGCTTCAAATAAATAAATGTTGTATTCCATAAATATATTCGAAAAAGGTTTCATTACTTTATAATCAGCACAAATGGCTTAGTTTAGCAGGTAGCTTATTTATTGCTATGTAAATTGTTTAACTCTCTTAAATCACTGTAGTCTATCGATCAGCAATAAATTAGGGTCATTTAGTTTTTAAATCCATTACACACACAAGGCATCTGTCACACCGTCTCACTCATTTCAAATAGGCAAATATAATTACAACACACGACACAAGTGTAACGAATTTGGCAAAACATACTGATCTACTACACATCGACAAACCATTTAAAAGTTATGAGAAAATGCAACTGGAAGTATCGATAGAACAACTTTATATGCTCTGGAAGATGTATCTAGCTCCTTATAAAGATCAGTTTACTTTTAAATAGTAAAAATGATGCAGTTGTTTAAAATACAAACAATGTCAAATGTACAAAATGACCTAGTATTTTAATTGTGAATGATGCACTAAACTAAAGAAATTTGTGCCAAAGAAATGTATAAATTAAAATGAATCTTGATTGTATTCCTTACTGCATCCCACCAAAAGAAGTTCAATCAATTAAAAATTACATACAATTACGATAATTCATTCATCAGTAAAATGGACAAAATGTCATTTAAGTAAATAAAAAAATTTTCAGCCTTCTAACTTATGCAATATTATTATGTAACATTTTTCTCCAGTGGGCATTGTTTACAATGGAATGGAAGTAATTAGCCTTATTCCTGCATACAGAAGGTGCTTATGTTTTTACTTAGGTTTATTTCAACATTTTCTGTATTGTTTGAGGAAATGTGAAGAAACCCCAAAATTCATGCAATGTTAGAAAAAAACAATGGAGAAATGATGAGATCACTAAACATTAGAGATATAGACGAAATGTAAACAAGAAAATGGCTCTAACATTATGGCCGTCAAATTTAGTGGTGGGAACTAATAAAATATATTAGCAGCTTAACGATACAAGAAAACAACACAACAGTACTTTTTAATTAAATAAAACACTTAGTTACCTAAACTTGTTTACATTTAGTCCACGTGATTATAAGTCGGATGTGTTTACGTATAACATTAAAAACTTTAATAACTGGGTAATTTATGACGTAACAGAATCAATACTTAGATTAAGTATAAACATTTTCCTCATACGCAAACACAGCTAAGACCCTCCGGAACAACAGACCAAAAGATTAAATATCACACTAAAAATAAAAATTATAAGACTTTTTTTACTGAAAATATTCTAGTTTGGTCATACATAAAGGCATATGAAATCTAAAATTAAAAAAGCTTTAAGTCGGTATATAATCCTGATACTTAATTCACTACGTTGGAGCACCTAAAAGTAAAGTTGTTGTTTTTCTTTAAGTAGGTAAGGTGGAAAACTGTTAGTAGGATGCTATAGTTAACAGTCAGCGTATTCTCTCGTGGCCGTGGCACCAACGTCGCTCCGCGGTGCAGGATACGCCAAGGTCTTACATCAAACTCATATTGAAATCGTTGATAGGATGGCTACGAGGTTGATCGCTCCCATTAAATCTTTTTTATAGTTTTATATATTTTATATTTTTTTTATAGTTTTTCACCATTGTCCTAGCATAGTAGACGCAGTTTGGTCTGTGCCCCGCGAGGGGAGGGGCGCGTCGCAACGTGCGGTTATCGTTTGATTTGATTAGACATCTTGAGGAACTCCAAGAAGCCGGCCTGCATTTCGGCATCCATGCCGGTGTCCCACGCGTCGTTTTCCAGCTCCTCGCTAAAATATGTTATCAGTATTGTAATACTTTAAAACAAATGCATAAATGATACGATAAATAAAATTAGATTTCAGGGGGTAAACCGACGTCAAACGTCATCATATTTCCATTCCGAGGTATTTAAAAGGTCAAACTACTACACTCTAAATAGCCAGCTTACAAGTTATGACCCGGCACTCCGTTAGTTAACGCTCACTCGTAGTTGTTATAGAAAACCAACCAAATACATTACCCTTCTTAAAGCTTTGCCATAATTAGCTATAATATTCACAATATAATGGGATCCAAACGGTCTTCCGTTTGGATCCCATTATATTGTGAATATTGTTTGTGATGGAAAGGTTCGCTCGCGACTTTCGGCGGCATAAAAAAACCTAGCCGACTGCAGGCAACAGCAGCAGGCGACGTGTCGCCGCGTCACTACTGGTTCCTATGTATTTCTATGAAATACCTTTCGTGGCTAGCGACACGTCGCGGCGTCGCCTGCCGCTCATAAAAAGAGTGGTGACTCACAGTATATCCTCGTCGAGTGCGACGTTCTTGCCGGGCGGCAGGTTGCTCTGCAGGAAGGCGCGCTCCTCCGCGGTGAGCGAGTGTCCGTCCGCAAGGTAGCCGCCGCCGTCGCTCGGCCCGCCCTCCACCTCGCCGTTCATCGCTGTTACAGACCATCTTATCACACTTAATTGATGCATTTCGTGAAACGCAAATAATTGATTGACTAACTGAATTTATTAGCATCTTTCAGGTGATGAACAACTTTTACTGAGACAATCTCTGAAATAGTGAAACAAAAAGTGTCAGTCCAGTTTATAGTTGGTTCCATCGTAAAAGTAATTCATATATTCATTAATAGATATTTTCAACCCCTCGGACCTGAATTACTTTTAAATTTAACCATTCGGTAATAACTTTGCCAACAAAGTGAGCCAGAATTCAGGTTTCCTCAACTACAATCGAAGTAGAGCGGAACTCATGACTAAGCGACGAGTTCGAAAGGTCGAGGAAACCTGAATAAACGCGTGAGTATTACCGTATAAAATACTAGCTGACGCCCGCAGCTTCGCCCGCTTGACAAATTATATACTAAAACCTTCCTCGAGAAACACTCTTATGGTGAAAACAGCATAAAAATCGGTGGAGTAGTTTTTGAGTTTATCGCGAACAGAGAGACAGACAGACAGACGCGGCGGAGTACTTTGTTTTATAGTATGTAGTGATAGTGATTCTCCGAAAGTTACACCGTCCTAAGGAAGCTACATTAAACAAATCTTGATAAACAGACTGAGAGAAACGTAATTGATTTTCGTTTATTTTTCCTGATATAGGAAGAACATTTTTTAGTCCAAAGTAGGACGACTTTTCATTTAATTTCTTTTATAAAATCATTTAAAGCCCGTTTGTTTGTTGCGAAATATTAAACTGATTCAAATTTGTCGTCTTTGAAAATGTATTTAAATATTATACAAAAAAAAACATGTCTGTATTCAGATTTGAACAACTCTAATTCGCGTGGACGAGTCGCATTTCCCCTCTATTGTTATCGAGCGTACGGCTTCGCTCACGTGTATAGATTCGGGCGCAGGTGCCAGGCACCGGGAACGATCACGTGTAATCGAGGCGAGAGCAGGAACGTGACTTAAGCCGTACTCACTGTAAACGTGAACTCGACCCACGCAATTAATTGCAAAATCCTAGGTTTTGGAGGGATATTGTTTGTCTAGTTATGACTGCAAATTAGGGCGGGTTGTATCAAACAGTTGGTTAACGTAACATACGTACGTCAAAATGTTACGATTACGGACGATGTTTGACGTTCGTTAAATAAGAAGCGTTGTTTCAAAATTGACACGGGTCCCACCTAAATAGCTTTTTTTTTTGCACTCCACCACTTATTTGTGTCATCAGAAGTACTGGTATTGAGGAATTAAAAAGAAATGTCACAATATTGTTGTATTTGACGCAATTAAAGTTACGTTAACCAGTGCTCAGACCATCTGTTAACGTAAACGTTATATTTTGCGTGCTGATATTTTGTGAAACAACCCAATTTTTTGATTTAACGAAGTTGGCACCATTTTTAACGTTTACGCGTGCGTTAAGTGTAGTTGAAACAACCCGCCCTTAATATTGTATTTTTTTAGTGTTTGTTGTACTGCAGTGTCGGAAATGTAGAAGTTGCCAATTACTTGTGATACGGAATTTCGGATACATGGTCTATTTCTGTAAATATGTAAATCGACTTTTTGTAAAAATAAGATTCCGTCGAATTGAGAACCTCCTCCTTTTAGATGTTGGTTAAAAACGGTAATCGAGTTAACAGTACTTTTTATCGGAATGCTAAAGCTCGACCTTTGCAGCGATAGCGGTGCTGCCACTTAGCGGTTGTTATTTGAGACAGCCTACCTACCTACTACCATTTTCGTTATAGCCACATTGTATCAGGAAATCCATACAAAAACGTCAAAAGAATATAGATTCTGCAACGAGCCTGCTAGAGACGACTGGGCGACACTCTTGGACAGATGTGTGGTTTTGAAGGCTTCGAGACGACAGCCTACCTACCTACTACCATTTTCGTTATAGCCACATTGTCTCAGGAAATCCATACAAAAACGTCAAAAGAATATAGATTCTGCAACGAGCCTGCTAGAGACGACTGGGCGACACTCTTGGACAGATGTGTGGTTTTGAAGGCTTCGAGACCGTAGCAAGATGGTAAAGAAATAGGTTGCTCACCGCCATAGTTGTACCGACGGCGCGTGTCCTGCGGCGGCGGCGGCTGCTGCTGCGGCGGCGGCGCGGGCGCGGGCTCGGGCTCGGCGGTGCCCCAGCGCGCCGCCCGCAGCGCCACCACGCCGCGCACGCACGCCAGCGACGCGCGCCGCTTCAGGCGCTCGAAGGCCGCGTGCATGCCCGCCGGGCAGTCCGCGTCCAGCGCGATGCCCGACAACTGTCAAATAACACGTTCATAACCAAGGAATTTGCGGACGGAAATATTCCGAGCTTTTTTTAAGTTGCGCGTCCACTTTTTGCCATCGCAGCGACATCAATTTTTCTTTTAAAATCCTTTTGGCAATTAAGAATGGATTCAAACGACGAAACGGGCTGTTGTTTGCAAATTTTGACGTTCAGAAATTGCTGATTGATTCTAAGCCTAATATTGATTTGAAACTAGGAAATTCTATTTATTTCGACGAAGTGTGCGCGTAACTTTCTATGACAATGTTATTAGTACTCGTATGTCGATTTTACTCATTTGACATTACTACTACTAATGACTATTTTCAGATGCAACCAGAATCTAGCAAATGATTTTGTCCTGTAGAACTAGTTACTAAGCGTTAGATGGACATTCCAAAAAATACGAACTCGTGTACATCGAACACCAATGGCCAGACCTTGGCTACCTACGTTTGAATAGCTAGCCCTTGGTTATCCTATGATAACTAAGGTCAAGCTCTAGCATTGCAATGTGTGTATATGTATGTCTAGGTGAAATAATTTACTTACCTGGGCCATATGCAAGAGACCAAAGTAGCAAATTTAAGAAGGATAGTAGAAGGATAAAATTCATAACAAGATATAGAAGATTTACTTGATCAAAAAGCTGATGTCACAGAAAACGTTAACCGATTAGCACAGGTCAAGGAAGTGATTAGAAAGGCATGATGAACAAGAGCAGAAAGCTATCTGTTGCACACATTTTTAAAGTATTTTTCACATAGATATCTCTAGATATAGAGTTCATTGAACCCCATTACAATGATTCATGAGCTATTGATAACTGTCCCAGAACTAAATCGTTACTAATTGTAATTTTTATGGTAGACAATAAAGAGTACTCTATCTATCTACGTGAAAAATACCCATTGCTTTCTAGATTGTTAACCCCAAACTAAATAATGTTTGTGTCAAGAGTGAGTTCCCCGTGGTGCAGTGGGTGGGCTCGAACTCACAACCACTGGATCGCCGTTCCGACCCCTGAGCTGTAGGGCTAATGTCGCTTTAACAGAGACAAAAACGTTAATTATGGCACTGACGTGCGTCAGTGCATAAATACCGTTGTATAAAGGCTCATCAAAATATTACGTTAGTTTTTATCTGTAGTCAAATTTATTTTTATCAATCAATCATCTAATTATCTAATGTTATTTGACAATAACAGTAAAAGTAGTCAACGGTTTTCCTGAAATTGTAATAAATGTCAGTAACAACATAGATTGCAACTTCGAGATTCTGGCATGTGATATACAGAATCCGACACTTGAATGTTGTTTTTATTTTTTAAATGAACACCTACACAAATCTGTTTTATTGTTGTTTTAATTTGCACGAAACGAGCCGTGAAAAACGTCAATATATATAAAATGTAGAAGGTGCGGTTTTAATTTCACCGCGTCCTGTCTTTATTGCGTGTTTTATGAACATCAGTTTTCGACAGCAATCAGTGTTTGTAGTCGGTATTTCCTTTTATAACATTGCTTTCAAATTGACTGTCATGAAATGAGTAATTAAAACAATTCTAGAATCAACACAGCACTAATGTTGATAAAATGTGCCTGAAAGAGAATGGAGAATCACTCAAGAATGGAGTGAACAAGTAACCCAGCTCACTGTTTCAACTATAAAATCAATGAAATATTTATTTATTGTAACAAAAAGGTACTAACTTTGAGCAGCTGGCAGACAGCTTTGATGTTGACTTCCTTGTCAGTGTCAAGCAGATGGAGCAGCACCTTGCACAAACTTTCACCTAGACTCTTGATTCTTCCTCCCTATAAATTATACAATTTACTCATGAATTTGAACTGGAAAACTACAATTATGTGCGAAATTGCAGATGGTGACGAAAATCTTAGCAAGAAGTTTAGTGGAAATATTCATAAATAGGTACTAGAAAAAAACCGGCTAAGAGCGAGTCGGACGAAAAATAAAAAGTAAAAACGTTGTATGGGAGCCTGCTTAAATGTTTATTATTTGTTGTTTTAATGGCAATAGAAAGATACACTCTGAATATTCCAACTGTCTACGTATTAAGTTACGGGGGTATTATAAGGGGGGGGGTCAATACCAAATGAAAATTAAGACACAATAAACTAGGTACTGATGAAATCTGCGAAATGAAACATAATTTTCTCAACTTAAATCATAAACTTCTTCATAACTGACCTGGCTATCCTCCAACTGGGTGTATATCTCTGCGAGGAACATGGCGAAGCCGCGCATATTTTCCTCCGAGGCTTCCATGCCGCTGATGATCTTGTTCTCCTCCGTGGAGCAGCGCTCCAGCAGACATGCGCGGAAAGTGGACTCCTCGGGTGGCGACACCGAGTCGTACATCGAGCACAAGCGCGCCCCATTGTAACGGAAGTTGGGCTCGCCTATCGACTGTTGTCACAAAAGTTTGCAAGTTTCAGAACAAGTTTTTACCAACAACATTCTATGTAGAGCCAGTTGCTTTAAAAAATTACACATACACCCTTTTTAAGTCATGAGACAAGTGTAAACTCTAGTCATACAGCTGCTTATAAGCATGTGCTGTTTAGAGAAAGTTAGGGATTCCAAGAAACTGACAAAAATAGTAAGTTTATTAATCAACACACTTTGAAAAAAAAAAAGGTGGTGATTGCCTAAATTGATTTTGACCCCTGTGATTTACATTTTTATTAATTAAATGAAATGTCGGTGCTCATTATTATAAAGTCAGTAAAGTTTTCAATTACATTAGATGAGCACATGGTTTTAAATGGCATGCCCTTCAAAACTGTGGTTGGTGGAGTGCACTTTTCTTGGAAATTTAATATGTATCATCTAAGTAAAAATAGGTATGCAAGTTTAATTAATATAAGTACTTTATTTTTAGATTTTCACCCTAAGGGGGATGTAAATTTTTTTTTTATAACCTCAACATTGTCTTTCATGAGGATAACAGTTGAATGACCTTTGAATACCTATTCATCAAAGCAATTGAGTTTGTTGTTTGGCCATTTCCAAGTTCATTTGAGACAAAGAAAACCATAGTGGATCAGTTTCTTGTCATTCAATACATATTGTTCTGATGCTTACACTTCATCAGTGGTGGTGGGCAATGCGACACTAATTGTGCATTATTTAATGTTTAACCCCTAAAAGTCATTGCATTTTTTTTGTTGTCAGGCTGGTCTTGGATTAGGCTGGAATCATGCAACCACCCTCTAAAAACCATGAAATTGAGGCATACGGATTTTACATAAGTTGTCTAAGTCATAATAAAACTATTCAAATAAAGAACTTATTGAACAGACACTGAGAATTTATTTTAAAAGGTGAAACATTCTCAGCTTCTCAAGATTTTATTAAATTGTTTATCTAATCTGTTGCCTATACAAAGTTTATTAGCTTCACCAAATCAATAACATGTGATTATTGCATGCTTGTTAGTAATAAACACATTATAAAAGATAAGTTAGCTACAAATAATGATTATAACTATGTTATTTAAAAAATATTAAATAAAAACTTTACCTGATTGACAATAGCTTCAACTAGAGGTCTAGTGTAGCTCACATCATGCAGGGTGGTTGCAAAGGCATCAACCAATGGGCCGCACAGGGTATCAAATTTACCAGGATCAAATGTTATCTCACACATCACTGTTATCAAGTTGGCTATGTTCTCCTGTGGAACGGCAGACTGAAGAAGAAAATTATGTTAATACATTTGTAAAAATTATAGAAAAGAGAATTAAAAAAAAACTAACTTTATACCAACCCTTAATTCCATATTTTCAGCTTCATCCAATGAATAGGACATTTCTTCCAAGCTGTAAGGGTTTTGATCTTGAGCTTGGCGAAGCCGATCTTGCACTGAAAACCGGTGAGGTCTGTAAGGTGCAGGATCAGGGTTGTATGTGGGTACCGCATGTGGGGTGTAGTTAGGCGGGTACCATTCCTTGGCTTCGGCCGACAGGTTTGATTTGGGAGGTTCAACTGAAACAAAGAGTTATAATGAGTAAAAGTATGTTCCAATATTAAAAAATATTATAATTGCATACCACAACCAGTTGACCCAAAAACAAAAAATTGCTCCGTAATCGATTCTAAGCACGGCCGGCTGACTTGGTCAAAGTAAAGCAACGTCATTAGAAATGAAAATCCTTACTTTCACCTGAAGTATTATAATTACGAAGAACGCAGTTATAAACTGGCCAAGTATGACGACGTCACACAGCATAAGATCGGTGTGTGAAAGTGTGGAATAAATCAGATTCAACGTTATACTTGTTACCTTTTGATTCCTCGCTAACAATCTTCGGCCTACGGAGCTCCCGTGGTTGATTATCGGGTTGCTGCCATCCACGGCCTCTGCCTCTTGGCCCACCGATCTCACCGTTATTCATTTCAACGCTTACTGCACAACAACGAATCTGTATAAAGTTTTCTCTGACTTATATCCATAAATCACCAAAATATAATCCTAAATCTCGTACGCTTTTTATTAGCTCGACAGATTCGACACGTAAACAAAGAAAAATATACTTCGCTACTAATTTCACAGCACAACCTCCATGTTACTTTTGAACGAAGGAGATAGATTGCTTTTTTTACTGTGAATGTGTTGTGGTCAGGCAAAGGTATAAAAATCCATAGAGCCTTACAGTATTTTCTTATATAAAATTTTGACTATTACAATAAAATTACTCTCACCAAGACAATACTGTAAAAATATAACAAATTACAAATTACCTATTTTGTAAATTTTATTACTTTCATGTTTTATCATATATGGCATGACGACGTTGGAAGATCGAAATTGTGCAATCGTCATCATGACGCGTTTCTTTCTCTACTACGTGGGATACATAATTATTTTATATTACCTACTATGTATGTACCTATTCGTAAAAGGAACTCAAGCGAATGGGTTTAAAAAGTTATAATTCATGAAATACCCTTGGACTGAATTGATGGGAATCAAATCGATGATAATTTTTATCGATTCTCGAAAACTATTGTCTCCTTTTCGATACGTGGTCGAAATAACGTAAAAAAATCTGGTCAAAATATGAATAAAAAAACGACACATGAAATAATTTAAAAACCGGTTTCTACTTTACCAGATTGAAGTAGAATACTGCCATGGGTGTGGTTAAGCAGTGTAGGTACTTGGACTTGATCCATGCTTGAGTTAACCCTGACCCTACACAGATAGATAATGTCCAGCCCTGCATATTTTTTATACCTACATAATTCAGAAATGTTATTATTCTCTTCTGCACACAGAACACAATAACCTGGCTTCTGCATCTTATAATACCTTAAGACCTACCTATTCGTTTTTTTTTACTTCTTTCAGTATCAGCATTTAGTTCCCATTCATTTCTATCGCTGGTTTCTATGTGAGCTTAGATGGAGCATCAGCTATCAAACCATTTTTTTTCTTTGTTATCGAACGAACAGAAGAGATGTTGGCAAACGTATTTTCGCTCCCAAACAGTACCTATAGCTGAAAAAATTAGAGCAAGCACTAGTGAATTTGTATAGGTACCGATCTGCTTCCGGTACATCGGGTCGCTTGTCCAGGGTGTAAGTAATATAGACAGAGACGTAACGCACCGGATCAACTCTGGCTGGATGAAGGACCGGTCACTCGAACTACTTGCAACCCACGGACGAAGGGTTTAATAAGTATCTAAGTCCTTGATTAGACCGTTCTGTCGCACTGTATGGATCAGATGAGCTGCCAGTGAGTGCGCTACTGCGCTAGCCGCCAGTGACGGAAAAGTTGAAAGTGAACCGCTTGTCTTGGTATGGCCATCCAGGAGCGAGCGTAGTCCGAGCCGTGTTCCAAGGACGGCGCGAAATGGAACGGGCGGCATATTTTTGATTCGTAAATATTATTTATAGGGCGTTTCATAATTTTAATGCATTATTTATTTATATTGTACATACCTACCTTTTATTATTATACCTATTTTTATTTATACCTACTGGTAGTTTATAGTGGGCCGCCTCGTCCTCTGTTTATAGCGCCGTGTATAAATGTGGGTGGATGGAGAGGGAGGCGAATTAAAAAATGGATGGATTGTGTGAAGAGCTGAGGAAATATGAAAGGAAAGGGAGTTAGTGATAGGGTAACGACTGATATGACAGAATGGAAGGAAGGAGGATTTGAAGGAAGATGATGATAGTGGTCAACCTACTTGTCTCATTTTGGCTTTACTTTTGCTTTCCTATAAATGGAAGGCAATGGATAAATAGCCACAGGGGGACCTGTGGCTATTTATCCCAGTCAAGTTACTTCAACTCAAATGTGGAAAACATTCGATCTTTACACTTAATAGTGTGCTGATGTTTTCGTGCGAATGTATGGGACACTGCATTATTTTCACCTTGGGTACAGTTAACATAAAAACAAGTTTGCTGGACAGCGTTTTTTTTTTCTATATTTAGCAAACCCATTATAGGTTCCATATTATGACAATCTGATTAGTTATCTATATTTTTACCATATTTGATTAGTCTATGTCAAAGAAGAAATGAATTATATTTTACAACAGCAGAATTACAGAATAGCCATCATCAACTCAGTTGCCAAACAAAAAAGCACCTACTATTGTTATTTCTTAAACAACACAGTGAAGTGATAAAATATTTTATGATTTTTAAAAAGTAACTAAAAGTAATCATAGCTAATTTTTTTTAAACTACTGGAAACCATAAATATATATTTACAAACTATACACTCTCTAATTGCTATTTTTATTTATTTATCATAATTTTTCACTAACAAAATAATCAACATTTGCAGTAATATACTTACATTTTCAATTTATCTACACTAAGGTACCAACTTCATCTAAAGATTTAGGGTTTGCTGCCAGATGCAACACTATTTTAGTATTAATTTACACTCCACAAAGTATTGCATAGTAATTATTCACAAGCATTATAACAAAATGTTACTTATTTGCACAGGTGCATTAGGAAGGTAACTTATTATATATTCTTGGAATATAATTATTATGTAATAATGAAGTATTTCACTGGATGGTTGTAACCTCAAAGATGTGCAAACTGAAAAAACTAAAATATAGACTAGTTAACAATTACTAATTTTATATACTAAAAGATTCTCCACAGCCGCATGTGCCTTTAATGTTGGGATTGTTGAATACAAATTCAGCTGAAAGTTTGTTCTCAACAAAGTCCATTTCTGTTCCTGAAATTAAAAAGAAAACAAATTTAGATTAGTAACACTATTTAGATTATAAACCAATTGTTTGCTTAGACCCAAGGCTTGTTTTTCTGCCTCCTGAATCAACTTGCCTCAGTTATGGCAAGTTATGTTTACGTATAAAGTGTTGGTTAGTTATCTGATGGATAACTAACCTACACCCATAATACTATAAATACTTTATAATACTCAAATACTTAATAAATCTGCCAGATATCGCTATCCGACACCTGTGAAACCAAAAGTTTTAGTTCATCTGCCAGATAAGTTCCTAATAGGCTAACCGACACTTTATCCGTAACCGGTGAAACTGGCCCTTAGTATCATGGTAATAATAGTGATTGTTGGTGTAAGGGTGAATTAATTTTATAACCCTACATTTTTCATGCTGTACCCTGCTTGTTTCTATTTCAGCCTGTATTTATTTCAGAACTAGCTAAACTGCGCAACTTTGCCTGAATCACCTTTTTCATGAATGCTGTGCTCTTTTTGGTCACATTGTGATGTTTTATAGCCTATAGCCTTCCTTGATACATGGGCTATGCAACACTAAAAGTATTTTTCAATTCAAACCAGCAGTTCCTGAAATCAGCGTGTTCAACCAAACTCTTCAGTTTTATAAAATACTAGTATGGATTAGACATAAATTTCCACAGGAAAAGCTATAGGAGAGAGACTTTTCCCATCGCTAATGATATAAATAACACCAATATTTATTAGGTAAAGTTCCATGAGCTTATACAAAAGAAAGACATAATTGTGATTCACATGTTTAGAAGTTGGCAACCAGTAGAGAAATGAAAATAGCCACACAAACAAGAATGTTGTTTTGGTATTTTATTCTTATAATAAGATGAGTGTTTTACTTCAAACCTGATGATTTATTTACTGTTTCTTATTTTGATATTGCTTTTACTAAAGCAAAAAAAAAAGCAGCAGCACAGATGCAGTTGTTTTTACTAAAACAACTGCATTTTGAGTCAACATATTCTGTCATATTTTTACTCTCGGTGACATAGCCCAGTTATTAAAACATTAGTCATATCTACTCTATAAAATGCACTTTAGTTAGACCAATTCGAAATTAGAACCAACGTTTAAATAAAATTGTTTATATCACAGGTATCTACACTATTATGGCCTTAGGTTCTAATTATTGTTGATTATTTGACTTACCTAATAATGTTAATTGTGCTTTTTTGTCGATAATTATCGTAACACCATCCTGTTTAACTTCTTCGTCGAGTTTATCCTTGCCTTTTGCATAATCTAGTGTGTAGGATAAACCATTACAGCCTCTCTGGCGAACACCAACTTTTAAGCCTACAAATCCTTTAGCTTCGTCTTTCGCCATTATCTCTTTGACTTTGTTTACTGCAGAAGGAGTTAGGACCAGTGCAGTCCGTGAAGGTAATAACCTTTTCTTAACCGCCCTTACAGTAGCACTTGCAACAACTTTAGTCGCCATCTGAAAATATTTATTTCTGGTTACATGATGAAATGTTAAGTATTTACGAATTAAGAGAACTACGATAAAATGTCACTTTTGGCAACAACACCCTTGAACAGAAGAATTAGAAGAACGTACCGTAATTAATTTTACGCGCAAATATTTTTCTGTTTCATTGAATATAAATACCTACTATTTCTTAACTACGATTTTGGCTGCCAATTTATTTTATTTTGTCAATTGAATGTCATGTCAAAAATAAGTTTTTTATGTATTGTCAAAAGAAGTCAGTAGAGGTGATACCAACAAAACCTAGTCGATTTCATTGATCAATGTGAAAACTCGGTTTGTAAAAACCTTCTTTGATATTTTTGTATGGGTTGCTGCTTTCATAATACTGAAATAGTCATTAATCCAGTGGTAGACGCTAGATTGATTCGGATTCACTGAACCACTAGAATATCCAAACAATAAAAACCCTCCGCCTTTGTCCTTGTAGAGGCAAGTTGGGCTTGATCACAGAACACAATTATCCTAGCGGGGCTTGATTGATTGATGATGATTTATACGTCAGTGGTAACAATGCACTGACGTATTAATAACAATGTGACATTTCTGTCAGCAAGTGTTGGCCAGCAAATTGTATATTTTTATCGACTGTTTTGCGTTTGACCACTTGGAAGAGGATTTTTTATAAATCTGTTAACAATTCATGATTAAAACCAGGCATCAATCGTCTCATACATAATTTTGTATCATTTTGCATTAACTGCATTCTTTCTGAAAATGTAATCTAATTTTTATTTCATGCAACGATATTGAAATGTCAAAAGTAATTCATTTACTAACCCATCACTAAATGACACGTCTTCTACCTACCAATCGTACTTGTGTAGCGTGTAATGATTTTTCATTCTCAATGTATTAAAAATTAACAATGGGTGGCCAAAAATTCGAATATGATGAAAGTGGATCTACATTCTTTTACTTTGTTCTTTCTTTCCTTGCCTTGATACTTGTACCTGCAACATTTTACTACTGGCCAAGAAAAAGGAAAGAAGGTAAGGCATTCATGTTTTGCAGTGTGAAAATGATATTTTGTCCCTTAACTAAATTAACAGTTAACCGAGTCTTGCTTTTGCTTGTTTCGTTATAAATTCATGATAACCTTACATTCGTGTAATAACTTAATTACCGTTATGTCAGTAATTTACCGATGACGATGCGGCCTAGTGTCGCCTATGGTAAAACCCTGTTCAAACACGAGCAGGAAAGAATAAGTAATGAGCCTTAACTTTTTTTAGATCCAGCTAAACGTGCGGAATTATGTCAGTGTCCAAATTGTGTAAACAAACAGATCATAATAGAACAATCACAACCTTACAAGGGTGTGAAAAACTTCTTTATAAAATTAGCAATAATTTCGGGATGGGTATTACTTGGATTCTTGGCATACAAAGTGTCCCAATTTGACTATGAAATGTCCAATTTTGACCCTTATGACATACTGGGCCTACCACCGGGTGCCACACAGGCAGAGATTAAAAAATCATACCGCAAGCAATCACTCATCCTGCATCCTGACAAAGAGACTGGTGATGAAAAAGCCTTCATGAGGCTGACTAAAGCTTATCAGGTTAGCAAATTTTTTCTACAAACATGTATTATATTCAAAAGCTTAATGATAAATAAATAACTTGGGCTAGCTTGAATCTCTCGCTGCATTCAGGATTCTTGTATTAGCTCCCTTGCTTTGCTCGTGTGTAATAATCATAGTGACTAGGAGACCCAGTTCAAGTTATGGCACATTGGTTTGTTTTGGATCTTTTAGGCTAAAACTGTATATAATTTTTAATGCCATGATGCTTACACTTATTATCTGTTTTCAGGCTCTCACAGATGATGAGGCTCGCAGAAACTGGGAGAAGTATGGTAACCCAGATGGCCCTGGTGCTATGAGCTTTGGTATCGCTCTGCCTAGCTGGATTGTGGAGAAAGAGAACAGTGTATGGGTGCTTGGACTCTATGCTCTGGTGTTTATGGTTGCACTGCCAACAGCTGTAAGTATTCTCCTCTTTTTGTTGGTGACATGTGATGAAGAATTTTAAATCTCCTGTAATTAATAATACCTGTTATTGACCCACTGCTGGGCAAAAGCTCCTTTTCTCCCTCCCATATTTTTTGATAATCACAACATTCGTAGAAGATATATTATCTTTTTATTTTCAGGTTGGCATGTGGTGGTATCGATCCATACGTTTTTCAGGGGAGCAAGTGCTATTAGATACAACTCAGATGTATTTCTACTTTTGTCATAAAACACCATCCATGCCACTTAAGAGAGCTCTCATGATCCTTGCAGCATCTTGTGAGTTTGACAAAAGGCATAACTCTGAAATTATTGAGAGAATTACTGATAACGAGGAAGTTCCTATGGTATGTATTAGGATGGTTAGAATAATAACATATTTGAGTAAGAATGTAGCTAGTTTTTTTCTTTTGATAGCTGTAATTGAAACAGTGTTTGGATTTTCGAGTCAAGGAAATTGAATTAGTGTTTGTTCACAATTTCATGGTTTTTAATTTTATATGCTCTTATTCTTTTTGTAAAATAGAAGTAACCTAAGGTTACTAGTTAAAGTCCCGCCATTTCAGCGGGTCTAAAAAGGGCACTTTTGTAGAGTCATTAGGATTATAATATTAATCATACAACAATCTGTCAAATTTCGTTTTCATCTTTATTGCTATTGCATTAAGTTGAGGTTGATTGGAGAAACTTGAGAGGTTTGGGTAGCTTGATGTACTGGCTGATTCTATGAAAATGGCCTATTTATATTTGCAAATATGTCTTCTTGCTTGGCATCATTGCCATGTATTAACTTTGAGATGTTCTCAGCTAAACAGAGTGCCATGTAAGTACTACATTTATGTACTTGAACAACCTTAACCTCTCTTGAATTAATAAGGGAAAAACCGATAAAACTTCTCGGTAACGGTCTATGGTAGCCAGTTCTCACTCAAATGAGATTCAATATGTGCACCATTGTGCTTATCTTTTGTAATTACATTCCAGTTACTGCGTGAGCTACCAAACTTGGGTGAGAAGAACAAAGAGCAGCCTCTGTGTCGTCCATACAGTATAAAGGCGCGTGCGTTGCTCCACGCGCACCTGTCGCGCATGCGCTTGCCTCCGGAAACGCTCGAATGTGACCGAAGGTACATCGTGTCGCGTTGCCCCGACCTCATCGTCGAAATGGTCAACTGTGTCAACCAACTCATTGCTCTGGCTTACGCTAGGAGAAGTAAGTAGACTGAAAATCTTATAATGTAGTCAGTAGGAAATTAGAAAAAATATTGGCCAACCCAATTGATAAACCACAATGTAATTGAGAACTATACCTAAGCATTTTAAAAAATTGCGAAAGTTTTGAGAAAATGGCACTTGTTATTTAAGAGGGCGCATTCCGGCCACTAGCGCCGCCAATTGTTTTTTATTGATCGTGGTAAATTAAAGACACAGATAAAAAAACGCTCTGCAGTGTTTTAAAGAAATGTATTTATCTTTTGAGAGTTATGTTTTGTACTTTAGAACATAAATAGTTGCCAAAGTCGATAGTTTTGCTAAAAGTGGCCACTTATGTATTAAAAATAGCTCTCAAAAAAAAAAAATAGATACATTTCTTCAGAACACTGCAGAGCGGTTTTTTATCTACGTGTCTTTAAATATAAAAAACGATTGGCGGCGCTAGTGGACGGAATACACACCCTTAAATATACCGACGTATATATTGTTAATTTGTAATAAATAATTGTGTGAAACATTAACCTGAAAATGACGCTGGGTCATGCATGGTGACCCAGCGCGTATTAAAATGGCCATATTTTTTTTTACGCTGATTATATATTTCAAGCTTTTAAATAGCTGGAGGTACGTCCCCCCTCCCCAATTCGCCGGCATGATTTTTGCTATACCAGCTACACAGTGATATAACCGTGCGTCAAATCAAAGCGGGTGTGGCATACCTGTAGTAGTTAATTTCATGTTTTATTTAATGTGGGTAGTTTATTTACTTTTTTTCTTTTTCTGTTTATCGATGAAGATGTCGTTGGAGGAACGACTCCAGGAACCAGCCTTCCAGGAACTCGCAAGCAATATCAAATATGTCCGATCAAAAAGTTAAAGAAAACCACTCAAACTTGCCATCTGTACCATATTTACTTTTGCCCAGATCATATCATTCTTCGATGACTATCAATGATGTTGCAGAAGACTGATTTCTTCTTATTTTTATTAGTAGAAGTTCCTTTGACATCTTTTCTTTAGACTAGGATTATTGTTTCCTATTATTTGTAAGACATCCGACAACACGACCATTTTAGGACCATATGGTCCTAAAATGGTCATGTTGTCGGATGTCGGTTCTGTTCGGTTTGGGAAATAGAAATGAACGTGGTCAAAGCCTTCTAGAATTCGCATTCGGGCAGAACTTAAGTATTGGTAATAGTTTTTTCCCAAGAAAGCCACAACGTCGATGGACCTGGCTCTCTCCAGACGGCCACACGAGAAATGAAATCGACTTTTGTCTCTCCTCAGACAAGCAAATAATAAGGAACGTTGAAGTCCTAAACGGTGTAAAATTTAGTTCAGATCACCGTCCTCTTAGAGTGGCAGTTAGTTTCGACATGAAAATTCAGCGGAACAAAATGATTAGAAAAACAATTAAACGGATCGACAAAAGTACACTAATCGCAAACAAAGAAAAATTTAATTTACATATTAAAAATAGTTTCAGCGTACTTGAATCATACAATAAAAACTTAGAAGACATACAGATTCAATACAATAATATGAAACATGTCATAACAACAGCTAGTCAGAACATTAAGAGTTCCAAAAATAAACATAAAATACTTACCGATCCCACAATTCGCCTAATAGAAGAGAGACAATTTATCCTATCAATCCTTCGAGTACAGAGAGTTGGACCGAAAAGTCAAGCGGAGCATTCGAAAAGATGTCAGAGCTTACAACACCGAACTCGCTCACTCCGCTTTAACGAACAACCGCTCCTTGAGGACAGCCATGCGAGGTATGGAAGCAGGCCGATCCTCAATAACACATTTGAAGGACGGCAATGGTGTGAGACAGGGCGATAGGGCAAAATTAGTGAAAATTTGTACGCAATTCGTACAAATTGTTATACTCAGACGACGACACTACTTTTCAGCTCGCAGATGAATCCTACTCATGCCCGGATGATGTCCCTATGATAACTGGCTTTGAAGTTCATAGGGCTCTCAGTAATATGAAGTACAACAAAAGCCCAGGAGAAGATGGCATAACAACCGACTCATTGCGAGTTGGAGAGCAATTTTTATTACCCCACATATGTAATTTATTTAACTCAATTTTGAAAACTGGCATGTTTCCTACCAAATTTTTTCATTCCAACATCATTCTGCTACATAAAAAGGGAGATATGTCGGACATAGTCAACTACCGTCCCATTAGCCTCATCTCACACTTGTACAAAGCTTTCACCAAAGTACTTGAAAACCGCATTTCCAGCCAACTGGATCTCCACCAACCTCCTGAGCAGGCTGGCTTCCGCCGCGGCCTATCTACCACCGACCATCTACACTCTCTTAACCAGTTAATAGAAAAACACGAAGAATTTAACTTACCACTCTACCTGGCGTTCGTAGATTACTCCAAAGCTTTCGATAGCTTATCTCACAAAGCCATATTTACACAGCACTTAACAAACAAGGAATAGAACCCACTTACATCAAACTAAAAGTTTGATGTAAGTGGGTTCTACACACCGAACAGCTGAGCCTGGCCAGTCTCGAAGTCGGACTCAAAATGAATATGACGAAAACAAAGTTAATGACAAATAGCACGCAACACAAAGTAGACATCGGGGGTGTGGGGGTTGAATATGTCCATGAGTACATATACCTCGGCCAAATAGTCTCTTTCCAGGCGAGGCAAGATAAAGAAGTTGCTCGGCGCACCGAAAACGCCTGGAAGAGCTATTGGTCGATGAAACACCTAATGAAAGGAGCACTTCCACTTTCCCTCAAAAGGAAACTCATGGATATGTGCATCCTCCCCACCCTCACCTACGGAGCGCAAACGTGGTCATTAACGAAACGTCAAAAGTCGAAGCAATGGAACGAAGTATTCTTGGAGTTAAACTCAAAGACCGCGTCAGAGACAGTATACTTCGTTCCAAAACACAAATCGCAGACGTAGGCAACACAGCCGCCAATCTAAAATGGAACTGGGCTGGCCACATCTGCCGTATGTCGCAAGAGAACTGGGCAAAAGTTACTACCGATTGGATTCCGAGCAACAGGAACCGGCGACGCGGTAGGCCCAGGAGGAGATGGGACGAATTAGACTCCTACCTAAAGGATTGGCCGAGTGTGGCAACGAACAGAGAACAGTGGAAGGAAGGAAGGGAGGCCTTTGCCCTGCAGTGGGACTCAACAGGCTCATAATAATAATAAAAAAAAAATTATTATTATTTGTAAGAAGAGTTTAATAAACATAGAAAATAGTATGAATGTTACATTTTCAACTTGATTTTGCATGTGTTATTTTGAAAGCTATTAAAAGATTGATGAACTTAATATGGGTTATTACTTTTATTTTTCTACATGTGTAAATAACCCTTTTAGAAACAGATTAAAAAGATAAGTTGACATCTTTGATTTCTAAAATAAATATTATTGAAATCGGGGTAGATATGACCCAGCGTCATTGCCGGCGTAATTTTTTTTCACTTCATTCACCGGGTTAAGAAAATTGATTTCATAATGTTTCATACATTTATTTATATTCTTTAACTAGCTGTACCCCGCGGCTTCGCTCCCGTCAACGGCTACCCTACCTAACCATTTTTTTTTGCTTTACCTGCCCTGTATTCTGGCGAACTAAACAAAAAAAGAAGTTCCAAAATCGGCCCAGCCGTCCTCGAGTTTTAGCGAGACTAACGAACAGCAATTCATTTTTATAATTAAGAAGATTAATTAAACTAATTTGGCAACCATTACTTTTCAGTACCGCGCCTACCGACCATCGAAACAATAGAAAATTGCATGAAGCTGTCCCCAATGATCGTGCAAGGCCTATGGGAGTACAAATCCCCCCTGCTCCAACTGCCGTACATCAACGAGGATCATCTGAAATACTTCACAAACAGAAAGAAGCACATCAAGTCTCTCTTGCAGCTGGCTCAGTTGCCTGGTGAAGAGAGGAGACAAGTGCTGCGGTTCTTGAATGATAAGCAGTATGATGATCTCATGAAGGTGCTAGGCAACATGCCTTACATTCATTTCCAAGTTAATACTGAAGGTAACAAAAAAAAAATTGAGTAAAATTTCGCTTCAATTAATTTGCGTAAAAAAAATCGATGTTTTCTTTTAATTCAATGTTGAAAGTGCGCTTTAAAGTACTTTTCGTTGTAATATTATTTTCTTAAAGTCTTAATATTCTCGTTTTAGTAATTGACGATGAGAACTCGACAGTGGTGACGGCGGGCGCGATAGTGACAGTTACAGTGTTCTTGCGACGAACCAACATGAGGGAACTGTTTGGAGACACCACTATCAAAGAAAAGGAAATCAAAGATAAGTAAGTAGCATTAATTCAAGTCTTATGATGAGTTAATCTTCTTTCCAAACTCTTAAAAGTACAAGTTGACTACGCTAACATTATAGTTTTTTTTTTTTCAATTTAATGTATTGGATTCTCATCCTTCTTATAATGTGAGATTTGAAACCTAGATAGCTTGAGACCAAAGTCGCAGCAAAAAAAAAAAAAATTTGTGTATGACTGCTTTCTGCAGCCTGCCCCTTTTACAAGTGCAATGCGATGGGTCTTGTTAGTTATGTTGTATAAATCTCCATTAAAACCATAACACGGAAAATTTATGAGCCTGTGAAAATTCTTATCAACAAGCTTCTTGAATAGAAACATATTGCCAGTCATTTATTCAGCTTGTAAAAATGTTGGAGCATAAAACGCAAAATCGATATAAACTGTAGAAACCTGGGTCCCAAGAAGTGCATATTATTATTGGGTTATGGATAGCTCTATAATCATCTCAAGTTATGCGCCGCCCGTACTATTAAATACCCATGGTTATACGCATCTGACTTCTACTTTGCTAACACTGTCAAGCAAGCGAAGAGTAAAGTAACATTGGAACCGAGCTTGCGCACAAGAAAACCGTAGCGTTTTTCACAAAATCTCTTATAACCTGTTTTATGACGTTCAAAAGAAACAGGTCGATATTCGACGTTGACGACATAGCACACCAAGTGGCGTCAGTTGACTCTATCATGGAAGAAATCTTGTTAAAAATACATAATTTAAAAGGCTCTGACCACGTCACTGCTCACACCTACACGGCATTGACATTGTAGTACATTGTGCCACTTTCGTTCCAAATTAATTTTATCAATGGCACCATTACATTAATTTAAATGCTTGACGCGTTACGAACTTAATTTAGCGTGATGAATTCTGTCGGCGATAATTAAGTACTTTCCTTCATTTCTACTTCAATGATGTTGATATTTGAAATTATTATTTTAATAATATTTTTGTATGTACAGTATTGTTTAAACTTATTTCCATTGTTTGTCTTCGATACAATAGCTAACTCAGGGCACAATGAACAGCCATACGCATGATGGCCTTCGTGATGGAAGATATTGTCTACTAGTTCGTTTCAATATTCTCTATAATTTGAGAATACACTTAAAAACTATGAAATCTTACCCATTTTGGTTGTCATCGAATTACGAACCACAATCTCCAACAGGGACGACGAAGAGGGTGCTGGCGGCGAAAACGGCGAAAAGACCGAGAACGATAAAAATGATAAGGACAAGAAGGAAACATTCAAGAGGCCCGTCTGGATGAAGCAAGCCAAGAAGCACCCGCAGTCCAAGAAATCTAAGAAGCCAGTGGCGGCCAAGGTGCAGGCCAAGCCCGCTGCGCCCGCGCCGCCCCCCACGCCGCCGCCCAGCAACGATACCAAGAAAACTAAAGAACCAAAGAAGCCTAAGGATGATGAAGGTATGTAATGCGTGAGATCGAAATCATTAGATTTAGCGAAATATTCTATCTAGAGTTACTTATATTCTCCGTCGATCTTCTCAACTATTTAGTTCCGTGTTTCTTAATTACAAAATTAGCCAGTCATGTTGATTATAGCTCAATTGCGAGAATAAAAATAGATTCGATGTCTGCGGCCCGTCCCCATAGTAAAATACCGTAAGACATGATACTGTGAAAGTAACTAAAATATACCAATCTCGCGGTATCGACATCCGTTAGTTGGCGGATTTTTCTAACAGCATAATATGCTGTTGAACTTAGCCGTCCGGAAAGAGATGTTATATGAGGGCCCTATTGTAGCCTGGGGTCAAGCGTAATTCCTAGGAAAACCGTTGTATCGACGAATTCTACTTTTTCCCTGTTCATTAATATGTCACAATCACTGCTTTTGACATTAGGTAAGGTAAATCTTATGCACTTTGTTTTCTTTACATTTAGAACCAAATTATTCGCCGTGAACCAATTTTGGACTTGGCGTTATTTATGTCATTAACATTGTTCGTCCTTCTATTTATCTTAAAAATTAAAGAGGTATCGTCAGCAAACAACACCATATTAAGATTTTGTTGCAATAAATAAGGTAAATCATTAGTATATACCAAAAATAAGAAAGGACCCAAAATCGAGCCTTGGAAGACGCCCATTTTTACGTTTAATCCCGACGAATTGACACCGTTTATTTGAACTAATTGCTGTCTATCATTCAAATAAGATTTGACTAGGTTTAACGCTGTTTTGCCTAGTCCATAATGCTCGAGCTTCAGGAGTAATGTATCTTGATCAACGCAATCACACGCCTTAGAGAGATCACAAAAGACACCTATGGCATCCTGTGCGTCCTCCCACGCATTAAAGTTGTGCTTTAGTAAGGTGACACCAGCGTCAGTTGTACAACGTCTTTTGGTGAAACCATACTGTTTATCATGTAAGATGTTATTCTTGTTAAAATGACTGAGCATTTGATTTAGCATTACTTTTTCAAATACCTTACTAAACACTGGCAACACGGATACTGTTATATAATTATGTGTGTCTTTACTATCCCCAGATTTAAAAGTGTTATCACCTTACTGGATTTCATTAGGTCCGGAAAGACTAATTGATTGACACACAAATTAATAATATTAAAGCTAAGTACTTCGCTAGTCTCAATAATTGAGGTACAAACCTTGATAGACAATCCCCATAGATCTTCGGTCAATTTAATTTTGATTTGTTTAAAAGCTTTTATTATTACTATGGGGTTTATATGTTTAAAATTAAATACAGTCGCGCAGGCTGATACGTTTGCCTGTAATAAATCAAAAGCAAGCGAAGGCGAGGAATTTAAGACTAGGGATACTTGTAAAGAAATTTACAAATTCTTGAACAACTTCTTCATCATGGCTAATTAAGTCCGTGAGGCGTCTTCAATCCGTAATCAGTGTTATGTTTTTGTTCCTATTTGTTTCATTATTTATAATTTTCCAAACCGTCGTTTTTTTATTGTCTGCTGTTTTCATCTTATTGCTTATGTATAAAGCCTTAGCTACCTTACAAGTATTTTTATAAATTTCGGAGTGGGTAGCTACATACTTATTAAAAGTTTCAGTGTTAATAAAAGGCTTAAGGCCATACAGCTCATAAAGTCTATCCCTACTTTTTCTGAGTCCTTTAGTTGCCCAGTCACTAAATAAAAACTTAGGGCAGATAGTTTTATTTTTAAAAGTATTATTGAATTCGGTTTGGAGTAAAGAAAAAAAATCTGTATACAAAATATTAGCACTGTTCACTGTAAAGTTCCAATCACTTAACTTCCCGATTAAAGTGCGGTTAAATTTATTTAAATTACCGGATGTTATTGGTCTGGTTTGTATTTGCACTTGTTGAATTGGTATTTTGGACTCAAAAGATACCAGTAGCCCGCTGTGATCAGAAGGGAGGTAATTTACAATGGCTTTCTGTAAGTAGTCGCCAGAACAAAAAACATTATCAGTACATGTAGAAGTAGTTGTACGGGTTGGTTCTATGAAGACATTAGAAAAATTTAATGATTTTAAAGATTAAAGAGATTTCATAATCTACAGCTATCTGAATTGTTTTCTAATATATTTATATTAAAGTCTCCACAGATTACCAGTTATTACCAGTCACAAGTTTTGCCAATACATCTTCCATCATCAGTGATGGAAGGTGTATTGGCAAAACTTGCGACTACGCTACGCTATATTTGAGTCGGCTCAAATATAGCGTAGTTATTATCTGAACTACGCTATATTTGAGTAAGCTCAAATATAGCGTAGTTCAGATAATTAGGGGGTCTGTAAACGCACACTATGACATGCTTATCTAGCTCATATTGCAACAAGTTAACTATGTCTTTACGAGTTTTAAATTTAATACACTTTTTGATTAAAATTAGTGAACCCCCACGTAACATTGACTTTCGGTTAAAAGAACTTCCCACACTATAATTCTCGTAATTAATCAACATTTCAAAATCCTATAAACAATGCTCAGTGAAACAAACTATGTCAAACATTTTTTTTCTAAAAATAACTCAATTTCCAGCTGTTTTGAAGAAAAACCTTGAATGTTCTGATGAAATAATTACAAGGATTACGGCTTAGCCCCTTTATTGCAATTAGCTATGTGAGAGCATGTAGATACCTGGTTTATGGTAGATGTAACTATAATGTTATTGGTATCATCTGTTGTCGTACAAACTAGTTTAAAGGAATATCCGGAGTGAGCCCCCACGTCTCCCATGCCATCACTAGGCACCAAGATCTTGCTACTTGTAGACTCCACATTAAAAGAATTGTCCATAGTGACACATGGATTCTCCTTCGTACAATTATTTTAAATAATTATAGCATTAGTGCTACAGTTAACAATGTCCTCCTGTACATTAGTATTATTACTAATAATTGCAGTGTTAATTATAGTAGAACACTTCGACATACTACTTATGTCTGAGTTTATATAATATGCTAATAGGCTAGCTATTTGATGTCTAAACCTAATAGGCAGATACATTCTTAGAAAACTTAAAACATTACATGACAGACACGAACTAAATAAAGCTAAACACAATCCGAAAGCACTTTGGAATAAAATAAAAGACATCACAAACACAAAAAAGTTATGTGCACCACCTACTGAACTGCTGACTACCAAACCTGATCCAAAGTCTGCAGCTAACATGGCTTGTCATTTCTTTGCTACAATTGGAGCTGAGTTTGCCTCCAAAATCACTGCACCCTCGAACAGCCCATCATGCAGAAAACTCCTTATGATTCCTTTGTTATTCTTGAGAGGTAGAGTCCACCATTATAAACCTTAGGCAAGATAGTGCTACTGGCTGGGATGGAATACCGCCTACTCTGCTGAAGGGGTGTCGAAATGCCCTTGTTCCTCTAATAACATATAATATCATTAACATCTCTATCCGAAAGGGAGTATTCCCAGAACCTTTCAAGAGGGCCCTAGTCCACCCGATACACAAGAGTGGGGCCAGAGACTGTGTCAACAATTATCAACCCATATCAGTGCTTTCGGCTCTCTCTAAAGTTATGGAAAAATTAATAAATGGCAGACTAGTAAATTATCTAAACAGATACAAAATTATAGCACCCAACCAGTTTGGATTTAAAAAAGGAATTTCAACTGAAGATGCAGTTATCGATCTAACTGAGTTTGTATCAAAAAAACTAGACGAAAAGCATAAATGCCTCAGTATTTTCCTGGATCTAAAAAAGGCGTTCGACACAGTCTCTGCTCCCACCCTTCTAAACAAACTAGAAAGTATAGGTATCCGTGGCAAACCTCTTGAACTCTTCAAGGATTACCTTCAAAACAGAAAAATGGCTGTAAAAATCAACTTATGCCTCAGTGACGAAGAAACTGTCACATACGGAGTCCCGCAAGGCAGCGTCCTTGGACCCACACTTTTCCAAATTTACATCAATGACCTATGCACGCTGCCTCTACATAAAAGTGAAAGAATGTTTGAATTTTTGTGAGAAGAAGCATGATTGAGTGAAATCTATTTTAATTATGTTAAATAGTGTAATTGGTTTCGGCCGTTCTATATAAATAAATCACAAATTTTCACCTATGCCGACGACACCGCAATAGTAGTCTACGGTAATACTTGGAGTGAGGTAAAGAATACTGCGGAGCAGTCTTTGAAAACTAATGAATTGGCTATTACATAACCTTCCTACCCTAAACGTGGCCAAAACAAACTTCGTTCCCTTCTTCATTAATTATAGGAATAAGGCTCCACCAGATTTTCTTATCACGGCCCATACTTGCTCTGATCTTGCACATGTGAAACGCTTACCCGACTTAATCACACAAAGTACCTGGGTGTAGTGATTGATGACGGACTGAAATGGTATAACAAATAGATAACACTGCTTCAAAAGTCAGAAGACTTATCTTAGATATATTTAAAAGTCTGAGACATTGTGCAGATACTAACATCCTAAAAATGGTTTATCTAGCACTCTGCCAGTCCGTTATCACCTACTGCATCCCGGTATGGGGAGGGGCAGCTAAAACGAAGTTTACTGTCGTGGAGCGGGCACAGAGAACTGTCCTTAAGGTGATGCTTGGCAGACCATTCAGATTTCCTACTACTGAATTATATGCGGACTGCAAAGTTCTTACTGTGAGACAGCTCTTTGTCCTTTGAGCCACTCTCAGAAAACATTAAACAAATACCCCCACCAGATCCTACAAAGCGCAAAGCAAAAAATGTATGTTCGACAATCCGTCACAAAACTGCATTCGCTAGGCGTCAGTTTTACGTTTTAAGTACCCTAATTTACAAAAATATATGTAAAACGATTCAGATGGCTGGGCTGAATCACCACCAAGTTAAGGTTACAGTACAAAGTTGGCTACAGGATCTAGACTACACTCGAACGGAGGAACTCCTGCAAGTCCAGCAATAGAACAATAAAATAAAACATGTTCTTTTGGTGGTAATTTTTCTCTATATGTGGAACATAATTATACACGGTGTATCTGACATCGACGCACAAACGATTTCCATGGGTCCAGGGCATGATTCTGGACACCCCAAAGTTGGAATTTTTCATCGGCTTTTTTCTCATTTTTCCAGTTTTTTCAAGAGTTTTTTTTACTTTAGACTACTCATAATCGTTATTCTGACCTAACGCAATGAGATTTTTAATAAAAAAAATAATTAATTAACTAGTTTCACTAAAAAGAGCAATGTAAATAAAACCACAAATAGGTATCAGCTCAGCTGTGCTAAAGTACAAACGAAAGGTCAACGCAATGCATAGTAGCTGCCCACACACTAACAAGTATGCATGTGTGTCACGCGTGTATGATTTGTTAAAAGCATGTCGCCTAAGACTGCATTCCAAAGAAAATGAAACGTATCACAGCAAAACGAAGTAGCCGATTTCCAACATTAACGTAATAGATTAAGGTTGAAAATCGGTAACTTTGTTTTGTGTCGATAAAACCCATTTTCATATTGCGGCGGCAACACGTAACGCGCGCTCTTTGACCTTTACCGACGAAACCGACGGACGCCAGGGCCGTATTTGGGTGCAACCGGTAAAACGCTTTTTAATAAGCGTTTATGTGGAGTCACGATGATATCCGACCGAGGAAATAATCTTTTTTTTTTCTTACTATTAATAATTGCGTAAAACCATAATAATGCTTTGTTTTCTGTTTCCTTCTTCTTATGTTCTGATAAAATGTTTGTACATAAATTGTTAAATAAATAAATAAGTTAAAATAAGTAATGTTATGCTTATTACAATTGGATCTTGCTATACCCATTGTACGCTTTGATACAATTAATGTGACAGAATTTTAAATACGGCATCAACACGGGTGTTGAAACTTAATCATGACGATTGATGACCCTAATTTGTTTCTGTTTGGTTTTAAAAAAAAGTTCAGTTTTATAATACCAAAATTATTCGATAAAAAAAACATTAATAAATTAAAAGCAAAAAAATGAATTTTCATACTATTATCATCGCAAGCCAGGCCCTGGCACTGTAGGTCCAATGTAGGTATCTGTCGGCGACCTCAAAGGATAGATCGAAAGAACATTTTTAATGAAATAATGATGGATTTTTGTCAGTTTCTTGTTGACGCTGATCGCGAACGAGAGCATTTTTTTTTGCAAAAATCGGTTTTCGAAACGTTAGAGAAGACAAATTTTGGTTTCTTTCTGTGAACTTGCGTGTTTTTGTGTGTCTTTGTGTTTCATTGAAAAATGTCATCTGGACTTAATGAGAACTTCAGTGCCCAAGAATACGGTAACATGCTAATGATGTGACGCTGCCTTAGGTACCGAATCATTCGGGAATCGGTGGATTGGGAGATTCGGCCGGGAGCCATGGCCAGCTCGCTCACCAGACTTGACCCCATTAGGTTTTTTTCTTTGGGGTTATGTCAAGGACAAGGTGTTTGTGTCAGCAGAGTGCGATTCCGCAGCCGAGAAGCGGAATCGCATAGTGAATGTGTTTGCGTCGCTGTGTGAGGAGTGTGCTCAGGCCTCAGCGTCAGGACCCAACGTTTCTGCCCGGGTCCACGCTGAAACTCTGCGCCGCGCTCAGTGCTGGCGCCGGCCACTTCGATTCTTCGAACCCTATCTGATTAGGGGTGAGCGAGCCTAAGGTGAGTTCTAGGTAGTTACTCGTTAATACCTACTGCAAGCTTCTTTTTAGGATTCCGTACCCGAAGAGTAGGTAACCAATGGAACCTTATTACTAAGCCTCTGCTGTTCGGCCGCCGCGGCCGGTCCGTCTGTCTGTTAGTGGGCTGTATCTCAGGCATGGTATTTCTAACAAATAAAATTTACAGAGAGCTCCATTGGAAAGCTCGCATACAAGAAACGTGTTTTTTGTTTATGGTTATGGTACGGAAGGAACCCTTTGTGTGAGAGTGTAACTCGCACATCGCCGGCTTTGTTATCAATCTTTATCGGAGTCGTGTTCGTGATTATAAGAGACTAAGCAAGTCTCCTTAACTTCTGCATAATCATGTTAGTAGGTAGGTATTTTTGAGTGATTAAAATTATTTTATGTGATACTATTGCCGTCGGCGAAGGGTGATATTCGTAGGTATTTAGGTACATTCAAAGAGAGTTCGGCAGTTCATTAGCTAGCTGCGTTACCGGATCTCGATGTACTTACAAGCTTATTTTTTGTAATCAATCTTTATCGGAGTCGTGATTTTAAAAGACTAAGCTTATGGCTCCTTCTTTTCTCTTAAGCTCTTCAAAAACAAGTTCTTAAGCATGTTTAAGAAGGATGTAATGCAGTGTTCCATTCAAGGTGACCTTGCTAGTTGCCATCCATTTAGACGATACCTAGATGCAATCCAAATTCAAACACATTTCGCTGATAGAAACATAGCTCAAGGTCAGCTTTTTTCTCTAACATTCTGCATAAACATGTTCCTACCAT
The DNA here is from genome assembly GCA_963859965.1 of Ceramica pisi. NCBI lineage: Eukaryota > Metazoa > Arthropoda > Insecta > Lepidoptera > Noctuidae > Ceramica > Ceramica pisi. The sequence goes on along the minus strand of OY982534.1, from coordinate 11,207,432 downwards.
CAGCAGGTAGGCACCGTAGTTATTTCTCAGTGATTAAGTAATTTCATGTGGCGATTCGTAGTTACCTACATACACACATACGCGCGCGGTGCGGCGCGGCGCGTCGCCGCGGCGGCGTCGCAGACCATGTACGTTTGTGTGCAAGACGTGAAGTAGGTATGTATTGCGTGCAACGCTCTCACGCGTTTGTATCGCGTTGTTCACAATACATTGCGCGCTCGAAAATGACAATTTCTGTAACCGTTCATTAGCGAGATTAATGACTTCCACAATTTGGTTAGTGGCATGAGATGTAGCCTTTTCCCGAAGTTTGCGTTACGATGTCAAATACGCCCTGTATTCAGCACATATACTACAGAATCTCAAAAACCTTACGTAGACGCTTAATACTACTACAGATACCTTTTACACACACCATTACAGATATACTCTCATTCTAACACACACAACGTCACTCTTTTACATATAACATATTATCATACACACACATAATATACCTCAAAATTTTAATACAGTAACCCCAAAATTTCCTTAACGTTAATTTCTAAAACCCATATCTTGTACCTTGCATTGTCAATGACTATTTTCTGTAATGTTTGAACACAACATAAAAGGTTTTTGGTGCCATAGCGACAGCAGAATCACTGACTCCCAAGTCACAGGATCACCTAGTTTGGGAGTCAGGATTTACCTTAACAGTATGACCTTTATTTATCCAAGTTAATGTATTCTAGTTCTAAGCAATGTCAAAGGTTTTGTATGAATGAAGATTTTTATTTATTATTATTATTTATTTACTGTATCCCTAGTCGACTTTAACTTATCAAAATACAGAAAAACAAGTTTGTCACTGTAATGACTAAGAAATGTAAATGCTAAGCACGTGAATATAATTATTTTGTCTATTTGACAATTTTTCAAAATATGGGAAAGCACACAGTATTATTTTGTTGTAATTTAACTTTAACATCTCAGTTACAGAGTCAGTTATTTCTTCTTTTTTTAAATTTGAACTTTTACACATAAACACAGTAATATTGGTTTCTGCTTTATATGCATATCTTGTTACCAATTCCATTATTTGTTTGAAGTTTGAACAACGATTTATGGTCAGACGCACTAGTGCTAATTTTATCGTTGTATGTGCCAATATTCGGGAATCGGGGATGGGAATACCAAGAACAGTATTAAAGTTTTTTGTGAGGAAACTTCTAGATTTAGACGCACGGCCGTTGATCTCTGTGTCGTCGTTTGGAAGTGTGGGAGGTAAATTATTGCAGAGATGCCGTGGAACCGTTAAATTATTATTTAATCAACCTTATAAATCATGAACTCTTTTAATAACTAATTATTTATGAAATATGTCTTACATTCCATATTTTTTTTTTCGAACAAAAGACCATTGTCCTTCTGTAAAGGATCTTTGATTGCCAGTGAAATTAATCATTTTGTAATTAGTTTTATTTCCGAATGGTAATGGAATATGTCATATTGTTTAATTTACAATTGGCTTAGTAAGTAGCAGATACAAATAATAGTAATTATTATTTACTCAACTTTCCTTAAGATCTGGTAATTCTAGATATACATATATTTTCAACGATTTCATCCTACTTAATACAGCAGAAGTGCTGAAAAACTGACCTAGTGCGAGTCCGACTCGCGTCCAATAACATTTTTGTAACATGTTATTTTAACACTATGGACTTCTTATAGGTTTTCCTGTAATCTGTAAGGTAAACAGCTATTTGCATTTTTTTTTAATTTTAGGCTTTTTACTTTGGGAGATAGGAGGGGGAAGTGGAACTGTCATTTCTTGATTAACTTTAGAACTTATTTTAACATCATGAAAAAAAAAAGAAATTAAAACACTCACAGTAAACCCTTCCATTTGATATGTCACACCACGATACAGTTTGAACAACTTTTTTTAAATGATCTTGTTTGATCCCTAAAAGTAACCCCGATACTCAAAATTGATTTATTTACGCAACGCGTACGTGTTTAAGTCACAGAAGTCTGAAGATGTGTACAGAATTTCAGCAGAATCGGTCTAGTATATCTGGAGGAGACTGGCAGTGACAGATGGACAGACAGACACCCGAGTGACCCAATAATGGTTCCGTTTCTTACGGATGTTCGGAACCCTAATAACATTAACAAAACTCGGGCTGGCGAAGAGAAGCAGCGTCAACATTTGAAGGCTGGAAAATATTCGGAATTATTAATTGCCTTCTCCAATATGCCACAAAACCGTCTGTCTTCATAATTATTGCGTCTCATTAGCAGTTCTTGCCACTTCCTAGAATTACTAAGTAACCACTCCTAAAATACAAATTCATGTTATTTTCCTCGTCCAGGTGAAGATTCAGAAGTGGGCAGTTCTGACGAGTCGGGCTCCCACAGCGACGCGTCGGAGGACGAGTCGCGCGACAAGTCGTCGGCGGCAGAAGACGACGACGACCAGTGGGAGAAGTTCCAGAAGAGAATACAGAAGCGGGAGCGGCTGGAAGGGCGGTCCAAGAGCTCGCATCCTGTGCACTGTCCGTACTACCCGCAGGTATGTTGTTGTTTTCTAAGAATGTTACTAACTATTTTCTGCCAGCGGCTTTGCCCGCGAGAAAGACGGAAACACGTACATTGACCCTAAGACTAAAATTCTTTCATAAAAACTATAACAGCCCTCAATCGTCTTTTGGTGGTAGTTTTACTTATTCATGATTTACTTCGCCCAGTATTGATACCTACCAAGTTTCCCGTTGGGCCCGGGAATACCATTCATTCCTACAAACTTTAACACCCCCTAGTAATCCTTTTCCAAGTTTCATGTATACAGGGTGAAATTTTAATGTGTGCTTTCAAGGCCAAATCCGAAACTATGAGGAATATCGGAACACTGAAAAGACTCTCGAGCCCGATTTTGATGAAAACTAAGACTGCATCATTGGACTCATTGTGGTTTTTACCCAGGAATCGATCATGTTGATTTGAAAAAAAAAAAACCACCTGTCCGAAAGTGTAGTTAGGTATATACGAGTACCTCCAAGGAATAAAAATGTTCATACAAACTTTTATCCCTTATTTCACCTCTTTATGGGACGAACTTTCAAAAATCCTTTCTTATTGGCTGTTTACATCATAATTATGAGGGACCAGCTGGCCCCCGCGGCTTATCTTTTTTTTTTTACATAAAAACCTCCTGATAATAACACAACAAAAATACACATAAGAAAAATCGGTTCAGCTGTTCTCGAGATTTGCGCTTAGCAACACATGCAGCGATTCATTTTTATATTATAGATACGTCCTCCAAATTTCAAGTCCCTACTACCAGTGGTTTAGGCTGTGCGTTGATCCATCAGTCAGGACAAAGCATTATAGAGAGATATTTTCTGGGATTCCATTTGCATGTTTGTTTTGGAGTCTGGTCCAAGAATTGATTACATCAGTATTCATGATACTGTTGCGGAATTTGTTCGAAAGAGTCACCCTGCAACGCAAAGGGCACTAGGAGGAACATGGATGGGTTTTAGTCAGTAAGAGTCTGACCTTCCCTTCTGCTTCGCCCAGAGCGGGAGGAGTCATTTGATGATTTCCCATCTTTAAAAAAAACATGATGTTCGATAAGAAGTTTCAGTTTCTCTAAATCTTGTTTTCAGTTTTAAGATATATTTTTCATCATATACCCTATCTAAAATGTGAGAAGAGCTTACAAATCAATGTTTTAAATTTGATAGGCGTACGTTTGACCAGTATCTCACCTGATGGTAAGCAATGATGCGGTCGAAGATAGAGCACGCTTGCCTAGAAGTAACCTTTTCACTCCTAACTTAAAGACTCCCAGGTTGTAGCAATCAGGAAACACAGACACAGTCAGGAAATTCCACGCAACCGGTAGAAAACCGACAGGCTAGCAACTAGGCGTCGATGTTAAGACTTTGGAGCTTCGACGTATACACCCGTAACTAAGCCCGAAACAAAGGTTTTCGGGCTTAGAGAGTAGCCCCCCTGATTGGCATCACTGCATACAGGTTTAAGCCATAGCTTCCCGAAAAGACCAGATCTGCGACCCACCAGCTCGTGCGTCGGACACTTATCTCTCAGCAACTGTGCTATCGTCTGCATACCCAAAGGTACCGGGTTTAAGCAGATAATTCATATGCAACAGGTACAATCGTGTCTAGAGCACCGACCCCTGAGGAACCCCGAATATCCAGCAGTCTGGACGAGTAGCCATCTATGCAGCATCCACTCGGATAGACCGATCCCCCAGAAAATCTGCGATGCAATCACAGAATCCGGAAGGCAGACCGAAAGAAGGAAGCGAATAAGGCTATCCTGCACGACTGTCACTCTTTTTTAAATACTAGAAATAGTTTTGATTAAAACATTATGAAAATTGGTTTTTCAAAAATCTGCATGAAACTGTATTTTTGAAAGGAGAAAGTTCTATCGAATCTACATCCATTGTTGTTGAAACAAGGAAAAATTGACGATGTTATGTACTTCCAGGATGCTTGGTGCGTCATCTTTTTTTCTTAGTCGAGATCTATCGCGGAAGTGGCTTTTGTTTAACTACGTTTCTTTCTTGGCCTTGCAGATGCCAATAATAACTAAATACTTGTATTAGTTTGTTTAAAACGTAAATGTTTAGATGTGGCGTTTTTAGCAATGTCCATTACCGAAATGCTTGCGGGTTTTTCGGCCCGTGGAATTCATTGCTAAATGAGTAATTCAAATATTAGCTTAGGCTCAGTGCTAAATGACAGTATGGCTGAACAAAGGAAATTATTGTACGTTCATCGGCTTTTGTTGCTCTTGATAGTATCAGCTGTCTAAAAGAGCTAAATAATAGGGGTTAAAGTATGAAATTGCTAGTTTTATTGTAATAGGTAGTTGGAATTGACATAGAACCTACAGCATGGTTTGAGATTTTTGAGTGAAACTTTTTTCACATGATACCTATGAAGTTCTTCTTTTAAAAAATGTGCAACATTCGATTATCGACTTCCAGTGGTTTTTTTTAGTCAGCTTAGACAAGAAAGATGGATACTTCGAAAATTCGAGTGATTTTTGAATACGAGATCCGACGCGGAACTAACGCGACAGAAACAGCTCGCAATATCAATGTTGCGTTTGGAGAGGGGACTGCTAATGAACGCACCGTGCGATTTTGGTTTAAACGCTTTCGTGATGGAATTTTTCAGTACAGATCGTCAATTTCATACTTTAACCCCTAATATTCATTAAGCACCCTTGTTGGTTTTTAAGCATATATCTGTATATATTGGTTTTTATGTATTATGTAAATTGGTCCTTATATAAAATAGAGTGTTTAACCAGTAGCGCCGCTACAGTCGCCAAACCCCAAGGTGCATGAAAAGCCTTTGAAATTTTACATCGCATCTGGGGCACCCCGCCCCACTGAACGTTGCTCCAAAGAGACCCCTTGAAATAGTACTTTTTAGGGTTCCGTACCAAAATGGCAAAAAGGACGCCAGCAACGTATTTGCATCGGAGAGATCTTGTCTTTCTGGTGTAGTACTTCTGCTGGGGTACCACAGGGTGGCGTTTTGTTTCCTTTACTTTTCGCAGTGTTTATTAACAAAGAAGGAAGAAAGTTAATTCGTTGGAGATTGATCTCCAACGAATTAACTTCTTCCTATAACCTTTATGCAGATGATCTTCAGATTTACACACGAGCTCCTCTTGGAAATCTGTCCGAGGCTATCTTGATCCAAAACCTCGATCTGGCCCGTATATGCTACTGGAGCAAGGGGTACGGACTTATGGTGAACCCCATTAAGACCCAGGTTATAGTAGTGTAAGGAAGATTTCAACTCGACGACTCTACTCCAAGTTTCTTTTGACAACTCTGTTATCCCCTTTAGTGAAAAAGTAAAAATTTTGGGGATTAATATTGGCAAGAACTGCTCTTGGACTGCCCAGCTGCAAGATGTAAGCCGAAAGCTATTCGAATTTACTCCATCTCTTAGAAGATTGCGTAATTTTCTGCCGACTGCCACCAAGATTGCGCTTGCACAATCCCTTCTTCTACCCATCCTTGATAATGCAGCTATCAGCTATCTTGACCTTACTTAAGTGCAACTTGATAAACTTGAAATCCTTCAAAATTTTTGCGTCCGGTTCATATTTGGTTTTCGCAAATATGACAATGTTTCCGAATTCCGTGTTAAACTCAAGTGGTTGCCAATTCGCCTACGTCAGAATTCTCATATACTTTCCCTATTTTATAATGTGCTCTTTTCTACTTCCACTCCTCTTTATCAAAAGAAACGATTTCAGTTTCTATACAACTCTCACACGAAATTACTTAGGTCATCGGATAGCTTGAGACTGAAAATGCCAATGCATTCCACTACATTCTTAGACAAATCTTTTACCGTCAAAGCTGCCTGTTTATGGAATGCATTGCCAGTATCAATTAAGCGCGCGCATTCACTGCCTGTTTTTAAAAGACTTGTCAAGGAACACTTTGTTATCTATACTAATATTATAAAGAGGTAACATTTGTTTGTAAGTTTGTATGTAGGGGGTAATCTCCGGAAGTAATGAACCGATTTTTAAAATTGTTTCATTGGTAGAAAGCTACATTATTCGTGAGTGCTATAGGCTATAAATTATTAAGATATCATGCATGTTAGCCGAACTATCTCAATTTTTGTCTATCCAGGCGGAAAAAATAGCTCTTACAACAGAGTTATTTCCATACGCTGCCTTAACAGTTATATATAATTGAAAACAATGTATGGCAACCTGGTCCGCTTTAAATAGTTCTACAAAAAAATCCGACACTATATTTCTATCTTTTATATTTAAGCAGATATAGTAGCTTTTATGTGTTAAAAAAAGTATTTTTCGACGTACTTACCTTTGGACGATTTTTTAAACAACAAAATATTAAACCTTATTGAAAAAATATTATTATGATCACAAGAACATCATATAGATACGATTTGCCCTAAACAGTATGTCAATTGGTTAAATAGTTAAGAAGATAATTTAAAATTACTAAATCGCAAAATGCCGCCGTCCATTCACGGACCGCATTAGAACATGCTTTGTACGGACGTTTTATCCATTTACCCATAGATCGCGTTGTGCAATTACGTAATTTTTCAGAATCTGACCCTCTCCAATTATTATTTAATTTCGTCGTTAGGTAGGTGAGTTGTATGCAGTTGGTTGGAAGTTGTTGGTTTTTAAAATTGTTTTGGTTTTTGGTCTTTAAAATTGTTTTGGTTGCTCGGTTTCTTAAAACACACATACTACTTCGTTCTCATTCTTCGAGTTCGAAGCTGTGGTATTTCTGTTTTTGGGATATCGGACAGTTTCAGCGATTGTTTATCATGCCTAAAAGGAAATCACAACTTTCCCATCAGATATCCCAGACAAGAGCAGCTCGAGAACGCCGCACGGAAGAATCTGCTCTTAAAAATCATCAGCGCCTCTCGAGGAATAGAGAAAATATTTCGCAAGCACGCGCTGGGGAATTTAGCTCCGAGCGTTCACAGCGGCTTGCTAACCAAAGCTGGAGAACATCGCAGGTCCGTGCTCGGGAATCTAGCGCTGAACGTGTGCAGCGTCTTAGTGATTTAAGGCAGCATGTCTATGCAACAAGGGATATCCCGAGTCTAGCGCTGAGCGCTCGCAGCGGCTTGCTGGGCAAACTGTGAGAACATCACAGGCCCGTGCTCGAGAATCTAGCGCTGAACGTGCGCAGCGTCTCAGTGTTTTAAGGCAGCATGTCTCTGCAACAAGGGATAAGGAGTCTAGCGCTGAGCGCTCGCAGAGGCTATATGCAATAAAAACAAAACCCTCCTTTTGGCAGTCAGGAAATAAATCATAGCACTCAGTACTAACCGAACCACACTCAAATGTTTACCGCCCAACGAAGTGGGCACGGGTCAGCTAGTTGTGATTATATTTCGATGTAATTTTTTTTTTCGTCGAGGTAGATGAGCAAGAAATACATTATGTCGATGAGTACATCGACTTGGGCCAGTTAGTTTCTTTTAGAGTCGCAAAAGCCTTGAAGTTTGCCAAAGAGCGATGGAACGCAGCATCCTCGACGTAAAAAGACAGGACCGAATCAGAAACATCACGCTGCGTTCCAAAACGGGAATAATGGAAGATGGACGGCGCCGCCGAGGCCGGCCCAGAAAGAGGTGGCGAGACGAGCTGGACGCGTACCCTGAGGGCTGGCACGAGGTGGCGCGGGAAAAAATACTTGGAAAGACTAGGGGGAGGCCTTTGCCCAGCAGTGGGACAGTACAGGCTAAAAATAAATAATAAATATTTTTTTTTTTAATATTTTTTACATATTTTCATATTTATACTAAACTAGCTGACCCGTGCAACGTCGTCTGCGTAACATTTTTCATTACTGCTCCGCTCCTATTGGTCTTAGCGTGATGATATAAGCGCCGTCTCGTGACTATTAACGCGATTGAGCACGTTTAAAACTCGCACTGAACTATTTGGCGAAGGTCACGAGAATCCGCTGCGTAGCACGGGATCGATCGATAAGGCGATAGGATTAACCTATGTTAGGCAGGATGTGGAATTGTGGACTGGGTCTTTTTGTAGAAATAAAACTGTCGATATATTAAATGCACTAGCTGACCCGCGCAACTTCGTCTGCGTCACATTTTCCAATACTGCTCCGCTCCTATTTATCTTAGCGTGATGATATAATTATAGCCTATAGCCTTCCTCGATAAATGGGCTATCTAACACTGAAAGAATTTTTCAAATCGAACCAGTGTTTCCTGAGATTAGCGCGTTCAACTAAACAAACAAACAATCAATCAAACAAACAAACTCTTCTGCTTTATAATATTAGAATAGATATGTCTTTCTGTGTTTTTCTGTTATATTTAATATGTATGTAATTATGTATATATTTTGGTATATTGTATTACCTACTGTTTGTCTGTGCAACAAATAGCTTAACTTTATGTTCTAATTCCAAGTCCAGGCTTTCTCTATCCATTCCAGGTTGCCTGGAAGAGATCGCGGAATGCGATAAGGCCGCCAATTTGTATGTTTTGTTAGTTTAAAGTTTCCTTTATGTATTTTTCATTTAGTGTAAAATAAAGTGTATATACATAAATAAAGGATCCCTTATGGCGTGACTAAGTCTGTCCGTCTGTCACAGCTGGATATCTCAAGAACTAATAATGCTATTAACATGAAATTCGGAATAGTTTTAGACGACGTTTGTTAAACTATTTTGCAAATAAGAAATATAGTTTTTTTAGGACTGAAAAGGGTTCTTAAAATTTCGAAATGGGGCTACTAGCTAGGGCATGGTTTTCGCCTTTAAAAGAAAACTTAATAAAAAAAATATACTACCGGGAGAGTATTTTTTTTACAATTACACCCCTTATCTCCGAAATTTGAAAAATATGAAACTATCCTATGTCATCGAAGTTTATGTAAAGATTACAGGAAAAATGGGCCAAGTGCGTGTCGGACTCACGCACCGAGGGTTCCGTACAAACCTGTAGGTATTTAAGCAAAAGTTGCGATTTACGATTTATGACGTATTAAAAAAAAAACTATTTACTAGATCTCGTTCAAACCAATTTTCGCTGGTAGTTTAGGTACATGTTAATATACATCATATATTATTTTTAGTTTTATCATTCTCTTATTTTAGAAGTTACAGGGGGTGGGGGGCACGTTTTACCACTTTGGAAGGGTCTCTCGCGCAAACTGTTCAGTTTAGAATAAAATGATATTTGAAACTTCAACTTTTTTTTTTGAGTTTCAGTTCTATTGAATAAACCCCCAAAATTTATTGTTCTTTTTTTAATATTTTTGTGTGAAAATCTTAATGCGGTTCACAGAATACATCTACTTACCAAGTTTCAACAGCATAGTTCTTATAGTTTCGGAGAAAAGTGGCTGTGACAGACAGACAGGCAGACATGACGAATCTATAAGGGTTCCGTTTTTGCCATTTGGCTACGGAATCTTAAAAATAAAACAATATCTCTAAGTAGCACACTTTTTCAGAAATCATAAACAAAAAATACATTACTTCCACCATTGCTCAAGAGATGATATTGAAAGTATGATGAAAATTTAAAACATTTCTCGTTTGATACGATGGTACGTTTACGGTTTAGCTTGTCGCCTTCGCACAGTGTGGTAAGATCCCGGTTTTTGTGTCATCGTGTTTTTATTGAATTAATCGATAAAGTCTACAATTCTGAGGATTAGATTAAAACTCCGGGTTCGCTAATACTTGTACTTTTTTTTAAATGTTAATGTTTCCCAATATCCGACTTTTGAAAAACGAAAAAAAAAAAACATTATAATTCAACGGAAGTACTTATTCCAGAATTTATTTACTCTATCGAAAATAGGTATAATAGCAGACCCTTCCACCAATTCCTGTTGCTTAAGTATGAATGGGTCGAGAGATATGTTTTTTTTTCTCATTTTTCGTTTTCATTTTTTTATTCATCTAAACCGCCGTAGTAGGTGGTCATTCCTACATCAAAAAATTGCTGATACTTTCTATTATGTGTAGTATTAATTCCAAAACCAAACTCATTGGTTTCCAGGAGTTATTGGAAATTCAAGTTTCCTTAGGGTTGTCACTTTCAAGTATCCGGAAAAAAAACAACAAGAATATATTATATTTGAAAAAAAAAAGGTGTTTTAAAAACTTTTTAATAACTTATATGTAGTTGGCTATTCGAAACGAAAATGTATATGAATTTGTAAAATATTATGTGGGCTATCCGAACTAAAATTCATCTTCATTGTTAGTTACAATTAATTCAACATGCGAATAATCATCGATGGCTAGATTTTCTTCATTAACAGGTCTCAACAACGACAATACGGCCGGTGGCAATGGGATTTTTTTACTAAAATTGATTCAAAATAAGTTGTAAAATCAAAAAGTAAAACAAAATTGATCTAAAAGAATTGTAAAATTAATAATGAAAAGAACTAAATTGACTACAAATATTTTAAAAATAGTCAAAATGTTGATATAATACTCATGTTAAATGTTGATTAATATACTTATGAGACATCGAAAAGGATTTTCTTTTATTTACTATTAGTTGAGTCTTTTGGTTTAGAATTTATAGACATTTCCAAAAAACGTGTATCAATTAACATGATACCAATTTCTCCATTTGTTTTTTAATTTCCTTTATAAAATTACTCAATCTTTGACATTTTAAGCCATAAAATAATTATATCTTGTTATGGTCGTGATAAGAAAGCTAAAACTTAATAAGCATAAATAAATTATGGGCAGCCCTATTACGGTACGTAGTACGGATATTTCGGATATTACTAAAATTTCCACTCCTGGAAACCAATGAGTTTGGTTTTGGAATTAATACTACACATAATAGAAAGTATCAGCAATTTTTTGATGTAGGAATGACCACCAACTACGGCGGTTTAGATGAATAAAAAAATGAAAACGATAAATGAGAAAAAAAATCATATCTCTCGACCCATTCATACTAAAGCAACAGGAATTGGTGGAAGGGTCGGCTATTATACCTTTTTTCGATAAAATAAATAAATTCTGGGATAAGTACTTCCGTTAAATTATAATGATTTTTTTTTTCGTTTTTCAAAAGTCGTATGTTCAGAAACTTTGACATTAAAAAAAAAAGTACAACTTTTAGCGAACCCAGAGTTTCACTCTAATCCTCAGAGTTGTAGACTCTATCGAACGACTCTATTCAATAAAAACACGATGACACAAAAAACGGGATCTTACCACACTGTGCTTCGTTGTATTGCCGCATGATCGAACCAAAAATTAAAATACTACTAATACTAAAGAAATTAGGCTTCCATTGCCCTTAACAAAAAATCGAGTAATTTCTACGGTGTTTTTATTGGAAATATTTTGTGATATCTTGCTGATATCTAAATTTATCCGAGTAGTGGTAAAATTTTCGAGTTCACATCGCTCGCTTTTGCTGCCTATTCGGTTTTCTTATTTTTTTTATGAGTCGTCCAAATAAACCCCTAAGTATTTATTTATTTATTTATTTACTTCTGTCAAGAAGGTTGGAAACAGTGTACTTAAGTCTCTGAGACTGGGTGGAAGATTTTGTGTATCAGAAGGTACTTCCGAGGCGAAGGAAAAATTTTCTATTGAAACGGACCTCGCCGTTTGTAATTTGTATAGCGGGTCCACTAATGCTAAAACTTTCTTATTATCATGTCAATGTCACCGAATAATTAGTAAGATTAGTAAGGTTGTAAAATACCGCGTGAAATAGTAAACTCACTTTTCTCAATAAGTTAGTGGTGTACCTATTGAAAACTATTTGGATAAGATTTACTGTATTCAAATTGATTTGTTCACAATTTAACGAGGCATTATCACTAACATATTATAAAACTAAGTCCTCCGCCGCGTCTGTCTGTCTGTCTGTTCGCAATACTCAAAAACTACTGTCCAATTTTCATGCTGTTATCAGCAATGGATAGAGTGGTACTCGAGGAAGGTTTTAGTATATAATTTGTCAAGCAAGCGAAGCTGCAGGCATCAGCATAGTCTAGTAAAGATTTATAACAATCTTACGGAGTTTACAATTTTTCAGTGACATCAACAAATTAGAATGACTGGGGGTCTAAAAAGGCCACTTTAGCAGAATCAGAAAACACGTCACGCTACCCATCACTGTCAAATTTTCCCAATCAACCTTGAACCTAATTCTTTAGTGATAAAGATGAAAATGAAATTTGACAGATTGCTGTGTGATTAATATTATGATTGTAAAAGAATCATAATATTCTAAAAGAATCATAATATTAATCACACAGCATTCTTAAGTGGCATTTATAACCCCCAGCAATCAACTGTGCAGATTCAATTCTCAAGTTGCAGCACACAGATAAAAATGTGCAATATGGCAGATATTGTTTGAAGTTAGGATGTTATGTCTGTGATATTAGTTATGTCATCTATGTGGCTACGAATTCGACACTGTTAAAAGCAGCATGTACTATAATATATATTTTTTTTTAATTCTTTAAATTTTAGGGACTTTTATAACGCACAGCGTATGTCAGTACCATCGTAACCTAATACAAGATACACACATTAAAACAATAAGATCAATGTATCAGGGCTATAAAATCGAACAACTTTCTCGCATCTTCAGTGCTCGGCTTATTTAATATTTGGTGGAATGTACCTATATCGTTCTTGTTCAACTTCAAAGCCCTGAACAACTTACTTCTATCAATCTCATAGCGAGCACATTCCATCAACAAGTGATGCATGTCCTCTAGAACTCCACACACCTCACAGTTGGGAGAGGTATTTTTTTTCATCAAGAAAGCGAATTTGTTGCATGGAATATGTCCAGATCTGAGTCTGTGAGCAGCCAGTCTATTCTGTAAATAACAATTTCGATATCGACTTCACCTGAGTGACTAAGCTTACAAAGTGAACTTTATTTCACACATCATAAGGTCTTATATTTATACGAATTTGAAACTCACCTCGGATTCCGCTGTCGAGACACGAAAATGTTGTTACAGAATAGCACTGCTGTAACCACTAATTTTCTGCTTAAATTATCTATATATATAAAACAAAGACGGGTTTGTTACAACACTTATAACTCGAGATCTGCTGAACCAATTTTCATGGTTATTGATTCGTTGGATTTGTCTCTGACCCGAATAGCAGAATACATCTTATAAACAATGAAAACTCGATATGTGCAATGAATACTTAATTGACGGGAGCGAAGCCGCGGGGGACAGCTAGTTATTTATAAACCAGGGTACACGAAGAGGCTGACATTGTATGGTCTTATACCATATTCCTTTTTCTAATGACATTCTGTCAAAGTATTCCTTCCAATGCTTCCAATGATCATGACAAACATTTTTAAATTTAGGCAACATTTCTGAATAGTCAAGGGTGATTTTGGTTTCTTTTCCAGTGTCTACTATAATTATAACTTTTGTAACTGCAATATAATTTTTTGAACGGATTTCCTTTCATCAGTAGCGCGATTCACTAAGGCAGAACATCTTTACATCCAAGAAATCATCGTTGAAACATCTGATGTGGCGTCTATTTATCAGATGTTTCAACGATGATTTCTTGGTTGTAAAGATGTTCTGCCTTAGTGAATCGCACTAATGTAGCCCGCCGAAAGCTTTGTTCTTTCTATGATTTCTGAATAAAGGAATTTTGGTTAGCCTTTTAGAATTCCGTAACCAAAACCTACATTTAACCTGCATTTTAAAATTCCACAATACAATATTTTGCACAGTTATCTCGAAGTTCCGCTACACCCACACTAATGTTTATTTATTTATTACATACTTTTTTGTACACCTCATAACAAATACCGGAAATACGTTTGTAAAAACAAGTGTACAATGGGCGGTCTTATCGCACAGGGCAATCTCTTACAGACAACCTTTGGATGGATTTAACGAAAGAAATTAGATTTATGGCGGTCAGTGTACAAAACATCATAAAAATTTTAATTAGACATACTAATATAAAATAAACAATACAAATATACATAAATAAATATACATATATGTATAATATATACATCCTAATTAATATCAAGTTTACAATTAGGAGAGGAGAAGAAAAATTATAGTGAGAGGTAATGCTCCTTAACCATTTTTTTAAACGTAAGTAGCGTTTGAGCACGTCTCACATCTATGGGTAAAGCATTCCACAAACGAGCCGCTTGAATAGTGAACGATTTATCCAAGAATGATGTGGAATGCATGCGGATACTTAATTTTAGAGTTTCCGATGACCTCAAGGACCTAGAATGTGTGTCACAGAGAAACTGAAAGCGTTCTTTAAGATAAAAAGGAGTAGAAGGATTAAAGAGTACGTTATAAAACAGAGAAAGGATGTGGGCATTCCGGCGAAGGCGAATAGGAAGCCATTTGAGCTTAGTACGAAATTCAGAAACGTGGTCATACTTGCGTAAGCCAAATATGACCTGATACAAAGATTTTGAAGTCGCTCAAGCTTGTCCAATTGGTCTTGGGTGAGATCAAGATAGCTGGCGTCAGCATAGTCCAAGATTGGAAGAAGAAGAGATTGTGCTATGGTAATTTATATGCTATGCATTTATAACTGAGAGAGGGGCGCGATTAACTAGTCTAATCAAACCATTTAGATGCTAAATAACAGGCGACGTGAGCTAACGACACCTTACATAACATTGCTGACTAATCGAACGCATGCGGTGATTTTGATGCAATCGCGAAAACACATGTTTTTTATTCTACGACCGAACTGTGAGTAATCAACAAGACGTGACCCCGCGTCCATGCAATGCTAAATGACTGTTTGATTACAATCGTCTATCATAGACACAGAAAGAAGCACGCATTAAGATTTTTATCTTATCTATTTCTGTGGTCTAGGCTCTAGGAAAAAGCTTTTCAAAACTGTTTTTCCTCAATACTCGGTTTAGAAATCGAGAATGATGACTCATCGCATCATTTCGGAAGTAAAAATGTCTTACAAAAAACCGGTCCAGACTTCCATAGGCCAACTTTATTTTCTGTCTATTATGACTAGAGCATGCAATACCGTTATATCGTTACCGCAATTTCGCGAAATTCGCGCTGTTTTTCAGTACCGCAAAAGCGAGATTAGAAATGCAAATTTCGCGGTATTTAAAAACGAACCTTATAGATAAAATCCCCGCTACGAATCGTCGCATGTGCTATTCTGTGCGAAATCCAAGGTGAGTATCAAATTCGTATTTAAGTTAGATCTTAATTATTGTGTTTGATTTTTCTGTCCCTCAGATGAAGCTTGATATCAAAATAATATTTACAGAAAGGGCTACACAAGGGCTCACTCGCAAGTCGGGTTATTATTATTATTTTTTTGTAAAAATTAATATTACAATTAATGGTATTGAATTCAAAGACTTCAAAAGTTCTAATAAAGTGTGAAATATTTTAAGCGATATATAGATCGTCAATCAGCGAAGTGTAAGTTATTATTAAAACAAGTGGACGATCAACAAGCGGACAACATACTCATTCATGGACTATGCATGGAACCTAAAAATGTTAATTCCGACGTGATATCAGAAGAGCTTGATTGCAGTTACAGAAAACAAATTTATCTGAAAAAAATTTCTCATCTTTAAGTGTCAGAATTAAGCAACGACGCACAGACCTAACAAGTGTCTTTATGTATCTTCAAAATCCCTCAAAGTATCTTTATGATTTGAAAGATACCAATATGAATGAAATATTTTCATTACCAAACAAATTTATAATTAAAAAAGAAATTATAAACTTGTTAGAAAGGTTAGATAAATCAGCTTCCACATATGATGAGGCTGGAGGATGTCCCGAATGTGACCAGCACAGTTTTATAGATGACGATATACCTACCATTATCGAATTTCACGTCAAAAACCAGAGAAAATCAACTTGCAGTCACGACATCATCTTTTCTGTCCCTTAAAGATCTTAATATAATAAGCTCAGGTCAGAATATACAACTCCAAACAGAAATATCAATTCCAATCCTAGGTTAGATTTGATCCTGAAAAAGGAAATGACTTTATATGAAACTGGAGGCACAAGAGGAAAATATCTGGAGACTGTTTATAACTCTTTCTAATCGATCTTTTGAGCATTTTC
Source organism: Ceramica pisi (assembly GCA_963859965.1). Taxonomy (NCBI): domain Eukaryota; kingdom Metazoa; phylum Arthropoda; class Insecta; order Lepidoptera; family Noctuidae; genus Ceramica; species Ceramica pisi. Next base: position 11,190,749 of record OY982534.1, on the reverse strand, counting down.
AGCTGCTGGATACTTTTGCAAAATAAAGTTCTTTAAATGATGATACAATTAATATTTTACGCTTTTTACGTAAACATTTTCAAATAATAAAAAAAGATTAGAGTAGTATCGGATTAAGTATAACTTATGGTAGTTTTATTTTAAAACCCCTTTCAAAGATTTACTAATTTCGCAATATCGCGAATTTTGCGGTATTACATATCCAATGCCGCGAAATTGCAGTATTGGTTTTATTCTGCGGTATTGCATGCTCTAATTATGACTACAGGTTTTCTCGCCATAGGTATTTTGTAGGCTGTGTCAGTAGGGTGTCATCCTTAATGTCAATCAAGAAGATTTACTAAGAGAACTAGATACTGTAGATGTTTTTAAATGATTTAGGGACAAGTATTGCATTCGCCAACGTTGAATCCTACGCTACTAAGTAGTAAATATTTTTAAAGTGGTGAGACGTAATATTTTTCCCGTAGTGGAGCATCTATGAATGGTGTCGAGTGATTTTGACCTTGGCCTGACCTTGTTCTCAGCTTCCGTTATTTTGTTGACCTCAATTACGACATGCATGACATTTGTACGTCAGGTGTAAGTAGCCAGTGTTTATATAACTGGATGACGCATTGTCGCTGGTATGGGTTTTTTTAAATGTAGGTCCGTGTAAAAGTATACCGATTTCTTTGGGGTTTCAAAGAGATTAAGCCTTTCGCGTTTTTAATGTAGTTCATATAAAAATGCGTCACTGCATCGTTTTTTGAAGTCTTAAGATTTCTGAAGTCTGTTTTTGCTCCAATCTGGTTCGTCACAAATTGCTAATACAAATTGTTGTCAATTCTATCAAGATTAGGTCCCCAACTAGACGTGTTTAGTACTCTGCTACTGCTAAGTACTCCGAATATAATTGTATCAACCTATGGGTCTTTTTTTCTGAACTGCTGGCCTACTATGACTTCTTAAAACGGTCATTTATATATAAGCTGTGGTAGGGAGACAGAGTTATACAAGACACATAACACTATCCCTTTTTCTGAGCTTAATCATCTTGCCTTCCAACAGAGATTATTGTAAGTTCTCTTAAATCAGAAAAATATATTAAAACATCATATTTATTAGTTTATCATTTTAGCATATATAGGTATGTTATTATATTATTTGTGTAATGTTTTGAAAAGATTCAATTTAAATGATTTTATTATTTATTGTTCTACACCTACCACAATGTACCTAGTCTTTTTAACCCAAAGGTTGACTGGTAGAGAATGCATTGTTGCATTAAGTCCGCCCATGTAACACTATTGTGCATAAAGTTTAAATAAATAATTAAATAATAACCGCATTGCTGGTTTTGAAATTATCGCCTATTTTTCAAACAGTTGTAATACTATCATGTTCTTCCTAATTAGTTCACATTTATTTTTGTTCCTGCATTGTGTGTTACGTGTGTGCCCAATGATCATGTTATGTTTGTTGTCGTAGGAGAAGCAAGAGTACTGGTGGTGTTACATCTGCGACCGCAAGTCGCACACGCTGCTGACGGCGCCGGCGCACGTGACGGCGCTGGTGGACGCGCACGAGCTGCAGCTGCGCTTCACCGCGCCGCGCTGGCCCGGCCTTTACACCCTCGCCTGCTGCCTTAGATCAGGTAAAGTAATAGTCCTCCTGACCGATTTCGGCCAGGGCGGCCATTCTCAACAGAGAATAGCCATCGGCGCGGAACATATTATAGTGCACACAGCACAAGTTTTTTCTCTACCAGTTTTAAAAACCCCGGACGTGGTTAAGGGAATTGCCAAACTGAAACCTCGCAGTTCGGTTGGCCCTGATAACATTCCAAATACAAATACAAATTCCTTTATTTCAAATAGACCAGTTACAGGCACTTTTGAATAGTCAAGGTGTGTCAGTCAAATAGATGAAGCTAATCCTGCCGCGCTAGCGACAAAGCAGCAGGTTGTTCTGCAACATAACACACCCACCGACCCTATCTCCAGCGCGGCAGATGCACGTTCCAAAGAGTAGTACCTGTGGAGAAGAACGTGCAAGAAACTCCATGGACACTCTTTTAAACCAGTTGTCATTGTTTACAAAATCATGGTTACATTCGTTACGATAATATCATTTATGAGTAAAATTATACAATGCAAAAGAGAATGAGTCTATACAGTGCAAAGATAGTCTTACAATCTTCTGCAGGTCGAACAATGTTTTCACATCTACATCGAAGTTCGGGCATTTTAGTCGTTGTGGAGCGGACCAGCATTGAGCCAAGCATTTTTGTCGTCGTTCCGGCTTTTAAAGGATGTAATAATATCTTGGCGGCTCCTTTATGCCATATTGTTAACCTAGCTCTTCGGTCAGGCGTGTATCCGGAGCCGTGGAAGACTTCGCTGTTATTCCCATCCCCAAAACCAGCAACAAAGCAACTGTGGAGGAACACAGGCCCATCGCCATCCTACCAACCATTGCAAATGTTTTGAGCATATCCTCCACACTGTTATTAACAAGCAACTAAACATGTCTCTCTCTGATGCCCAGCACGGTTTTCGGCCTGGTCTTTCCGTCAACTCGAATCTGCTGATTCATGTTGACTTCATTTCTAGTAGTTTGGACACCGGTAGGTAGGTAGACGTTCTGTATTTTGATTTCCAGAAGGCAATTGACAAAGTGGACAATGAAATTCTCTTGACAAAGCTGAGGGTTGCGGGTTTCTCTTCCGGCTTTCTTAACTTTTTTTGCCGACTACCTACGGGATCGCAAGCAATTCGTCCGGCATGGCTGCTTCTGTCCAACCCTTATTATACTCGCTCGGGCGTGAGGAGGGTCCGTGTTAGGTCCGCCTCTGTTCCTGATCATGATCAATGATCTCAGAGCTGAGATAAGGTTTGCAAAATGCCTACTATACCGCATGTATCTGACATCGACGCACAAACGATTTCCATGGGTCCGGGGCATGATTCTGGACACCCTAGACTTAGAATTTTTCGTCGGCTTTTTTCTCATATTTTCATTTTTTTTTCAAGGGTTTTTTTACTTTAGACTGCTCATAATCGTTATTCTGACCTAACCCAATGAGATTTTTAATAAAAAAATAATTAATTAACTACTTTTACTAAAAAGAGCAATCTGAATAAAACCACAAATAGATATCAGCTCAGCTGAGCTGATACCTATTTGTGGTACTCTTGAAAAATATGAAAAAATGAGAAAAGAACCGACGAAAAATTCCAACACTGGGGCGTCCAGAATCATGCCCTGGACCCATGGAAATCGTTTGTGCGTCGATGTCAGATACACGCGGTATGCCGACGACCTGAAACTAGTTGCACAAAGGGATATTGACACAATCCATGAGTGGAGCATTAAGAACAAGTTGTTGATTAATACTAGCAAGTGCTATGTCATGACATACGGTCCAGGGTTGCGATCTATCCATTACGAGTATAATTTGGGTGGTAATGTAATTACTCGTGTCACCAACATAAAGGACTTGGGAGTGACTTTCGACCGCTGTCTGACATTTAAAGAACATGTGGTTACCCTTGCGAAGGAATCTTTCAGGCGCCTGGGATTTGTATTGAGGAACGCACGTGAATTCTGCAATCCCAGTGTTTTTAAACTTCTGTACACCACTTTGGTTCGGAGTAAACTTGAGTCCAGTGCCTGTGTCTGGAACCCGCACACCACGTCTCAGACACTGATGCTTGAGAAAGTGCAGAAAACCTTCCTGAGATTTTTATTTCAAAGGCTGTACTATTTCTTCCCCTACATGTACCCCACCAACTATATTTTAGGGGTGTTGGGTTTTAACTCATTAGAAGTGAGAAGGGGCTTTGATCAGCTCACGGTTGCCCCTCTTCCATCACTCTCCGGCAACCCGCAACGGCAGGAGAGAAATCTAGCGCAACACCAACGGCTTATCATGCTTTCCAAGGTATGGGTGACATGTCACACCTCCAACTTCCGAACTCCGGGCAGTTAGAAAAATTCCTAATGGAAAAATCCAAAAACACAATTGCACGACCAGGGAATCGAACCCAGGACTCCACGCTAGGCAGTCGCGCTTGCGACCGCGAGACCAACGGAGCAGTCAGTACATCAAGTACACTAAACTTACCTACTACTACAAAGACCGCCCACCTTATAGAATAGAATAGAATACAATACAATAGAATACTCTTTATTATGTACACCATTATAAGTAACAGAAAAAAAAATTACCTAATACACCACCTATATACCTTATTGTTTTTTCGTGTTCATTTCTTCCGCCCTAGAGCTGCGTGAGAGGTCTGTCATTCTTTCTGATTAAAACCACACGATGTTCTTTAGTTACTTTAGCTGGGACGCGGAAAGTGTACAATTTAGTTGCACTCGCCATCTTCGAACCCCCTTACAAAGTGAGCGCGAACCAGCTATGTGATCACCCCTGGCTAGACATTTACACTAGCAGGGGAACCAGAGAAAATGTTAAAAGCTTTAAGCCGGAACACAGCAAAGCTCCTTGGCGGCCGAAAAAGGTATGTTGGTAGTATCTTCTCTACCGACCGATAAAGAACTTTAGTTGTGGTATAAGTATAATGATTCTGTTGACTTCCCACAGAACTACTGATATTGTAGTATGTTTAGGTGCAACTCGGATCGGTTAAGTGGTTCAGCAAAAAAACGAGTGTAAAAAACGGAAGAACACCTACCTCTGCTCTGGTTCTTCGAATTGAATCTTTATTACTCGGCAATAGATTTACTAATATTGCAAGACTACTATTGCCGTATGTTTCCTATGAAATGTCCTTGGGCCAGGATAAAGTTTCTATGGAAAAGAACTTTAAAACGCATTGCCGGACATTTCTTAACGCAATTAATGCACAGCACGTGCATCGGTGTAGATGAAGTGTTTTTGCAGGAACACCTCGAGAATACTACAGTATACAATTGAATAGATAATAATCTCAATGCCTGATTTATGCATAGTTAGACACATATAAATATCCTGGGTAACCTTTATATCGTTCCTGGGTACACTCAGTTCGCGAAACTGACAGCCATTGCAAAAACACATGGTGGATGATTTTTTTCGACCACTTTATTTGTTACAGTTATTAGTCACAGTTGTTAGAAAAATATAGCAGTTGGGTTATGGTGACAAAAAACGATCTGTCATAACTTATACTTCATAGGTTTTTTTTTCAGCTTGAAGCTAGAATCATTTATTTTGACTTCACCGTTATGTTAACAACACCTTGAAAAGAAATTATTGTTGAATGTTAAGTTCTCGTTAGGTGCCCCGCACCCTTATTTCCGTGATATATTCGGAATAGCAATCCCTTTCATGACGACAATCATAAAAAAACCGGCCAAGTGCGAGTTGGACTCACGCACCGAGGGTTCTGTCCAAACCTGTAGGTATATAATATTATAAGCAAAAGTTGCGGTTTATGATTAATGACGTATAAAAAAAAAACTACTTACTAGATCTCGTTCAAACCAATTTTCAATGGAAGTTTACATGGTAATGTACATCATATATTTTTTAGTTTTATCATTCTCTTATTTTAGAAGTTACAGGGGGGCACATTTTACCACTTTGGAAGTGTCTCTCGCGCAAACTATTCAGTTTAGAAAAAAATGACATCAGAAACCTCAATATCATTTTTGAAGACCTATCCATAGATACCCCACACGTATGGGTTTGATGAAAAAAATTTTTTGAGTTTCAGTTCTAAGTATGGGGGAGCAAAGTTCTTATAGTTTCGGAAAAAAGTGGCTGTATCATACAGACATGACGAATCCATAAAGGGTACCATTTTTTGCTATTTGGCTACGGTAACCTAAAAACACCCATGGTATTACATGAATATTCTTATTGTCGAGCAGACGTATGGAAGTGGCGAATCCATAAAGGGTACCATTTTTTGCTATTTGGCTACGGTAACCTAAAAACACCCATGGTATTACATGAATATTCTTATTGTCGAGCAGACGTATGGAAGTGGCCACAAGCAATGAATTGTGTTCTATTGGGCTGGCCCATGGCTGGCCGATACCTATCTCTCCCTAATACTATTGAAATCTTATTATACTTGTAATTCTGACCGTTGTAAGAAAAATTAAGTTAATATAAAACTTCTCGGACCAAAATTATGGAAAATCATTCAGTCAATCACAGCAGCTAACATTGCAAATATTCGAAACAGTCTAAATATTATGAGTGGTGCACGCTTACGACCAATTACTTATATTTAAGACCGTCTGGTGCCATGACTATAAATGCAGTACGCATTTTGTTTGACTGGAATAAACTATTTTTATTTCGTTTTCTTTCTTTAAGAGTTGCACCCTTCTTTCACAGAGACCTAACAGTGGAACCAATAGAGACTGACTAACGTACCTATACTAACGCGTTGTTGTCCGTGACAGACTCGTACATCGGCATGGACCAGCAACAGGACATGAAGCTGGACGTGAAGGAGGCGGCCGCCGTGCCCGCGGAGCATCCGCAGTGGGACCTCAGCGACTCCGATACTGATAACAATGATCAGGTAACATTATAGCGTACTCTGCGCTGACTTGATGCCTAGGTGCGAGTTTTTTAACGCTCTCGACCGCGTAAGCGTAAACTTCAATTTGTATTGAAACTGAATAAGCGCCGTCTGGTGACTATCGCGATTGAGTACTTACGTTTAAAACTCGCACTGAACTGTTTGGCGAAGGTCACGAGAATCCGCTGCGTAGCACGAGATCTATCGATAAGGAGATAGGATTAGCCTATGTCAGGCAGGATGTGGACTGGGTCTTTTTGTTGAAATGAAACTGTCGATATATAAATTTAAATGCATTAAAATAAAACATAACAATAAAAAATAAATGGTAATAATGACACAAACAAGGTATAAAGCATATTTGTCCTTAGGTGGTCATAACAAAATCCCCTGTGTTGTAGTCTAATGAAATAGGAGGTTAATTCAGACTCCAGGCTGCTACTAGCCTAATGATGTCCCTTCAAATATTACGAAGCAACCATAAAAAAACATGGCCCCGTCAGTCCACATAGCTGTCAATACTGCGCTTTCTTTAGATAGGTCTTATAAATAGTTTCCACATTCTTAGATGATCCGCTAACATCTCCATGGTCTGCCATGAGCATCTCTAGCTATGCCCGGGCTCCTTATTCCAAAAAAGTTTTTATTAAAACTGCTACTGAAACCTGTGATTAGTAAAGCTGTCAAACTAATCTCATGTTGACTTTTTGTTATGATTGGTTATGCGAAATAACAACCGCCAATTAATTCAGTTGGCTAAATATTTGACAAAAGATTGAATGTTTAATGACTAATTCATTACTATCTTTATTTTCGTTTTTACAATTCAATATACATATGTCAGTATAAACTGACCCACTGTTATTTTTGTTAGCACCACCACATCTTCCTGCTAGAACCGCGGCGCGGTATCATTAACCCTTTTTATTTGACTTAGGAACACCCGTTTCAATATTATAAACGATCCAAAACTTGATTTAAAAAAATCTATGATAAGTAGTTGAATAGTTAAAAATTTAAAATATCGGTCGTTCTTCCTTGTTGTGCAAATCACAATAAGGAAAAATGAAAGTTTTGCGTTGTAATTTATTTTGCGGTCCTAAACTTTTGGGATTTATAACCGATGGTGTTTATATCCTGTACACGAATACTCATTTTTCTTTTTTTCCACAGGGAGCCAACGAAAGTGAATTTACAACAGATGACGAGGTGGAAGAGGAGTAGTCGAAGATTAACTAAGTTATTTTTATAGAGTTTATTAATGAGGTGTTTGCGGATCGGTTGTTGTATGGTCTGAGAGCGAGTGAATATAATGTTTTATATCTAAACGTATGTATTCCTTCATTTTCCCGTTTTTACCTTCCCCAGGGCAGAGTTCTCTGACAAACATAACTGAATGATGAGAGTGGACAGATGAGGTATGGAGTCCTTGCGCCTGACATCCGGCGGTGTTAAGGGGTAAGTGATGTTATCTGATGTTGGTAGTCTGAGCAAAATTTTCGAAACGAAAAACATGTACAGAAAACGACTTTACGTCAGTGTTCAAGAATTATGGAATATAGCCCTCGCGAAAGTGCTGCCATTGCGTTTTGCATCTTGCAGCATTAAATATAAAGCCTAGTTCTGTGTGAAGATGGTGAAGCCTAAAGTCAAGGGTCTCGACGATACGTGGGCCCTCGAATAAGTCGGCTGTCGGTACAGTGTTACATGTAGCGCTGTGTTAAGCTGCACAAAGGGATGTTAGCGTAGCTGGTTTGCGAGGGTATCGTCCTCCAGGCTGCGCGGGCGCGGAGCTGGGGAGGGCAGGGGGAGGGGCGCAGCACGGAGCGCGGCTCACTCGCGCGCCGCCGCTCGCCTCAGCTCCACGACCGAACGACTCTCGCACGCGCCCGGTGTCGTATTACCGCTCTAAATATAACTCGCGAGCGCGATCGCCAATTTAGAAACAGTCGCGCGCCTTGTTTTGAACCAGTGATTGACAGTGTTAAGTGAAGAATACTACCCCGATCGTCGAGCTATCGGCCGCCGAAGTGAGTATCCCCCAGATGTAGTCTAGAGGGCTAGTCGACCCTGTATATATTGTATTACCGCATCGTGGTTTTAAAATAAACAGCTGTTCTGAGAAACTATAGCGCTAGTAACGTGCTAAATTGGGAGTACGCATCCAGTAGAGGTTGTGGAAACTCGAGTTGTTCGTAGTTTCTAATGGATGTTTATCAAACAATTTAAAGCGGGATGCCGCCGGACCCTACCAATTTTCAGGTGTCGAGGGATATTTGCCTCGATGTTAGCTGTTTTTAAAAATAGCGTGAAAGTTCAAGGAGGACTTTCAACTACTGTCACATTATGGGAGTGAGCCAGGATTTGTGAAGCCACCGACCAAAGGTCGAACGAAACATAATTAGGTTCAGGATAAATCAAACTGAGTGACAGAATATGTGAATTAATTATAATAATACCTAGCTAAACAACTGATGAGTAATAAAATATTATTATAAATAAGAAGCTCTTTTACCACCGGATGTATGACAGTGGGTTTAGCAGGCATGGTATGCGCGTCCATTCAATAAAACATCTGGTCGTCCAATAAATGTCGGAGTCTACACATACGTTTATAAATCAACCTAAAGTATAAAATCTAGACCCAAGCCGAACTAAAGCTCGAATGTTGGAAGCTGGTCAATTGCATAAGCGCCAATTGTTGGCCGGTCGCGGCCAGTCAGCCAATGAGTCAGTCCAGTGTGCGATTGTCGATAAAAACTTGCTAACAGTTGTTGGCAACTACTGCAAAACTAATTGCCAATTATACTGAAGAGTCGAAGCGGGAAACATTGGAGTTATTGCTAGACCGCATGAGGTGCTGGACCTTACAATATTGCCGCATTTTTGCTTCATTGTCAGAGTAATTATCTCCATCTCAGCAAACACGATTCGATTTCCTGTATACTAACAACAATCGTGAATCATGTATCTTAAAATTAAATCTACCTACCCATCTAAATACAATCAGATCTCATGAATATTTACATATAATAATACGTTTTCCCGTATCCATCAAGCTAAGTTGTGGCCGAAAGCAGGTGGTTTGAATTGATTTCTCATGATAAACATCCTCTTGCGAAAATAGCCAGAAAATATTGATCTATTTAAAAAGAAATCGGTAACGTGGGTAATGCGATAGCCTTGAAAATGTTTATTTTATCCTATGATAGTATGTGGGTAGTTTATGTAGAGAATCCAAGAAAGAGTCTAGCGCGATGAATGCGTCTCATCCCTGACTGAATTCAGAGGTCTAGCTGAGTATTTGCAATGATATTCAATGCGTACCTAATTCATTTTTATGAGATAGTTGGTAACAATAGTATATTTATGTATCTAACTATCCACATTTTTCTGGAAAAGATGGAAGGTTAGTTCATTCATTGAGTTGCTAACCTGCCGGTCGATTCTGTTGACATCTCACCGTGATCACCTAGGTGGAGTGAACGACAAGTGTGCTGTCATTCTTATCTTGTTTGTATGGTTTGACAGCTCAATTGTCGTTCACTTCGCCTAAGTGTTCACTTCGACATGTTTACAGAATCGCACTGCTGATACTTATGGAATGTCTCGGGATAAAACCGGGTTTCATCACCACAATGATCTGAAAGACTCAAAACCAGTTACACATTGAGTAGGTAATCATGGTGAATGAAAGTCAGATTGTCCTTTCTTTGTTCTTATAATGTTAGATAACGTATTTCTCCTGAAGTTGAGCTAAGTAATTTGGTAGGAGCACCAAATAATTTGAATCGAATTTTTAACTAGGAGTCCTTCGGAACTTTGTTAGTAATCGGTGCAGTGGATAGTTTAAGTATACCTCCCAGCACCCATAGCCGTTTCTATGGTAGTGAGTTTGAATATGGCCTGCAGTTACGATTGGTGATATCCCGGCACATTGGGCACGGGCGTGCACCGATGAATCGAACCGCGCACTGATAGCGGGCCGGTTAGACGAGTCCCGCAGCAAGAGTGCAACGGCCCAAACTAAGGGAATTTTAAAACGTTCAAACTTGCAAGCCCTCTGATTTTATAATGCATGGCTTCACTGCATCATTATTTTCAGTATTTTAGAGTTTTCTCGGCGTTAACTCACTTGTTTGGCGTTAATTGTTTGGATGCATTGGTTTTAATGACCAAGTACAGATTCTAAGCAGTCATTTTGTTTTAACATTTGCATTTTTCTTGTAAAGGTGTAGTTGTTCGTCCTATACGTCAGTATACCATAGACATCATATACATTTCTCAAGAATAAGGCAAACTATGGCTGCTAAACGAAAATTAACTTACAACTACAAGTCATTGGATTATTATCCATTTTAAAATATTGCAGACGTTTTCCCTTTGATGGCTTTATATGAAGTCATCAGCCCGCATTATTGTCCTGAAAATAAATAGGCACCTAACTAAACTACGTTAGCGTCTATATACGTACCTACTTATTTATATTTTTCCTGTTACAAATAACCAGTTTGTAATATCTAACACTAGTCCTACTTGACCAAGTTACGAATCAACCAATTTCCAACTAATTTGCGTACCTAGGCATTGAGTCATTATCACTAATGAATTCGAAGGAAAATGCTTGCTTGAATTTTATTTTAAGTTGACAATGGTAGGAAAATTTAAATGCAGACACGACACCATCTTAAATGGGACAAAGTGCATACCTTTCAATTAAGTAATTAATTATACCGTTTTCTTAATCATTGATATCATAATTTTATTTACAAAAGCGTGAATAGTATCTTCCATAACATCACGACGAAGCAACCAATTTTTTGCAGCAAGCGTTTAGCTGTTGATATCATCAATAGAAATAGTATGCGAATAAACCAAGAAAAAATGCCTGGTGTTAACGTTGAGTGTTGAGCTTAACTAATAACCTATCATTATTTATCCGCAACAGTGAGTTTAGACCCAATACCTATGTATATTACTGTAATCTACTGCATAGGCGTCACTTTATGACTGCAGCTTGAGGAATTATCTAAACTACCGTATCTTTCCACAATTTTCTTTGTGTTTTCATACTCTTCACACCTTCTGTTTACGTTTTTCCATAACAATTTACATGCAAATGTCAAGTTCACTTATCGATAGAGCAAACTTGTTTTCTATTAAGACTAATTTGCTATCATGAAACTCAGGAATACAAGGCAACTGTAGTGTTTATCTCAGTAGGTTTGTTTATATTGACAGAGGAAGCGTCTGAATTCCAAAGTCATTCTCAAAAGTTAGCTAAACTGTTATTTGAAGTTTAAAATTAAATTGTATCTATAGATTCATCGAGGTCAATCGGTAAAGTATTTTGAAGCTTATTCGGCACTTCGCTTACATCCTTAAATATTTTTTGTTTGTCTGACATTCCTCACCTCGATTTTTATTATCATGTTTTCTTAATCCTTGGGTCTTAAACGATGAATCATAAGGGTCGTCTGTCTGGTCTGGGTAGTGGGTATACGGTTTAGATTACTCATAGTCGATCGCGCTGTATTTCTTCTACATCACTGTGTTCTGTTGCAGTTTTACGCATAAGAATTATGTTATGTATGATACCATATTTACATTTCGCATATCTTCGTTTTTGCTGGTATTCCAAGGTGTTATTTATACTTAATACAAATATGTGTGGTGAACTCATCGTTTAGGTTGAGGTGAAAAAGGGTATGATGTGTGGTTAGGTGTTCCAGTGCCTGCAAAAGTAAACTTATAAGTTATAACTACATTAGGCATTGTTTTTCTCCACTACATGGAATGGCTACATGTTCAATACGATGAAGATACACTCCATAGAAAAATCTATTTCGAAAATAGCCGCAATCACAAAGCCTTCTTAAATAGTTTTAAGATTTGTTGTCTCTTGCCTTGTGTTTGTTTAAAATTGGTGGGAACCTATATGAGAGCTATCATCATTTGATTTTTTACAAACAATGAACATTTCACCATGATATATCGCCCCGTAAAGATTTTGATGAGCCGTGTGCGTTCGCCCAGCGGAATGTTGTTGAATTAAAAGATTTTAATTATGCAGATATTTAGTGTATGACGTCGTATAATTGTGTATGGTATAAAAAAATTTGTGCACGCAGCCATTGTGGAGAAATTCACCAAAAACTGATTCCGCTGGGCGAACGTTGTCCTGGCGGAACTTTTTTTAATCCATAGACTTTAGAAGAAAAGAGATGTGTCCAAAAATTAGTGTGTATTTGTGTGTAATTGTGTATGTATGAATAAAATTAGTGCATGCATAAACTTCGGAGAAATTCAAGTTTCCGCTACGCGAACGTTTGGCCATTACCTAGTTTTCATATAAAGCGCTTACATAGAGAGCTGTAGATTTTTACATAAGTTGTTTTGAATTTGTTTATATTTGTTTAAAAAACAGATTTAGAAAAAATCGTAGGGCTTAAAAGATAAAAATATAAACGTAAAATACGCTTATTAGGTCTTAGTTCTTAAAGTATGCCCTTTGGGGTCTAGATTTTCACGTTTATACAAACCTTGTAAGTGTCTGCAACATGTTGCCAAGTATCAATGATGTTCCGTTAGTAATTAAAGAGTTATAGGACAATTTACCATGAATTGATCACTGTTTACAAAGCAGTCAAATATCACGACGTTCTAAAGGAATTGCATGGTAAAATGTATGCCAATAATTAGTGTATTCATTCAACTATTCACATGCAAAATTTCATGTCATTAAATTCAGTAATTAAAGAAAAACAATTATAATACTGACGAAGCATCGAAAACCTACATAACCCGACCAAGTTCGAATAGCTACAAAAAAGCGGCCGTGCAATATGTTTAGGTAACATCCCAAAATTTACAGTATAATATCGGTATTGAATTGGTATAGGTGATAACACAATAATTGTTGTTTCGATATAATAATGTCATTTATTTTTGTACACCTACTTTTTTAAATGTATTTGACTATGACAGAAAGTAGGTACTATTTACGTAGGTACTTTATTTAAGTATGCTTTTGAGACTTTAGATATAATCTAGATATACCTATTATCTAGGACAAATAAAATTCATACAGCTAATTTCTATTGAAGATTTCACGGATCAGGATTCTAACTAAGTATAGACCCCTTAGGGAAATTAAATAATTACCACATGTAAGTACCTACTACTGTTTAGGTAAATATTTATCATATTGTAGCTTATTACACTATTTAACCAATGGACTAGGCATGCACGAGCGTTCCCCTTTGCAACTTTAGTGGATCAAACAATCTAATAACTTAAAAAAAAACTACTTCTTGAATCGATTTTTTAATTGATGTATACCGTTGTACTGGTAGTGACTTATGTATGTTGAGGTTATTTACTGTATGTGCTACTCATTTAAGAATATTTTCTTGTAAATACCTTTTTTATACCAATGTTTTAGTTTATAAGCACTTTTTTAATGTTGATCAAATCTAAACAACTGAATAGTCTAGTTAAGTGATGTGATTTTAATTTTTATTGTAGCTCGAAATATTATACTTACCCTTATATTCATAATCGTTTATTAAACCTATTTTAGTTAAAACACATTTAAGTCTATTGCTGTCGTTGCAAGCGTTTGTTAACGTTATCATAATTACCTACTTACATAATTAAGTATTATATGTAATTAAAAATATTTTTGTACTCGAATGTTTAAATAGAGAAGTACTTGTTAATTGAAGATTTATTTTTATCGTAGATAGTGGCGTTATTATTAAAAAAATAATTTTCATTCAAGAAATGCAATTGTTTTATTTTTTCCTAACGCTTGTGTACGTAACTGCACCATATTAATAAATACTATATTGCAAGGTTAAGAACGTTTCTAAGATATATGGCACGGCCGCTTTTTTGTAGCCATCCGAACTTGGTCGGGTTATGTAGGTTTTCGATGCTTCGTCAGTATTATAATTGTTTTTCTTTAATTACTGAATTTAATGACATGAAATTTTGCATGTGAATAGTTGAATGAATACACTAATTATTGGCATACATTTTACCATGCAATTCCTTTAGAACGTCGTGATATTAGACTGCTTTGTAAACAGTGATCAATTCATGGTAAATTGTCCTATAACTCTTTAATTACTAACGGAACATCATTGATACTTGGCAACATGTTGCAGACGCTTACAAGGTTTGTATAAACGTGAAAATGTAGACCCCAAAGTGCATACTTTAAGAACTAAGACCTAATAAGCGTATTTTACGTTTATATTTTTATCTTTTAAGCCCTACGATTTTTTCTAAATCTGTTTTTTAAACAAATATAAACAAATTCAAAACAACGTATGTATAAATCTACAGCTCTCTATGTAAGCGCTTTATATGAAAACTAGGTAATGGCCAAACGTTCGCGTAGCGGAAACTTGAATTTCTCCGAAGTTTATGCATGCACTAATTTTATTCATACATACACAATTACACACAAATACACACTAATTTTTGGACACATCTCTTTTCTTCTAAAGTCTATGGATTAAAAAAAGTTCCGCCAGGACAACGTTCGCCCAGCGGAATCAGTTTTTGGTGAATTTCTCCACAATGGCTGCGTGCACAAATTTTTTTATACCATACACAATTATACGACGTCATACACTAAATATCTGCATAATTAAAATCTTTTAATTCAACAACATTCCGCTGGGCGAACGCACACTGATGAGCCTACCTAAAGAATACTAAAACATCTTCGACTGTTCTGTTGAATGAAAATGCGCGACCGGGGCTTCCTTCATTAAAGTGGGTCATAAACAAAACTCGTTTGTATCGATTCACAATTAGCCTCCATTAACCTTTGAACTTACTGACTTTTTCTTTGTCGATGTTTGTGTGCGCTTGCGATTCTATTGCACTATACAATTTGATGAGACTTTCACTAGATGGGTCTATCTCAGTAATAAGGTAGTAGAAAATTGTACGAATAGTTAGGGAATTTAGGAGCCTTTCAGTATTCAGGAATTTATCTGCCAAAATCTAGTTATCCTCTTAAAAAAATGTAAATCGAAATACTTGTGTCGTTATTATGTTTTTAGTTATTAGGTCAGCTGAAGACGAAGGTAGATATATAAAACTTTTGTTGTCGGCTGGTTAGATCACAGGTTAGATACAGACTGAATTGTATGTCATTCATAAAGATGTAAATATGGCACCGGGATCACTGATCAGTCGTGCACATCCGTTTTGCTTAACTCATACATACTTTGATGATATATGAATTGGTCCAGAACAATAACGTGGCTATTTATTTCGTTCGTTACTCATATGCGTCGAACGAGGTGACGTCAACATCAGCCCATACTTGTATTTAACTTCTCGGAATGACCACAAAATGCTCGTAAGGAGATATCTGCAAATACAATGCAATGAATCTGTGCCGCTGTGTCAAGATCATGTGTGAGATTGTTAGCATGTCTGAAAAAGGAAAACTAGTTCCATGAGTGGCTCATATCCTAAATTGTGCTATTTCTATGAATTTTTTATCTAATTTCAAACTAACGATATACTTACTCATTAAAATCTTGTATGTAAGTAGACGTATAATGCTCGTAGGTAAATTCATTTCATGGTTACGGTCTCGTCTAATTTCGTAGATTCTTGGATAGAGATAGTTTAATATTGTTGGTGGTCTGCCAAAACTTCTCTTTATCTTGACACATATGATGCTACACTTAGGTACATACGCATACATACTAGCCGTAGCTATTATAAAAATTCGTCTGGCTGTTACGCTAAGTATTTTCAATGACAAGTAATTGTGTAGCGATGTTGTGTGTATATTAAGTATTTTAAGCACAATAACATTGAACTTGGTGTTCGCATCAATGAATGTTATTTTTATTTTATTACGTATCTGAAAATTCGCGTCATTTAAGTGGAGGCTTGGAGCGATGTCAGGAGACGTGGCATGTTATGTTTGTTTTTTGTCTACGTTATGAAATTATGAAAGGCGCCATTAAAAACAAGGTTTTAATTTACACGTGAATTTTCCTTGAGCTACCAGAGAATTTTTATTCTGTCACTATTATTATATGACATAAACGCAACAAAATAGGCATAACTTGCTGATGTTTAGAAGAAAATCAAATCGACCACGCCGTTTGTCCTAATTTTGGCCATTGATGGATGTCGCGACGAACATAACTAAGGACTTCCTTTAGAGACAGTTTTAGCTAGCACTTACAGAAGTAAGTTATAGGTACCTAACCTATCTGAATAGCCTATCCACTGATTGCAAAAACTGCGGTAGGGTCCTCATTAGATACTAAAGCCTTCTGTATGTTATTCAGCACTGGACGAAAAAAAAACATGAAGTAGGTAGGTACTTACTAACTTTATTTTTCTTAATAACTTAGGTACCTAACCTAACGTATCGCAAACATGGACAAACCCCACTTTTCTGGTTAACATCATCAACTAGGTAGGCTAGATGTGTACGTAGGTAGGTACCTATTTTGCCATTAAAAGTTTGTTAATGTAGGTATATCAGCCAGTAACTGCTTCCGTAAGGAGCTTAGATAAGCTCACTAACCAAATACCTATGCAGCTTATCTTAAGATAATCAAATACGAAAGTTATTAGATCTTAGTCTTAGAATAATAACGCATAGAAACCTAGTACGAGTGCAAAAAGTGAGGCAACTAAAACTTAGCCTAATCCGTCAAACTTAGCCGTCAGGCCGTTAGTACTCAAGGTCACGTTCCGTCGAACACAGCTCGCGAGTAAATAATTGAAAATGACAGTTTGTTGCGTGAAAGGATGTTATAGCACATCAGGAAAACAAAAAAATGTGATAAAATAACATTTCACAAATAAGTACTCACATTCTATGCACTATTTTTACGTAAATCGATAAATAAAACAAAATTCTAATAACCTAACTTGTCATAACACAGTGTTGCTATTTGTGAGGAAAAAATACCCACATTGCTTTCATTCATGTTTTTCATTTTTGTAATTTTAAAATACAATACTTACTGTTAATTCATATCAAACCCGATGTTTTAACATTGTTTATAATTATAACCCATCAAGCATTCTAAACGCATTGAACAATATCTCATTCTTTATGCGATTTATTTCCTTTTAATTTGAAATAAATTGAATTATACCTTCCGAAAAAATATGTCATATAACATGAAAAATCATGTTTCCCTTTTCCAGTTCCCAACAACATAAAATACTTGCCTTGATAGCAAAATAGTAATGCGTCTTCCCATATTTTGTGGGTAACGGCTTAGTAATGGTTTCACTGAAAGCGATATCTGTGTGCGTTAGAGGAACGTAGACACATTCGGCTCACGCACACAAAGAAAATGAAGTGGACACACGATTTTGCTCGGGTTTTGTTCTAGACGCGGCTTCTATGCGTTATTATTCTAAGATCTTAGTCAAGTACGTTATCAGTTAGGCGTCCGAACGACGCGATGGCAAATCGCCAACTCTTTCGTAACCGCTCTATATTTACGCACCAAGGTTTTTACATTGCAGTTTGGGGGTTATTGACATTAATACACAGTTATACAACAAGTTACTTCATTTTAGCTGTAAGACGTTAAAGCGCGTTAAATCCTGGAGACGACGTGCGACGGCGACGTTGACAGCCGCCCGGCAGTGTTAGTGCCAAATTTACGCCTGCGCAAGCGACGCAACCGACACCACGCTTACTGAAATAACGCGAGGCTAAACTATATTTAAACACCAAATGAAAAATACGCAAAAATACGCCTGCTACAGAGCCGATTTTATAGCATTTTTTCAATACACATAAGATATACCATGTGGTAAAAATGAAAGGGTAAATCGTTATGGTATAGGTTGATAGACATGTGGCGGAGGAGTGAGGAAAATGTGGGGAAAGCATGAATATCGATAGCTATTGAATTAGGGAAACACCAAAGAAATTGGATGGTCTGTCTGAAAGAAGATTAGAGGGTAGAAAGGGAAAAACAAGGTCATGGTGCGCCAACCCTAAAATAAATGGAATTGGGAAATGTACGACAATACTATGCTATTCCAGAGGTAGTCAACGATGTACGTACCTACTTAAATATGCTTGTAAGTTTTTATTAGGTGCTTTTCAAAATTCAAAAGATAAACTATGTACCTACCTACCTACCTACCTATATGCATCAAACGATCTTCAGCAAACGAGGTTTCCGAATTGATATGCAAAATCTGCACAGTTACAGCCTTTTAACCTAAATGTCTACCTACCTAGGAACCATGATTTGCTATGCGGCTATGCCATTTCCATTAACGATTTCTGTAGGTATAACCAGACCCGCATTGTCGATATCGATAAAAGGAAGGTTGTAGGCTTCATAAAGTCAAGACTTTGTAAAGAAGACCAGTGTAGGATTTGTATAGGATACACCAATCACTTTCAAATATCAATAGAACTAACAAAATAGTGTTTACCTTCTTATCTATTCCAATGACTAAATTCTTCGCTTTCTTTGTAGTCTGACCATCAAATTGGTTCGACACTTTCGATTTCTCGTGCCGAACTAAATATGGATGAAAACATTACTCAAAATAACTGCTGGCAGTCCAGATCGATCACAAGGGCTGACTGCAAGCCAAAATAATGAGTAAAAATAATGTATTGTACCTAAATGAATATTTATGCAACATTCATCGGTGAGTCGAGTAGCACACGAACTGTTTGACGGTGCCATGTCGCGTCAGCTGGTTCGAATAGTTCAGCAGCCGACGGCGACGTTGCGACTTGCGACACCACGGGTCTCCGCGGCCCGGCCCGAGCCTGACCGGACTCTGCTCTGGCATGCAATATGCGTTTGTCTCATACGCAAACCAATGCAAAAGCTGCGCCCTACACCCACACAGTTTATTGATCACGCTCTCGACATTATCGTTTCGCAGTTATTAACAGTATCGATCGACTTTTTAGCCTTTGTAACATCGACGACAGCGCGACCTCGCAAGGCCACAGCTGAGTAAACAATGTTGAACACACGTATGTGTTTTGTAATTACAACACGAAATGGCATCACTTCTGTATCGTAAATATTTCACTTTCAAAGATAAGTAAATAGTTTCAAAATAATAGACTTACCACACCTGAGTGGCTCCTTTTTAATCTATAGGTATCTGTGGATGTTCCAAGTAACGGTAGATTTATACTCTATTTATATTGTGGAATGAGACTCCCACGCATCCCACATTAGTTCCCGCTATCCTACATGCGCTTGCGCAGGTGTGAGAACATGGTTTCTAATACTATTTTGTCATGTCAGTTATTCATTAAATTAGCTACCAATATTACCTACATAATTACTTGCAAATATTCTCGGTCGCCGAACTTTACCACCATTTAGTAACCGTCAGTTTGAAAACTATGCCAAAAGTTGCAACTTTCAATCGCTCATATGAAGTTACATTGATAACCTACTTTATTGCTGATATAAAAAGAAGATATTCATTAAAGCAATTAAAGGTGTTTGTTTGTATATAAACGTTATAATTGACTCGAAACTACCGGTTTCAACCTTTGCGAGGTTAGTTAAAAAAAAAGAACTGGTTCTGTTCATTTGGCGAAGAAAATGATTTACTGTTCGACCGATGCCTGCCTGCTTTCTATATTTTCACCGATAGTGCTTTTAGGCTTAATTATTATAATATGTAAATAATTTTTGGCATTTGTTTCTACTAAAATATAAACTATGTGCTCAAAATTTTTTTGGAAAACTGAGTCTCTACCACAAAAGAGAAAAATATTCAAAGGGAAAATATTGTTCAGTAATTTATGTCAACTATCAAAACAGATTTAGGCTGACGGGAGACGAAATCATAAAGACTCCATTTCACCTAAATACCGAGGTACCTAATCGCTTTTGTGACCGACGTCGGACGCGGGCTTTCGTGGTTACTCACCGCCACCGCCATCGTACCGCTGACGCATGACGTCATCGATTAACGCGTGACTAACTTTCCGAAGAAAAATCACACGTAAATATAGGTATTGAACAATATGTTTACATTGATACTTAATTCTTAGAACTACAACAGAACATTAGCGGAAATCGTATGGTGGTGTTTTCCCTACGATTAGCAAAAACCACGCTTGTAATCTTTTAACTTAAGTACTTATATCTGTTTATCGATTGTTGTAGGTAGGTATGTACCTACGGTCAACAAACAACATTTCTTGAATTTTTTTTTGCTACTTACTGAAAACGCTGTTTTTAGTTAACCTGCAAATAATTTGATTAAGAGTCCTATTACCTACATTTTTTACGGAAATTCATGATTTTTGACGCTGTAATTTTCAGCAGCAGTAAGATATTTTAATTATTTGATCCTGAATAACGATAGTGCCAGTCTCTTTATTGTAAGTTGGAGTTACACATTTTCATTTTTCTTTTCGTGTAATTTACTATAAATATTTTACGAACTCAGTTTGCAAGAAAAAATGTCGGCGATGGAACTTTGACGGTCTAATTCACATTGTTACAATCAATTCTTTTAAAAGCTGAAATTACTAAAAGGCAAGTTGAATGTTTTACTTGTTTATTGGAGTTCTAGAATTTCTTTAAATTCCTTGAGTTTTCACGGAAAAAAACGTAAAGAAATCCTAATTTAAGCCAGAAATGTCTTGATTCAGCGTCCATTATATTCCAAATAAAAACAATTTTATCAAATAAATTAATATGATATAAAATTTCAATCTACAATGAATTCGTTTCATAAGTTTTCGTTTGTCAATATAATAAAACAAAATTACAATAACTAAAATTAAAGTACTATATATTCGTCGCGTCAATTCAGCGCGCGCGCTCCTCAGTCTCGCGCGAGCGCCCAAATAAACTATAATCCTATTCAGACTAGTAAGTATCAAAATTGTTTCGCGGACTAAAGATGTACTCCCAACGCAGACCAACGTAACTTCGTCTATTGCAAACGAGCATTTACGATTCGTAATAGGACTCTTAAGTAGGAAAATGTTTGTGATTGAATAAAAATTATCGAAAAACCATTTGACATCAAAAGAAGGTACCGAGCCTCTTCTGATGTAAGTACCTATCTATCCATATTTAATTTATTGTATTGTGTACCAACTCATGAACTTGACGTAAATTGATAAATTTGTAGGGTAAGAAAATCAAATATGGTAGGTATTTGAAACGGAAAGAGCCGGTCTCCTCTGCCAAATCCATTTTTTGAATTCCTATTGGAATGTTTAGTAAAATCGAAATTTAAAAACACATTAAGCCCGTCTGAGTCGTAAAGAAGCTATAACAATAATTATCATACACGGCATTCTTGAGATAAGTCAATCCCCTGTAAACTACGTCCATCACGAACAAAGGCTTGAGATGACATTGTAAACGCAGCGCCAACAATGCTGAGAAGATACGGGATTATTGCAGGAAAATCAATAGGTACAAAACAAACTTATTTGAAATTATAATGAGAGAAGCAGACGATTATAGGTTCGTTTTATGTTATTGAAATATCTAACTGAACATAATCTTTCTATTAACAACGTGGTTTGAATAGTTAATTTTACATAGGTATTCAAATTAGTCATCGAGATGAGAGAGATGCTTCAAAGATATGTTATTGAATTTTATTATTTTAGGTATCGGTAATTAATTTTAAATGTTTATTTATGCGTAGGTTGTAGATATATTTATTAACATTTTATACATCACGGAAGCAAGTGCACAATACAATTATTTATGCTTGATGCTGAAAATCTAATAATATATATAAATCACGTGTCACGTTGTTTGTCCGCGATGGCATCCTAAACTACTTATGAGTGTGTATTCCGTCCACTAGCGCCGCCAATCGTTTTTTATTAATTGTGGTAAATAGACACGTTACGTAGATAAAAAACCGCTCTGTAGTGCACTGAAGAAATGTTTCTATTATTTTTTGACAGCTATTTTTAATACATAACTCATGGCTAAATAGCCAAAACGGCAATTATTGCTAAAAGTGGCCACTTTTAGCAAAAGTATCGACTTTGGCAACTATTTATGTTCTAAAGTACAAAACATAACTCTCAAAACATAATAAATACATTTCTTCAGTGCACTACAGAGCGGTTTTTTATCTACGTGTCTTAAATTTACCACAAATAATAAAAAACTATTGGCGGCGCTAGTGGACGGAATACACGCTCTTAAGTAACCGATTTTAACCAAATTTGCACACGGTGTGCAGGTTGATCCAACTTGAAAGATAGGGTAGCTTACATCTCAATTTATAGTCGCAATATTATTTAGGAGCGGAGCATTCATGGAAAATATGTCGCAGACGAAGTTGCGTGGGTCAGCTAGTCAAATATAATTATTATCAATACTATAAAACCTGTAAGTCTTAAGCTGAAAAGCTAAGCTTTTCGTATGATCGTATCGTTTTTTTTTTTTTCAATATATTTACCTACCTATTATAATATCACGATTTTTGTACATGTTACATGTAAATCCAAACACGCGTAAAGAACTGTAAAATCTTACAAAACATGAGCAGCATCTAATAAGGTACGGTCTACTTACATATTTTTCTGCAATAGGTAGGTACTTAAATAATTGTGAAATTGACGGCTGAATGTCACCTCATTAACCACAAACGGCTTGTTTAGCTCGTTACTTACCACTTTTATTGTGAATTGAAGCGAATTGATGAAGACGTACCCAAGTGTCAGCTGAAGAGTGTCGCGACATTTTGATTGGCGCCGCGCCGATGCAGCGGGCAATGCTGAGGAATGCCACACAACAATCACTACCTACTGAAAAAACAATTGCATAAATTGCATGCACTTTATTTTAGTCTCAACTGCTTTGTTTTTGCAAAACGCGCAAAATAACTTTTAATGCCAACTTTTAAACATCTTGCACGTCTGGCAGCGATAGACTGATACAAAAAATACTTCAAGATTTGATAGCATTTAAGTTTTCCAGATATTCTGCTGAACGTGACCAGCGGTGATTCGTTTCGGACGATGTTTAAGCTTCCTCATAAAACTACGGATGCTAGCTGGGCTAGCCGTAGTTGTTAACTCGAAAATAGAATCGCAGTAATAATTTATGGAATATTTTATCATTTTATGCCGATATTAGTCATAAAACGTCGCCGCCATTTTATCTTTAGTAGATTGCGACCAGAGGGCAAAAGGTAATTAGATAGGATGTCAACATTAACAACTAGTAATTAGCCTAGGTAGGTATAGGTATAGGTAGATACCTACTGCCTATCCGGAGTTATAGCTTAAGCCTTAAACGAGTGTTTGTGCTCCGGTTTTATTTATTTAAGGCGCACCACCTTGTTGGCATTCTCTAAAAGATGTTCCTACCTAGGTAAATGTAAATTACTCGACGGTAGCTAAATACCTAGGTACCCATGTAAGTTACTACTGTTATTTAGGAAGATCTTTTTATTGTTACCAAAAGATTCTCCTACACAATAAAAGTAGGTACCTACGGTACACTGTAGGTAGGTACAGATGAGTATCTATCGTTCCGCGTTTGTATTCACACAACATGGAGCAGGAATGTAGCATTAAAGAACTGCGATGCTATCGGTACTTTTTTTAATCAAATTTAAAATATCACGCAGAGAAATCTAAGACCTCCGAAAACCGATAAATGATTTGATTATTGTTTATTCCTTGTATAAATAAACGAGTTTCGCTCTCAGCCTCCTTTCACTGATGTCTTTTGGTTTGCACTTAGATCTTGATCGAAGATAAAATAGGTAGATCGCAAGATGTCTGCATAGGTACTTACAGTGCGCGGTCAGTGAGGCTGGGCCCGACAGAAAATAAATCTTCAATTGGGTCGATCAAATGCCAGGCTAATGGTACCTACAACGGATTACTTCATCATTATTTGTACCTACGCACTTTCCAATTTCATTCTTTCGGGAACGATAATGACAGATTTACCTGGTACGTGTAGATAGGTACCTATAATACTTAAAGATGTGGGATTATAAAATACAAGCGGATCTTTGCCAACGCTATCAATTGACAAATAATTGTGTGTTCATTAGTGTTTAAGCTCATATTAGTTGTGTTTTGAACTTGGTTTTGGTTCAACTCAGACGCAAAAGGAGGTAAAGAAATTATTCTGCTTCGAGCATGAGCCTGCGGCATTTCGTTTTTGATCATTAGAGATATCCAATCCAATGGGCTTGTGTCCTGAAAAAATCTAATTAGTCCGTCAGTTAGATTATCAAAAAATATTTGACCCGTGTTTTTTCTTTTGTTACGGGAACCAAAATTGACGAAGTTACGACACATTTAAAATTCTCAAAGTCGTGGCGTCACGAGCCCCCACTCGCGAGTTTTGATGCGTTTTATCTTTGTCGATATTCATTGATTTACAAAAACAAAAAATACGTGTCCATTATTTTTCAATAAGTACTCTAACTGACGAACTAAATAGTTTTGCAATTTGTGGATGATGGAATCTAGCCTATTTTTGGTTAACGTGTAGGTACCTACTAATGTGTTATTTATGTTTTGTTGACAGATGGCACAGTTGATAACTGTGCGGTTGAACAAAGCCGACCAGCAGCCCCTGGGCTTCCGTCTGCAGGGCGGCAAGGACTTCGGCACACCCCTCGTCGTTCAGAAGGTCAGTCAACCATACTATTCGAACCAATAACCAGTAGTTAAACTTGTCAATAAGTTTGTAATTAAAACTCTGTAACCACAGCCCGCTGAACTATGAGATAGTAATGTTTAGCTAATAGCTTTTATACTGAGATGAAAATAGGAGTAATCAATCAGGTATGCAGTGGGTATAGGTAATTATATAGCTGAGGATAATAGAGTTGTGGGTAAGGCGAGTTTATTATGCAGACAGGCGCTTACTTTTTGGATAAACGAAATTGATCGAGCAGATAAAAATGCGCAGAAAATTAAATGGCCAGGAGGTCTTGCTTTTAAACATTCGCTGATGCCCATGTCATAAGATCGAATGTAATCCAACTCAGTTTAAATAATAGGTAATTGCCCACAAAGAGCTGTAGGTAGTCTAGATTGAGTTCATACTAATTATGGAAGTGTTACCTACTATGTGAAATGATAATAATGAGTCACAAATTCACAATGAATATAAGAATAGGTCCGGCATCGCTTTAAAACATGAAACTATTAATTTAATGAATGGCTACAATGAAAGTCGACATGATTATATCTTTGATCTCGTTTTAATATACAATAAGAGATTATAACCACAAAGTCCACAAGCTAGTGGAGATATTTGCTCTCGTCCACCCACGCGCGTCGGCGTCGTCGGTCGGGCAGCGAGCACCGACGAAGACGATAACCAGGCGACACCCAACAGTCTCTATAAAAATACAAATTATACATACATATACTTATTATGTGCTCTTAAAAATAACAAGTAAGTAAGTATACTAACGTAAGAACTTTAATAAACAATTTTAATTCCCTTACGTAACGCCATCAGCGTTGTCCTACATCGGTTTCCTGTTATTATAGATGTGCATTTTAAACCATCCTATTTTTAGACGATTGCAGAGTATCAAACAGACATTATAGTTAAGTATTAGCCTTTATGGTCGATTCCAATGCCCATATTATATTACCTACATAAAGCCAATGAAATTGTCGATGAAAGATTTCAATTTTACAATGTTTTTGGGATCGTGTCTTGTTCTACTTTTCTCTGTTAGCTGTCCTCTTGCATTTTTTGCACCCATATCATCTCTCTTCGCCATATCATTTCCATTCACACATTCCAACCGTTTTTTTTTATTTTCCACTTTTCTTTGGCCATCCTGGCAACTTTCCTCACGCCACGTGTCGTGAGGTGTGGAACGAATTTTAGTTGTGTGTTTTGGTGGTGTGGTGTGGTCACATACTATAACAACCGACTTCCACACCACTAAAATTGGTGCAAGACACAATATTTTGGTGTAAGACGTCAAATTTTTCAATAGCTATGGTAAAACAACAAACTGGTTTGTTACCATGAAGCCAGGTTAGCAGATCTACTTAAGTATGTATCTATCAGTACAAGATATATTGTTAATGCACGATTAGTTATCCAAAGGAGCTTTTACCAACTCATTAACTGTTACCTGACCCCGTTGGAGCTTGTTTGACACTCGTCACTGAGTAACAAAAAATATTAGTAAAGTCCTCAAACATTTTTGTGTATGTAGGTATGCTTTTGTAAATATTCTTTACATTTAATTATTTGAAAATGTTTCTTACAACTAAAAACTTATAGTACTGGTAATGGAAACGCTCCTTTGAATTGAAAATCTAAAGGAGCATACCGAGGTAGCAATTATTGCAACCATCAGTAGCAAGTGCTAGTGCAGTCATTCAGATCGAACTAATTATAGTAATATTCCTTGAACAATAGCGCTGTAAACGTATAGAATGATTCAACCATATTAAGATTAAAGAATCGCGATTAAAATATTAGCCTAGCCTACATGAACTTTAAATGTTAATGAACCCGTACGTCTAATGTAGATATTATTATGTCGTTTGGTACATCATTATGTAGATACAAACATAGATACACTTGGGATTCCCAGAAAATGATTTTTGGGCTTAATAAATTAAGTACCTACTTAACAAAAATATTTAATGGAGGATTAAATTTTAATTTTTAGTACAGGCTGCGATTTAACTAATAGTGGTTAAAACTGTAGAAAGTTTTCGATAAGAATTAACTAACGATAAATCATTTCTACCTTTTTAATCATGGCAAAACCTTCCTATATTTCAAAAGCGCATGGCAAAAATCGATGCATATCATGTACCTACATACCTAGTAACACTTAATAATATATCTCAGAGTGGATCGTTGTTGTTTTTTTTATCGTCGCCATGAACCGTTTGGCCGTATCGGTATGACGTTTAGCTATGTCAATAGTAGATAGCGAACGATGGTATGGCATGCCTGATCCCAACGGTACTTCTTCACGTCCATGCGTTACTCTCATCATGTTCCGTGATTGTATTTGGCTAAATAGATGTCAAGCAAACCTTGTTAGGCGGTTTATTGAACTTGTTTAATGTCAATTATAATAATAATATCCTTGGACATTTCACACAACGCCATATAGTCCCAAGCTAAGCAACCTAATGCTTGTGTTATGGTAACGAGATGGCTGATAAACTACTTATATAATTTTTTTTTTTTATTTATTTATTTATTTACATGTAGGTACATGTATTTGTTCCGAGTCTGGGTGTTTTCATTGAGTCATTTGTTCCCGCACGGAACAAATGTTCCGTGCGGGAATCGAACCCGCGACATGCTGCGCAGCAGTCAATCGCTCAACCACTGCGCCAACCGTGTCGACGGATGACATGATTAGTGGCTAAAAAGAGTTTTATGTTTGTCACGTAGGTAAATAATTGAATAGGTGGTTGATCTGAAATGTTTTTGGATTTGTTAATTCTGTAATAAGAATTTGACGAATGTTTTATGGTCAGTGGCCAAACCATGGTCTTTTTTTGTATGGGAAAACATCCAAAAAATTACACCTTCCACTCTGAGCGGAGCGGTAGGGAGTGTCAGACTGCTATGATCTGGAAGTACCATGCCCTGGATTCTGAAATGGTTACAGTTCTTCGCAAGCTAACAGCATTTTTAACTTTTGTAAAACAGTTTGACGATCCATAATTTACACATTTTTATGACCACACATAATGGTTGTACTTCGGGTGCGTCCAACGATTTTCAGTTACCGTGTTATTGTAATACGTGCATGTATTCATTTTATGAACAGTTAATAATATTTGACCTCCATCCTTTTAAAGTGGTCATAAAGGTTTAACCGTGTAACGTTTCATATTTGTTTTCCTGTGTTTTTTTTACGCTTGAATACAAAGAAAGAAAATTATACGGGTATCCCTGTTTTGGCCTTAATGTATTAAGCTGAAATTGGATATATTGTTTTAAACTTTCATGGTCAACTAACATTAGAATAGTTTATAACGGGATTGCTGCCATGTACCTTTTTATTTGCGATTTTCCGATATTTCGGCACTGTTGCAAGCGTTAAGCGCCATGATCACGGAGTAAAAAGGGATAAAAAGGTACATGGTAGAAATCTCGTTATAAACTATTCTAATGAAATTGGATATTTGCTCTATTCAATTTTTTGTGGGTTTTCGCAATAAACTTTTAAGTCTTTTACAGGGGATTGTGAAAGATAATCCTATTCAGGCAGGTTCCAAGTTAAATTGCATGTCAAGTCAAGCGGTGGGTAAGATTTTATACTTAGGTCATTGCACCTTATTTAAATTATTTTGGTTGTGTTGTTTCATCTATCTAATCTATAATATAAAAATGAATCGCTGAATGTGTTGCTAAGCACAAATCTCGAGAACAGCTGAACCAATTTCGCTAATTCTTTTTTTGTTGTGTTTTTTATTATCGAAGGATTTTATGTAAAAAAAATTTGCCAGTTCACGGGAGCGAAGCCGCGGGAGACAGCTAGTACTTAGTATAATAAATGAGCCTAATACAGTTGTAACAAAAGCTCGTTAAGCTATTGTCTAAAACGTTCAACCTAATTAGGAACGGCTGCAAACATAAATCTGGAATATGATAGCTTTGTTTGATGTTTGAATTGTTTAAAATCGTGCTGCATTCTAGAGCACCATCTGTACTAGGTATAAGTACGAAGACTATTTCTAAGGCAGCAGTCCCTATTTTTTGCTGATGTGCTTATGTCCACGGCCACGTACCAGTTTCACTCTTATTAACCGGAATCGCGCAGAGCTTGCTGGCCATTGGCTGTTGCGTAACTACTTATTCGGGTTCTGTCGTTTATATGGAACACAATCTGAGTCACGTACTGGCAGGGATTTGTTTTGAAATTGGAACGGCGACCAGCGACAACAACGCCTTCTGTGGATTACCTATCGCTATTTGTCTATTCTAATTACATACCACACTGGCTTCTAGCGATAAATACCCTATGCGTTTAAATATTGCTCTAATGGATAGATACGTTGAATACATGCAAGTTAATAGATTATGACACTTTACCGATAACGTATTTCTTATTTATTTAAAATTTTGTAGAGAAACATGAATGGTATAGCCAGTTTCAATACTTTCAATAACAATCACTGACGCTAGTAAATAATTTCATCCGTCGACGTCGCGTCTGTCTCTTGACACATTGCTTATTTTAGATGTGAAAGTGTCAAGTGCAATGAAGATATTATAGGTAAGCAGGTGACGGGCAGATTAACACGTCGGTTGTTAAAACTTGGGCAAGTGCCATCATAATTATTTTCACGAGAGAAAATTCAAGAAAATACCTATTCCTACATAGCTGCCTACTCTAATGTCCATCTATCTCAGATCTAGCTACAGAGCACAATCTTACCTTGATTGAAGCCCTTGAAATCCTTTTAAGTTAACAAAAAAGGTAAGACCTCTAAAATCGAAGCTTAGTTTCAATGACAAGCGCTAAAAAGCTAGCTGAAGAGAAAATGAAAAGGATGATAATCGTGCAAGTCGTGGTTTTCACCGGCTGCGTATTTCGAAAGAAGAATGGACAATAAAGAAAACATAACAGCGCGGCCTCGACCGGGGCAGCGCGGCCGGGGCGGCGGACTGCATTTAATTTCTTGTTCTTGTTGTTGCCGTATATGGGAGGCGCGCGTGCGGCGCCGCGCCTGCACAGAGGACACTCATGCACTGCACGTGTGCAATTGTGTGCATGTATGCCGCAAAAGCTCATATCCTACAAATGCAAAATGTTCCTGAACTGTACCAATATTCACTGTGATTGCACAAGCCAGCTACAGTGCAACATGCTGAGTCAAGCACGAGTAAATTGAAAATTCCATAGCAGTCTACTTTTGAATTTCATACTATTATTTCATTTATTACTAGCTGACCCGTGCAACGTCGTCTGCGTAACATTTTTCATTACAGCTCCGCTCCTACTGGTCTTAGCGTGATGATATAGGTATAGCCTATAGCCTTCCTCGATAAATGGGCTATCTAACACTGAAATAATTTTTCAAATCGTCCAGCCGTTTCTGAGATTAGCGCGTTCAACCAAACAAACAAACAAACTCTTCTGCTTTATAATATTAGTATAGATTTGTTTCGTGGCCGCGGCATTGAAACGGACACTATGCGAGTGTACACAATATAACCTTAAAGCTGCTTTCAGACTACGTTTTAATATATAGGATAGAGTATTTAGAGCTCATAACACAAAAATATCGCGCACCATACATTGTCAATAATAAGTAGGTACCTATATAGTACGGTAGGTCCATAACAATGTATGGTGCGCGATATTTTTGTTCTATGAGCTTTATACTATGTGCTATTATATTAAGTAGGTATAGCGTAGTCTGAAAGCATCATAATAAGGAAAACTGAAGAGTCAGAATCAAAACCACTCCTCGCTACGCAAGCAAACCTCTAGGTGTCAATAAAAACCTTATCCAATAACTGATCATTTTCTCATTTTCCTGTACCGATCATATAAATAAGTATTCAGATGACATAAATATTGACATAATGATTACATAAATACGTTACGAAATGACAAAACAAAAAAATATATAGGCCGGACAATGGCAAGGTGATATGCAGTTCCACCTGGCTAGCGACCCTCTCGGAATGCCAGTTTTTGCGAGCGCAAATTATTGCAAGGCATGTGTCTGGCATCGCCACGTACCTACATAATTATGTAGCAGATCTATAAAATTAATTCTTTGGCAGGTAGGGTCAAGTTTCCAATTACCGGTAGTGAACGAAGCGGAAGGAAACATGGCAGGGGTGGGAAGGAAAAGGTTAATCAGTTGAGTGTCTTGACAACATATAATATGTCGCGATGTGTCACTTTTTGCCAGTTGTTATTGTGGTTTCTACGTGAATGATTGTGAATCGTATCAGGCGTATTAATATCGTGTCTTTGCATTGTGTGATTGATTGACTCATTATCGACGCAAATACGGTAGGTACGTGTGGTTAATTATATTTACGCAAGTACTTATTATAAAATAGATAGGTAAATAGGTAGGTATAGACCATAGATATAAGATACTATTTCTATGGTATAGACCGAAAAATCCTTTTTAATCATGACTTTTTTGAGGTGCACCGATAAAATGTATATGCATGTATAGTATAAGTAACTTCAAATCTAAAAATAAAAAGCAAGGTATTGTCAACAAGGAATTCTCAGTTTTTTTTAGGATCGATTTCACCAAACATGACTTTACTCAAGAATAGCTATCCACGGAATATATTTATTCTTATATATCTCTCGGATAACTTCGTCCACGTTCCACCAGTTATTCTGTGGCAGTGAGTGAATCCGAATGATTGAAATGAATGACTGTATAAGCCACCCAAATTCAAGTGCTCGTTTCTCCTCTAATGAGTTAAGTGTATTGCGTATTATTCTATTCGGTAGGGTTATACCTATGACAAAAGTGTCAAACATATTGTGCCTAAACATAAATTCTAACCTCATCAATATTTCGGAGTTGTTTTGTAGTACCGTGATTTTTGGACTCGATTAGCGTGTAATTTTTACTTTGAGCCGAAACCTTTGGAGCCTTTATTTATTGTTTTTATGTAAAAACCCTTACAATGTATATGGATTCCTTAAACCTTACTGTATAACATGGAATACAAATTATATCAATATCCTTACATAACAAAAAGTTTCTAGAACAAAAACTTCTAATTTTACATCTTAACAAATTTTCACTATACATTTTTGGAAATATTTCGGAAAGTATAAGTCCTATCAACTCAATTCTTTCTGTAAAAGTGGTTTTGGGTCAAGACCTTTATTTTAAAACTAATTTCAAAACGCTATCACTTAAAACAAAAAATCACATTTTCAATCTACGTAATTATTACAATGACACTCGGACGCCATATTGAATTTATCCTTAGTATAAGCTCGCTGTTTCTTGAAAATCGGCGGAGTAGAGATTTACTCCAGCATAAACGTTTCTATGGTGAAACGTAAAAACATGTTACACTAGGGGCCTCTTTCACCACCCTTGAGTAAAGTATCGAGTAGACTAATCGCCAGTTAAAGTCATACGTAACTGCACGTGTCAATTTCACGACGTTCGAGTAGCACTAATCAATGATTAAACTGACCAGTAACTTACTTGCCACATCGTCTGCCAATTAGCGTGTTTACTTGGCGGTTAACAAATTTTCACTATACATTTTTGGAAATATCTCGAAAACCATAAGTCCTATTAACTCAATTATTTTTGTAAAAGTGGTTTTGGGTCTAGACCTTTATTTTAAAACTAATTTCAAAACCCTATCACTTAAAACAAAAAATCACATTTTCAATCTACGTAATTATTCACAATACAAAAACCTTACATCTAAATTCGCATTTAAACTAGAATCTAACTAAACCTATGATGCGAAAATATCCTTATAACACTAATTAGAGAATGCTAAACCTAATCTAATCTGATTCAATTATAATTCTAATTAGTTTTCCTTACAATTTCCTTGTTTTTGATACGGTCGCGTCCACCATTACTTGCGCCTATGGACGTGGACGGGGTCTTATCGCCGACACTTAACACAGTTTGGTATTTCTGTACGAGTGAAAAGTTTGCACTACTATCTCTTTTAACTTTATCCATGATAATTTATAAAAAAAAAAACCACACGCAATTTCCTAACCAAAAACACAACAAACAATACACAAAATGAAATGACAAATGACAGCTAACCTAACAATGACATTTGACGAGTGACGTTGACGTAATATTGAACGAATGCAACGTATGATTTGTTAAGTCATTCACTTAACCGGTAAGTTGTTACTCGAAGCTTTATTTTCGCTTGTGAAATTGACAGCAGATACTCGTAAGTTTTACTTGCCGATTAACTTTAATTGGGAAGTAACTAATCAACGCTTTACTTGGAGATGGTGAAAGAGGCCCTAGGAGTAACTGCTCGTATACTCTCGAGTAAGATTTACTCTTTTTTGGTGAAATCGACTCTTAGGGCCAGTTTCACCGGTTACGGATAAAGTGTCGGTTAGTTATCTGATGGATAAAATGCACCTGTGAAACCAAAAGTTTTAGTTCATCTGCCAGATAAGTTCCTAATAGGCTAACCGACACTTTATCCGTAACTGGTGAAACTGGCCCTTATAATACTATAATACTTTATAATACTCAAATACTCAATAAATCTGCCAGATATCGCTATCCGACACCTGTGAAACCAAAAGTTTTAGTTCATCTGCCAGATAAGTTCCTAATAGGCTAACCGACACTTTATTCGTAACCGGTGAAACTGGCCCTTAGTCACATAAATTATAGGTACCTAATGTATTTTATGGAATCACATATCTTGCTAATTATAATATTTTTTTCAGAGGTAGAATGTCTACTTATCTTAGTGCTTTCATTCAAAGCCGAATACTTATCTACCAATATGGTTCCACCTATGCGCTTACTTAGGGGCATGGCCCTACCTAAGTAGTTAAAATACTCATAAAATGATAAGACAGTGAGTGCAGTCCGATGAGTCACACTCAAACAACCATGGTTAACTAATCTACTGATTGATTGGTATGGTTTTTACGTTTCAAAACCGCGCTGCGTCACAGTCCTTATAACAAGTGGTGGAGTAGGTTTGAGGTATCTATTGCATTTAGGGATTGCCCATCGGCAATGTCAGGTGGTAAATAAATAAGTAAATAACATTAACAGGTGTCACGGTGTTCCATTAATTACGCATTTGTTTCGAGAGCAGAATACCTAATTAATAGCATAGTTAATAGTTTTAAAGTGCTCATTCGTTCATCGATGATTAATTTGTTTTTAACGACTCAGCTGTTATAGATACATAGTGGGTGACAAACAATGACGTATTGTATAGTTTTATATAACATTGGTGACAAAAAATATTTTTTATGCGACTAACAACGACGGACGGTTTTTAACTTTGATAATAATTTGCCAGGTGGTCTGTAGCTCTGGACATTTCTAACTCTGATATTTTTCCCAATTTTAAAACAAATATTACAATTATTGTAGGCAACACAAGCTGCCGCCCGTGGCTCTGCCCGCGAGGTATTAGTACTTTATAGCCTATATGTTATTCCGATGCATGTATTGTATAGATTGTACTATAGGCTACCTATACCTATGACTGTAACATTTCACAAAAATCCATGCACGAATATTTGCGAAAAAAAGTTCCAAACATCACTCACAAACGTTCATAGGATTACTAAGTGCATGTAGGTATTAATAAGATGTCAAAAAAATAAAAAATTATAATGACTAAAATTATATATTTAGCTCGATATTTTAAATACCATCATGTATACTAATTCCAGCATTGTTCGTTTTGAGGGTTCCGTACCTCAAAAGGAAAAAACGGAACCCTTATACATATAGGGTCACTTTGTTGTCCGTCCGTCCGTCCGTCTGTCTGTCTGTGAAGAATCTTTATCTCGAGAACGCGTGCGATATAAGCAGTATCGTCTATATTTAAAGTACTTAATATGTAACCATTTTTTCCGGACCCCTAGGTGGGCGAGTCCGACTCGCACTTGTCAGGTTTTTTCTAGAAGACGTAAGTACCTTACTTCTTAGGTATTTTATACAATTATCTATTGGTTATCTCATATCATCATATGGACTAATTTCTCTGGAATGTATAAACATACCCGAGCTGGAATTTAGCCTAGTTATATGCAGTTATTTATACACTTGACATTGGTCAAACTGTGCCACGCATATTCGGCTCACTAAACTAAATATGATCCAAGCTAAGCAATAAATCGAATGAAGGCGAGACGTAGTGAGCGAAAGTACCAAAATCCAACAAATCAATGTTTCTCATACTCATTATGACACTTTTTAGGGTTCCTTATACCCGTGGACTAATCAACGGGGGCCTAAAAGTAAGCCTCCGCTGTTCGTCCGTCTGTCTGTCTGTCAGCGGGCTGTATATCAAAAACCGTAATAGGTAGACAGTTTTAATTTTCAGAGTGAAAATTTAATTAAAAATTGAAAGGGGTTCCTATACAAGAAACGTTTGAATATTTTATTCGACCCACACTTGGCCGGTTTTTAGGTTCCGTACCAAAATGGTAAAACGGAACCCTTAGAGCGGTTACTCACTGCATCCGATCCGAATACGAGAAAATACGTTCCGAAGTAGGCATAGAACTATTTGTATGGTCGTTTACGCACTAGATCCGTATTCTGTCTTCCGATTTCTCTCTGTCATCCGTATTTCGGGTTCGGATCAGCGGGGCTACTCTCTAAACCCGACGTCCGTAGTTTCGGGCTTAGTTGCGGGCGTATTCTACTCCGTATTATCTAACCACTAAGAATTAATGACAACACAATTCTAAAGTTACTGTCAAATCGTGTTATCATTCATTTTTAGTTCGGGTTCGGGATTAATCGTAAGTCCGTAGGTGATACGAAGTAGAATACGCCCGCAACTAAGCCCGAAACTAAGGACTTCGGGCATAGAGAGTAGCCCCCCTGGTTCGGATCGGATTCGGATCGGACATAGTGCGAAACCGCTCTTATGGTGTGAACCTACCTATTTCTTTTTTTGGAACAGCTACTGAAAGGGATTTAAAAAAAATCGCATTAGGGATCTAGGGCATATTATGGGGTTTGAACAGAAAAAAATCTGAAATAATTCTATGGCATAGAAGTTTATGGAAGACAACAGGAAAAATAAACGATGTCTCTAAATAGCACTTTTTCAGAAATCATCAACAAAAATTAAATTAGTTCCACTCTCGGTCAAGAGATCTAGAAAATACTCCGCAGTGTTAAAACTCTCTGACGAATATAGGCCTCGCCGATGAAAAATCAGAAACATTTCAGGTTTTATATGATGGTACGGAACCCTCGGTGCGCGAGTCCGACTCGCTCTTGGCCGGTTTTATTTTGTTACGTCTAAGGCTAGCCCCGTTTTTATCATACTTAGATAGGAAGTCCCTCTTTTGAAACATAAATATAAAACCGGAACTTGGGCTCCATGCTTTATAAGAACAATCTCAGACGTTCAATAAGGTAGCAGCAGGGTCATGGCTTTAATTTGTAAAATGAGTTTTTGAACAAAAAAACTGCGTAAGTAATAATAATAGGGTTTACCTACTTATTTATTAAAACTGGCATTTAAAACAAACGCGTCAAGTTGGCATTCAGACGAACAGCTGTTTTGTGAATATATGCCCAACATAACAAAATTCCACGTAATGGGTGTCATTATTTTATTAAATGAGCCCCACATAGGGTTACCATCCGTCCGGATTTGTCCGTCCGGACTTCTAGACCTGTGTCCGGACTTTGTCCGGTTCTTTAATTTGTCCGGATTTTTCGGCTTAGATGGAATACGAATAATAAAACTTATACAGAGTGGGGACGATAATACGACGATAAATGAAAAAACGGACACTACTAGTTCATAGGAAAAATTCTAAACAATCAAAAAATCCTAACACCAAAATTAAAAAAAAATAAAATTCAAACAAACTAAATGGCATAAAACTGGAAACAAAATGGAACACCCTTTATAAACATTGGTTCACTAACCTGTGCTAAGAGTGGCAAAAGCGCGGTCTTGTAGCGACTTGATCTTTCGGCGCCATTATTAATGCTCAGTAAAAACAATAACACTGAATCACAGATTATTAACCGAATAACCAGGCACCTCCCAACCAAGCGTTATTAATCACAATCAGGATCACTGTTCAATCACATAACACAGTAGGTAGGTAGGTATGTCACTAAATTTTTCGTTTTTTCGATATGGCCGCCATGAATACGATTACACAAATTGCACCGTCGGAGAAGGTTATTTCTAACGTTTAATAGGTCACCATTTGCAGCCATGTCTTTTAATTTATTAAAACACGAAAACACAATAAAATCTAAGCGTCTAATTTCGCACAATTCACTTAACTATTTCACTAAATATCTATTACTATGAAACGTGTCCTATCACTAAAATAAAACGTCCAATTTCGCACTTATAATAACATTCTTATGTTACAAATTACAAAAACACGAGCGGCGTGCGGTGTGCGGGTACTTGACGACGCGTCAAGTACCCGCGCTTGCGAATTGATGACGCATGGATCGTCACAGGATTCCAGCGATACACTGAGTGACCTAAATGTAGTTGCAAGTTTCGACAAGAAAGTGAAGTAATAAGCAAACGAAACTAGAGTTGTCACTTTCGCACGCACTAAATTTTCTATTTTAACATGAGTGCATAGCAACTTCCGCATGCGTTATTTTCTTATTGAACTCTGATGACACGCTTTATGGCTTTTATGCCATAGGTTTAAGGTATAATTTGCACTAAATTAAATTTAAAAACTAATTTGGCGAAAGTTTTTAAGTAGCGAGTTGGCAACGTGTCTTTAATGTTTTGATGTTACCGATGCGGGGTTCGTTATTTCGTTAACCTGTGAGTGCTTCTGTATTTACAGATACATCATGTAGCAAATGTTAAAAAAGTAAAATCATCTCCTGTGACTAAACTACTGGATATTTTCACATGATTTTTTGTATGTAGACTGGGAACGTCCTTAGTTAAACGAAGTTTTATTTATTGTCGTATTGAAATCCCCACGTTGTATAAGAATATCAAATAAGTCTTTAATCTGTATTAACTTCTCATTCATCTTAAAACAAAATATAAATCTTTAACCTTTCGCGTGTCGGCCATCGGAAACGCACATTACGCCAAATGTCGAGACTTTTACAAGTTAGGTAAAAACGTTGGGTAGGCCTTCAGAAAAACGAAAATTACACCATTAAACCGATAATAACACAGTATAAATTATACCTTCCCGGAATCCTCATTAGTTTTCCTATCTACTTAAACTGCTACGTAATGAAATAAAACTGACCTGACTTTGCAGTGACGTGATATGTTTTCAATTTGATAATTTTCGTTCACAAAACCTTCACACTTTATCACAATACGTCGAATTCACAAATATATTCACCAAAACTACACTAGAATACGATGGCACATATGTTTACACATTCATAACATACTTCATATCACTACTAAACACACTATTTGCATGACACAGCAACTTTTTCTGTCAA
The DNA here is from genome assembly GCA_963859965.1 of Ceramica pisi. Classification (NCBI taxonomy): domain Eukaryota; kingdom Metazoa; phylum Arthropoda; class Insecta; order Lepidoptera; family Noctuidae; genus Ceramica; species Ceramica pisi. The sequence continues at coordinate 11,152,067 of OY982534.1, read as the reverse complement.
CTGATATAAAATTTGTGACCGCCGACGGGCCATCTTTGCGTTTTCAGTGGTACAACCGTAGTGATTTTGGCACCAATTTTACGACTTTTTCTCTTTGACACACAATTATGAATTTTTTTATAGTATCTATTACTATTATTATGTTCATAGGTAAATATGCTAACTACTTATGTGTATTTCAAACTATTTACGAGAATATTTATAAAGAAACATGTCTAACACAACGGCCATTATGGAAAAACAATGTTAAGTCTAAACTTTCGTTACTTTTTTCGCCTGTATAATCATAACTTTTTGAAAAACAATTACTCAATACGGAATCTAAACTTATTTCTCAGTAATTATATATAGATTTTTATAAGAAAACTTAACGTTTTGTGCCTCTATTCATCGTTTATTTCTTCTCCGGACACGCACAAATTTATGATCACGACAAACGTCAAACGGTGGAATGTCAGATGAATTTATTTATTGTTCAGTTCGTTCAAAATGATGTTGCTGCTGTTGAAAAGTATTAAAATAGAGAGTGAATGAACCATTTCTTTCATATAAATGCAGAACGTATTGCTACTTGCAACAAAACTACAGATATTCATCGACCTATCCTGACCAAGCCCTTATGTGTAAGTGTCCAACGTATGACATTTGGAGCATTTTTTTCTTATGTCGAATTGTGTAACGTAAGACACGCGAAAGGTTAACATTCAACTTTTTTTTTTTTTTACTTGTTATGGGTTTGCTCTTGACTCTAGTCTTGGTCAGAGATGACAGAGACAAAGTCTACGATGGAGCGAGCTTACCCAGAAGTAGCCTGTTCACTCTAACTTTGAAAAGATTAGGGTTGTAAGCATTCGGAAACACAAACGCAGGCAAAGAGTTCCACTCCTTTGCTGTGCGCATTATGAAAGACGCTTGGAAGCGCTTAGTGCGAGTTGGTGCATAGCAACAAGGTAGGGATGGCAAGTTGCAGTGCGTCTGGATGTCCGATGGTAGAAGGGGGCTGGGGGGATGAGGTCGTGGAGTTCCTGGGCACACTCTCCGAAGTACAATCTGTAGAAGACCGACAAACAGGCAACCTTGCGGCGATGAGCCAAGCTGTGTAGCTTGGTATCCAACAGTTTTACGTCACCAATGAGCCTCTTAGCTCTGCGTTCCACCGAGTCAAGCGCGGCAAGCTGATACTTAGCTGAGCCATCCCAAAGGTGGCTGCAATACTCCATGCAGGATCGGACTTGTGCTTTATAAAGAGTCAAAAGCTGCTCAGGCTTGAAGTATCGCTTCACCCTATTTAGGATGCCCAGCTTTTTGGCCGCAGTTTGGGCTTTGCACTCAATGGTGGCGCCGAAGTTGAGACTGGATGACAGCTCCATGCCTAGGAGCTCGAGCCGATCAGTCACTGGAATAGATGCACCCCGAAAAATAGGAGTTTGGTTGAAACATCTCCTTTTTGCGGTAAAGAGACACGCCTGTGTTTTGGTGGCGTTAAAAGAGACCAGATTGTCGTCACCCCACTGGGAGACAAGGCTTAAGGTCAAATTTGTCCGCTCTACCATAGCCTCTCTCAAGAAACGAACTTCATCTCCGCCGGTTGTGGCGCCGGACAAGTATCTCTCTGTAACCGTACTGTCATCTGCGTACCCAACAAGACCAGGCTGAAGTAGGTCATTGATGTGCAGCAGGAAAAGAGTTGCAGAGAGAATAGACCCCTGAGGAACACCGGCATCAATAGCCATGAGGTCAGAGGAGCAGCCGTCAACAACTACTCGAATCGGCCGTTCTCTAAGGAAGTCCGATATCCAGCTGCAAAAACCAGCTGGGATGCCATATGCAGGAAGCTTGCTGAGCAGACTTGCGTGCCAGACCCTGTCAAAAGCCTTCGAGATATCGAGAGACACAGCAAGTGCTTCGCCGTGTCTCTCGATGGCTTCGCCCCAGTAGTGCGTGACATACACAAGAAGATCGCCAGTAGACCGTCCCCGGCGAAAGCCATATTGACGGTCACTGAGGAGATCATTGTCTTCAAGGTAAGTCAGCAACTTACTGTTTAATACCCTTTCCATAACCTTGCAAAGGATGGAGGTAATGGCGATTGGTCTGTAATGAGCAGGGTCTGCACGGTTACCCTTTTTGGGCACCGGTTGCACATTTGCAAGCTTCCAGGATTTTGGCACCGTTCTTTTTTCAAGAGAGAGGCGGAACAGGCGTGTCAGCACAGGAGACAGTTCTGGCTCACATTGCCTTAACACTTTTGCTGGAATGCCGTCAGGCCCGCTGGCCTTATTCACGTCTAGACTGCACAATACTCTTCGGACCTCTATATTGTGGACTGCGATCTCCGGCATCGAAGAATCACAACGAGGTAAAGTTGGTGGTTGCCTTGAGCCAGCGTCCAGACGTGAATTGCTTGCAAAAAGAGATGCAAACAAATTTGCTTTCTCATTTGCAGAGTGAGCCAGCGACCCATCAGGTTTCAACATTGGAGGCAAAGTGGGTCGACAGAAGTTCGTTTCGACGGCTTTCGATAGGGACCAGAACTGCTTACTACCCGGGGGGTGTGATGCTAGTTTGGCCCCAATACGTCCAACATGGTCAAAACGTGCCCTTCGTAGAACCCGCTTGCAGAACTCAACTCAACTCAACTTAACGAGATCAAACAATAAATCTTCTATTGCAATTGCAAACAATCAACTAGTTCAAACATAAAATATTTTCTTCAAAACAAAAATAGTTTTACATAAAATATTCGGGATATTATAATTTTCAGTGCCAGATACTTGACGGAGCAGCTCCCATTCATTTAAACTTTTCTTGTAGAATTCTTCGCAGCTCATATTTTTAAGGTTGTATTGAATCATCATCAATGATCTAACCGAGGGTTCAGACAATCTGTTTCGCTCTTTTGTTCATTGTGCTCCCATTAGAGAAAACACTCTTTCCACACTTGCGTTTTGAGCCTGGATAGCAAAAATAAACTCGCAAATACTACCGTACCAGTGTAACTAAGTGGGTAATGTTTGCATTTTATGACTAAAATGTCCGGACTTTTATTGAAATGTCAGGCTTTTTGTCAGGACTTTTCAAATTTCTAAATGGTAACCCTCTAACCTTACCACATAACTTCAGTTTTTAAATGAGGTAGGTACACTAGGTACATAATGTACCTAAGCTTTAATTTATCTATACTAATATTATAAAGAGGTAAAATTTGTTTGTAAGTTTGTATGTAGGGGGTAATCTCAGGAACTACTGGTCCGATTTGAAAAATTCTTTCATCTATACTAATATTATAAAGAGATAAAATTTGTTTGTAAGTTTGTATGTTTGTAAGTTTGTATGTAGGGGGTAATCTCAGGAACTACTGGTCCGATTTGAAAAATTCTCTCAGTGTTAGATAGCCCATTTATTGAGGAAGGTTATAGGCTATATATCATCACGCTAAGACAAATAGGAGCGGAGCAGTAATGGAAAATGTGACGCAAACGAAATTGCGCGGGTCAGCTAGTTTTATATAAAACGATCCAGACAAACTACGCTTGCGTTTAACTCACGTTGACGTCATCGCCACAGCTTCCTTCCGCAGCCCGCTGTCATCCCGCATTTGATATACTAATAACATAATATTAATATGTTGTATAAGTAGGTAGAGGATATACATACCTAATCATGTAGGTACGTGCGTAAAGCAATGGCGAATAGTAGGTATTAAATATACAACGCTAATAGTACCTACTTTAAGAGGTAGGTACCTACAGATTATAAGTAGGTATTAGTACAATCATTCGTCTCCTAAAACAGTAAGTACTTTGTTTGCACATGAAATCGGCTTTTATTCCATTCCACTACATACAGGTTACGTACTAAAATAGGGTTAAACAAATCGATTAGGTTAAAATTAGAATATTTATTCATTTTCCGTGTAAAAGATTGACGTAGGTACCTACCTATTGTAGATCCAATAATATTGACGCTTAAACATTGTAACTAAACGGTAACCAGAACGATGACGGGAAACTAACCACAATCTATACTAATATTATAAAGCAGAAGAGTTTGTTTGTTTGGTTGAACGCGCTAATCTCGGGAACTACTGGTCCGATTTGAAAAATTCTTTCAGTGTTAGATAGCCCATTTATCGAGGAAGGTTATAGGCTATATATATCATCACGCTAAGACAAATAGGAGCGGAGCAGTAATAGAAAATGCTACGCAGACGAAGTTGCGCGGGTCAGCTAGTCACAATATATATGATTCAATGCTAACAGTTTTTTCCAAATCTTCAGCTCTTTTTGTTTGAGGTGCAGACAATTCTCACATTTTCAGTTTGTTTTTCTTTGCCTCTCAGGTGAACGGAGGCAGCGCAGCTGAGCGTGCTGGTCTGCAAGCGGGCGACGCGCTGATCCGCGTCAACACCACCGACGTATATCTGCTGAGACACCAGGAGGCGCAGGACGCCATCCGCGCAGCCGGAGGCAACCTTGAGCTCACCGTACAACGGTAAATAAACCTTCCATTTATAACTATGACGTAAGTATCTATTCATCGTTTGACTGTCATCTGTCGGACTATATCTAAAAGTATTCGACTCAATCTTCGGCTTCTCTCATCAAGGTGCATACACGAACACTCTGCAAAGACCGTCGCGATTTTGGCGGCGGCGGCGTGGAGGTAAATTTTCCACGGCGGAGGCGGCGCACCGGCAGCGCGGCCTTGAGCCGATCGCTGAAGTAGCGCTTATTTGATAAGTCGGGCAGCGTGAAGTTAATAGAACCGTTTTTCCCCCGAAGGGAATAAAAACGGATATTTTGGGTCTAGCCAAGGCTTGACCCTGTGAGATTACACTTTGTATTTTGTCAATGAACGCCTCGGTTTACTAGCTCATTTCACAGCAAACTCGCCCATATAACGCGCGACGCCTGAAGGAACGAGGGCGGGGAGCCCGCGGGGGGCGCGGTTCGCTTCGCCGGCTAGCGCGTTGCGCGCGATCCTCAGTACCGTCTCAATGTAAAGGGCCGGCTAGGCCTTAAACCTGGGTCAAGCCTTGGCTAGACCCAAAATATCCGTTTTTATTCCCTTCGGGGGAAAAACGGTTCTATTTTAGGTCTAAGCCTGCGGCTTGACCCTGTGAGACTTGTTTGGTTTCTGCCGGCCATAGAAGCGTACTGTGAAAATGAATATTAATTGAGTTACCTACTTTTCTAGGATGGTTACAGTGACTAAAATAAATAAAAAGATTATTTAAGGAGAAACATCAGACTTCTTTATTTTCTTTTGGTAAAATAAAAATAACTGGAAATTAGAACTAAGAATAGGAACTTTATGTTTATAAAATTAAGACTCATTAAACAATACTTATCTTCTAAAATAACTTTTTAGACACAACATCAATCAACATGTATTATACTTTGCTCATTACAGATTATTACTTATCTAATTAGGTTTTATAAAATAATCAGTCTCATACAATCACAACAAGGGTTCAAAAGAACTATTTAAAGTATTTGGTCTTTGATTAGAAGAAAAATCAACACGACTTATTTCTTTAAAATAATGCTTAAAGAAAGTAGTTTCACTTCGCCAGTTTCCTTTATTCAAGACTTCATCTAGCGGCAATAAGTTGAAATTTTTTGAAGCCACCGCTGAACGGACACTCCCTGGTGGCGCATTAATGCCTACTCTCTCGAAAACAGTTTTTACCCAACCAGCAATAACGCTACGAGAAGCAGCTTTCACCACACCTCTGGTTGTTATAAATAAATTTGTTAGATCGGAACGAGCTGCTCTACGCTTTTCAGATAAGGAGATAAGCTTGGACGTCCAAAAAGGAATATCCAAATTTTTTATCTGACCAGACTTAAGTTCCCAGCCTGATTGCCTGAAGCGTGTACAATCCGTCTTGGATCCAAACTTTGGCCAAAATATTAAAGAGTCTTTCATTGAAATCATATCCTCTGAGCTTATATGTAATAGCGTTAAGTCGTGGATACGACGTCTAGAACTTAATAGCAGCAGCAACGCAACATGTCTAGATAACTGGAAAAAACTATTTTCTTGAGGGGGATTTTCTGAAAGCCACTTTATTACTACTGAAACATCCCATATACATCTTCTAGTGGCAGGAGGTTTTGCTAGTTCGATCCCTTTAATTATTCTTGAAACTAAAGGATGCGAGCCTAAAATAATTGTATTAGAAGGATTTGAAAAAGTACAGACAACCGATTTATGGACTTTAATAGTTCTGGGAGCTAGTTTCAGATCCGTATGCAAATAGCACAGAAAAAGGGCCAAATTTATGGCTGATGGGTTAGAATGGCATACTGAATTGGAAGAACACCAGCGCAGCCAACGATTCCAGGCTGACCTATACGAATGCAGCGTCGACTTTCTCCATGAGCTTTCTAATAAGGCTATATTAACCGGCGTCCAATCTTTTACCAGACCACTCCACCCCGAATTCTCCAAGCCTCCAATTTTAATTTGTTTGCCTCGGGGGGAGGAGCCGCTGTGGTCAGGTCTACCAGATGATGTTGAAGGTTGCGAATTTGGTAGGGCGAGGCAGTTGCCCTTCGCCGAAGATCTACTCTCCAAAACGACTTCTCCCACTTGGGTGCTACGATTATGTACGTTCCTACTGCACTGTTTAAATGCTGTAGCACTTGCGGCATTAATGCTGGTGGAGGGAACACCCAAGCTAGATTGTATTTCCAATCCTGGCTGAAAGCGTTCGTGAATACTGCTTTCCTGTCTTTCGAATCTTGACTGACATATAGTGGAACCACAGCCGATGCCTCGGTCGCGAACAAATCTATCTCTGGAGTGCCCCACCGCTGGAATATTTTTGTGGTGACAGATGGGGACAGACTCCACTCGGCGATTTTCTTCTTGCGGGAGAGGCTGTCGGCCGTCAAGTTGTAACGCCCTGGGATGAATTGTGGCTGAATAACTATATGCGCCTGATGGCACAAGATTAGTAGGCGTTTGGACAGTCTTAAAAGATTTGCTGATTTTGTGCCGCCTTGTCTTCTTATATGGGAGATGACAGTTCGGTTGTCGGACTGGACTACAATGGTCTGACTTTTCAGCTTTTCGATATGAGTCTTTATTGACTTGTAGACTGCGTAGAGCTCTTTGATGTTTATATGCCATGATCTTTGTGTCCTCTCCCAGGGAATCGAAATGGTTTTTTTTTCGTTTAGATCCGACCCCCAACCCCAGTCGGATGCATCTGTTGACAGGAAAGCAGTCGGATTTTTCGTGAAGATTGGAGATTTCTTGCGCACATTCGCCAGCCACCAGTCCACGTCGCGCAGAGCTGCATTGGGGACTATGTGGGATCGATCTGGTTGACGCAAGTTTAGTCTGTTCACAGCCCTCTGTATTAATCGGCAATTCAAAAGACCCAATGGCACCACAAAAGCCGCGAACACTAGTAGACCCAGTAATGACTTTGCCTTTCTCCAACTCCAGTAACCAGTTTTTCTTGTCCGTAGTAGTGTTCTTTTCGGTGTCCCATATAATTCCCAAGAACTCTAACTTGTGGGTTGGAATTAGGATTGATTTTTGCCAATTTATTATCCAACCTAACTCGGTCAAGACTTTCATGGTTAGTTGAATTTGATTTTTGAAAACACTCAAATCCTGGCTTGCGAGTAAGAAATCGTCCAAGTAAACGATTATTCGAACTCCTTTTGATCTTAACAGACCGGCTACCCAATTCGTTAGACGAGCAAATATCACCGGGGCAACGGACAGACCGAATGGGAGAGCGGTCATCTGGTAGCACTGATTGTTGTACGATAGAGCAAGGAACCTTCTGTGGGATGGTTTGATGGGGACGTGTAGGTATGCACTTGATAAATCTATTTTTGCTAGGAAGTGGTTGCGCTGGAGAAAATTTGGTACTTTCTGATGATTTATAAGGCGAAAAGATTTCGGATTTATGAAACGGTTTAGTGGCTTCAAATTGAGTACTGGTCTTTGACTTCCGTCTGACTTCGGAACTAGAAAGAGACGCGACAGAAAGACCGATTTTTGGTTGCACTTTTCCAACGCCCCCATTCGGAGTAGTTTTATCATTTCTTTCTGCATAGCCTGGGATTTTTCGGTTTTTAGTCTTATTAAATTTTTCTTTGATACCGACATAAGCGGAGGCTTTTGCTTGAATGGAATCGACAAGCCCGTTAAAATAGTTATTATATAATCTGGAGCTCCGTGATCCTCCCATTTTTTGATAAAATATTTCAGACGCCCCGCTAGATGAATTTTCCCGGCATAGTCAATATGGTTTTGTCGTTTGCCGTCTTGGTGCAGCAGATGGTTTTCCATGCCCCCCCCCCCTGTTTTCCTATTGTTTGGTTTCGCTTCATAGTGTTTTCTGAAAACTCTGTTGGCTGATGACGACGCAGATGGGGTTGACTGAAGTTTGTTTTTCTTAAATTGCTGATGCCGGTTGTTCTGAGAAGTTGCAGGTTCTCTGTAGCTTTGACGCTTGATGCTATTGTCGGTCGATCCTTTGGTAGCGGGAAAAAAATTGTAAAAACCGCCAGTCTGCTTGAATGTTTCAGATAACGCATTCTCTTCAAAGAGATGGGTAGAAGAGGGAGGAACAGCATGTAGTATGGTCTGCATAAATTTCGAAGGTGGCTTGTAAACCAAGCGTCTGAACTCTATGAGCTCAGCGCGACGCCCACATACGTACTGAAGGATGTCGTCGCTGGATTTCTTAAAATCTGTTTCCGCACCAGTGATGTGTCTCGCAATAGCTTCATTCAGAGCTTTTGATTTCACTTCGGTTGCTATCTTCGAAAGGGCTTCCTTTAATTGTTTCCAGTGCAACAGAAGTCCATGTGTCACAGCACCCAAAGTTTGATCAAACTTAACGACCTGTTCGTAAGGGACCCAGTTCGGAGTTTTTCCGGCCAACTGGGGGTTAACCGATAAAGATGTAAACGCCGGAGTTGCCTGGAGTTTCTTGTTAACCTCGTTATATCGGAGGTTTGCCCAACTCTGCTTACCAAACCTTTGGCAAGATATGGCCTGCTCCAACAAATCGGCCGAAGCAGGCAAGACTTTTGGTTCAGCTTCTTTTACACAAGGGGAGAAATCAAATAAATCTTCATTACCTCCTGCTAAGTCTAGAACCATATCAGGAGCATGGAACGCAGAGAACGGTCTATCATCATTTTCCTTCTCTTCTTCGGTTTCGCTTAATGGCAAGCCTTCTTCCATATCCAAGCTGTCGTCTTCGTACCTTTTATTGTGATTTACAGAATTGTTACATGATGATTGGCACAGTAACTGATTCACCATATTTTGCAAGGATTTCGTCTGCTCCTTAAGAATATTTATTTCTTTAGATGAACTTGTCTTCTTAGGTCTTTTGTGACAATCATACTGTAAAGACTGAGATGATGGCCTTTTTCTTTTTTCTCCACCATTCATCAAATTTTCTGCCTCTTCCCTAGACACGAAACTGTCTTTTATGTCCCGGATGGCGGCCATTAAAATTTCTAAGTTAGAAGCTGACCCATGTATTTTTAGAGCCAACGGTTTCGGACTTATTATCAGAGCCCTGCAGAAAGCCCAGTCCAGAAGAGACAGCTTTAAATTCTTAAAAGCCTTTTCCGATATTGAGGTTGTTCCTAAGTCAAAAGCTTTTATGATGGATATTGTTGGAATAGCAAACCTCAGCTTATTGAACACTTGTGGGTCTATTTTTGAACCAAAAAGGTCTTTCTTGCTATAGTTAACGACATTCCAGTCACGCCACGTGTCCGGATAAACTTGATCAATGACCTCAATGAGACGATCCAAAATTTCTCGGTCCTCTGGTACTTCGAGGTTAGCGAGTTCTCCCAAGGTTGTGAAAGCTTTAGATAGCGCCATTTTTCATCCTGCAATAGGAAATATCACATATTTAATGTGGAAAGAGTGTCTGACAGGACAGCTCATGAGTTCAGTATCAAGTCTAATATGACCCGACCGCTTCAGTAACTTTGACGACGGATCAAGACTTTTATCCGACGGCCTTTCGAATTTGACCGACGGCTCAGCATGTTGATCCGACGGTTCATTTCATTGAGCCGACGGCTCATTTCATTGAGCCGACGGTTCATTTCATTGAGCCGACGGCTCATTTCTTTGAGCCGACATTCGATGGGTCAATAACCTGAGCCGGCGGGCCGCAGGGTTACAAAGATCTCTCATCATAGGATCAAAACAAAGTGGTAAAAACCACATAGAACTACCATGGGTGAGTCCAAAAAGAGAAAAATTATATTTAAAAACTGAAGCGACGACAAACTCACTTCGCATGCAAACACTGTAAAATATCTATCTATGCTACAAAAAAACACACAGACTATTTATGTAACCATCTTAGAATTAAAAATAGGTGACTCACCTTAAAATCGAGATAATCCATACACTATTTGAATATAATCTCTCGAACAGTCTCACTGTTTAATATCACCGTGGTCCGTGCGTTTCACTAGGCAAAATACAGCGTACTGAGGATCGCGCGCAACGCGCTAGCCGGCGAAGCGAACCGCGCCCCCCGCGGGCTCCCCGCCCTCGTTCCTTCAGGCGTCGCGCGTTATATGGGCGAGTTTGCTGTGAAATGAGCTAGTAAACCGAGGCGTTCATTGACAAAATACAAAGTGTAATCTCACAGGGTCAAGCCGCAGGCTTAGACCTAAAATAATAACTTTCTTTACATTTTAAATCCCATTTGGTTTCTGACCCTGATTGTCAACGTCAACCCGCAACAGTTCATTGCGAACATGGCGTCTCCAATTGCCTATCACTCATCTCGATTCTCGACACCACTCACCTTGCTGAGATCGTCACCCGGTGAATATCTGATCCCTCAGAGCAACATATTTTCTATAGCTTACTGAGTTACGTTCAAAATAGGTATGGACCGGAAAGTGTCCATGTTTGCTGACCCGCGCAACTTCGTCTGCGTCACATTTTCCATGAATGCTCCGATTCTATTTGTCTTAGCGTGATGATATATAGCCTATAACCTTCCTCGATAAATGGGCTATCTAACACTGAAAGAATTTTTCAAATCGGACTAGTAGTTCCTGAAATAAGCGCGTTCAACCAAACAAACAAACTCTTCTGCTTTATAATATTAGTGTAGATATCGCTCAAGAAAAATCTTGTTTGTTTATCTCGTAGTGGTGGCGGCACTTGGCGTCCTACCGTGACTCCAACCGGTAGCCTGCCAAGGCCTGGCTCACGGTCCATTGGCGGCACTCCAACCCTCGTCACCAACACCTCTCTCAAGGCCACACCGCAACCATCCCGTGCCTTCGGATCTGGTCACAACAATGTCGCCAAGCCTTTTGGTTACGTAAGTATCATCAACATAAATGGGCCTAAAATTTTCCTACTGTTACACCTCAGACCAGCTAGCAAGCGAATTTCTACAACATCACTTGCTGTGTAGCAATAAGAAGAGAGACAAGACTTTAAGATTTATGATACGGCTAGTAAGGAAGTTACTAAAGAAATGTCTTTTAGTCGGACTTACTTAAGGAACGAAAATGCCCCTCTGCGCCGAGTCCACACAAAATGGTTTAAGCCAGGATCTCGAGTAATGATCAGGAGCGGAAATATATAGTTTGGATATTTTACTCCTTCAGTTGATGAAAATTCAAATGTAAATGAAAACATGTTATAGATGAACGGCAACGACTCGGTGAAGAGCATAGTGAACAAACAGTACAACACTCCAGTCAACATGTACAGCGACAAGACGATCGCGGAGACTCTCTCGGCGCAAACTGAAGTCCTCGCGGGAGGCGTTCTCGGGTAAGGTTTCACTCTTATCAACATTTTCTGCTCAAGTTCAGAGATCAACGACAGTTTCTAAACTGACCTCTTCAAGTCTTATTATCAAACCGATTTTGCTTCAAAGTTGAACTTACGACTAGGTACGAATCAGTAAGTTTATTCGCTACTTATGACATCTTAAATCGAGAATTGCTCCTAAATAAGACTTGTATAGAATGTTAAAAGCACAGAATTTGAATTGTATGTCTGGAACGGTTCTCGGATGTCCCGTCCCAATTTTGAAACTCTCAGAATGATATATTTGATAACATTGCTAACTTATGTTTTTATCCTTTACTCGACTGATAAATAATAGTTACTTAGGCATAGCTAAGTACAAAAAAGTGTTTTTAAGATTTTGAATAATAAAATGTTATATGTGATTGGCAGAGTGAACTTTAAGAAGAATGAGAAGACATACGACGCTGAGAAAAGCGCTGTTTTCAAGGTTCTGCAAGAAGAACAGAACGACCCCGAGCCAGGTATAAGGGACATCTTTATAACACTAGTATAGCATCAACATTCTCAAACGATACTTAACATTCAGATGCATTTTACATTTTTTCTGATACTTAGAAAAGGCAGGGACTGTATCAGACCTTAAATCACCTCAATTACCAAGCTACTCGATTAGTTGCGTTTGAGTATCAGTTACCTATTTAGACCGATCTTGTATGAGTATCACGGGGTATATTTCGGAGATATTCATCTACCTGCTGGAAATATTTTAAAGTTAGCATAATTGCTCATTGAAAAGGTTATTCTGACGAAAAACAGAAAACGAATAAAAAATCCACAGAAAAATTGTACCCCATTTTCAATTTGGAGATTTCATAGCGAAAACAAACTGTAATGGCAGAAAAGTAGGCGATGTCGAAATTAATAAAAAGTAAATTGGCATAGTAGTCGAGCAAGTGGTGGGTCCGACGTCCGGGCCGGGCGCGCCGGTGAGCGGCCTGCGCCACGTGCAGGCGCCCGTCACGCGCCCCGACGCGCCACTCAACAACACCGGCGGCTTGCCCCCCGGACAGAACATTTGCGAGGAGTGCGAAAGACTCATCACGTAAGTCGGACGATGCGCGCGGGCCGACACGGTAGCACATATCGCAAGCTAAATTTGATTTTGCGCATAGAGTTCTGATAGCTTAGGAAGTTGGAAGTCGGGTTTCGATACGAAATGTATTTTTGAGCGAAGTTCTAGTTCGGATCCGCAACTAATTTCCCGATTGACGAAAGCTCGGAAGTTACCTGGTAAGTTATGTAATCGAGTTGCGAATAGAAATAACCCGATATTGCGGGCCAGCAGAGCCTTCCCACTTTTACTCGAGGGCGAGCGTGGCGCGCGCGGGCACGCCGAACAGCCTGCACCGCACTCACCGCTCGCGCTCGCGCACGCCGCGCGTGGCCGGCAGCACGGCCGCGCCCGCGCCGCCCGTGGCGCGCGTGTGCACGGGCACGCAGACGCCGCAGGAGCAGCTGGCGCCCGAGCCGCCGCACCGGCCCAGCATCCCCATGGGCTGCCACGAGGTGCTGCCGGACGGCCGCATCGCGCTGGGCGCGCCGGCGCTGCCGCAGACACGCGACGCGCTCCCCGTCGTCAACGACACCCCCTATTGCTCCGACTGTAATCGCTACATTATGTAAGCGACGTCCCACTGAATGTCTTGACGTGTTTGCGACCGTGTCGACCTGTGCACTAGCTCTATTCGTGTAGATTAAAATAATTCGATGTGATTCCTTCTTGTTGCGACTCCTCCATTTTTTGTTGATGTAAATATCGAAACGACAACTCAAGGAGACGTGACATGTAAGTTAGTACACATATCGTGTTTTTTGCAAAACGATTATTTTCCATTTCATTACCCCGTTCTCGGCACGATATTTGTACTAAAATGCTCAAATCATTATTCATTAATTAATTGTTTTCATCTATACCTACTGTCATACTTTAGTAGTTAGGCAGAATGAAATAATGTGTCAACGCCACTGTATATCTTCACTCAGCATGTCCTCACTTCGCTGTCCATATTATTTAGATGAGCACCAATGTAACGTTGCGTGGCAGATTGGTGGATAAGCACGAGCAAGTCGGTGAGCATGTTTGTAGCAAGTAACAAGTTTAGAAATTAAATGTATATTCTCGACGACTGTATATATTCCAAGTAGAATTCGTATTCAATGAATTACATGCTTATGTTAGACTGCATCATCCATCTTGATGCCTTGTTGTTTCCCGCTGTAGACTGACAATTATTATCTGTAACAGCGGTGTGTTCGTGCGCATCAAGGACAAGAACCTGCACGTGGAATGCTTCAAGTGCTCGACTTGCGGCTCTTCGCTCAAGAACCAGGGCTACTACAACCTGAACGGGAAGCTTTACTGCGACATCCACGCTAAGCTCGTCGCACGCAACAATCCGCCCGCGCCCAACCTTGAACCTGTTACCGTGCCTCCGTGAGTTTACCTTAGTTTGCTTGTTCAAATGTTCATACATCATGGATTCGTAATGATTCATCTCCATGTTTTGTGGATCTGCATTCGATTTATTCACTTATTCATTATAATCATCGCCTTTTTGTAGTTCTGCTCTTACCGAAAATATTAGTGTTTGGCGCAACATATTATCTTCTAAAAAATAAGTACAAAATGCATCCAATGATTTTCATGTGCAGTGGTGGTCGGATCCCTACCAACACTTACTCGACGCCGCTGCCGCCGCTGGCGACCAACAACTACACAAACGGATCATCTTCGCTCTTTAGCGTAAGTATTTTATTTATCTACTAGCTGTCCCCCGCGGCTTCGCTCCCGTCAACCGGCTACCCTACTAGCCGTTCTCGAGTTTTAGCGAGACTATATAAAGAACATCAATTATTTTTTATATAAGATTTACGTTTTAAACCTTTGTTTTCAGTGTTGGCGATTAGTGCTTCATCTATAACGATGTGATTTTCTAGATGTTCCTTCCTTATTCCTGATTACTCCACCTGTCTCATCACGTTTTACACTTCATTCCTTACTAATGTTCGTCTTCAATTTTCGGCAGCCATCAAGCAATCTGTCGGGCCCGAAGCCGTTCGGCTCATCTATCGGTTCAGCATACTCGCCATCGCTGTCGCCGCGCTCGGCCCCGATGTCGCCTGCGCGGCCGGTCACCGCGCCTGCGCCCGCTCCGGCTCCCATCTCCGCTCCACAACCTGCGGCACCCTTCGCGCCCAGTAAGAGAGTTACCTTTGCCGTATAATTTTTGTCGTACTGAAAAGTACGATTTCTAAAACCTTCACACAATTAAGTTAATTACTCCATATCTTTTGATCAACGCTTCATTTACTCATACTAGCTCAGATCGAACTTTTTTACTATAAAACTAAATTGTGAAAGTTTTTGATTTTAAAATAGTGACTAAGTATGAAAACGGGATCTGTAAGCAGATAATCCATAATAATATATAATTATTACGATGTACCTAATGATAAAATGCTATTTTTATGTAATATTTACATTGACAATGTTTATTTTTATACTTTTTATAGGTTTATATTAATTTGACTAAGGTACAAATTATGATATTATCATAATATCATGCTAAAATAATTGAATGATGTTTCAAAAGAATTTAAGGAATGTTCCAAGCAAGTCTTCAAAATAATTTTAAACTTGTTTAAAATTATGTTTAACTTGCTTACAAAAATCACTTCAATTTAGAATAATAATTGAATATTTTCATAGAAAACGTCATCTAGTCACTGACCAATAGATAGCATTATAAGTAACGGTTAGTTATTTAGATGACATCTTACTATTTATTGTTATATTTACTGAAAAATAGCCAAACTCGTCGTAATTTAGAACTATTTTTACAAGTTGAAAGACGAAATGTACAACTTCAAAAGACTACATTATACAATGAACCAATTTGGAATTAAGTAATATAAGGCAATTATTTATTTTCGACAGAGGCCCCAGTTTCCCTTTTTAAAGGTAATATATAATTAGGTGGAGTACAGCTTCTTTTAGCTATTAATTGATCATATGTATATAATATACAAACATAGTGTGAATGCGCTACGCGGGAAGCCGATATCAACAGCAGCCGCTGCATTAAAATAACTACTGCCCTGTCACTGTCGAGTTATGCGTCATTTAATAAAATAATAGTACTATCAAATCAATCTTTAACTTTCTTCTGCTTTTTTAAACAGTTTGTTATTAGTTGATTAGCTTACATCAATCGTATCAATACGTTAAGTGGCTTTTTCAATTTTACTAATATTTACTTTCATCTATTTTCTCTCCTTCAATAACCTCTCTAACACGGTAACTAACTAACAGCACAAAATGTTAAAAGTGTTGTGTGGCCCCCACCCGCAAATCCCTCTGATGATGAACTGCTAAAGTATGAAACAAATGTGAAACCCGCGGTTCCAGTTTGTGGCACAGAACAAATGCAGCGAGTGGTAAACAAAGTCAACCCCGATTCTAAGATTGCGGAAATTCAACAACAATCTATGGAACAATTTGTAGCTTCCTCGAAACAAAAAGAAGAATTTTCTTCGAGCGTTTCATACGCTTCTTCTGCTATATCTTCTATGACAGCCACATCAAAATCTGAATCTGTTGTGCAAAGTAAACAATCCCAAGTTATGCAAGAATCAACTAGTCGAACTATCCAGTCTTTTTCTCAGGAATCTTCAGAATGTCAAAGTACAACTGTTTATAAAACACAAACATGTCCACCAAAGTCGTTTGAAAATCCCTCAGATGCTATTGAAAATATCAATAAAGTAAAAATGATACAATCAAAAGAAAATATTCAGTCAAAATCATCTACAGAAGCAAAATCCGTCAATGTATCGGAACCTCTAAAAGTACAAGAAAAAGCGCAGGTCTTTCAAACGACCGATGCGAACATTGAATGTGATAAAGGCAATGCTATGCAAGCGCCTAAAAATATGGACACTGAAAAGCATCAAGTTGATGATAAGGGTGTCTCTAAAATGAAAAACGAGGAAATCATAACAAAGCAACAAAACACGTCACTTGACACGCAGACTAAAACAACAACTGAAATGAAATTGAGCGAACAATCTGATCTACATACAGAGATTGCAACAGTCGACACATTACAAACAAGCACGAATCCTGGTCCAACTAATCAAAATATTAAACCATCCATGGTAGAAGCATTGACAACAGCACCGGATCGCCCTTATTCACCCTTGCCTAGCCCAACTCCCCCTGTTAGTATTATCGGACAAACAACTGTAGAAGAAACAGTTCAACGTAATGTTGAACAAAAATCCGAAAAGAAAGAGTCTACCGAAACACAGACTATGCAGATACCAGCGCAACAGTCTCCAATGTTCATACAGGAAAAACGTCCCGTTTCGCCAATACCACCTATAAAGACATATAATCCACCTGAAAAAGTTGCACCTCCTGTACCCATGCCTGAAGAGACAAAACCGTATATCCCACCTGATTTTAAAATAGTTATTGAACCTAAGGAACCTCCGCCGCGTGAAGTAACGTCCTCACCTTTGATTGACGCTTTAACAATAGCACCTGATAGGCCGTTCACGCCAGTATCGACATTTGGTCAATATCAATCAATGGGAAGTGGGGCATATGATCAAAATCAAAGAGCGACGTATGATCACAATCAAAAAGCGGCATATGATCAAAATCAAAGAGCGACTTATGACCAAAATCAAAGAGCAGCTTATGACCAAAATCAAAGTGGGGCTTATATTCAAAATCAAAGAGCGGCATATGAACAAAATCAATCATACGATCAAAATCAAAGAGGGTCTTATGAACAAAATCAATCAATGGGAAGAGCTTCATATGATCAAAGTCAATCAATATGCAGAGGGTCACTAAGAGATGCTTTAACTATTGCTCCGGATAGACCTTACAGTCCTTTTGGCACTATAAGTACTACTCAATCAAACCAATACATGACGAGTACTACACATGTGACTGAAACAAATTTATCGGATTTAGTGAAGCCCATTGCCACTCAAACATTAACTCAAATGACTGATCAGCTGCATTCTGAATTTTCAGCTATGCAAAATACATGTAAATTGCAGTCGTCTTCCGAAATGTCTGCGTTTAGACCTGTTCCTAAACAAGTTTTTCCCTCACCGCAACCAGAAGAATTTTGTAAGCTAACTAATTTTCCTCCCATTAGTAATGAATTGAAAACGAGTTTCTCACAGGCGACCAAAACAACGCAAGAGACTACATTTTCAGAGTCAATGATGATGCAGCAATCTTCACTTTCAACCAGTATGGCGACTCAAGGTTATTCATCTGTTAAATCAGCCCAAAATTATTTTGAACAATTAGACAAAAAAGAATGTCTTACTTCAACTGCAGTAAGATCTAAATCTGGACTACATAAACCCGATAGTATTCCACCCTATCAGAGAAATTTTGAGCAACTCCCATCACAAAGAGGAATTTCTCCAGATATGTATAATGCACCAGCAGTTCTGCAAAGACCAGTTACACCATCAACTGGTCCACCAAGAAAGTCAAAAGAGAAATCTCTCGAACCAAATCCATCCTATCAATCTTATCCAACTCCCCAAGCACCGAACCCGAAGTTTCAACAAATCAAAACACCGGTCCAACAGCCTCCTGTACAATTTCATAAAGATACTCCTATCACTATGACTTTTCAACCTGTAACAGCAGATGAGAACTTACTGAGAGTTTCACCGCGTAGTAGTCGCCCTACCACACCTAGTTTAATTAACAAGCCAGCGCCCATAATACCCCATTACCAGATGAACTTAGTTACAGTAGAGCATTTAGCTCCCGAGAGTCACTTATATGAGCCGTCTAGTCGCGAAGGTAGCAGGTCCCCAACACCTAAACCGAACCGATCTCGGTCTCCTGCCCAAGGTCCACCTCCTAACCCTTTAAAAGCACACGCACCACGTATCAAAGAATCAACTCCTCACAATTATTCAATGGATGCATCAAGTCCACAAGACGTTGCAAATTTGCGTAAGCAGCATGAAAGGGATCAAAGAGAATTCCAGACTGCTGCAGAGATTTATAATTCAAGCGGTAGTAAAAACTGGGGAGCAACTCAGCCGTCTGTCGTCAAGGAGCAGATACATTCAAATGTCGGATATAAAAGCGAAAATTACACAAAGGGCGATATGAAATTTAAAGAAGATTCTGTAATTCAAGAAAATTACGGTCAAAGACAAATGCAATCGCAAAATGTTGTTGAACAGGGCAATACCACCGTTCAAACTACTAGAAAAACTTTTGAAGAATTCGAAAGAACGCAATCTGCCAAAGTTGTAGAGATTAGAAAGGGAAGTTCATCATTTGCAGGGGCATACGAGCAAAATATGGATTGTAACATTCGGCCTTCTAATATTAACCCAAAGCAATTTTTTCCACCTCCTATGATGAGTTTGCCACCAGCACAACGGAGTTCATCTCTTAACCTTACTAATCAAAATATGACGTCCGCCAGTAGAACAGTATACAATTACGATCCAAACCCTTCGATTTCTGGTGCTAACCAAGGTCCAGTGTGTGATCCTACCCCATCGACAGGTTCGAGTGTAGGAGCTGCCGCTCGTGGCAAAACTTTCGGTGTATCATCTGCCCCAAAACGTGGAAGGGGAGTTCTGAATAAAGCTGCGCTGCCCGGCTCCCGTGTGCCGCTATGTGCTTCCTGTAATGGGAATATTAGGTGATTGAAAAGTACAACAATGTGTTACTGTTATGAGTGTTGCATGAATTAATACTGTGGAAACATGCGTGATTTTTATGAATTTACTTGCATTGCAGTATTTTTGGTCTTTTATGTATTTGTGTGTTCGCAATTTCGTATTTAGAAACTTACTTTAAACTGGTTATGCACTAACTTACCTACAAATAATGCTTTTAACTTGTTTGTATATGTGATTGTTTTGATTTTCTAACAGCTAACGAACCGCTGTCTACAAGCAGTCCACACAAAACTGAATTCAAAAGTCCAGCAGAAGAGAGGCTGATTAGAAAAATGGCGAAAATGGCTTTGAATGGCTATGAAATTGGAATACAAAGAAAAATTAAACCGGCTGACCACATTCAGTCAATGGCTGATAAAATTCAGGACACCGTGGTTACAAAACACCCTCTAAATACAGATACTTTGCCTTCAGTAGATAACAATCTCATTAAAACATTAGAAAGAGGGTATAGGACACGTGAAAATGTTCAGAACATTGGAGATAAAATCAAAGACACTGTTAAAAATAACCATCCAACAATTGAACCCATGTCGAAGCCCAACATCTTGATACCACCACCATTGCCAAATTCTCCCATACCTACATTTAATGTCCACAGTACACCAATTGGTCATTCGCTGAATACAAATGGTGACAAAAAGAAATATGACACTATGCCCAAAATCCTAAACGCTAGTCTCATAACGGACGACCATTTAATTCATAATAATGATAAGCTGCATAATGGTAGTGGTTACTCAAGCTGTGAAGACTTGTATAAAGATAAAACGGAAAACAATTATATGGGTACATTGCGAAAGACTGGAATAGATAAATCTTCTTTTCTTAACAGCATGAATGGTTCAACCGGTGCAAATGCAAATCATGATGTGAAATCGGAACAAAAAATTGATAACATTTATTCCAATACTCTTAACAAAAGAAAAATATTTGAAAAGCCGGAGACTGGCTCATATCATTCATTGAATAATCTTACTAAAGCCAACGATAAAGTTAATAATGTATGCGAAAAAAATATTTGGAACAAAAATAGTACTTTTGAACACGCTTCTAAGGCTGAGATCGGAAAGATTACTCAAACTACGCAGCAAGAAGACGAACTTAACAAAAAGCAAGAACTTCCTGATCAGTTGTATGATAATTCACTTTATACATTAAAAACTTCCAACAATAAAGCTAACACAAATGGTAATGAAAGCAGTAATGATTACGTCGATATTGGCTTCACCGAAGAAATAAAAAACCTATCTGATAGCAATGACAAACAACAGCAACAAAAAACAGAAGAAGAAGAAGTAGTGGTTAGACGAAGACAAAAAAAAACTTCAAGAGACGATGATGGTCGAAGAGACTCGCACATAATTGCACGTCCTTTGAGCACAATACAATGCGCAGACGTTGCAGAAGGACTTTATCCTGTATGCCACAAATGTGACAAAGCTATAACGAGGTAATGTAATTTCATGGAAACATACAGTATTACATATTCCACATATTGTAGGTGATTCAAGTAAGTTTATCAAACGATTGAGATGTTTGTTTTAAAACCAAGCACGAGTGTTGTTTTATTCTTAACAAGATTAACCGATTATTTTTTTTTATAAAAATGTTTTTCAATTCAATTTCATCAAGTTCAACCCCAATTTATGATTGATAATATGCTAACAAATATGTATTTCGAACAGGGGACCGTTCATTACGGCTTTGGGCCGCATCTGGTGTCCAGAGCACTTCATTTGCGTAAACGCAACGTGTAGGCGTCCCCTTCAGGACATCGGATTCGTCGAAGAAAATGGCCAACTGTATTGTGAATTCTGTTTCGAACAGTACATCGCGCCTGCTTGCGACAAGTGCCACGCCAAAATTAAGGGCGTAAGTACAACACCTATTCAGTATTTAATTATAAACATATTGTTTTTGTTGTTTAAATTTCTCTTCTCAATGAAACAAATTAAATTACAGGATTGCTTAAACGCTATCGGTAAGCACTACCATCCGGAATGCTTCAACTGCGTCTACTGTGGAAAGCTGTTCGGGAATAATCCCTTCTTCCTAGAAGACGGTTTGCCGTATTGCGAAGCTGGTATGAATGGACACTTTAATTTTTCGTTTAAATTGTTATTTACTTGTTTTATTTTAGGGAAATTTTATAAATGACTGTATTTCTCAGATTGGAATGACCTGTTCACGACAAAATGTTTCGCTTGCGGCTTCCCGGTGGAGGCAGGCGACAGGTGGGTCGAGGCGCTCAACAATAACTACCACAGTCAGTGCTTCAACTGCACGGTGCGTATGATGAGACTCCTACTAAAATACACTCACACACACACACACACACACAAATTGTATACGAACGACTACTTGTTAGATTTGTTTAATTCAAATAAATATTAAATATTATACTGTTTATTCTATTAAATAAATAACATAAGTTTTTTACACTTTTAAAATATTTTCAACCTTCTTTAAATACATAAAATAGTCCAATATTCTCATGACGCGCAACACCTTACTTTAGTATTAACGTCTAGTACACTTTGCAAATAATGTACGTAAAACAGCTTCCTACGTATTATCAAGTTGTAGGTACATTCAGATACTTGCATCATTAATTAATAAATTACATTTCTTGATCTTGACTCCAATATTGAAACTGATCTGCACATTTCAGGCGCATTACCTGATACATTTCAAAGCATTTGCCCTGCAACCATTCCATTACAATATCCGAAAACTTACAACTTTGATTTTTTTTTATATATAAAATATTACTGACATTTCAATTCGTATATTTGCTAAATTGAGTTTAATTTTGAAAAGGATGAAGGAAAAACTTAAGCATAAATAATAATTATTGATTTACCCACGTCTTCATACAAAGCTCGTCATACGCTGCCAGTCTGCTGCCCCTTTACCAATAACCGTGACCGTGTGTGTGCGTTAATTAAATTTTATTATCATATCTGTATGTTTTATAACTGGAACATGTACATATATACCTACTTAATAATATATTCTCAACTTCCCAAAGTTCAGGAAGTTTATCATAGCGTGTTTTGATCCATGTAGTTATCAACCTTACATAATCTGCTTGTAGAAATGCTTTCATGAAACCGTTTGAGTAGTTTTGGCTATTTTATGTATTTAATTACTATAATTTAATTATGTTTTAACTGATAATTACTCGTGTTGTTATGTTTGTTTGTAGTTTTTTTTCGTATGAGATATAATTAGACCAAGATATTAAACTATTGATATTTTTATAGTAATGCACATAGTCAGGTTAAAAGTTATTATAACAAATAATACGAATCATAAATACATTCCTAAGAGTTGCTGAAGAGATTTAAAATTAATTTGTTTTATAAATATTATTTACAGGTGTGCAAAAAGAACCTCGAAGGACAGAGTTTCTTCGCTAAGGGAGGGCGACCTTTTTGTAAGACTCACGCCCGCTAGAAGTCCGCAGAACATAATGTATAACTCTGACACTGTTTACACGACTACCACTTTTCGTCCCGTATCTCCTTCTCCCATCACGCCTCCTCTGGACACGCCCTCTCTTAAAACGCCCTCACCGCAAAGAACAAGAAAGTTGGAAACACCCCTCCACTTTGATGGAGGACTGTTTTCCGACATAAGGAGTACAGAGGGCAAGTTACTCAGTAAAGTGACCGTAGATCGAGTTCAAAGGTCGTCACGACATGATATCACTGATTCTCCAAGCGTCTTTACCGATGGGAATACCGTCGTTGATGACATCGTTAAAACAGAAACGATCACAAATGAAAACGTGATTACGGTCAAATTCACCCCCGTGCCGCCAGAACTTGATTCTCCGAGATTGCTGACACCGTCTCAGTTTTACACAGCCAGACCAAAAAGTCCCGTTGAATATATCAAGGACAATTTTGAAGACTTACAGAGCTATAAAATTGTAAGTTCAGTCTGTAAAGAAAAGCTATTTGAAAAAGATAACTTGGAACCTGCATTCAATGAGAGCAGAACCTCTGAGATCCGTGATGTTTTTGTTAATTCGATATGTAAGCAAAAGCCTTTAGAAAAAGATAGTTTGGAATCGGCGTTCAATGATGAAGACAAACTTATAAACAGCCTCAATACTTTTGAACCAATGAAGAGAGGCCCAAGCCCACTAGCGAATATCCTTATTTCAGAGCACTTAACTAGAATAGACAGTTATTTGCAAGAGAGTTTAGAGGTATGTTCTGGAGTCAAAGGTCGATCCACTCCAATACCAGTTATTATTGAAGGAGATAAAACGGGTCATTTTGCCAATACAGAAAATGTTTCCCATGTCGAAGAAAACCATCAACAAAAGGCAGTACATTTCACAACGATGATGAATGAAAGTTCAAATGAAAATAAGCAAAGCTCTAGCGAGCGCGAGGATGACACTCTTTGTCGTCGTGAAAAAGTAACACCGAAACCTTACTTCTTTGAGAATAATTCATCGAATGTGTCAAAATTAAACAGTGATAAACACCCAGGAGTAATAAGTCGTATTTATAATATGCCTATACATTATCACGCATCAATTCTGTGTTTCTTATTAATAATATACAATCTCGTATATCAATACGTAAAACAAAACTGTCAAGGTAGTAAAAAATAAAATGAGATAAATTCGAAAAAAATGCATATTAAACTAGTCATTGAGTTCAGGGACATTGTGTTTCTATGTATTTCTATTTACCAATTTGATAAGTTGTAAATAGTCACAGGTAACAAGTCTCTTGCGTTATTTGTGTATCAATAATACCTACTTTATAATTAACAATTTGGTGCTTTTCACTACTATTCTATAAATTGCTGGCAGTATTGTGATATTTCACATATTTAATAAGGCTTTGTATACAGCTTACGGAATGTTGCAGTAAACTGTTACTAACATTAACAGTAGTCCTTAATCTTTAAAAATCGACAAAACGTTACTACACGGATAACGTATTATCCGATTAATTTAAAAAGATAATTTGATTGGTGCACCAATATACCTACCAGATAATTAGAATAATGTCATGAATGTCTACTCAAAAAAGTTTATACGAAATTTATAATGTTGTTATTATCATGCATTATATTGTTTAATTACTTTTTTACCCTGCTATTTGTAATAATATAAAGTAGATGAATACACTTTTCGCGATCTTATATATTTACAGTTGGTAATAATCTTACTTTTAAGAACTATTTATTTAGACTTACTTTATGGCAATTAGCATAACACATAAAATATTATGTGAGCTTAAATAAAGTATTTTATTTTATGAGGGTGTTTTTTTTTTACTTTCACGTACCCTGCAAACAATAGATTCACAAAACTAGTTAGTTTTCTACTTTAGCGTAGTCTGCATCATGTATTAATTACGCGTCAATGATCAAACTGGGATGAAACTAGACACACCGACACGGGCAGGCCATGACAGGAGTGTTCTTTATCTCAGTAGCGCGCCATCCAAGCCGCGGGCAAAATCTAATTGTATAATTTGTTTCAGAGTTATGAGCCTATTTTCAGAGTTTGTAAATTTTTTACCTACCGTAATCTATAGCAAATTATTTAGTAATATGTTGGCACTCAAATGAAATACTGGGGGGCTTAGGTATTCATTTGATCCTTGGCAGCTTCGGACGGAGGGAAGTGGAATGGAAAGAGACTACCTTGCTCATTCAGCACTTCAGCAGTGGGACAGTACAGGTTTTTAAACGCAACTAAGTATATAATTAATGTGAAACTGAGTTAGTTTGTTACGATTTTAGGCCCAAATCATTGAACAGATTTTGATGAATTTCAAATTGCGTAATATCCCGTTTAAAGGTTCCGGAGTGAACAAGAACCCATACAGTTTCGGTATGTCCGTCTGTCTATCCGCCTGCGGTTTAGCTCAGAGACGCTTAGCTCTAGAAAGTTGGAAGTTTTTCCAGTTCCTGTAATAACTTCGGGAAATTCACTTTTAGTGCTGTCCTACACTGCCACCAAGGAACTGCATGCCACAACCAGTAGTTTCAGCTGTGCGATGTCTGTCAGTCACTCAGTAACGGACAGTTCTACACTAAAAATAAAACGGGCAAGGCGACTCGCACACGAAGGGTTCCGTACCATAAAACTCATTTTTATTATTTTTGTAGCAGCAATAGAAATACACAATCTGAGAAGATTTCAACTGTCTACCTATTACGGTTCTTGAGAAACAGCCAGACGGACAGATGGACGGACGTATAGCGGAGGCTTAGTAATAGGGGTTCCGTTGGTTACCCTTTTGGTACGGAACCCTAAAAAACTGAAAAGTAGGATAATAATAAGGGCCCCAGCATAGCTCCTTGTGGTACCCACAGGTAAAGTCTACAGAGGAAGAGTAACATCCTTCAATTGCAACTTTATAATGGTCTATTAACAATGTGCAATGGAAATCAGTGCAGTTAATATTCAAGATACAGTATTGCTATTCTTATTTGGCAGCAAGTTGTGGTTAAATTTGTCAAAAGCTAGTTTTCAGTCATATAGGTGACTAGTTTTGTTTGGCGTAACAATATTTTTTGTATTCCACTTTAATTACTTACTAACAGCGCTATTACCTCTCTAGGGTTATTTAATGTATCAAAATATTTAGACAATTTAAGTAAAATGTGTGTTTTTAGTCATGGTTATATGAAATCCATTAATATAAAATATTTTAAAATTGGGTCATTTATAAATTGGAACTAGGTATGTCATGTCTGTTTTTTATCAAGAAGCAAATCTTGTTTCACAAAAACTTCATTTAACAAATATTTTTTAAAACTACTAGTTTATCTATGATATACAACTATAATAATATCAATAAGCATTCTACATCTACATCAAATTAGGATATAGTTTTTAAAGTATAACATTGTATGTAGGTACCATTAGTCATTCTACAGAGATATATTTAAAGCACTAATTTAATATACATTTTGATTAAATTTTTGTTTTCAACTAAAAGTCAACATTTATTCCATAAAGATGCAAATTCTAAAGAGTTGTAAGTCAGGTCATAATAAGTATAAAATGCTTGACTACATAAAACCAACTTAATAAGTTACTATTAGGTAATACCTATTTCAGCTGCATAAATCTGTCATTAATTGTGTTGTTCCTCCATGGTATTCTCCCGCTTAATAAAAACATCTTCATTATCAGCACCAAATAAAAATGTTTTGATCCTGGAATGAAGAAATGCTATGTAAAAGAAATATGTAGAATACAATATTAATGATATCAGATAAAGTCCATTTCATAAAATTTTAGCTAAGCCACCTAATACTGGTGGTTGCTGATACCAAATAATTATAATTTAATACTAGCTATTTCCCGCAACTTCATATGAACATATTCCAATTTTTCCCATGACATTAAAGCCTTTAGCCATTTTCATGTATGTGGCTATTGTAAACAAAAATTTTTCAAATCCTACAGGCTTCTTCAGACTTCCAGAGATTAGCCCCGCAAACAAACTCTTTAATTTTATAAGTCCTTCTTACTAATGTTATAAATGAGAAAGTTTGTGAGAATGGATGTTTGTTACTCTTTCATGTCAACGCCTGAAAGGATCTTTATGAAATTTGGCAAAGAGGTTGATTATAGTCTGGAATAATACATATTATGCTATATATATTCCGGGAGTATGTTCCCTAAGGATACCACAGGCCCTGGCAGAAGCTAGTATGGTCAGTGGGTCGTCTTAGGGGTTAAGTCAGATATTGAGACATAATAAGTAAATTTCATAATAACACAACATTAATAATAAAATTAAAATACCAAAAAATTAAGTTTAACCTACCGCAGCTTTTCGCGAATGTGCAGCAAAGCGCTTTGTTTTCAGAAGGAATCATACTAATCAATGAATAATTAAATGTTTACCTTTTCCATTCAATTCCTAATCCGATAAAAGTGAATGTTAAAAAACCATGCCACAATGTTGTCACTGCAGGTATAGGTTGTCTTTTATGTCCAAAGTTTTTGAACGTTCTTTGGCTAACTAAAGTGGTAGTTTTGAAATGCCGCAACATGTCTTTTACAAGTAAGAATTAAGCTAATATAAATAATTTTACTCCGATTTATTTTTCGTAAATAAACCGCTTGACAATGACATGTGTTGATAATGTTGACATTGACACTGGTTGACACCCTGACAGCTAGTCAGGGCAGTGGTCACACTGACGTATATATGATTTATACGTCAGTGAGTGGTCAGGGCAGGCAACCACTGACGCACAGACTACATAGAGATACTACGTATCACTGACGTTATGATTTATACGTCAGTGCAGGCAACCCATTGTGATAAAAAATATAGTCTATGAGGCAACCCCTGACGTACCACAGAACATAATAATAATAAATGTTCAAAAATTATTACAATAGTTGAACGTTGTACTGGGATCGGTCTATCATCACTGACAGGACTATTTTTGCCAATAAGCCTGACA
This sequence comes from Ceramica pisi, assembly GCA_963859965.1. Taxonomy (NCBI): domain Eukaryota; kingdom Metazoa; phylum Arthropoda; class Insecta; order Lepidoptera; family Noctuidae; genus Ceramica; species Ceramica pisi. The sequence goes on along the minus strand of OY982534.1, from coordinate 11,123,990 downwards.
TAGTGGTGATAGACCGACTAGAGCGTCGCCTCTGCGAGTTGGTTTCGGCCCCTCGTACGCCACCAAAGGACTGGGTCTCCAGGGACACGAGAAAGATAAAAACAAAATATAATACTAATGACAATCCCAGAGATTATTTATATTCCGTGTCACAGAGCGCATCGACTTCTTGAAGCAGAAGGTGTATGGCATGGGCAAACCGTATTCGTAGGTACAAGCGGCGAGTGGAGCGGTACACTCAGAATAGCACATTCCAAAGTAATGAGAGGTGGGTTTATAGGGCTCAAGGAGCGACCGGACCAAGGTGTGACTGACACACGCTTGCCGGATGATGACGCCATGTGTTCATTCTGGAGCAGCATCTGGTCGGTGCCTGTCAGTCACACCGAGGGTGATTGCACCCGGGAGGTCGAGCGTGTGTGCGATCAGATACTTGAAATGGGGGCAATTACTATTAGCCCCCAAGATGTAGCTTGTGCAGTCCGTCCGTTGCCTGGAAACTCCAGGGCCGGACGGGCTGCACAATTTTTGGATCAAATGGTTCAAAAGATCACACGCCAGCTTGGCATGTCAATTCCAGTCTGCCTTAAAGTGAGGGTCCCCTTCTCCATAAATCAGGTAGTACCGCGGAGCCTAAAAATTATAGACAGATCACGTGTTTACCCGACGGTCTATAAACTACTTACATCCATTTTGAGAGCAAAGATTTTACCATCATATTGATAGTAATTCAATTATGTCTGTCTCTTAAAATTGATGTAGAAACGGGTCACACGGTTCTAAGAGGAGCTGCTCCTCATTGACATTGCCATAAGCCAACAGGCTCGTCGTTCCCGAAGGGATCTGTCGACATGCTGGATAGATTATAAGAAGGCCTATGATTCGGTGCCACATGCATGGCTCATGAGGGTGCTGGAGCTGTATAAAGTTGATGCAGTTCTACGCACCTTCCTGATGTCGTGTATGGGGCAGTGGAGGACGGTCCTTCACTATCCAGGGTGTCGACAGACCCAGGTGAACAACCGATAAGGATCGAGCGTGGCTTATTTCAGGGCAACAGTCTCGAGTCTCTCAACCCTCCAGTACACTGCTGGAGGGTTCGGGAAAGTTTTCCAGTTCAGAAGAGGTGGTCAGGTCATATCGCACCTTCTTTACATGGATGACTTGAAACTATTTGCTACTAACAACTTGCAACTGATGAAGCTACTGAAGGCAACAAAAACCTTCAGTAGCGCCATCAGGATGGAAATTGGTGTGGATAAATGTGCGGTCATGCATATAAAGCAAGGGCCGGAGATTACGGCATCCGTGGAAACGCAACTCTCGGATTCCATAGACCTTAGGTCCCTCTCCTCAACCGAAACTTACAAGTATTTGGGTATGTCGGAAGCGCTAGGCATCAATTCTGTTGATATGAAACAATCGTTGAAGGAGCGCTTCTTTGGCCGCTTGACTAAAGTACTTCATGGTCTTTTATCAGGCGGAAACAAGGTGCGTGCCTTCAACGGTTGGGTCATGCCGGTTTTGATGTACTCTTTCGGCATACTCAAATGGACTCAGACAGAACTTGACGCCCTGAATAGAACGGTACGCTCACTGCTTACCGCAAATCGGATGCATCACCCACGGTCACCGGTGATGAGACTGTATATCCCGCGGAAGTGCGGGGGTCGTGGCTTCTAAAAAGACCCTGCACATCCGTGAGGTATGCAGCCTTAGGAAATACCTACTTCCTAGAGGCCGACGTGGGTATGCATCGAGATGTGGTAGCGGTGGACAAAGGCCTTACCGCGCTCTCCTTGGCTAACAAGAACTGGCGCAAACCTGTAGTATTAGATACTACCGACCGCGGGGAGGTATGGCAAAGCAAGGTGCTTTACGGACGCTGTTATCGCGTCCTACATGGGCCTGATGTAGACTTTTTAGCGTCTAGCCTGGCTGTGTGTTGGTGACCTCTTTGGGGAAACCGAAGGTTTTGTCTGTGCGATCATGGACGAAGTTATGATGATGAACAACTAACGGAAATACATTGTGTAGGACGGTACGGTTGACATAATATGTTGGACATGTCACCGACCCACCATATTATTTCCGGTTGTTCTAGTCTGGCTAACGGAGACTATTTGCACAGGCACAACCTTGTAGCCAGGATTATCCACCAGCAACTTGCTCTGAAATACATCTTGTGGAATGCGATTCCACACTGGTACCGTATTATAGGTGTGTGCCCGACCCAGTTCTCGAAAATGGCAATTGCACGTTGTACTGGGATCGGTCTATCATCACTGACAGGACTATTGTTGCCAATAAGCCTGACATAGTAGTGGTGATTGACCGACTATAGCGTCGCGCAATGATTGTTGATATAGCAGTCCCTCATGACGAGAACCTCCTATGTTGTTCCTCCAGGTATTCTCCCACTTAATAAAAACACCTTCATTATCAGCACCAAATAAAAATGTTCTGATCCTGGAATGAAGAAATGCTATGTAAAAGAAATATGTAGAATACAATAATAATGATATCCGTTTGTGAGTCAGTCTGTCTGTCCGTCTGTTAATAAATTTGTTACACAAAATGGACTTCTGTGACCCAAACACGGATGCGTTACGTAAATAAATAAAATTTCAGTATGGGGGTCACTTTTACGGGTCAAAGTAGAAAAAAAATCAAACTGTATCGTGCGACATTTCAAATGAAAGTATACTTACTGTAAGGGTTTTAATTATAAGTTTTCATATTTTTAAAATATAATTTTGTAGTTATTATGAAAAAAAAATTGGTTCGGAACCCTTTGCACGCGAATCAGACTCGCACTTGGCCGGCGGAAGCTCCAGGGTAGCCCGCGAAATTCAAATATTTTTGCCGGTCAGTGTGAAGCTGTATGTTGAACAGAATACGGTTCGCGATTGTAAAGAGCATTTATCTAAAGGATTATAACCATTTGAATCATCAATATAACCCTCTCAGATCATAGAACTCGATTGAATGTTATTATGTGAAAAAGTCATTCGATCGAGTTGTATGAACTTAGAGGGTTATATTGATGATTAAGATGGGTATAATTCTTTACATAAATATGCGTTACGGCCGCGAATCGTATTTTGTTGGCAAATTGCAAAAAACATAAATATATTTGAATTTCGCGGGCTACCCTGGCGCTATATGTTTCCACCAGTGATGTCCGAAAAATGACGATAAAAAGGTAGGTACCTAAACCCGGAAAACTGTAAACATTAGTAAAATTAGTTTCGCATAAAATATTACCTACCTAAATAGGTCTGTTCTGAAGAATTTCCGAAGAATGATATGCTTACCACATGCAAGAAACTCGTATTTTGGACGACAAAAAATCAATATGGCCTTTTTCATACCAATTGAGGTTCGTAAGTTCAATTAGTAAGCCAGTAATTATAATTATCCAGTTGTAAAGGGCACTTGGGACATTCCAGCAAGTGGTCCATATTTAGGATGGGAGCCCCGCACTCTCATTTGGTACCTATCTAGCGGGTTAGTGAAACCCAATTTTGCCAAGTTGTAGGTATTTGCAGCGGCCTACTTGGTTGCGTACCTAGATGATTGAGCGCTTTCCATATAGGACACTTCAGTTCACGTCCAGGTGGCCGGTGATCCTGTGGTGTACGTTACCCCAGCAAGAAAGTATCTCCTAGAGTTATGTGAGTAGAACGTATAGTTGGTGCCTTTTCTGCTGTAAATGTGCCCCCACATAAAAAATGTGTGCCCCCTGTCGTTTTGGAATAAAACGGAAAAAACGATTCTTGCTGGGGTAACGTTTTTCTAGCAGGAAAATTCTTAACGAATGATCGGAGAGAGAAAAATTGTGCATGGCCAGAGAGCTTACATGTGTGCCAAAATGTGCCCCCAAAAATAAAATCTGTGCCCCTTCAGATTTACGAGATATTGCAATTCCTGCTGGAGTAACGTTTTGATGAATCGTATATCTCTATAACCATTGCATGTGCCCCTGTAGAATAAACATACACTAGTAGCTCTTAATGTGTGCCCATATGTGCCCCAAATTAGATCTAGGAAAATATTTATAGTTTTCAAGTTATTGCGGTTTTACGAAAACCCGAAAAAACATCGCAGCGCCTAAATGAGACAAGGTATAAGTTCGCTGAAAACTGTATTCGGTCCTTCTTGACGCTAATAATAACCATACAAAGTTTCAAAACTGTTCATGCATGCGTTTTTGAATAATCTTGCTAAAAGTCAAAACGATGGTGTCATAATTTTGACGGCAAAATACAAGGAATCGGCTCAATCCCAGATATGTAGGTGTAAACCAAAATCTTGTGCCTTTAGTCAAAAATATATGGTGAAAATATTCAGCTTGGAATGTTTCGCATTATGTAAATATTAACAAAAAACCAAAATATGTAATCAACGGCTGGTTATCCGACCAAATTTGAATGACTACTAAAAAGCGACTGATTCATACAAATCGGTGACCTTCTTTATTGGACGTATTATACCTAAGCTGTTGTCATATATTCGCGTTCAAAAGTTTTGGGGGCTAATTAAAAAATATATGAAATGGATCTTGTGACTATAATGAAACAGTTTGTTGATGTGGAAATTACTGTTTTAATTCTTAAAGTAATTATTGCATCAAATCACAGATCAAATTTCCTACCTATAAATATTAGAAATTTATTTGCACGTTGTGTAGTCACATTATTATTTAAATCACAGATCAGTTTTTCATCTAAGTCTAACATATAATTAGTAAATTCGCATCAGAAAAAATCACAGATCAGTATTTAAGTATAAGTACCTATAATACCTATTTTGTAAAAAAAATGTTAAATTGGAAATCACAGATAAATAATTTTCTTACGAGTAATTTGCTTATACATAGATTCATATAGAGTGTGTTCAAAATTCAATGTGTTAGTGTTCAGTGTGTTAGTATTGTAAACCGCATAAAGATATAACTCTAAACATCGAATGTGCACAAATTATCTGATGGTATTGGGCTATAAATAAACATATTTATCCCATATACGTAACAATATTATCACCTCATCCGTAATCCGACATACAAAATGGAAACACGTTGTTGCAACACTGATCATAGTGCGGTTGACTATAGGTAGGTATACACTAATTACAACTCTCAAAACTGTAGGTACCAAAATTTACTTGGTTGAGGGGAATGCTCCTACGCCTTTATGAACTTGGAAGGTTGTATTGGTGATTTTGATGATTATAATTCTGTTCCGTCTTACAGCCGCGAACAATATTGTAATCAACATACAACCTAGCACTGGCCTGCAAATTGCAAAAAACGCAAGAAATTTTGATTCACGGGCTGGTGGAGGATTCCCGTAATGATGAAAAACTAACTGTTATTCATCAATATATATATATAAATACATATAAAAAGACAAATACGGGCTTATTATTTATATACAAAAAAGAGCTTCCTCTTTTTAGTAAGCAGTTGGTATTCATCACACATTTCATGAACTATATTTTTTTTTAAACATCGGGACCATCAAATTTTGGCTCAAAGACCTGGCAAATATGAAATATCTGGATGTATTTTTTTCGTTCACACATAAATTACTGGATGTATTTTAAGGAAATTTAGAATGGAGAAGATAGCTTACCTTGGAATAGCATTTAGGCTACTATTTATAACAAACTTAATCATGTGTAAGGTCATAGAAACAGCTAGTAGAATATAATCTAATAACAACTTTATTTTATTACTTATTACTTTTCTACTTCAGTGTACTCAGGCACAACACCTGTGAACCGGTTAGTGAGTAAAGTAAAGAAGGTCATCGATATGTATGAATCCGTCGCTTTTTAGTAGTCATTCAAATTTGGTCGGATAACCAGCCGTTGATTACATATTTTGGTTTTTTGTTAATATTTACATAATGCGAAACATTCCAAGCTGAATATTTTCACCATATATTTTTGACTAAAGGCACAAGATTTTGGTTTACACCTACACATCTGGGATTGAGCCGATTCCTTGTATTTTGCCGTCAAAATTATGACACCATCGTTTTGACTTTTAGCAAGATTATTCAAAAACGCATGCATGAACAGTTTTGTAACTTTGTATGGTTATTATTAGCGTCAAGAAGGACCGAATACAGTTTTCAGCGAACTTATACCTTGTCTCATTTAGGCGCTGCGATGTTTTTTCGGGTTTTCATAAAACCGCAATAACTTGAAAACTATAAATATTTTCTTAAATCTAATTTGGGGCACATATGGGCACATATTAAGAGCTACTCGTGTATGTTTATTCTACATGGGTACATGCAATGGTTTTAGAGATATACGATTCATCAAAACGTTACTCCAGCAGGAACAGCAATATCTCGTAATTCTGAAGGGGCACAGATTTTATTTTTGGGGGCACATTTTGGCACACATGTAAGCTCTCTGGCCATGCACAATTTTTCTCTCTCCGATCATTCGTTTAGAATTTTCCTGCTAGAAAAACGTTACCCCAGCAAGAATCGTTTTTTCCGTTTTTTTCCAAAACGACAGGGGGCACACATTTTTTATGTGGGGGCACATTTACACCAGATAAGGCACCAACTATACGTTCCACTCATTTAACTCTAGGAGATACTTTCTTGCTGGGGTAACGTACACGATCCTGTGAATCAGTTTTTTCCTGAAAAACCTTCAAGTGAGACACTCACTGAGCCTGGCATGGTGCCCACACCATCGGGGATTTCAATTTTGATAACACAAAAAAATAGTCGCTAATTAAGATAATTAGTCAGCCACTGTTTTTTCCCAAATTTAGCCGCTAATTAGTCGCAATTTTTCGCCAAGTAACAGATTTATTCGGGTTCTTAGTTTAGAAGATAGTAATGTGTTATTTTTTTAAGGAAGGTAGGTATAGTCTAAGAGCTGCCAGAGTCAGTCACACTCAAGGGAGTGCGGGCCACAGAGTACTTTTATATATATGGAATTAGATAGCCGGCGCTGTGTAACCTCAGAGATATTGTTTTAGCGGTGTGGCCCTAAAAAGTCTCAAGTGCTTGAAGTCAAAAAAGTTTCTTCTATTTAATCCATAGTTAATATTATGACGAAAGTAACTCTGTCTGTCTGTCTCTGCTTCATGTCCACAGAAATATAAAAAAATAATTATTTTAACTATGTTCATACTTCATGCTTAAACCACTGAACCGATTTGGATGAAATTTTGTACATACCCGAGTAAGGACATCAGTCTGTATACATTCCGGGAGTATGTTCCCCAGGGATCACGCGGGCGATGCCGCTGGCACACGCTAGTAGTCCTATAAATAATCAATTTTGTTCAAAATTTTCAATCAAATCCCCGTTTGAAAAGTGCTAATTTCGATATTAATCCTTATCCATTTAAATTGTTTGATAATGATGGTTATGTAAATTTAAATAATATACTTTAATTTTTACCGACTTCACAAAAAGGAGGAGGTACTATGTTCGGATGTTTGTATGCTTTTTTTTTTTTTTTTCTATGTTTGTTCATCGAATACTCCGCCAATTGTCGACGGATTTTCAAAATTCTTTTTTTGTTCGAAAGTAGATAGTTCTGAGGTGGTCCCATTGTCACCAAATTAGGATCTGATGATGGGATCTTAGAGAAATCGAGGGCAAACCTCAAATTTTATAGGCTTACTCATTATTTTTTGCATATATTATGAAGTATCTTGTGTATTTGCGTATGGTTGTTACCATGTCAGGTAGCTGGGCTGATGATGGAAGGTACAACTCCTTAACAGTAGGTAAGAAGTTACTCGAACAGGCAAGGATTGTTTTAGTAAATTGTTTTGATGTTTGATAGGGCATTTGCCACATTTGGTCTCATGATCATCAAGTCATGACCTGATGCTGCAGAGTACCTAACTCTTCGACAACTAACAGCAGATATATCGTGTTTAGGATCATTGAAAAGGGTGATTCGTGGGCTCGATGTGTGGATAAACGTACTGTTAATGAGGAACACCGAAGTACATAGAGACCTGATGCTGAAGCCAGGAGCATCAGAAAAAGTACGAACCTTGAAATTACAGCACCATAGTCGTGTTTGGGCTCATTTTAAACAGGACTAAATTTTAAGTTCAATGCAATTGTGACATAAGTCTGGCCTGATGCTGCAGCCTGGATTATCAGCATCTAGTCTAAAAACTAATAAATACGTCTTCTTAAAGTGAGCTTCTTTTGCGAATTTTCTTCTGTATAATTATTAACCGACTTCAAAAAGGAGGTTGTTAGGTATGGGGTACCACTAAAAAGTGAAAAATAAAAAACTTTTTACAAAAAAATACAACCGACTTCCAAAAAAAAACACTACAAAGTAAAAAATAACTTTAATTTCGGAAGTCGGTGTTTTTGTTAGTTTCTTTGTATTTTGACACCGAGTTCCGAAATTAAAGTTATTTTTTACTTTGTAGTGTTTTTTTTTGGAAGTCGGTTGTATTTTTTTGTTCAAATCGGATCTTCCGTTTAAACATGTTTTAAAGTTACGACGGATATGAAATACTCCCAAGAAAAAACGTTGCGGTTTGAGCGAACTGCCCTACGTTTTGAGTGGGAAACTCGGGTGTGTGGGATCGTTAGACCATACTGCCCACATGATAGGATAAGTGGGGAGATGAAATTCGTGGAGTACCAACTAATCCCGCGCGAACGAAGTCGCGGGTGAAGTGCTAGTCATTCATAAATAGTCTTCTTCTGCTGCTGGGCAAATCTAACTGAATGCTATACGTACGTATACCGGTGACTTTATCAAGTATTTGTGTAGGGCTAAACCCGAAACTATGAGCAATAACGGAAAATCCCGAAAAGAAGTCTCGAGGCCAATTTTGTTTAAAATATTGCATAATTGAACTTTTGGAAAATCGGTATACATATATCTAGGCAAGAATCGAAACGGTGAATTAGGTATAAAAAAAAAGAACTCAGGAAGACAAACCTCTGCGCAGAGTTGAAGCGTCGCGTCGCGACGCGAAATATTTCGCCCCGCGCGTTGACGGGACGTACTCGTGTATGTCTATTCTACATGGGCACATGCAATGGTTTTAGAGATACGATTCATCAAAACGTTACTCCAGCAGAAAATGCAACATCTCGTAAATCTGAAGGGGCACAGATTTTATTTTTGGGGGCACATTTTGGCACACATGTAAGCTCTCTGGCCATGCATAATTTTTCTCTCTCCGATCATTCGTTTAGAATTTTCCTGCTAGAAAAACGTTACCCCAGCAAGAATCGTTTTTTCCGTTTTTTTCCAAAACGACAGGGAGCACACATTTACACCAGGAGGCCAATCGCGCTAATTTTAAAAGTTTAGGTCCGCTTGCAATTCGTTTCCAATTCAGGTTTAGTTATGATCTAATTTCGATTCACCTGTAAGGAATTTGGTATCGCACTAAAGTTTAATTAAACTTCAACCAAAGTTGCGTCAAAACTATATCGTAACCTTTACAAACATTTTCGTATTTTCCTTCAAAATCCAAACAACACAACGCGAACGATTGAGAAAAAGTCACGAAAAAGTAGCACTGTTTCAACTTTTTGTTTGACAGCGGTAACGTTACAGTTGTGATGCAGTTGCGTTCCAAGTTTCTGTCAAACGTTTAGCGCGATACGGAATGTTTAAAAAAGTTGTGAAACGGCTACAGTTCAGTTGCGTTCCAACCGAATTTTATTAGCGCGATTGGGTCCCTGATAAGGCACCAACTATACGTTCCACTCATTTAACTCTAGGAGATAGGTACTTTCTTGCTGGGGTAACGTACACTAATACTGGTACGCGATTTTTAACCGACTTTCCAAAAAGGTTCTCAATTCGGATGTTTGTATTTTTTTTTTTTTTTTATGTTTGTTCGGGCATAACTCCGTCGCTTGCCAACCGATTTTAAAAATGATTTTTTTGTTGGAAAGGGAATACTTCCCAAATGGTCCCATGATAAGGAAACCAGGATCTGATGATGGCATCCCAGAGAAGTCGAGGGGAACTCTCGAAAATCGTTTGGGCAACTAGTGCGTTTGTATTTTGCTTTTCTGCGATTTTGTAGTGGTGTTGTTAGGTGTGGGGTACCACTAAAAAGTAAAAAATTTTGGGGGCCGAGTCACCCGCGTCCGTAGGAGAATACCCTTCAGCGAATCCCTACACGTGGTCCCCGGGTGGTGCTAAACAGGTGACACTAACCGCCTCCGTGGTCTAGTGGTTAAACCACCTGATTCAGACCCAGAGGTCCCGGGTTCGATTCCCAGCGGGGGCAAATTTTTTGCTCGGTTTGGTTGGTGCTAGGACTTGTTTTGAGTCCGCCTGGCAAGCTACCACCATCATGTCTAAGTCTGTCGCCATAACATCAATGTTGGCAGCGTTGTTGTGTTCCGGCAGTTAGAGGTATGATAGCCAGTTCCTCTGTGTAAGAGGATTCCGGGTGAAACTCGCTTCCATCTTCGGCCTAATCATCACTTTCCATCAGGTGAGATTTGGGCCAAGTTTCCCCGTTCTTTATAAAAAAAAAAAATTAAAAAAAAAAAACTTTTTACAAAAAAATACAACAGACTTCCAAAAAAAAAAACTACAAAGTAAAAAATAACTTTAATTTCGGAAGTCGGTTTCAAAAAACGAACAAATTAACAAAAACACCGAGTTCCGAAATTAAAGTTATTTTTTACTTTGTAGTGTTTTTTTTTTTGGAAGTCGGTTGTATTTTTTTATCCACTCTGTTTGGTAATGTCACAGTATAAATATGTATCTAGTCTATCTATATAGTATAATAATATGGACGCCGGCTGACGATAGTTACTCTTTGGGCCGACGCGCGTCGGCGCGCGGTGACGTGCAACCCCGAGCGACCTTTGTAGGCGAAGATGCGCGCATTCGCGCGTCGCCAAGCGTTTTCAAATTTTCGCAACACAAATTCGTACGGTATATAAAGAGAAATAGAAATTAATAAGAACAGTTGAAAAACGAGACGCTTCGCAACGCCTCGACTCTGCGCCAGTGTGAATTGAGCCTATTTCGCTTGGTCGTTTTTTAGTATGTTATTGACAGAAGGTTCCTGTGAAAGAAAAAAAAAAGTTGTGGGTAAGCCAGTTGACGGGAGCGTAGCCGCGGGGGACCGCTAGTATTCAATAAAACTCTGATTAAATTATGACTCCAACTTTATAATAAAAGGCGGGCTTAACTATTACAAACAAACGGGTATCTTAAAAATACAATATTGTATCTCTTAAATACCTATTCTCGTTACTAATGTATTACATCTAGAATTATATTTAATTAGGTATAATCTTACATAAACTTATGTACACGGTAAAGTACGTAAAATACACGCCTATTTACATCAAAGCTTAAAAAAATAAAGATATTCAGAATCATGTCAAGTCACTAATGGCCCCAAAAAATACCTTGAAAATTATCGAAATATTTGACTATTTGATAATAACAGAGTTAACAGAAATTTGAGTCAGCATATAATCTTTAACAATGGAACATACAAAATATTTAGCTTACAGATAAAATTAAAATTCAACTGTCTGATGTTGATATTATGTCAGCACAAAATCATTCCTTTGTTGCATTAAGAAACATTTCACAAACATAACAATATTATAATATAACCAAAAAACCATTCAAATAAACATGTCCATTCATTGTCCATTGCAGATTCACTGGAGTCTAAATCAAATTAACATTTACAAATACAGACGAATATACCGATGCTCGACATAGCTCTAAATTTATAGTTTAATAGTAAAATTTTAAGCTATGGTTCGAACAGATTTTATGACGGTAATGTGAAGGCGTTATTATTACTAACTTAGTCCATAAGTAAATTAGTCTGAATCAGATATGCTAAGGTTTATAATAATATCTGCAATACATAAAATAATACAGCTTGCGCGTTTAACAGGATAAAATAGAGCGTAAAAAGGGGGATGGAATGCGAAACAGTGTGTCGACCTATCAGTGAGACTATACAACGTGAAGGTAGAAATGTTCACCATAGTAAGTAATAGATGTTTTTAACACGCTTTTAGTCTTCGAATTTTATGGAGTGGACACCTGTATCGATGGCGCCGCCGCGATATGAGCCCCTCTTTTTCTTTGTCTTCTCATGCTTAAACGACTTGCCACGTGTGTGTTTTAAGTCTTGATTAGCACGCTCACCCCATGATCCGCGTGAACCACTCTATAAAATAAATTTTCTCACATTATTATTTTTCGAAACTATGTATACATCAATAAAATCTTTCAGGCAAATACTGATGCGAAGTGCGATTTACAAAAAAAGATAAAATGAAAAGTGAACTCTGTAAGTACAATATTTTAGGAATTATAAATAGGGGACTGGATCAAATTAGTCCGTCGGACAGATTTCCAAAAAATATCCGTCACGTATTTTCTCTTTTTTCACGTAAACAAAAAATTAAGACAATATAGTGCATTGAAAACTAGTGTGGCGTCAATTGCAGTTAAAAGTGTACTGAAATTAAATGAAATGTGATGGTCCCCTAGCATAAACTTCGAATTTCTTTTTTTGCCTTACCTATTTAATCAAATACTATTTTCTTGTTTTGAGAATCCCCACCCTCGAAACTTTTTCTATCATTGAAACCTCCTTTGTTGAACCCTCCCCTATCTCCTCCCCAGGAGTGGCGATCCCCGCGGCCGCCCCGGCCCCCGCGCCCCCCGCGGTCTCCACCGCGCCCGCCGCGGTCGAACCCGCCTCGCCCTCCCCTGTCGAAGCCCCCGCGGCCCCCTCTGTCATACCCGCCGCGGCCGCCCCTGCCCCCGCGCCCGCCTCTATCATTGAACCCTCCGCGGCCTCCTCGATCGCCGCCACGGCCTCTGAATCCACCTCTACCCCTATCGTTGAAACCCCGTCCCCTATTGAATCCACCACGTCCACCCCGCTGGTTCCAACCGCCAGATTGATTGCCTTCAGTGTCTTCGTCGTTTTCTTCGCCTTCTTGGCTTTCGCCCTCCTGATTGAGAGAAGCATTATATTATAACCAAGACAACCCTATGTGATGCTGATGAACAAGTGATTCCAGAAAAGTAAATGCCCAAAATGTTACAGTGAGCCACTGGCAATGAAGCCATGGTCAAAAATATCCAAGTTAGGCATAACATGGAGTTGCCTTGGCTTCTCGAACTTTGGGGCATTTACCTTGGCGTCGAATGAGTTATCCTTAAGTCTAGGATCCACTTCTATAGGTTTTGATGCAACTCGACGGAAGGGAGCTGGCTTACCCGATCCATTCTCCTTTGGAGTTGACACACTAACTGTCCCCTATAATTTATTTCAGTGTTTAAAAGTTTGTATGAACCACAATTAGAAAATAAGACATTACCACAACCCAAAATACAATAAAAAGCTGTTAAATGATCAAAATGTTTCATGTTTCACTTATAATAAAAAACCATTACAACAACAATACATTAAATAGTCTGGGTTTTAAGGATGAAGTGAATACAACTTCTCACCATAACATAGTACGCCTCTGATGGACAAAGGCCTTCCCTATTGCATGTATTTGAGAAAATGTTTAGCACAAATTTAGTTACAACCCTGTAAACTCAGCTCAGGCACCCAGCATAGGAAAAGTAAATTCCAAATAATTATGAGAAGGGATCTAGGGTTAAAAGCATCAATCTTGCTTTAGCCCATAATGTTCATTTATAATTTATCATTTACTGCTGGAACACAGCCTGCATCTCTGAGAGAACAAATCTTTCTCCATCACTCATCTATTCATTTCCAGCCAAACTGTGATGAGAGTCATAGTTCTTCTTGTGGGTTTCATTAATTTAACTGAATATTTACTTACCTTTACGAAATTACTGTAGGGCTTCTTGGCAGGTGCACCAGAATCTCCTCCTGATGCTTTCCTCTTTTTGCCAGGTGTAAATCCATTTTCACCCTGGAACATAGTGGGGAATGATGACAATGTCTTTGTGCATTAATGGTTTCAGTTTGAGTTTTTTACTACATAAATATTTCAACACAAATTGCTACATGATTTTTAATGGGAAGCCTTTAATTTTTTTCTATCATATTTACCTGATCATTGGATTCTTGCTTTGCCACTTTAGCAGGAGGAGCATCTTCATCACTATCATCACTGTCATCAGAAGACTCAGCTTTCTTGGCAGCAGGTTTTGGTGCTGGTTTCTTTTTTGGTTCATCACTTGAATCGTCGTCTGATGAAGAATTTTGTTTCTTTGCAGCAGGTTTAGGTTTAACAGCGCTAACGGGTGTCTTCGGTGCAGGCTTAGATGACTCCTCATCACTGTCATCACTATCATCAGAAGATGATGCTTTTTTAACTGGTATCTTTGCTGGAGCTTTAGCTGGTGTCTTTTGAACTGCTTTAGGCTTTTCGTCGTCACTGCTATCATCACTATCCGATGAGGATTCTTTTTTAGCTGCAGCTTTTATAGCTGGCTTCACAGGTGTGGGTGTAGGTTTCTGAAGAGCCTTTTGTGGCACTTTTTGATCCTCATCGCTGTCATCACTGTCATCCGAGGATTCTTGCTTTTTAGCTGGTGTTACTTTAGCTTTAGCAGGAGTTGCTTGAGGTTTTGCTGCCTTAGTCTGAGGTTTAGAATCTTCATCATCACTGTCATCCGAGTCATCAGATGATGATTCTTGTTTTTTAACAGGTGCCTTAGCAACTGGTTTGGCTGGAGTAGCTTTTGGGGTAGGTTTAACTGGTACCTTAGGTTTTTCGTCTTCACTATCATCACTGTCATCAGAAGACGATACCTGTTTCTTAGCTGGTGCTGGCTTGACTGGAGTCTTTGCAGGAGTAGGTGCAGCTTTCTTCGGAGGGGGTGCTCCATCCTCGCTATCATCAGAAGACGAGTCTTGCTTCTTAGCAGGAGTAGCTTTAGCTTGAGGTTTGGGTGCTAGTTTTGCTGCAGCCTTGGGTTTTTCATCTTCACTGCTGTCATCACTGTCTGATGAGTCTGGCTTCTGTTTTGGAGCTGCTTTTGGAGGAGGTGCCTTTGCAGGAGTCTTTTGTTGAGGTTTGGGTTTCTCGTCCTCACTACTGTCGTCATCAGATGATGATTCTTGCTTTTTAACAATTTTGGGTGCAGTAACACTAGGTTTCACTGGTTGTTTTTTAGGTTTTGAAGTGGCATTGTCTTCACTGCTGTCACTGTCATCTGATGATTCTGCTTTTTTAGCTGGAGTAGCTGCTATTTTGGGTTTGACCTACAATAACAAATATTAATTTGTAACTTGGCCTTAATTTAATACATATTTTACTTACTTAATATTTAATTGTATTCAGAGGTAGTGACGAATATGTATAGTTTAAAATCATTGTGATTCATTCACAAATTCTCATCATTATAGAAATTTAAAAAGTTAAGATTAAAAAATTGAAGATGCGTTTATAAGCTCCAACTTACTTGTGTTTTTGGTTTTTCATCCTCGGAGCTATCAGAGTCTGAAGAGTCTTGTGCTTTTTTAGGAGCAGCAGCCTTGCCATTGACTTGTGGAACTATTTGTTTTTGAGGCTTCTCATCTTCACTGGAGTCATCATCAGAACTGATAAGAGAGGATTTCATTAATAACAATACACACTAGGAATAGAACTCTAATTACAGCATATTTTATGCCCAAAACGTTAATCAATAGTTCGCATTATAATCATCATTGATTGAAAGTGATGCAACTTACCTCCAAGTCATATCTGCATACTTAACTAGATAAATCTATAAAGTTAAACATTTTCTCATTTTATGGCACATAGGTGAAATAAAAGTTTGGGGATGAGTGTTAAAGTTCCTTGAAAAATAAAACAAACAAAATGCTTAGGGCGGGTTGTTTCAACTACACTTAACGCACGCGTTTACGTTAAAAATGGTGCTAACTATCGTCAAATAAAAAAAAAGGGGTTGTTTCACAAAATGTCAGCGTTAACGCACGCAAAATATAACGTTTACGTTAACAGATGGTCTGAGCACTCGTTAAACGTAACTTTAGTTGCGTCAAATAGAACAATATTGTGAAAATTCTTTTGAATTCCTCAATACCAGTTCTTCTGATGACACAAATAAGTGGTGGAATGCAAAAAAAGCTATTTAGGTAGGACCCGTGTCAATAACTTAGCTATTGGGATGAGCAGGAATTTATACCAGAATGTTTTGAAACAACGCTTCTAATTTAACGAACGTCAAACATCGTCCGTAATCGTAACTTTTTGACGTACGTATGTTACGTTAACCAACTGTTTGATACAACCCGCCCTTTAGCAAATAGTCTGGAAAATACTGCCCCAGCAAGAGCGTTTCTTTACATTTGCAAAGCAGTAGGTTACATTCTTAACCTTTAATTTCAGGACCTAATGTGATCATAACCTTAAAATAAAAATATTGTACCTTTCAGCTGCAGGCTTCTTGATTTTATGATATTCTTGAATTATATCAGTTAATGAAGGCAGACTCTTTACACGAGGTTTCTAAAACAATGCGATAAAACATAATGACAAATAATAAAAAAAGTATGCTGAGGGGTTATAGCGAATCTGCAACGATACCTCGATGTGTATCTAGGTATCTTGTATTTACGCTATGCTATGAGGATAACAACTGTGTCTAATCTCTGAGATTAGAACAGTAGGTAAGGATTTCCATTAATTTTTTCAATAAACATAATATACCGTGAGTGAATTCCCAATTTATAGGACAAAATGTCGCGTTGATAAATTAAAATGTCGGTCGACATGTGGCAATAATTTTTAACAAATTTAAGATTCGAAACTGTATTCTTAATACCAGTTGAACCTATAATTACAACAACTGCTACGTCGCGATGTATTCGAGCACGTGCGGTGACCGGCCACACGTGGTTTTTTGGTGATGACTGATGATGGAACTTACCGCTTTCGTTTTCTTCAAAAATTCTTGAGCTAGCGATTTGTCAATATTTTGTAGAAATTGGTGAACTATTGATATAGCTTCAGTTTGCACTTCTGCAGGGACCCCCATTTTTGCAATTTATAATAATAGCACGGCAGCCCAGCAACGTAACGCCGCCGTTTGTCACAGACTAAATTGAACTAAAGTTCTATCTAAACCAACCAAACCACAGAACTCAGAACTGCACAGAACTAAACTCATTCTAGGGATGAGACGTCTCATCCCTAGTATGAATTTACCATACGTGGTTTGTAAACCAACCAGGGCTTTGCTTCAAAGTACGGCGCCCTGGTACGAGACAGCAAAACTGGCAAGTATAGAAGTATTTGCTACGCTATCGGGCTCGAGCTCGAAAATACTTTCATAGGAAATTGATCCATTTTCCTCTTAATTATAAGGAGCACAATCGCATTTGCAAATAAAAAACCTTTGAATATCCAAGTATATTTTTCGATGATGCGATTGTGATCCTAATTTGTATGGGGACACGAATCAGTTTCCTGTGGCAAGTATTTTGGGTGTTGCCGCTAACACGAGCCACTCGCTGCACGCGGCTGTACTTTGAACGTCCGATGTGAAAATACTTGCATAGGAAATTGATTCATATTACTTCAGCAATAAGGAGAATAATCGTATGAGAAAAAAATACTTGAAAGTTCAAAATATTTTTTATTTTGCAGATGCGATTGTGCTTCTTATTTTCATAAAGGCACTGGTTAATTTCCTATGAAAGTATGCCTAACTCGGGGGCTGTAGACTAGTAGACTGAAATACGCATTTGGCTCAAAATACTTTCAAGTATTTTAATACCTAGTTTCCGACCCCCGTTCTTTTACAAACTCGTACTTGCAAGGCCTGGTATTGATATTGCTTTAAAAAAATGAAAAAGGTTTCCCACGAGATGAGCGAGACAATACTCTATATGAATGCGAATTGCGAAACTGGTGGCACGGTGGCACTGGCAACCGAGAGTACCAGTTATGCTGTCCCCACACGCTTGGCAAACTGAGAACACCAAACAACAAACACGAACGTCGAAGGTCGTCGAGCCATAAGTACGCGTACTTGCTAGTACGTCTATCACCCACTTTAAGCACTTCCGAAACGGTCAAACGGTTTGATTCAAACCGTTTGATGCAGATTTGTAGGATTATCAAACGGCACCGCGCGGTTTGGTTCTGTACCGCCAGAATCAGTGTTGTGACGTAAATAAATCGTTAAATGCCCTCGAACAAGGATCGTGATTTCCTTGAATTTATAACATAACATAAAATAATTTGTCCAAAGAATGGCACAAATATATAATATGTCATTGGGCACAAATGACACTACAAACTCTGGTGTAATCTGAGCCGTGTCTGTTTAATCGCATCGGAAGACGATCAAACGACGTGTCAAACAACAAAAACATGTAATTTCATCAAACACGCTCCAAATCTGTTAAATCCACACTGTATGTACGAGTTTGAATCAAAAAGTTTGACCGTCTCTGGGGCGCTGTATATCAATTCTAGCTTTTGCCCAAAATTTCGCATATATCCTGTTATTTTACCGTCCTATTGGAATTTTGGGAACTTCTCTCTTAGTGCTTCCCTATGGATTATAGGATGTGTTATAATAGGGCAGCTGCATACCAAATTTCAGCTTCCTACGTCTGTCTATCAGTCAGTCAGTCACTCACTGATTGACTGTAAAAACATAAATTTATTGATGAAACTGGAAATCCGTAACCGACATCCGACTGCGAAAAGTGGATGCAATCAATGGCAGATATTCTTTGAATAGGAGGGATCAAGGCAGGGACGCATCGATGCTTTCCTTGTGATGAAAGAAGATGTCAATGTCAAACGTTAGTTAGTTGTTAGTTCTCAATTTCGCCACATGCAATTAGTTCCGTGTTGGACTGTATAATAACTCTCAACAGTCTCAACTCGCTCATTCTTTTGTAAATGTAATCTGTGTACCTTTACCTATGTATGTAGGTGCACTGTATTTACTGCTTTATGTATTATCAGTGTTGCCAGAAGGTTACATTTCTTACATTTTTCGTAACTTTTGACCCCCTCGCGTAACATGTAAGTAATTTTTGTATCTAATGCAATTTTCGTAACTTTTGAGAACAACGAGATTTGTTACACTAGATTTTTCAATCAGTTTACGAACGCATTTCAATTCAACGCATCAAAATTGAACGGACCTAAAACTGGCGCATTTAAAAAATATGTCACTTCATATCACAATCAGAGATGACTCTGAATGGAAAGCGCCATGACAAAATGAATCGTAAAATGTATAGTTTAAAACTTGATTTTGCTTGAGCGTGTGCGCGCACTTTTCCTACTTCGTGAGTTCCCGCCGTTCGCGGTTTCGTAGCTAAGTTACAGAAATGCCTGATTGTGATTTGTTTTGTTTCTTTGCGTTATTGCTTTTTTTGCCGTACAACTGAGACAAAAGTGCGTGACAGTGTGAGTGACGTTCTGATGAATACATTTATTTCCAAACTGCATGTCAAAGTTTGCAACCTACAACAAATAATAATAAAAATATAACATATATTTTTTATTACAGATGCAAACAAGCAAATATCTACATCAAGTCCGGAAACAAATCAACGATTTTTGATTACTGTAATTTTAACCTTAACGAGTATTACGCCACTACGATATTTAAAAAAAAAACTGATACCAGGTTCAGGTTGGCGAATTCGATGAGTTTTTGTCTTCTTCGTGATTTCAGAAAAAATAATAGTTGTAAGAAAGAGATTCAAAATGCAAAAGTCACCTATTCAAATTAGGCTGAGAGCCAGCACTTTTTGAACGTCAAGTTTTACAAAAGATAGTCCCCCAAAACGCCCACCCGTCACCACTTCCTAGTGTTTTAGCTCTGGAGAAGAAGTGGCCAACAAACTCCCCAGCAACACATCTGTCTGTTACTTGCGTTTTAGTAACTAGAATATTTTACAATAATTAGTATGCAACCAGTAGGTACTGAATTTAATACACAATAAAGAAAGATGACAAATTCATCAAAGATGACAAAGACTTCATAGATTCCTTTATATTCCGCCATATTGCCCGCCAAACCCCGCAAAAAAAAAAAAAAAAAAAAAATACAATAATGTAACTTTTGGAGCAAAAATGTAACATTTTAGGAAACCAAACGTAACTTACGACTCAAGGGCCCTGGCAACACTGTGTATTATATTTATGTGATGACAAGTAGCAGTACCGATAACTTTGGTTGACGATTTATTTTATGAATTTTGTTTCAAATAGATCATAATGAATATTGCAGTGCGTTAAGTAGGAAGGAATGTGAATAACCAGTCATCAACAACAGTGTACATACTAATTAAATACGTATTTATTAGAAGTTACTTATTAGATTGCGATGCGAGCTGACATGTTTTTAGATGTTTGCTTTGTCGATGTCCAATGTGATAGCAAAGTAAATCTGTGAATGTTATGTAGGCTCAATTGAGCATTCAAAATATTGTATACCACAATGCCTGTTCAGCAAATTAATGTGAAAAACTCTTCGGATATTGAAAGTTGGGAATGGGGAGGTGGATGTGGTCGAGAGGTGATACGAACGGGGTCTGGGAGCAGCCGCACGTCATGTAGCAACTCCAGTGGAGATATCTGCCGCATATGTCATTGCGAGAGTGAACCTCACAACCCTCTACTGGCACCATGTTATTGTTCAGGTCAGTGAAAACTACATTGTGCATGTACCCACCTCTCCATGAAGTCCTACACATAGCGAGGATAAAGCTAATTACACAGCTGTTCTCTGTTTACATAATGTTATTTGACACAGTTAAATATAAAATTTAAGTCAAGAACAGAGCCAATTACTATGAAGGGCAAATGTTGAGATGTTAGTAAGAATAATGGAAAATCAATAACATTAAATAAGCAAGATAAACAAGTTTGTGGTATATTTAGCACATAATATTATCTGCATAGCTAACTAATAATGACATTATATTTTACTGTAAACATTCATTCATAAGTTGATTTTCAAGTTTATATCTATTATGTTCTGCTACAAATGCTTTTTTTTTTGCTACAAATTAAACTCTAGATATGATTTCTAGTAAAGAGATAGAATATTTTACTATGCACTTAGGTGTTACTTTTTACGTAGGATTATTCAATAGTGAGAAAAGAAGGCATCCTAAGGTACACTTAAGTAGTGGTCCGTTTTCAATAATATGATAAGGAAAACCTTTGACACAATGGCAGAGGTAAATAATTGTGTAGAATTTATTATTGCTTATTGTATATTCAGCACCACAATTACAGGCAAATCTAATGAGAATACAAAATAATATAGAATATTTCCAATAATGAATACTAAAACAAACTTTAATTAGATACATTTATCTTACACATATTTATATTGCATTTAATTACAATAAACTATCCTCTTATGACAAAGCTGTCAGGTTTATGAATCATGTTTATTTCTTTCAAATCTATTATTAAACTAAGTTTATGTAGGTGCACTATGTAAATCATAATTATCTGTACTGAACCTATCAGAATTTTAGGTATAGACACTGCTCAGTAAATTATACTTACGGTTTATTATTTTGCTTTTTGTTTATTTATGAAGGATATTTTATATTCAATGTGATTGATTCAATCCATTAAGAGGGCTTTAACAATTTTTTTTTAATTTTAGCGTTTTATTCGAGTTTTGATGTGCGATTTTGCTTTAGATATAGCCTTAAAAAAAAAAACAAAAATATGCCTAAGACAGTTTGATCATTTATCTTGGGAGTGTTCTAAATAAATATTTCAATTTGTTCACATACATCAGTAAAATCCTCCGACAAATTGACTCCGCAAAGGATGTTTCACAAAATGTTGCTTTAGGGAATCTTTTGATGCCTTGGTACACCGAAGATATTATAATTTAATCATTTATAAAAATGTCCACGGTACAACTGTATCTTCTACTTTGGAATGTTCAAACCAATATATTACGATTCATACAGTAATACACCAAAAATAATTCTGTAAAACTGAGAGTTATTGACAATTTTCCGTATGAAACTATAATTTTTATCTATGAAATAATAATCCAAATTTAAATAAAAAATATTTAATAATTAAGGTGGCGTTGCTATATTGCTTGAAAAAAAAAGTAATTATTTTTAAATAATTGTTGTATGCAATGCAAAAATCAATATAAATCTTGTGACGCGCGGTATTCAACTTTAGTCAACCTGAGCATTTAAATTTTGTAAAAGCGCTCTTAAGCAGGGCTAAAATTAAGGATTAACCATATTATACATGATTCAAATAAAAGAACAATGGTAACAGGCTTGGCCCTGCTTACTTGGTACATTGATATGGGTCATTAATAAACCATTAATGGGTTTTATGTTGTTTATAAATGTGTAATTTTTAGGGTTTCGTAGCCAAATGGCAAAAAATGGAACCCTTATAGATTCGTCATGTCTGTCTGTCTGTCCATACGTATGTCACAGCCACTTTTTTCCGAAACTATAAGAACTATGATGTCGAAACTTGGTAGGTAGATGTATTCTGTGAACTGCATTAAAATTTTCACACAAAAATAGAAAAAAAAAATTTTTTGGGGTCCCTAAATCATCTAACTCATATGTGTGGGATATCTATGGATAGGTCTTCAAAAATGATATTGAGGTTTCTAATATAATTTTTTCTAAACTGAATAGTTTGCACGAGAGACACTTCCAAAGTGGTAAAATGTGTCCCCCCCTGTAACTTCTAAATTAAGAGAATGATAAAACTAAAAAAAATATAAATATGATGTACATTACCATGTAAACTTCCACCGAAAATTGGTTTGGACGAGATCTAGTAAGTAGTTTTTTTAAGTACGTCATCAAACTTTTCTGCAATGATTCATGAAAGTTTTGAATACTCAGAACAGAACAGAAACAGAACCTTTTTACTAAGTCTCCACTGCCCATCCATCTGTTTGTCAGTGGGCAGTATCTCAAAAACTGTAAAATATAGACAGTTGAAATTTTCACAGATTGTGTATTTCTATTGCTGCTTTAACAAAAACAAGAACATTTAATTAAGCATAGATTGGCTGAGCAAGGAGTCTTATTCTTGTGGTCAAATGAACTCCACTGATACTAATTAAGTTAGCTGATAATTGATACAGCCCTTCTTGTACCGAATTTCGAACTTGCCATTATTCAAGACAAGATTAAGGTGATGTTAGTAGACCAAGCTGAACAAAAGGGAGGGAACTAATGTACAGAGCATAGCTAACTGTGAAGTTGTACAGAATTATATCCACCTCGGCTCTGCCATCTCCAGTACGGGAGAAAGAAAACAGTCATCATAATTAACTAACAAAAAAATTATAGTGTAAAAAATTTACATTATGATAAAAAAATATTTCGGGGACAGATAAAACATGTTTATTCCTATCTGTCCCCATCATAGACGTTTTTTATATTTATATGGTCCCTATTTACATATTTTAAAACAAAATCTTTGCTTTTCCTCCACTTACTAAAGAGTCTTTACCTACTGTAAAATATTTAAACAATAATACTCCATGTGATCTACATACATAATGATGGAAATGACATTGAAATAAAAATAACTTACATAACTTAAGTGTTTACATCTTCCTAAGTAGGTAATTATAATTTAATGATGTTTCTTGTTGCAGGAAGTTTGAAATATGTTCACCAGAGCTGTTTACAGCAGTGGTTGACTGCATCAGAGACGAGGTCTTGTGAACTCTGCAAGTTTAACTTTATCATGCACACCAAAATAAAGCCTTTTAATGAGGTACAAATTCACAATTTATTTTGAATCTAAGTTTACCAGCCAGTTTCATCTTTTGTTGTATAATTGATGATGATCTCACATCCATTTTATTCAACCAATTATAAATAGTTGTGGAATTGTGGCCACTTACTGAGATCAAACAGTAGAAGATAAATGGTCAACAAAAGAGATATGTGTACCGACAAAAATATTTAGCTTTCCAGCATACTACGAATATTTACTTATAACAGCTTGTCTAATGTTTAAGAAACACTTAAAAATATGTCATTATGTACTTAAAAGTAGTTAAAAGAAGAGAGTAGTTGAATGTTAAAAGGAAAATTGGTTTTTGCTATGCTATGATGACTGCCTCCTCGATCTAGATCCCGTAAGTGCGTCTTCTAAGAGTGAGCCTCTGGGTTAAATTCCCGGGTCGGCCCCGTATTATTGGGTTTTCCTAGCAGCCTGGAATCTGGATTTGTGCCCTGTCTATGAAAAAACTTACTATTACATAGAACTTAAACATAACTGGACAAATATGGATTTGACTTTTTATGGATTTCCTCTGCTCTGGGGAATACAGGTGTTAAGTGATGGTACGTCTGGCTTTAGCCAACGGCTTCTCTTCTTCCTTTATCGATATCAAAAGTTTCATATGTCCTGGTCTTGTTCATAATCTACTTGTGGGGCAAATAGCTTCATCTTTTTGGACCAACCGACTTTGACAATTCAAAAGTGCCTGTAAATAGTTTAATTGAAATAAATGTTTAGAGTTTGAGAACATATTTTTTCTATGGGAGCTGGCACAGCCACCCGCCGCCATTTTATTTTATTTAGGTAAATATATTTCGACGCACTATGAAGCTGGTGTATTATGTGGAAACAGGGTCCGTAACTTAACTTCGAGAGTCATATGTTCGATTAATGGAAAGTCGACTGAACGATTATTCGAATGGAATTTATTGCGAAACAACCTTTTATCGCCAAACGCTACTTCGACCAATGATATATAAAACTATAGATACGTTGTCCGCGCTCTAAAATGACAACATGAAATGAAGCCAATTGGCCACATCGCGCTTAGTTACGCACCAACCTCTCGCGCGACACTACGTTTGTTTTGATGTCAATTTGACTATTACTTATCCTGTGACGTAACTGAAAATGTATATTTATCTCCCTCTAGCAACAGGCATCCCGCCGTCCGGTGAAATATTTTCTTTCCCTTTCTTCATGCGTATTAGTAGCTATCTAGTATTTTCGCCGTTTTTAAGCGCCGCGATGTTGGTTTATGACGTGTCTATATTTATTACGTCATTGACTTCGACTGAACGATTCATCGAATATTTATTAATCGACAGACCGCTCTTTCGAATGAGTTTTAGTTAGTATATAGTTTTAAAAACGGAAAAATAATTAAAATACGATTTTTATGCAAATGTAAGCCATCGAGCTCATGAAGTCAAGCCTGTCCCTGTATTCCTTTTGACTTAAAAGTTTTCTCAGTTTGTCTTCTTTCCCAACCTGTTTTTTCTTTTTGGTAGGAGAAACTGAGTCATCCTGGGCTTACTCATTACTTTTTTGTTCTTTGTCCATATCTTTTATGTTTTTTAAATAGGTTCCACTTCTTTCTTCCTAGGAGCCCATTCCAGCGGTGATGCCATGATTCGAGTGAATTTTGGGAATAAGGCGTGTTTAATTCCAAACGGCCATGAATAGACCATGTTTCAGGTGGAAACAAAAGTGGAATTCTTTGAATTGACACATTTAAGAAATCGTAGTAGGTATTAGTGTCAGTTTTATTAGTAGTGGCAGTTTTAGTAATATTCTTAAAACGTATTATTTAGAAAACCAAGAAAATATTGAACTGTCTTTCTTCGGTAGCACTTTCAAGCAAGAAAAATAAAGCCCAGGATGACTCAGTTT
Source organism: Ceramica pisi (assembly GCA_963859965.1). Taxonomy (NCBI): domain Eukaryota; kingdom Metazoa; phylum Arthropoda; class Insecta; order Lepidoptera; family Noctuidae; genus Ceramica; species Ceramica pisi. The sequence continues at coordinate 11,098,331 of OY982534.1, read as the reverse complement.
CTCCTACCAAAAAGAAAAAACAGGTTGGGAAAGAAGAAAAACTGAGAAAAATTTTAAGTCAAAAGGAATAGGTAGGTACATGGACAGGCTTGACTTCATGAGCTCGATGGATTACATTTACATAAAAATCGTATTTTAATTATTTTTCCGTTATTAAACTTTATAATAACTAAAACTCATTCGAAAGAGCAGTCTGTCGATTAATAAATTTTAATATTCGATGAATCGTTCAGTCGAAGTAGCGTTTGGCGATAAAAGGTTGTTTCGCAATAAATTCCATTCGAACAATCGTTCAGTCGACTTTCCGTTAATCGAACATATGACTCTCGAATTTAATTTACGTACCTTCCACTAAAAATAAGGAAAATGGTGCCCTAAAGTTTCACGTTGTCGAGACATTTAGAGGAGTCACAGTCACAATGTGAGCAAATTGCCGAACAAATGTTTAACCGTGCGACGCGATTTTGAAAAAAAAAAATTAGGGTTTTATCCCCTTTCATACAAACACGATCAAACGCATACCGATACATGATGTGATATTATGCGAGTCCTTATACTAGGCGTCATCGCGCGAATACACGAACGACACTATCATTTGTTCGTTAAAACCGGGAAGCGTCCTCTGTATGCGCGTGTATGCCTAAAAAATGTTTATTTTTGACGCTTTAAGTTATGAAATGAAGCCTTACAGGTTTTGAATTTATAACATTCGTAGGTTGATATGAGTGGTGTTTATTTCCAGTGGCGTCTCCTGGAGATGTCGGGCGTGGAGCGCCGCCGGCTGTGCTGTGCCGTGCTGTTCCACTGCGTGGCCGCGCTGTGCGTCATGTGGTCGCTGTTCGTGCTCATTGAGCGCGCCGTCGAAGAGGTCAACCGCGGCATGATCGGTATGGACTCATAAATAAAACTACGTTGCAAATTGATCATTACATTATTTATATGGACTTTAAAAAAGAGAATATAACTCGTGAGTTTGTTTCTTCTCACGATAGTCAGCTAGTAGGTAATGGTATATAGTCAGCACAGGCCAAATCTTGATTAATATGACAAAATAAAATATTGATGTGTAAAAAGTTACTTGTTTTGTAACCAACGAATTTGAAAAAATAAATATCTTTTATCATTTAATATGTTTTCTATGTTGCGCCAACTACAGGTGGTTTTCTAAGTTCAACAAACTTAGAAAAAATTCCTGCAGTTGGCTTAGCCTAGCCATACGAGCCAGTTTGACAGCCTTACATTTCTTACAGTTTTTACAATGTCTTTTCTTCTAAAATCCTTTATTTGTTAGTAAACTAACAGACTTTTATTTTCATTAAAAAACAAATAATAACCTTTAGGCAACTATAGTAGAATCAATCAATCACAAACTAAGATACACAAATAAAAATATACATGCATAATAATAGAAAAAAGACGAAATGCAACAGCATTATAGGTATATAATTATATTTATTTACGTAAAGGTCATGGTCGGCCAATACACGTAGAATACCCTAGCAGCGCGGGCTATAGTTTATTACATGTTAATAATAAAATTAAACTAGGTATTCGGAAGACTAAATAACGTTTCATATTCTCATATTAATTCTCGGACAAAAATACAGACATGTTTTTCATATTCAAACAAGTGTGATATATTCAAACACATCGAAAAATCTGAATAGTAAAATGTCCTGAATTCATGAAAGGAACAATTTTTCATGTTTACTAATTTATGATTAAACAATCACGTGTTTCAGCATGGCCTTTTTGGACAAAATTGGTAGTAGTAGCTGTGGGATTCACTGGCGGCGCAGTTTTTATGTATATACAATGCCGTCAATACCTGCATCTTTGTAATCGCTGGCGAGCTCACAACAGGTATTCCTTGCAATTTACATATCTCTACATGACTGTACATAATGGTACTGTTATCTACATTTACTCAAAATATTTTTTTCCTTTAGAATATTATTAATTCAAAATGCGCCAGAGAAGATTCCGATCGGCGGCGGGTCGCCGCCGGTGCGGGTGAAGCGGCGCGAGCGCAGCGCGCACGGCCAGGTGGTGGCCAACATCGAGCCGCCGCCGCCGCCCGCCGCCTACCACGAGGAAGACGAGAGCGGTGGCTTCGAGACGTACCGCGGCAACCCGCACCGCCGCCTGTCCGCGCTGGCCGACGGCGCCGAGCGGCTGCGCGCCGACCACGACGACGCGCGCCGCTACTCCGACACGCGCCTCGCCGCGCCCGAGCCCGACCGAGAGCCGCCCGAGGTGAGTGCCCGGCGCGCGCGCTGACGCCTCCGCGCCGGCCCGCTCTCACCGTGTTGTGTCGACAGGGCGGCGTCTACCACATCAGCGTGGACCCGCTGGAGGCCGACATCCGCTCGCTGCTGGCGCTGGAGGAGCGGCGCGCGGCGCGGGCGGCGCGCTCGCTGCCCAACCTGCGCGCCTCGCGCGAGTCGCTGCTGCCGCCCGCGCCCGCGCCCGTGCCCGCCCCCGCGCCCGCGCCCGCGCCCGCGCCCGCTGGCTCCTGAGGCCTGCTGCTGCTGTACCCGGACGACACGGTGTACTAGCGGCGCGGCCGTCAGCTGCGTCGGCGCGCCGCGTCGTCACAGTGCTGTGCGTGTTACGTTGGTGTTGCGTGTACATAGTAACATGGATGATGTAAATAGTAATTATCATAATAATAGTTCAGGCGTCGCTCGTTTAAAGCCACCGTATGACCGCCCGTTAGATACCTACTTATTCCTTATCCTTGCATTTCGTACCATTACGTCCATACGTGTACATAACATAAACAATTTTACTTCATTTTTGTTTTCGTAATAGTAACATTTACATAAGTAATTAAGATTTGATAGTAGACAGCTTGCAAAATATAAATAGTAGGTATAATACTGTTTCCAGAAGTAATAATTAATGCCTAGTAGAAAAGTATCCAACCGTATTATTAACATTAATTAAAGATACTCCAGCCTTCCAAACGCCATTTCATATTTTTTACCTTCATGCTTCTGAAGTTCAGTGTCAAAATTACGAGCGTGTTGGTGACTATAATGTAAAACCGTGTCCATGTGCCGCATAGCAGAGATTTTTATTAGCTCATAAGTACTGCTGCGAAACTTCCTGGTCGACCACTATGGGTGAAAAGTGTTCGACACGGAACTTTGCAAGTACCTCACGTATTTGTGTGAGATGCTTATGATTCGAGGTAATCTAGCCAGTCCTCGCGTCGTTCGTCAATAATGCTAACATTATGATATTAGGATAAAATTCTTTAGGATCTTAATGAATCTGCTAGAGTAACCAAATTAGAAAATGAGCGAGTGACAGTATTGTCAAAAACTAAAATGCATTTCCAAGTTTTCAACATTTCCAAATAAATATGCGTGACTCGCCCACACTAAATTCACACACACTAGCTATTAAGGCCCTGTACACATTTTTGGTTGATGAAGGGAGGATTCTCTGTCAAAAAGATACTATAGTAGATTTTCTAAATGCATTAAAGAAAAATTAAGCATTTATTATATAATGCCAGTTCAGTTTCTACTTAAAACATCTCCAGTAAGCCACAATTTTAAGGGAGTGCCGCGACCGTCACAAGAATGAGAACAATTTTAAGATACGCTTGAACCACACATCACATAATCGCTAAAAATTTAAACATACAAAATTCTGTTTTTGTCATATTCAAACGATTGAATGTTTCTTTAGATTTTAACTATTTAATTTACTTTCTCTCAAATTCTCAAACGATATTTAGACTGAAATTGATAAAACCTATTGAGTAAGTAGTAAGAGTTGCCATTCTTGCCATTATTCTTGTGACTGTTCCACAACTGTCAAAATACAAGAAAAAGTAGTGCCGTCCAAAGAAAAAAGAGTGTATCTGTTAAATATTTCTGTCGATTCAACACTCTTTCAATTATTGGTCTATCTCAATTTTAAGTCGCTGTTAATTTTTGTTGATTCAACACACTTACAATATGGTCCAAATATTATCTATCTCAATGTTGAGTCTCTGTTAACTCTAATATGTCTATTACGGGGTTTGACAGGGAATCAAAAAAATATTGGACACGTATTTTGTGCCATTTCAAAGCGATAAAAAATGAAAAAGATAAAGCACATCAAAGTTCAAGAGTCGGCGCCGGTGGCCTCACGCTTTAGTAAGAAACTAGAACGTGAGTTTTCAACGTCACTGCCATTGACTTCATTTTTTGGAAATTTATATTTCGTGCTAATTAGTTTTTTTTTTCAGGAATGTTAAAAAAAAGATAATTTAATTTAATTTTTCTACTTTTGAGAATCATGGCCATATTCCACCATTCCATTTAGCTACAATTAGCTAAATAGTCTCATTCGGCTACACTTCCTGTGCTGTCGCTTATTGTAGGTTATCTGTGATAATCCAAACACAATTGGTGATAACTTATCACCTATTGCGTGTTATCAAAGAAAATTAACAAAAGGTACTTCAATACATTTATATCTATACTTAATATTATAAAGCTGAAGAGTTTTTTTGCTTGAACGCGCTAATCTCAAGAACTACTGGTTCGATTTGAAAAATTATTTCAGTGTTAGATAGCCCATTTATCGAGGAAGGCTTTATGCTGTATATCATCACGCCAAGAATTAATGGAAAATGAGACGCAGACAAAGTTGCGCGGGTCAGATATGATAAACAGGCTACTCAAATGCATGGTTGTCTTTATTGCATTTACTGAATGCTACTTTAATTTTCTGTCACCACAGATTCAATGAAGGAAATAAATATTTCTCTTGCAATATTCAATACTACCTTGAAAAACAGAGTTAAAAAGATCGTCTGCTTTTTCCCTCAAATTAAAATATTCAAGTTTAAAAATAAAATAAAAAGAATCTCAATAAACTAAAAATCAAACGTCCGAAAAGCTCTCTTTAAAAATATATGTATTATTTGAGAAATAACTGTATACCGCATGAATAAACCTCCCCAAGAAAGAAGGCCAAAGATGTTGCAATTACATTTCAATTAATTCGTTGATTTCACAAGTGAACTGACTGCCATTTGTGAGAAAAACATTAAAAACCTTTTTATATTAATGGATAAGTAATACGGATATTCCTTAAAACCGTTTTCTTCATTCACTTGTCAATTTCATCACTCTCATATCAAAATCAAATACAAGGATAAAGGCCGATGCTAGTATTCGGAAACGCACGTGATATCAAAATAAAATGAAATTATTCCCTGGAAGAGCTTGGGGGGGGTGGTATATCAGGCCCCGATAAGCCAATAGTCTTGCCCCACATATGGGACGTCCGGAGACTGACGGGTTCCCGTCGATATGAGCTATTAGCATCCTCGAAAAAATAATGAATTAAACGAAATTAGGAAAAGAAATTGCTGTCATAATTATAAATATAGTTTCACGCAATAAAAATACCGATTGTAAAGCGAATACTCGCGGTAAGTACAGTCCATTAGTTTAGATTAAAGTGCAATATTCGCTACGTATACGAGCGAGCCATTTTTAAAGAGGCTCATTTTATTGAAGGAACTTATAGCGGGCGCGAAAATGAGGAAAGATTGAAATAGAACCGTTTTGAGAACTGTCATCGTAAGGTCTTGTTCATTTCGGTTCTAGAGTTAATATATTTTACTGACAATATTGTTTATTCAGTACTGCCTGTGCGTTTAGTTAAGGAGTTAATTTAAATGTTGACTTATTTTTAATCACCCTCAACAGAAAAAAACAAAAATATAATTAATGGAAAAACAACCATGACACCAATCTGACTATCTGTTTGTGTTGTTAGTCTGTCCCAGGTGTCAATCTCAAATAATCCACACATGCTAGCTTTATTGTAATTTTAAATATTTGACTATTAGTTTGGTCTTTAGTTTATGTGCCTATTTTTGACTTGTATAAATTATGTTTAGTGAACTAATAAACACACATACCAATATCATGTTGTTTTCGAGTCACTAAAATATGAATCCCCCTGAGGATTAAAATGGTGCCATGTATGTATCATCCCCTTTCTTTTCTTCTTTTTTTCCAGTAAAACATCTCTTTACTCTCTTCAACATTTTGTTATTATTGTCATCTCTAAAGCACGTTATCATCTAACGAAATACTACTCAACTACATTTTACTTAGATATTAAAATGACTGGTATTTTAGAGAATGTCATTCCTTTTTTTAGCCTTAATTGGTGAAGTTGATACTAATTACTATAGTTAGCTGATTATCCATAAATTATTCATTTATTTACTTTCTATTACACTGAGTGGGTACCACCAGTTATTTAACGACTTCCAAATCAAACTGGAGTATTTTAGTGAATACATTAATTAAAAAGTAAACATCTCTGATTGAATTTTAGATAGATAGCGTTTAAATAAAATAGTTCGGACTTTGGTGCTAAATAAAAATGAATATCAGTCCAAAATTAGGTAACATTATATTTTAGTACGACGAAAATAGTTGGTGAAATGTCATGTAGTTATATTTTCCGTTACGTCTATATCATAACGACGTCTACATTCCCAGATTCTATCCCATGCGTTCACTGTTCGACTCTTGCAATCGACATCATTTTATTAGAATACACGACAAAAACCGGACCGTTTACATTTACGGCATAATAGTGTGCCATAACTGTGCATTTCCCTTATTTTAATTATCTTATTATCAACATTGAAAGTACCTTGATTTACGTATGACTTTTCGATTAAAATCTACAAACTAGTCGTTTTCATTGATATATTTGTATATACACTGCAGTTTTCTATACTTTTCTATTTATTTTAATATTTAAATGCAATTGTCTCTTTTGTCTCAATTTTATTAGGTACTTTACTCATATTAATTATTATTCTTCATGTTGTATATTGTAAATTAATTGTATAATGGCTAATAATAAATATGAAATGATGAGTAAGTCTGTGGTAAGTAAAAATAAAAAGAGATTTTTCATAGGGTGCTTGGAGATGTTTTTTAATGTTACATGCATGTTATGCACTTAATTTCGTGTACTTACGTTGTGTTTACATATCACATTTATAATATCGAAGTATAAGGAGTAACACTCATATAATTGTAAATATTCGCTTGGAATTTATAAAAAATATCTCGATCTCAAAGCTTGTAACATGTATCCATCTCCATGAGTCTCGCGTGCTACTAATGCTTATTCCAAAGAATTTGTTTCAAAATTAAAATAAAGTAGTGCCTTATTTGATGTTCCTTGAAACTTTTATTATGTTTAACGACTTAGAATTGTGAAACATTATTTTAACGGCACTTGAATATTTGTTTTGTTCTTTGGAGCCATAGCGATCACTATTTATAGCGGCTGATGGCCAATGTGAACACAATTTATTTAATTAGATTTAATTATCTTAGCACGAGACGTCACCCTTGTCTGTATAATGTGATTTGTGATATAAGTTATTAGTGTTATTTGTTTGCTCAAAATTACTTTCTCCTTTCGATCTGTGTACTTATGGTTCATGAAATTTGTAAGACTGTATTTTATTTTGTTGTGTAAACATCGTTAGTAAACTTCGGGTTATGAATATAGTTATTTTGAAATTAATCTTGTTGTTATTTACTTCTTCTTTTTTATTGTTAGTTTGTGCCGGACGCGACGTACAGTCAGGGAACTTGGCTGTTGAGCAGATCGATACGTTACTTCGATTTGCCTTGAGTCGTGAGTCATTTCCACGGAGCAAGTACAAAGAGGAGATGCTGTAATTAGATTTCCCTAAGAAACAACGCGTGACACTTTGCGGGGTGAGGGGGTGTTAGACTACGCCGCGGGCGTCGGGGGCCACCTGGTGACCTCCGGCCACCGTAGGCGCGGGCCTGTGGACGGCGAGCTATGGGTGGCTCGCCGTCCGTCCGTCTAGTGACGACAGGCCGTGTCGACGGCGCGATAGTGTTCCACGCGCGCCTCAAAGAGAGTCAGCAACACAGAGGGGCCCGAAAGGGCCGACGCCTGCCGGAGTCGCGGGATTATTCGCAAGAGACACCGTGGCTCCGGAACACAAAGGGCAATGAAGGAACATGGATGGGTTTTAGTCAGTAGAAGTCTGACACTCCCTCCCGCTACACCCAGAGCGGGAGGAGTCATTGGATGATTTCCCATCCCTAAAAAAAAAAAAAAAGGGGGGTGTTAGACTCCGCCCATTTCTTCATTTGCCATCTGCCAGTCAATAGCAAGAGTACTCGCTCGTTCTGTCGATTTTATTTTGTAGTTACGTAACTATCTCACACTAGATATCACTAAGTGCAGGATGCAACTGGGTCGTACTCAGAATTAACAGGGAGTTCCATCTTGATACGTATTTTTTTCACTGAAACAGTGATACTATTATTTGATGAATGACGAATGAATATCATTCGACATTTATCAAAAACCTTTTATTGTTCCATTTTTTTTTATTCTATCAATAATGATGGAAAAAAATTATAAAAGCTATATATTTTGATAAAAAAAAACCGAAACCATTAAATAAATAAATAAGTAATACCAGATTAAATTGACTTTGAGCACTTATATTTTCGTTGTACAAAAACGACTTTTTACAGATTTATTATATAATTATGCATAGTATCTATCTATATGATAGAATATTTAATTTATAAAAGATTGTTCTTTTATGTCCAGCGTATTTAATGTTTTAAATGCGACAATCGCGGGACATTCGGTAAAATAATTTGTTTCTAAGTACTGCCCTGTCTTTTTGTTATGTTTATGTTTGTTATTCATAGTTGACTATAGATAGCGGCCTGGTTACCCAGTGATATAAAAACTACGAAAATAATATTGTTACGAGCTTGGGGTTCGTGACAATAAAAACAGCCGATTAATTAAGAGTCCTATTACATTTTTTACGGAAATTCATGATTCTTGACGCTATAGTTTTCAGCAGCAGTAAGATATTTTAATTATTTGATCCTGAATAACGATAGTGCCAGTCTCTTTATTGTAAGTTGGAGTTACACATTTTCATTTTTCTTTTCGTGTAATTTACTATAAATATTTTACGAACTCAGTTTGCAAGAAAAAATGTCGGCGATGGAACTTTGACGGTCTAATTCACATTGTTACAATCAATTCTTTTAAAAGCTGAAATTACTAAAAGGTAAGTTGAATGTTTTACTTGTTTATTGGAGTTCTAGAATTTCTTTAAATTCCCTGAGTTTTCACGGAAAAAAACGTAAAGAAATCCTAATTTAAGCCAGAAATGTCTTGATTCAGCGTCCATTATATTCCAAATAAAAACAATTTTATCAAATAAATTAATATGATATAAAATTTCAATCTACAATGAATACGTTTCATAAGTTTTCGTTTGTCAATATAATAAAATAAAATTACAATAAATAAAATTAAAGTACTTTATATTCTGCGTCAATTCAGCGCGCGCGCTCCTCAGTCTCGCGCGAGCGCCCAAATAAACTATAATCCTATTCAGACTAGTAAGTATCAAAATTGTTTCGCGGACTAAAGATGTACTCCCAACGCAGACCAACGTAACTTCGTCTATTGCAAACGAGCATTTACGATTCGTAATAGGACTCTTAACCAAAAATTACACTTTAATAATCAACACTTTAAACGCACTAATTATAACACACAATCGCACTATTAAACACTTCACTTCACTTAATTCGCAGTTGAAGATCGCTTTCGAAGATTCGCTTGTATCGCCAATTCAATACTGACCCAGTCGCGAGCGATGCGCACCTTATATAGTCCCACAGTAATTTCCAGAACCTTCGAGAATGGAAATATCTAGAAAGTTCGGGAACATACCGGTCCCGACTGACTAGGTGTCGAAACATCGAGAATGTTCTAGCATCGAAAAGTCTAGAAAGATCGTGACCCAATTAGTTCCACTACTCGATACTAGATGGCGTTAGTAGTACGTTGTGTACCCGGCATTAATTCTGGCGCGTAACAATGTTTTGGCGATTAAAGGATCTTTAGGAATGAATGTTTAATTTTACTACATATGATTATTAAAATATATTAATACTGAGCTCTACGTAAATATATTTAGTTCCCATGACCCAAAGTGTCGCCATCTAATGTCGGGTAGAATTATATTTGGAAACGCTGAGAGATTTTTCTAGAACCATTTTCATAAATTACTTAAAAATTATTTAAAATAACTTAAAAATGGAATGTGACGCCATCCATAGCATCAAGTACGTCTATCCGAGTAGTTGACACTTCATTGTTTTTTTCTTGTATCGCGAATAATATGCTGTAAAATGGGTACGTTTACGAAGTTGTGCACAAGACGAACGCCAACAATACACTGACTTAAGCCACGCCCGCCGTGATGACGTCAGGACCTAGTTGAAAATCACAGTACACAGTTGCTTAGGCCGTCTCCGCTTTGTACTTGCGCCGTGGTCATTTCATAAGATTGACCGAGATGTCGTTAGTCAATTTACTCATCAATCAAATTCCCTGACTTCAGTAAAACTGAAATAAATAAAACAAGTAAATAAATAAAAATAAATTATTTATTTAAGGTTGATCGAATTTCATTCTCGAAGGTACGACCAGAGCTCGGGTCGTAGTGACTAGACTGTACACTCAACATTTCTCATAAGTATTCATAAACAATATATTTCTGTTCAAACAGAAAATCAACACTTAGTAATAAACATTACATTTCTACTTAATGTAAATATAAATTATGTCACTAATACTCGAGTATTAGATAAATTAAATCCACCGAAAAATAATATTACACACTGCCAGGAGCATTATTATAATAGCTTCCTAAAATTAATGTTGTTAGTCTTATTCGCTGCTAACCCAACAAGTCATTACTTCTATTATTATTTGGCGCCTGGGGCTAACCGCCGTAAACCGTTATGAAAATCAGTCCATTTTTATTATGACAAACTGTGCAATTTTGATATCAGAGTCTACACGGAACGCAAGATATGATTGCGTAGTGCGACTGGGTGTTGTCGAAAGTGTCATGATTTACTTATGACTAAGTTATTGACACACTGTGCTTATTTTTTGTTGGTATGTGTTTGCCATGCTGTGAGGATGTGCGCTGTGACGGCAGGTCGTATGTCTCGAGTTGCGCCGCTAGAAATCAGTGTCGCCGAGTACGTGGTACATAAGGCGCTTGAACGAGTTCGACTGTTGGATGTGCTCTTCGTGTAAGGAGTTCACCTGTAACAATACAATAGTACTTTACCATACACTATAGTTATGAAAAAAATTAAGGAAAATATTGACTAATTTATACAAGCATGATTATGTAGAAGTCAAGAACAGAGTTCGCAAGTTTGGATACCGAAGATAAATTAAACCTTGATAATTTCTTGTGGTTATTTCACATATTAGGCAACCTTGAATATTGTCAAATATTTTTTTTTGATGATAATCAAGTTCATTCGGATTCTGTGTTTGTATATTCTATTCGATTGCACTTCAGTGACTTCCACCATAAATGTAAAATTCTTAGTCAAGCTCTACAAAACTCGCATGAATACTTACGAAGGTCGTTTGTTTTCCTTTCGGCTCTTCAGGCTTCGGTCTCGGAATTGGCGCTGGCTTCTGGAATAGTTAATTTTATAGCTGTAGGAATCATTAACAGATTACGTTCACGGAATAATAAATTAGTTGCAGAGCCATGTAATACAGCACATGGCGTGCCGTAAAACACAACCGTTGAACGTGTTTTACATGGAGACTCAATTCACTGACAATATTTTAGGGGGTGAAAGAAATCATGAATATGAAAAAAATTTACTAGGAAGGTCTAATGATGAAAAAAAAAAATGTTTGAAAGAGTTAGTTGTCGGACGCACCTTGTTGACGGGCGCGGTGAAGACCTTGGGCGTGACGGGCGTGGGCACCTCCTGCAGCTCGCCGCCCAGCCCCTCCTCCTGCAGCGCGCGGAACGTCTCGGACTTGGCGGGGTCGTACAGCGCCGCGGGCTTGTGACTGCAGAGTGCACGAGCAGCGGCAGTGCGCAGGGGGCCGGGGGGGCGTTAGGGTTTAGTCGGTTAGCGGGCGCAACACAATAATAGAGAGAAACCACATTAGATACGACTCGTACACGTTAGAGGGACGCGGAAGCGGTTAGTACGAACGGAAGTTTAGTTTTGTTTATTTTTCAGGAAGGAAAGGTCGATAAAAATACTAACATTAATTATGTAGAATAAGTTCTAATGTACCTTAATCATATTATTATGTTCGTTTATATAAATAGAGTATAAATAACTTAACAACTACGTTGTGTATAGTGATCGCCACACTGTGGTCACACAATGGTGTCGCGTGATCGTGGGTCGCGATCGTGAAGAGTAGCTGTCAACATGTCGACGTCAGCACCATGCAACACGATAAGAGCTGAGCGTGGAGTGAAAGAGACCAAGTTGGCAAGATACGAAAAGAGCAAATAAAAATAAAATAAAGCATTAATGCATCATGAGGATGGGCGTCGACTGTTGTTTTGGCGGCGTTCTAGTAAAAGACTTGCCTCTTGACAACGTGCGGCCGCCCGTAATGGCCGTTAGCGCTAAGTAAGCAGAGAAATACTTCATTATTATTTGAATATAACACCTACGCTATGCCGCGATGTATTCCTTTTTTTTTACTAATTTAGATATTGGGTATTAAACCACACTGAAAAAGCTATTCCTGGAAACGTCATCAAATCTTGTTTGACTGTATTGTCTTGCATTAAAGCAGGGAGGATATAGTGTCTCACATTATTATCATAATAAAGTACAGAAAACGTATTTACAGAAATTCCGTCACATTGACAAGTGGATGTTGTTATGTAACGCTGGCTTTGGCATTCGGCCATGTTTTAAAGTCATTGCCAAGATATGTGTAGTGTGAGATGACTGACGCTAGATTTACTTAGCGTTAGCGCCTGTTAGCCTGTATTATTTCACTGCTGGGCTGAGACCTCTTCCATTATTTCCAGATCTTTAGATTTGGAGTCAGTGTGGACCAACTTAGTATTTTAGTGATTTACTGAGCTAATTGTTTTAAATATCAGTGGCTAGGCAGATACTCACGGCAACGGCGAGGTCTGTTGCCTGTACGAGTTAGCGATGTTCTGATCCGAGTACAGACCGATGGGGGAGTTGAACTGCTTGTGCGATACCTGAAGTGATACGAATAATCATTTAGCAAGACACAGCTTATTACGACTTCTCGATTGTGCAAAAAAGTGTGAGAGAGCAGCTACAAGATCTCATTCTAAAAAAGTTAAAACACCAATTGTTTTACTGTTAACAGATAACTTTCAAGGAAGGATTTAGCAATGCCAATTTTAGAATTTAATAAATCGTAGACCGAAATCTAAGTAACTGTCAACGAGGTTGTTGATGACTTTTAACACAAAGTTGTTGGACTTTAGTTTCCAATCAATTAAATTTTAAGGGTAGCTCAACTACCTCTGAATAAAGTATTTTTGGATGACTAGCAAATCACATCATGCGAAAGCAGTTGATTCAAGGATCAATAGATTTCGGTCTACACCATAAATTTCAGTCCAATAAACGGGTAAGTAGTTACTCTCTTATACTCATTCAATACAGATAATAAACCTTCAGGTCATTAAAGCTCAAACAAGATGATGTATAGACATATGAGTTCATGAGATCGACGATACTTTGCAAGATTTTACGGGATGAGGAAATTACATTCAATGATCCATTCGAACGTCAAACGATTCAAATTAAATTAGCTAGCGAGTTCCAAAGATATGTGAACAACATAACGAGCGTTTTCCTAAGCTCTTTTTATTTCAAGAAACTATATTACTGCCTTCGTTGACCCATTATTAGTTATAGTTAGTTGAAATTAAAATTAATTTTTATTCCTTTTCTCGTCTTAACAAATATCGGTTCAGTCTCTGAGGAGGTTAGCTAACCAATTTACTTGAGTCTGCATTTTTTTTACTGTGTAAATATATTTTTATGCATACACTTGCAAGGTATCGTTTATAATTCGACCGGCTTCGTAACAGAAGTTTGTCGCTGTCATGCTTGAAGCTGATACTGTCACACAATCGTTTAGTGCACCACCTTGTTTGCTTCTTCGCCAACCACTCGCTGCAACACCGACTCTGCCACCTGAGTTTTTATGAAAAATACTATTGTACTATACAATCCGTGCGCTATGTTAAATAACGTTAATTCTATACCAATGTATGTGGGGGAGATAAGAAGGGAGTACAGATATAAGGCCAATTATTATATCGTCAAATAACTTTTGCCTGCGTAATAAATATCGATGTTCGACGAGTTTTGTATTTAATAACTAAAACTGCCTGCTGCATCGTATTAATTCTGCAGTTATAAACTATCTGACATTCATAGAATAAGTCCTTAGATGAAGAACTGACTCGATATTGGTTTTATTAGGTACGCTATGGAAAAATCACCAAAAACAATTATTGTTTACGTTAGCTTCCTTCTTATTTCTTTAAAGATGAGTATTATACATTACTAAATTTTTACCGAATTCTAAGCTTCTTTGTACAGTTTTAGTGAGTAGATTATATATGTATGTATGTGTATGCGTGCAATGTTCGTGCGTGTTTTGTGTGGCGTGCAACTTACTATATCTACAAAAAAAAAATCAATTTATTTCTTTAGCTCCTAAAGCAAACAAAATAATTAACTAAGCCATCAGAAAGAATCTCATTTAATTTCTCATCGACTATTTATCTAATCCAATTAAATACCTACAAATCACTGCGGATGAAGGTCGTCCTCATTACTAATTCAAACCGTACAAATAGCACTTATATAAGAAATAAATAGCATGTACCCTAACACGAATTTTCGGCAGTGCGTGCAATGGTGTAAAAATATAATTTGAATCAGCAGCTAATGCTCCACTCAACTGGGATTCCATTTTTAACGTCATACTATTTCCACATGTCTAGTAAAAAAGAGTGGAAAAGGTTTTCAAAATTCACTATAACTTAAATGTAAAGTTTTTGAAATGTTCTCAAAGTAAAAGTCACTTCGTTTTTTACGAATGTTCATTTGTGTAGAACTAGGTTCTATGTTTATCCGTCTCTGCTTGAAACATTTACAGTGAAATTTTACAAAAATGGTTTGAGCGTTGAATTTACATTTGTGATCTGAAATAATGTCAGCTACTTAGATTGACACTTCGACCAAATATCCCTTGGTTGCAAGTAATGCTTAAACTTTACAAAACTAGACACCAAAATGTAATTAAAGTGTGATTAAGAATTGTGCCTTGTGGCATCCCTTTTTCAAGTGATCTGCAGATCTATTTCTTTGTTGGAAACCAAAGGAAGTACCACGTATCATATCATATCATATAAAAGTAATGTTTACCAATTTATTTAAAAGACATCTATCACAGGGTTGCAGATTAGTCTAATCTACGATGTCAAAGGCCTTTGCCAAATCCCGTGATTTCACATTCTGTTTTTTTTTTTTTCGTTTATTTTCCCAAAAAACCTTATCACAAGCTGTATTAACATATATAACACTTGTCTGAAACCTATAAAGGTTTATGTGACAAGCAAGATTAGCTCGCTCACAATATTTTTTTTTTTTTTTTTACTCAAAACGGGGAAATTCTTGGCCCAAATCTCACCTGATGGAAAGTGATGATTAGGCCGAAGATGGAAGCGAGCTTTACCCGGAATCATACATAAAAATAGGTAAACTTATACCTACTTCAAACTTAAGTGATGTCACCAGAAAAGTAATATTTTAATAAGTTTTTACGTTTTTTATATGTTCTAGAAACCATATTTGATTGATCATTTTTTTTTTAACATATGCTGGATAGAATATGTTACCTTCTGTCTCATAAGGGTGTCACGGTAGTCGTGGCTGGGCGGCGCGCGCATGGCGGGGTTGGGGTGGTGACGCAGGTAGCTCTCCGTGGGGCCGGGCTCGCGGCGTACCTTCGCGCCGGGCAGCACCAGGGGCGTCGTACGGTACGGCTATAAACATATTATAACATTGCTCGTCAATACGGAACGAAATAAACGATTTTGCTATTTACTACTTATCACCGTTGTCGTGACGATCGTCATTCAAAGCTTTTATCAACTTAAAACATAATTAGAAAAGTTTAGATCATCATCAATGTCAATCCAATTTCGCACCACATGTCTTCTTTTGGCATTAGTCGTCTTTTTCTATTAGTCGTCGTCAAATTAGTTTTCTAATATATTATATTGATTAAATATTGTGCGTAAAATATATTTCCATATGATCTTATGAACACATGGTTATATATTTGTGTTGAACTCTATATCCAACATAGGTAGGTACTACAAAATGCCGTAATACGTTAGATATTTTAAAGCATTCATTTTATAAACAGTCTGATAATAAGATTGTAAATGGAAAAGCGAATTGATGTTTGTATCAAATATACAACCATGATCTAGAATAGTTGGCTCACATCACTCGCTAATAATAGTTCACGTAGTAGGCACATAAACATCACAACAGCGTAAAATAAATGGAGTTGAACATAAATTGTAATTTGGTTTACTGCTTTGGTTAACTGAGTTTAGGTTTATTCATGGAAACTCGTGTTTGTCACATATAAGTGACCTTTCAGAAGGCCACAGACGAAGCAATCAAAATTCCAATGATTTCCTTGAAACGGTACGTGCATATATCAGTCAGGGTCTGACAGTGATCAGACGCTATTTCTCTAAAGAATGTTGGATATCTACGAAAAGATTAGCTGCTAAACTTCGTGGCGTACTTGGCGTCGCGTCTAATTATAACACGAGGTTATTCCATGTGGGTTATGATATGATTTCTGACACGATTTCGTTATATTTATACGGATCTATGAAATTAGGGCCGTGGTCATGTTTCAAACTCTTCGTAATTAGATTGCCTGAGATTGATACAGATTTAGAAAATTAATTCCAGTTACGGTACCTAACAGAACGCACGATCAGCTTTCATTGGCCAGTTATCCAGGCTAGCTAGAAATATGCTTTTAATGAGTCTAGTAATATAACGTGGTCAGATCTTGATTAGTGAGTTGACGATACATGTTGGAAGCAATAATCAGTTGGAAAAGTCCATACTTCAACGAAGCATTCGTTAGTATCGTATATATGCCAATGAGCAAACAACAAGCCTCGTTTATTTGCGGCGATGTTTACAAAAGCGGGGGCTCTCGCCACTGACGCAACGTTCTATGTTGGTCCAATACGTTTAGTTTGACTAAAATGCTAATGTTTCGGCAATGATTTCCATTAATTACCATAACAATAATTTCAAACGAATAGCCCGTAAATTCTGTTATGAATTTATGACCCATAAATGTCTATCTTCGATGAATTATTGAAAACAAACTTGTAAGTGCCAAAATGAGTGGTTGAAAATAAACGGACTGTTGCTCAATTTTCATTCAATGAAGATTGCTAAAAACACAATAAAATAATTTTCAAATGACCAGCAGGTTTTGAAATTAATGGTGGCTGACGGATTTTACCCGCGGCTTAATTTTACAAAATAACTTGTTGGTTTAGCTTAAAGTGGTGAGAAATATTATTGAATGTGAAGGTGAAGCACCAAGAGTATGGTAGGTACTGAAGAAGAACCTATTTATAAACGTTGATTAAGTTCAGACAAGCACATAAGAGAAAAAAATGTATGGTTACACTAAGAGTCCAGTGCAGTGTTGAGGTGCACTGTGCAACCAAAGAGGCGATAACTTAAACGCATTGGGCATTTAAGTTATCGCCTCTTTGGTTGCACCTTATGACTTTCGATATAGGTAGTGGCTTCTGAGTATTAATTTGCACATGAAGATTGAATATGCAGAAATCCATATAGTTTACATTCAGTTTTAGTATAAAATTTTGGCTCTTGGCATGGAGACTGATCTTCGTTAACATTGCATATGGTAACTATCACGTCACATATTCGTGTTGAAAGATCAAGTGGGAGTAAAAATGTGACGCGACATTGATGCCAAAATAACTTTACAGCTGGCTATTTAGTATCAATGGGGTCGTCGAATCTTCGAGCATGGCCCTTGTGATATTGATTGATAAATTTGCGGGAGTGTCATGCTCACTCAAAAGTCTAGCTGATGGTGGCGTATGCGTTTGATCATTTGGCTCCCTTCAAAATGGTTGAGCCGAATGCTGCTGGCGCATGCGTCATGTTCGTGAATGGGCGCCGTCAGTCGGGACTGGTCATTTCTCAGCTGCCATGGTCGATTTTAATTATTTCTTTGAATTGTTCCTCTTTTATTCCGGACGCTTTTATCCTGCTCGTCTTTTACATCGTTCTCACATGTATGTATAATTTCAACCCAATCTAAATAAATCTTAGTAAAAATTTATTATTTTTAAAAGAGTGTCCGTGGAATTTCTTGCACGTTCTTCTCCATACAGATCTACGCTTTGGAACGTGCAAATAGCTTCAACTTTTAAGACCGACCGACCTTGACAATTCAAAAGTGCCTGTAAATGGTTTAATTGAATTAAATGATTGAATTATGTTTTTTTGAATTTTTCAAAACAAAAAAAAAACCAAATGAAATGTCATGAAAGCGAAAATTTTCTTAAATCAGTACCTTACTAATACTTGTCATGACAAGTTTACATTGTTAGTTTCGTTAGTGTCCTTGACTGTTAATGAACCTTGTGGGGTGGAAAAAGCATCGCGTAAGAAGCGTTTTGGGAAGCTATTGTCATCGGAATTTTGATGGACAGTATTTCAGAGGCCGTTTAAAATAAAAAGTAACTTTTAAACGGTCTTTGTTGATTTATTTAGCATTCCATAATATCATAAAATGCAAATCCTGTTGTGAAATCACTTACGATTTTCCGGAAAATTACATCGTAAAGCTTTCGTCTTGGTTATTACATCACATATTTTGTAACACAACGCGCGTTTCAAGTGCTCCCAATTTAGATTATGCTTCAACATCCCATGTTTCGGCTGAATCGCTGTCGTTTCACATTATTCGCAATTTAATATCAACTATAATACCACAACACATTCAGGTTACGATGATTTATGGAGATTTTAGTAGTTAGGAAGTTCTAGTGTTATTTTTAACAGTCGCACGCACCCAGTTGGTGACAACCTCGTCCTCAGGATGCATGGGATCCTGGTACCCGTTGGGGAAGAAATTAGGATTGACGGCCATCGTGGAAGCACTCAGTTGCGCGGACGTGTGCCGTGCAGAGTATGATCGCGGACTGCCGCTCCAGTCGTCCTCTCCCGAGTAAACAACGCGATTTCAATGCATTCTATTTTGGAAATATGGCGGGAAAATAGGCGTCAGCGTGGGCGAGAACCTCCCGAGCGGCCGCAGAGCCTTGCGCTACATAAAGTATACATAATTTATGTTTTCCCAAATATTTTTATAAGCAGCAATAATAGGGATATGATGTACAGTTGCCGACTAAGCAGCATTTTCGTCGAGTCATGCCTCAGCGCCCACCGCAATAAATCGCCTTCTAACCGCTTTCGTTAGTGTGCTTTTCCGATACTAAAAAGTTCAATGACGTTGAATTCAGTGCCTACTTCCATTGCAAATTGTATAAGAAATACGACCGCAATGATCGTCTATTATTGTGATCCATGATTCAGAAAACAGATTTAGCCTAGCTCGGGAACGTTCTAAAACTTGTATGAATTATAGCTACATTTCAGTAACTTCGTTTCACTGTAGCTGTAAAGTTGTGTATAGGTAATGTTGTCGAGTGTTCTAATCCGAGTGGTTCTAATTAATAAGTTAACATCGTTAGACGATAACATGTTGGCGTGTCTCCAAGGTACGTCACGCGTTTGGTTTAGCATAACACTGTTAACCTATTTGTTGAAAATCAAGGATACATGTAACGTCGACACAAATGCGGTAGAATAAATTTAAAGAGACTGATTAAAGAAAGATTTTCCCCTACGAGTACCTAATGAAAATGCAAAGCATTCCAGCATACATGATTAGGCGTTAGCAACGCGATGAAATTAAAAAGAAAACTGCCTACTATTTGGCAAAGCATCAAAATGCGAATGATGAAGTTTGGTTATCAATTTTTAAATGTTGTAAGAAAATCTTACGATCTCAAATTAAAATAATTAGGTACGGTACCCGTATTTATTGATCCTTATTAAAACGGAAATGGAGATGTTACGAGTACCTACATACCCATTTAAAAAGGTCGAGTCAATTTTATCTACCTACTTTTTTTTAAAGGTTGCAACTCTAGCGATTGATCGGCATCGATCGATATAATATAAAACAGTTTAAACCCACCTCTTCATAACAACCACACAACTCCATATATAACCAATTATTAATTTTCGTTGCCGCTCAAATATTTTACTTTATAGCTATGAAATAATGTTAGTATAGTAATTTTTTCAAAACACATCTTGCTTATATACTGTTATCAATGCGAAAGTTTGGATGGATGAATCACGCCAGATCAGCTGAACGGATCTGGATGAAATGTGGCACAGAGATAGATTAGAGAGATAGAGATTTTTTCCATTGGGATAATTTCCAACATTCATGCGGGCGAAGCTGCTGGCTAGTTTCTTAATTTGTTTAAATGTCTGGAGCCTAAATTGCACACGGCGAGACTAGATATAGACTAGACTCACCGATTGTTGGTGTGGGAATTTTCTTATCTTTAGTTTGCACCCCCACGTCTGCCACCCCATATGTGCTTATTGATACATACAATCTATCTGGCTAATTGACTATGATTTTCACTTTCAAGTCATCGATTGTGTTACGAGTCGATCCATAAAGACTATGCTTGCATTAATAATTAGATTAGTTTTAATCCATCGCTACAACTCCTATCAATTTTAGTGTTGTGTATTTTCAGTAGATTTGTAAGTGACTTGTAAGCCAATTGTATCAAATAGGTCCTAAGAGAATATGGGTTGCAATGAAATTTCAACTTTGTCATTACGTATGACACAGAGATTTTTACTTCCATGATTCAAATATAGTTGTCGCTTACATACTACTACAATTTAATTGTTGATTAGTTGTTGTCTTTCTTGCCTGCTTTGTTTTCGCATGGATTTATTGTCAGCGTTATGTGTTGTGAATTTCAGTCAAAAGTTTATTAGAAATATGTGTTAAGCGAGCCCTTTTTGTCATTGAGCGCAACGTAAATTAGCTACCTCTTTTGTAAGGTGTGGAAACCATCAAATGACTTCTTCCGCTCTGCGCGGAGCGGGGAGTGGGGGGAAGGGGGAAGGGATAGTCAGACTCTATTGACTAAACCCATCCGTGTTCTTCCGAACCCGGGTTCTGATCGGATGGCGAGCCACTCAACGCTCGCTGTCCGCAAGCCCGCGCCTACGATGGCAGGGAATCGCCCTGATACTCTAGACGCCCGGGGAGTCTTCTTATGTTGCAGCGGCCGGAGCGTGAGGTTTCCCTCTCTCATGCTTTTGGTCTTGTTAGCATTACTGCTTCGCAGGACATGACCGCTTCCCATGCATCCTCGCTCCAGACCATGGATTGAACCTGGGCCCTTAGCGAGAGGTCGCCGCCGCCGATTGCCTTGAAGAGGACACGGCGGTGCTCCGCCTAAGCAGGACAAACCTCCACCGTATGCTCCACCGTGTCCTCCGGGCGATCCTCGAATATAGTGTTGACACCCGGGCGTATCCTCCCGCCAAATTCGAAACAGGTATCTCCCGAAACCACCTTGTCCGGTGAGTACCTGCGTCAAGCGGAAGAGGAGGATGCCATTCCAGGAACTCCTCAAAGATGGGACTTATCGCTTAGATTGTGGCGAGCCCAGCGCTGGGTTGCGACAGTCGGTGTGTCCATACCGCCGTGAGACCCTGCCGGAGCTCTGTCCGCCGTGCTGCTATTTGCCGCGGCAGAAGAGTCTCGCCCCATAAACAGTTGGCCAACATATTGGTTTTTGGGGTCGGGCCCTTATGTTGGAGTAATCTGGTAGTAATAGTGGTGTAACTCAGAAGCTCTATGCAAAATATTTTTTTTTAATTTATGTAAGTAAAGTACCTACTTTTATTTTCCTAGGCACGTGCCTTAGGGATAATCCGTGTCTGTCAAAGATCCCGTAAGTAAGTAAGTAAGTAAGTAAGTAAGTAAGTAAATCATTTATCATTTATTTTTTTTAATTGTGTGTGAGCCTAAAGAATTTTTCCTTTGATACTTTCCATCAAATAAGAGGAGGCATTTGTGTATCTTGTGTCTTTTACGTATTATGAAATCAAGGCATCGGTAGATGCGGAAAGCTCATCATCTTCGTCATCGTCCAGCCACCAGACATTCCTGGACATAGCCTCCCCGTAGCATTGCCAAAACAACCGGTACCATGCTTTACCCATACACCAGAAACCGCGACACTTATCTGTTTATCAGTCCACCTTGTGGAGGCCTACACACTGCGCCTTACAGATTAAAATGTATTGGCGTAGAAAGCTGGTTCTAGTTTGCTAGGTCTATAAGCACCGACTCGTGCAGACTGTTTATACTTTTCTTACGAACCAGTGTCAACCTCGGATACAAGCTCGAATTTTTGTTACCAGCTTTCTATGTAAAGCACCTTCTCGGTACTAACCTGGCTCCCTATCGACTCGTCAAACGTATCATCGGTGCGTGTAGAAGACGGCGAAAGCATCAGGGTCCTGTACTCTCCCTCGATCTGCTGCGGGTAGGAGTGCGGCGGGTAGGCGTTGTAGTGCGGCAGGCCGGCGGGCCCCTGCGGGCCGTGTGCGGGGGGCAGGGGGGTGCGCGGCAGGGACTCCGGCCCGCGCCAGCTCTGC
The DNA here is from genome assembly GCA_963859965.1 of Ceramica pisi. Lineage (NCBI taxonomy): Eukaryota > Metazoa > Arthropoda > Insecta > Lepidoptera > Noctuidae > Ceramica > Ceramica pisi. Next base: position 11,075,538 of record OY982534.1, on the reverse strand, counting down.
TGAGACTCCTGGCCGCGGTAGCCTGACTGCGGACTTGGTGTCCTGGGAAAATGAAGCATGTGTTTAAATCCTGATTATGATCTAGTCAAAATTTCTGTATATCGCTAAAAAAGAGCTTACTATGGCATACAGCTTCTTATGCTATCTTACAAATACGTTCCATAAGGCCTTATCTAAGGTTTCGGGAAGGCGAATTATGTCAGACTTTTGAAGACAGAATTGAAGCTCTCTGCATAATATATGCCTATATTGCTTTTGCGTCTTCGGGAAAACACTTTTCCCAACATGTACACGATAACAACAACTGACCATTAATTGCTACTATCCCCTTTCAGACAGATCTCCTCGGGAAGTAAAAGCAAAATACTGATAATTTTTTTTAATTGCCTTTGCACTATTGGAAGTTAAAAAATGGGTAGTACATCAGAATGTACCTTCAAATCTCTAATCAGTCTGTCATAACTGGGAATGTGTAAGAGTAGCTGATTGAAAGAATGTAGCAGATAGGTCCTCATATAGGTTTCCTCAGCAATAATTTTAGAAAAGAATGTCAGTTATGAGCTATTAAGCTATGGCCGGAAACCAAGTCTATTAAAAAATACTGCTTAGGTCTACCCAGTCGTGGAGATCGTGGGGTTCAATACAAATGTTATCGAGTCAAGTCTTAGATGACGACTTCAATGTTTTGTATACTCCGATTTTAATAGAATCAATGAGAGACTGACCTTTGGCTCAATCTCTCAGTTCGGTATGCTGTGGCTACGTTTGTGATTTCATTTCACTGGGACCTTTTTTTTCTTTGTTGTTTCCATACATTCAATGAGATCTAATTTAAATTTTAGCTGTTGAGGACACATCAAGTTTATCGTGGAATTTAAACTCTTTCAGACAGGTCGTGTCATTGACTTTATATTTTTGGCAGCTCTGGGAGCGATGCATCATAATTTATTTTGGCTTTGATTGCAGTATTTATATAACGTTATTTATTATACAGCAGCTGTTGAATATAATGATAAGTTGACATTCTATACTAAAGACAGTCACATTTGAAACGGATGTTGGTGATAACAAATAGATGGTACAGTGACTGATTTATATCTGTAGATCACCAGCTTCTTGAAATTTTCAGCCATAAAAAGGGAACTCTGATGAGGTCGTGTGTGTGGTCAATTGTCCTAAACTTTAGGAAATATATAATGTAATGTGGGTGATACCTGTAGGGTGCTGCAGTGGCGAAGGGGATGGGCGAGCGCGGTGCGCGGTGCGCCGACGAGTCACGCGGGCCTTCGCGGTCCACGTCCCTACACAGCGTGCAGCATGAATATGACTGGACCATGGAATTACGTCAATACGGTGCAGTGTCTAGTGCCAACAGTATGATGTATTGACGGCGTCAAATATCACTGCTGAACTGATCCGAAAATAACCAAGAAATAGTTCATGGCTCAAATTGAAAAATATTAGAATCGGTTCAGTGGTTTGTAATGTAGTGTGTATGTGAACATTTAAGGAAGGATGCAATGCATTTAGTACAAATTGGTAACCTAGACAGAGACACACACTAAAGATAAAGAGACAAATACATACATATAGGTACAATGCATGCATATAATATTGACGACAGCATACAGGATATTACGTATTTAATGACGGAGTTTGAAACTGAAACTACACATCTGCTTCAACAACAAATAGTTTTTCAAAGTGTATAAATATTATAGTTATTTGCAGAGATTGTTTACAACATCGAGAGATTACCCATGCTTAAATACTTTTGGATTTAGTTTTGACAGAAGAGGACTAAATATACCAGGCATACATTTATAAAGTTTTACGACGGATTCTTTAAAATGCGATGTGATACTGAATCATACGCTACCTAATTAATTCTTAAATTAAAAAATGTATTCAACGCTAGCCAAGGCAATGCCAATTTTCCAAATTGTTCAAATTAAGTATATGGAAAAAAATCTTTGCAAAAACAGTGAATTAAAGTTTTTTATTTATAAATTATAGCTTTACTTTATAATGTAATTCACGAGAGAGCTTTATGGGGCTCTTATATCGTCGTAGTAAGGTATGAATTGGAAGGATTTAATATCTGTATAGCCTTTCCATTTTTTTACCAGCTATACTAACTTGCTTTCGTGTGATGTATTTCAGTAATCCACTTTTACTTAAAAAATAAGTCTGTAATATTCAGACGAAATTAATATAAATCCAGAAAATTCAGTATCACGAGAGTAACATATAAATCAACAAGTAGGTGAAGGGCAACATGGATGACACCTAGTGCTTACTCAGCGAACTCGTGATAGAAGGTAGGCGTGGGCACGCGGCCTACAAAGCTGCCCGGCGAGCGAGGCAACGAGTATAGGTGAGTGCTTGCGCCGCCCCTGTGGTTACACTTGCGAGCTTTATATTGGGAAATTGTTTACTACCCTCTTTGGAAAGCGGATAAAAGCAGTGTAGAATGTTAATATAAACGTTCACTCTACAGTTGAACAGAAGCCAAGTTAAACTTTTTGGTAAGGTTTATCTTTATTTGTTTGATTTTTGATTTTTTCCTCATTTCTTATGTTTTTTCTTTACGAATACAGTGCATTTAGAACTTAAACAACTCTTCCATGTCATCTATTTGTTATTTTTATAGATTACTTCATTGTTGCGACCCATAAGAAGGACAGAATCCGGTCGTAAATATTGCACATCAGCTTTCAGAGAAACGAGTTCTGAAGAAGTGAGGTGTCATGTTTCAGACCAATTTACATGATACAAGTTTCTAGCCTGCGGCATACAATAAATTTGGAGCAAATTAATGACTTGAAGCGTATAAAAATTTCAGAGTTGTAAATCAAGCCGGATTCTGTACTTACATAGAGAACTGACAATTGGACTAAGCAATACCGTCACCAAATTATCTACTCTGTAGAAAGATACAAGCGGCTGCAGTTTTTTATGAGGGGCCCTTTCGCAGGTCAACTTAAGAGCTTTTCGGCTGCTTAACCAGACTTGCCTGTGGCGGTCTTAATGTAAATATCAGTCTCCAGTAATAAAAAATGCCAGCGTCCAATGCCTGTCTCTTTTCGCAAGTAGTTGCAAGAAGATGACACTGCAAACTTGTTATGTGGCCAATCCAAAATACAGAAAGAGACAACAACTGGAACCACAATCCTTTTGTCTCATTCACAAGTTTTCTGACCTTTCTTCTATTCAATTGTATCGGTAACGCTCAGCCCATTGCTATGTCTATGGTTATGTAGAAAAACACAAATCCTTTTTGGGAATACATTCATTGTGCGTACAGCTAAGGAGTGGAATTCCCTGCCGGAGTCTGTGTTTCCTGATGGCTACAACCTGGGAGTTGTAGAAAGTGGGAGTGGGAGAAAAAACTTTTAACGCATACGACTCATTACCTCTGTACTACCAGTTTGATCTGTTTGGGCGCATTCCTGAAGAGGTTCTGTGCGTCTTCGTGTCGCAGGTCGCGTGCGTCGTAGTCGTCGATTTTAGCGATGATGTCCCCTCGAACCAGCTCTTTGCCCGCGGGAGTGCCTTGTGTCACCTGGAAATAATAAATGACGCTTAAAATGTGACTGTGAAAGCATGATATTGTCAGTAAAAGTGCAACTAAACTGCGTTCAAAAGACGATCATTCGGTTCGATCGAGTAGGGATTATGTTAGCCGGATAGTTTTCATCAATAGAGTAATGAGCAGTTATTAAGTTTAGTAGCGATGGATATCGACTGGCGGCCAAGATCAACCACATTCAGATAAATAAGATCTGGAAGAGAGGAGAAGGTCCTTCTCCCGGCCCAACATCCTAATCAAATCTACCATTCGATTAAAGCCGGATGTTTTGCACCGCTATCTGACGGTTGGGCTTGGGCACTTAAGTTTATTCTGAGAGTTCCGGTTCAGTTCTATATGCAGCAGGTACTGCAAAGCGAAGTTCAAAGAGCCGCCATGTCAATCCCAACGCGTCAATATTTATCCAAACTGAAAATATGGAGGTGTGTGAAGTCTCAACAACTGAAATTCTATGGAAAAACCTCGGACTTCAAAGGTTTGTTTTATTTAATGGCTTACTTTACAACTTCTTAACGAGCTTTACTTATTTTTCTAATGGCAACATTTTATGGTTCGAAGAATATTAAAAAAATGAAAGAATCTACCGCTATACCCAGTGACGTGAACATAGGTGTTGCCCGTGTTATAATAATGTTTCAGGTATGCGACACATATAGAAGGCTAACAGACGGGCCGTGACATTCTGAAGTGTGAACCAAGCGTACATTCGGTTCGGTCACCTGCAAGGGTAAGTCGTCAACATGTTTTCAGCCACCTTGTTTACTTTCCAATATAGATCTGATCAGTTTTCGAGACTTTTTTAAGTGGTCCTTCCTTCATACGAATCCCTAGTAGTCTTATAATATAGAAGGAAATATAGGTAGAGTGCGGACAACGGGGCTCAGCAGGGGGACAATCCAGGTTAGATAATAATATATAACTAAACTCAACAAAAAAATCGATGGTTAGGTCAATAGATAAATCAGAAGTTTCGGTAAACGGTTAAAAATGTTAAAACCAGCTGATTTATAGTTTTTGAGGGCAACATAATGAAGGGTGTAATTTGGCGACTACCTAGTTGTAGTATAGGTATTATTACACAGAGTATACTAGGCCGACCTTGTGGCTGGGGTAGCGGAGGGGCGGCGCGGGACGTATGCACTGGGTTTGGCCAGTGGCCAGGCTAAATGCGTCCGCCGGCGACGCCGCGCCAACCTGACATTTTTTATTGAAAACAACCGACGGATCGGATGGAGGCCGCGTCGCATCGACGGGTCGACCTGCGCAAATCCATCACACACTTCCTCGAGTCAATGGCGAGGACATACATCTATATTTACTCTTGTCCATCACCGTGGGTCGTGGCGAAATTTTCTGAGGACGTCAAACGTTCTAGTTTTTGACAATTTTTTTAAAACATTACAGCTGGCTAACTTCCATCCGCATTACACTCATACGCAGGTGACGCGTACTCGTTTGCGTCACAAACCTATCCGGGTTGAAGATGCATTTGGTATCAAACATTCTTAGAAACTTTTAACGCCCTCCTTTTTAGTGTTAGCATTCTTAAATCAACATTTCATAATGATAAATGAAATTTATTCTGTAAAGTAGGTTGTAAATAACACTTTTACACGTCAATCTTTTTTGGTCATTTTAAACTAGATCAGGCCGGTGTTTCCTAGCTGACTGCTCTGAGAGGAAACACCGAAACAAACTCAGAGGTCAAAGTCTCTTTTAAAGTCCATGCAATCGTACTGGTCAAATCATACGAGGACCATAGGTTTATGTCTGAAGTGGTAGGTATTTTGACCACACAGATTTGAGTGGACCTGTCCAGACACTGCAAGCATTTGCCAGTTATCTTGAGCTCAAACTTAGAACTTTAAGGACCTCAACATTATATAGATTACTATAAAAAGTAAACATTCATGTCAAAGTACACAATAAATGAGAATATAAAAATGTCAATGTGATTAAAATTACATAGGACAAACGAGAAAAAAAAATATAATCATTGGGCCATGTACATCATTGAAGCAGCTCAATCCCAAGCCCTTTTGTCCTCAAGATAGTCTTTAACTGTGTAAAAATCTTTCTGGCATAGCTTGCGGTTTTACAAATGATTTGAATTTATTAATGCTAAGTTCTTGGATGTGGCTAGGAAGTTTATTATAAAAATGTATACATTGGCATCGAAACGAACCACCTATTTTCTTCAGTCTGGTTTTAGGAACGACAAAATTGTGTTTATTTCTAGTATTTATGCTATGGATATCATTGTATTTTTTAAACAGATTAATATTTTTATTTGCATTTTTATGTGCATACAAGAGACTCATAAATATACTGAGAGGGCACAGTCATTATATTAATCTCTTTAAATTTGCCTCTGAGGGAGTGTCTGGGACTTAATTAATAAATCGCACGAATAGCTCTTTTTGTAAAATAAATATTGTCTGTATGTCGGCGCCATTTCCCCACAACAGAATGCCATATGAAATTATACTATGAAAATAGCTAAAGTACACTAAACGGGATGTCTCTAAATCAGTTAAGCCTCGTATTTTTGTAACGGCATATGCTGCAGAGCTAACTTTTTTTGGACAATTTATCTATATGGGGGCCCCACTGAAGCTCTCTTCACCCTTTATTGATACAACAGTGTTCACTTGTTTTACATGCGGAAACGTAAACTTTACAACATAGATATCTTATTAAGATTATGTTGCCAAATGCTCTTATTAAAAGCCTAAGCGTTAATTAAACTCAGTTCTAAGTACTCTAAATATTTCCTTTCAAGAGCCATAGCTAGGTTTACATAACTTATATTTTTTTTATTTTTTGGGCCACAATTAAAAGCAATCTGAACCGGTTTAATTATTGGGACAGACCGATTTCTGGAACTGATGGCTACTATTTTCAACGAGATACCTACCTCCGTTGACAATGTATTTGTCATCAAGGGGGTCTTATGTGGGCCTCGACATTCAATGAGGTCGTTAATCAAAATAGTTTGATTTATTACAAACATCGTTCAAATCACATACTTCAACAAATGTTGGAACTCTTTGCCAAGAAGTGACATGAGCTATGAAGTTGCTATTTACTGAAATGTTTAAAATGTTCGTTTTTCGTAAAACAAAATCGACAAACCTATTTATTTTTCTTCGAATCTGTAGTGAATTTTCTATTGAAATGTATCGAACCGATTGACTCATCCTAGCCATATGGAGAGGAAGTAATGAGAAATTTTAATGGCTCCGTTAAATAAAAATCGAGCTCAAGGCTGTGTTTTCGATTGAAAGATTTATAGCAGCCAAGGTCAACCGGGAGATTATTTCCCAAGTGCATTTCACGATCAGCGGTCTAAAGGCGGTAAACAGATGCGAGACTTCAATGTTATTTGTTGCCAGCCTAAATATTATGTAGGCCAAATATGACGTCCAACCTAGAATAAACCGTGTCAAGATTTACTCGATATACAATTGTACAGTTACATAGATTCTTCATAAAAACCGCATTTTGTGGCTCAAATACTAGTTATGAACTGAATGCAAAAATGCCAGTAGAATAAGTACTGCAGTGCGATTCAGTAAACATCTCACCGTTTTAAATTAGGTGAAGTGAACATGAAGTGAACTAGGCTGTCAATCCATACAAACAAGATGGAATGGCAGTGCAGTTCACATCACGCTCAATCCACCTAAGGTTACACGTTGAGATGTTGACAGTATAGACCAGCTGGGCATATCAGGCCACATACCTACCTGCCAAGGTTTATCACTTCAGTAAGGTCACAATATTTCGGAGGGTCATTTTATGGAGCAAGATCAGTTAGATTAAACTTACCGCTGCGCGCTGCAAGAAATGCCCCACCGAATGCGGGTAAGAGATGTACAGTAGTTTCGGCTAAAGCTATGGTCGAGATCTCATGCCTGCCCAGATTGGCAAAAATATTTTCACATGTTCTGTTACTTTTGCGTTTTATTGTTTTTCTTATTCACTACATAAATATTGTGATTATCGTTGACTTCTAAAAAGTTTCGCTAAAAAACCAAAGCTAATAGGCCTATATCACTTCCTAATTGTGGTCTTTTATGCTTCCCTTGGTCAAAAAAATAGATTGTCTTAAATTAGAAGAGAGAATACGTGAAATAATAACATAAGCTAGTATAAGGGAAGATCCTCACCTTCCTGCCTTGCCTCCAAAGAATATTGTGGTTGATAAGTGAATAAGAGGCTTGACAGACATTAAGTTTCCACTCCCCTCTGTTTTGAGAATTTGGGGTTAAGAAGACATATCTAGCTATAAATAAACATATACTTGAAGAAGTAAGCTTGTTTGTTTGCTTAAAGGAGATAATCTCCGGAAGTAATGATCCGATTATGAAAATGCTTCCTACTGATAGAAAGACTACACAAGCGCTGATATGATACTTTTTATCTCGGAAAAAATACGGTTCCCCGACATTAGTACTTATTTTTATTTATTTATATATTTTTATAAATAAATAAATCATTTTATGTAATGTTACTGACACGGTGACAACTATTCGCAAGGTGTCCGTTTAATTTACAGCATTTATTTCGTATTATATCCCTAGCTTATCTTTTAACGATTTTGTTTGTCTCTTGTGACCCATAAGATTTTAGAGCAGACTTTTCATTATAAATAACCGCAAATGAACGTCAGTACTCCTGGCTACGATCGTGTGCCTGATTCATTAAAAAATATTGTACACCACGTGTCTATAATTACGTAAAATGCGTTACAGTTTAAATTAGTTTAGAATAGTTCCACTACGCTGTGCGTCATATGCGTGTGTTGCAGCAAGCACAATGATACAAAATGTAACAATGTTTATCAATATCCCTTTTTTAGCCACTAATAAAACCTTGCATATAAGATTTCAAACAGAGACTTTCTTTAATTTGCTGATAACAGTACCTATATTTCGAGTACATTCTGTTAGGTGCTGCCGAGTACGGCCCGTGGTGTTGCTCGGCCCGTGGTGTTGCTCGACGAGGTGGGCAAGCTCTTCGAGAGAGTCATTGCGCACCGCCTCGCCGGGCACCTAGCGGGAACGGGGCCGGATCTTGCGGACAACCATCTTGGTTTCCGCAAGGGGCGCTCTACGGTGGACGCCGTCATGCGCGTCAGAGCCCTCACGACGGGGGATGCGGTCTCCCGGGGTGGTGTTGTCTTGGCGGTGTCTCTCGACATCGCCAACGCCTTCAACACCATGCCCTGGAGCTGCATTGGGGAGGCACTCCGGTATCATCGGGTGCCGAACTACCTTCGTCGTGTGGTCGGGGACTACCTGTCCGACCGGGCAGTAATCTACCCTAGTCACAGCGGTGAGTGGAACCGGCGAGAGATGTCGTGCGGTGTCCCACAGGGTTCGGTTCTGGGGCCGCCCCTGTGGAACATCGGTTACGACTGGGTGCTGCGAGCCGACCTCCCTAGCGGCGTCAGCGTCATCTGTTACGCTGACGACACGCTGGTGCTAGCACAGGGGGGTCGTACGCGGAGGCGGCCGACGTAATGACACGCGGGGTTGCGATAGTCGTGGAGCGGATCCGGCAACTGGGTCTCGAGGTGGCGCTGCACAAGTCCGAGGCAATACGCCACCGTCGGGATCCTTGCTGACGGTAGGAGGGGTGCCCATCGGTGTCGAGTTGACGCTGAAGTACCTAGGGCTCGTCCTCGACAGCCGGTGGAACTTCGTGGAGCAATTCCGACGTTTGGCACCCAAACTGGAGCGGGCCGGGGCTGCTTTCAGGCGGCTCCTGCCCAACCTGGGGGACCAAACGCCTCCTGCCGGAGGCCATACGCGGGGATCGTGTGGTCCATGGCCCTTTACGGGGCCCCGGTGTGGGCGCGTTCCTTGAGGCAGCGTGCTGCCCACTACCTGAACGCGCCCCAAAAGGTGATGGCCCTCAGAATGACCCGAGGGTACCGCACGATCTCGCGCGAAGCGGCGGGTCTCCTTGCCGGATTGCCGCCATGGGATCTGGAGGCGTTGGTCCTCGCGCGCCTGCATGATTGGCGCGCGGAGGTACTAAGACGGGGGGAAACTCCGCTGACGCGGCAAATTGTCGCACAGCGGACGGACTTCCGGCGCGATCTCATGGCGTCATGGAGACGACGACTATCGCAACCCAGCGCAGGGCACGCCACAATAGTGGCGATAAGTCCCCTCTTTGAGGAGTGGCTTGAGAGGCGCCACGGCGTCCTCACCTTCCGCCTGACGCAGGTCCTCACCGGACATGGATGTTTCGGGAGGTTCCTGCACCGAATCGGGCGGGAGGAAACGCCCGGGTGTCACCACTGCGAGGATCGACCGGAGGACACGGTGGAGCACACTGTGCAGGTGTGCCCCGCTTGGGCGGGGCACCGCCGTGTCCTCGAAACGGCAATCGGCGGCGACCTCTCGCGGCCGGCCCTGGTCCAAGCCATGGTCCGGAGCGAGACGGAATGGGACGCCGTTGCCTCCTTCTGCGAAGCAGTCATGCTAGCGAAGGAGGTGGCGGAGCGGGAGAGGAGACCCTCTCGTCCCGGCCGCCGTGGTAGACGCCGCGGGCGTCGGGGGCCACCACCTGGTGACCTCCGGCCACCGTAGGCGCGGGCCTGTGGACGGCGAGCTATGAGTGGCTCGCCGTCCGTCCGTCTAGTGACGACAGGCCGTGTCGACGGCGCGTTAGTGTTCCACGCGCGCCTCAAAGAGAGTCAGCAGAGGGGCCCGAAAGGGCCGACGCCTGCCGGAGTCGCGGGATTATTCGCAAGAGACACCGTGGCTCCGGAACACAAAGGGCAATGAAGGAACATGGATGGGTTTTAGTAAGTAGAAGTCTGACACCCTCCCGCTACACCCAGAGCGGAAGGAGTCATTGGATGATTTCCCAACCCTAAAAAAAAAAAAAAAAGTGCTGCCGAGTAAGGGTGCATTCACTTAAAACTGGTAGCTTATCTCGGTTTTTCCAGCGCTTATAAGCGCCACTTCGCGTTAGTTATCAACCGACCAGCGGCGAAGGCAGTTTTATAATTGTTTGTATCAACCTGTAAGAACCAGCGCGCAGGGTTAAAAAGCACTACCAAGCAGCTACCAGCTTTCTCCGTGCATGCACCTTAAGTACAGAGTACAGAACAGAAGCAAACAGTATCGGATTGACTTAGTTTCGATGTGTACAGGCCTGAAGAAAGTGACCACATGCACAAGAACGCGTACCATACTTTTTGCTAGGTTAGACGATGTTTCACTCACGGATAGATACTCACTGCCGCCCTACGTACGCCAACTTTTTAGCTTGACATATTGGAGAAAAAAATCGTAAAGCCTTTTAAGTTTCTGAATTTGTTTGTCAGCTTGCTTTCTCTATCGGGCACTTAAAAGTCATTCCTCAAAGACTACAACATTCCCTGTAGGTGTGGCACAGGTATCTGCCTGGCAACAAGTCCAGAATGCAATCTAAGATCTATGACTCACTAGCCTCTTACATCCTACTCGACTTGAGCTGTGATGCACTCTTTCTTACACTCCTACGTCAGCACACACATCAGAGCATGTTACAAGAAAAATGGGTCAGCCATCCTGTTTTTTTTTGGCATCTTAAAATATGAAATGAGTTTATATCTTGGTTGAAAGATACATCGCCATAAACACCAACACACACAGGCGGGACTTATTCCATAAAAAAATATATGGTTTTTTGTGGAATAAGCCACGTACTTTACCTATTATGAAGGGTCGCTAACAACTTTTCCACTAGTTGTTTAAATATAGTTTATAGTGAATTTGTCACAACAAAAAGGGTACTTCCACAGTTCCATTGAGCTAAAACACTTTTTTTGAGGACCATGTTCGTGTAAATTTTGTCGTTCGTTCAAAGCGCTGATTTTCACCCTAGTTAGAAAAAAATACTTTAGGTTTAATTTTGATGGCGAGCTTACAGCAGAAAGTTTTGTGCAGCATTTATTACATTTAAGGATATCTTCTAGGCAAATTCAAGCTGAAGAATAGATCTATACAGCTTTCTGCTATATGTAGTCTAGACAGAGACATTTGTCTAGATGGCAGAAAGCTCGGATACCTAGCTAGTGGCTTTTCCTATTCGTAGTTTAGGGATACTAACGCCAACAGCTAGCTTCTAAAGATTGTATTATTGGACAAAACTTCCTACATTGTATTTGTGTTGTGAATACAAATTAACGTTGATTGGTTTTGGGTTCCTGTACTGTTTTAGGTTTACAAAACCTGTAACGAAGGTCATTGGTACGGCGGCCTAGTGTAGAGCAACATTTTCGGGCCGTGCATTACTAACCATCTAAAGTATACATTTAGTTTTAGGAGCTAGCTAAAAATATTAAATGAAAGAGATTAAGATAACGGGGTCATGTCGCATCGTCGTCGGCAGCTGTCGAACGACACGATACATCCAAGAATATATCAGTTATAAAGAGAGTTCGTCCACGCTCTACATGTATTTTAATGATATTCTAGATACTGTTTAAACAACAGCCGTTTCCCGATATTTTAAAACGGCTCAGCAGATACTTGAATTACAAAAATAGCTGAAGTGTTTCAAATTGTCGGCTTGCGGGTAAAGTCCCAGACTGACTGACAACGCTATAAATATAATATGTCCCGGATAAATGATAAAATAATCCAAGCCGGCTCTTCTGATATATTTGAAGGAGGCAATCTATAACTGCAGATGTGTAGTTTAGGTCCGCAGATTTGATTGATCGTTAACCTGGATCGCGTCTTATTTACAAACAGAGCGGTGACTGGAGCGCCGGCGTGTTTACACCGGCGCGCAGCGACGCGCCCTGCGGGGACGTGCAGTACTGTAGTGGAGCTATACCCTGGTGACGATGAGCGGCGTAGCCAGGTCGGCGCCTCCGACCAGGCGCAGGCCCCAGTTGACCTCCCGGGAGTCGCGGTGCAGCGTCACCACGAAGGTGTGCAGCCGCCCCATGCTGCTCACAGTGTGTCACGGCGTGGCACAGTGTCACTGCACAGTGCACGAGACGCGGTGTGTGCGCGGCGGGAACACGCGACGTAGTGCGCGCTAAATTAGCCTCACCGCAAACCCGCACCGCCCCCTGCCCCCCTAGTACACTGCATGTAACCCTGCCTTCGCAATCGACCTAATTCGATTTACGGAAACTCTGGGATACATCGATGCTTGATTATCCAGTCATTCCGGCAAGTCTTCGGCTTGTTTGTTTACTCTCAACATATCGACGCATTAGGTATGACCTACATTTTCAAATTATTGCACACTTCAATACCTCATAGAGTTGAAAATTATAATCTAATAATGGCATTATCATCATCAAGTTATACCGCGTGTATCTGACATCGACGCACAAACGATTTCCATGGGTCCAGGGTATGATTCTGCACACCCTAGACTTAGAATTTTTCGTCGGTTTTTTTAAGGGTTTTTTACTTTAGACTGCTCATAATCGTTATTCTGACCTAACCCAATGAGATTTTAAAAAAATTGTTAGGTAATTAACTACTTTCACTAAAAAGAGCAATCTGAATAAAACCAGAAATAGATATCACCAATTCATCAGATGGGTATGTAAGGCCATCCATTGCTGATCACTATTTCCTACGTCAAACTTTTACTATAAATAGGCAAATAATGACTTTGTATTGGCATCATATAAAGTTATTGACGTATATTTAGCCCATTGATTATGATTACTAATAATCAAAACAGACGGAATTTGCATATGACTTCTAAACTAGTGTGTATGTGTCATTAATATATAGATTTTACATCTGTACCCTGAAAGAAAATCCGACTTCAGTTTTTAAAGATTTGGATAAATTCAAGACAAAAATAAATTATTAAAATTTTGCAAAACTTACGAGTGAGAGTGTTGTAGTATTGTTGAATTCAAAAATTTATATTAATAACTTCTGTGGACGTGTCATAAAAATTAATTTACTTATGGAATTATTATCAGAACATCATTGAAAAATAAATAACTTGAATCCGAGATTACTATTACTTTTTATGCTTTTTCATTTTGACTAGACATATCTCTATCCTACAGGAGCTACAGCGATTGAAACGTTGCTTTTGGAGGACTCATATCTAACTGTAAATTAGTTCACATCTAGGCATCATCATCTAATGACTGACTGACACTGCTCATACAACAGAAAAGACTAACTACCAACGTCATCATCACAATCAATATAGTAAGATTTAGTGCCGCAAATAACTCGGCGTTACACAACCATTCTTTACATTGTTTTAAACCCTCATGCCACTTGCATACTAGTACATTGATATTTTAATAATAATGCAAAATATTCTTACTGGTCGCCTCTGACCGAAGTCCCTGGGCTCATTTCCAGGATCCTTGCGCTGGTGGGGCACTCGCCAAAACGGTGGCCGCTCGTACATCGGCATCCTCACTGCTCAATAACCGGTCCAGGCAAAACTGACACAGAAATACACGTATTACAACAACTGCAGTTCAAAAGCATTGCACTTGCAGTGATAGTGCATACTATCACAATCTCTTTAAAATCGGCCGTCAGTTACATTTCATAATGCATACGTAGGTGTTTGGCAACATTTCTATGCATAAATCACCTGTTCTATGGACAAGGACGGCCGCGCACAGGAAAAATTACACGTTAGACGCCACGTGGGCGCAGGTAGTGGGGGAAGCGATACAATAAAGGGCTAACTCACCAGAGGGCGCGGCGCGTGGTGACTTGCGCACAGTCGTGTGGCCAGTGCCGTTTTCTATTATCTCGAGTAATTCCGGAGCAACATCAAACTATATCTATTTTTCGCGTGGCGGCGGGCGTCGGTTCGACGGCTCGTGCTTCGAGTGATTTACATGCCGGAGCTTACACGAGCTGTTTCTGGGCCAATCCAGAGATCCGCAACACTGCGGGAAGCCGCGAACACTCGACACCGGTTCAATGCTCCCGCTCCGTCTGCGGCAGATCTCACGACGTTTCTAGGAGACCCAGCACTTGTAGCGAGACACTGGCTCGCTAATGAGTTTTAGAACGTTGAACTCATAAGTATTTATGTTGACACAAAAAATGTTCGTTTCCGCATCAGTATCAAGTTTATAGAAATAAGCCTGATATCATTTATAAGAAAATGACAAATATATAAGAGCTGGACACCAATCCTGTTCCAGATAATTAATTATAAATATATTATTTTATTTATGGGATCCGGTTTGACTGGTAGCCGACCCCAATACAGTTGGGAAAAGGCTAGGCAGATGTTGATATTATATTATTTATGACATCTTAATGCTGGTGTGTATTATGGTTATAAATTGACTGTTAAAAACAAACAAAATAGTCCAAAAAACGAATTTATTCTTAGAAATCACATAACAGTAGGTTTAGGAAATACTAAAATCGTTGTGTCACAAAATTTGATGATTTACAAATAAATATTTATGAGAAGGATGTATGAATAACAATTGTTATGATTTTCATTTTAACTATGAAATCGATAAATATGAGTGAGGAAATATTATTTCAAGAATTGATTTTCTATCGTAAATGTTATCCAACTGCTTATAAATTATCCGGAAGTAATATCTAACTAGGTTCTTCCTTAGTAGTGATTTGTGCAAATATAATAAAGCAGAAAAAATATGAGTTATAATTAAAAAAAAACACGATTGTACAAAAAATTGCAAGTTAGCATAAATATTTATTAATTTTCATTGAGATTATAGCAAAAAGATCACAAATACTGAATAGTGCATCTTTAACAATATTAAACTATTTATTTGACATGATATATAACTAAAATTTATATATAAAAACAGTAATATAATGATTTAACCATTTCAAAGTACTTAACTATTTCTTAAAAAATATATAGTATCTTGTACTTAAAACATATTACCTTCAACAACGACTAATTTGACTTAAAACTGCATGATTTGAATACAGTAAAACTTCGAAGATTGAAAAAAGTTCAGTCAAATTCAGTTCCTTACTAAACAAAAATTAACTTATTTAAATTATGACCAGAATAGAGAGCTTAAAAACGATATTATAACTTAAAATAAACTCACAAAAATGTATTCACACGATTCAAGAAAGATACAATGCAAGAGGGATCATTAAAAGAGTTTCTAATCAACGTGTTTTTACCATAGAGTTCTGCATACATTCAAAGGTAATAAATAAGATGAAAAAAAAAATGGTTTGATTAAAATAAACTAATAATAATTCGAGTCTGAGATGTTTTGGCGTAGCACAGTAAGACAGTTGAATCGTCATATTACATAAAAGAAAATTTCAAGCAGAACCATAATCAACTCAAAAATGTTTGCAACGCCTGCGGTTTGCGTAAAATCTACATACTATCAATCCCTCTATAAAATCATGTATTGTCTGTATTCTAGTGATGTTCCGAATCGAAAACTTGAGTATGGCAGACGTCATATGAAATTGAATAAAAATGAACTGCCTCACGTATCGTTTCATTAAATTGGTTGAATACGTAAATAAACGCAAATAAATTATGCCTAAAGAGTCTGTGCCCGCAGTGGCAAGACTTTATAGGACATCTGATCAAAGGGACGTTCACCCGCTAGTAAATCTTGTTGCTAACGTACTTCAGATATTTCGAGTTCATGTCTCAATATAATAGGCTTACAGTTTATATTTGTTCGATTCGTTTAATTACTAAGTATTCAAGATAAATACTCTTTTATAGATGTTATAAAGTCATTTTAAGGATTGACGAATGCTAAGCGTCTTAATTGGCGTAGTATGATTTAAATATGGGGAGCAGAATCTTACAACCTGGTATCACGTAATTAAAGTAGATACTGTTGTATTTTGATTGAGCACTTTACGGCCTTTAGTCTATTAAAAGTACCCAGGTTTAATGATTTGGCCTTCATAGAATGAGACTGTCTCTCTCTCACAAAATGTGGCAAAGTCAAACTATCCTACAAGTCAACATGCCAAATTAACAACCCCGTATTGTACATGCACCGATTACCAATTTCTTCGGGTTGGATCCGTTTCGGGATCACGATAAAGTCTCCAAAGTCCCATTTGTCTATCATTCGTACCTCCTCGAAATTGTATATTTAATTGTTTAAACCACGTGAACAAACTTCATAGCATAGATTATCCAATCGAACATAAGCCTTACAGATTAGGATCGTTTAAACTATCTTTAAAAGTCTAATATAGCTGGTTTGGTGTCCCTAGCGCATTTAATAAGCGAATACATAAGTTTGACAAAACCTGTGTCCTTCGGCTTTTCAAGACCGCGAAGAAGTCTGTTCTTCATGACTGCGACAAATTCGCGGTTGCTGAGTTGACCGTCCACTGCGAAAATAAGTAAATTTTATTAGAATCTGATATTGTTGTGTCTCGAGTCAGCGAATGTTAGTAATTGTTTCTGTTTAAAGTACTTCTAGCTATACAATTCAAAGATTACATGAAGTTTTCAAAGATATTTCGACATATTCTCGGTCTACCTATAAAAATGAGAGGGTTTTCTTTTCCTTATTAGTTTTAGTTAATACTAGTTTAGGATTATTTACTAATGTAAATCCCATAGCTTGAAATCACTATGTTTAGAAGAGAGTTAAAGGAAGGGTATAATGATCATAATTCTAAATTTATTTGATATTGTGTTTGGGCATTATAGCTGATAACCAAAAGCGGTCAGGGTTATCAATTTATACAGGTAACTTGTAAGACAAAATTAACATAGGAAAAATAAAATACATAGGAAATACAAGTTGGTATAACTCGCGCGCTATGAGAATGGGATGCGACCTTTTGGAACTGAGAATCACGCGGTCCGCCGTCCAGCCGTAGCGTCGGTAAAAGTGGCCACTTTAGCAGAATCAGCCAGCAAATCATACTATCCGAAACTGTCAAATCCCAATCAACCTTGAATCTAATGCTTTAGCGATGATGAATACGAAACGAATCTGGAACAGGTCGTAGGTATTTATTAAAAATATGTGTTTTAATATTTGTAGGCGACGCAAAATAATTTAGAGCAGAACGTCCTCAATAGCGAAATCTCCATAATCTGCAGTAGGTAGCTCATTAACATTTTTTTTTCTATTTTTCGGAAGGCGATATAATAATATACCTTTACATCCCAATTATTCATTTTTTAACACTATTTATATTTTTAAATATGTCTATAAAAAATAAAAAAAACATTGTAGCCCACCAAGCTACCGGTGGTCAGGGCTCCCGAGAGACGAACCTCCTCACTATACGCGCCGTGTCTTGATCCAGAAAGGCGTACTCCTGGTACTGCTTTCTGGATCAAGCCCTTGATCTAGCTGCTCAACGAGAGCCTCTTGAGGTGTTGATTGAGGCTCTTGGCAATAATGCCATTGGCCGTCAAGACTATCGGCACAATCACTGCTATGTTCACATCCTACATGTCGACAACCTCGCGAGCCAAGTCAAGATACTTCGTTTGTTTATCTTTCTCAGACTTCACGAGATTCTCGTCATGAGGGACTGTTATATCAACAATTATTGCGCGACGCTCTAGTCGGTCCATCACCACTATGTCAGGCTTATTGGCAACAAAAGTCCTGTCAGTGATGATAGACTGATCCCAGTACAACGTGTAATGGGCTTGTGTCCTGAAAAAATCTAATCAGTCCGTCAGATTATCAAAAAATTTATGACCCTTGTTTTTTCTTTTATTACGGGAACCAAAATTGACGAAGTTACGACGCTTTTAAAATTGTCAATACGTCACACCTTCGCATAATTTTTAGTGGGTCGTGACGTCACGAGCCCCCACTCCTGAGTTTTGTTGTGTTTTTGGCCCATGTACCACTATTGTGCATTAAGTTTAAATAAATAAATCTTTCTTAATATTCATTGATTTACAAAAACAAAAAATACGTGTCCATTATTTTTCAATACTCTAACTGACGGACTAAATAGTTTTGCAATTTGTGGATGATGGAATCTAGCCCATTGCCATTTTCGAGAACTGGGTCGGGCACATACCTATAGTACGGTACTTCCGATTCCACAAGATTGTATTTCAAAGCAAGTTGCTGGTGGATAATTCTGGCTACAAGGTTATGCCTGTACAAATAGTCTCCGTTAGCCAGACTAGAACAACCGGAAATAATGTGGCGAATGGATTCCCCGGGTCGGTGATATGCCCGACATATGTCAACCGTACCGTCCTTCACAATATATTTCCGGTAGTTGTTCTTCATCATAACTTCGTCCATGATCGCACATAGACAAAACCTTCCGTTTCCCCAAAGAGGTCACCAAAACGCAGCCAGGCTACGGACGCTAAGAAGTCTACATCGGGCCCATGTAGGACCCGATAACAGCGTCCGTAAAGCACCTTGCTTTGCCATACCTCCCAGCGGTCGGTAGTATCAAATACTACAGGTTTGCGCCAGTTCTTGTAAGCCAAGGAGAGCTCGGTAAGGCCTTTGTCCACCGCTACATCTCGATGCATACCCACGTCGGCCTCTAGGAAGTATTCTCTAAGACTGCATACCTCGCAGTTGTGCATTTAAGAAGCCACGACCCCCGCATTTCCGCGGGATATACAGCCTCATCACCGGTGACCGTGGGTGATGCATCCGATTTGCGGTAAGCAGTGATCGTACCCTCCTATCCAAGGCGTCATACCTTAACATTATCAGTTAAAAGATTGCAACCATGAAACATTTTTGTGTTTTACCCAGTGGGCATATAGCGACCTGCATGTACAGTATAATAACGCAATCAGGGTACTTTTGGGGTTGCCGTGACGATGTAGCACGTCAGGGATGTTCGTGAGGCGTACGTTGACGTGGTCGCCGCGATCACGAAGCGATGCGCTTTCATGATGGCGCGCTTGCGCTCCACTCCTAATGGCATTCTGAATGTGTTTTCTTAGAGGTAGGACTCTCCCTTTTTGCGAAAGTGTATAAAAATCCAGACCCACTTGACTGGGTGAACTGATGTACCATTACACCTTTCGTTCAATGGTGCACCAGTTTATTTTGACGGGTGTGTTACTAATTATTAATTTTATTTTATTACTAACGTTGGATTAAGTCATATTATAATTATC
This sequence comes from Ceramica pisi, assembly GCA_963859965.1. Taxonomy (NCBI): domain Eukaryota; kingdom Metazoa; phylum Arthropoda; class Insecta; order Lepidoptera; family Noctuidae; genus Ceramica; species Ceramica pisi. Next base: position 11,055,860 of record OY982534.1, on the reverse strand, counting down.
TACTAACATTATATTATTATTATAATTTTTAACATCTGAAATAAATAATTGAATTGAAATAAATAACCCTATGATAGATCGTAGAAAAATGTAATTTATAATTGATATTCAGAACTTTTTGCTAACGCTATTGTCTTGAGAACTGTCATTTTCGATTTACTTTGACAAGGTTCCATCCCATTTTAATGGCGTGCGGATTATAATCAAGCGCATCCTAATGCTATTTCAAATTGTATGAGAAGGAGCAATTAGTTTAAACGATACAAATAAGACGCGCAACAGAGTCTCACCAAGATTCCTTCTCTTCTTTTTGGTACGGAACCCTAAAAATAAAATGATATCGACAAGCTTTCATTATTAAAATGATTGGTCTATTGTTTCATACGAACAGCTTTGAGGAGATTGACGACGGAGGAAATCGCCTGAGGCTAAGAACTAGGCCCCAAGCCGAGCACGACCAAAATTTACGGTGAAATCAAATTCCAGAAATCACAAAAAATATTCGTATAAAATGCTGACCCTTTTCCTGACCGATGTTACCTTTTTTTAATTATGAAATTTACGAAATAAAGCAAGTGCGAGTCAGAGTCGCGGGCATGGGTTCCAAGTTTCAACTGAACCTTAAAATATCTTTAACATGTAAATTCGAATATACCTAATTCTAATAGGGTCATTATACACTTATAGATTTTCCTGTAAACCATAAGTAAAGAAATAACTCCTTTCAACGATAAGACCGCCCATTGCTACGTTTTGCTATTTGTTGATGTAGTACAATGAAGAATATTGTCTGAATTTTTTTGGAAAAAATAAGAGACGGTAGAAAATATTCAGTTAATTTTTTTTAAACTTCAAAAGAAAGTATACTTAACTTCCAGAAAATAAATAAATTTAAGACAAAATATGACTTTCATTTGATGTAAAACTTTAAAGTTTTTTTTTTTAATTTTATAGTTTGTCCCCCAAAAGGACGTAAATCACACATACGTAAGCCCATCAATGCCTAGTTGTGGCCAAGGCTTGTAGTACTTTTCTCAAAAAATGCGAGGAAATTAAAATACAATTACTTTTCAAAATCAATGGCGAACAACCAACAACAATAATAATTCCCGCGTAAAAGTGTTCAATTTTTATTTCAATAAACAGCTTTCTATTTAAGTCAGTTCGAAACTTTTGATAAGTTACCTCCTTGGTTGCCATGTTTCGCAATATAAGATCGTTCCATTTTTAAATTACACGATAGACATGAGTTTAGTATGTAATTTATTTGGCAGCAAAACACGATAGATATGGATTTTCATACAACTTTTGCCGGCCGCTGCTCGGCCAGTACGGCAATTTTGATTTATCTCGAAGAAGGTTGTCAAAATAATGCTCACATTTCCAAACATGTTATGTGATGCATGATATGTGTACTAAAATTCATTTATATTGGTCCGGTAGATTTGATTGAACCAGACCCACGAGTGATCCTATCAGGGTTCCGTTTTTCCACACGGACATTTGGAAGCGTAGAAATGTTAATGCTTATTGAAACAAATGAACGAGAGCACAAAATGATACGTACTGTTCTCGTCGAAGATAGTGAAGACCACATTAATGACGTGCGGGTCCAGGTCCACGTGCGCCACCGTGCGCGCCACGTGCCGCAGGGTGGGCTGGTCGATGGACGCGCCCGCGATGTGGTAGAACGTCAGCGCCGTGTCCACGTCGTTGATGTTGTTCAGGAAGTGGAAGAACTTCAGGTAGTCGTCCTTTGTTATGCCTATGCCGTGGTCGCGGAAACTACAAATAGAAATTAACAAACAGTTTAGGGTTTACTAAGAGGTAGTTTTTATTTCTTAGTTTGTTTTAAGTGTAACAGTTTATTCATAATTGCAATTAATAAATCCTTAGTTCTAGTTGGTATGACAAAAATAAATTTCGTGATACTACTAATAAATAGTGAAAACCATTTATTTAAGTATTAAAAGCATATTTAGATAGTTGGATAGAAAAATACTTTATTTTAAATAGTTAAGGACACAAATCTTTTAAAAAAGCAGAGGCTGTATTTCTTACAGCTGACAGCAATATTGTACGATTTACCTATGGATGGATCTAAACATTTATTATTTTAATAAGTACAGTGACAGACTAAAGTCTAAGGGTCCTTTTCTTGTCATGCGTGTTTTCGCCCGCGCGCGGATCTGGTCCGCATACGGGCTGCCCTCATCCTATTATTTCATACATGTTTTTCCTGTCATAAGGGCATTGTATTTTAGGGCTGCAGTGACTCTTTCGAACAAAATTCTTGTACCCTGGCAGGCACTGCCCCCAGCAGGCTATGTCTACTATGTTTTTTTTTTTTTTTTAATCTTTATTTTAAGGGACTTTTGAACTCAGTTCATGTCAGCCCCATCATAAACTTATCTTGCATAACAAACAAAAAAACTAAGCTATACAAAAATTTTAAATATTAACTAACGAGTAAATCAATTTAGCTTCTCGGGACAAAGGCCGAGATAAAAAACTATAAAATATGCCTAAATCTAACCTATTTATACCTAACTTCCTAATAACTAGATTTCTCTCAGATTCGTTCTTGACGCATTCCATCAAGAGATGTTGTACATCTTCTCTTTTACCACAAACCTCGCAATTGGGTGAACTTACTTTTTTCATAAGGTACGCAAAGGCTCTTAATGGCATGTGTCCCGAACGAACCCGATGAGCAGTTACAACAGTACCTCGGCTTATGGTATTGCTATCAAACCAGGGGATATGAGGAGGCTCGTTTTGTATTATTTTGTACCATACACCTTTTAGTTCTGATAGTTCATTAAAGTGATCTTTCCATTTATTATAACAATAATTTTTAAATTTACGCAATATTTCCGTATAAAACGGAAGAATATAAATTTGAACACCCGAAATTGACCCTATTTTTGCTAACCTATCTGCCTCCTCATTTCCCTTCAGGCCAATATGTGAGGGGACCCACTGCAGTACTATGTTGACGTTATCTAAAAGAAGTGAGTGTATTTTTCTCAGTACATCATAGGCAATCGGTACTCCTCTGTGTCCAGAGGCGCATCGTACCAGATGCTGAAGCGCACTCTTGCTGTCGGTAAAAATGACAAAATTTGAAGTAAGTGTCAGTGTTTTAACGTAGGACAAAACTTCTGAAATCGCTAACATTTCTGCTGTCATAATAGATATCGGGGAGTTTATTTTAAAACACTCATTTCCTTTAGCAATTGGGTCATAGTAGGCTGCTCCTATCTCGGTGCTTTTTGATCCATCTGTATACAATTTATACCATTGCCCATAACTTTCACTAAGTTCTAAGATTACATCATTTCTTAACAAATTAATTTCATAAGATATTTTAGGTTTTACCACACTTTTTAAATTGATTTTAATAACACTATTAACATCAATGTAACTACACCAAATGTTTAGCTTATACATGTCTAAACGACACGTCGAATATATTTTTTCCTCTTTAATGGAATTGAATGTAGTCATTAGCAAAGGTTTCTTTTTAGTTAACCAATATCTATTTGTTGAAAGTGTACAAAGTCTATCCAGTAGCCTACTAGTGACATCATTCGCCCAAGATTTAACTTTAGAACAGAACTTAAATGCTAAAAACATACGCCGGATATACAATGGAGGTAAACATAATTCACTTTCCATTACATGTATAGGGGTCGTTTTAATAAAACCACCTATAGTTCTCATAGCTTTGTTTTGAACCTTATCTATTTTATAAACTCGTGATTTAATACTATTATCATAAAGAAAACAACCATAATCCATACGACTCCTTATCAAAGCTATATATAAACGTCTTAAATGTATGGGATGTACCCCCCACCCGGGTCCAGACAGAACTTTGATGATATTTAACTTTTTCTGACATCTTTCATTGAGTTCATTAATGTGTCGGCCCCACCGGAGTGAGGAGTCCAGCCACATACCCAAATACTTAACATTATTGACTCGCTCTAATGGTGAATTATTGACTAGAATGTTTATTTGTTGCCTTCTGCGTCCTCTACTGAACAAACATAGTTGGGATTTTGCTGCTGATAGTTCTAAGCCAATGTTGAGAAGTATTCTAGTGATGGTATTTATGGACGTTTGTATATGAGTAATGCTATCATTTAGTTTTTTACAGCTCGTCAATAATGCAAAATCATCAGCGTATTGACATATTTGTACGATATTATCACCATCACTTGCAATCTCCATAGTGACAATATTAAATAATAATGGTGAGATTGGATCTCCCTGTGCAAGACCTCGATTCGTCCATCTAACGATATCTTCTTCCAAACCTAATTCGTCTCTGATAACTAAATGTCTTTCGCACAAGAAATCCCAAAGGTAGTTACATATTCTACTTCCTACTTTTAGTTGATCTAATTTTTGGACAACACTTTGAATTAAAACATTATTATATGCATTCTCAATATCGAGAAAACATGCTAAAGTTGGGATATTCTTAGTAAAAGCAATCTGAATACTAGTGACCACTTGAGTGAGAGATTCTAGACATGAACGTCCTCTTCGAAAGCCCGTTGTGCTAGACGACAATATTGTATTATGCTCGACAAACCACTCCAATCTTTTATTTAGCATCGAATGAAAAATTTTACACATGCAAGATATTAATGATATTGGTCTTAACTTAATGTCCGTACTGGATGAACTATTTTGTTTTGGTATTGCAATGATTTTAAAGTTACGCCATTCAATAGGGATACAACTGGTGTTAAATATTTCATTATATAATCCAAGTAAATATTTTTTCGCTATAATAGGGAGATTAAAGATCATAGAATATGTAATAGCATCATCGCCAGGTGCTGTATCTTTTTTCTTAATGCAGATTTCTAGCTCTTGGTAGTTAAATTCGGATTCTAATAATACATTTGTTGATGTAATTACAGGTTTGGAAGGCTGAACTGAATCAGGGGCCAAAGTGCGCAATAATTCCTGTTTCCTATCAATTGAAAAGTGATACTTAACTCTTCTGTAACCCTTAATCCATTTCATTCTTCTCCACATTTCTGAAGACGACACACTGCTATCCACATCTGTACAAAACGTTTGGAAACCACTTGTTCTAGCTCGTTGTATTTCTTCCTTTGCCTTTAAAGTTTTTTCTTCTAGCACAGTTAAGTTTCTAGGCGTAGGATTTCGTCTAAACTGAGCCAGTGCGAGTCTTCTCTCCGCCACCATTTTGGATATATACTGATTCCAATAGGGTTTTGGCTTGAAATTCCTTTCTGGGTCATTGCAAGTTTTAATTAGAGGTATATTTTTATCCGCTGATTTATTAATAATAGAAATAAAGTTCGTAAATTTTTCTTGCGTACTACCGCTACACCTAAACAATTCGGAAAAGGCGTTTTCAATATCCTTAGAGTATGCTGACCAATCAGCCAGCTTTAAATTCCTCCTTTTAGTAAAGTGTGGCGTGTCTTGATAGTTTAGTTTAATTTTTATCATCAAGTGGTCACTTCCTAAGTTCTCATTAAATACACGCCACTCACAAAGAATTGCAATATCAGAAGAGGTGAATGTGATATCAGGGGACGATTGCTGTAGTACATTGCTCACAAGTCTTACTCTGGTTGCGTTACCATCATTTATGGGTATATAGCCGTATTCCGATGCAGAGTCCATGATTTCATTTCCTCTGGTATCGTTTTTAAATGACCAATTTGAGTGATGTCCATTAAAATCTCCAGCTATTATGGTTTTACTTGTGAATAATGCAAAAAGTTCATCCCAATCAGATTCTCTAGTTGTTACCGAGGGTGAACAATAAATAGAAACTATATTTTCTAGAAACTTACAGTTATGAATCTTTACATGTAACATTTCTATGGCAGTGTTATTAATTCTAGTAGACTTTATTTCGGATTTTATAGACTTGTGTACCATCACTGCAACACCTCCATAACCATCGTGTCTATCTCTTCTGTAAATACTATAATGTGACATATTTAAGCGACTTCCCTCCTTCAGCCATGTTTCAGAGATAATTGCAATATGTATTTGGTCTTTGATCAAAAGTGTCTCAAATTCTGTGAATTTTGGTCTTATACTTTGTGAGTTCCATTGCAAAACATTAATACAAAAACTCCTTACTTTATTATCCATTAAGTCCACAGAAAATCTTGTTTATCAAATCTCCATTTTTTATTATTTCTACAACATATGCACAGAGTTCTTCAAATATAGTTTTACAAAAGCATTTCACCTTATCTTCAAAATCCGACTTCGACATGATAATTTCTTTCAATTTTTGTATTAATTTATAGAATATTGTTTTAAATCCACTTCTTTTTCTTTCTTCCTTCTCACTTTGCACTTGGTTTTCAAGGACGGTATTTTCGATCCCTTGCATATTCAACACCTCTATATCTTGTTCGTTGTTTGCTTTTTTGTTTCTCTTATTTTTTTTAACTGTGTATCCATGCTGTTCGTGAACATCCTCAGTTACTAATATGTCACTCTCTTCATTATTTAATTCCTGCTCCATACCTGTGTCCGGAAGGTTACCTCGTAATACATCTCTATAACTTTTAGATCCGGACGCTGGGGTCTGTCCAGATTTATCTGAACTAAATAGTTCTGCATTGTTTTTATTTGAGGTCTTTTCGTTTTTTGATAGCAATTCCAATGCTTTTCTATATGAACAAGTTTCTTTACACATAACGTTCCTAATCTCTTTCTCTCTCTGGAACGTAGGACAACTTTTGTCAAAGGACATATGATGACCACCGCAGTTTAGACATTTAAAAATGTTAGTTTCACAATTAGTGTGATTTTGGCCACATTTAGGACATAGGACCTTTTTCCTCGGGCAATACTTTCTTATATGTCCGTACTTCCAACATCCAGAACATTGTGAGACTGGGAAAGTATATGGTTCGACCTTAAACCTACATCCGTATCCATAAACATACGGGGGTAAAGTCGGACCCTTAAAACATATTCTCAAGGTCTCACTATCTACCCAATTGCCTTCATTATTTAAACGTTTGAGTCGTAATAAAGAAATAATCTCAGTGTCACATTTTAACATATTTTGAAGTTCTTCCATTTCAGTTTCTAAGTCTATTTGTTTAATCATTCCATATGAAACACTCAAATCAAATGTCATTTGGCATCTGAGCCCCAACTCAGTTATTTCTGTACAGTTTAATAAGGAATTCGCTTTTTCTTGTGATTCAAATAAAATTAAGACTTTAAAATTGCTTTTATATTTGATTCTTAGTATCTCTTGTATATTATATCTTCTCAACATCTTAGCTAGGGCGATCTGTTTTGGTAATGGTTCTTTAGCAGTGATACAAACTTCAAAAGTTTTTTCAAATGTGTGGGTAGTCATCTCAATTTGTGCGTCACTATTCTTCGACAGACACCGATTTAATCGTTTTGCTTTCCGGTTCACAGTTATAAAGCCCTCCTCATCTGCATCTCCTTCATATTCATTGCTTTCACTTCTCATTCTCTTGCTCCTCTGTATTTCATCAGATTCTAATGTTTTTCTCAATGTACCTTCATCAGGTTGACTAACTAAAACCTCAGCTTCATCTTCACCACTATCACTCAATGATCTAGGCAAACTAGTTAAACTTTGATTACTTTTATCACTCATTATTATAAGTAACGTAAGTACCGACGAGATATATTAAAAGTCATTGGGGATACGGAACGGTTGGGCTAACGCGTGCGCTTGACTCACCGATCCGCGCGCAACTGATGTCTACTATGTTGATATCTCTTTTAGGCGCGCGTGGTACACAATGCGCCGTCGACCTGGGCGGGCTCTGACGACCGCAGGCCCGCACAGTAGGTGGTCGGGACACACTGCTACTTCTCGGGTTCTTCGCGGCTAGGGCGTGAGTTTTGCCTCTGCCTCACGCGGCCTGCTTCCTTGTTTCCTTGCATTAATGTTTCGCAGAAGGTGGTGACTGATTGAACCGGGCCGGACGCGAGAGGACGCCGCCGAGGACCTTGCCTAATAGTGTGGTGAAGCTGGCTGACACTAATTAGAATTGGGAAAAAACGATACCATATCTGATACAATTGAGTCTGAACTGATGAAACTTACGTTTTTTTAACTCGTTTCAGCATTCGCGCCTTCTTCTTGGCTGGGTAGCCTGCGTATGCCAACAGAAGTTCGGCAAAGTCCGCTTCAGTAATACGACCATTTTCATCTGAAATTATTTAATTGAACACCTTTAAGTAAAACTATATATTTTAGCAAATTATCAACATTAAAACACGATCTGAAACAGAGGAAACAGAGCATTTGGGTTATTTTTAAAATACCATGAGTTTGTGTTAGAAACCTTTTTGTTAAATAGTCAATAATGGCTATTTTTCAATCCACTTCAAAAAAAGGAGGGTCTCAATTCGATTGTATTTTTTTATGTTTGTTACCTCATACCTCCGTCATTTATGAATTGATTTGAAATATCGGTTTAGTAGATTGACTTTAAAAAAAATGCTAAAATTCGTTTACTTGGATGACGTATTTTGTTTTACATCCAAGTAATCGAAATTGCGAATTTGCTTTTTTGCGACTTTCCAGTGGTGTTGTTAGGTGTGTCGTACTACTAAAAAGTGAAAACTTTTTTGATTTAAAAGACAAACTACTGAACCAATTTTTATGAAATGGGACCAATCGGTAAGTATAATTTTTCAACTCGGTTCATAAATGACGGAGTTATGAGATTAAAAACAATAAAAATAAAACAACCGTCGAAACACTACAACAGATAAAATAACTTTAATTTTGGAAGTCGGTGTTTTTTGTTGTTTCTTCGTAGTTTTTTTTTTTATTTGGAAGTTGGTTGTATTATTTGTGAAAAAGTTTTTTAAGGATGACAAATAAAAAAATGATTCCTTCCTTGAGCGGAAGGGAGTGTTGTGGACTCTTGCTGACTAAAACCCATCCGTGTTCCTTTCGAACACATTCCTGTACCCTGGCAGGCGCTGGCCCCAGCGGGTGCCGACTACAATGTTGACATCTCTATGTATGCCACATATTGGCCTAGAATGACGAAGAAGGCATCACTTTTCCTTCTAAATGTAAGTATATTATTTTGTAATTGCAAGAAATTAATCAAATACTCACCAGGCTGTTTTCTTTGGAATTCAAGAGATAATATTTCCCTCTGAAGCTGTTGTTGAAAGTCTAAGAACTTTTCAATCGTCAGCTTCTGGTTGAGATGGGGTCCGAAGAAGTATGTCGTCAACGCCGAGTTGATACCCTGTAAGATTTAGAAAGCACTTAGTAAATCATTCATGATCTTGATCATATTCCAGCAAAAGTAAAATACATACTAATAAAGCATGATATAAGAGATTATAAGGCATCTGGAAACCCGTCTATTCCTTTATATTTGTAATGTTGCGCCTGTGTCGAATTTACTATTACCTATGCCAAGATAAGAAGATAATTATGACAACTGAATTTGTCGAATGTTAAAAAGAATTCGAGTGTTGTCACGTTGTAAAACTGCTTTACCTTAAAAGTGTTGCCAGTGTTGGCATGGTCTCGGTGCCTGGAGCCGATGCTGCTCTGCTGTCGGATGAGGAGTGCCACTTTCTCAAACTCCTCGCAGTCGACATCACCGTCACCGTTCAAATCGAACATTCGAAACGCGATCTCAAAATGGCGACGAGAAGCTGAAAATGTTAAGAGAACTAAAATCTGATTGTTGAATATCTGAATAAAAAACCCTATAGGTATGTCTTTCTGGTAAGATAAATAAGCTGTATTGATACAATAACTTGAAAAAAGCAAGAGTCAGAGACGACACTAGGTACCCCACCTAGCACCGTTTTGAAAAACGGCCATTCTAGTCGGTCACTTATAGGTAGTAGGGACACCCACATTTCGACAAGCCGGCTAAAGCGCTTATTACACTACACGATCTATCGGGCTCGATCTGCAGAGACCAAGTGTAGTGTAATAAGAAACAGGGAGTGAGGACCCTGCCGATCGGGTGGCTCCGATCTCCCTGCTCTATCTATCGCCTAGTGTATGTAAGAGACAGGGAGGCAGGGCCCTGCCGCAGTGGCGGCATAGGGTAGATTGGCACCATGGGCGGATTTGTATTGAGAGATTTCCGATTGATTATTTTACTAAAATATTCGATAACATTATCAAAATATTAATCAGAGTACTTAGATATAAATGAGCTTTTGTTTTTTTCCCGTAATAGTTTTTATATCTCGTTACTATCAGTAGCGATGCGTTTTAAAGTATGATATTAGTACAGAAGTAGTTAAGTATAACATTAGGTACTCATTAATTGATGTCTTAAGAGGGAAATTTTGTGCGCCTTCTTTGAATGTACGAGTGAGTTGTACACCCGCACCCGGGGCGGACCAGCCTCCTCCGCCCCCACTCTACGCCGCCACTGCTATTAGGGAGCGATTTCTAGTGTAGTGTAATAATCGGATCGGCAGCCTGACGCCTGCGATATCCTGCCCTATCCCTGGATAGGGCGCCCTAGAAATAGGATCCGATAGATCGTGTACTGTAATAAGCGGTGGAAACGAAACTACGTTTTTACATTAAAAGGAGTTAACCTGCATTACTTATAGAGTTTTGAATTTATGTAGATGTGGATGAATGTAGAGGGAGGCCAAGAAAAGATGAATGTCAACCGTCCGGTTGACAGGATAGAATTGAGGAAAAAAATCAACTACCCCAAGTAACATGGGATAAAGGCAGGAAGACGATGATGAATACAAACGAGCCAACTGCCGGGCACAAGTGCAAATCTTAGCTGCTACTAAGAAACTCCAGGTGGTAAAGCCACTTTGCTTAAACTGCAGACAAAGCTAACGTCTATACCCAGAAGTAAAGCCTGCTACCACTAGAAAATGGCAGTCGTGAATGGTGAAACAATTAAAAAATGTTTCACCCGGCTAGTTTTATTACGCAATAAAATGTTTATAGGCATTGAAAAATAATGCATTGATGCATGTATGATAGCGCTGGCAAATAACAACCGTACCACAGACTAAAACAAACTTCAAAATGGCTGATGACGTAACGGAAAAACGAATCAGTGCATTAAATAAATAAGTGATTTTACGGTTTGAATTCACTTATTTCTAAAGACTACACATCACTTGTCAGAAATAAATACTTAACATAACTAGATTTAGGTATACATTTTGTTGTCCAGGAGTATCGAGAGCTTATAGTGTTAACATTACAAATATAAGAAGGTAATTTAAAAAAATATATTGTATTAACTACCGCCGTGCGGCGCGTTGGCGCGATCGACGCACGGTGACTCGTTATCTTTGTTTTTGTGTTTGAAATCTAAGGGCTCGTTTACACTAGAGGCAAATAAATTATATTAGTTAATTATTTTTTTATGACATATAAGATGTGGTTTTTAGCCGTTTTTTAAATAGTAATAACGATTGTGTATTTTTTATTTCTTTTGTTAGTGGGTTTTGCTCTTTGTGAATTATTGTTTTCCCGTTCTAGTTTTAGGTAGGTATGTGTAAGTAGTGTGCACGCCTGAGAATACGTCTTTGTACATGTATGTTTTCTTGTGAATGTGATTTGTGTGTGTAAGTCTTTGGAAAGACTTTTACGAACTAAAACATTTGTTATCTAAATACATTCTAAGAAATGTTAAAAAGCTTGTTTTTTTTTGTTAATTTTGAGTATGGGGGTCAGATAGTGATTGTGAAATTTATAATCTTATTTAGTGCTCTTTGTAGCTTTTCTAGGTTGTTTTTAGCTGCTGAACCCCACAGTTCTATGAGATATTCAGTGTCGGTTTCATTAATAAATTATAAATAGTGTGGCGGACTTTAAGTGGAAAGCATCTTACAATACGAAGTAATTCCCCTGTTAGGCTTAATTTAAAAAGAACAGGTTTTTTCTATATGTGGTTTCCACGCCAGTTGATTATCCATAATAATTCCGAGATATTTCTACTTTTTAAATTTATTAAATTGACTCCATTAATACTGAGAGGTTTTTGATCTGCGATTTTTTTGTTTATTGCTGCAAATATTATATAGTTGGTTTTGATATTATTGAGTCAATTGTGTGACCAAAATAGAAAAGACAAGTGTCATCAGCATATAAAGAAACATGTCTTCAGGCTTATTTAGTCTATGATATTAATGTAGATTTGGAATAAAAGGGGACCACAAATTGAGCCCAGGGGCACGCCGCAATTAATTACTTTAGATGCGCCAACGTAGTAACCAATTTAACGACCTGTCAGCGTCCGTATAGATAAGATTCAAAAATTTTAAATCATATCTATAGGAAAGCAATTCTAGTTACACCGATTGAGGCAAGTTTATTCATCAAGCTATGGCTAACGGTATCAAATGCCTGTTTCAGGTCTATGAAGATCCCTAAAGCAATTTGTTTCTTGTCTGTGTTAGTTTTGATAGTTGTGATTAGATCTGTTGTTGCTGAAAGAGATTATTGTTTGTAGTATTGGATTTAGATGTAGAACACCATACTGTCGTTGAGGAAGGTACAAACTTAAAAATAGAAAATAGGTAATATGAGATTCTTGATACTTTTGAGTGATTTGGCACTGATACCATCAATAACTGTGCTGGTGCTTGCATTCAGGTCATCAATTATTTTCCTAATTTTATCTGCCGTTGTAGATGATCTGAGAAAGTGTAGTTGCATTTACGGTGTTGTTTAGCGTGATAGTGTAAGTCTAGTTATTATCAAATATCAATTTAGCAGGTACCTGGGGGGCTACTTTCTAAGCCCGAAGTCCGTATTTTCGGGCTTAGTTACGGGTGTTCTACTCCGTATCACCTAACCACTAAGAATTAATGACAACACGATTTGATAGTTACTGTTAAATCGTATTTTCATTCGGTCTTAGTTCGGGTTTGGGACTAATAGTAAGTCCTTAGATGATGCGAAGTAGAATACGCCCGCAACTAAGCCCGAAATTACGGACGGAGGCTTACAGAGTAGCCCCTCAGATTAGCTAGAAGTGTACCTCCAGGGAAATAGTTATTAAAACACTCACATATTTCCATTTCATCAGTAATCAGCCCTATAGGTGATTGTAATTTAGAGGGATCAAAACATTTCTTTAATTTATTATTAGAAAAGTTATTTATCAATTGTCACATCTTAAGGGGTTTACCCTCACATTCTTTGAAAGATTTGCTTTTTGTCGCTTATATATTCTCAGAAACTCTGTTTCTCTCTTTTTTAAACGGTTCTTCTGATTATTTGTTATTTGGATTATCTTGGCAATTTTTCCACAATTAGTTTCTTTTATCTATTTGATTAATTGTGTCCTTATTATCCAATCTGCCCTCGGAGGGTTTAGTATTTTGGTTTTAACTGTTGTTTTTTTGTTGATTGCTGACTGGATTGCTTCATCTAACTCGGTATATTCCTCGCCGATTTTAATAGTCTAGGTCTTCTACAGTTTTATATAAGTTTGCGTATGATGTAGCTTGGAATTTTACTTTTCTAGTAGACTTGAGCTTGTACCTCTTGACTTCTAAGAAGATCTGCTTTAGATACGCGCGCGGGTGAAAACACGCATGAAAGGAAAAGGCCCCTTAATATGAAAAGTCTTTTCTGGTTTAAAATAGCCAAGGCGATAAATTCTAACAAGCACTCAGGAACAATAGTTTTTATAATTTTGTTGATCTCTCACTCTACTGTCAGAAGTAGTTCGTTACTCCTTACTGTCGTTTTTTGCTTCAGGTCCACTATAACTATATTTTTGCTTCTGAGTTCTCTCTTGTAGCTCAGAAACAACATCTTCATAGATGAGACACTCAAGTTCTAGATTTGCTGGTGGGGGTGTTTTTAGGTTTCTCAAGTCAATTTCAATGTTTTAAACTTTGTATTATATATCAGATTTTATCTGGATCTGTTCTGAAACAAGTTCTCTCGTGATAGACTGGAGGCTTTTCATTTCGTCCTAACTGATACATCGTCTGATATTTTATAGAGAATTGTCTTTTGAGTCTCAACAAAACTATTAAATGTTCATTATTTCTTTCCAGAAATCAGCAATTTCCGCCTTTAGATCTTCCTATCATGTTGTTTACTATTCCGAAAAGTATTAAGGCGGGGTTGCAGTACTTTTTAGGATTTTTGAATGTCTGAAAATCTAATTAATTATGAGTTTTTTAATAAATAAAAATCATTACATAAAAATTGAACATACCCTCCAGTAAATCGTAAAGATAGAAACGCGATTTAGAATGATTAGCTCGATACTTTTTTTTATCAAACATGACACTAAATTACAATTTTATACATGTACTGCTAAGAGATTTCATCACGAATATATATAAAAGTTATATCAATAGATAGAGCTTTTTATTTTGAAGTAAATGTTGAAACCATATTGTATAATTTCTTTATCAGTTTTCGCCAAGAAGAAAAAACAATCAAAATTTAGGCATTATTTCACTCGCCGGACAGTCGCTGTTGTTCGTCAAAACACACAGTACTGCAACCTCGCCTTAAGCTTGGAAAGATCTGCTTGTGCTCCTCCACGGGTGTGTGATCAGATTGTTGATCGCATAGTACTCATTGTGGATCAGCAAATTACTATGTAAATTCAACCAGTGTGTAGGCGCAGTATATAGCATAAATTAATATAACAAAAATATGTATTTTTTTAGCATTTCAATCACAATCTATACAAATATTATAAAGCTGAAGAGTTTGTTTGGTCGTGCGTGCTAATCTCAGGAAATTATAATTTTATAATTCAAACCAGTAGGGTTCGCATAATAAAAAATACTTTTAGGATAGCCTGTTTATCGAGGAAGGCTATAGGCTATATAACATCACGCTTCGACCAATAGGAGCGGAACATTAATGAAAATAGTAACGCAGACGAAGTTGCGCGGTTCAGCTAGTATTTTCATAAATTCTGTTGTTACATCTTTCCTACTTTAGGAGGAGAGGCCCGAAGGTCGTATTATGGGCTCAAGCTGCTCCAGAATCTATCTAGAAAAATTTGTTAAAAAGCAACAGCGTTAGCAAAAGTAACAGCGTTGTAGCAATGCTCCAGTATTTTCAATCTTTACTGCATCAGCTGACGGAGTTTCCACCGCCACCCAGGCAGCTGACCGTTGCGTTGTTTTCGTACTTTTAATAATGTGAACAACTCGTCTAGTGAAGTTTTATTCTTCGGCTTAAGTACTATTACCTATTTAATTTTACAAGTTCATGTCAGCAGCTGATTGATATTCCACCCTCCACCACGCAGCTGACCATTGTTTTTCAACTCAGTATGATGTCATCTATTCATAAAAAAAGGTTTCAGCCGGCCGGCGTACTATGACTCTTTTTTTGTAAAACTTTCGGAACCAACAACACCCAAACCCACCGCTTCTTGAGCAGCTGACCATCCGTTTACATACTAGGTTATATCACCATACACGATCTACTATCTATGTCAATATCAGCCGGCTTACTATGACTTTTTTATTGGCAACGGCGTATAATAGGCCACACTACATCGTCCCCATCGATCTGAACAATTAAAACCGGCCAACTGCGAGTCGGACTCGCACACGAAGGGTTCCATACCATAAACCTTAGTTTTTATTTGTTGTTATAGATAAGTTTGCCTGCAAAAGTAACTAGAAAAAAAACGGCTAAGTGCGAGTCGGACTCGCGCACCGAGAGTTCCGTACAAACCTGTAGGTATTATATTATAAGCAAAAGTTGCGATTTATGATTTATGACGTATTAAAAAAAAAACTACTTACTAGATCTCGTTCAAACCAATTTTCGCTGGTAGTTTACATGGCAATATACATCATATATTTTTTTTAGATTTATAATTCTCTTATTTTAGAAGTTACAGGGGGGGTACACACATTTTACCACTTTGGAAGTGTCTCTCTCGCAAACTGTTCAGTTTAGAAAAAAATTATATTAGAAACCTCAATATCATTTTCGAAGACCTATCCATAGATACACACATCCCACACGAATGGGTTTGATGAAATAACATTTTTTGAGTTTCAGTTCTAAGTATGGGGACCCCTAAAATTTATTGTTTTTTTTTTTTCTATTTTTGTGTGAAAATCTGAATGCGGTTCACAGAATACATCTACTTACCAAGTTTTAACAGCACAGTTCTTATAGTTTCGGAGAAAAGTGGCTGTGACATACGGACGGACAGACAGACAGACATGACGAATCTATAAGGGTTTTTGCCATTTGGCTACGGAACCCTAAAAAGGAACCATGAACAATTTTCAATTGACAAGCTATAATTCATAGGCGTTCTTACAAATCAACAGAATTTTATAAAAAAAAATCTCACCTATACATACTTGGGTGAAGGTCGATGTTTGTCCGTCTCTACCGATTATTAGATTTGTTAAAGCATATTTGTCGCTTATACAGCACTAGATACTAAACTCCTAGACAACACCGTTGTACGATAAACTAAAGGGGTTAGTACCCAGTTAAATCTCGCGCCCACGGGAACAGAAAATCGTTAGATTCGCTCATGCTCTGTACGATTCCCCAACCCCTCGGATGCTGCGTTAATAGCTATATCTAGGTCGATCTGTATATATGCGAGTACGAACTAACCACATTTACACTTGTTACAATGTCTACGACAGGAATCACATAAACGAATAAAATTACAGTATCCCAGACAATTATATTACTGGACGTGACAAAATGTTATTCCCAATGAAACGTTTTCGGTCGAGGATGAAAGCAAAAGCCTTTGTTTATTTGAGATGCGGAGCAAAGACCGCAGCTTTTCTGTTTTGGGCGACGCTTTACATGGTTGTAATGAAAATGACAATATTCAAAAGTAGTGTGAATACTCCAGTGAAGGACTGGTCCATACTACCTGACAATTACAGCAGGTGGATGGTAATGTGCTATTTTCTAGTAGTGTTACAGACAAGTTGTTAAGTGTAGTGATAGTGTTAATAGTGTCATTATAATAGTTGCAGAATCCAGACACAGTGAGCAAAGTTGATTCAGATTCGGATAGCAATGTTGTGTGGTCGGAGCCAGACAACGATACGCTTTTAGAACTGGAGAGGCGCACAGAAACAGTTCATGAAGTGTGTCACAAAAGGAAACTCTTCACGCAGCCAATTAACAACAAAGAGTTCTTTGTTGACAATAAACATAAACTAGTATGGTGCAATATTTTCAAAGCCGCCAGTTCTTCTTGGATGTATTATTTTAATATTTTGGGTAAGTTTTCAGGGCGAGTTATGATTTTGATTTCGAAGTCTATCAATGGCTGTTTCTTTATTGTAATGAAAAGTAAAGAATTTGTATAACCCACACATATACACCCACCTAAGTAAAAAAATCTGTCCATTTATTTTTCAGGGGGATACGACAAGAAGTTTTTGGAAAAAAGTAAAGTACAACCTCTGACTTTAGCTAGACAAAAATTTCCTCGACCCAGTGTGAAAGAACTCAAAGAGGCATTAAATGCACCAGGTGTCATATCACTTTTAATAGTGCGGGATCCCTTTGCGCGGTTACTATCAGCTTATCGTGATAAGCTGGAGATTCAAATTAAACCATACTATAGAAAATTCGCGCGAGCGATAATCTCAAAATATAGAAAGAAAACGAAAGCCCCTTCCGGGGCGCCTAAACTTTCAGGACCTACATTCAAAGAATTTGTTCAGTATTTGGTGGATCAATATAATACTCCAGGATACGTGTTTAATGAACACTGGGCTCCGTATTATACATTTTGTTCGCCTTGTGCGGTGTACTTTAGTGTGATAGCGAAAGTAGAAACATTAGCTAAGGATTCAATGTATGTGATACAGCAATTAGGACTTGGTCATTTATTAAGTATAAAGGTTGGTGAACGTAGGAGGAAGCAATTACGTTCTGTAATGAATCAGTCCCGTGATGGTAGGAACACGACTGCCTTGTTGAAGCATTATTTTAGCCAAATTGACGAAAATTTGCTAAATAAATTGTTGGAAATATATGGTGTTGATTTTGAAATGTTCGGATATGATACGAATATTTATAAAAGTTACGTTAAAAATAAAAATTAAAGTGGTTATCGATTTAAAACATTGTTTTATTTAAGTAAATGTATGTAAGGGATCAGAACTAGGTAGTTTCTTTATTAAGTCCTGGGAAAATATACGTGTTTGTAAATTACATTTACGTCTTATAATAGTTTTTATAACAAATTAAGTATTTTTTGGGGAAAGCACCAAGATGAAAATATCACATCAAAAACATCAATGTGAAAAAGGGAGCCAAGTTCAAAGTTATTAATATCCGTGATTTTCGACTTCAGCGAAAAAAGAATTGATAAGATAAACTAAGGTTGAAGATTTGACTTGGCACGCGACAAAACAGACAGTCAACTACTCATTGACTACAAACTATACTACACTAGCTATTGCCCGCGACTTAGTACGCGCATATTCCCGTGCCCCCTACACTCCCCAAGGAAGCTATATACCTACCAAATTTCAGCTATAGACTACGACCAGTCGTTTCAGCTAATATTTGTATGTCCTACAGATAGATTGTGTGAAATGTCCAAGTATATTATTATTATTATTATTATTATTTTTTTTTTTTTTTTTTTTTTATTATTATTATTATTATTATAGTTGTTCCGGGTCTGGCTGTTTGTGTATGTGACTTTGTATGTTTGTAAACGCACCCACGATACAGGAGAAATTCCTAGTGTAGGGCAACGTTTTTTTAACCTCTGGCGGACCGCCGGGTGAAATTTCACCCAGCAAGTGAGTATTTCTGTTGAGCCCCGCTGGGTCCAATTGGACCCAGCACACCGCGACTGATTAAAACTTTATTTTCGTGTTTAGTAAGCTTTAGAATCGTTTGTCTACGAATATTCTCTATGGCGTATAAAATTTGCCGACTCTAGAAAAAAAAACATACTAAAAAGATGACACCTGACATTTCTAAAACTCTTGTCAAAAGTTTCTATGTCTCGGTGATTTCGCGCGCAATGGTGAAGTTATTTTAGTGAATTTTGTGTGTTTTTAGTGCAATATTCTAAGGTAAGTGGATAAATAATCATTTATCACTATTTCCTACAAGTATGTAGCTAGTTTTTTGCATGAAATAACATAACAAAACTTGTTTAGTTGAGCCAACAAAAGTTACGTAATTTCGAGTGTTCGCTAAGGTCAACATTGTTATTGTTTGGGTTTCTGGCAATGTTTACAATTAAAGTAAGCATATTGTAACGATTTATAGTTAACAATGCGTTGATGAATATATAGGTAGTATTCTACAAGCTTTTCCAATTGGAATCTGTTTGATATAACTCTGATAATCGTTATCAAAATAGCGCATTGAATTACGCAATAAAAAACAACAAATGGCGCCGCGCTTTATGAAGTTTGAGCTTGAATATTGCTATAATCGGCTATAGAACTCGTATAAAAGATCATTGTCATTAGATTACTTGTCTTTTCATAAGCTAGATCCCAAAAATTGGTGTAAATTGATGCAATAGTTTTGTCAGAAATAACATAAACAGCAACATAACTACATTCAGCAAGTTCTCTCATTTCAATAGGATATATTTATTTCTCGAGTACTAATAAGAGTTTTGTTTATACTTAATTTCATGACGACATAATTATGGAACCCGAAACCGTTTCAACTGCTCGGATACAAGCTACAGAAACGCCGCGATAACGTTTTAAGTGGCTCGGGTCAGATTACACTTACGGTAAGCGACCGCCCGCGGAGCGGCGCGGGACGCAAGGTCCGCAAGGGTAGTGACGTATGAAATGTGTGAAGTCCGCCAGAGGTTAAAGAAGAAGGAGGAAGAAGAAGTAGTTTTAGCTGTGTGTTGTCCGTCAGTAACGGATTAAAATTATATATTTGGATAGGGTGGGTTTCTGTATTGAGGTGATCAGGTGAGATAGTGGTTAAACGGGCACACGATTGACCACTATCTCACCAAAGTTGTAAAAAAAAGGAACATGTCAAATCCTGCTTTGACGCTGGTTTTCAGGCTAAAGTAATGATGCCTTAAAAAATTCTCCGCCCTGTAATCCCCTTAGAAGTACACACGGATGATTAACATGACACCAGGTTACGCAGTTTAAATATCATGTGTAGCTTAATGCCGGTAGTGAGGTAAAATCTGTGTTGATACTGATCCCGGCGAGGGTTTAATTATAGCCCTTTTAAAAAAATATTTATGAAGGTACTTACTTGACAAAACTGTCAGAAGAAATATGTAGTCGCTAAACGTGATGAGACCTGAAGAACCAAGTTTGTAGAAAATGGAATCTTCGTCGAGGTCGAGGTTCAGACGTTGGCTGATGCTCTGTGAGAAAACACAACGGTTAGCAATACAGCAGTAAAACATAAAATAATAAGCTAATACATACATCGTTATATGCCCCAAAACATAAAACTAATGAAATTAACTAATAGCAAAGTAATTATTACCAACGATTATTTAGAGATTTTATCATATTTTATTTCTGTAATCAATCCTAAGTAATAAAACGTCAGTAAAAGTAAAATATGTACTACTAAAACAAAATAAAGTACTTTAAGATATTGAAACATAGCTATAATAATGTAAATTGTGCCAACTAACGCTAGTAAAGAAAAGTATATAGGTACTATTAATGCAATAAATATAATGATAAAATCACGGCATGCTATGGAGAGGATGGTTGTGTATGCAGCTGTTTTACGGGATCTAAGACCCTTTACGCCTGAAGTAGCTTAAACAGCGCAGAGCTTAGGTCTGTAGCAGAGTATTACATTGTGAATAAACAAGATCCTCCTAAAATCTATAGTGATCTAGACTAGATTGAGGCACAAAGTGGCCAACGGCGATGACATGATCATTGACAGGGATATACCGAGTCAAAGAAGTGCACTTGAAATAAATAAAAACATTACGAGGTCGAGAGTAGTCGAGAAATAGGAAGAGGAGAAAGACAGTACCTCATCGACGTTCTGAAAAGACAAGAAAGTGATGTGAGTGGCTGAAGAGATGGTGCTAACTGTGCAAGAGTGTCCAACGACAGTTTAGGTTGCTATGAAGCAATAGGTAGACTAAATAACATCTGTGATTAGGTAATGTGTTCCTAAAGATTGGATATGTGAAAACATTAATATGGAAAATATTAAGTGAAATACTTTTTGTAAACTTTCTTTATTCTTCTTGAAGATTATCTGCTCCCTCTATAATAAAGAAATCTTCTATTAAAGTGCTATTTATAACTTTAATATTATTGTATGTCATGTACAGTCAAAAGTTCAATTGGTACATTTTGTAATACATAATTTAGAGAGTTAAAGTGGGAATCTTTAAACAGCAGTGAATATTAAGTTAAATTAGTGCTGGTGCACATACTGTATTATTAGTTATAACGGATACAGAATTAGTCACATGATAGATTATGGACATCTTAATGTATTGTATAATAATACCATTTATGTTCAATGAAATGAAACTTACCTTAGGATCATATCTTCTGTACTGATCTAATCCCAAACCTGGTAAGAGAAATAAAATGTATTGATATTATAATTTATCAATATAAACCTTATATGTATAAGTAGTTTTTTTTCAAATAGCATGATTTTATATTGCATTTGAAGTGATATTGGGCTATGATCTCTGAAATAGAATAAGGATAGTTATAAACCTGCATTCCACCAATTATTTCTCAAGAAATATGGAGGATGGTGCCATCAATAGCATACAAAGCCAGACAACTGGCTTCTGTTGATTATTTCTCAAGTTGGTTATAGGTGTTTTTGTGTTCTAACCAATAACACATTCCTAGACCTGGGGATTGAACCCAGGACTGCATAGTCAGCAGTCAAACACATATCAATGAGGCAATAAACCCTTCTAGATGAATTTTTCAACATAGTAAATATGCAGGTAGCAGCCAGATGAGAATTGTTGAGTAAATTGAAAGATTTGCCTATGACCAATAAAAGCTTGCTTTTGGCTAATGATGATGGAAAAATACTGTGCTGTGTACATAATTTACCATCAGGTTGTTTGACACCAGGTGTCATAGAGCGCAGGAAGTCATCGGGGGTCATGAATATCTCATGTTGGTCATGATGCTGTGCTTGAAGAGTGGCAAAGTACCGAAATACCTTATCCGGAGTGGAATACTGACGCATACGGTTTTCATACTCAATAATCTATCCAGCAGCGTCCAGGATAAAAAACATTATTTAAATGTTAAATCAAAATTATCCATTTTCTATTACTAATCAAAAAAAAAATTATTCAAGAAAAATAAAAGTAAAAAACAACAATTCTACACAGGTGCAATGAAATTTAGAGACTGATGTATAGCAGTACTCCATTGTGTTACCTATACTTGAAATGTTTATATTGATAGTAGATAGTTTCACTGCTTCTGAGTAGCAAAGTCTAAAAACTAAAATAGTATAAAATAAAATACCATCAGGCTGTTTCATGCCCGGAGTGATGGCTCGCAAAAAGTCATCAGGTGTCATATAAATCTCTGTGTGTTCACCAAATGTCACCTTAACTGTGGCAAAATATCTGAATATTTTGTCTGGGGTTGAATATGATCTCATTCGATTTTCATATTCAATAATCTGTAGTAAATAAAAATAAAATTACAAACTAGAAAAAATAAATCAAAAGAATAAATTAATAATAAAAAAGAACTGAACAATTATTTTTAAACAAACCTTCCTATCTCGAAAGCCAATTTTTTCTTTTCTATATCTCTTCTTTTTATTATCAACTTCACTATCTGAGTCCGATTCTGATATTTCTTCAGCAGCATTTATGGAAGGCAATAACTGATGCTGAGCCCTGGAATTGAGAGGGTGTTAACAAAATTGGATCATAGTAGGTAAATAAAATAACCATGCAGTGGATCATGTACCATACAGTCAATATGACAAACCAATGCTAGATTTCAACCTATACTATCTATATTAATGTTATAAAGTTGAAGAGTTATTTTGGTTGAACATGCTAATCTCAGGAACTACCAGTTCAAATTGAAAGATTATTTTAGCGTTGGATAGCCCATTTAACCTCTGGAGTCCAGTACGTTTATTAGGAAAAAACGCTATCGCTACGTTGTTTATCTAATGATTTAACCTCTGGAGTCCAATAGGACCAGAGATAGACAGAGCAGGAAATAGTAGAGAGAAGGACTGGTCAGATAGTTGTAGGATATGCAGTGACATGTAGGGAAATAATTAGAGTGGCCTTAACTTATCAAAATTCATAAAATTCTTTGGGTTTAGTTTACAAGTCCCCAGCACCAGCCGATCATAACTGAACTTATTAATGTTGGCTCAAGCATCCAAATAAAGTTGAACTCACCAGAATTTATAGGAAGTATAGGCGGCTGCACCAAATAAGGCAGAGTACCATAAATATTTATAGGAATATCCATTCCAGTGCTTATCATAGTTTCTATTGGTACTATAATTTCGCTGTAAGTCGAATTTTTGATTTGATGGTAGTGCCAGTATCCGAGATGTTGTACGCATACATGATACTTTACGTACCACAACAATTTCGGTTGGAAATTTTAGCAGTCGAGAAGAAAGACTACACATTTTGGTACAAATTGATTAGATAAATTAAAAATAACTTTTACAGCACGTATTTTAACATTTTTGACAGAAAAATGGTTTCCTTTCCTATTCTATTTAGAATCTATTCTAATTTGACATAATAGGTCAGTGTTGCCAGATGATGATCTAGCATTCCCCCCAAATCTCACCCGAAATCCCCCCAAAATGTTAGTGTTTTGAGAAAAAACCCCCAGTAATTGGAAAAATATTTATTTATTTATTTAAAAAAAAAAAAAATCAGCAATTGCTTCCATGACTGGATCAGCATCTCCACTTGCGTCGTCTGCAGTTCCATACATTTTCTCCGAGTAAATTTTTGGATTTCTCTGCGAGCTAGACGGGCGTGCGAGGTGTCCAGAGACGCGTCTCGTCGCGAACAAGCCCACGGGAACGTTTTCAGAACTACGTTGGGAAGAAAATTTTTGAAAAGTGGGCAAAAAAAACACTTTTTTATCTCTCGAGCATCTTTGAAGTTGGTTTACAATTTTAATATTGGGTCACTTTCCCACTCCTTTCTGTACCTTCTTACATAATTTTGTTTTGATAGTGCCGTTATCTTCAACAAGGCATCTGCGCCTTGAGAGACATGTGAGAGACCACATAGGAGCACTCACTGCTTTTTATCAACGTTGTACACTCAATGGCGGTTGGTGGCGGCAAAAACCTGTTTATTTATCTGACCGAGCGACCGACCGCAACTGAACGGAACGGAACTCGGCTATCATCGTTCATCGTCGTGCGCTGCCGATGCAAACTGTGGGTGTTTGTGTACGTTTCTATGGTGCGTTCAAATTAAGTAGTGAGTGGTGGAATTAAATAGTGGTGGTCGCGTTCAGTTATAAAACTTTTTCCAAAAAATCCTCCAATTACCTCCAAGCCAATTTTTTTCCCCCCGCTGAACCCCCCAAAGGATTTGTCCCCCCAAAAATCCCCCCGTGGTCTGAAAATACCCCCAAATTTGGGGGGAATCCCCCCCATCTGGCAACAGTGTAATAGGTAGGCATTGACTGATTGACAAAATGACAATGACATTGACAAAAACAATCGGTTCTCGGCTACGTCAGTGGAGGTATAGATAAATATGGAGTCCAGACTTGGAACAACTGTTTGAGTCAAATACCTACGCAATTCTATCTCACTCTATGGTGGCCGACTTCTCTTTCTTGTGTGGACTTAGTGTGGAAATCTCTTTTATGAAATCTCCTTCTAACTTCTTAAAAAGACTCACCAAACTAACAGAATCTGAAGTAAAACACTTTTAGATAATGTGTCTACAAATAAATAGTTGAACTACGATTACTTATATAAAAAATCCTTAAATTGTAGATCACGGATGCTTTTCGTGATTGGCATATAATGTGAATTTTAATCCCATTTCCTTGGAATTTGGTAGTGTGGCAACATTGACCGCCATATTTCAAGTTGTCAGTAAAAATGTTCCAACATGGCGCTTGTTTACATTACGGTTCACAGCTTCGTTTGAAATATTTGTCTGTAATTGAAGGTATAATCAAAGAAATGGTGCACAGTTGTGAAGAGCATGGTTGCGGTAATACGTGGTGTCCAGGAGGTGATATACAATTTCACGTGAAAGTGTTTAAATCGTGATTTCTGACATTGAGTCATTTTAAACATATTTCTTTGTTTTTTCTATGAATTACTTCACATAACGCTTAACCAATGTGTTAAACGTACTAATAAATGAGTATACTGATAACTATGTCAATATCAAATAGGTTTTCATCGATTTTCATTGACTTAGTGCAATTTTATCTTTTTGTTTACATCGGAAGTAATTTTGAAGTAGTGTGACCATATTGAGAATATACCTGGGACTTTCTCCGGGATCTTTAATATTAAATGTGAACATGTTTCTTAGTCATTAAATCATATACATACTCATACGGGGAACGAATGTCTGTTATTAGATATTTTGTAATTAATTATTTAGAGCATAAAATAATATAACAACAATGTTTTTTCTTTATTTCTTAAAAATAGTACTCAGAGGAAACTGTAGTCATCCATTGCATCATTGAAAATGAAATTTTATGAAAGAGCATTTTCAACAACCTAATGGGAACCTCCACACACAGTATTATGTTTCTAGCAATATAGTAGTTGACATATTATGGCAAAAAGTAATGTTCTTGATATAATTTTCAGATATCAAGTGACACGTGAAGAGTCTATAGTGAAAATAGCTGATCTGGCTACACCAAGTGCTAATTTTGGCAGTTAGAGTAAATGACATCGAAAATAAATAAATATTGTATCATTTATATCACAACATTTTACTCCTCTGTTACAAGAAATTAACCATCCGATCATGAACTCAATTTATTGCAATGAAATGCATGAAACCATACTGCTTAAAAAATAGCAAATACTATTTTTAACAAGCATATTATACGTGCTTACTTATGAGTCATACAGAAAATATACTCAGTGATTAACGTGGGTGGAGACAGAAACTACACAGAGCAATGATCGTTAGTCATGTATAAAAGAATAGTTACTAAATGATTTTAATTTGGAAAGTGTTTTTATATAATTACTAGCACTTCGCCCGCGACTTCATTGGAGCGGGTTAACTAAGTACTCCATGAACTTCATCTCCTATATATCCGTGTTAATAATAAAATAACCATTCAAACTTTTATACTGTAACAAACGGCTTGTTTTATGCGTAATTTGTACGCATAGGTACATATTGTCCACTCAACGGAAAGCAACTACTTACCAAGTGCTGTCCTGAGAAAACAGAATAACGGTCACCCTACTTAGAAAGAGAGGGTTAGACCACATTGAGCGAGATAGCGATACTTCATTTCTGCTTCAAGTAGGTATTCGAAGTGTGGACTCAAATGGTTCTCGGTCTCGGTCTCGCTTGACAGCGCTGACGTATATTCGTCAGTGCTTGACATGGTGCTTGACAGTATATTGTGTGGAATAGTGAGGCAACAACAACAACCACAACATGATTTTTTTGCGGCGTCAATATCTGGCTTCCTATTTTTTGTTCAGGTTTCCAAATAATCCCATCCACTCATAGCAAAATTAAATGAGCTAGATGCGTTATGTAGAAACTCAAACTATTAGAGGTTTAAACAATCCCAATATTATAAATCCTACATAAATTCGTTTAAAATCTACAACATTGATATAATAGCGGCCCATCCACTAACGTTCATTCCTACCGGAATGTACAATCCTCACGGAATGAACGCCAGTGGATTTGCAAGAGCGAGAAAGAATGACGGTATTAAAACCCGCGACCCCTCCCGTCGCGAAGGACGCGACGCGCTCTGTGATCAAGTTAGTGCCTGTTTATTTGTCCGGCGTGATTGATCGCTCGTTTGTAATCATTTTGTGTTCGTCTTCGTCCCGTAGGTACGGATACAAATGTTTCTTTTTTTTTATGCAAAACGGGGAAACTCTTGGCCCAAATCTCACCTGATGGAAAGTGATGATTAAGCCAAAGATGGAAGCGAGTTTCACCCGGAATCCTCTTACACAGAGGAACTGGCTATCATACCTCTAACTGCCGGAACACAACAATGCTGTTAACATTGTTGTTATGGCGACAGACTTAGACATGATGGTGGTAGCTTTGCCAGGCGGACTTAGAACAAGTCCTACCACCAACCAAACCGAGCAAAAAATTTGCCCCCGCTGGGAATCGAACCCGGGACCTCTGGGTCTGAATCAGGTGGTTTAACAACTAGACCACGGAGGCGGTTAGTAGATACCTGTTTAGCACCACCCGGGGACCACGTGTAGGGATTCGCTGCAGGGTATTAGCGGCCCTTCCACTAACGTTCATTCCTACCGGAATGTACAATCCTCACGGAATGAACGCCAGTGGATTTGCAAGAGCGAGAAAGAATGACGGTATTAAAACCCCGCGACCCCTCCCGTCGCGAAGGACGCGACGCGCTCTGTGATCAAGTTAGTGCCTGTTTATTTGTCCGGCGTGATTGAGCGCTCGTTTGTAATCATTTTGTGTTCGTCTTCGTCCCGTAGTAGGTACGGGTACAATTTTTTTTTTTTTTTATGCAAAACGGGGAAACTCTTGGCCCAAATCTCACCTGATGGAAAGTGATGATTAAGCCAAAGATACCTACCATACCTCTAAATGCCGGAACACAACAATGCTGTTAACATTGTTGTTATGGCGACAGACTTAGACATGATGGTGGTAGCTTTGCCAGGCGGACTTAGAACAAGTCCTACCACCAACCAAACCGAGCAAAAAATTTGCCCCCGCTGGGAATCGAACCCGGGACCTCTGGGTCTGAATCAGGTGGTTTAACAACTAGACCACGGAGGCGGTTAGTATCACCTGTTTAGCACCACCCGGGGACCACGTGTAGGGATTCGCTGCAGGGTATTAGCGGCCCTTCCACTAACGTTCATTCCTACCGGAATGTACAATCCTCACGGAATGAACGCCAGTGGATTTGCAAGAGCGAGAAAGAATGACGGTATTAAAACCCCGCGACCCCTCCCGTCGCGAAGGACGCGACGCGCTCTGTGATCAAGTTAGTGCCTGTTTATTTGTCCGGCGTGATTGAGCGCTCGTTTGTAATCATTTTGTGTTCGTCTTCGTCCCGTAGTAGGTACGGGTACAATTTTTTTTTTTTTTTTTATGCAAAACGGGGAAACTCTTGGCCCAAATCTCACCTGATGGAAAGTGATGATTAAGCCAAAGATACCTACCATACCTCTAAATGCCGGAACACAACAATGCTGTTAACATTGTTGTTATGGCGACAGACTTAGACATGATGGTGGTAGCTTTGCCAGGCGGACTTAGAACAAGTCCTACCACCAACCAAACCGAGCAAAAAATTTGCCCCCGCTGGGAATCGAACCCGGGACCTCTGGGTCTGAATCAGGTGGTTTAACAACTAGACCACGGAGGCGGTTAGTATCACCTGTTTAGCACCACCCGGGGACCACGTGTAGGGATTCGCTGCAGGGTATTCTCCTACGGACGCGGGTTACTCGGCCCCCAAATGTTGTTGCAAAATGAAAATAATCCATAGGTAAAGATAATTCAAAATGACGATCATTCCTTTTAAATGACAACAATCTTCTTAAAATGATAGGATTATAACCATCCACAGACACGCAATCCCTCGGTATGACTGAAAAGATGCAAACTGACAGGAATGTACCAAAACGTGTGTATGGTCACTGAAGGATTGTTTTTCCTGTCGAACTGGCGTGTTGTGATAAAGTCAGGGGAAAGAACGTAGGATTGTGGTTTAATTAGTGGCTGCAACGGTTTTATTTTATCCCGTCGCTTTTCTGTACAGTTTGCACAACGGGACAAGTCGGAAGAAATGAACGTTAGTGGATGGCCCGCTATTCTCCTACGGACGCGGGTTACTCGGCCCCCAAATGTTGTTGCAAAATGAAAATAATCCATAAAGATAATTCAAAATGACGATCATTCCTTTTAAATGACAACAATCTTCTTAAAATGATAGGATTATAACCATCCACAGACACGCAATCCCTCGGTATGACTGAAAAGATGCAAACTGACAGGAATGTACCAAAACGTGTGTATGGTCACTGAAGGATTGTTTTTCCTGTCGAACTGGCGTGTTGTGATAAAGTCAGGGGAAAGAACGTAGGATTGTGGTTTAATTAGTGGCTGCAACGGTTTTATTTTATCCCGTCGCTTTTCTGTACAGTTTGCACAACGGGACAAGTCGGAAGAAATGAACGTTAGTGGATGGCCCGCTATTCTCCTACGAACGCGGGTGACTCGGCCCCCAAATGTTGTTGCAAAATGAAAATAATCCATAAAGATAATTCAAAATGACGATCATTCCTTATAAATGACAACAATCTTCTTAAAATGATAGGATTATAACCATCCACAGACACGCAATCCCTCGGTATGACTGACAAGATGCAAACTGACAGGAATGTACCTAAACGTGTGTATGGTCACTGAAGGATTGTTTTTCCTGTCGAACTGGCGTGTTGTGATAAAGTCAGGGGAAAGAACGTAGGATTGTGTTTTAATTAATGGCTTCAACGGTTTTATTTTATCCCGTCGCTTTTCTGTACAGTTTGCACAACGGGACAAGTCGGAAGAAATGAACGTTAGTGGATGGCCCGTTAATATCTGTCATCGGAAAGTGGCAAACTTCGTAAGATTATAAATAATTTGAGAGATTGTAAACTTTCGTTTAATTGTCAACTGGACATTTGGAATGCTTTTTACGCTTCAAAATTTGATAGTTTATAATTTCTCGATTTCGACCTGCCAAAATTGAATCTCTGGTGATCTTGGTAGGAGCCAGTGTAGGAGCAGTGGAACGATTCTAGCAAAAAGAGAGGCAGATTCTTCATGCTGTGCAACCCATTATAAATCAAAAACTTTGGTTTTTGGTTGGCAAAACTGTTATATCTGTTCTTTGCAGAATCCGTTTAGGTTTTTGCTGTACCCCCGTTTTTTGCCATAAAATCCGCATACGTGACTCGTCCCTCTGTAAATGCGGAATGGGAGAGGGTACATACTTTCGCTCAATATTTTTTGAATGTCCACACAACGTCTCCGATCCGTTCCTTATAAAAACAATAAAATTCTAAGATTTTTTACGTTTTCGATAAAAATCATAGTTCGCCGCACTTTCATATGTGCACATGCTACGGCTACGGCAGGCTACAGCTGGTGATTCTGGTGAACGACTGATTACGCGCATACACTATTCTAAGAAATAAGACCAGGAATGATTTTTTAAAAACAATTTCTAATACTACCTCACAAAATAAATTCACCACAAACAACTTTACAACAAAAATGATTTTTACTTCTAAATTAGCTAACACAAAAATAGTACGAAACTAATGAATCTAAATAAGACCTAGAAACAATCTGCCTATCACGAAACAATTAGCAAAAGTTAAGTATAATCGGACAGAGTAGCGACCTATCTCAACAAAGGCGAGCGCAAAAAAGGGGCGACTGGGGCGAGCCCACAGGCGAGCCCGAGTGAGGCGCCGAGTTTTATTAACTCTCCCCACTCTTGCCATTCCTACTCCTACACTATATTATTATCATTCAAATTAGGCATAATCATCATTTGATTTGTTTTCCTTGTCGGTATGATTTTAGCCACAGACATATAAATTATATGTCTGTGATTTTAGCGAACTTCGCGTACAAGCCAGTGAAACACACCCTTACATATCAATCAGACCACTGAGAATCTACTACCTGCGCCAGAAAATATAATCGATAGGGCCTCCTTTTACAATCTGTGAACAGTAAACTTCAATTTTGACAGTCCACGGCTTTCGAGAACAGACGACTGACGGTGGCAGCGAATCAGCGAAAAGCATGAATTTTTGAATTCTTTCAATCAAATTTGACTGTGCTTGCCAGACAAGACAATTTACTACACATTCGAATAGTGTCGAAGGTAAATTATTAATCAAGATAGAATAAACTTAGGAAATCATAGCAAAACGAGTACGATGAAATAGGAAAGAACGAATATACATTTTGATTCATCAAGTTCTCGCCGCAACATACCTATCGTAAATTGGTACGTGAAAAGAGTGAGTTATATAACCTTGAATCACGAGACTTCAGTATTGATCAGTTAATTTTTTGTGAATTTACCAAGTGAGGGTAAAACTTATCAGGTATGTAACTATTATTTTTGTAGTGTAAACGCAAATCCGCATTATATGACGCAACGAGTGTAAAAGAGGTTAGGAAAACTGGAGTACCCCAGTGATACATGTAGTTCTAGAACACTTCATAGTAAAATAATAATTGTAACAGAATTGATGATTATATAATCTTCTCTTTCTTACTATGCAATTAGAAAGCAATTTATACTTTGGGGTACTGTGTCACTATTAAAGACACTCAGCTCCTTTCTATTCCTCTCTAATCTGACATATGTTTTCAATTTTACTTCTATTTTACTCATGAGAGGTGCGAAACAATTTATTGTTTCTACACAGCACCTGGTACACTTGACTTGACATGTGAAGGGGATTTTTCAAGGGTTTCTGTGTTTGTTGATCCCAAATTAAAGCTATTTTAGCCTCTATAAAGTTTGATTAAAGTGTGATTCAATCTTTGTGATATCACAAGAATAGAAAAAACAATCCATAGCAAAATCGATGCCTCTATAGTAATTAGTCCAAGTGTTCTAGATGTATCAAAAAAACAACTAAGCTTGGCCCATGTAAACACTAGTAATTTCTCTGATGGCCTTGAACTATTTAATCAAGTCTATAAATAATTTCTCAGCATGTGTGGTGCATCTATATAACAGTTTTGACTGCCTGCCAATTTTTTTCATAAAAGAAAGTAGATAGGAAATGTAGTCCTTTAATTATTGTTCTACTAAATTATTATCTTAACTAACAAAGTAAGATCTTATGTAACAAAGTAAGGATAAAACACAAACTGAATTAGTTATGGATTGGAAAATAAATCGTAACTGTACATGAAAATATTTAAGAATACACAGAATAATAAGGATCTTTAACTTCATTGATCAAAATATGAATACCAGCTTTTGGACTTAATTCTCATTACAAAATATCTCTGCATGTTTTAACCACAAAATAGTTTTTTTTTTAAATATTTGAATGTGCCAGTTACTGTGACATTGACAATGCTGTGTCCTAAATTCTCTAGTGTTATCTTTCTGTTTATGGACCACATCTATGCCACAAGCAGCTTAAAATCATGTTTTCGTTACATTGTATTCTTATTATGATAATTTATATATTTTGAACCTGTCACAAGTAATTTGCTGTACATTAATAAATTGAAAACAGGAATCTCTGTGTAATCTTTAGGATTGTCCTAAAATAATTTTGACAGAGTAACAATAATTTATTTGCATCAAACTTTTACATGAAACACATGGTAGTACATAGACTTCCAGGTAAATTAGGTATTCAATTGTGTGGCAACACCAGCACCCTTGTTAAGTTGAGAAGACAACTTGTGTGTAAGATACTGGGCCTGTCCATTAAGTAGAAGCACCCTAATTGTGAGTGTATGTGTGTGTACATGGGACTGTATGTGTATGTGTGTGGTGTGGGTCTGTGTGAGAGAAAGTGTAATACTTTTCTTTTTTTTATGGTTTTTGTTAAAGGTTCTGATTAGTGTTTGTGTTAGTATAGTATTAGACTGGAGTTATTTTAAGCAGGAGCAGTACTCCTTTGACCATAGAGATCAGCGGGTCTAAAAAGGCCACTTTAGCAGAATCAGAAAGCGAATCATCCTACCGTCACTGGTAAATTTTCTCAATTATCCTTGTCCTTAATTTGTCAGCGATAAAGATGAAAATGAAATTGGACAGATTGTTGTGTGATTAAAATTTTGATCCTAATATGATTCTCTTAAAGTGGCCTTTCTAGCCCTCCTGCTTATTTTTAGAAAAATAATTTAATTGATCAGTACTGTACTACAAAATTTTGTTATAAAACTTGACTGGTATGTTGCACAAAATACTGCACCTTAAATAACACTCCTATGATCACAATAGCTTTCTGATGATTTAACATCCTGTGAATAAAAATACCGTCAATGGGGGTAAATTTCTCAAGTGATTATAAGAATAGCTAAAGAATATTACTAATGTTTGCATACTTTTTAAATGTTATTTCATGAGACCATAATATTATTAATGTAATAATGACTGGCATTCATTGAAATGAACCTTATTTACAGATCTGACACTAGACTGAGACAATCATGCATCGGGCAAGGTTAATATTTCAACTCTCAAATAAAGTTGGGAGTAACGACAGATTTGGCTCATGGCTCCTCAACAAATCACAGGTGAGCAAACAGTTTTTTTTATTAATTATATTAGATGCACAATCAATTTGTTTATAAATAATGGTTTTGATAGTCAAAAACATTATTTAAATAAACCTAAAGATCTCATTTACTTGAGACCCATCAAATTGTGGATGATTGGCTGTGGTTCAATTTCCAACAGAACAAACAATAATGCAACATACAGATTGCTGTTTCTGGAGTGGCAGTGGGTGTAAGCAATGCTCTCACAGATATTTTTTGAGGCATAAAAGTAAAACCAGTAAGATACTGTTAAAACTAGTAAGACACTGTTAGTTAAAACTGAGTGTCAGTATGTAAAAAAATCAATTTAGCACTCACAAAAAATCGGACATGCTTATTACAGTACAGTCTCCAGCACATCAAGCTACCCGAAACTGTAAAATTTTCCCAATCAACCTTGAACCTTAAGTCGTTAGTGATAAAGTTGGAAATTTATTGAAGAAATTTGACAGATTTTTGTAGCTTGATGTGCTGCCGTCTGTACTATTGTATCATGTGGTCTTGTGACAAAAAAGGTACACTCCGAAATGTTCGCAGGCTATTAAACAATAAGTTCAAGGCTTTCAGCGGCCATGGTCACTAAACGGTAACTTACGACCTTGTCCAATAAACCAGTAATTGAATGTGGTAGGTATCTATCATTTGATAAAAAAAACTGCAATCTTTAATAGTAATATTGTTATTTAATTCTCTTGTGCTGAAATCAAATTAATGTAAGATGTAATTTAGGAATTAGACGGTTTCCGCGCACTATCACAGTGAGGCGTCATAACGACAAATGTATGAGTCATATCACGTGGCGCGTCTCCGGTAGTACGTACATCGATTCCACCGGTTTATTACTGCTCTGCCCTGTCCGAAAAAGAGGACTAAGGTACAGTACGATTATTTTTTCTTTGCCGCTCCGAAGTTAGCTTTTAGTGACGACCGCGCAGGTCCCATCGCGTAAAAAAGTGTTACGTTTGTAGAATATTTTTCTGATTTATACGTTTTGTATTATTAACAAGTAGGAAACACAACCAGCAACAATAACAAGGTCACAAAGTAACACAACAAACATACAGGGTGTAAGGGACAGCCCTCCACAAATTAACAGGGTGCAATCAGCTGCTTATTTTGAATCATATTCCAGTGGAAATTTTCGCAGGAAATATATTTTTTTTTTTTCGTTTTTTCAGTTTTTATTGCTTTATTTCAATGTAAAGTTACATTATCTGTATGCAGATCACCATTAATGTAAATAACACAGCTAAAATGAAAAAAAAAAAAACTAATAAACGACGCATGAAATCAGCTGTTAAACACGTGGCGCGAGCGCGGCTGTCCTTTCGAAAGCTCGCTGCGCTGCCGTTCGCTGCGTGCGTTTTGCAGAGGTAGCAATACATTGCGTGTGAGGTAATTAAACAAATCAGTTTTATTGGATTCCCATAAAGTTCCTGAAATAATTTCATGTACCGGTCAACTTAGTACGATATACTGAAATCACCCTATCAGTTTGTGGAGGGCTGTCCCTTACACCCTGTATACACCACAACACACAAATGAAACAGTAAGAAAAACCAAAATAAATAATGTAAAACAATTACACTTTTCGTATCAACAGTCGTATTGCATTGAGTAAGCGGGACACAAGTATGCATCGAACGTCTACGAGGGACTGAGACTGCAACGCGACCTACCCGCGCATGCGCTGTTCTATGTTTCTTGTCAAATTGACATCCTGCGCAATCGATTGCGATGTACTTCACATAGGCAAAGAAAAAATAATCGTACTGTACTTTAGTCAAAACCATTCTTTTATTTATTTGTTCTTTCAAACAGTATCAAGTTGGCAACCCTACTAAGGTTAGTTGCAGTTTGAAACCTTTTCAATTTTAGGGTTTCGAACAAAATACGGAACGCTTATAAGATCACTCGGGTGTCTGTCTGTCTGTTCAGTTTTCTCCGGATCACATGTCACAGCCAGTTTTCTCCGGATCCACTGGACCAATTCTGTTGGAATTTAGTACACATTATGGACTTCTGTGACCTAAACACGGAAGCGTTACGAAAATTATTAAATTTTTAGTATGGGGGTCACTGTTGGGGGACAAACTAGAAAAAAAAAACAATATCAAACGATATACCTATCAATTAAAAGGGCTTACTGTGAGGGTTTTAATTATATTTTTTCATAATTTTTAAATAAAAGGTTTTGAAGTTTTTTAAGACGAAATTTTACCATTATTTTCGAAACTACCGAGCCTAATATTTTGAAAAAAGTGGAGATAATAGATCTTTACACCTATAGATTACAGAAAAACCTTTAAGAAGTCTATAATGTTAAAAAAATTGAAACACGTTCGGAACCACTTGGCCAGTTTTTTCTTGTTGAGCCCGTAAGCTAATCAGAGGTTACCCTCTTCCTTAATTTAAAATTTGCATTGCTAAAAGAAATAATCATGTAATTATGCCCACATTTTAGCTCAATCAAACACCGTCAAAATTAACTTGCAAGCCTTGATTGACACAGAGACTGGGCAAGTGGAACTAAAAAAAAGCTTATAAAGTTATCTACCAAAGATATTTACGATACAAACCTGTGACAGACAGACGGACACTTAGTCGAGGGACATAGCTTAGGGCGGGTTGTATCAAACAGTTGGTTAACGTAACATACGTACGTCAAAAAGTTACGATTACGGACGATGTTTGACGTTCGTTAAATTAGAAGCGTTGTTTCAAAACATTCTGGTATAAATTCCTCCTCATCCCAATAGCTAAGTTATTGACACGGGTCCTACCTAGATAGCTTTTTTTGCATTCCACCACTTATTTGTGTCATCAGAGGAACTGGTATTGAGAAATTCAAAAGAATTTTCACAATATTGTTCTATTTGACGCAACTAAAGTTACGTTAACGAGTGCTCAGACCATCTGTTAACGTAAACGTTATATTTTACGTGCGTTAACGCTGACATTTTGTGAAACAACCCAATTTTTTTATTTGACGATAGTTAGCACCATTTTTAACGTTTACGCGTGCGTTAAGTGTAGTTGAAACAACCCGCCCTTAGAGTAACGTTCTGGTTTTCACCCTGCACTCACGCTTTCTTTTGCCATCTCCTTCTTGAATTTCGTCGTCAGCGTGAAATGTTCCAAAATTAACAAAAACAGCTTTTGATCAAGCTGTTTTTGTTTAATTTGGAACATTTCACGACTCTAGGTTATTAAGGCTCAGATACTTGATTTTTCCTTAAGCACTTAATAAAATGCATACATTATTTTAATAAATGTTCTTGGAAACAAGGTGACTCATTCCTTCCTTGTAGTATTTCTTTAACCTTTTATGGCACTCTTGTACGAGTAATGCTAATTAATGTTTCAAATATAAAATACCTAAACCGTCTTATTCATTGATCCTAGAAAACATTTTCTAATTGTTAATCGAAGTAGATGGCGAAAACGAAAAGAATAATCGAACGCTAGGTTTTAAATAGGTGACAACTCTGTGTATAACAGAAATATCTAGAATAAAAGCGTTCGCTCAGGCAGGATTTCAGTACCATAAATCGTATACTTGAACAGGTGTAAACCGTGTTTAACCTTTTTCTAATATTTAAAAAAAAACCTCTTTGTAACTAAAGTGTTGCTGATAAAACCACCCGTGATATGTCTGATTGATGCTCCACGATATTGTTATCTGTTCCGAGAAATTTCAAGGTGAAGGTGTCATGTTCGAAATAAAACTCACATATCGGATGTTTGAAAACATGTTTATTGTAATTTTCCTTCGATACCTTAGAATAATAACGCATAGAAGCCGCGTCTAGAACAAAACCCGAGCAAAATCGTGTGTCCACTTCATTTTCTTTGTGTGCGTGAGCCGAATGTGTCTACGTTCCTCTAACGCACACAGATATAGCTTTCAGTGATACCATTACTAAGCCGTTACCCACAAAATATGGGAAGACGCATTACTATTTTGCTATCAAGGCAAGTATTTTATGTTGTTGGGAACTGGAAAAGGTAAACATGATTTTTCATGTAATATGACATATTTTTTCGGAAGGTATAATTCAATTTATTTCAAAATAAAAGGAAATAAATCGCATAAAGAATGAGATATTGTTCAATGCGTTTAGAATGCTTGATGGGTTATAATTATAAACAATGTTAAAACATCGGGTTTGATATGAATTAACAGTAAGTATTGTATTTTAAAATTACAAAAATGAAAAACATGAATGAAAGCAATGTGGGTATTTTTTCCTCACAAATAGCAACACTGTGTTATGACAAGTTAGGTTATTAGAATTTTGTTTTATTTATCGATTTACGTAAAAATAGTGCATAGAATGTGAGTACTTATTTGTGAAATGTTGTTTTATCACATTTTTTTGTTTTCCTGATGTGCTATAACATCCTTTCACGCAACAAACTGTCATTTTCAATTATTTACTCGAGAGCTGTGTTCGACGGAACGTGACATTGAGTACTGACGGCCTGGTGGCTAAGTTTGACGGATTAGGCTAAGTTTTAGTTGCCTCACTTTTTGCACTCGTACTAGGTTTCTATGCGTTATTATTCTAAGTTCGATACTTATCTCATCACAACTTTGTGAGAATTATAAATGAGACTGACAATAACAATTAAATGATTCTGAGAAAATACTCTCACTTTAGTTGCAGACGTCTATTTCTAGTGCACAATCGATCTGTCCGAGTTTGTACGTGCTATAAAGCCCTGTCTGTTGTGTAACCAGTGAGTTAGTCGCGCCTCCAAGTTGCTGTATCTGGTATATTGTGACGACGCGGCCGAGCCCCCTTTGTTACTCTGATAAACTTTGTTCTACATCGTTATCTTATTGCCACTTGTATTTTTAACCCAGTATTGCTCAACATTTTTTTTATCACATACATTAATTGGTACCAAAAAATGTATAGGTAAAAATTAAAGTATGTGTTTATTATCTACTCCAATGCATATATATATATAACAGATTCTGGTTTACAGAGACAATTGGAGGTTCGCCAAATGAAATGTGTATGCCAGGAAAGAGATTTATTTTCATGTTGAAAATGTGTCTTAAAAACAAACGATGGTATACTGTACATGGTGACGTCATATGATGTAACCAATTGTACTTGACCTAATAAAAAGTCGTGCCATTTCGTCAGGATAGAAATAAATGGCTGACGGGTGTGGTTCCTGTCTAAAATCTGATATATATTGTTACAATATATATCAGATTTTAGACAGGAACCATTGTATATTGATTTAATTACGCGTTTCGGTGACGTCGAAATTATACAAAGGAATATTAAAGTCGTTCCTAACTGAATGAGGTACACAAATTAGCTCTGATGTGATGCTCTGCCAGTTAAAATAAAAATAAATAAGTTTTTAATAGCTGCTCATCTTTTGTTCCACGATGATCTAATCGTTGAAAATTGACAGTGCGATTTTTGAGATCCTGGGTTCGTTCCCGGGTTGATCATAGAGTATTATTGTAGTGTTGGATTAAAGGTAAGCGTCCATTGGCCCGCGCCGGTCGCACCGCAGACCGCACGCGCTATGTGAAATTATACATCGGAAATTAATCCGTCGACTCGCTTGATTTGTACACTCACTGTGAATAGTCCCCGGCCCATTGGCCCTTTTATAATACAGGGCGATGTTTATTGATCTCTTTTTTTGTTTATACAGGCTGCTGCCGGAACAGTGACGGGCTATAGGCACAAAAGCTCGGCAGCCGCTGAACCCTTCCTCAATGGCTCCAGCTCCGCCTACGTGGAGACCATGTACAACACATGGCTTGCGGACTCCAGCTCTGTACATGCGGTAAGTTTTTGTTTAGGTTAACCCACTTGTCATAACTGCAGTCTTGTAAAAACGCTTAATGTTTCAAATGTTGTGCAAATTACAGCAGCACAAACAACAAAACGCACCTCTGATGAAACACTTGTCACTTTTGCAAAAACGCATTTATTCAGGAGAAGCGTTTAAAAATTTGGTGTCATTGCGACATGTTCTACAAAATCATACGTACCTGACGTCATCACATGGAAACTAAGTGTTAGGTTATAATAAGTGTCATTATTGCACCAAGTGCTGAACCGCTTCAGGTCACTTGCACCCGAGGGCGGAGGTGCGAAGTGCGTTAAATAATGTCTCCTGTGGTAATATTAATTATATGTAAGAGTTTAAAAAAAAATTCTCATTATTGATAACTATATAACATTGGATAATTTCTTCAAAGACATCGTTGCTGTCGTATTACTGCATTATCTTAAGAAAATTTATATTACCCGGAAAAGTAACAGATCGTCGATACTGGAATAGTAATCTCTTTAAAGGTAGAGTAAACAGGCTCCTTCTGGGTAAGCTCGCTCCATCGTAGACTTTGTCTGTCATTTCTGACCAAGACTAAGGTCAAGAGCAAACATCTCAAAAAAAAAAGTTCTTTTTCTTAATATTGATAGGCCAATATCTCACCTGATGGTAAGCTATGATGTGGTCGAAGATGGAGCACGATTGCCTAGAAGTAAACTAACTTGACGTTAAAGACTCTCGGGTTGTAGGTGTAGTAGTACTATAAGTAGTTATTAGGATTGTTTATTACTACGCTGATAAAAATACTTAAGCTACTGTCACACATTACATTATGTACTGCAAATTAAGATGAATATGCAAGATGAAAGAGTTAACAAAGCCCTGTTAAATTTCTGATTCAATAACAAAATGTAAGCTAGTGTAATAATAACGAATGTATAAGCAACTGGAACTAGTAAAAGTAAAGGACACGTGTAAATATAGTTGGCAAAAGTATAATAACTAGTTTAATAAAGTTAACAATAGCTCTTGACATCTATTGTTTCTCAACAATAATGCCTTGACATCGAAATTAATAACCAGATAAAATCGTTGCTTTACAGTATTCAATTGGACATAAATATTAACCATTTTAATAGTTTTCAAGAATAAAAAGCTATGAAATTAATAAAAAGTGCATATTTATGTCTTAGGTTCAGGTCGTACAGAATCATCTAATGACTCCTCCAGCTCTGGGTGGAGCAGAAGGGAGTGTCAGACTTTTACAGACTGACTTAAGGCGGGGTTGCAGTACTTTTTAAGATTTCTGAACTTCTGAAAATCTAATTAATTATGAGTTTTTTAATAAATAAAAATCATTACATAAAAATTTAACATACCCTCAAGTAAATCGTAAAGATAGAAACGCATTTAGAATGATTGGCTCGATACTTTTTTCCATCAAACATGACACTAAATTACAATTTTAAACGTGTACTGCTAAGAGATTTCATCACGAATATATATAAAAGTTATATCAATAGATAGAGCTTTTTATTTTGAAGTAAATGTTGAAACCATATTGTATAATTTCTTTATCAGTTTTCGCCAAGAAGAAAAAACAATCAAAATTTAGGCATTATTTCGCTCGCCGGACAGTCGCTGTTGTTCGTCAAAACACACAGTACTGCAACCTCGCCTTAAACCCATCCCTGTTCCTCCTACCTTTATGCCCTTCGTGTTTCAGGGCCTCGGTGACTCTTTCGAACAAATTCCGCAAGAAATCGTACCTAAACACCAGAGGTTTTACAGTATAAAACCTATTAGAGTATGTTCTCTATTTCTACTTATAACGATCACGACAAATTCAAGTCTCACTTTGATACTTGCACGATTCTAACATTATTATCTAGAGGTTTTGTTCTATAATAATACCTCTTGAGTTTCTAGGAGTATGTTTACTATACACTTCTAAATATACTGTGGGATTAAAATTGGATTTTGATAAACGATTAGAACGTTATTTTTCGCATCTGCCACTTCAATTTTATTGTGGTGATAGCACTGCGGACATTATTTTACCGGCGTACCAGATAAGATAAGAATATTTTCACCAAGTCTGCGGGTAGGCATTATCTCAGTTTTCCATGGCTATCAAACAATCAAAAGAGTATTTTATTAGATTAGTGTTATGCGTCATTTGAAAACATACCACAATGCCCCAAAATAATCTTATGGAGACTGAGGTCACTTGGATATTTGCCTACATAAATGTGAATTGGTTGTGGGATTAGTAGGTAGGTACTAATATTAATACTTAATTTTTTAAATGTTCAATTGACTCTCAATGTCAAATGTTTATAGATGTGAAACTCACATGTGCAGGCATTTAGGCCAATCTGCATAAAGACAAATAAATAGCCAAATAAATGACTACTTAAATTGACTATTGTCCACATGATAGATAGGTGATCTACGATGGAAAATCTAAAATGACGTCTACGTTGACGTCATGTGACGATGTTCATTAATAAGAAACCGTTGCAGCTGTTGACATAACCACTTGAGTGATAAAGCGTGCTAACCAATACGTACTTCCAATTATGGATGGGTGAATTAGTTCGCTTTGTCTAGACGAGGCCTAGACAATTTATTTATTGTTGAATTACATCGGATCACTTCAGTCATTAAAGGGAGAACTTTCAAAAATATAATAGGAATAGCTTATTGCGTGACTATGTTTACTTTTTGATCTCAAGCCGGCAATTCAATATGGCCCCACTATCACATTAATAATGTATTGCGCCATTATTTGTGACGTCAGGGGTCGTTACTAACTCTTTAAGTAAATATAAATATTCATGCAAGTTTAGAAACTAATTATTGCTTCCAACATTTGCAACGGATTTATAAATGAACCATGAAAGTCAAACCTCAAGGGCACCAACCAAATAGCCGACGTAACAGGAGGAAAAGAGATGTTCAATAATTATTGTTCACGAGTGTGTAAATTGACTATTCGTGTAACGCGATTTAGCTAGTGATTACTAAATGGAGTCAGTTGTTACTCGCGTGGTGTTATCCGCTTTGATCTGAAAAACTCGAGTAGAACTGCATCGTAGGAGGAGCGGACATTTCGCCCACAGCTTACTGTGAAAATAAGCATTCAGCCATTTGTATTGTTACAACAGCTCTGTTCTTGGAGTAATATCTTCATAAAAATTGAAAATTCAAATGCACGTTTTTATTTTCGAATTGCTTTTCGATTTTGCTGAATTAAGGTCAAGAATTCTATCTGTACTTCATGCAAAATATAGGTATGCAGATCGTCATGAATTCATGACACACTTATGGACTCTGTTCTAAAGATCTCTTATTTTTTTAACGCGTTTGAAGAAAAATAAACTGGATAAAAAAAATAAACTGGATAAGTAGGTTGCAACATTCCCGCACCGATGAAGGAAACTTTACGATATGATTTTTCCTTGAGCGATTATTACCAGCCTCAGAGAATGAATATTTTATGAAACATTTTACCTTTCAAATAAAACAGAAAAAAAAGAAAAGATGACAGCTTGATCATCCTGATAATATGTGAACACTATCAGATTTTACTTTGATTGATCACCATGATGATTACCTATTCATAATCGAAACGCTTCACAATCACGCTTCAATTTAATATTGATCATATATCAGGATATGAGATAAAAAACTCTAAAAGTGCAGAGTGTTAAGGATGATTTACGCTACACCATTATATAAACATTATGGTATACTTTTTTTATGAAGTGATTCATGCCTGACCGTGGGTATTGTTTCCCGGCTCCGGCACGGTCCGGCCCCGACACGTTGTAGCATGAACATAATATATATTATGCGCCCGCCCTGGCGCCCGCAGAGCAGTCAACGTCAAATCTTAGTGAGGTGAGCACTGAGCAGCTCATTTATTCTTAGCAGCTAAGTATTAATTATTTGTAAAGTAAAGCAAATT
This sequence comes from Ceramica pisi, assembly GCA_963859965.1. Classification (NCBI taxonomy): domain Eukaryota; kingdom Metazoa; phylum Arthropoda; class Insecta; order Lepidoptera; family Noctuidae; genus Ceramica; species Ceramica pisi. The sequence goes on along the minus strand of OY982534.1, from coordinate 11,012,567 downwards.
CTCCTTCTGCTCCTCGCTTTCTCCGGGTTGGATGTACATTGTACACCCCATCTTCTTTTAGTAGTTTCGCTTCGTTTTTCCAATACTTCGTCATCGATGGCAATTCAATAGCTGCCAATTCAAATTGTGAAAATTGCACATTTACTTAATCGTCAAGTCTATCGGCAGATGAAATCACTAGCTGACAAAAACGACATAACACAGATATAGTCGTGCAAATAATACATTGAAACAGCCCGGTGTAACATGAATGACTGGCCCAGCCGGCGCACGGTGGACGAGTCCCACCCGAGGCCCGGACCGGTCGCGACACTGTGTAGCGTGAATCATCCTTTATCGTATATGGAAATATTTAATGACACAGGTTTAAATTATTTCAACGCCTAGAAACAGTACTTTTGACATTCATCTGTTGTCGTCATATTAACTAATTAGCTTTTGTCCGCGACTTCGTACGCGCATATTCCGTTTCTTCCCGTTCCCGTAGGAATTTCAGGTAATTCTCTGGAAATCTCTCCTCTCGCTCCCCTGCACTCCCCAAGGAATTCGTATGCCAAATTTCAGATTTCTAGGACCAGTAGTTTCGGCTGTGCATTGTCTGTCAGTCACTCAGTAACGGAACAAATTTATGTATTTAGGACTAGCTGACCCGCGCAACTTCGTCTGCTTCACATTTTCCTTTAATGCTCCGCTCCTATTTGTCTTAGCGTGGTGATATATAGCCTATAGCCTTCCTCGATAAATGGGCTATCTAACACATTGAAATAATTTTTCAAATCGGACCAGTAGTTCCTGAGATTAGCGCGTTCAACCAAACAAACAAACTCTTCTGCTTTATAATATTAGTATAGATTTGCTCTCAGTTTTCCAACATTTATATTTACACTATCACTGAAGTTAACGTATTTCGACGTAATAACGCTTCGTCATACATAATAATATAGGTACTGTACCTATATCGCAGTTACGATAAAACCTACATAGATTAGGTACACTAGCCAAAGTTGTTATAAATTTAACAGCGTCGAAAGAACAGGAAAATGATGACGTCAAATGTTATTCTTACGAAGAGGAAGGTTTAACTTGCAGCCTTTCCTACTTGTGTATGCAAAGTGTAATCGATTTTCATGGTCTGGGTATTTCCCAGGCATATTGTCGATTCCAGTAGTTTGCCAGAGCCGAAAACCGCAAACGTTATCGTGTTTTGATGTATTTAAGTAGTTTATCTACGACTTTACGAATAGAGCGTAAACGTTCTTACCCGACTGTGACGAAGCCCAAAAGGAGGGTAATTAGATTTTTATTGATGCGATTAGTAGTTGTGAATTTAATTTCCAAATATCAAAAAGTCATTACTACAAAAAATTATTACTTACAAGGAAAATTAGGAGTAAAAATCCCCTTACAAATTAATGTTGACAGAATGTGCACTTACGGTCTCAGAGGAGTGCTTAGGCATTCACTAAGCCCTGGACCACAGGGTTGTTTCAGGTTATCTATAGTTTTAATAAGTATACATTTAATTATGTCATTAAGTTCGCCTCTGCACAGGTGTGTGCGTAAAGTATTAAATAAATAAATAAATTATAATTTCTAAAATAACAATCTTTAAAAGTAGGATAAACAATTAACGATATTTCTACAAATAATTAATTCCATTTACTTTTCACTGAAACAACTAAATCAATAATATTATTTCTAGTCATGGGATGCGTTCTTCCGCAATGCGACGGCGGGCGCCCAGCCTGGCACAGCCTACACGTCGCCGCCGAACCTGTCGCCTTACAACAAGAACGAAGTACCTCTCACATCGCTGGTACCCGCTGGCGCTGGCATGCCTTCCATCGCTGCAGGTTTGTAGATGTTACATTGGTTTAAAAAACCGGCCGAGTGCGAGTCGTACTCGCGCACTGAGGGTTCCGTAAGCAGAAGTTGTGATTTACGATTTATGACGTATTAAAAAAAAACTACTTACTAGATCTCGTTCAAACCAATTTTCGCTGGTAGTTTACATGGTAATGTATATCATATATTTTTTTTAGTTTTATCATTCTCTTATTTTAGAAGTTAAGGGGGGGGGGGGGGACACATTTTACCACTTTGGAAGTGTGTCGCGCAAACTATTCAGTTTAGAAAAAAAATATCTTAGAAACCTCAATATCATTTTTGAAGACCTATCCATAGATACCCCACACGTATGGGTACGATGAAAAAAAAAATTTTTGAGTTTCAGTCCTATGTATGGGGGGACCCCCAAAATTTATTGTTTTTTTCTATTTATGTGTGAAAATCTTTATGCGGTTCTAAAAATACATCTATTTACCAAATTTCAACAGCATAGCTCTTAAGGTTTCGGAGAAAAGTGGCTGTGACATACGGACGGACGGACAGACAGACAGACAGACAGACAGACAGACAGACATACATGACGAATCTATAAGGGTTCCGTTTTTGCCATTTGGCTACGGAACCCTAAAAAGACGTAAAGACGTGAGATAATGTATACTGTAATGAAATGACGTGAGGAACTATTGAACTTTGGGGCTGTTTTGTATACGCGTAATGGAAAAGTAATTATTTTTGTCTTAAAAATTTAGGATTTTGGAAACAATATTTAAAGTTAAACTTGTACGTCTTGGAGTAAGGTTCTTTTCTTTACATATTTTTCAGGAAAGTTTGGACAGATAGAAGCTCCACTTTAGAAAATACATTTAGTATGAGTGCATGACCATTACTTTAGAATCTTCGAAATAGTATCTCTGAAACGAGGATTCGTTTTAACATGGAGAAGACATAAAGCATCTTTAAACCTAAGATTTTTTTGGAAACTACATTAAATAGAGAATACACACCGTCTTTATAAATAGTAATCGTTAAACATAATTGTAATACATAGATACTATCGTCTATTGATGTTTAGAACATAATAGTAACGACGTTTAATTCCCAGGATCTCCAATTAACGAGAAGATAATCGACGACCATTTGGCTGTACAGGCCATCATCAGGAGTTACCAGGTGACGAACTTTCCTATCTTATGATTCTTGTTCGAAATTCATTATTGTTTGCACTTTTTTGTCCCCTATACTCGTGACATGCCCAATAGTTAGTGAGCTCATGTTAAGGAAGAATAATCATCCGTTTTTGAAGGAAACTGTACTAGACACTTTTTGCTTATGAGACAAGAGCCTACTTTTATATTTTTATGTTCAAAATTGGAATGACTTTTTTCTCGCCATCAGCTCTCCAACTAAAAGTGTTCCCCCTCTTTGTTTTATTCCCAGTTTGAAACATGTTGACTAAATAAATGTTTATGTCAGTCTAGGTAGTATTTTTTATTTTACACATTTTCTACAAATATTTCTACAAAACCAGCTTTCTCATTGTGATTGTAGGCCGCGCTCATAATGATTAATTAAGTTAGACAGATTTATCCGTGATATTTGTTTATTTATTCAAACACTGAATTAATTATGACATTTTTTTATGAATGTTATGTTAAGTTATTTATTTTTGTTAATTTTATAAGACTAGCTAATTAGAAATTATTCATAATTATGTTGATAAATGTAAAATATATCTCATAAACAAAAAACAGTCATTGTTACTGCGTGTGGAAGAATTGGCATAGCGGTTTCAAGACTATTCGTTCAACTAGTCTAAATTCTATTACACGACCTAGCGACAAGAGCATCTAGCTACATAATGATAAGTCCTTGAATCACTGTTTGGTGGGCATCGCAATGGATGCTGTCAATAGCTTTGTACTGTGTATAATATATATGTAGTTGTAGTCGCTCGGTCGTGGATGTTTGCAATTTGGGCTAAAATGTGATGTGGTGGCGGGTGCGTGACAGGCTCGCGGTCACCTGGCGGCCGCCGTGGACCCGCTCGGCATCACCACGGCCAACCTGCCTCAGCTAGGCATGCGCGGGCCAAGCTCCGAGCTCATCATGAGGAAATATTTCAATTTTGGTACGCAGGAGACAGGGGATATGTCGCTGTCGTAATTATGGACGCAACCACACTCGTATATCGTTTCGTTATTTATTTCAACATTGCATTGCGTGTCACTGATTGTTGTGTTTCGTAAGCGATTTTATAACACACATACATATTTTTAACTAGTCATGCTTATGGGAGATGGTCACGAGCTGATAAGTGACCTTGTCTGTGGATAGTCGTAGCTTTTACATTCACCATGCAAATCACATAACATATAGATTTATGATGCATCACATATTTATTATTTCACAAGAATAGTGTTGTCCTCAAACTTGAATTGTTTGATATATTGTGTATCAGACGTGCATATCTTATTGTAGATAACACATTTTGTTCAACTACACTGCTTGTGTAATAGAGATATATGTTAGGAAATAGTTTCTTGCATATGCATGTGTGTGATAATACTCGCTATCGATTACTATCAAAGATTTTATTTGCTGTAGTTTTTAATTTGAAGCAGTTTTAGTCACCCAAGTAATCCTAACAATTAACGCAAATCAAAGACAAGATTATTTTACCGGAATATATTAATTTAAAAACATGTGAATGCAAATAATAGTATCGTTACTCATAAAGATATTCATATCATCAACATTGGGTTCATACAAAAATAACCAGACCGACATAAAATGCTAGTCTCAAATGCTACAAAAATATATTCAAAGTAACAATTGACTGCCTTATTTTTCTTCTCTATGTCGTATGTAACACATTTCGATGTGCTAGGAGCTGAAAAATAATTGCACGTTTTATATGGGAATACTGAGGTTAACATTATATAATTTTATCTTTTCTCAATTATACGTATGCTGCGTAACAATCTTATAAAACTTCCAGTCTCTCAAGTTACCTTTTATACAATAATTATTTGTACATATTTTTCTATAAGTAAAATATGCAACACATATGCCTACTTATGTATAACCGCTTTATATGTTAAATATCTGAAGAAGGGATGTATGATGGGGCAGTCACTTGATTGTTTAGTTACGAAGATTTTGTTTTACGTTGGATGTAGTCACGTGGTCACCTAGTGGCGCACTTAGACCCGCTGGGCATCGCGACTGGGGACCCCATATCGAGCGGCGAATGGCATGGCGGCTTGCGAGCCTTCGCCAACGAGGCCGTCATTAGAGAACACGTCAGATTCGGTATGGACGACCACACTTTATCACGTATTCGGTGGGACGACACTGATGTCAAATGGACTTGGCAATTATACACAATTAGTAAAGAAAAGATAAGATAAAGCATGTGTGAATTGTTAGTAAACCCAAATAAAATAATTAATTGGTTTTCTACGTTGTAGTCCACTTGACATCAAGACAGTTCAAGTGCTGAGTAACGCGTTACTGGTAACTTGCTGTCGTCCGGTAGGGGGATAGTTTCGGTCTCTTTCCTGGCACCGGCTGTTTGCGGATATGTCCTTGCGTACACACGCGTACTTTACACCTTACCTTTCTTGTACCGTATGTAGTTAGATATGCTTTGTGGTGCTTGGTTTGTAGAACTTTTACCTCTAGATAAAGTGGAGATGGATGATGAATTAGAAATAATTCTATTAACCTTTCGCGTGTCGGCCAGCGGAAACGCACATTACGCCAAATGTCGAGACTTTTACAAGTTAGGTAAAAACGTTGGGTAGGCCTTCAGAAAATCGAAAATTACACCATTAAACCGATAATAACACAGTATAAATTATACCTTCCCGGAATCCTCATTAGTTTTCCTATCTACTTAAACCGCTACGTAATGAAATAAAACTGACCTGACTTTGCAGTGACGTGATATGTTTTCAATTTGATAATTTTCGTTCACAAAACCTTCACACTTTATCACAATACGTCGAATTCACAAATATATTCACCAAAACTACACTAGAATACGATGGCACATATGTTTACACATTCATAACATACTTCATATCACTACTAAACACACTATTTGCATGACACAGCAACTTTTTCTGTCAACTGATATAAAATTTGTGACCGCCGACGGGCCATCTTTGCGTTTTCAGTGATACAACCGTAGTGATTTTGGCACCAATTTTACGACTTTTTCTCTTTGACACACAATTATGAAATTTTTTATAGTATCTATTACTATTATTATGTTCATAGGTAAATATGCTAACTACTTATGTGTATTTCAAACTATTTACGAGAATATTTATAAAGAAACATGTCTAACACAACGGCCATTATGGAAAAACAATGTTAAGTCTAAACTTTCGTTACTTTTTTCGCCTGTATAATCATAACTTTTTGAAAAACAATTACTCAATACGGAATCTAAACTTATTTCTCAGTAATTATATATAGATTTTTATAAGAAAACTTAACGTTTTGTGCCTCTATTCATCGTTTATTTCTTCTCCGGACACGCACAAATTTATGATCACGACAAACGTCAAATGGTGGAATGTCAGATGAATTTATTTATTGTTCAGTTCGTTCAAAATGATGTTGCTGCTGTTGAAAAGTATTAAAATAGAGAGTGAATGAACCATTTCTTTCATATAAATGCAGAACGTATTGCTACTTGCAACAAAACTACAGATATTCATCGACCTATCCTGACCAAGCCCTTATGTGTAAGTGTCCGACGTATGACATTTGGAGCATTTTTTTCTTATGTCAAATTGTGTAACGTAAGACACGCGAAAGGTTAATGTATCTTTTTTAACTAATTCCAACAAATATTTTATACAGAACACAATAGAAATTAATTGGAGTATTTTTTAATTGGAATATAAATAATTGAGACTAGCTTTTTGAAGTTATCGGTCATATAAAGTGAAATACTTAAATATTATTAATTTCATGAAAATTACTGTTTGATCTACCATTGAATGTTTGTTTATTGCCATGCATATGATCGTCAATTAAAACCATTAACAAATGAGGTTGAGGTATGGAGGAAATGCATAAGACTAATCGCTTTATCATCATATTCCTTTACTAGAGTTTGTATATACCAGAATATCCATTGTTAATAAGAATTAAATACATCATAATTATTGATGTTTAATAGTTATATTTTAGGTTAATTAATATAAAGTAATTAAATAGAAGATATTATGTAACACTACAATGATACCAAAAGGTTTAAATTGACAGTCTTTACCTTGCTTATACGCCAAATACACACACAATTTTATTATACTTTAACAGTAGGTGTTGATAGACCTTAGAAACTGGGAAATTGTTTAGAATTTTCTATAATTAACTGTACCATCCTAATTAACTTTGTAATTCCCGTTTCCAAACGTGTGAGACTTATTATGTGATGAATGAATGATTTGACATTGTTCATAGCCATTTAGTGAAAACATTTTATATTTATGTAATGCACATTGTATGATAATTATAAGAACACAAGTTAATTTCTACTATATAAAATGCATAGGTTGACAACTTGACAAAGTGTCGGTAAAAGGAGGTTATAAGGCGCACACAATTTTCTAGTTTTAATCAATTAACAGGTTTTTACATAGGATATAAAACTTAACAACTATCTTAACTGCTTACTTTAAATTTTATACCACGCTGGCTTATCCACGCAGATGTTTTGTGTTGCTCCATGATCAGATAAGCAATGTATATATGTATTGTATTCTAACCAGCTGTTGATAAGATCTGCGAAATAACTGACTAATCCCCAAAATCTTTCAATACTCTATGAAGGAAATAATTATGCCTCAAGCTGTATCTATAAAGTCAAAAAACATGAATATTTATTATTATTTTTTGCTTCTTATTTTTTGTTTTAAACTTCTACTAATCAACGTATCGGCAGTTACGTATTACACGCTAAATGAGAATGTTGTGCACTAAAAAACAGATTCGAGGACATCACATAGCCAACCTCGACCCCTTGGAAATAATGAACAGCGCTTTGATCGGTAAAAACAAACGGGAGGTGATTCACAACAGCTACAGGTTTGGTAAGAACACACGAGAACCTGAAATACTGAAAGCACCGTGGTCGCTCGTTGTCTCATAAGTAGGTAGTTATGGCGGCAAAGCAGTATTCCTAAACAATTTTCCATTTGCAACACGTTCTAAAACTTAACAAATCTTAATATTAATTGATATCTTGCACTTCCAGATGGATTTCCCCTATATCGGATCATATTTTAGGCGGTATTGGGTATTAATGCGGATTGGCATAAAACAAATTTGAGTTTTATTATTTTGTTGTTGCAGTCGGATTATTTGGACTTTTTATGAACAGAATTTATCAGCAAAGTTAAGACAATGTCAAATAGACGTGTTTATTTTTATTTGCGTTTAATTTTCTTTTAAATAATTATGTCTGTTCGTAAATCGATTCGAAGCTGGTAGCCATAACTACAAGTTCATAAGAAATGTGGATGTAACGCACAAGGTCCTCGGCTCGCACGTACACTTGCTCATCTCAATACCTATTTAAGTATTCATGATCTGCACGATTATCCATATGGTTTTTATAATTATGATATTGGTTGCATGCCTGGATTTACTAAATTATATGAGCACTAGCGTGTATCTATATACTGCATGAAATTGTACCTGTTATTATGTATTTATTATCCATTAAATATATATAATTGTATATAATTTAGATTATAAAAATATACTGGCGATGGTTTATTCAAATAGAAAAGTATATTATTGGTTGGCAAGGAAAGTATTTTTTCTTTATTGTCGGTGTTGGATAGTCGCCAAAGAATGGCTCTCCACTTCTAAAATATATTATATGTAGCTACGTTAAAATCAACAACACTTTGATGCATATCGAAGTTTCTTTTCATTTCTATATTGATGCACCGCATATATAAATAGTACATTAAATGTATAAATGTGCATTTGTAAATGTAAAGTTGTAATTTCTGTAAGGGCGTAAAATTGTGGGATCATGTAATGTGGTTGGAAATATGTAAAAATCCTAGTAAAGGGATATGATTAACTATTTGCTTTAATTTGTGCTTATTCGAAAGGGTAGGCTTATTCACATAATGTAATGTTGCATTTTGATATGGGTATAAATAATACTTACTTTTTAGCGTTCATACTCTGATTGCGCCTTATATCTTTTAGATGAAGCTGATATGGACAGAGTATTCAAGCTACCGTCCACTACTTTTATTGGTGAAAAAGAGAAAGCGTTACCGTTACGGTGAGTTTTAAACCATTACTTTTACTTATAGAAAACAACAGGCTTATTCATAAAAAATCTAACCATATTATTAGATTAAATGCTGATTAGCAGAATCTGAAGAGAATTAGGCTTCGGAATCTGCTAATCAATACAGAAAAATTAAATCTATAAATAAAAAGAAAGTCGTGTTAGTTACACTATTTATAACTCAAGAACAGCTGAATCGATTTAGTTGCAAAATTGGTGGGGAGGTAGCTTAGAACCAAGAGACGGACATAGGATAGTTTTATACCGGAAATCACACACGGGAACGGGAAAATCCCACGGGAACGGGAACTATGCGGGTTAAACGGGAGCGAAGCCGCTGAGGACAGCTAGTAAATAATATTTTTATAATAATTATTTGTGGTTAATTTTGAGTAAGGCTGTAAATCATTTATGTTTAACTAGCTGTCCCCCGCGGCTTCGCTCCCGTTTAACCATCCCGTTTGTCCGTCTCCTGGTTCTAAGCTACCTCCCTACCAATTTTCAGCTTAATCGATTCAGCCGTTCTTGAGTTATAAATAGTGTAACTAACAATGATATACAAAACTATAGATACGTTGTCCGCACTCTAAAATGAAAACATGAAATGAAGCCAATTGGCCACATCGCTCTTAGTTACGCACCAACCTGTCGCGCGACACTGCGTTTGTTTTGATGTCAATTTGAGTATTACTTATCCTGTGACGTAACTGACGATGTATATTTATCTCCCTCTAGCAACAGGCATCCCGCCGTACGGTGACATATTTTCTTTCCCTTTCTTCATGCGTATTAGTAGCTATCTAGTATTTTCGCCGTTTTTAAGCGCCGCGATGTTGGTTTATGACGTGTCTATATATAATACGTCATTGGTAACTAACACGACTTTCTTTTATATATATATTTTTTTTTTATATATATAGATTTATAAGGTGAATTATTATAGTACTATTAGGTATCACGTGTTTGTTATGTAGTTCACATGTGATTATACGTTTTTCACCATTGTAAGAAGTTTAATCACAGGTGCAGTAGATTCTGATAAAAAGTCACTATCAGTGTTATTGTGTAACCTTCACCTTGTCCTTAGCAAACGCATATGAGTTCTGACGATACTTTATCGCCGTTCGATAACGTCTGCCACAGCTGATTGGATCATTATCCGCGTAAATAAAAGAGTAAAAAGCTTATTGTTCCCGCTGATTTCTGCAGGACTAAGATTTGCGATACTTACGCCGTTCTAATTGTCCTGATATTCATTCCACTGATTAGTTTCAAGTCTGATAAACTATTTGCTGCTTGCGTGACGAAGTACGCAATAGAGAATTATGTAATCTTCATTATAAATTTCTCGTGGCAGTTATGACAACATGAAAACCATGTTATACACACGTCAAATCTTTCCATGACTGCAAATCAGCGTTATGTTGCCCAAAATTTGGTATTATCACTAGAATCGATTAACAAAACGTGTTACGCCGTAAGTTACATGTGACAAGGGCAAGTAAAGGATAATAACCGATACCACTAATTGGAGCTTGATAGGATGTCCCACAAATCACAATGTAAAGAATATGTAATATGTAAATAATAATAAAATACTATAAGATTAGAAACAGAAAACAGGGTTAATGCATTAACATAATGAAGTGAGCCAACAAATATTATTATGTAAATACTATAAGTAATTCTAATTTCTTATAACAGGGAGATCTTGAACCGTCTGGAGCAAGCGTACTGCAACAACATCGGTATTGAGTTCATGTTCATCAACTCTCTGGAGCAATGCAACTGGATCCGACAGCGCATCGAGCCGCCCAATGTTGGCAAGATGAGCGCCGACCAGAAGAGATTGATCCTCGCCCGTCTTACCAGATCCGCTGGGTAAGTGTCATATTTATCCTACCCTCTATTGTCATCTCTCTCTATCACTTTGCAAGGTTTTCTGGGAGAAAACTGAAAAGGTCGCATTTGTACACACCTTATTATCACTGTAAGTTGTTTTCATTTTTGGGCAGTTATATGTACATTGACACTCTTCTTGGGTAACACATTCGGAATGCCTTTTATTTAATGTTAGGATGGCTTCATAATGCATTATATTACAAATCTATCATCTGGAGAGCACAGAAACGTATGTTAAGGTGGAAGCGCCAGGGTAGCCCGCGAAATTCAAATATTTTTATGTATTTTGCAATTGGCCGGTCAGTGTGAAGCTGTATGTTGAACAAAATGCGATTCGCGGCCGTAACGCATATATATCTAAATAATTATACCCATTTTAATTATCAATATAACCCTTTAAGTTCATACAACTCGATTGAATGACTTTTTCACGAAATTACATTCAATCGAGTTCTATGAACTTAGAGGGTTATATTGATGATTCAAATGGTGATAACCCTTTAGATAAATAGTTTTTACGACCGCGAACTGTATTCTGTTCAACTTACAGCTTCACACTAACCGGCAAATTTCAAAAAACATGAGAATATTTGAATTTCGCGGGCTACCCTGGAGCTTCCACCTTAAAAGAAGGTTTAAAACGAAAGGTCTTGTTATTCCGACTGTGATTACGCGATTAGGGCGCTGGTCTTACACGCGCGACAGTTATCACAATATATTTATGCTTGGTAATAAATCTTATCTGGTTTATACTTCCAATACAAGAATGGTCAGTCATCATGAATTGTGCTGTTCTATCGTATAGGCGTGATTATAAACAGTCATTGAGACACACCTTTTTATAGTTTCTTGTTCTCTCATGCCGGACATAGATCTTCGACTTACTTGCTTCATCATCTGCCTAGCCTTTTCCCAACTATATTGGGGTCGGCTTCCAGTCAAACCGGATTCAGCTGAATTACTTGCTTATAACGAAAATTTTCTAAGTAGTTTTTCTGGCATTTATTTTTCAGTAGAACCTAGACGAGACTGGCATTGAACTTGTCGATCAGCGCAAGAAAAGAGACCTACGCTCAGCAATGGGCGAAGGCAGGCTCGTTCAGCGATAGTGTTATGTCAATAAAATTATATTTTATGTAATCACAAAGAGGTGAATTTGATCGAAAGAGTCACCGCGGCCCTGGAACGCAAAGGGCATTAGGAGGAACACGGATGTGTTTTAGTCAGTAAGAGTCTGACACTCCTTACTGCTCATTTCCCAACCTTTTAGTTCTTTATCAATTATTTAGAATTGAAAAAAATAACAGTTTCGAACGGATATGTCCTTATCATATTTAGAGATTATATGTGATAATTAGTTAGCAACAAACGAATAATGCATGTTGTTATGGCTACATACGGTTCAGATTGCTGATAACTCGGACCGCTATCTGCCTTCCGTAAACAGAGCACATAATTCATTAAAGTTATATTATTATGCACTTCTGTGGAGTGTATCACCACTTATGGTAGTTGCAAATCAAGAGCGCATGTCATTAGTCTTTTAAGTAATTGTTATAAGGTTCAAAATATAGTAACTAACGCGGGCTCGTATAAAAAGTGCAAAAACCATAAAACATAAGTGGTCTATTCTACACACAATGTCAACGATAACAAATGCATATATCGTGTAATGACGTCATTATTTATTTCTTTGTGCGTTGGAAAATAGCGTTAAACTTGTCGTCTATGCGTTATTTATTACCTGACGACAATGCACACAGTAAATAGTGTTATATAAGAGCGGCCATATAAGTGTTATAAGTTTAGTAACACTTATATGGCCGCTCTTCAGACGAAATGAAAAAGGAAATAAACAGGCGAAAAGCTTAAGGATGGAGAAAATACTGGTCACTGAAGGAAATAGTGAAAAGTAAGGATCTAGGCAATCACATAAAAAAGAAAACATTCGAGACCTGTATTCTACCAGTTCTTACTTATGGCTGTGAAACTTGGTCAACAACACTTCACCACAGGGAAACGCTAACAAAATGCCAACGTGTCATGGAAAGAAGCATGCTAGGGTTAAAAATCAAAGAAAAAGTCAGGAACGTAGACATAAGAACAAGAACAAAACTCACAGACATTCTCAGCCAGCCGGATAGACGTCCTAAATGGAGATGGGCTGGACATATGCTACGCCACCCCATTAACAAATGGAACAAGCAAGTCACCCTCTGGCAACCAAGAGACGGCAAAAGAGGTAGGGGTCGTCAAGTCAGGAGATGGGAAGACGACTTGCAACAGACAGCGGGACCATTCTGGTTGAGAGTAGCAAGGGACAGGACCCATTGGAAGGAATTGGAGGAGGCCTATGCCAAAAGGCACACCGAACTTAGGGACCTCTTGTAACCCTATGTTTAGGAATGAGGGCCGTTTTTGTTTATATTATATGGCCGCTCTCAGTTAGTATCGATAAGAAATTTTACGCTAATTTAAAAGGATAGTTAACTTGATAGATATAAAATCAAAATTTCTTTAAAAAAAAACCTATCCTATTTTTATCAGTGTTCGTTAAAAAAACCATTTAATTATATTTTAAATGCGTTCAAAATTAAAAAAAAAAAAGGTCGCTACGCAGGCAAAGTTCGCTATACGCTTTTCTCAACAAATATCTATTTTCCTTGTTTTCAGATTCGAAAATTTCCTGGCAAAGAAGTGGTCCTCAGAAAAGCGTTTCGGTCTGGAAGGCTGCGAGATCCTGATCCCCGCGATGAAGCAGGTCATTGACGTCTCCACGCGTCTCGGCGTTGAGTCCATCATCATGGGCATGCCTCACAGAGGTAACTAACACCACTCCAACCAACATGTATTCTATTGACATCAGGTTTAATTTAAAATAACTGAAATACTGCATGTGGGATGACCATTGGGCAAATGTCTCCACCCAGAAAGTGGCGAGATGACGTAGACGCACATTACGAAGAGTGGTTCGAGGTGGCGCAAGAAAAGAGTGTCTGGAAGGACATGGGGGCTTTGCCATGCACTAAGGCTAATAAAAAAAATATATATTAAATGCGTAGATAAAAAATAAAATTTGCAACAACAATTAACTCAACAAGAATAGTTGCATTTTGTGATTGAATTTTCTGTGTTCTGTCAGTAGAAAGGGACACAATTAGTGGTGGGTTTTATCTTTACTAAGACGTTAAAATTTATTAATTTATATTTCTATTCCTCAGGTCGTCTGAACGTGGTCGCCAACGTCTGCCGCAAACCTCTGCACCAGCTGTTCACTCAGTTCGCTGCTCTCGAAGCCGAAGATGACGTAAGTATATTTTCGATTTATGCGATCCTATTCCTTATTAGTACTTTCTGATATGAAAAAAAAAACGCGGTTGTGCGGAATTCACACAGGATTAACACAAAGCCAACTTAAGTCAAAGCAAAACTTGAAATTAGAGCTTTATATGTTGAGTCGTCGTTTACTGTTTACCATTTGGGAATGTCACTGTATTGAAACTATGCAAAAGCTCTTATTTCAATGCTTTACTTGGATTCGATTTGAGAGTGGAGAGGTTTCAATTTGCGACGACCATGCTTGCAATACGCATATTCAATCTTTGTAACGATAAAGGGTAATCAGGGATGTGTTAACATATTACTTAAAAACAAACATGTAAGTCGGGCGTGTTTTAACACGCACGTATTTTGGGTACCGGTTCATTCATTCATTCATTCCTGAATGAACTAACCACCCATCGTCCTCCACAGGGCTCCGGTGACGTCAAATACCACTTGGGTACGTATATCGAGCGCCTGAACCGCGTCACCAACAAGAACATCCGCCTGGCCGTGTGCGCCAACCCGTCGCACTTGGAGGCTGTGGACGCCATCGTGCAGGGCAAGTGCCGCGCGGAGCAGTTCTACCGCGGAGATAATGAGGGCAAGAAGGTATAAAACACTTTTGAACTTGCTTATCAATAAAAAATTCAATAGAACATTTCTATAATTATGTATTTAAATGATGTTGGTTGCGGCCAGAGTTGTACAATGCGTTTCAAATAAGAATAGGAACATCAATGCCCTCTATCTGTCAAATGTCTCTTGTACGGTTTGCATAGAAAACCTAGTTGCATGTTAATAACGGTTTATTTTACTTTATTTAAATAAGTTTTAAATCAAATTTTAATATAAACGTTCTATAGTAGTAAATTAGCTAAATATAAAATGTAATTAGTTATTTTAAACCATACCATAAGACTTATTTCACTCAATAGACTTTGTATATAATAATTTAAGAAATAATAATCTTGCTTTGCTCACCTTACTTCGTTGAATTGACAGCTATGACGTCACAATATGGCGCTAAGTCGACCCTATTCTTATTTGAATCGCATTGTAAACCCGCTGACGACCTATTACTTCCGGCATGAAAGAACATGATTTGACAGTGAGCAGTGGGCTGTTGCAATTTTCGAATGGACCAAATATTTGCAAAGCTTATAGATAGTATTTCCAGGTCTGAATCTAACTTATAAAAATCTCTTGTTACTGTGTTTATTTTTGAACTCCTCCGAAACGGCTGGACCGATTTTTATGATTTTTTGTGTAAGGTCTGAGAATAGGTTTCAACCAATTTTTTTATATGGCAAAACAACGTTTGCCCTGTCGGCTAGTGTTTGTAAGCATGCCCACGCAACAAGAGAACTTGCTAGCATAAAAAAATCCAACCTTGCAGGTGTTTAAAACAGCAAAGTTCTTATTTACATCAAATTCTCACCACATTTATTTGAATGGTTCTGACTTTTGACTAGACTAAACTACCATAGTCTCCAAAATGAAGTCAATGTTGGTACCGCCAATGGCTACAACAAATGTGTAACAACCGTTAGGTAATGTCCCTCCTGCTGCACGGCGACGCGGCGTTCGCGGGGCAGGGCGTGGTGTTCGAGACCATGCACCTGTCGGACCTGCCCGCCTACACCACGCACGGCACCATCCACATCGTCGTCAACAACCAGATCGGGTTCACCACCGACCCCAGGCACTCGCGCTCCTCTGCCTACTGCACAGGTTCGTAGCGTGGAGCTTCATTCATTATGTCTATTTGAAAGAACTGTCCAGATTACCCTATGTAAAATGGAATGGCCAAACATTGTCAAAATAAGTGGTACAAAGCGATAAATAGCCGATGGGACTGAAACGTTCTTGACTAGCTACTGCTTACCGAAGACGCATCGTTAGTAAGAGCGTTTTAGAGCGATGAACCGGTGAAGTTCGAAGCGGAATGTAATAAACCGGTCATTCTGCCTATGCTTGGAGGAGCTCTTATCATTATCTCAGCAGTGGATAAATGTGGCTGAGTTGCTTACAATCTTTTATCTTAGGAAGGCGTAACGTTGAGGGTTTACCATGAATTGGACCAATAACCTATTATAAGTCTGTAGAGTCCACTGGATGCGACAAGCTCACGACCGGCCAATGTCTAGATGAGGACGTCTTATGGTTGATGTGAAGTTAGGAAGATGATGCTCGCGTATTGTCTATTGTCTTTTATTTAGTGTGCAATAAAGTGTTCGTCTATTCTAAGTACAAGCTTTTAGTATTCACGTTGCAGACGTAGCGCGCGTAGTGAACGCGCCGATCTTCCACGTGAACGGCGACAACCCCGAGGCGGTGATGCACGTGTGCAACGTGGCGGCGGAGTGGCGCGCCACCTTCCACAAGGACGTCGTCATCGACATCGTCAGCTACCGCCGCAACGGACACAACGAGATCGACGAGCCCATGTTCACGCAGCCGCTCATGTACCAGAAGATCCACAAGACCAAGCCTGGTGTGTGACATAAGTAAAAAACTTGCTTAGTCTGGCGACTCGAATCGCTCTTGACAAAGTCATCTTTTGTATCAAACTGCCTAGACTGTTCCCGACTATGTTGGGTTAGGCGTAATATTTAACTATTCAATCAAATAAATGTGACTATGGTTACATAACTAGAAATAGATATAAAAAAATGCAGCCATCTAAAGATTGCCTGTACGTACAGTACTCGAGAAGTACGCCGACCAGCTGATCGCCGAGGGCGTGGTGACGGCCGCCGAAGTGAAGGACGTGAAGGACAAGTACGAGAAGATCTGCGAGGACGCCTACACGCAGGCGAAGGCCGAGACTCACATCAAGTTCAAGGACTGGCTCGACTCGCCCTGGTCCGGATTCTTTGAGGGCAAGGACCCCCTGAAGGTAACCAACTATATTTGACGTCAGATAACCGTGCTATAACGAACTTTATAAATATCAAAAACAGAAATAATGACATAAAGCTGTCATAAATCGACTTCTGTCGTGAATAGTCGTTATCCATAAGTTTTCTAGTAATAAAAAGGACTAATTATTTATTGTTCGAGTATCCAACGAAGGGGTATTAAAGGAAAAATCAATGTACTTTTTTGCACGTATTTCTGGCGCCATCCATATCACTTATTATAAACCATGATGAAAAATTTGGAAGGAAGATGTATGTTGAATCATTGCCCATAAAGACAAGATGCTTGATATTACTAATGGTGCGCGAGGCACGGGTATCAAATCGTCCTTGTAAGCACATCTTAGGAAAGTGGTGCCTTCCCTTTCGGCAGCAACACTGAAGCAAAATTAACGTGCGTCAGCTATATTTGCCAGAAAAAGTTACATGAACAGCCGTCATTTGGTGAACACTAGGATGGCACTGCTTTCCTGGAAATTTCAAGTGAGTACAGTTACTATCCTGTTAAGAAAAAACGTCGCGTTACACATTGTGTATTTTATTTATGCATCATTCTATGGTTTTCCACAAAGAATTAGGGGATAGTGGTGTATCTGTAGTACACCCACAAAAAAAAAAAAACAAAAAACAATATTTGAGTCCCATTACTCCCCACAGATGTCCCCAACCGGCGTCGTAGAAGAAACCCTAGTACACATCGGCAAGCGATTCTCATCCCCTCCCCCGAACGCCGCCGAGTTCGAGATCCACAAGGGTCTGCTGCGTATCCTGAAGGCACGCATGGCCATGGTGGAGAACCGCCAGGTGGACTGGGCGCTCGGAGAGGCAATGGCCTTCGGCTCGCTGCTGAAGGAGGGCATCCACGTGCGGCTGTCCGGAGAGGATGTCGAGAGAGGCACCTTCTCGCACAGGTCTGTTCATATGGTTTTGTTTTTGTCTTTTGACGTCCAGCATAGATTGAACTTAGATATAACATAAAAGTGAATTTTCTATTCGAAAAAGTAAGGAATAAACGCGCAAACCCATCGCGGTGCACGCTGTGCACGGGCACGCTGCACAATTTAGCTGCGTGGGTTAATTTTTTGACAAAGTGGGTCTACGTTTCAACTGCAGTACACACTAAACACTATGTACAAATGTAGCATGGCCCACCACAGTACATAGAGAGGCTATGCACGTTTTTATGCAAGAATATTGTTTTGACATAGTCGTGGGTTAATATTCGTGTATAGCGAGTACCGCGTGCACAGCGTGCATGGTGTTGACAGCGTTGAGCTATGCGAGTGCCATATTCGATCAAGCGTGTTACAATGACGTCAATTGACGCGTACCGTGTTCGTGGGTTTGCTATGGAGACAATCCCATACATTTTCAAGCAAGACGAAGCCACACACACGTCTAGGCACGTGTGTGTGGCTGCGTGGCATCTCGGTGCGCCGCGGTAGGTTTCCGCCTTTACGCACATATTGTAACGAATTAGAAACTTATACTCAAAGTAAGAACCTAAGCGGTAACAATAATTTTTATGCATGTAATTGTGGCAGATAGATGTGGTATCAGAGCTATTAAAAAACAAGCATTAGACAAAACTGACGACGCTATAAACAGCCGAACTTTTTCTTTGTTGTACTTACCTGCCAATGAAATTCGGTATGTACCTATTGACAGTTTTTTTTTTGTTCGATAGGCATCACGTGCTGCACCACCAGAAGGTAGACAAGGCGACGTACTGCTCGCTGTGCCACCTGTACCCCGACCAGGCGCCCTACACCGTGTGCAACAGTTCCCTGTCTGAGTACGGTAAGTGCGCTCCTTGTACAGGCATCACGTGCTGCACCACCAGAAGGTAGACAAGGCGACGTACTGCTCGCTGTGCCACCTGTACCCCGACCAGGCGCCCTACACCGTGTGCAACAGTTCCCTGTCTGAGTACGGTAAGTGCGCTCCTTGTACAGGCATCACGTGCTGCACCACCAGAAGGTAGACAAGGCGACGTACTGCTCGCTGTGCCACCTGTACCCCGACCAGGCGCCCTACACCGTGTGCAACAGTTCCCTGTCTGAGTACGGTAAGTGCGCTCCTTGTACAGGCATCACGTGCTGCACCACCAGAAGGTAGACAAGGCGACGTACTGCTCGCTGTGCCACCTGTACCCCGACCAGGCGCCCTACACCGTGTGCAACAGTTCCCTGTCTGAGTACGGTAAGTGCGCTCCTTGTACAGGCATCACGTGCTGCACCACCAGAAGGTAGACAAGGCGACGTACTGCTCGCTGTGCCACCTGTACCCCGACCAGGCGCCCTACACCGTGTGCAACAGTTCCCTGTCTGAGTACGGTAAGTGCGCTCCTTGTACAGGCATCACGTGCTGCACCACCAGAAGGTAGACAAGGCGACGTACTGCTCGCTGTGCCACCTGTACCCCGACCAGGCGCCCTACACCGTGTGCAACAGTTCCCTGTCTGAGTACGGTAAGTGCGCTCCTTGTACAGGCATCACGTGCTGCACCACCAGAAGGTAGACAAGGCGACGTACTGCTCGCTGTGCCACCTGTACCCCGACCAGGCGCCCTACACCGTGTGCAACAGTTCCCTGTCTGAGTACGGTAAGTGCGCTCCTTGTACAGGCATCACGTGCTGCACCACCAGAAGGTAGACAAGGCGACGTACTGCTCGCTGTGCCACCTGTACCCCGACCAGGCGCCCTACACCGTGTGCAACAGTTCCCTGTCTGAGTACGGTAAGTGCGCTCCTTGTACAGGCATCACGTGCTGCACCACCAGAAGGTAGACAAGGCGACGTACTGCTCGCTGTGCCACCTGTACCCCGACCAGGCGCCCTACACCGTGTGCAACAGTTCCCTGTCTGAGTACGGTAAGTGCGCTCCTTGTACAGGCATCACGTGCTGCACCACCAGAAGGTAGACAAGGCGACGTACTGCTCGCTGTGCCACCTGTACCCCGACCAGGCGCCCTACACCGTGTGCAACAGTTCCCTGTCTGAGTACGGTAAGTGCGCTCCTTGTACAGGCATCACGTGCTGCACCACCAGAAGGTAGACAAGGCGACGTACTGCTCGCTGTGCCACCTGTACCCCGACCAGGCGCCCTACACCGTGTGCAACAGTTCCCTGTCTGAGTACGGTAAGTGCGCTCCTTGTACAGGCATCACGTGCTGCACCACCAGAAGGTAGACAAGGCGACGTACTGCTCGCTGTGCCACCTGTACCCCGACCAGGCGCCCTACACCGTGTGCAACAGTTCCCTGTCTGAGTACGGTAAGTGCGCTCCTTGTACAGGCATCACGTGCTGCACCACCAGAAGGTAGACAAGGCGACGTACTGCTCGCTGTGCCACCTGTACCCCGACCAGGCGCCCTACACCGTGTGCAACAGTTCCCTGTCTGAGTACGGTAAGTGCGCTCCTTGTACAGGCATCACGTGCTGCACCACCAGAAGGTAGACAAGGCGACGTACTGCTCGCTGTGCCACCTGTACCCCGACCAGGCGCCCTACACCGTGTGCAACAGTTCCCTGTCTGAGTACGGTAAGTGCGCTCCTTGTACAGGCATCACGTGCTGCACCACCAGAAGGTAGACAAGGCGACGTACTGCTCGCTGTGCCACCTGTACCCCGACCAGGCGCCCTACACCGTGTGCAACAGTTCCCTGTCTGAGTACGGTAAGTGCGCTCCTTGTACAGGCATCACGTGCTGCACCACCAGAAGGTAGACAAGGCGACGTACTGCTCGCTGTGCCACCTGTACCCCGACCAGGCGCCCTACACCGTGTGCAACAGTTCCCTGTCTGAGTACGGTAAGTGCGCTCCTTGTACAGGCATCACGTGCTGCACCACCAGAAGGTAGACAAGGCGACGTACTGCTCGCTGTGCCACCTGTACCCCGACCAGGCGCCCTACACCGTGTGCAACAGTTCCCTGTCTGAGTACGGTAAGTGCGCTCCTTGTACAGGCATCACGTGCTGCACCACCAGAAGGTAGACAAGGCGACGTACTGCTCGCTGTGCCACCTGTACCCCGACCAGGCGCCCTACACCGTGTGCAACAGTTCCCTGTCTGAGTACGGTAAGTGCGCTCCTTGTACAGGCATCACGTGCTGCACCACCAGAAGGTAGACAAGGCGACGTACTGCTCGCTGTGCCACCTGTACCCCGACCAGGCGCCCTACACCGTGTGCAACAGTTCCCTGTCTGAGTACGGTAAGTGCGCTCCTTGTACAGGCATCACGTGCTGCACCACCAGAAGGTAGACAAGGCGACGTACTGCTCGCTGTGCCACCTGTACCCCGACCAGGCGCCCTACACCGTGTGCAACAGTTCCCTGTCTGAGTACGGTAAGTGCGCTCCTTGTACAGGCATCACGTGCTGCACCACCAGAAGGTAGACAAGGCGACGTACTGCTCGCTGTGCCACCTGTACCCCGACCAGGCGCCCTACACCGTGTGCAACAGTTCCCTGTCTGAGTACGGTAAGTGCGCTCCTTGTACAGGCATCACGTGCTGCACCACCAGAAGGTAGACAAGGCGACGTACTGCTCGCTGTGCCACCTGTACCCCGACCAGGCGCCCTACACCGTGTGCAACAGTTCCCTGTCTGAGTACGGTAAGTGCGCTCCTTGTACAGGCATCACGTGCTGCACCACCAGAAGGTAGACAAGGCGACGTACTGCTCGCTGTGCCACCTGTACCCCGACCAGGCGCCCTACACCGTGTGCAACAGTTCCCTGTCTGAGTACGGTAAGTGCGCTCCTTGTACAGGCATCACGTGCTGCACCACCAGAAGGTAGACAAGGTAATATGACCTGGGCAGTAGCCCCCCAGGCACAACAACCGCCTAGGCGGAGGTACCGCCCTGTTCAATGGAGGTTTGCGGGACTTTACTCTCTGTACCACATACTTCCAAACCACTACCTATGAAATATTTAGCAAGTGTGCTCTGCCGGCAATGGATCATGAGCAGCCTGTGTAATGTTTTCTTTACTTAGCTTTTGTGTTACTTATAATCATCATCTTTTTCCAACTATATGGGGGCGGCTTCCAGTCGAACTGCGTTCAGCTTAATACCAGTATTTTACGTGGAGTGGCTGCCTACCAGACCTCCACAACCCATTAACTGGGTAACACGGTATTTCTTGACAAGACTGGAGTCAGATTTACTGGCTTCTGACAATCCGTAACGACTGCCAAAGATCTACAAATGACAGCCGGGACCAACGGCTTAACATGCTTTCCGAGGCACGGAGGAAACTCGATATGTTAAGATGGTCACCCATCCACAGACCAACCTTGGCAAGCGTTGCTTAACCTTGAAGATCGACCCGTGCGACTGTTGCTATTTAGCCAAGAACTCCACAAACTCTTCGTCGTCGATGGTAAAAGGGGACCGGTGGGCTGATATGGGATCAGCTCAGCTTTCCATAGACAACCGATTCAAAATTGAGGCTCATTATTAACCGTTATTAATTTCAAACTGCTTTTGTGTTCAACAGGTGTGCTCGGCTTCGAAGTGGGCTACTCCGTGACGAACCCGAACGCGCTGGTGCTGTGGGAGGCGCAGTTCGGCGACTTCAACAACTGCGCGCAGTGCATCATCGACCAGTTCATCGCCAGCGGCCAGGCCAAGTGGGTGCGCCAGTCCGGCCTCGTGCTGCTGCTGCCGCACGGCATGGAGGGCATGGTGAGCGCCACCAACACCACGCTATTATATCTAGCCCGAACTGTCCCACCGCTGGCCAATGATCCATTATTTTCATTGCTCCCGGTTCTGTGCCACTTTTTTCCAATATGTGTTATGTTCGTGTCAAATGAAACCAAAGGATTAGACCTTTATTATAATTATGTATTTTACACATGGATTATGTATGATATGCTCATACTCTACATAAAAACAAGGTAGATATAATGGCGGCGCCGATTTGCGATTTCAGAGCACCAATTTTGTATTTAGTAGTTTACATACGGCACATAATTATGTTCAGCCCAGTCTCTTCTACAGTTCGAACCACGGTTCTTTGCCGCTCGGATGTTGGGCTTTAGTGACGACCGCGCAGGTGCAATCACGTAAACAAGTGTTACGTACGTAGAATATTTTTCTGATTTATACGTATTATATTATAAACGAGTAAGAAATGCAACCAGTAACAATAACAAGGTCACAAAGTAACACAAAATACATATACACCACAAAAACACAAGTCAGACAGTAAGAAATAGCCAAAATACTAATTTAAAAACAATAACAACGTGTAACACTTTTCGCATCAAAAGTCGTATTGCATTGAGTAAGCGGGACACAGGTATGCATCGAACGTATACGAGCGACTGAGACGCCATTACATCCGCCATCTTGCGCGAGAAGGCGCATGCACGACTTACCCGCGCATCCGCTGTTCTATGTTTCTTGTCAAATTGACATTCTGCGCAAACAATAAGACGTATTTCGAAGAGGCAAAGAACCGTGGTTCGTACTGTAAGCTGGGTAGCCTTCCGAGCCACGAGAATGATCGGTATTTGCAAATGAGCGCTTCGCAAGCGCGGATTTAAAATTTAACGGATTTAACATAACAAGATTTAAAATGTTAAATCTTTCGTGACCGTTACAAAAGGTCTAAAATGTTAAGGTTCTTGCGACAGCTATACAGTCGGCTTGTGAAGACCTAGCGCCCATTTAATCGTTTTAAATTAGGGGGTTAGTCCCCTAGTGGCGGACATATAAGGTTTTCCGGAAATAAAATTAAAACTACTTCGAGAAATAAGTATCTAATAATACAAAATATAAAATCAAAATCAATTAACAAAAATAAAACTTCTGCGTAAACATAATCTAGGAACGTTAATTAAGTTTTGTTAAACAAAAATTAAGTCTTTAACATTGGCACCTAGTACCGGATGGGTTAATCTTCAAACCCCAAGCGCCGGAGATTCTTAACAAATTGTAAATCTCATCACAGATATAGGCATCTCCACATACCGGAACGTCTGCACATGCTTCATGGGCTCATTCTTGCTCAGCTAGAGTATTGTATCCAGTCCTCGTCATGGTCCTCTAAACACACTACACAATTAGTTTTTTCCATCTATACTAATATTATAAAGAGGTAAAATTTGTTTGTAAGTTTGTATGTTTGTAAGTTTGTATGTAGGGGGTAATCTCAGGAACTACTGGTCCGATTTGAAAAATTCTTTCAGTATTAGATAGCCCATTTATCCGGGAAGGTTATAGGCTATATATCATCACGCTAAGACAAGGAGCCGAGCATTAATGGAAAATTTGACGCAGACGAAGTTGCGTGGGTCAGCTAGTATTAGATATTACAGTTAGTGGCTCCTTTTTCTTATCGTTATAACTACTTTTTCCTTTGGCCTTCACACCTTTGGTTTGTTATCCCTTTTTTTCTAATGCCATTTTAAACTTGTTTCCCATTCCTTTTTTTTTTATGTTTGTTACCTCATAACTCCGACAATTTATGAACCGATTTGAAAATTTTTTGTTTTATCTGAAAGGATATACTTGCAGATTGGTCCCATTTAAATTATATCAAAATCGGTTACGAACTTTGGATTTTAAATCGAAATAGCTGGAATTTGACTATTTAGAGATGATTCTTTGATAATCGAAATTGCGTATTTTGCTTTTCTGCGATTTTGTAGTGGTGTTGTTAGGTGTGGGGCACCACTAAAAAGTGAAAAATAAAAAAACTTTTTACAAAAAATACGGTTGTATTTTTTGTAAAAAGTTTTTTCGTTCTCTTTTTCTTGAACAGCAATTTTGTTGGGTGATGACGTTAAAATTGCAACGGTTGCAACGTGACTTCTTCTTCACCGTTCATGCCGTTATTTTATCATGTAGAGTGCTTTTTGGGACATTGTAACGCGGCGAAGCTTCTCTGAGACTCATTTCTTTGGACAAAATCTTGTCCATCGCAGTTTTTAAACTTTTTGATCCCATTCTCCTTTCTTTTTTGTATCTTCCATGTTGAAATATATCTCCCTCCTTCTATCCTGTAAAATAACAATCAATCATAATTATGATATATGTATAAATGCTTAGTAAAAAGCTAACTTACAAACTGTCCGGTGGTAAGGGACATCTTTGTGTCCGGAGGTAGGGGACAGAGAATGTCCAAAATTACGTATTTCATACTAAAACTGTTTAGGAAATTAATAAAAAAATTGCAATTTACGAATTATAATGGAACACTGTCTTTATTAACAAATAACAAAAACAATTAAACACAAAACCATAGCAGTAATACTTAGGCGATTATCACACGGCGCGGATTTCGTAGCGGTGCCCCGCGCGGTAAGGCGGTTTACGTGTGTTTAGCATCAACGGATTTATTAGAGTCCAATGCGACATGAGATCCGCTTCACCGCCTACCGCAGCGGTTCGCGATGCCGTGTGTTAATGGCCTTACTTGGAATTTACGTGACGCAACGCTTTACCGCCAAAAACAGCAATCCACCTCTCCCACCTCGGTTGTGCGCCTCACTGGTAAACCGCATCACGTGATCCTGTATCGCTACGTTCCCCTGCACCCCTTTCACCAATATTTGAAAAGATAGCGTTGTCGTTGTTTTCCGACGCTAGGTGCCGTCCGGCACTACGAGACCTATCCCCTATACGACTAAAAAGGCGATGCAAAAGATGACTCCACGTTAATTAACCCTATTAGTAATTCCACGGTCATTGACTTAACACTCCAGTGTACCTTATGTACACGGTCTTGCTTAAGAACGTGTTCCCAATGCAGTATACAAACTCGGCGTAACTATGGGCTCTGGATTACGGATTAGTGAAATCAGTTAGTGTGGTAATTCTGGGTCTGTCCGAGGGGTCTTTAAAACTTTCGCTAAACGAGTCCGTGTCCGTATTGTGAATTATTTATCTTAGCTTTTATTATTTAGCATTGCCACATGACTAACATTGTTATAACATTGGCAGGGCCCCGAGCACTCTTCCGCCCGGCCCGAGAGGTTCCTGCAGATGTGCGCCGACGACCCCGACTACATGCCACCTGAGAGCCCCGACTATGAAGGTCACTCGACTTATATTATTTTCTAAATTGCTTCATTTCGAAGTCGTTTAGGCCATTCAAAAGGCGATTTTTGTCTAGTGCAAAGCGATACACGGACAACCAACTTTATAAGTGCCTGTCTAGATAGGGCTTTTTATAGTATTGTATTCTTTGCACGATAAAAGCTTTATCTTAAGCTCCAACATGCGCCTATTTAGCAAAAAAACTGTAAACATTAAAACCTAAATTAATTTGTGGCCCACAGTCCGTCAACTGCACGACTGCAACTGGATCGTAGCCAACTGCTCGACGCCCGCGTCGTACTTCCACATCCTGCGGCGACAGATCGCGCTGCCCTTCCGCAAGCCGCTCATCCTCATGACGCCCAAGTCGCTGCTGCGCCACCCCGAGGCCAAGTCCTCGTTCGACGACATGAAGGATGGATCCTGCTTCAGGAGGTAAGGATTAGTCGTACTTCCACATCCTGCGGCGACAGATCGCGCTGCCCTTCCGCAAGCCGCTCATCCTCATGACGCCCAAGTCGCTGCTGCGCCACCCCGAGGCCAAGTCCTCGTTCGACGACATGAAGGATGGATCCTGCTTCAGGAGGTAAGGATTAGTCGTACTTCCACATCCTGCGGCGACAGATCGCGCTGCCCTTCCGCAAGCCGCTCATCCTCATGACGCCCAAGTCGCTGCTGCGCCACCCCGAGGCCAAGTCCTCGTTCGACGACATGAAGGATGGATCCTGCTTCAGGAGGTAAGGATTAGTCGTACTTCCACATCCTGCGGCGACAGATCGCGCTGCCCTTCCGCAAGCCGCTCATCCTCATGACGCCCAAGTCGCTGCTGCGCCACCCCGAGGCCAAGTCCTCGTTCGACGACATGAAGGATGGATCCTGCTTCAGGAGGTAAGGATTAGTCGTACTTCCACATCCTGCGGCGACAGATCGCGCTGCCCTTCCGCAAGCCGCTCATCCTCATGACGCCCAAGTCGCTGCTGCGCCACCCCGAGGCCAAGTCCTCGTTCGACGACATGAAGGATGGATCCTGCTTCAGGAGGTAAGGATTAGTCGTACTTCCACATCCTGCGGCGACAGATCGCGCTGCCCTTCCGCAAGCCGCTCATCCTCATGACGCCCAAGTCGCTGCTGCGCCACCCCGAGGCCAAGTCCTCGTTCGACGACATGAAGGATGGATCCTGCTTCAGGAGGTAAGGATTAGTCGTACTTCCACATCCTGCGGCGACAGATCGCGCTGCCCTTCCGCAAGCCGCTCATCCTCATGACGCCCAAGTCGCTGCTGCGCCACCCCGAGGCCAAGTCCTCGTTCGACGACATGAAGGATGGATCCTGCTTCAGGAGGTAAGGATTAGTCGTACTTCCACATCCTGCGGCGACAGATCGCGCTGCCCTTCCGCAAGCCGCTCATCCTCATGACGCCCAAGTCGCTGCTGCGCCACCCCGAGGCCAAGTCCTCGTTCGACGACATGAAGGATGGATCCTGCTTCAGGAGGTAAGGATTAGTCGTACTTCCACATCCTGCGGCGACAGATCGCGCTGCCCTTCCGCAAGCCGCTCATCCTCATGACGCCCAAGTCGCTGCTGCGCCACCCCGAGGCCAAGTCCTCGTTCGACGACATGAAGGATGGATCCTGCTTCAGGAGGTAAGGATTAGTCGTACTTCCACATCCTGCGGCGACAGATCGCGCTGCCCTTCCGCAAGCCGCTCATCCTCATGACGCCCAAGTCGCTGCTGCGCCACCCCGAGGCCAAGTCCTCGTTCGACGACATGAAGGATGGATCCTGCTTCAGGAGGTAACAACACATTATCATCTTCCTGCCCTTATCCCTTGTTACTTGGGGTCGGCGCAACACTTTTTTTCTTCCACTCTGTCCTATCAGCCGTCAAACTATCACTAACTCCCTTCTCTTTCATATCGCTCCTCACACAATCCATCCATCCACAAAAACACAAAAGGTTGAAAAAATAGGATTAATAAATATCACTGTTAAGGCAGAGTTTATGTTGTCAGTTTCATGTACCTAATAGATAGGGGCAAGTCCGCGTGTGCATATTTCTAGTCCCTGTATCTGAATATATCTCTTCAGCTACTCAGAAATTCCTAATCGAAAAACCCAACACATTGCCCACAGGAGAATAAATTTTATAGACCGATCTTTATTTTATGTTTTTTTACTCACCCAGAGTGATTCCTGAGGAAGGTCCGGCCGCTGAGAACCCGCAGAACGTGCGCAAAATCTCGTTCTGCTCGGGCCGTGTGTACTACGACCTGCTCAAGCACAGGCGCGAGAAGGGACTCGAGAAGGATATTGCTATTGTCAGGTAAGCCCTGGACATCACAAAAACAATATTAGCCCTGTAAAATAAGCATCCAACCTCGGAATCGAAGTTAATAAGCTGTAAGTTGGTACAAACATTTGTTTTGGTATTCACGCATTTCACGAGCACACTTCAATCATTGCAATTTAAACCTTATGTGTTACGGCTTAAATGTCAAAACGTCCTCGAGGTCGGCAAACAACTGAAATAATCATGTACATTTGTTTAATCTAAGTAAATATCATATCGATGCTTCCGACAACAAAGGTCGTAAACACCAAAATAGCACTTTTGGTAATCAACGAAAAACAAAAAATAATTTCGTTTTTGGCCTTTTTAACTTTATAAGTTGTAAAATTGTGTTCTATACAAGAAATACGTAAAATACGATGGTGTTTCATAATATATTATTGCTATTTATGTCAAAGCCTTATTTTAAAAGTTAGCTTGGACATACACCCCAGAAAATTCAAAAAGTTGGTATTTACGACCACTAACAAATCAATGGAGAACGATTTGTCTAACGGAAGTTAGAAGTATGCACCAGTTTTAAAACACAATAGTTCTGGGTTTGGTTTTAAAAACCATATACTGAAATAAAAATGAGTGTAAACACCACGATCTGATGCGATGGTATGTAACAAACATGGAAATATCTGAAGCAAATCAATGAATTTAAGACTAAGTTGAGTTTTCATTACTTGTAATAAAAACAATAAAATAAAAAACAAATTGACATAATTAAAAAAGGTTTTTTATTCATTGACCGTCATCGTTTAATCAAAATAATGGTTAAGCAAGGCACTAATACAAATTCAAAGTAAAAAAATGTCTAAACCAAATCACTTAAATTTCCATTAGAGGATCTTGTACATCAATCATCATTCATCATCATTGTTTTGTGTCGCGGCTCGAAATTTTTATACCTTTATATAAAAATACACTTAAGTAAGTATATTATAGGCATCGTCCCGTATAATTTAATCAAGCGTTTGTTACAAGATGCCTATAGTGTTCTACCTCCAACGGCGTACCTAACCAGCCAGACATAATTCAAAATGTTAAGTAATCATTTTGTTTCATTGATTTCAAGAAGATTTTATAATCACGACATTTTTTTAAAACGTATTGATAATGAATTACAAAAAAATATAAGTAAACATTCTACCAAGCTTACTGCTCTAATAATTTTAATAAACAATGCCCATTTTCACCAACGCCCTTAAAAATTTAGGTAGTTCATCTTTCTAGATCTTCTTTGTTCGGAAAGCTTCTGTACTATGGTCTACCTAACTTTTAGTGTCGTTGGTGAAAATGGGAAAATGTTATCGACAAGATAATAAAAAAGTAGATGCAAAACATAATACGACGACGAGTTATAGAAAATCAGGTCTTCAAATTTCTGATTAATAATCTTCTGTCATTGGATAGAAGATTATTAACCAGAAATTTGAAGACCTGATTTTCTGATAGAAGTTAATTAATCAGAAATTTCAATATTACATAATTCAATTTTCAAACCAATTCTCCAAGACCAAGTGACATTACGACAATTGTTTCTCAGCAGAGCTTACGTTTTAAAAATGATTGTGGGGTGTAATTACAATTAATTATATATTCATGTTTTT
Organism: Ceramica pisi; assembly: GCA_963859965.1. Classification (NCBI taxonomy): domain Eukaryota; kingdom Metazoa; phylum Arthropoda; class Insecta; order Lepidoptera; family Noctuidae; genus Ceramica; species Ceramica pisi. Next base: position 10,982,240 of record OY982534.1, on the reverse strand, counting down.
ACGACCGACAGCTGTTTGTACGTTGTATTATACGACCTGCACGGTTATTCGGTTCTAAGCAATGTGAGTTATACATACCCTCTTTTCTAAAAAATCTTGATTATACTAGTAAAAATTTTGGGTGTAAAAGTATTTTTTTAGGCGAATATTTTTTTCACATTTTTAGATCGACGCAGCGCCAAAAATTAAGTAGGGCTGTATTCTTAACTCATTTTCGCCAAAATGGCGTTTACGACATTTGTTGTCGGAAGCATCGATATGTGAAAAAGAAACAATAGAAAAAGGCAGCGGTAGACCAATTTATTTTATCCGATATTCTGAAAAATTCATGTACAAAACCTGTCAAATTTCCATACAGAAATAAGAAAATTTGTTGAAGATGTCTGATAAAATAATGGACACCTTCAAAAATGTTAATTTTTTTCAAATATTAATTTTTTATTATTTCCTCAGAGTGGAGCAAATCTCGCCCTTCCCGTACGATCAGATCAAGGCGGAGATCGAGAAGTACCCGAACGCCAACATAGTGTGGAGCCAGGAGGAACACAAGAACTCGGGCTACTGGCAGTACGTCGAGCCACGATTCCGCACCTTATTGCAGAACCAGAAGACCGTTACGTATGTATCTTTATTAAAGCTGATAATAGCTGGATTGAGGAAATGTATAAAGCATATTACTTGTACAGCACATTGATTGAACATATTTATAAACAGCTGCTACATATATGCGGGTGTACAGTACGAATATTCTAACTTTACCCATGCGAAGTTGGCTGTTAGTGACGACCGCGCAGGTCCCATCGCGTAGAAAAGTGTTACGTTCGTAGATTATGTTTTTTTTGTGAACATTTGAATTTTGAAAAAATGCATGCAATAACAATAACACGATCACAAAGTAACACAACAAACACATACACTACAAGAAAACACAAAATACAAGTCAAACAGTAAGAAAAAACCAGAATAATTAATTAAAACAATAACAACGTTTAACACTTTTCGCACCAACAGTCGTATTGCATTGAGGAAACGAGGCACAAGTATGCATCAAACGTATACGAGTGACTGAGACTGCATACGCGACCTGCGCATGCGCTTTTCTATGTTTCTTGTCAAATTGACATCCTGCGCAATCGATTGCGACGTACTTCCCATGGGTAAACTTAGATTATTCGTATTGTTCTTGTACAGCACATTGCCTATCAACTGTACATTGGCACTACTAACTTTTTGTTGGTGTGTAATATAAAGAGAAATTCTACGAGTTTTAAAAATCTCACTTTCACAAACCTAAGGCCACTGTGTTATTTATTAGTTAACCTCGTGTTAGCAACTAACTCTGTGAGTTAAAATATAACTCTGGTTTGTGCAAGTGGGCCTAAATCGTTCTTCTATCTAAATTATGTAATGCACCAAACTACCCTCTTTAAATTGTCGTTGTGGCGAATGCACCGCGTTTGTTCAGTTGACAAATACATTTGTTTAAATTGCTATTCCACTCGTTTAAAATTCAGACGGAAGTAGATAAATTCGTTATGAATATTTTTTTTACCTTTTTATTTAAATGCAGCTTGAGTTTCGGCTCGATATTACACTGGGTTGCATGGTTTTAAAATTTGCATGCGTGGCTGTTCATTCAGTAACATTAGCGATTCCAATTTACTCATTACCGCGCAATAATGGTGATATTTTCTGACCACCACCGTGTTACGGCCTCTGAGTAATGGTAACGCCATAATCTATCTGGCTATTGGTTACAGTGCTAAGCCTCAAAAGGGTAACTGGTTCTCCCAGCTTTTCGGGCAGGAAGAGAAGCCCGCGCCTGTGTCAGGTGGCGATGAGCCTGAGCCGCGCACCGTTAGGTGAGATAACGGCATATGGCGTCCCTTCTCCCACCGTTACCTTTCCTCCTTTCTATCCCTCTAAGGTCGCTTCCCTCGTTTCTTTTGCACTATCATACAATCTTGCTTGAATCATCTCATCACTAAATTATAGGGACTAAAACAGTGTGTTTGGCTAACTTTGTTATGTCAACAGTTAAATATAAAACAAATGTGATGCTTTTTGAATCTTTGAAATGAACAGAACTGAAAATAACATACATGGCCGGTAAACCATAATTTATTACCCGACTGCAAAAACGGGTTACATTTGAATAGTTAGTCAAACACCTTGTTAGTATTACAACCAAACTCAAGTTAGTAACGAAAAAGCTAATACGTTTTTTTTCGCCGTGGTAGTGGCTTAATCAAATAATTTACATCAAATGTCCTGACTGGTTTTATCAAATTCTGAACATGAACTTGACTTTGGTTGAAAACATGACATAAATGAATCATTAAAAGTATTATATTCACACGTTCGTTTCATATCGTACTTTGAAAATTTCAAAATCAATGTCAAACAATCTTGTGCTTCGTAACATTTAACTGATGAATAGATGTGAATAGTGTCTGTATTCAGCTCACGTTTCGCGTAGGCTATGACGCTGCATTGACGCAGCGTAGACGTTGTGTAGCTATTGTACTGAAAATAAGTCGGATTTACTTGACATTAGTAGCATTGTATGAACATCGCATACGAACGTACTTTAACATTCATCAAATAACTATGCTTGTTATCAAATCGCGAAACTCAAGCTGCAGGGCCACGAAACAAAATACTCGATTTATGATTAAGCTTAAGTTTTTTACTTTATGTTTTATTGCTTCTATAAAAACGTATTTTTATAAAGAAACACTTGATAAACGGAGCTCAAATAATAGAATATGTGGTTTTGTTGCAGCTACCACGGTCGTGCCACAGCCGCAGCGCCGGCCACGGGCTCCAAGGCAGCACACAACAAGGAGCTCCGGAACCTGCTCGAAGAGTTCTGCGTCCTATAAACGACTACATCTACACGAACATACGCGATGGCAACCTTGAATGGCTAGCTTATGCTCCGTACACGTCGTCTACTCATAGAAACAATTCAAATAGTAGCCATTCATGATGAACAACACCGTCATACACATATAATATAAACGGCTACTTTTTAAATAAAGTAGACACAATAAGATTTATGCCATATAAAAAAAAAACACATGTAATAGAATCTTAATAACTACCTACGTAAATCTATCTCGAAACGTAATGTCTTGTAATTTTGACATGATCATTTATTTTTGTTGAACGAAATTTATTTTTGTAAAATATTAAAAAAATATTTTTTTCTCCTTACTCTCAGTATTTTGTTGTAATTCTCTTCATGTTTTAGGTAGATTAGTTAGATAAATTATTATTTATTTATTTAATGTAGCATACGTGATCTGTAGAACCTACATAATTTATTTTTATTGTAAAAGCAATATTACTTAGTCTCACGTAGTCTCCACTGTAAGATGTTGCGTACTAGGTAATAATAATGCTTCAAAAACAAAATGGTACATTTGCAAAGCAGCGGTTGTATTATTTTCATGTACATATATTGATGTTTTATTTTTTATGATTCTTTATTCGATATTTTTGTCGTTAGCGTATTTGGATTTAAAACGTTCCTTTTGCTAGTCTGGGATACGTACATAGAATTGGTAATCTTATTACGTAGCGAAGTAATCGCACTTCGCGAGCGGTACGTATGTTAGATAACAATATTTATTGTCTATGGGCGTAGCTAGCCACATAAAAAGTAGGTTTGGGGAGTAAGGTACCTTCATGGAAGATAATTTTTGAGCAGCGGAATAAGCAGCGTTGACGCCAAAACGAGTGCTACGCTCAACCTTGTGATACTGTAGTGTTTTGCGACTATCATTTTATTTGTGACGTGATGTGTCGAATTCACACATGTAAAACGAATCTGTTATGGCCAGTGTAAAGTCATTAATATAATAGGCAGTAAGTATTTATACCGTAGTAATTAGTTAATGTGATTAACTGGTTCTGACGGAATCTTTTGTTACGGGCTATGAGAACACCGAACTTTCGCTTAAAGTAAAAAATAAGGTTTGCTAAATAAAATGATTGACAAAAAATCGCTCTTAAAATGTGCTATAATTTTATATTACACGTAAAAAAATAATACTATTTGTTATGTATCAGTTGTCCGTAAATAATGTCCTGTAATTGTCTTGTCTGTTACACTGGCCGTAACACCTCACAAATCAGTTCGCTTGCAAGTGCGGTTGTTACCATTAAAATAGTTTCGCTTAACGATACTGTACATGAGATATTATTAGTTAGTGAGTATGTCTAGTAACTAGGCACCAGATTAAAAGTAAATTGCACCTTAGTACATAAAATGTATGTAATTAATCGTCATCAGGTCGTTTTGGTTTGCAACCTTCCGGCCCCTGCGCGTAGGTTTAGTTGTCTATGGCTTGTAGTTACCGTTGCCGTTGAGAACGGTACAATGTAAGGAATAACACCAACATCCAATGCTTTGTATAAACCGACGCATACTTACTCTTGTCTGTAGTCAATCTTCGAATGTATGTATGTCGTTACTTAATATGTATGTAGAATTAAATAATGTCTATCTCACTATTGTGACCGCCACTTGTAAAAGTAAGCTTTATTCGAAATCCTAGTATTATGTGACATTCAAACTTAACCCTTATTGCGGTTTAGCTTTCTAACACTATTCGCATGTGTAGGTCCATTGTTTTATTGTTAAAATTAACATATTTTGATGTTCACGTATTTTCAATTTATTATGGGCTCAGGACGCCGCTGGGGATTTTCAAAGATTTGAATAATAAGTATTCTTCTGGCAAGTACTACCTGAGTCAATTTATTGCTAAATGTTAGTTTTGATTTAGTTATTTACAAATAAATATACTATTAATTGAATAACGTTGTTTTAATTTTATATACAGGATAGTGTTCGATTTATTTGGCACTGGTCCACAATTCTGAAGACCCATGATTTACACACCAAACTATTTTTATCAACATGCTCTAGACAATGTTATGTAAAAGCTTTATATAAAATACTAAAGGATAGCAAAGGCAACGAAATTATTTCTACACTCAAAACAACTCACTAAGCTTAGAGTAAGAAGAAATGGGACATTCAAGTCGGGTCTTTTTTGGATCAAGCCCAAAAACCAGAATTAGGTACAGAAGAAGTAGGTACTGAAATAGCTCAATGAGAGATACGAAGAATTGGATGGAATAGTTTTTAGATCATAGTGTAAAAGTAACACTATTAACGTAAGTGTACTTCTGTTGCTGACCGTACGATTCAAAACGACACGTAGGTACAAAAAATAAATCCCTACTAATATTATAAATGCGAAAGTAACTGTCTGTCTGTTCTTCATGCCTAAACCACTGAACCGATTTGGATGAAATTTTGTACACAGATAGTTTGAGAACCGAGAAAGGACAGGATAGTTTTTATCCTGGAAATCCCACGGGAACGGGAACTATGAGGGTAAATAGGTTCTATATATTCCAGGAGTATGTTCCCTAGGAGACACGCGGGCGAAGCCGCTGGCACACGCTAGTAGCAAATAAAGTGAATAAACAAATTAAAAGTAAACAAAAGAAAGCCGCCAAGAGACAAATATGGAAGTGTGGCTTAATGAAAAGCGCAATAGATCACAGTGCCCTTGACGTCGCGCGGCTCACCGCGGTCTTGGAGCACTTTCAAGATTCTTATCTCGCGCTAGTCTCATTTCAGCTCACAAAGCGGACTCTGCCCCTATTTATAAACTGCTTGGCTAGCCCCGGACCACAGCAAAAGGTGCGAAGATTAAAGATGATATCAGTTACAAGTGCGTTTTACATGTCACGCTGTCACCACTTCAAAGACGCGCCTGTTTTGAATACACGCTACGTATTGTGTGAGATTTTCTTCTTTTTTTTACGATGCGGGTCGCGATTATCTCGAGACTGCCTGTGCGGGTTTTTATTCAACGTATTTCTAATTACAGATGGTTTTAGGTGTCTATCCTTCACCGTGACTTTACCTGGTAGGTACTTAGCCATTTTACCGTCAAAGTTAAATAAGGTTTGAGAAATTCAGGTCTTGATCATCTCCAGAGCAAAACAACAAGTAAAAAGTATTTTCGACACATTTGCTCATAAAATGCATTTACGAGGGCTGCATACATTGTTCGAAAGTTCGAAATTACGGACCATACATTGGAGCGTGCGGTAAAGTAGGTACTCTCACCTAAGTACCTACTTTACCGCACGCTCCGATGTATGGCGCCTTGCGTATTCTTTACGGTATTTTTTTAAATTTCCATAATAGTTTTTTTATGATACAAGAGCGGTAAGTTGGTCTTTACAAACGAGTAGACAAATGTAAGCCCGAGACGAAGTCGAGGATTTACCATAGTCACGAGTTTGTAAAGACCAATATCCGCTCGTGTGTCATACAACGTTTTTCGACACATTATATAAATAGATAATTAAACAAACTTTTTCATTTATATTAAAAATTATTGTTAATAATAGCGTTCTCGCGATTTTGGCGGCAAGAGACCATTTTCTGAAATTGGCACCTCATTCAAGATGTCAGGTGGAGTAGATTCCATATTTATATCTGATTCCTCGCTTGAACACATATTCTAAACTCCATTTACTATAGCATTAGACAGAAGTTAAAAAAGGCTCTTTTAGGTGCACACTTTGCAATAAAATTACAACAAACTTTATTACAGTCAAGATTGATGTGGAGTTTATTATAATCAATTTATATAATAGCTGTCACACTTAATTGTACTTAATTAACCTATCTACCTTCTGAAATTACAAGGCTTTTATTTAATATTGTTTAGATTTAACATTCTATATTGTCGTGTTGATGTTTAAAATCTAAAAGAAGCAGAGGTGGACAGACCGGGAACGTTTTTTACGTCACTATAATTCTACCAAATCTAAAATGTTACGTATTCCCTTCATAAGTTATGGAAGCACGTGTTTTGTTTATTTTGTCGGTTTATGCTATCAACCATCCGTCAATTTGCGTAAATTTTCTGCAGTTGTCAATTGTGTTGTCGCTTGTGAATACTTGTGAATGCTACGCCTTTTCTCGTTGTTATTGCTGAATTTTCGTGATTTTGTTGTTAGTTGTTACTGTTTTTCTTTTGTTACCTATTTGTTTTGTTATCTTTTTAATTGTTAGTTTTGTGTTGTTTGTACAAACTGGTACGTTTTGTGGAACTATGGATCCCGATGCAGGCCCGAGTGGCATGCAAGCGCAACATGCACACTCTGAAACTGCTGGTAGCGCTGATCAATGTCAACAGCGAAAAAGACGTGGCCCCAACGTTGACCATGAGGATAAAATATTGTCTCCCAAGAAAAGTAGAATTAAACAAACACCGCTTCGTTCTACAGAAAAAAGAACAGTGATTAATATTTACAAAGATGTTAAGGAGTCCTTGCCCGAAGGTGCTGCTGCTTATAAAACGCAGTTAGTTAAAAAAACTGCAGAAATTGCAGGTAAGGATTTAAATTACTAGAAAGGTACCATCATCATCATCATCATCTTCCTGCCTTTATCCTAAGTTACTTGGGGTCGGCGCAACACGTTTTTTTTTATTCCACTTCGTCCTGTCACTTGTCTCACTATCATTTACCCCCTTTTCTTTCATATTCACTCCTCACACAATCCATCCATCTATTTTTTTGCATTGTGAGATAATAAATATACATTACTAATCTTATTTTGTAGGCATATCTCGTGCAACAGTCTATAATATACTCAAAGAGTATAATAAAGAAGGTCGCCTGCAATCACCCCCTCCTCGCCAACAGAAACATTCAAAATTCGAAGAGTATGATGATATTACATTTAGTGGAATACGAAGAAAAATTCATTCTTTTTTCTTTGATAATGAGTTACCAACGTTGAACAAGATTCTGGAAGCTGTTAATAGCGATGAGTCTCTACCTGATTTTAAAAGAAGCACTTTATACAAATTAATAAAAAACAAATTAAAATTTACTTACATTAAAAGAAGTAGAAAAAGTGCCCTAATTGATAAACAAGAGATTGTATTATGGAGGGTGAAATATCTCCATGAAATTAAGAGATTAAGGAACGAAGGGAAAAAAATATATTATTTAGATGAGACTTGGCTAAATGAAGGTACAGTTCTGCTAATATTTTTAAGTCATTTTGCACGAAGTCGAAGATAGTTGTTCCGGATATGGCTGTTTGTGTGTGTGATAATGTGTGTTTGTAAAACGCTCCCACAATACAAGACAAATCTTAGTGTGGGGGCATGCTTGCCTTTACATAAATTCGTAAACCTCCTTTATGTTACATTGATACAGTGAATTAGTATTTTTAGTTGAACATAAGTCGATGTAATATTGTATTAACATCTATAACTTTTTTATACGTACAGGACACACCAAAAGCAAGGTATGGCAAGATAGTACTATAAAGTCTTCAAAGGAAGCACACCGGGCAGGTTTATCTACTGGTTTAAAGAACCCAACTGGAAAAGGAAAACGGCTTATCATTGGCCATATTGGTAAGACATGATTTAAATGTATTTTTTTATTTTTTTATTTATCACTATGGATGACTTACAGCTAATACAAACAAAATAAATAATGGCATGTGAGACTGGAAGCCAATTCTCTTTCACCAGTACACCAGTACAGAATAAATTCATTTCCTTTTATTTTATTTCACAGGATCAACAGATGGGTTTTTAATGGATGGCGAATTAATATTTGAAGCCAAAAAGGGTGATGGAGACTACCATTCTGAAATGGATGCACACAATTTTGAAAAGTGGTTCAAATTAATACTAACAAAAATTGAAAGTGATGCTGTTATTGTTATGGATAATGCGCCATATCATTCGAGGAAAGTGGAGTAGTTGCCAACTACAGCCACACGAAAGGCAGATATTCAGGAGTGGCTTAAAACCAAAAATATTCATTTTGATGAAAAAGACTTAAGGGCCACTTTATTAGAAAAAGTTAAACAAGTACGACATTTGTACCAAAAGTTTGCTGTAGATGAGATGGCTAAAGAAAAAGATATACATATTAGTATTGCGCCTCCCACCTTACCACTGTGAGCTCAACCCAATAGAATTAGTTTGGGCTCAAATGAAGGGGTATGTAGCCCAAAACAACAAAACTTTTTAATTAAAGGAAGTGAAGCGGTTGCTCCCTCAAGCACTAATAAATATTACTGCAGAGAAATGGCAATCTTGCATTGCTCATACAATTAAAGAAGAGGAAAGGTTTTGCCAACTTGATGGTATAATGGATAATGTTGTAGAAAGGTTCATTATTAACGTTGGTGAAACTTCATCATCATCATCATCATCAGAGGATGATGAATAACAGAATAATAAAATTCATAAATTCTCAATTTACGCTTTTGTCTCTAGAAAATGTTTTTACTGTTGGTAGTGTATTTTTTTAATCCTCTGACATTCTAAATTATTATATTTGTTTTGTGAAGTTTGTGAAAACAATAATGAACGTCATGCCATTGTGATAGTTGTTTTTTAATAAACTGATTGTTACTAAAAATTGTTTCATTTCATGTACCTATTCAAGCCTTGTGACGAGTAGATCGATAGTAAATGCTTTATTATATGCATGCCATACATTGTTACAAAAAGCTCACATTATTTATGAAAATTGTTTGAACTCAACTTGAAATAAAAGGTTTCGTACTCCTGCTTCTGCGAGCCTCTTTTTTCTAATGTTATAATAAACAGAGTATAATTAAAATTAAAATTAAAAGTCGCAACTATCTTTGACGTTTCTAATTGAAAATGGCGCGAATTTGCAAATGGGGTGTGTGTGTTTGGAATAGTGTGCGTTTTAAAAATAAGAACGCGCTTCTGTTTGCGTCTGCGTCTGCGTGAAATATTTTAGTAGAATTATATATATTGTAAATTGTATTATTATATATTGTACCAATCGGATTTTTTTGACAAAATCATTTATTTATTAAGTTACATATTTTTTTAAATGGTCTCCGAGCCTTTATATTGATACCCCACTCGATAGATTAAAAAAGCTGAAGTCATTAAAATGGCACCGAAGCTCAGATATTTTAATTTTTATATACCTATCCAGTATCATTCTCACTATTTAGACGAATCTAACGACACGTTTCAAGCTAAAATCTATCAAGCCACAGGGTTAGACTACAGTGTGCCCAAGAAATATGACATCATGCATAAATACACACGAAAAAACATAAGTGTAACAGTCGGGTAATTAGAACTACATCTATTGTCTCATTTTTTCTTCAATACTATAGTGCGACAAACCTTCTGAGCAAAAAAATCTTCACAAAAAAAACGCGTACAGAACGCTTCCGGAACGGACGCAGACGGAAGCATTTTTGGCTGAAGGATGCAGACGGATTGAATTCTTGTATTTATATTGTTTATGGACATTTAAAAAAATACCGTAAAGAATACGCACGGCGCCATACATCGGAGCGTGCGGTAAAGTAGGTAGGTACTTAGGTGAGAGTACCTACTTTACCGCACGCTAAATTGTATGGTCCGTAATTTTGAACTTTCGAACAATGTATACAGGCTTCGTAAATGCATTTTATGAGCAAATGTGTCGAAAACAATATTATTATAAGAATTCAATCCGTCAGCCAAAAATGCTTCGGTCTGCGTTCGTTCCGGAAGCGGTCCATACGTGTTTTTTTTTGCGAAGAACTTTTTGCTCAGAAGGTTTGTCGCACTTTAATATTGAAGAAAAATGAGACAATAGATGTAGTTATTACCCGACTGTTGCACTTGTGTTATTTTCGAGTGTATTTATGTATGATGTCATAATATTTCTTTGGCACACTGTAGCCTAACCCTGTGGCTTCATAGATTTTAGCTTGAAAGGTGTCGTTAGATTCGTCTAAATAGTGAGAATGATACTGGAAAGGTATATAAAAATTAAAATATCTGAGCTTCAGTGCCAATTAATGACTTCAGCTTTTTTAACCTATCGAGTGGTGTATCAATGTAAAGGGCTCAAGGAGACAATTTAAAAAGTAACTTATTAAATAAATGATTTTTTCAAAAAAATCCGATTGGTACAATTTACAATATATATAATATAATTCTACTAAAATGTTTCACGCACATACGCAAAAGGAAGCGCGTTCTTATTTTAAAAACGCACACGTTTCCCCATTTGCAAATTCGCACCATTTTCAATTACAGACGTCAAAGATAGTTGCGACTTTTAATAATAATTAGAATGTGTTCAAGCGAGGAATCAGATTTAAATATGGAATCTACTCCACCTGATATCTTGAATGAGGCGCCAATTGCAGAAAATGGTCTCTTGCCGCCAAAATCGCGAGAACGCGTTTTAATAATTACTTAACAATAATTTTTCATAGATAATGAAAAAGTTTGTGTAATTATCTATTTATATAATGTGTCGAAAAACGTTGTATGACACACGAGCGGATATTGGTCTTTACAAACTCGTGACTTATGGTAAACCCTCGACTTCGTCTCGGGCTTACATTTGACTACTCGTTTGTAAAGACCAACTTACCGCTCTTGTATCATAAAAAACTATTTCTTAATAAATTAAGAAAACAGTTTTCACAGAGCACGTCTTGTGCATGCAGATGGATGGATGGATTGAGTGATCTGTATGCAAGCCCTCTCTGTACCTAAGTAATTATAAGTAGGTATAGAAGTGTTTATAAATTGTAGTTAGTGCTAACATGTGAATGAGATCGTCATTAATAGTAGTGGTTTTAGGTAGGTTCTATACTGAGCAGGAACAGAATTATTGGGCACATAATAATAAAATTATACTTACTCCTTCTCCGAGACAATTTTTACGAGCAGATCCAATTTTTGTACTAATATTAACAGTGAGAGGGGTGACCTGGTAGTAGCGTGGGTATCGTACCTAGCGCCATCACATTAGCCCTCTCACTGTTAATTAGTACAAAAATTGTATCTGCTCGTAAAAATTGTCTCGGAGAAGGAGCTTCGTATAATTATGATAGAACATCACTTAATTAAGGTAAGTTCGTTTAATCACATAATTATACTAACATCGAGTATGTGCCAAGAAGGCCAGGCAGCCTTCTTGGCACTTTTCTTGGTACGTACTGCACCAAGCTGAGTAGGTGCTCAGCTTGGTGCAGTACCATAGGAGGTTTCACATCATCCACTACCCACCGCGACGTTCCTGCTGCCTGTACCTACCTATACTCCGTTTAGTAAATTGATTGGTTGGACTTAATAAAAAAATCAATACTTACGTGCAAATATAATTTTTTAAAGTACCAAATCAACAAAACAATAAAACTTTAGGATTACGTTTTCCCGGAAGCTAAATAATATATTTATGTGACGCATTGTAAACATGTGTTTTTCGAGCGGATATACTTAAACGTTTTCCGCAAAGAGATTTCTCTCTAAACTAAAATGTCATCCGTGAAGACTACAATCCACAGAAGTATCACAGCACTTTGTTGTTCCTCCCGGGGCTTAGTCCTTTGTTTTCTAAAACCTCCCCGAGCTCCTTTAATACTTTGTAATGGCGGGACAAATTCTGCGTCTCTTGCTCGCTGTCTGCGATGACTGAGTTGAGATGAGCTCTTGTGCCCAAGTGGGTACGTACGGTACTTACGACATGCATTTTACAGAAATATGCGAACGTTTCGGTAAAAAATACTTGATGGTTCGGGTTGTTCCTGATTTGCTCAAATATTTAAGGCTCTCTTTTATGTACAAACCAGAGTTATCTTGCTGACACGGGGCCATTACCGATGTAAGAAATATATTTATGTTTTTTTGTAACTTCGTATTAGAAACAAACTCGGAGTTAAAAGATAAATAAATCTGGTTTGTTGTAGTGGGTCTTTTTTTGGATGATGATTTCCCAATCATCACCTCCCGATCTGGGCTGATGGGGATAGAGTGTCAGGCTTCTAACTAAAGCCCACACGTGTTCCTTCAAATACCTTTTGCGCTTTTAGAACAATTTCGCAATCCTGATGCAAGTGGGTTTAGTCAGACTGTTGTTAAAATTGAAGTGGCTGTGATGTGTGACATCTTCACGTATCTATAAACTTATTTTCCATCCAGGACCCCACTTCGGCGCCGCGTCGTCGTCTAATCGCGTAGGACAAGGGGCGCACTAAAGCATAGCACAGCATTATGTATGCAAATTGTAACAGCATGACTAGGCGCGTAGCCCGTACCTAGCGTAGGCTTGCTACTAATCGCGTTGCTTGTCTCGTAGCAGACACTGCTAGCTACAGCAACACAACTTTTCCCACAAAAGGTCGATGAACCGATATCTCCGGAGCTTATTGAACCATAATAGGTACCTAATTTTAATTAATTAGAAAGTAGGTATACCTACCTAATATTTGTCAGTACCTAAATACTTTGTATGTCAAGTGTAAGGAATGATGCGAGGTGCATTTGTGACTTATCATCTGCTTAGCCTTTGTCATCTCTTACAAAGGCACGATTATTTTTTTAAATAATTAATTTAGATAATAGGTAAAATTAAAAAAAAATACCGTCGTCGAAAAGTGCCGTCCTTGGAACAGATGGCTCATACTGCGCTCGCTCCTGGATGATTCAAACTAGGTCATGCATCAATGTTTTTAGGGTTCCGTACCTCAAAAGGTAAAAACGGAACCCTTATAGGATCACTTTGTTGTCCGTCTGTCTGTCTGTCTGTCTGTCTGTCAAGACCTTTTTTCTCAGGAACGCGTGGAGGTATCAAGCTGAAATTCATATCAAATACTCAAGTCTATGGTCTCTTGGAGCTGTGAAAAAATCAAACTTCTAAGTCAACGCGATCAAAAGATACTCCCGTTTATGCCGCAAATTTTCGACACTCGCAAGGGAATCAAAACCTACAGGGTACTTCCCGTGAACTCAGAATCTTGAAATTTGGTACGAAGCAACGTCTTATAACACAGATAAAGGAAAAATTGCGAAAAGCATAAATTTTTAGTTACATCATATAATAAAAATATTTTTAATAATTTTAAACTTATTACCCCTTTACTCATGAACGCGTAGTGGTATTATATTGAAATTCTTAAAAAATACTCAAGTCTATAATATCTTTAAGCTGTAACAAAATCAAACTTCTACGTCAACGCAATCAAAAGATACAGCAATTAAAGCCGCATATTTTGAAACTCGCAACTACTCGCAAGGGAATCAAAACCTAAAGGATACTTCCAGACAACCTGGAATCTTGAAATTTGGCATGAAGCAACGTTATAAAGTACACATATAGGAAAAATTCCGAAAATCTTAAATTTTTAGTTACATCACATAGTATATTTTTTTTAATAATCATAAACTTACTAGCTGACCCAGCAAACGTTGTTCAGCGATTAAAAAAAAAAAACAGATGTTGGCCGATTCTCAGACCTACCCGATATGCACACAAAATTTCATGCAAATCGGTTCAGCCGTTTCGGAGGAGTTTGGAAACAAACACCGCAACACGAGAAGTTTGTACGGAACCCTCGGTGCGCGAGTCTGACTCGCACTTGGCCGGTTTTTTTTTATAAGTAGTGTCTAGTGGTAATGGCATGGGTTTTTATATATCAATGGGCATAGGCGACTAAAATGCGGCAATGTGTAATGGGATCGCTTTCAATGTCACTGGATGTAGCAACATGACTATTAAGCGACTAAGATTTAAAAAAAATCTTTCTTATTTCACACATTTTAAATTCCCATTACTACAGTTTTCAGGTTGGAGAATAAATAACGCATCTCAAGTTTTCATTCGTGATCCAGATGGGTCCTAATCCTACTATCATCGGGGATTTGTGGTGGTACCGTAATACCTACAGAGCTACAGCTGTGCCAAACCCTTCGTAGGTTTTAGACGTAACAATGACACACGATGGTATTTAAGTGGTTTTACTTAGGACTGGTGGATTCTCTTCTATGTATTTTAATTATATCTCTAGAAATAACGTGCTCTGAATAGGACTTAAAGATAGATAGAAAAATAAAATAAACAATGATAAAGTTATGATTGTTCACCAGTCTTTCATTAGTAGGTACCTAATACGAGAAGTTTGTTCAGTTACACGACATGAATAGAACCTAAGTGCAGCTAGGTACACGTTTACAACAAAAGGAGATAATAGATATCCGTCTAATTCTAACCAGCTGAAAGACCTAATAAGATTTATAGGGAACAGTAGACAGGTAGCTAGGCAGTATGTCATCCTTTGTATCCGTCCACACAAAAACTTGGAGAGGCAACGTTAAGCGTCGACGGTCGCGTGCGTGCGTCGTCGGGATACTCGCCAAGATAACATCTTTAATCTTCACTCTTCACACTGTTTGTTACTGAAGAAAGGTTTTTTTTTTCAAGAAAAACATTCGCATAAAGCTTTGAAGATAACGAAAAAGAAATTACCTAGGTACTCACTTAGTAAAGGAGAAACATTTCCTAAATAAACCGAAGCTAAGGAGACCAAGCAACTGAAGCCGCTTGAAGTGGTTAGGACTTAAAACAGCTTCAATATTTACTTGATTAGAGACTACCTGTCCATGCTTACCTGTTTAAATATTTACACAAAGTAGGCAGCTACTTAACATAGTGTAGGCAAATTGTCTATTTTCCATTCAGTGAACCTTGGGGCGTAGAATTTGTTTCATGTATTTTTCTTTAACACTGCTCGTAGATAGAGCGACAACAGAGTAGCTAGCGGCTATGAAAGCTTTATAAAAAGACTTCGTACAACGCACGCCTTTGTGAACGCATTGAGCCATACATATTAATCGCTTTTATATAGAAAAAAAAAATACTGAAGACCTCAGGTAATGCACACTTTGATGTGCTGGCGATGTGATGTGTCTTTTAATAAATGAAGGAAGTAGAATAAAAGCTGAACTATTAGAAATAAATGGTGTATCCTGAGTTAAGCAACATACAGCGTATTTACGACAAATTCTTTTTAATAACACAGCAGATAATTTTCTTCGGAATCCCTCTGAAGATATAAACAAGTTTTATAGTGGTGGAGCAAAATCCAGGGTCGTCATCACACGTCTACATATTCAGAGATGTAGCGGCCTCATAAAAGAACCAAATTGTTCTTTTTTGCGTTCCGAATGAGGCATGGAATCGAATGCCAAACAGCTTGTTTTGTTGACTTGCAAAAACAACGTGACGTGAGATTCACAAACAAGGAATGGATTTTGTTACTTTTGCATAGGTACTTCCTACTCCTACGTTTATTTACAAGTAGGTAGGTACTTATTTATTTTAGTTGATAGACCTGTACTGCTTTAGCAAACATGTAAAGGACGTTAGGCTAAAATAGACCCAATCCCTAGATAATATTACGGACAGTAATAGGATATCGTGACGATGACGCTTTTGTCTCGATCCCTATGTTATAAATAGAATAACAGTGTTTACCCATGTGGTAGTTTTTGGATAGTAACAAGTTTTTGGAAAACATGTGAGAAGTGTGTACATCGCTACCCGAAAATTATTTTCAGTTGCAATTTAAAAAAAAAAAATTTAGTTGGGTTCGGTCTTCCTTGATGTTTGGATGGAAAGAATATAATAGAAAACATTTACACAACGATAACAAACAAAGTAAAAGAGAAGAAAAATATCTTGTCATCACTGATCATATCAGTCCTATAGAGCCCTCTAAGTTACTACCTATTTAGTTTATGTACCTATTTTATGTATTTGTATGTAAGCTTCAAGGCTTAACACAGACAGTCGAGATGCAAAACGCAATTTCATAGGAACTGTAGTTGTACTCGATTCAATACGTGTAGGTACACTGTACAACTTCTTGAAAGATGCCTTGCTCGCACAGTAAACCTCCTCTTCCATCTTCTCCTTTCCCAATTACATATTTGATATATCTATTAGTATATTATTTTATATTGTATGTGTTTATTTTATATTATTATATTTTTGATGTTTGTACACTGACCGGCCTTTGTACAATTTTTTTATAAATGTTTGTCTGTACTTGTTATGAGCTGTACAATAAAGTATAAATATCTATAATATAAAAATGAATCGCTGAATATAATCGCAAATCTCGAGAACAGCTGAACCGATCTTTACCGCAAAAAGGACATGTTTCAACCAAACTCCTATTTTTCGGGGTGCATCTATTCCAGTGACTGATCGGCTCGAGCTCCTAGGCATGGAGCTGTCATCCAGTCTCAATTCGGCGCCACCATTGAGTGCAAAGCCCAAACTGCGGCCAAAAAGCTGGGCATCCTAAATAGGGTGAAGCGATACTTCAAGCCTGAGCAGCTTTTGACTCTTTATAAAGCACAAGTCCGATCCTGCATGGAGTATTGCAGCCACCTTTGGGATGGCTCAGCTAAGTATCAGCTTGCCGCGCTTGACTCGGTGGAACGCAGAGCTAAGAGGCTCATTGGTGACGTAAAACTGTTGGATACCAAGCTACACAGCTTGGCTCATCGCCGCAAGGTTGCCTGTTTGTCGGTCTTCTACAGATTGTACTTCGGAGAGTGTGCCCAGGAACTCCACGACCTCATCCCACCAGCCCCCTTCTACCATCGGACATCCAGACGCACTGCAACTTGCCATCCCTACCTTGTTGCTATTCCACCAACTCGCACTAAGCGCTTCCAAGCGTCTTTCATAATGCGCACAGCAAAGGAGTGGAACTCTTTGCCTGCGTTTGTGTTTCCGAATGCTTACAACCCTAATCTTTTAAAAGTTAGAGTGAACAGGCTACTTCTGGGTAAGCTCGCTCCATCGTAGACTTTGTCTCTGTCATCTCTGACCAAGACTAGAGTCAAGAGCAAACCCATACCAAGTAAAAAAAAAAAAAAACCGATTTCGCTAATTCTTTTTTTGTTGTGTTTTTTATTGTCAGGAAAAGGTTCTTATGAAAGAAAAAATAAGAAAGTTGCCAGTTGACGGGAACAAAGCCGCGGGGGACAGCTAGTAATAAATAAACTAAGTAACATAATATTCTCACATATTTGAACAGGCTACAAGCCTATTTAGGTAAACGATTATTACAAAGCTCGTCAGTGACCTATCTTGTTAAAGATCCGCGAAATTTCAACTGAAATCCTTTCTACAATAACATTATGTTGGTACTCATGACACGATATGGATACATTCGCCCGGGGCTAGAGATGCGGGGCGGGGGCGAAAACATGCCAGTGACATTTATCCCTATAGTTTAACAACAAAGGAGTCAGATTTGTTGCGTTATAATGTCGCCGCCCAAAGGGCCACCTTTGTTTCAGCGCTTGTTAAATTGTGACACGTATGGGGGTGAAATGCTTTGAGGCTGCTTTTATTTTTGTTTGTTCTGCTAATTCCCCGATTGAACCCCGAGATGCAGACCATGCTACGGATATTTCCCATGGCAGTGCTGTGATATCGTTACAATATTTCCCGTTACTAATTGCATTGCGGAAAGTTGGTTCATAATTTTCATATTGCATTTAAGTTATGGTTGATTTTCAATTCCTTTGTTTTGTTACATAAATATAGATAAACAAGCTATGTTATCGCTTGTCATTTATTTAGAATCCATAATGGTGCGAGGAAATACCGATTTATTTCTAAATGAAATTTGTTCGATCAGCTCCCGAGTCCCTATGGAGTCTTTAAAATTCACACATCTAACAGGGTGATACGGTACGATGCAGCGAGGCAATTTACTGTGATCGGATTTATTGGTACACAAAAGATGCTATATCACTGGCAAGCTGGCGTAATCTACGCGATTAAATAAACACGTAGGTAAAAAATTTACTTATGCCTAGATATCAATAGTAAAAAAATAATTTAAAGTTTGGTTTTCCAATTTTTTTTCTTTGGTTATGGTAATTTAAATTTAAATCGATGACTGAATTGTATTGATTTTTAAATTAACCAACCATTCTTCTTTTGCATGAGCAGATCCAACACTGAACCCTCGATCTTAATGTTTTATAAAGTTTTATTTAATAAAACGCGTGGGAGTATCATGTGAGTTCGTTTCTATAAAATTCAGAAAATAATCAACTTTAGAAACTTTTTATTTCTAATTTGCCGAAAACTTCATGCAGAAAATCGGGACCGTGGGTTGGTATTTGTTCTCGTCTCATAAAAAGTGGTAGGTATTTGTTTTCAGGATTTCAGTAACGCCTCAATCGTTAAAGTTTTAACAACCCGGTAATTTCGTGTTTGTTATCTCTGAGAGTAATCTCGAAACTTTTGATATAGGTTAGATCTGCAAGCCAGCATTGAGAGTGGGAGGTTAAAATTTCAAGTAGGTATATTAAAGATATCCAGTAAGTCGCATTACCATAAATAATTCTCTTTGGATACTGTATCCTGAAGATCCTCGTCGATAATTCAAGGTTTGAATAATTCAGTAGTCGTTTTAGGATAATTCCCAAATTGAAGGTTTCACGGTTACGCGTCGGCTTTAATGAAGTAAAGTTTTTCCTTCCATTCTTTCTCGTACTCTGGAACCTTCGCGTCGGCCATTTTATTTCGGTACAGGCGTTCTATCTTGTCCAATTGAAAGCGAATGTCGGGAGGCACGGACACAGCCGACTCGTAGTTAAAAGGATTGTCAACTTGTAAACGTTCTCTTATTTTCCAGGGAATCCAAGAGATCTCTGTGAGTGTAATCACGAAGTTCACGTATGTGGTAATAAATTGAGTTATTGAACGGTAAGTATAGCTCTGGTGTACATATTAATTAACGTTTTTACCTACTTAGTCAGGCGCCGCTAAAATGACTTGAAACGAAGACCTAAATTATAAATTCAGTTGAATAACCTAGCCAATATCGATTTCCGATTCCATAGACGATGATGAGAACAGAATTTCGATTGAAAAGACTTTAAATAAAATGTAAAGGAAAAATTATGTCATCGACGAGAGATCTAATTAAAAGCGTAAAAGGTTTTGTGTTCCTCAGAAAAAAGACAAAAAGACTACAAAGGTTGACGTCAATAGCGATTTGATAAAAGTATTAAATTTCAGTTACTTTTTATCTTTCCCTTTCGATCTTGATTTAACGTCCTTTGAGGTCATTACTGAGGCTCACCGGAATGGCTTCGCTTAATGAAGTCGTGAAAGAAAATTGAGTTTAGTTAAAGGGGCGAATTTAATTCGATTTCAAACTTTTTGAATGAATGTCGCAGTTTAAGAACGCCGGCATCATGAAACCCGCAAAATAAGATGGAAGCGAAAAATGGAACTCTTGACTTTCGTGGTTAATTAAAATAAATTATTCACTGGCCTCTTAAATAGATTGCTCGGCGTCTCCATTACAAATCGTTTCAAGTTAATTTGTGATTCCGGAGAAGCACCTAATGATTCTGATTAAGTAATCATTACAAGTGACGTTCGTCAACAGATTTAAAATTAAATATGAATAAAGCTCTTTCGCGGTTTTCCTTGCAAATTATACACTTACATAACCAGCAGCTTAAGTGTACAATTTCGTGTGCCTATTATGCATGCCGAACCTACTCTGTGAGTGTAGGTATAATTAGTTTAGTGGTTCAAAATAAAAATGAACGTATTTCTATTAAAAAAACTAAGCTCACATGGAGTTTTCCCCCTAACAAGTCATTTACAAATGCGTCTTAACGAGTAAGCAGCACGTCTGAAGTTGCCAGTGGCACGCGAACTTCCGACATTTTAACTAGCACAAAGCTGTTAAGCCCGCATTGATTTTATAAGCGGGAAGTCCGTGCCGTGTAGCCGAAGCCTTCAACTTAACCCGATGGCTCACCTTCCAAGAATGCCGACACTTCACAAAACTTAGATAGCCTAACGAAAGTAGTTGGCAAGAAGCACTTTCTTTTAGCGTTACTATCTACCACACATTACAACTTTTATACAACCCACTGATCGTAGTTAGGTACCTACTGCTACATTTTCGAATGAGCCTTTTTGGCTTTTGGGACTTTTGCGCTGTATGTATGTGCGTCAAGAGCTAACAAGGAAAATCCTTTGGAAACTTTTCAACCAAATTAAATAAGTCGAAGGAAGTTTGTGTTTGCGAAACTCATTGAAATTACCAAAAAACTTCACTTCTATATCGCGCCGGGCGGCGCTGGCCAAATATTCTTTTTTAGCTTTGCGATTCTCAGAAGAGAACTTCTTTTCTTACGAGTACTTACTTATAATGTTTGAAAAACTTTTATGAAATATAGTAATCTAAATTATTTGCATACGTCAATGTATAGGGGTATAATTAATGTCTGCTACTTGTTTAATTTTACGTTCGCAAACACTTTAATTACTTTATTATTTTGTTAGAGTATCCATAATGTATCTACATTGTAATATTTATTTGTTGCATCCTTTGATCTTAGTAATAACTACCATGTTTTCAGTTTCATGCTTAATCATTATTCTACTGAGTTAAGCATGCACCCTTGTATTCTGAGGATTCGTTTTTAATAACATGGACTTCGAAATTACCCCAAGGAAACGTATTACCAAACATTTTTTTTCAGAAACGTACCTAAGCATTAGTGATAGTGATCGGGATTAGATATCATACAGACATTGAGAGGTGCCTCAGAAAGCACGTGTTCCCGGCTGTCATTTATAGATCTTTGGCAGTCGTGACGGATAGTCAGAAGCCAGTAAAATCTGACGCCAGTCTTGCCATGAAGTACCGTGTTTCCCAGTCAATGGGTTGTGGAGGTCTGGTATGCAGCCGCTTCACGTAAAATACTGGTTTTCAGCTGAATCCGGTTTGACTGGACGCCGACCCCAATATAGTTGGGAAAAGGCCAGATGATGACAGACATTGAGAGGTAGGATATTGGTAGGTTCATTGAACAGGGTACCCGATCAATAATATTTTTTGGAATTTTTTGATGATTTCAATGTGAACAAACATTTTTCTGACAAGAAAATACAGATTTAACTTAAATCCACACGGTTCAGAACTTCAGACGAAACTACGTAGGTAATTAACATGAAATAAAATAATGATAAAAGTTTAATGCACGCAGGCTTTGTTTAAAAATGTGTGCAACATTTATTCTGGAGTTTAAAATTAAATTATAAAACCTTTTTGCTAATTAAGAAGTTTAATTTGAAAGACAATACTGCTTTTCATTAATTGGTGGGCTACAAAAACTGATACACCGCTACAAGTTTTAACTATGCGCTTTCAGAGTTGAGCTGTATATCTCTATATTCGCAAAATGTTACACAACTTTGTGAATACTGTTATTTTTATCCGACTGTCCCAAAATCAGGAAGGTACGTAATATTTTTTCTATGAGTATGTTTGTGTGTATTTCTTTCGCACGCCTGGGTAAAATTAAATATCAATTGATTCGTCTTGAATGTCGAAGTGACAAGCTAGCTATGTGAAAATTTCACCTACAAGGTGGCGGTCGCTTATAGGTAAGTAAAGTTGTATTTTTCCTGTATATGTGGTGTAAAAGTACGAAGAGATGATTGCAAAAATGTAACTCTCTGAAACACCAAAGTAATAAAATTTACTTACTTATTTTGTTTTTGGAAATGGATTGTTATTACGCGACCATAATAAATATGTATTGTATGTACTTGTGCACACAAAATATAATTTCAGATATTATTATTTTTGTTTGTTTCCAAGTACTTAGGTATCCCAAAGGTTCCGTCTGCCGATTCAGTGTACAAAAGGTAGTGGGCGTTTGTTTGAGTTTTGTCCCCAAGTTTTGCATGTTTCAACCAGTCGTTAAACCAATACCGTAGGCGGTAAGGCCTTTTCATTGCCATGAAACCTGGGCACGTGATTAACATTGGCTCATTTCTGGATATCTCGAGACTTTCAATACGAAGCTTAAATTTTGAATAAATACTGAAACGAGCATGTGTTTTTGACAGCAATAAACCATGAGTTTGATTTTGAGACCTTTTGCCCACCTTTTTGTGGCATCATTGAAGTATGAGCTCATGTAGGCGTCTTTTAGCAAGAAGCACCTTCTGCAAAAGTTTGTGTGAAGTGTAGGTACCTACTTTGCTGCACAATGCGGCTAGCATACCCATAAACTAATAGAGAATATGAGAGACAGAACCAACCCCACAAAATAAACAGGTTTATTGAAAGCGTATCGATGTATCTCCTATGTTTAATAAGTAATGATAGGTTTGAATAAAGAGTAGGCTGGCAGTATGAATGGGATATTGCTTAAAAGCTTACTCCGTCTGCACTGGAAAACAGGTGGCTGCGGTGTCCCTGTGAGCTATAAACTGTGTTCTATGCGCTTCTGCAATGGACACATTTTACTCTCTTTATCGTCTGATAAAGTCCGACAGTCCTTTGTTCTCCTGGCTGTTCTTGAAAATTTAAAAGCGGTCCTTGCAGTAAATTCGCGCTGAACGCGCAGCCTCGGTCCGAGATACTGGCCGATGAATAAATTATTTTCACACACATGTTTTCGTAAATACACGGACACAGTAAGCAGGCATACATTAGCGGCCATTAAAATGTTCACCGGCCATGTTCTTTTGGCGAAAAGTAAATGGTTCCTTACGGTTTTAATCATCCAAGATTATTAGGGACGACGGTATGCTAATACGCGAACACCTGTAACTTGTCAGCAGCTGTCCGTGCAAAAGCTACCTAGCGATACCTTCCTATCAATTTATCAACCTATGTTGGTAAGGTTTCTGACTTTTCTCCAAACATTTTACTAACACTGTTTTTCTCGGATTTAATTTTATTTCTACAAGTTCTCAAACACTAATTCCTCAGTTCAGTGAAGCTTTCTTGTTTTGTTTTCTTCTATTTTCAGAGTAAGGACAAAAGAACAATTACGCTTTCGAATGTTTTTACAATAAAATTAAAAGGCAGCAACTACTTTTCTTTTCTGCGACAATGCTTCGTTTTGCAGAGTAGAACTTGCAAGATCATGATGAAAATAGTTATTTCGTTAAATCTACTACAACTGCAAGACCCTTTTTAAAAAAAATAACCCCCTTCGGGGCAGTCGGATGACTAGGATTTTCTCGCTTTACAATCTTCCACAAAGAAACTCACTCAAGCGAATTATGGTATCTTGTATGTGAAGATTTTCAGGGTATACAATCTGAGCCAATCAGCTAAGACCACCTACATACTCATACATAAGACACAGAGCTTAACATACTCTCCGAAGTTTAGAGGATTTAGGTCCCTCATCCAGATGTCTGTCGCACTAATCGTGGCTTAGCCGAATACTCGTGAATTCGAATAATCTCGCCAATCGAATGTTCCGCATATTCATAGGTAAATCGTTTCGAGCAAAAATGTTTGCATATGGAACGGCAAACGTATTTGTACGCCAGAGGTTTTATGTCAGTTTAATCCCAGTAAAAAAGCTTGGTGAGAGATCTCCCAGCTTCCAGTGTCGGTGTCTGTCCAATGGAAAGGATGATAAGGACCAATACTCTCTGCGGGCTAGTCTGTTTGTGTTCTATTTAGCTTATGCTAGGTCACGCTCGATACTATTTTTGCTTTGCAACTTTTTAGCCTTTGTAGTCTGTATAGTAAATATTTAAGTTAGCTATGTTACGTTTTAGCGATTTTTATACGAGGCTCTCTTTGTTTTCTAGAATATTGAAGTATACACCGATAGATAAAATTTAATCAAACCGGAAATAGGGTATTTTACACTATGTAAGGAAAAATATAAAAATGTTTGTTCATAATAGATTTCGAAAAAAGTAAACAAGAAACGTCGATATTTATTCATAAAATTGCAATTTTAATTTTATAATTCCATTTTAAAAATCGTCTTTTCTAATCTGTTTTTCAAATGTCTAAAACGCCATTCGCCATATTGGATCCCGCCGTGACGTCATTCCGATAGCAAACAATCTACTGAAAATAAGTTGTGCGCTGTTATTTTGATAAATTTACGAGTTATTAACACGTTTGTAGACTTCTAGCCTTTATTTCACTATGGAAGACGGTTTTGTGAAAGCAGAAAGTACAAATCTGCCAATGGTTAATACTTTAATGGTGGCGAAATTTTTTGCCTCCAATCCCGATTTCTGTTCTGCCGAGTTGAGAAATGTTAAAACAGCAATGTAAGTAACCATTGTATCAAGTTTTGTCTAATAATAAGTACAATAACAATACACAATACAATAAAACGGGTCCTTCATGTTACACTCCAACCTAACCTATATTTTGTCATCAGGTCGGGAAGGGAATCTTACGGAGACGACGCAATAGGCTATGTGCAGCTGAAGCGGGTTCAAAATACATGCGTGGTTAAGTGTACGGTATGCCCGGAACATAAAGTGCGTACCAAGCCCTATGCAGTGACACTTGTTGTAAACGAACAAGAAGAGACTGTGACTAGTGTCAAGTGCCACGATTGCCCATCTTCAGAAGGCGGCTGCAAGCACAGTGTTGCATTTTTAATGTGGTTACATCGTCGAACCGAAGCCCCGTCGTGTACTTCGGTTGAATGCTATTGGAGGAAATCGAATCTGGCTAAGGTTGGATCATCAATAAAAATTTTGTGTGCTAAAGAAATCTCAAAAAGAAAACCAAAGGAGATGGTTCAAGATAGCAGTGTCTTAAATGAATTTCTTTTAGAATGTAAAAAAAAAAAAATTGACAAATGCCAGTTTTTGAGGCATGAACCTGATTTTGACAGTAAAGCAACTTTATCACTGCATCATCTAATAATGAAATACAATGATGAAGACTGTGACATTTTTTTAACTAAAATTTCTCATCTTTTTGATCAAAAAACCATATCATCCCTGGAGAGTAGAACTAGAGATCAACATAAAAGTGGCTTGTGGCATGAACTAAGATATGGCAGAATCACAGCCTCAAAATGCTATGAAGTGAGCCAGTGCAAAACTGTGGATGGTGCTCTGGTTGCTATGGTTTTTGGTGCAAAAGTTCCTGAAACTCCAGCAATATCAAGAGGTAAAAAACTGAGTAATAGGTAAAGGTAAAAGTAAAAACTGAGTAATATTAACAAGAAGTTTTCTTTTGTTTATTTGATAGTTAATTTACCATTTATAGCGCATACTTACATCAAAGTGGTCTTCACAGAAATACAGTCTAGTCTTTGTGGACAATGACTTTGGATCTCTTCTTGCCAGTTTCAACCAAGTATTTCTCATTTTTACATCACTTGGCACTTGAATCCATAATTTTTGTGGCGTTTTTACACTTGTATTTTTGCATTCAGGCACAAGACACCAATGATAACTCATTATTTTCACGAATCTTATTACTTGGTCTTTCGCAGTCGTATTGTTTACTAACCGAGTGACGTCACGAGATGAAAAAGCATGGCGGCTAGCGTTTCCGCGCGAAAATTCAAAATCATAAATAAAAAACAGATTTTAGGGCGATTTTCGGTTTTAAAAAAAATTAACAAAATTTCTACTAGTTCATTACGATCTCAGGATTAATTTAAAACAGTTTTTAAAAAACCGGCCAAGTGCGAGTCAGACTCGCGCACCGAGGGTTCCGTACAAACCTGTAGGTATATAAGTAAAAGTTATGGTATTTTTATTGCTAAATGAAATCCATAACATAACAATGTGGAAAGCTGACGGTACCTTGTCAATACATATATGAAAACATTATGTATGTTCGGAAAAATCTTCATCTCTTTAAGAAGAGAAGTGATAGACATAATTTTAATACTAGAAATAGGCACAATTTGGATCAATCTCGGTTTAGATTGGCTAAGGTACGAAATTCTTTTATGGGGAATTGTGTAAAATTTTATAATAAAATACCACTGCGGATTCTACAACTGAACGAGACAAAATTTAAAACATGCATAAAACGCACACTATGTAGACAAGCATATTATAAATTAGAGGATTATATCCTTGATAAAAAAGCTTGGCTTAATGCTGGTCCTGCTCCACAGTCACAGCCACTTGGGTCCACTAATTAGTTTTCTTTTATTTTATATTTGGAAGAGATGCTCTCCCTTTTATTTTTATAAACATGGTTTTTTTATTTTTTTTTGTTAATCGCATAACAACGTTTGCTGGGTCAGCAAGTCTAATATATAAAATTCTCGTGTTGCGGTGTTTGTTTCCAAACTCCTCCGAAACGGCTGAACCGATTTGCATGAAATTTTGTGTGCATATCGGGTAGGTCTGAGAATCGGCCAACATCTGTTTTTTTTTTTTAATCGCTGAACAACGTTTGCTGGGTCAACTAGTAAGTTTATGATTATTAAAAAAAATATACTATGTGATGTAACTAAAAATTTAAGATTTTCGGAATTTTTCCTATATGTGTACTTTATAACGTTGCTTCATGCCAAATTTCAAGATTCCAGGTCGTCTGGAAGTATCCTTTAGGTTTTGATTCCCTTGCGAGTAGTTGCGAGTTTCAAAATATGCGGCTTTTAATTGCTGTATCTTTTGATTGCGTTGACGTAGAAGTTTGATTTTGTTACAGCTTAAAGATATTATAGACTTGAGTATTTGTTAAGAATTTCAATATAATACCACTACGCGTTCATGAGTAAAGGGGTAATAAGTTTAAAATTATTAAAAATATTTTTATTATATGATGTAACTAAAAATTTATGCTTTTCGCAATTTTTCCTTTATCTGTGTTATAAGACGTTGCTTCGTACCAAATTTCAAGATTCTGAGTTCACGGGAAGTACCCTGTAGGTTTTGATTCCCTTGCGAGTGTCGAAAATTTGCGGCATAAACGGGAGTATCTTTTGATCGCGTTGACTTAGAAGTTTGATTTTTTCACAGCTCCAAGAGACCATAGACTTGAGTATTTGATATGAATTTCAGCTTGATACCTCCACGCGTTCCTGAGAAAAAAGGTCTTGACAGACAGACAGACAGACAGACAGACGGACAACAAAGTGATCCTATAAGGGTTCCGTTTTTACCTTTTGAGGTACGGAACCCTAAAAATGGTGTAATACCCTATTGTATACATCCTATATCTGTGCTTTAAAAATAATCCTTCGACATTTCAGATATCCCATTTCAGTATAGGTAAGTGTTTCAATTTAGTCTTTATACGCCGACAATATCTACATTCACAACCATTGTCTGATATTTGGAGAATATTCCAAGGCCTGAAGTAGCCGCCCATACATTTGTACCGTCCGGCTGGGTGCCGTAACATAAACTAAATATGTTTCCGCCTTAAACCCATAATACAAGTCGTATTTACCTGCGGCCATCTTTATTTCTTCACTTGGAAGAATATTTACGTTGGCTGCGGTCGGCTTTCACATTTATTTACAGTTAAAGCCAATATTATAGAGCTGTTTACGTAGTAAATAAGTTGAAGCAGAAATATGACAATAGTTTTATGGTATTGCCACAACAATATTGTCATATTAGTAACTTGACTAGTCTAGTCTAAGCTTAGACATTAAAGAGGTTAAATTAATTGTTTTTATATTTGTGAAAACTGAAAAGTAATATTTGAAAGTACTGACGCGTTATCAAATATTCACATGATAGAAGTTGATAGAAAGCTATACTCCCAATGAGTGTCATGGGCTACTTTTATCCCGAAAAAATGCATTTTACAGGTGGTTTGTTACGGGAGCGAACCAGTGGTTTCCCCCCCTTTTCACGTCTCGTAACGTCTGATCGAATTTGGATTAAACTTGTCATATGGATAGACTATGTCCTGGATTAAGACATAAGATACTTTTTATCACATGAGTACATAAACCAGTAGATCTCGTGGTTTCACCCGCGTGAATGACATTGAGGGATTATTTCCGTCATTCACGCTAGCAAAGCCGCTAGAAAAAGCTAATTTTAATTCGTAGATTAAGTTAACATACCAAATCATAACTCTTTCATAGCAAATAACTAAGCACATTGCTAAACATTCAGAATATAATAATGTTGTCAGCATATTTTAGTGAAATTTGAAATTACTAGTACGATTAGTTTAGCTCATAATCGGAAATGTATGCACTTGTCATACATATCTAAACCAGATCTGCATAATAATGTCGCTGACATTAAAATTTAGAACGGCCTACTGCGTTGATAATTTAAATTTAATAAATGTGATTTAGTTAATTTAACAAAATTAGTTTGTGGAGCTTTTAGAAACAAATTAGTACCTACCATAAATCAAACAAGCTGAAGCTTGAAAAAGCATAGCAATAAAAAAAATCTGAGCTTCAAATGAAAGCCTCTTTATTTTATTAATGCGCCTCATTTTAATTATACATGTACAGTACACTCAATTAAGACTTCCAATTCTACTCCTTTTCAAGCAACCTTCGCATTTTCATCTCAATCTCACACATCTTTCTTTCTGTCACATCTTTTGACAGATTGCGAATGCTAACGATGCTTAAAAAAATGTAGAATCGGCCCTCAAAACGTGTAAAACTCTCAGCTGTATAAAGTAGACTTTGACAAATGTTAAACTTCAGAATTCGGTGATCCTTTTTTAAACTAAGTAGGTTTTGCAGAAGTTGGGCGCCTATAAGACTTCCAAATAGTACAAATATAACTATAACTTGGTATTACTCGCGCGCGATCAGAATGGGATGCGACCTTTTGGAACTGAGACGCGCGCGGACCGCCAGCCCGCCGTAGCGTCGACAAAAGTTGTCAAAGGATTTGTCCATCATTCTCGGCTTCGCGTGGACACGATGCTCGAAAAGATACAAATAAATCAAAAATTATGTTTTGTTTTTAAACGCGTATTTATTCAATACTTTTGTATCAACTTGCGCCTACGATGTGTATTTAATAAATAATTAAATTGTTTTATTCTTCGACATATTATTTACATTACCTATCCTTCAGTGTTGCCAGTTTTCAAAAATTAATCGTATAGGTACCTATATTTTGTAAATAATTATTTACAAATCGATTCAAATTTTCAAATTGTTATTTTTGAAGTTGAACTTAGTCCTCCTTATTCTTAAAATAAAATGTTTTTATTGTTTTATTGTAGCTGTTATTTGTAATCACGTACATTCATTCAAACATGTTTTATCCATATAATTTTGTAAAACAAAAGTATCGAAAATGGTCAATTAATTTCGATTTTTAATGTACAATTGTACATAATACACTCGTATATTAAAACATTATTATTAAAAGGAATGCAAACATGAAACTTTTCTGTTTATTTACACAACACTATGATAGATCGTAGAAATAACTAATTTATAATTAATTCAGAGTTTTTTCGCTAACGCTACTTGTCTTGAGAACTGTCATTTTCTATTTACTTTGATAAGGTTCCATCCCATTTTGATTGCGCGGGTTATAAGCTACAATATTTCTAAGTTATGTCCCGAATTGCGGTTAGTATTGGAGGATCATAATATTTCTGCAATAAATAATTAATCAATAGCACTGATGATAGCGTTGTGCTACGCCGCGCCCTGTCGGCCCGTCTTGCGCTATAAAGAGGGATTAAAATTGCAGCGATGCAGCTGGCTGCCCCGACAGCTTAGGTCAGGGCTGTGGTGCTCCAAACATCGGGGTTTTGTGGAACTACTGTTAATCGCCTTGACCAACTTTGTCCAGTACGCGGGCCTGTAAGTAACTATATTAATAATTAATATAAATGAATAAAAGGAATAATTAAATAATTTTATTTTAGAATGAATTCCATACGACAAAATCCATTTTAAATACAAAGTTGTACAACCATTTACAAGACAATGTGTAGCTGACTTATGTGACAGTGTAAGGAATTAAACGGCGTACTTATGCCAAAAGGTTTATGAGTTATGACAGACCTTTATGACAGAAGGGGGCGATTCTTCGCGATTAAAAATCTAGTAGGGCCAAATATAATAAAAAATACAATTATATATATTTCATTTACTTAGGTACTCGTACATACGTGTCAAGCATTTAGAAAGCAAATGACAATTTAAGCAAGCAAAAAGTCGAGTACTTTATCTTGGCAACCCTAGGTTAGTGCTTATTCACATAGATCGCGAATTACGGCCTCGACGTAACAGTAAAAAACAACTATAAACCCTCAAATAAGCGAGTTTTAAAAACTCTACTAAGTATTAAACGTTTAAAAGTGAAATAAAGTGAAAGATATGGACGCGATTTAAATAAAAAGAGTTCCCAGGAGGATAAACATTGAAATTCTGACGTTGACAAAAACCGGGAAAGGTCCACTTTTGCTCTTTGTGAATTTTAGGGTAAGTAATATATGGCGAATAGATAGGTAAGGCTTTTACGTGTAATTGCGTGTATTATAAAAAGATGAGGCAACATATTTAGTTGCTCAGGGAGTATACAAAATCGAGATCGCCACTCGGGAGAGCTCTTTCGTGCTGTTATTACAGACAGAAATTTCTCAAAATCTCTTGGCTTTTCCGTAATTATAAAACTAGGTATGTTTAATTGATTTTGATACCAGAAGTCACACTAAACCATCTACTACATGACCCAATTTGTCTGATGTCTGTATAAAACCTTCATGCACGTCATATTTCGCGTGTAAGGAGTCTAATACAGTAGTCCATCTCCAGCGCC
The DNA here is from genome assembly GCA_963859965.1 of Ceramica pisi. NCBI lineage: Eukaryota > Metazoa > Arthropoda > Insecta > Lepidoptera > Noctuidae > Ceramica > Ceramica pisi. The sequence continues at coordinate 10,950,806 of OY982534.1, read as the reverse complement.
ATATATTATCGTTTACGAGCAGGTGTAGAGCGCTCGGTAATACGCGATGAAGAAAGCCCGTTGACAAATGATTCTGATACATAATGCGGCGGGCGATATGTTGTGAGCAATTTAAAAATAATCATGCACTGGCTTTGTTGGGAGCCGAGCTATATACTCGCTCCCTAGGTGTATGGTATGCGCGTGGCAGATCTTTTGTTGTTGCTCAAATTACAGGGTAGTTGAAAGATTTTTTTAGTTTTATTTATTTATTTTTATGTTGGGTGTTTAGATGTTTGTTTATGTTGGGTTTTAACAGCTATTCTGGTTGAAATATAGATGTATTAAAAAGAGTGTGGAAAAATGAGAAAGCCTAAAATATAAATTACTGAAAATTGGGCTTGATTCTAGATGCAGCCGCAGGTAAAATTACAGGAACTAGCTTAACTTTCCAAACGCGTAGCGGACGTGGTCTCGCGGTCGAGTAGTACTGCTACGCCGTAGCACAATGTGCTACGAGAGAAGGACGTGCGTAAGCGCAATTTATAGCTCTCGCTTACTGCTTTCTAATGAAATTATCTCTCCACTATAAAAAAACTGTTCTCTAAAATGTTTTATACTTACTGTAAATAAGTCGCTGAGCAAACACTTAGCTAAGTAAAAAAGCTAGTTTATGTAATGTTCGTAGCAAGTAAAATATGTATAACGTCCCAGGCACAATCAGATCTCATAGGAATAAGTAATGTGATGTCCCATTCACCTTAGGTCCATTTAGTTTAATGGAGGTCCGGACTCTATCAAGATTGACCTGAATTAGTGCTACACACTGATATCGATTTCTAGATGCCAGTCTAGCAAATATTTTCATTCAAGGGGAAATTACTGGAATGTTTTACGGACCTTCTTCATTTTTTATATTTTATTTGAGATGGGTTTGCTCTTGACTCTAGTCTAGGTCAGAGATGACAGAGATAAATTCTACGATGGAGCAAGCAGAAGTAGTACTCAGAAGTACTCTACCAGAAGTACGAACTTTGAAAATATTAAGGTTGTAAGCGTTCGGAAACACAGACGCAGGCAGAGAGTTCCACTTCTTTGCATTATGAAAGAAGCTTAAGAAACGCTTAGTGTGAATTGCCGGTATATCAACAAGATAGGGATGGTAACTTGCAGTGTGTCTGGATGTCCGATGGTTGCAGGGCACCGGTGGGATAAGGTCGTGAAGTTCTTGGGCACACTCTCCGAAGTACAATCAGCCGTTTGATTCTGTTGACATCTCACCGACAAGTGAGCTGTCAAACCATACAAACAAGATGGCATGACAGCTCACTTGTCGTTCACTCCACCTAAGTGTTCACTTCGACATGTTTACAGAATCGCACTGCTACAAAAGACCGACAAGCAGGCAACTTTGCGGCGATGAGCCAAACTTGTAGCTTGGCATCCACCAGTTTTACGTCGCCAATGAGCCTCTTAGCTCTGCGTTACAACGAGTCAAGCGCGGTAAGCTGATACTTAGCAGAGCCATCCCAAAGGTGGCTGCAATACTCCATGTAGGAACGAACTTGTGCTCGATGATATTATGTTCGACGATTTTTTATTAAATTCTTGTATGGGTATCTGACAAGACTCACATATTCTATCACAAAAATGTCAATAAAACAGAAACAGGCCTAAATATAAATTTAATTTGTTTGCCTAAAAGGCTTGTTTTTGTTTTATTGACTTTTTTAAAAATTTCTAAAAAAAATACAGTATTTTGAAGTACATCAGCCATATTTCGTCACCTACAACCAGGCGGATTTGATTGGATTCCCTCCGGCACACATGCTGACGAAAAAAGAATATTGGAAAATGAAGCTCCATATCATCCAAAAATAAGATTATTTGTTCGTTAAAGCTGAGTGCTGCACATTTTTAAACAAATTAACGTGTTACTCACCGAATTTACTAGCTCCGAACGTGGACGATAACGTACGCCAGTCTGTATTTAGCTTGATGCAAACATCGACACTACTATTAACCCTTTGAAAGTCATCTTGTATTTATGTCCAGGGGTGCATGGGCGGAAGTAGACTGCACTGCAGTCGGGGCCTTGGCAGAATTTATAGCCTGGCCTGCAAGCCGGGGACACAGAGTGATCGCGGCGACTGCCTCGATCCCTAATAAATAACTGCAGCCAACTTTCACAACGTACAAAGCGGCACATTGCTAGTTTTTTCATTCGCGACCAAACTGCAGGCGTTGTCATTCAATTGATACAAAATCTTGATTAGCACAAACCTCGCCGGAACACGATACTTGAATATGCAAATAATATATTTCCATATTCAATAATACCTTGTTCAATAAACGTTACATTTTATATGTACGTGTTTCCTTTATAACACGATAATGGAGTCTTTTCCTCTGTATTTACGAAAGTAAAAGGATATTGTGCTTGCCTCCTTGTTGATATTGTTTTTTTTTCGTTTGCTAAACTATTATTGTAAGCGCGTCTGATAACATTGGGGGTTATTGTGTATCCTATCGCCTTTATTGGTGTCTTTGCTGTCTTATTTTTTTAAGGTTGTGTTGTGAAAATAAGCGGCAGAGCTCACGTGTAGGTAAACCTGGTTGGACCAAAGAGAATAAACTACAAAGATAACAAGATAATCGCGTCCGAAGTTTCCTATTGTAAGTTTAAGTGGACTAAGAGACACGAGTCGGGTGAGACAATTTAATCTTGTCGGCTTCATGGTCCCTTGGACCGGGAGATAGTTTTTAAACGGTTAGAGTTTCTTTGTCATCTATCTAGCACAAGTCTAATTCGTTTTTAAAAACTTTTAACTACGTCGTGGATGGTTAATTAGAAGTATTTTAGCGAGCCTGTACTGATCTTTGTTCTCGTTGTAAATAGTTATTAAAAAAAGGAACAAAGTATCAGTAGGTATCCAACAGAGGAAATAACTGTTTGATGTTTAGTATAGGTACCTACATATAACTGAAATAAGAGGAGACTTGCACAAAATGATCCAGTACCCCTCATTCTTACAGTCGACATAAAGGCTAGGCTACATTATAAACAAGGAATGTCGAAAACAAATTGTTCACTTTCTCGAACCGAGTTTTCAACTTACGGAAATGACCTGTCATTTTTCATAAAAACCAATCCTGCCTTATATTTTGGACATTACCAGTCTTACTACAAAAAAGTTAAACATCTGTTGAGCACGTGTTTGAAAAAAATGTTACCACGAAACTGCGTTTTATGATTGTTTAGAGATAGGCATGCTTTCGACACGGTTTTAAATTTAAACACCCGAACACCCTTGTTTTGCAAGTGTCTAACCTCGAAATTTTGTGACAGAACCACTGTTATAGATGCTGTCAACTCATCTAGAATGGATTTTTTAGATTCTGTAAACTTTATCGACGAATTGGATGTCGAATACATGGAAACTTTTCGTGACAATACTATAAACCGTGTGAGAATTAATCCGTTCGACGACGTGCAATTTAAAAAAAAATACAGATTCAGCAAAGCTTTTGCTAATAAAATATTGAATCTAGTTGTAGACGATCTTCCTAGGGAGTCTCGTGGTAATACCATAATACCAGCCATTCAAGTAGCCTGTGCTTTACGCCACTGGGCTCGTTATCAGGTAAGATTGGTTGAATCATAATTTTTGCTATAAGTAAACAAATACCTACCTAAGTAGGTACCTATGCTATAAAACTGTGGTTATGTTTCAGATCCAAGATGACAGTGGGGACATGCAAGGAATTTCTCAGCAATCAATCAGTAAAATCGCGAGAAATGTCGCAGAAGCACTGGCTAGAAAAGCCCATTTATTTATTAACATGCCGACAACACTAGAGGAACAGTTAGGGGTGCCATAATAAGACAATGTTTCATTAATCAACATTTTAATTAGTAAAATCATCATAGTTCTAATATAAACTTGTACTTATAATGTAAATTGATTGATTTTGATTATTCTTTATTGAGTTTTTTTTAATAGCTCAAAACAGCTTGTGGATCTGAATCACTATCAAAATCATTTTCGTCTATAACGAAATGAGTTGGACAATACTCCAGTATTTTTAAATCTTCTGGTGAGGGAGATGGGGGATCGCTGCCCCCCACCGGTAGCCTGTTAAGCTCTTCTGTGTTGTGATACACTTTTTTTAGCGGCTACCTTAGACCGCCTCCAGAAACCTTTTAATTGTGCTATATCCCTGGGTTTCCCAGTAAGTTCTTTGAGTCTGTAACAAAAGTTAACTTGTTAGAGATTAATTAGGCCACAAGTTCATCATGCAACAAACATTACGGCAAAGAATCGCGTGGTATTTATTAACAACTATGATGCTTACCTTTTCTTCCTGGGTCCAGTTTTCACCACGCAAACGATTTGTTCTATTTTTAGGGCTAAAATTCTCCTTCAATACTTCCATGTTTGAAAAATATATTTAATTTACGTTAAAAAGCACAAGACGTATCAATTACAACAAGAAACAAATTACGAATTAAAGAAAACTGTTAAGTTAGTGACAGATAATGACAGTGACAGGCAATACGAGTGTCAAATTGACATTAGACAGCGTTCTGGTTGACATATTTATTTTTTTATTTTTTTTTTTTGGCTTCCCACGGTTTGTGCATTTAGCCAATGTCACGTTTGGTCTACTATTTATATGTCTGTGCGTTTGGTTTACTTGTTTTGTAGAAAAGGTAGGGAAACGAAGTGATAACAGGTACTTTATTATTTTAATGGAATTAGGGATAGAACGGACATATAGAATCAGTTTTTTTTTTTTTTTATCTATTTTCTAATGATTGATGAGCAAAAATTACAATGACGAATAATAAATTACAACTTAAGGTTATTTAAAGTGATGAATGAGACTATACATTTATATACAGGAAGACTATTTGTACAAAGTAAAGAAAGTATTGAGGTAGGAAAAGGAATATCAAGGGATAAGAGGTTACTAAAGAGGGAAGAACGATCGTATAAGGGACAGGAGAAAAAAATATGATCCAAATCGCCTACATCTGTGCCACACAAGCAGATGGGGTCGTCGGTAATATGAAATCTGGCAAGATGGGCTGGAGAACAAATGTGACCCAGTCTCATCCGTATTAAAATAGAGGTCTCCATCTTGCCAAATTTTGCCCTGCAAAACCATGGCCTTTCTGGAATCTCGGGTTGAATAAGGGAAAAGTAATATCCCTTCGATCTGCTACTGATGTCCCAAGCTTTCTTCCAGGTGTCCCGAAGAAATCTCTTAGGCATCGTGACAAGGTCATAGGAAAAAATTTTATATGGGACTAAGTCCCCACTATACACAGCATCACCAGCCAGAGCGTCAGCCATTTCATTGCCATGAATTCCAGCATGGGCCGGAATCCATGCAAATTGTACTAAGTTACCCTCAATGATCATTCTGGACGCAAATTCTCTTATTAAATAAATTATAGAAAGCTGTGACTTGTCTTCATATGGGGATTTTTTGATGGCTAAAAGAGCACTACGAGAGTCAGTAAAAATTATAGCTTTTTTTAACTTAAAAACGCAAATATATTCTATGGCTTTTAATATACCGAAGCATTCCCCAGTAAAAACAGAAGTCTCCGGAGGCAGTTTAATTTTTTGGACGATGTTATATTGGGAATGGTAGGTACCTACCCCAACACAACCAGTAGGAGTACGTTTGGCAGCATCGGTAAAAATGTGGTGGAATTCTAGATGTTCAGTCAAAAAATGGTTAAAATTTAAATGGCAATCGGGATCGGATTTATTGACACAGTCATGTGTTATGATGGGACTGAACTGCAAACTTTCATAACTATAACTAAATATTGGGAGTTTATTGGAACGATGAATAGGAGAAGAAATGGAAAGGTATTTTTTATAGCTGACAACTAAACAAGGAGCACGTTTATGAGACCAGTAATCTGAAGATTCCATTTGCAACATTAAAGATTCGAGTTTGGGAATGAGAGGATGAGTTGAGAGTTGAAGAATCCGGAACAGGTATTTGTCAGATAGGAATTGTCTTCTAATGTTTAAGGGAGCTTCCCCGCATTCGACTTGGAGTGCGTTAATGGGACTAGACTTCATTGCACCCGAAATAATTCGTAATGCTTTAGACTGGATGCGATCCAATTTTTTAAAAGCCTGAACACTGCCAGGTTCCAGTACGAACAATCCGTAATCCATAGTGCTTCTAATGATTGCATTATAAATAAGTTTTAAAGAAAAGGGATGGGCACCCCACCACACACCTGAGAGGCATCTAAGCATGTTTAGGTGATTTTCACATTTATTAACAATATAATCGCAATGGGGAACACAGCTTAATTTAGAGTCAAATATTACACCTAGATATCTGAAATTGTCTTTTACTGGAATAGGTGTTCCTTTAAACATCACATTTACTAATGGAGTATTCTTCTTCCGGGTAAATAAAACAGCCCCACTTTTAGAGGTGGATAAATCCAAGCCATTTAAATGTAACCATGACTCCAGTGAAGACAAAGCAGAATTGACATCGAAGTTGGCTTGCTCAACCGAGTGACTTGAAGAGTACAACAACAAATCATCGGCGTATTGTAGAACCTTAACATGTCTAGTTAAGGCCGAGTCCATATCAAAAGTGTAGATGTTATAAAGAAGGGGACTGAGCACGGAACCCTGTGGGAGACCTCTCCACACACGGCGAGATACCTCATGGTCTCCTAAAAACATGATTATAGAGCGTGCAGTCAGGATATTAATAATAAAATTCAACAAGTTCGTTGGAACCTGTAAGGCTGATAATTTACTTTGTAAAATGGATAATACAACATTATCATAAGCCGCATTGATGTCGAGAAATACTGCTACGGTGGATTGATTTTTAGAGAAGGATAGCCGAATATCAGTTGTTAAAATACTTAAACAGTCCGTGGTACTTTTGCCTTTTCTAAATCCATATTGTGATTCCGCCAAAAGGCCCTTACTTTCGACATACCATTCTAGGCGATTTTTTACAAGGTGTTCTGCTATTTTCATTAGGATTGAAGACAAAACTATGGGGCGATATGAAGAAGCATCAGAAGGAGTTTTATTTGGTTTGAGAAATGGCAACACCAGTTGACGTTTCCATTCATCAGGGATGTGTCCAGTAATTATAACAGAATTAACAAGCTTTAGATAATAACTCAGGACGTCGTCATTTAAATTAGCAAAAAAGGAATACGGGATGCCGTCAATGCCTGGTGCAGAGTCCTTAGTTTTATGAATAACACCCTTTAATTCAATAAGAGTGAATGGTAGCTCTAGCGTTACAGAAATATCATGGTTACTGGGTTCAAGAGGCAAATTAAGATCAACAGCCTCAGGCACCCAAGGAGGAGCTATTTTATCTAAGAAGTTACTGGCTAAAGAGTCAGGAATAGGAGCAGGATTATTATAAATGGACCTAAATCTACGAATATTACGCCAGACGACCGTAGGGTGAGTATTCGGTGAAATTGATGAGCAGAAGTTACGCCAAGACTCAAATTTTTTCTTCTTAAAAAGTTTGCTAGTTTCATTAGTTAGGTTAGTAAGGATTTCAAAATTCTTATCAGACATATCCAGGTTATAATTGTATTCAGCCTCTTTACGTTTCTTAATCAATTCTGTGCACTCAGAGTCCCACCATGGAGGTGACGGGATTGTACCAGTGTTTTTATTTTTTGCAGGGAAAACTTCATCTGCCGCCGCAATTAATATGTGTGCTAAAGCTACTGCACAAATGTTTTCATTGCCATCAGAAATGACAGGCAAGGAACCAAGTTTTCTATCAACAATGTCTTTAAATTTATCCCAGTCAATGTTATTTCTATTTGGAAGTTTGTGCTTTAAATTTGATCTCCTTAAAGGTGCCTTTGGTTTGGAAAGAGGATATGTAATAAGTATGGGAAAATGGTCACTACCATAAGTAGTGGTTAAAACATGCCAAGTTAAAGAAGAGGCTAAGCTTGGAGAACAGATCGAAAGGTCAATTGCACTTCGGTTTTGATTGGGAGCACACCGACGTGTGGCTTCTCCTGAGTTCAAGATGCATAAGTTGTGTAAGTCTATTATATCAAGTAATTCATCCCCATAACTGTTGGAAGTTGAACAACCCCATGACTGGTGATGGCAATTAAAGTCCCCCAATACTAAGAATGGCTTTGGTAGCAAAGAAAAGAGGTCATTCACCTCTTGAAGAACAGAAGAAGAAGGGTGAGGAATGTAAATAGAAACAAGACAAGTATTATACACTTTAATAGCTGCAATTGAAATTTCCTCACTATGAGGTGGTAGTGTAACAGAAGAGAAAGGGATAGAATTCTTGATGAGTAAAGCTACTCCGCCATACCCATCAGATCTATCCTCTCTAATGGTTGAGTAACCATTAATTTTAAAAATATGAGATGATTTGAGCCAAGTCTCTGCTAAAGCAAAAACTAAAGGCTCATATTTGTTTAATAGATGAATAACATCACTCTTTTTGTTTATTAGACTGCGACAGTTCCACTGGATTATTTTGGATGTGTCCATTATGAATGACTTGAGGTAAATTGAAAGATTGGGCAACGTTGGACGGTGGCATGTTAAACTGGGCGAGAAGATTGTGTAAAGCAGAAAGAAGATCATTTATGGAAAAATTTGTGTCTTTTATTTCATTATTATTCAGAGCACAGCCATTTGAAGGTTGAGGTATGACAAAGTCTCTAACAATAGCATTGTGGGCATCTTTATTATATCCATGCACTTGTTTTGGAGGTGAGCGTGGTTTCAGGAAGACAGTCTTCTTATAACTATTCGATGTTTTAGGGGATGAAATAAGTGGGATATCTGCAAATTTTTGGGAAGGAGTGGATATAAGAGTATCAGCGTAAGATTTAGTCACTGGGGGATGTACTTTAGTCGCTTCAGCATAGGAAACTGAACTTTGTGCCATGTATTTTTTAATTGATTTTTGCCTAGAGAATTCAGGGCAAGATTTATTAATTGCAAAATGAAAACCAGAGCAAAGACAGCAAGAGGCAGTTTCTTCATCTTTTTCACAACTGTCCCCATAGTGACCTTGACCACACTTAAAGCAGCGAGGTTTGGACCTGCACTGAATTTTGGTATGACCAAACCTACAACAGTTGAAGCATTGTATGGTGGGGAAAATGTATAAGTCAACTGGTAATGCATTGTAACACATGAAAATTCTTTTAGGCAACACTTGTCCATCAAATGTTACGACAATTGTCTGTGATGGTTTCCAGATGGTTGTTCCATCCACTATGGATTTATAATTCAAACGTCTGACTTTTAATATTGGACCACACCCAATTGGTACTGATATATTGTCAATGACCTCCTCAGGAGACCATTCCGCAGGAACACCGCGAACTAAACCCATCCGTGTTACGTTAAATGTTGGTATAAAAGCTTTGTAATTATAATTTTTAAGGCTCTCATGTTCAATAAAAGAATTTGCATCTAGATGATTCGAGAAGGAAAGAGTAATTTTATTTCGTCCAATCTTTTTGACACTACCGTTAATAATATTTTTGAAAGCATTATGTTTCAAAAACTTTCCAAAAGTTATGGGGTGCAATATCGTACCTTCATCTGGAGCTGTAAATGTTTTTTGTACATGAATTACATATGGTGCGCTATCTGTATTTTCGTAACTTGTTCTGCCAATCTGAGCGGCGGGAATCAAAGAAGGAGTCGAGGTATGAGGTGGAGGAGTAACAGATGATGTAGGTATAATTTTCGTAGGTGTGGAGGATTCAGTAACTCTTTCAGTGCAGTTACAACCGGAGGATTCAGATCCCTGGTTTTTTCGGGTACGGCGACGTTTGTTGCAGTGTTTGCAAAGATGAAGACGAGTTCTTTTTAAATTACGAGCCGAAGATGACCCGTCAGTATCCATGCCGGATTCATTTGAATTTATTGTAACAAAAACGCCTGCCGGGGGAACGAAGTCCCCCGGGTCCGGCGGGTCGTTCATACTTACAGACTAAATAATAATTTAAATAACTTACCACTACCGATGAAATACACTAAACTAATTTAAAATAGTAAATAAAAGAATATACAACACTAAAACTACAGCTACCGATCCTATAATATCCACGTATTTTAAATTTTCAGCTTCAATTCAAAATTTCGCGTCCGCCAAGTTGGAAGTTTCCCGCGCTTTTACCTGGTTGACATAATTGGACTTTACCATTTGACAGACAAAATTGACGATATAATTACATGAATTACAAAAAATACCTTTACTTCATTATATTGAAGTGTTAAAAACATTATGTAAAATTAATCCATCACAAAAAATTATGCAATTACTTGTAAGCTATCTGCATAGAATGGTACGGATGAACGAATGATTTGCTGTGTTAACAAGAGCAAAAAAATTGAATGTGGTCGACGTTGTCTAGGAAAGCACGCATTAAACTTGGTTTTGTGGTAACGAAAATTAAACAGCTGTTAAACACGTGTTTAGTACTTTGAGCAGTGTTTAGCTAAACACGTGTTAGACCATTGTTTAAATCCTTTTTTGTAGTAAGACTGAAATGTATTTGTTTTTTATAACTTACTCACAAATTAATAATTAAATATTCCCAACACTTAAGCAAAGGGCCCAGATAAGTTCTTGTATGAATATTTATAAATGTAATAAGTGAGCCAGTAATGGCTATCTGTTACGGCGCCATATTACCTAGAGCAAGGGGCACCCCTTCGGAACAGAATGAAGCGGAAAAGAATCCTACAGGAAATTCGATTAACTTACTAGGAGACGCTTAGTCGGGAATTAAATTTAGATTGAAACTATCCGCTAAAATGGTCGCCCGTTTAACTTTAGCCCCATGTTTTAAACTATATTAAAATTGATTCACGTAGCCCCAGATCCGGGCAATTAGTTCAAGTTTTATTTAAAATCCAATCAGTGGTTCGTTTGTGAATAATATTGGAGCCAAGGTGTGTGGTCTCGCCCACATGCAATTATTTCGCCTGTCTTACGGAAACCATATGTGCTTCCCGTGGGCTTTATCTTGCACTGTATTTGTTTTTAACCTATATTAGTTAACATATGTAATGATAATAATAAGTTGTGAATCATAATACTCATTGGTCTACAGTATATTTTTACAATTGAAGCCTTTGAAATGAGAATTGAAAATTTAGTCTCGAAAACCAATATCTTACGAAAATGATTAAAGTCAAAGACGATATCTCCAGGTAAGCATTTACCTTATTAAAGAAGCCAACGTACAAAAGATATCTAATTATCAAAAACTGGGCCACGCCACGAGGCGCGGTACCAAACGAAATGGGATACTGTATTATTGGTTCGCCTTGCTTAAATAAACTGGCGTGGAGAAATTCTCTGAGAATGAACAAATATTACTATTAGGCTGTAAAATAAATAGGTACGTGTAATGGAGGTAGTTAAGGCTGCTCGTCTCAGGTGCAAGCCCGCCGATTAATTAGACCCTACGCACAAACCCTTTGAATTATTCTCATATAAACGGTGCAAAGCTTCTTAACGTTGTGCTCCTCAAGATTCTCTGTAGACTCGCCTTTGGTTTAGTCTCCAATTAATTAGCGAGTTACTCGCTATACGGCGCTTTAATGCCGAAGATTTTTAACGAATAATACCCACTTTTATGTTTGCAACATTAAGCAATTTGTTAATAGATACACGTATCCAACCATTTTACTCCACCTTTATAATTACAAAATAACTGTGTAGCTGTTTGGTTAATAATTAAATTAAGAATCGTTGTGATTATCACGTAAATGAAAATGTAAATCCTATTTTTCAGTGTGTTTCACAAAAATATCGTCACTCGATAATAGTTTAGTTGAGATTGCCACTATGTAACTTTGTACCGGTCTTTGGAAGAAAATTAAGGTCTCTTGGCCGCACAGGAAGGGATCCAACGATGCAACTACGCCACAGAGCAACAAAGACGTAACGTCTCAGGAACACGCTAAATAGTGCATCGAGAACACTTAGGCTGCCTGTCCATTGACGCGGTAATATAGAGTGTGAGTCTTTATAATGTGCACATACGAAAATGTAGGAAACTATATCTAATTTTATCGACGGAAAACGTATTAAAAAAAAACAATTTTTATTTATTTATTTATTTTTTTTTTTTTTTTTATCATTATCCGATCATATAGTTTTTTTTTGCACTGGGGCCACAGTTGTGAACAAACTTTTTAAAAATCTATAAATAATTGAAAAAAAATCTTCGATTTTTTTTAATACGTTTTCCGCCGATAAAATTAGGTATAGTTTCCTTAATTTTCGTATGTGCACATTATAAAGACTCACACTGTATATCGATAGTCTAGGAAGATAAACGCGCTAAGTGCAAAATTTTGTTTTTTTTTTTTTAACATTTGAATGTACTAAACGAGCATTTTAGTATAAATGTTAAAAAATCAAAATTTTGTGTTCCTCCATTTCTCCACTCCGCTGCCTCGCCCCGCGTCAATGGACAGGCAGCCTTCAACTTATTTTTCGTTTCGAAGAAGAAGAATATTATGTGTGTAAACTAATGAAGTGAGATAATAAATTAGCCAGAGATCACCCAAGACACAGAGGTCTGGAATAAGAAAGGTTTTTGCTTCACCAGAGGGACACAAAAATTGCCGATATTGTCTGTTCGTTTGTTTGTTTGTAGGAGATACTCGCTGATAAAACTGACCAGATTAGTTAAATTTTCACTGTTAGAAAGCTGTATCGTACAGTTTGGAGAGCCATTGTCTACTTAGGAAATATTCACGGGGGCGAAGTCGCCGGGAAAAACTAGTACTTCACGAACGGGTTGCTACGTCACAGTGCGGTTTAGTAAAATAATGGCATAAAATTGAAGCAATATAACGTTCTCAGTGTGGCTCTCGGCTCCCGGCTGATATTCGACTTTTAGACCTAGCGTCAAAGACTCGTGGTTCCTTTGAAGTCATGTGCAACGGGGCATTGTTGTATGCTTTCTTGCTTGGGATGGTTTGTATTTTAATAAATTATTGTTTACTTTAATTCTCTAAGAATGAAAGGGTGCCACTTAATTTTTGAGCTTCTTTAATTTAAAATTGTCGTGATAAACTTAAGAATGAACAAAAAACCGGCCAAGTGCGAGTCAGACTCGCGCACCGAGGGTTCCGTACAAACCTGTAGGTATATAAGTAAAAGTTATGGTATTTTTATTGCTAAATGAAATCCATAACATAACAATGTGGAAAGCTGACGGTACCTTGTCAATACATATATGAAAACATTATGTATGTTCGGAAAAATCTTCATCTCTTTAAGAAGAGAAGTGATAGACATAATTTTAATACTAGAAATAGGCACAATTTGGATCAATCTCGGTTTAGATTGGCTAAGGTACGAAATTCTTTTATGGGGAATTGTGTAAAATTTTATAATAAAATACCACTGCGGATTCTACAACTGAACGAGACAAAATTTAAAACATGCATAAAACGCACACTATGTAGACAAGCATATTATAAATTAGAGGATTATATCCTTGATAAAAAAGCTTGGCTTAATGCTGGTCCTGCTCCACAGTCACAGCCACTTGGGTCCACTAATTAGTTTTCTTTTATTTTATATTTGGAAGAGATGCTCTCCCTTTTATTTTTATAAACATGGTTTTTTTATTTTTTTTTGTTAATCGCATAACAACGTTTGCTGGGTCAGCAAGTCTAATATATAAAATTCTCGTGTTGCGGTGTTTGTTTCCAAACTCCTCCGAAACGGCTGAACCGATTTGCATGAAATTTTGTGTGCATATCGGGTAGGTCTGAGAATCGGCCAACATCTGTTTTTTTTTTTTAATCGCTGAACAACGTTTGCTGGGTCAACTAGTAAGTTTATGATTATTAAAAAAAATATACTATGTGATGTAACTAAAAATTTAAGATTTTCGGAATTTTTCCTATATGTGTACTTTATAACGTTGCTTCATGCCAAATTTCAAGATTCCAGGTCGTCTGGAAGTATCCTTTAGGTTTTGATTCCCTTGCGAGTAGTTGCGAGTTTCAAAATATGCGGCTTTTAATTGCTGTATCTTTTGATTGCGTTGACGTAGAAGTTTGATTTTGTTACAGCTTAAAGATATTATAGACTTGAGTATTTGTTAAGAATTTCAATATAATACCACTACGCGTTCATGAGTAAAGGGGTAATAAGTTTAAAATTATTAAAAATATTTTTATTATATGATGTAACTAAAAATTTATGCTTTTCGCAATTTTTCCTTTATCTGTGTTATAAGACGTTGCTTCGTACCAAATTTCAAGATTCTGAGTTCACGGGAAGTACCCTGTAGGTTTTGATTCCCTTGCGAGTGTCGAAAATTTGCGGCATAAACGGGAGTATCTTTTGATCGCGTTGACTTAGAAGTTTGATTTTTTCACAGCTCCAAGAGACCATAGACTTGAGTATTTGATATGAATTTCAGCTTGATACCTCCACGCGTTCCTGAGAAAAAAGGTCTTGACAGACAGACAGACAGACAGACAGACGGACAACAAAGTGATCCTATAAGGGTTCCGTTTTTACCTTTTGAGGTACGGAACCCTAAAAATGAAACGAATACGTCCTTTATTATTAAAATCCTCTACCAAGTAGTGAATAAGCAAAACACCGATTAGATGTACTTGAAATAAATATGTGTTATGCCTCGAGGCAGGAATACGCAACAGTAATGAGTATGTACTTATGCTTTCTGTACGGCGGACGCTCTCACCCAGCAATTAAGGTCGCAAAAGCTTTAATAACCTTTGTTTAACATGTACGACCAAACAAAAAAACATCAGGGACGCATACATTAATGTATTTTTCGGTAAAATGCCTCAGAATACAGACGCGATTCGATCGACCTCGTAATTTGAAAGCAATGAAATGAATTGGTCGCGGTATTGGTATTGTAATAAAAACGTTAGTTCATTATCGACAGGACTCGCTCTCAATCCGGCTCGTTACCGGGACCAAGACATAGCTTCATGAATAATGTACCACGAATAATGTAACTCCACAAAATATCTACTTGCATGTTTAAAACGTTGAGAAATTCTCCTTTTGATATTCGCTTGAAAGGAGAACGATTTGAATGTGTTACCGAATAGGTGATGACTATTGATATTTAACGTTCCACTTTGTTATACCGGATTTATATTTGTCGAGAAAAATGTGAGCGACTTAAAATAACAAAAGCTGAAATTTGCTTTAAAAAGCAGCTACTAGTCGAACTCGCACAAGAAGGGTTTCATAAACTGATAAACTTACATTTGCTGTGTGGGGTCGGTCCCCTTTATTTAAAACAAAAAAATACTATCATTTGTCATTAATACACACTCTGTGACAACTTTTTACCTATTACACTTCATGAATATCAGCCCGCTGATAGATAGAAAGACGAACGGGCAGCGGAGGCTGTGTAATAGGGTCCCGTTTCAGGTTTGGAACCCTAAAGATTAGCCTGTAATTATTTCGAGACATCATTTTATTTGAACGCCTACACATTTATTTTGGCAATAGATACTTTTTCCTGTAATGTTTTCGTTTCTTACCGGTAAAATATTGTTTGAGATTAATTTGAAATGATAGGGAAAACCTTAGATAATAATTCTTAGATACTTATTTTAAACCGATTACCTACAACGAATAATATAGTGGTTAGTCTTTGGGTAACAAGAAGAACTCTGAAAGTACAACAAAACCTGTTGTTTGTGGTGGCATGTATAAAGTCCAGTGCTAGTTAGAGCTCGCAGAATTTAACGGAATTTCATGGAGGAAAAAATTGTTTATAAAATGTATGAGCTCCTTCCGGGGTTAGTTAAGATCCTCTTCATATTTTAGAGTCAATGGTCTGTTGGGATGGCATGCATGGCTTTCATCGTATAATCATTATTATTTAGTCGTTTTCAGAAGCCTTCCCATTTCAAGAGAGTAATAAGTACAGGATTTTTATGCGACTAGAATTTAAATTGCCTAGAGCCCTAGAAGTTCTAATGGCGTTTGTTGATAAAATGACACTCGTTTAAGGCCTCAGCTCTTGGCTTGCTTAAAAATGGTTATTTGCGTACCACAACGAAAGAAACCGAGTAACAAGAACCAGTCTAGAAAAGACAGTAAATCCACTTCCAAATAAAAAGCTACTCGACGCACCCACCGCTCATTTTCCATTCGCGAACAATGCAAGCGTGTATGCGAGGCGTGTAAGGTAAATATGAATGATTATAGGGACAATGTCAGGGCGGGGTCATATCGGAGAGACAGCACTGCCTGGGGAGGTCACAAGTCGTTTATTTCAATAAGACAAGCTTACCTGCCACCTCCCTCGACCCTTTCCCTAGTGACGCAAGTGACTTATGAGCTTTATTTATATTAATTAAAGTG
Organism: Ceramica pisi; assembly: GCA_963859965.1. Classification (NCBI taxonomy): domain Eukaryota; kingdom Metazoa; phylum Arthropoda; class Insecta; order Lepidoptera; family Noctuidae; genus Ceramica; species Ceramica pisi. The sequence continues at coordinate 10,934,399 of OY982534.1, read as the reverse complement.
AAATTTATTAGCTACGTCTTTAGCTGTCTAATGTAATGGCTGGATTTTGAGTGATTTAATTATTTGGTCAACTGAAGGGGGCTACTTACACTCAAGTAACATTAAGAAAAGTGTAAGTTCATAGAAACTTGTCTAAAACGGGTAACCCTTGTGTCATCGAAATGAAATTGACAAATTATCACTTCCCAAGCAATTTTCCGCATAGTTTCATTTGCTAAATTATTACTTGGGAAATAAACTCTTCACAAATAATTTACGTTCACTTGCCTAACAGTGAACGTTTAAACAATAACTTGTTTATCAATAAGTAGGTGCTTTTACCAATTTAAACATATGTTACGCAATATAAAATAAGTCAAATATTTAATATCCTCAATTTTAAATTTATCGTTTCAAGATTTGCATGTGATTTTTTTTTTTTTCTACCGAATTGTTTTGAGATAGTTCACTTGTTGTGTAGTTTTGTTTGAAGTAGCATGATAAATACTTTTTTGTTATAAAATATACACGGTCTTTACGGTCTTCGGTCGGTCGGTGCAAACAAGCATGCAAGTGAGCATGCATCAGGCATGGTTTGTGTCACGGCTCCGGTGCTGCGAGGCTCCGGCGGCGGCGGTCCCACGCGAGCTTATCGTCACAGATGGTTTACATCGCAGCCTCAGCTGCGGCGGCGAGCGTTATGACCAACTGCTCCTCAACACGCTGGCCGCCTTACCCCTCCGCGCCTACGCGATTCTAAATTATACTCTAGGGGTAGGGGGGCCCGAAAGGGCCGACGCCTGCCGGAGTCGCGGGATTATTCAGAAGAGACACCGTGGCTCCGGAACACAAAGGGCAATGAAGGAACATGGATGGGTTTTAGTCAGTAGAAGTCTGACACTCCCTCCCGCTACACCCAGAGCGGGAGGAGTCATTGGATGATTTCCCATCCCTACAAAAAAAAAGGGGTAGGGCAGACAAGACTGCGAGGAGTCGGATTTACAACAATTTGTTTCTGTCACTAAAACCTATTCTTAGCAAGTTATATTTCCCCAAAAAAAAATATTTTCATAACAAATCACTTGACTAGATGTTTATCGTAAAAAATCATTTGATTAACCAAATGCCTTAATGACATTATCCTTAGTTATATTCTGCCGATTAAAAATTAGACCAAATGAAAATATGATTATTAAAATCATTTCAATGATTGCATTGGTATGAAGAAAGTTGCTAAAATTGGTTTGGGTACTGAAAATTCGTCAATTTTTTTTGCCAAAACTTTAGGATCCCATTTAAAACATGCGGGTCGTAGAATGGACGCTCTTATCTGCAAACAACTTTTGGAAGGACTCAAGACAGTAGAAACGACAGCAGAAAGTGGCGTACACAACATATTATACATTACATAAAATTACACAACAACAAGAGTAAAAGGTCACAATGTACACAACTACACAGTCTTACGGAGTTGTTGCACAGAGTAAATAGATCGAAACTTGTTAAACTTTTTTTAAATGTGTCGACGAACGAGCGGGCTAATGGAAAGATCCTGTGAGAGTTCGTCGACACGTTAAACGAGGTCAAGCTCTTGTTTTTAAAGCAATTTCGCGATCAAAGTCCTCACCTCCATAAAATGAACTGCAAACATTCGAGCAATAATCGATTTAATGAAAGGGGAATCGAAGGGTCCCGTAGGTTTGCGTTTCAAAATTTACGACTACCTCTAGCATTTAATTGGAAATTCGTGCCGCAATAAAAACGACTTGATGACCTAAAGATTAAAATGGGAACTCTTTAAAATAAAACTGGATGCTAAATGGCTCATGGCTCGCGATCTCACGTTTACAAATGATGCTTTTACTTGAGACTCGTTCGGATACATGGATCGGCCGAGACTTATTTGAATAAAATGGAAATAACTGGAATTTGTGCGACTTTTACGTTTGTCAGCTTTGGCAGATAGTTACATAGTTATTTGCAAGGTATCGGATGTCTTCCGAGACGTGAGATGAGCTGGCATGTATCCCAGACTATTAAAAAACAAAGTTGGTATTAATAAGGGATGAAATAAACATTTTATTATCTATACATATAATAAAATCGTAGAGTTGCCGTGTCTGTACATTGAATATTTTCGCATAAAAAATACATAGAAATGTCAGAAAAATGACATAGAACACAAAAAAGCAGTTTTTGAAATTCTTTTCTGTTTGTCTGTTTGTCTGTGCGTCTGTATGTCTGTGCGTCTGTATGTCTGTGCGTTTGGAGGAGCATCACGCATAAACCACTGATTGTATTCAAAATTTAGGTACTTCGAAATATTAAGTGATAATCGGAGCAACATTTAGTGTTTATTTCATCAAAATGGACCCACAAAATCAAAAGATATCGAATTTTAAAGTTTACGAAGAAACTTCATCGAGCGCTAAAATAGGTTGTTTTCATTGAGACTTCAGATACTTGCAATGCCATCTATTGAGAAATTTTTTGATAAGAAATGTGTGAAAAGACCCCGAAACAATGTATTTTTGAGTTATTTTTTAATTAAACACATAATGTTTATAATTATATGTTATTATATTATCATTATTTAGCGTAACGTGTAAGCTTCTAAGTTTGAACTTATGAGTAGTTATGAGCATAAAGACAGTTCAGTTTTTCTGAATCGCGGTGTTAAGATTCTCCGCAGTAGCATAAGGTCAGCCCCATGTTTTATGTTGTTTAACTTGAAGACGTATAATGTTGAAATTATTAGCTATGGAAGTATGGATTTGATTGAAAGACTAGATTGTTTTTCGTTTTACTGGGAGGAGAGGAGAGTCTCCTCCGGAGTCCGGAGTTACCTGTATCCATAAGTAAACTGTTTTACTTACAGAAGAGATGAATATTTGGTATTAAGTTTCAATGTGGCTAAACTATATCAGCCGAACACGTCGATCTTCAAGGTTAAGCAACGCTTGCCGAGGTCGGTCTGTGGTGACCATTATAACAACCTAGCCTTTTCCTTACTATATTGGCTCGGCTTCCAGACAAACCGGATTCAGCTGAATACCGGTATTTTACGTGGCGCGGCTGCCTACCAGACCTCCACAACTCATTCAATGCAAGATTTCAGTCAGATTTTACTGGCTTTTGACTATCCGTAACGACTGCCAAAGATCTACAAATGACAGCCGGGACCAAAGGCTTAACGTGCTTTCTGAGGCACGAAGGAAACTCGGTATGTCAAGATGGTCACCCACCCACAGACCAACCTTCGCAAGCGTTGCTTAACCTTGAAGATCGATGCGTTCGTCTGTTATAGTTTAGCCTTGAAGATCGGCCCGTGCGGCTTTAGCCACGAGCTCCTCTATAATAAATCGATTCTATGAACCCAGTAAAACTTTTTTGATATTATAAAATCTTAAAACAAACTATATTTATCAGTGGTCTACGATCAGCAATACTGTCAGTAAAAATCGGAGAAAATGTGTTTCTTTTTGGACTGTTCTGGACGAAATTAAGAATCCACTTGATTCAGCACCATTCGTTCGATAGTTGGTTTTGTTGATTTTGATTCAAGATTAGTTTGTACCAGGAGATTAGGTACCTGGGCTGGTCGGCATTTCAACCGATAGAGATGATACAGTGCCCTGCATAAGGTACCCTCTTCATAATTATATTCTTAATTCGAGAGAGAGATCAGGATACGTAACTGAACGTAGATTTTGTATATTATGCAATCTATACTAATATTATAAAGCAGAAGAGTTTGTTTGTTTGGTTGAACGCGTTAATCTCAGGAACTACTGGTCCGATTTGAACGAGCTCCTCTATAATAAATCGATTCTATGAACACAGTAAAACTTTTTTGATATTATAAAATCTTAAAACAAACTATATTTATCAGTGGTCTACGATCAGCAATATTGTCAGTAAAAATCGGAGAAAATGTGTTTCTTTTTGGACTGTTCTGGACGAAATTAAGAATCCACTTGATTCAGCACCTCTACCACCAGCAATCTATACTAATATTATAAAGCAGAAGAGTTTGTTTGTTTGGTTGAACGCGTTAATCTCAGGAACTACTGGTCCGATTTGAAAAAATCTTTCAGTGTTAGATAGCCCATTTATTGAGGAAGGTTATAGGCGTATATATATATATATATATATATATATACAGGGAAATTGAAAAAATACCCGAAACCTCTTAGGCAGTGAAAGTACACATGATTATAAGCAACTTTTGTTTTGGTAAAACTCCGAAATCTCGAAAAAAATATCAGCTGTTTCATACAAAATGCAGTATTTAGCCAATGAAAATGTATGAAACAGCTGATATTTTTTTCGAGATTTCGGAGTTTTACCAAAACAAAAGTTTCTTATAATCATGTGTACTTTCACTGCCTAAGAGGTTTCGGGTATTTTTTCAATTTCCCTGTATATGTATATATAATCACGCTGAGACAAATAGGAGCGGAGCAGTAATGGAAAATGTGACGCAGACGAAGTTGCGCGGGTCAGCTAGTGTAAAATAATACCGTGCCGGGTAGGAAGCTGCATTAAGTATTCATAACGAATAAAATAAGTTGGACTTATTATGGTTTTAATATGTTCGATGCTGGAAATTAACATCAGATTATTGAAAGCTGTACATAGTAGTAGTAGTGTAATTCATTAAAAAAAAGGAATGGTAGTAAAAATCGACGGCACGGTTAGTGCAGTGGTTGAATGATCGGCTACAGCACCAAGCAACACAGTTTTGATTGCAAAAAAAAAATAAAAAACAAGTTCCATACCTAGTCTATATATGTAAATATCTCAAATTCTAGACACTAGCACGATATTACAAGATCCAATAATGTGGAGAAGATAGGTAGAAAATATACATAATCACTATCAAGCATCTAAAGTAAAGTATTAAAAAAAAAAAAATTAAAAATGTAAGAATTAAAAAGAAAGACCAGAGGGCCTAGCACGAATATTTTGACGTATAGTAACGTTAACGTAAGTAAATTTTGAATATGAAAAACTACAAGCCTATAGTATTTTGGATTAATTTTATCGGACATACACAATTTATATCATTTAAAATTATGAATATAGTATCTAATACAAATAAAAATTATGTACAAAACGAGTATTGTAGCTCTGGTAAAATTTTACGTAACGTTACTATATGTCAAAAATATTCGTGCTAGGGCCTCTGAACTAACATTTTTAACTGCAATAGAAATCAATTTAAAACAAAAACGAACAGAACCGCAATCTTTGTAGCAGAAATGTTTTGTTAAACTATTCCGAGTGTTCTTTCGCAACAAGAGTGCTTGTGACATATAAATTTTGTCTATAAAAGAATTTCCTGTACGTCTGGACAGCGATAGTAAGGAAACCAGGAACGGAACTAATTTTTTTTAAAGAAATGAAATGAACATTCACCACAAAGAGCCGGATAATAAAATAAAGGTTCTTTCCCTCTCTCGTAAATCTTTGTAACCAACGAATAGAATAGGGAACGAAAATGGTACAATCTTTAACTTTCTGACAGTTTAATAAGATAATAAAAATATAACCAGGAGAAAAGAATTAATATCTCCACACTTTTCGCAGTTTACTTAGATCTGAGTTTTTAGATTCAGCAAAAACAATTTTTCAATCTTTTCATGAAAGTTCAGCTTGAATGTTTTAAACTTTTTTGTCTGAGATAGGTTCGACTTGCGTAGTGAGCGTGTATCTGCTTATATTATCAAGATTGCGTCGTGATACGCCGAAGAAATTATGTCAAAAGCTATAACGTGAAGGAAGTTGCAGGTAGCTTTTACCCTAAAGGCTTGGGGTATTAGCTACCGCACACTTTCGTCGTAACTTAAGATCCCATTGAATTTCCACGAGTTTTCTCCGCGAAACCAGATTTGAGAAGAAACTCCGTCTTTTGTTGGCCTTTGTTAACATTCAGTAATCTTCCTTGCCTCTTTTGTTTGTGTTTAAAATAGTCAATTTTAAATTATTGAAATTAGTATCGTTGTAATTACTCTGTTTTACTTTTATAACGGAAATAGTTTATTTCTATCTTTCTATCATTATAAACGAAAACTTGATACGTGCCCATAAGCAACAAAGACAGAAAAACGTTGGACGCCACCCATATACCTATATGGAGTAACTACAAATCATTGTCTCAGAAGACATGAGATGTATGTAAGAATTTCGAATCAGTCCAAGCTAAATCGCAATTATAATACAAAAAAATATAGGCATTTGCTTGAAGCCACATTAAACTCGATGGCAAAGTCCACTAACAGCTTCCAGTAGTAAGGTTAGTGTCCGCGCACATCGGGCGCAGAGCCCTGGGTGCCTGGGTGCGGCCGGCTCGTCGGAAGTGTGTAGTTATGTGAGCAAACTGACGCGAACTAACTATCCACAGCCGTGATAACGTATTCTGCTGACAATCTTGGCTTTTTTGAGATTTTTAGGGTACTCTTTGGGCCAATATGTAGAGTGTTAAGCGCTTCAATATTGATATGCCTCATAGTAGTAGGTATGACACTTACATCTTAAAAATAGTAGTAGAGGATTGTTTGAGGAGTGGCGAATAAAACGATGGTAGACTAATCTCTGGATATATATAAAATTTGCTTCACAACCTTGGGCTCTACTCTTTTGGATATGACGACAGTTTAAACATCTAGAAAGTTTTTTGGAATCTTATTTGTAAACTCATTTATCTATACTGATTTTGTAAAGATGTAAAGTTTGTGAGTTTGTAGGGGTAATCTCTGGATCTACTGAAGCGATTTTGAAAATTCTTTTACCAATAGAAAACCACGTTTTTAACCGACTTCCCAAAAAGGAGGAGGTTATCAATTCGGTTGTATGTTTTTTTTTATGTTTGTTACCTCATAAGACAATTATGAACCGATTTGAAAATTTTTTGTTTTATCTGAAAGGATATCCTTGCAGATTGGTCCCATTTAAATCATATCAAAATCGGTTACGAACTTTGGATTTTAAATCGAAATAGCTGGAATTTGACTATTTAGATGATTCTTTGATAATCGAAATTGCGTATTTTGCTTTTCCGAACTTCTTACACCGACTTCCGAAATTAAAGTTATTTTATACTTTGTAGTGTTTTTTTTAGAAGTCGGTTTTATTTTTTGGTAAAAAGTTTTTTTGATTTTTGAGTCGCATCTCTATATATAAAATGAATCCCTATTTCCCTTGGTCATCGCATCACGCGTTGACCGCTGGACCAATTTCGCTAATTCTTTTTTCGTTGTGTTATTATTGTCAGGAGAAGTTCCTCATGAAAAAATAAATTAGAAAGTTGCCAGTTGACCGGAGCGAAGCCGCGGGGGACAGCTAGTTATATATAAAACCGAAAAATACCAACCAACGAAGTGGCCACAGGGTCGCTATTTGTTTATAATAGGGAATATGCATAAAAAAAAAATATTTATTATATACACAGTTTATCTAAAAATATACAACATTGTTATACCAACAGTGAAGATCTACATTATGTACAAACGCATAAAAAAAACAAAATAAATCATTGGGCATCAAAAAATAGAATCAAAATCACTCGAAAAACAAACGAGTTATCATTATTTTTAACAATATATCTGTCCCTCTCGCGAGAACGCTGTAATGTATGGCATCTGTATATGCGTCATGGAATCTGACGTCAAATTTCATATCAGACTTCTCTTTCTAATGTAATCTTTGAAGCTTTATAACTTCATCAGTGATGAAGATATTTAAAAAAACAATTTTATGATTGTTTTTTAGAGCTAAAAAGTATTTCATTTTGCAAATAGAAAAATTTCATGCATATTCCCTATTGCATAATTATGTGTTCAAAACACTAAGTTGAAGAAAAGTCGCATTGTTCAATGTGGTTTTGAACAAAACCATTGCGACACAGCTTCCGTCCATGACTGTTTATTTGCAACACTGTTGCTGATCACTATCATTTTATCAAAAGGGAGACTACAACTATATGTTTTCTGTCTAAATTTTCCCATTGCAGTGCAAAGACCTTTCTACTTCCGTCCACTTCTCGCTTTCTATGGAACCTTCAAAGAAGGAAGGAAAGTCTTAAAATTCCACCTCACATTTGATCGCATGCAGTTTCAACTGATGACTAAAACTACCTACCTATATCTATCCAATGTTGAGAGGTATTATATGGATCAAAGATAGAGCATGGAAGCAAAGATAAAGAGAAAACCTCCTTCAACATCCAAGAGGTATCTTGTTGACCAGATGAGCTGCAATGTGGAGTAAATCATGCACTACAGTCAGTTTGACTCTGTCCTTGATAAAACCTTTGTATTTACTAGAAAATCTAGATGGTGGTTCAATCAATGCAATCTAAATGGTGGTTAAGTTTGACAAGCCCGTCACACAATCCCAACCACTGCAACTCCTGAAACCCAGAATCAACAGTGGCGATCACCAGAAAAGCCAAGCCGTGTTGTGGTTCAATCAATAAAAGGTAATAATGACCTAAACCCCCACTGGCCTCCTAATTCTGCAAATAGCAAGAAACACAAGCAATCATCGGGCTCACCCGTGCACGTCTGACGCTGCCGAACAAACGCGTCGGATTACGTTCGTCTAATTTCCGTTAAATTAACCTCATGGTGTGACATATTACTTCCGCGTCGATGGGAGCCGACTCGCAATACCCTCCTCTGAGTATACATAAGATTATAACTGCTCGTTGTGTTACAAATACCATCATTGTCACCATTATAGGCTTTTCCCTTGTGTTTTGATATTGGCTTTCAGTTTAATATGATACAGTTAATGTCATTACGTTTGGGTACAGCGTAACTAAGTATGAGATCTTTGTAACATGATTTGGAAGATATAAAGGAGATGATCAGTTTCTACCTAGTTGAGTTCGGGATCATGTGCAGGATTACAGTTTTTACATCAAGATATAAGAATAAAGATTTAAATTGTCGTGGTAATATCATTCCGAATAAGGCCAAGGTTAAAACCTCTAAAATGAAAAGTGTTTTTATTGCCTCCGCAGTATTTTTCGATGTTGACATTCCGGTAACCATAATACAGCAAATATACATAGAATAACAAGTCATTTTCGATCAAGTGAATAATGACAAAGAAAAATTATGTATATTTGGTTATAAATGGCAAAAAACGGAACCCTTATAGATTCGTCATGTCTGTCTGTCTGTCCGCCCGTATGTCACAGCCGCTTTTTTCCCAAACTATAAGAACTATGCTGTTGAAACTTGGTAAGTAGATGTATTCTGTGAACCGCATTAATATTTTCACACAAAAATAGAAAAAAAAACATTAAATATTGGGGGTTCCTCATACTTATAACTGAAACTCAAACATATTCTTTTCATCAAACCCAGACGTGTGTATCTATGGATAGGTCTTCAAAAATGATTTTGAGGTTTCTTTTTTAATTTTTCTCTAAACTGAATATTTTGCGCGAGAGACACTTCCAAATTTGTAAAATGTGTGTAACTGTAACTTCTAAAATAAGAAAACGATAAAACAAAAAAAAAAAAAACATGGTCATTACCATGTAAACTTCCACCGAAAATTGGTTCGAATGAGATCTAGAGTCTAGTTTTTTTTAATACGTCATAAACCGTAAACCGCAACTTTTGCTTATAACACACATATTATATACCTACAGGTTTGTACGGAACCCTCGGTGCGCGAGTTCGACTCGCACTTGGCCGGTTTTTATTAATTAAAAATTTTTAAGTGTGTAATTCAATGATCGAATACCATCATTAAAAAAATCGCTTCGTATAAAGGACTACTTAGGTTCTTTTACTATTTTTCTGTGTGTACATAAATAATAAAATAAGTAAGGAGTGTAATTTCTTTGACAATGCATCTGTCACATATCTCGGAGGACACGGTGGATCATACGGTGGAGGTCTGCCCTGCGTGGGTAGAGCAATGCCGTGTTCTCGTCCAGGCGATCGGCGGCGGCGATCTGCTGGCCCTGGCCCTGGTTCAATCCATTGTCCGGGGTCAACAACAATCCGCCTCCTTCTGCGAAGAAGTAATGCTAGTGATGGAAGATGCCGAACGCGGGAGGGAGAGGGAAACCTCGCACCCCGTCAGACGCAACAGAAGAAGACACCCGTCGTCGTCGGGAGTCGCAGGGCGATTCCCGGCCACCGTAGACGTGGGCCTGCGGACGGCGGCCATTGGGTGGCTCGCTATCTGATCAAAACTAGGCCCGGGTCGACGGCGCGCTGTGATCCACTCGCACCTCAAACAGTTGTCAGCAAAGCAGATGGCGCCCGCTAGTCACTGTGGCCTTGGAATACAAAGGGCATTAGGAGGAACACGGATGGGTTTTAGTCACTAGGAATCTGACACTCCGTCATAAGTCATTTGATGATTTCCCATCCTTAAAAAAAACTGTCACATAATTGTCTGACATTGTGATAGCCTGTGTAAGGACGGCCAGCAATTTGTTTCATAAAATTAAAGATAATTCTGTTGATTCGATTCAAAGCATGAAAAATCAATTCAAGAAACTATTTTACCATTTTATCTTTTGATTTATAATAAGTAAACAGTTAATAGTTATGTATTCATGTGTCGATTTATTTTGTATTAAATAATTGACATTTTAGCCATTAATGTCGTTAAAGAGTTTTATTTAATTTCATTGTTTATTGAAGTAACATAATTAAGTAGGTATCTATAAAATATGGATCACGGGGCAGAGTTATCTAATAAATAAATCTAAGTTGGTCGCGAAAAATATAGAGATTATAGAAGCTCGTGGCTACATAATAACAGCCGCACAGGTCGACAGCTCGCCTTTGTACATGTACTTATTATTCCCTTTATTTATTTTTCTTAACCTACTTATATATTTTTAAACATTTCTTAAAAAAACAAGTAAAAAAAAAACATTTAAAAATATAAAAAGTAGTAGTCCGCCGGTGTCGGGAGCAGGGTCCAAGCTACCGGTGGTTAGGGCTCCAGAGAAAGGAACCTCCTCACAATACGAGCCGTATCGAGGAGTACTGTCTTCTGTATCAGGCCCTTTACCCAACTGCGTAACGCCAACTTCGACAGGTGGTCGTCGAAACTTTTGGCCAACAGGCCATTGGCCGTAACGACAATCGGCACAATGACTGCCGAGTCCACATTCCACATGTCAACAACCTCGTGTGCTAAGTCGAGATACTTAATCTGTTTCTCTTTCTCAGCTTTCACGAGATTCTCGTCATGTGGAATGGTAACATCGATAATCATTGTGCGGCGCGCTAATCGGTCTATCACCACTATGTCAGGCTTATTGGCAACAATAGTCCTGTCAGTGATGATAGACCGATCCCAGTACAACGTGACATGGTCATTTTCGAGAACTGGGTCGGGCACATACTTGTAATACGGTACCTCAGAATCCACAAGATTGTATTTCAAAGCAAGTTGCTGATGGATAATCCTGGCCACTTGGTTATGTCGGTGCAAGTACTCGCCGTTAGCCAGACGAGAACAACCAGAGATAATATGTCTGATGGACTCACCCGGACGGTGGCATGCCCGACACACGTCAACCGTCTCGTCCCTCATAATATGCCTCCGGTAGTTGTTCGTCAGAATAACTTCGTCCATAATTGCACAGACAAAACCTTCGGTTTCCCCGAAGAGATCTCCGAAACGCAGCCAGGCCACGGAGGCAGAGAAATCAACATCGGACCCATGAAGAGCCCGATAGAAGCGCCCGTGAAGCTCCTTGCCTCTCCATACCTCCTTGCGATCATCTGCTGTAAGTATCACAGGTTTGCGCCAGTTCTCTTTAGCCATAGACAACGGGGTGAGTCCCTTGTCCACTGCGACCACATCTCGGTGCATACCCACATCAGTTTTGAGAAAATATTCTCTGAGACTGCACATCTCGCGGTTGTGGAGAGTCTTAGCGTTTAAAAAGCCTCGACCTCCACACTTCCGCGGAATGTTACATGTACTTTATTATTACTGTATCATAAAAGTTGTTTTGGTGTACAATCAATAATAATAATAATTAAGTCGACCTTCAAGGTTAAGCAACGCTTGCCGTGGTTGGTCTGTGGATGGGTGACCATCTTAACCTAGTTTTCCTACGTGCCTCGGAAAGTACGTTAAGCTGTTGGTCTCGGCTGTCATTTTGGAGATCTTTGGCAGTCGTTTCGTCAGAAGCCAGAAAATCTGACACTAGTCTTGCCAAGGAGTACCGTGTTACCCAGTGGTTGTGGAGGTCTTGTAAGCAGCCGCTCCACGTAAAATACTGGTATTCACCTGAATCCGGTTTGACTGGAAGCCGACCCCAATATAGTTGGGAAAAGGCTAGGCAGATGAGATGGACGTGAAAAATATATAAATAATTTATCGACCTTAAATCGCCATTCATCATAATCCCCTACTTGTAAACAGATCTTAGTGTCTCTTTCATTCTCGTCAGATCGATTATTGTGTCCTATTTATAACGACCACTACTATCCATAAAGGATACAACTGTTTTGCTCTCTTATTCGGATGAGGTGCCCTAGACTGTGGCATATCCGTAAAGAGGGCATATTATATATATCAACGTTAACCTTAACCCTGCGAGACTTACCCACTGGTTGAACAATCAGCTAGTCTATTCTGTAAATAACCACTTCAATATCGGCTTCACCTGAGTGACTAAGCTTACAAAGTGAACTTTATTTCACACATCATAAGGTCTTATATTTGTACGAATTTGAAACTCACCTCGGATTCCGCTGTCGAGACACGAAAATATTGTTACAGAATAGCACTGCAGGTTAAAAAGAAACATCAAGATGGTTTACCTTTATTTAACTACATAAACGTTTGTAGTATAGCACCTTGGTGGCGTGTCAAATAGTAGAATAATTCTTGAATTCGATAACAACAACTCTTAGCGCTATCTTTTATGGAATTGTAGAGTTATGTATATATTAAACATTTATCTTTATTTTTCTTAGTTTCCTTAGCCTTTAGACTCGTGAAACTTCTTTATCCGTGAACTACAGAGTATAACAATTCCAAAAATGTTATAATATTTGCTGTACATTGAGGTTGAGACGTAGGCACTCTCCCATAGTATCAATGGTCATGTCTTTTGTACGATGATAAGATTCTTGCAATTTCTAAAGCCCGAGCTACAAAGTTTCTCTCTAAAATATGCGCTTGCAGGCTATTTCAGAATTATTTTGTATGGCCTGGTCTAAAGGGTTACCTGTTATATATGTCCTTCCGTAGATATACTTGTATACACGATTTGATTGTCGCTTTCACGGAGGCATGGGTCACTATATGAACGAATGACCTCCTGTGTGAAGCTTGACTGCAGTCGACGTTGATGTGCCCGTAGATGAATCGATTTGTGTGAGGGCAGAGGCACTATGTGAAATTGAAAAGGTGTTACTGAAAAATATAACGTCCATCCTATTCTATCCGTTAAAAAAACATTTTTAAACAATCACACCTAAACAGCTCTACGGACTGAGATAACGGATAAACAACGGCATGGATGGGAATATAGAATACCATTTTTTATTGCAGTATAGTACGTTCACCTGTGATAACTTTCAGTTGGGCAAAACCGCAAAAGATCTCCTCATAAATGTATATTTTATAATTGTTTCTAAAAACCTCACTCTCACATCAGTACAAGCAAAGAAAGTCAAGTACAATTGCGTTGCATGCTATAAAATGGTAATCCAGGTTATGATTGGTACTAGTAAAATTTTCACAGCTCCCGCGTCGGTCGGCAGGCTGCCGCGCCGCGATAGGTCAGTTTAATCGGATTCTTTATTCATGAGACCACCACTGCACCGACGCTGTATTCAAAATTACACTTCGCATATTAACCGGAATTAACATCAGTTTATAATATTGGAACGACTGCTTAATTTATGCGATCAATTTGTGAAGCCTATTAGCAAATTTGTGTGCATTTCTATGTGCATAATTTTTTGGTTCGCCTTCTCATCTTAAAAAGTATAAGAAAACCCGAGATATAAGATAATCGTCGATTCGAGGCAATGCATTCGAGATTAGACGCGGTACGTGCGCTGTGTGCATCATCGTAGACCGTGAGAGATAATTTGAACTTACAGTTACCTTTTATACTAAGCTACAAGCACCTCTTGACTTTAGCCTTGCACCCAGTCTTTTGAAACAAGTTAGTTTTAAACTGTCTTTTTTAGCATTTTTTCCGAGCTTGTAACGTTTTATTACGATTATGATGGTTTACAGATTGTAGGCAAACGCATCAATAATGTCATTTACCTGCAGACACATCCATAATGTAGGCTCGAGGCAGCGAGTAGACGTGGTCCGATTTACTTCAATTTGAGCCCATGTCGTGTGGCGATGCGGCGGGGACTGAAAATTTAATGCCACGGGCCTCTCGTTACTCTGTGTCAATGTTCGGCACCCAGTACATATGAAGGTATATTTATATTGCTTCTCAGCCTTCTCGGATAGTCGGGAGAATGTATTGCATTTTCTATGTAGTGAATTAATAGTCAATGTGTGGTATGGAAGTTCGCGTTAGCTCGGTGGGGTTTTGTTTCAGATGTAAGTGCTTAGAACGTGACGGCCTCCGCTCGCGTGACCGCCCATCACATTTTATCCAGTGTTGTTTTTGTCTTATAAATAATAAAAAAGTTGGTTTATTTAATGGACGAAGTGCTTTATCATAAACCTACATAGCTGTGTATAGGTTTTCTTTAACTACAAAGTATGAAATAAACTCATTCGTTCTGTCTTTGTCAACCAAGTTCTTCGAGACTGTAGAACGGATTTATAGCAATTATTGTATGTACTGATGTATACTTTCTGAATAAATTAGACTTCAGTATTGCACATTTGACGTGTGTAGCAGAGGTACCGACTCCTGCAAAAATATTGTTACATCGTTGATACCTTGCAACCTTTTCTTAGAAGCAAAATAGTATTATTTAGGCAACACTAGAATATGGTGTTGCCTTATTTTAATGTATAGTTTTTATGTTACGTTCTTTATTTTAGTCATTGTCCTTCGTTGAATAATTAGCATTATAATCTATGTTTTTAGTGTACGAAATAAACCCAATACATATGTTGAAGTAAAATCAATGGTGCCTATCGGAAGTATTTAGTATTGGCCCTGTTACCCAGAAAAGCTTGAAGGAAAAATAAATTCTAGATCGAGCGAAAAGAGCTCAAAAATTCTAGCTTGCTTAAATCCTAGCGGATCGTTTACATGTTTTGACTTTTCATGTAGAAAAGTACCAAACTATAATTTACTGACATTTAAGAAAAAAATATACACACGCATAAACATTTTTTTTAAATACATAGTACGAGGTGTAACTGACTAAAATATAGAACCTCGCAACCCTACAAATATTGAAAGGTGATCACGAAATAAATACCCAAGCGAAAACAACATTTTAATTGGGCTCCTAACATCCATCGGTACTTAACTATCAATTTACTAAACTGAATTGGTAGATAAAGTTATAATGAAATTTCAAACTTCAAATTGAAACGTTTGATATTTAACTAGCCTTTAAATTAGTCAGTCACTCACAACTAACTAATCGCAAATGGAATTATGTTGCCGATTCGTTTCGTTCAGTTGGTATAAAACATACTACAATACTATGTATAAAATACTATGTACTTATTATTGAAACTGATTGTTTAGCACGTCACTTGGCAACCAAAATGTGGGTGTAACCAACGAACTATTATATCTTATTGGCATTACTTAAAACTTCGAGAATACATACATACCTCTAGTCGTTATTTTATATTGAACGGAGTACATGGTACTCAAAAGTAATCTAGCAACACCTACGTATAGGTACCAGTTTTTTGCTGATCGTAGATCGGTGTCGACTCGTTCGTATGGTTTAATTATTTTTCTTTTTGTCTAAGGATTGCCAGGCCTACAACATATAACAAGTCTTCTCATATAAACTGTTATGTTAATAAATATTTTTAGTAATTACGATGTATTCTAATTTCCTATCATTACTTCTTAGCTTAACTGTTTTCTTATCAGTCTGATCTGTCCCATTCCTGGGCAAGGACCTTACAACCATTAATATATATAGCATAAAACAAATACATCGATACCCACTGAATGCGAGTAAAATACCTTAGGTTTTTTTACAAAACTACGTTGGTGTAATAAAACCAGCGAGATGAATCCAGAGTTTCAAAACAGCAATTTAAAAATAGGAGAATGACAACGGAAAAAGCCTATTTCGTCCATCCAGCCGGTGAGGCAATGCTCATCGATGTTTTCAACTGCTTTTTTCGTTTTTTATTCCTGTAGAGTATAGATTCCTGCTGTCGTCACTCCCATTCATTTGTTTCGCTTGTCTAGCTTTGCAGAGACTTACCTACAGTATGCATGTGCAGGTGTTGGGGTTCTTATATTACTTTTGGGTAAAAAATATTTCTATTGAAGAAGCAAAGTATTTAAAGCCCAAATCTAAACTATTTCTACTCGCCTAAAATTCGTATGCCTAACTATTTTATTCAAAAACTGTGAGAACACGGTTTCTACATTGTTCTAAAGGTTAACAGTTTTCTGCATTCTTTGTAGAATCTCAGCGCGTCTCGCTTTACCGCGGTGTTCGTAGCGAGAGGTGTGCGGAACCCAATACTTGCCATTGTCTCTTTGGCACTCACTTTACCGGCTAATTGATTCTCTTTCATGCAGCGCCGAACAAGAAAACGCTGTTAAGATTTCTCTGCATTGTTCGTTAATTGAAGTTGTTCCTGGTGCAATGCCATCAGTTCCGCACACACTGCACCGCAGCGGTTTGCTCAATGTTTGTTAAATTAATTAATTAATTAGGTATATCCAAGTTATTAGGTACTTCACGATTTTGGGAAGTATTACAGGGAAGATGGCAACGAAACAAAAATATTATGAATACAAAATGTCCAATTCGAATAATCTTATTTTTTTTTAGCATTACGTATAAAATTAGGAATAATGTTTGTGAAATTGAGAAGCACTTTTTGATTTGTATCCTCCAAAAAAAAAACTACGCAACAAATAATCCATCTTGAAAATCTGTAGTAAAGCAATATATTTTCGAATTTTAAATAATTCTTATTCAGCTGGATGAAAGGGGCAACCGGTAAATCATGATATCGCTCAATATAAACAATAGGTACGGCCATAAAGATAACAAGGGTGGAAGGTGGCCACATTAGTCTTCCCACGGTGTAACGTTTGTTCGTCTGACAGTATTCATTAAGGCACAAAAGCGTTGTCTATCAGGCAGTTTCCGCGACGGTCGTGTTCCTTCTTAACAAATTGCTGGAGTAATGTGCTTGGACAATGGAAGTGCTCCTCAACGGAACTACCAAGGCCACTATTTACTTGTCTTACTAGTCATGGGGCAGTTATGGTTTACTTAGTAACAATGAAACTCGCTTCCATCTTCGGCCTAATCATCACTTTCCATCAGGTGAGATTATTTGGGCCAAGAGTTTCCCCGTTTTGCATAAATAAATAAAATAAATAAATTAAGCAAATAGTTTCACCAATTGCGAGGAAAGAACAGAGACATTCGTTGGTGTTAGCATCGAAGCTATAGTCTGGTCAAAATAGACATATCAAATGACAATAACTCCAACAGAGCTGAATTTTGGTATAGACCTTCCAAAAGTCCCCATCAATCTCAAATGTGCTAAAAATGGCGATTCTGAAAGTTGAGTTACATTAGATATGCACACATACCATGTATGCCACGTACAATGCTACGTAATTGACTCTTCTCTCGAACGATAATCAGCCCATAGTTTCTTCTTTGCTGATTATGGAGCTGTCAAAATTTTATAATATATCTTCGGAGATAGTGCAAATTCGCTAAAAACTAAACGCTAAACTACCATTGGACAATTCCGCGTACGTGGAGTTTCTTTCAAGTTCTTCTCCAGATCTACGCTTTGGAATGTGCAAATAGCTTCATCTTTTTCGGACCGACCGACCTTGACAATTAAAAAGTGCCTGTAAATGGTTTAATTGAAATAAATGCCTTGAGTTCTTTTGAGTTCTTTGAGACTGGAGCCTTGACCCTGCTCCCGATATCGGTGGGCTATTATTTTTATATTTGAAATTATTTGTTTTTTTAATATTTTTTTTAAATGATTAAATAAATATGTTCAACTTAGTGTTGAAAATAAGTAATCGGAATATAAATAATAAATCGCTGTCACCATAAATCGCCATCGATCCTTTTCTTCAGAATGGTGACTAAGGAAAAGAATGAACCATTTTTGTAGATCATTTTATGATCTACAATTCTTGTCTCGGCTATGATAAATAAAAAAAATGTGTGAAAAACCAATGTTGCCCACATTGGTTTTTCACACAGATTAAAAGTGTTAAAAGAGTGATTTAAAGGATAAGTAACAAAAGAAACAACAAATTGAAAAATAGATAATTTATTGATTTTAATCATTGACGGTTGCTTGATTTCAACCCGGTCGGAATCATTATTCTCACAATTTAATAAACCTGAAACATAAAAGAAAAGTGTTAATCATTGTACAGGCGAATGTTCATGACATTGTTGCTACTACAAAATTATAAGTTCAAACTCAAAGGATTATAAAAATGTTACTTCTTCTAAAAAATACTTTAATATTATTCTTAATAAAAGTAAAACTGTTTTTACCGCAAAACAAAGGCAAACGAGAAATTAGCTTTTTAAAAGTTGCTTTTAATTTAGGGATGTATTGTATAGGTATGTAAATTGTTAGCACACACATTTACCAGTTATTGTGATTCATGCAATGTTATGGTATGACATGCTTGCCAAGTTACATAAACCTTATAAACACCTATGTTTCTTGCCTCCACCTTGTTAAATTATGTTTAGAAAATAAGAGAGGTTTTACTGATGATTTTGTCATATCTCCACCACCAGTAAATTTTAAAATTGTAATGCCACAAATTCTATGTGTTTATGGTAGAAGTGGCAGCTACAAAGTCGTTAGTGTGTTAACTGTCTTGAATGTTAATGTAAGGCGCCCTCTGTAAATTTTTACATAGAAGTTGCTGCACTGTAGAAGTATTTCTTCTATCCTTCACCTCATGCCTTATTTTTTGATACATACTATGATCGTGTAATGTGTTATCGCACTAATATTCCAGTGAAAGTATTTAATTTTCTGTTCAGTTCGCTACTTTTACATAGTATCGCAAAAACAAACGGATGGTCTGCTACGAATTCAGCGGTGGATCTAAATGCGGCCCTGACATCAAGGCTTACATCTGAAATGTTCGCTTTTATTAGTTTGAAAATTTAAATATTTTATTTTATAAAATGATTAATAAATAATATAATGAAAAAAAAGAATGTCCAGATTGGAGATAACAGAAGGTTTAAATAATAACGGATCCATAATATCTTGAAGTTAAAATTCTTTGGATCGTGATCGTTAAGTAGGTACAAGTTTAAAGGTAAGATAGGCGTATAATTTTGGAGTAGATAAAATTTAAAAAGTGTAGGAGAAATAAACAGGCTCGTAGGTTGGTTTGTAAATTAACATAATATCTACAAGTTATATCCGTAAAAAGTAATAATTGTTTACGAACAGAGATACACACGCATCTGGTCTGTGTTGCAATGTCAAGGATGTGATTTTGACACTAGAAAATATAAAACCAGGAAACGAGAGAGTATTTAGCGGTTAGAAATAGCGTTTTTGTAGAAGAGATAAGTTGTTCAGAATTAGTATCATAAATACCAAAAGAACAGTAAGCAGAGCAGAGGCGAAGCACTAATAAATAATTTAATTAAAATGGTCATGCTTTTGGCGCAAGTGATGCGCCGACATACGCGTAGGTACCTAAGACTGGTAGACTCCATTAAATACTTTTTTATCTCCCTCCAATAAGTAGAATATGAACGGATGGTCCGCCTTGAAAAACCTGTCCTCTGATATAACAGCGCTCAAATACGTGACTTCGAATCCTGGAACGATAACGGCGGAAATGGTGCTTAGGACACGTCCAATACATTGCATGGGTTTATACTGGTACATTTATATTGTAAAGGTGTGCATTTATTACACCTACTTTACCCGTGATTTTTTGATTATTGTGCCAGTTCCGGGGATGGGGATGTTTATTATTGTTCAATTTTAACTAATTTCTGAGGGTATTTCTAAACATCCATGTTTAAATCACACTCATTTAATAAACGTATCCAACGTTTATTATATTGATCGTTAGTAAAATCAACAGATTAGAACTATTTTTCATCTAAAACCAAAAAACAGTAAATATTTAAATGTGCAATTAATTTTCAGGATTTTAAAATGATAGAAAAGTATTAAGAGCGCTGGCAGTATGTTATACCTGCACAAAATATCAGTTTTTGAAGTATAGCGTACTTAGAATGATGTCGAGATTATTAAGATGAAATTAACAGTAAGAAAAGGCGATAAGGAAGCGTGGAACACGACGGTCAGAAAACACACAAAAGCAGTTTTCGACAACAATTACTGTTGAAAAAATGTTTCTGACAACAGAATGCACTTATAAAACCACTTTAAAAAAGGACCTGGAAACCGGGTAAAAAAAACAATAATTGTGTAAACTGTACAGTAATTATCAGTTTAAATTAATGAATTCAGTGATACACCGATTAAAATAAATGAAATAAGTATGTAAATATTATTTTTTATAAACAAATAATTCGTCACTATAAACTCGGATTAATCACGATTTTAAGGGGTAACTAAATATACAAGTCTACTTGATTTCAAACACAAGAAAAGAGGGATAACAGCTAGCATGAAAAATTATATTAAGTTTGTTATGACATATTTTACAAACAGGGGGAGGAGGTTAAAGGGGTGAAGGGGATGATGAAGTATTTTATCTCTCTCCAAAGCAGAACACAAACGGATGGTCAGCGCTAAAATACACGATACTAAATGCTGGCACGATAACGGTGGAAATACCATAGAATACGTCAAATACATTGCATGGGTACATTTAGATTGTAAAGTTGTGCACTTATTACACCTACTTTACCTGTCCACATGTGCATGACCTAGGTAACAGTTCATGGTGATTGGACTACTGTGTCAATTCCGCGGATGGGAATGTTTATTACTATTAAATTTTTATAGAAAGCTAATTTCAGAGGATATTTTTGGATGATTTGTCAATGAAGATTGAGTCATTTCTAAGCATCCACCTTTATAAAATAGGTATTCATTAAATAAACGTATCCAACGTTGAATTTGTTGATCGTTAGTAAAATTAATAAATTTTTATCTGAAACCAACAGTAAAAATGGAAATGTGTAATTAATATTCAGGATTTTAAAATTACAGAGAAGTATAACGAGCGCTGGCAGTATGTTATACCTGCACAAAATATCTGTTTTTTTGAGTACTAAGAATGTCGAGAATATTAAAATGAAATAAACTGTAAGTAAAGACGAAAAGGAAGCGTGGAACGGTCAGAAACACAAAAAGCAGCTTTCGACAACAATAACTGCTGAAAGAATGTGTCTGATAACAGATTGCACTTATAACCATGAAAAACGATGAATGTTAGAAAGAATAATGACGACAAAATCATATTTCCAATTTAACAAAAAATTAAATTATGATTTCTCTTCTGAATCAGGACTAAAAAATTTTTTTTTTTCATTTTGAAAAAAAATATGAAAATTACACATGAAACAACACATTCTTCTCAAAACTCAATTTATCTTTTCTCAGCGTTATCCTTTGTTTTGTTTTAAAAAGTCACTGATTTACAAATGTACCGGTGGGTCGAAAAGTGCAAAACTGATACCTATTTGTGAATGATTCCATTGAAGGCGATTGTGTTGTCTATTGCCAGTGCGAAATAAAATGGCCGGTTGACTATAAATGTTTTGGGTGGAGTCGGATCAGGCATGTACGCAGTTGCGGTAGCAATAAATGCTGAAATTGCACACAGAAAAACATAATTTTAATAAACAGATAAAAAGGAAAGGAACTCTTTTGGCATGCCCACCACCATTATGCTTTTTTTTTAAGTTGTGGCGCACGATCTGACATGTATATATGGGTAGAAGACATCAATTAATAAAAAATCTTAGGAACAGGGTGCCCTAAACTGGAACATTGCTGAGATATTTTGAGGTAAGGTGCACCATGTGACAATCCTGACTATCATTCAAATGACTTAGGGCTGGTGTTTCAGATAACGTTTATTGGAAGAATAAATACGTCATATTGTTCTTTTTATATTTTATTCCTCAGGTTAAAGTTATTGGACTATTGAAAAATCAGCACATATTAGTGTGCTTATACACATTCGATTAATTTAAAACCTAAACCCCTTTACGTGTATAAATAGTAATAGTTAGTTTAAATTAATAAATGCAGTAATACACCCATTAAATAAATGAAAAAATGATGTAAGTTTTTTTTTTAACGCAAGTGGATTCAAGGCGGCGCTGACTCATTTCATTCAATGCCGTTAGCTGTGGTGATACTGCAGTGCAGAGCGTCGCGTCTGTTTTGATATTAAAAATGGTTATTAGTATGGAACTCATTCTAGATGCTGCAGTTATGCTAACTGTGATTATGGATGGGCTTGACGTGTGTTTGTACAAAAACCAAACAGTTAATATTATAACTGAGTTCCACACTAATAATCATTTTTAATATCAAAACAGACGAAACGCTCTACACTGCACTATCACCACAGCGAATCCACAAAACGCACGTACGCGCGTGTTTGCGTAAAAACCCGCACGATGATGCAGATCCGCACTCCCGTAAGTACGCGTAGGTGCGTTGACACGCTACATGCAGCTTCATGAGCGGCAGTGTGGTAACCGCCTTAGGGAGTAACTAAACTGCAAACATCAGTCTGATCTTTAGGGTTCCGTACCCGAAAGCGGGTACCAACGGAACCTTACTACTAAGCCTCCGCTCTTCTTCCTTCCGTCCGTCTGTCTGTCAGCGGGCAGTCCGTCCGTCTGACTATCATGAACCGTATAGGTAGATAGTTGATATTTTCAGAGTTTGTATTTCTGTTGTCACTATTACAAATAAAATACGATGGTACTGAACCCTTCATGCGCGATTCCGACTCGCACTAACTCGCACGAAACTTAAAACTGTACCAAACTGTATTAAAAAAATAAATAATAATAATAATAATACTTGGCCGGTTTTAGGAAAACGTTGCATATCCTGTGATCTTAAACATGAACGGACAAATTATTAGCGCTCGAATTCGCGATACCAAATTCTGGAACGATAACGGCGGGAATGGTGCTTAGGATTCGTCGAAATCATTTCGTAGAAGCATTTACATAATTTTAGTTTATTCATTTATTCCTCTGACAATACTATGTTAGTAAATAAATTATAAATACACATCATTATCATCGCCATAAAATATATAAAAGAATAAATATAACATTATTAAAACTATAGTGATTGTTTGTTTAGCTATGTGACTGGGAATATTTATTATTCAACAATTTTCTTTGAAAACCAATTTCGGAAGGTATTTCTAAGCGCTTGTTTAAATAACCCGTCGAAGTAAAATATTTATTAAATGTACCTACGTTTACTATGTTTGATAAACAAATATCTACACTAATATTATAAAGAGGAAATATTTGTTTGTTTGAAATGAATAGGCCCCGAAACTACAGGACCAATTTGAAAAATTATTTCAGTGTTAGATAGCCCATTTGTCGAGGAAGGCTATAGGCTATATATCATCACGCTATGACTAAAAGGAGCGGAGTAGTAATGGAAGATGTGGCGCAGACAAAGTTGCGCGGGTCAGCTAGTCATATATAAAATTAAACAAATATCAAATTATTATCTAAAACTAATGATGGAAAATAGGGAATTAAAATTCAGGCCTTTAAACTGGTAGTTTGTACTTGTGTTATATTGCATGCAATATAACACATAACGAGTGCTTGAAGTACGTTGTACACCAAACAAAAGGTTTTTTATTCCTTCTTTTAAATTAAAAATCGACATAACTGATGCCGTGATTATCAAAAATATTTTGAAACAAAAATAACAGCAGAAAAAGACGAAAGCGAAGCGTGTAGCGATCAGGAAACACACGAAAGCAGTGATCGACAACACGATAAAATAATTGAAGAACCAATGAGTATGAAAACAGAATGCACTTAATATAACCGTGAAAAACGATGAATGTTTGAAATCATAATGATGAAAAAACCGTCTTTCCAATTTACCGACAGCTGGAATAATGATTTCTCTTGTGAATTGTGACCAAAGTACAATTGGTTAGACCATAATTATGTTAGACCATAAGACACTTTATAAAAAACCTGGAAATTAAAACTGGAATGAAACACGGCTCTAAATTTATTCTTTTTTTCTGCGTTGTCCTTTGTCTTGTTAAAAATGTAAGCGATTTGCACATATAGGGTAGGTCTAACAAAGCAAAACTGATACCTATTTGTGAACGATTCCGTTGAAGGTAATTCTATTGTCTATGATCAGTGCGAATTGAAATGGCCGATCGACTAAAAATGTTTTGGGTGGAATCGGATCAGGATTGTACGAACTGCCGAGAACATTAAATACTGAAATAATACACAAAAACACATAATTACAATTTATTCGTAATTACTACACTTAGTTTATTATTTCAAATCCTAATTAAACTCGACGTTAAGGGGTATTTTTTTTTTTTTAGGGATGTGAAATCATCCAATGACTCCTCCCGCTCTGGGTGTAGCGGGAGGGAGTGTCAGACTTGTACTGACTAAAACCCATCCATGTTCCTTCATTGCCCTTTGTGTTCCGGAGCCACGGTGTCTCTTGCGAATAATCCCGCGACTCCGGCAGGCGTCGGCCCTTTCGGGCCCCTCTGTGTGCTGACTCTCTTTTAGGTGCGCGTGGAACACTAACGCGCCGTCGACACGGCCTGTCGTCATAGCTCGCCGTCCACAGGCCCGCGCCTACGGTGGCCGGAGGTCACCAGGTGGTGGCCCCCAAACGGTAACCAAACCAGAAAATTCTGATTTTTCGACGACGCTTATCTGGGTACTGGTCAGCAGGTTTCAAATTCGAAATCTCTATGGATTTAAGCAGGGAGTCTGCTGATTGGTGTTTAGCTTGAGCATGGTGAGGGACTTTTATGAATGGGACTGTTTGTCAGCAAACAATTTTAAACCTTTTATTTACTTTATTTAATTATAACCTATTATTTTTAATCAGAAATGTACGTCTGTTTAGGAGGAATAAACAATTTTTCTTACATGCTGATACGAGTATATGTATTGGTTTTAATGCTGCCCCTACTGATGTTACCAGCAGTTTAATTTAGTTTAGGTCCATCAAACGTTTCATGCAAAAAACCATATTTGTGACTTGCTAGCATCGAGATTTTTTTGAGCCAAAGCCCATGCATTTCAAAATAAATAAAACGAAATACCTAAGAGTAAAATACTCCGTTGAATAGAATCCCGGTGGTGGTTTTTAAGGCGTAATAGAAAGGTCTGTCGACCTTAAATGGAGTTTCATACGGTACGTACTTTTCCATTCTATCAATGGAAAACTCTGCAAAGCAATAAGTATACACGCTTAGTTTTTGCTCATCGTAAATCTGAAAAGGAATAATTACAAATTTTGACTGTTGTGACCTATCCTCAATCGTTAAAATAGCAGTTCCATACATTATGTCGATTTATGTCGATTATTACAAACTATATTGCGAACTCCAACGTGCCACTGAAACACATTTTAATTCTTATTGCGCATGTCAGTATCAACCAGCAATTTATAAATTAATTAGCTGATACCCGCGGCTCCGCCCGCTTGATAAATTCTATACTTCCTTTCTCGAGAACTACTCTATCGATAGGTGCAAACAGCATGAAAATCGGTGCAGTAGTTTTTAAGTTTATCGCGAACAGACAGTCAGACGCGGCGGAGGACTTTGTTTTATAATATTTAGTGATAATTCCTTATAGAGTTCTCCTACTAAAACTAAACTATACTTTTAAAATTACCTAGAGTATTGTTTGATTGTTTTTGTTTGAACGAGCTAATTTTTGGAACTGTCACTCGGATTTGATTTCCCAAGTTCTGTCAGGCTTTTAACATCACTCTTTGACTTAGGAGCCGACTACAGACAAAAAAAAAACAGAAAGATCGCTAAACGAAAACTGAAAGGTGAAATTGCGAGGCACAGCTAGTATTTAATAAGTAGGTTATATGTATAGTAGGTTACCTTAAAAAAAATCATACATTTACTATCTAAAACCACAAGTGGATTGTGTAGGTAATTTTCAGCGGTATTAAAAATTTTAACGGTTTTAAAACTGAAAACATGACACTGGTCCCAATAACTGTTTGGAAGAATTATGCCACTCTAAGACGCCACAGTAAAAGTACACATACTCATAGTAAAAGTTGTTCATAATAATCTGTTTTCTCAGCAAACAATTGTAACTTTATAACCGACTTCCAAAAAGGAGGGGGTTCTCAATTCAGCGAGTATTTACTGAATTTAATTATAAGCAATTTTTTTCAAACAAAAAAATTTGTCTGTTAGGAACGATTTTTTTTCTATTCTTTCTTACATGATATTTATTGCTTTTAATGCTGCCCATGAAACATGTCATGCAAAAACCATGTTTGTGACTTGCTAGCTTCCCGAATTTTATTTGGATCCAAAGCCCATACATATCAAAATAAATAAAACGAAATACCTAAGAGTAAAGTACTCCGTTGAATACCGTCCCAGTGATGGATTTTAAGACGTAATAGAAAGGCCTGTCGACCTTGAATGACATTTCAAACGGTACGTACTTTTCCATTTTAGAAATGGAAAACGCTGCAAAGCAATAAGTATACAAGCTTAGTGTTTGCTCATCCTAAATCAGAAAATGAGTCATTTTATAAATTTTGACTTTTGTGACATTTAAACACAAACACAACTCCTTACATTATGCCACATTATGAACTGCTGATACACATAATATAGTTTACATAATTATATAGTTCGTATTACGCATTTCAGTAACCTACAAAAGAAGACAATAATTCCATATCAGGTTCTCGTATTCAAGCTCCTACTTGAGGTGGAGATACCTGAGAGTAGGTAGCTGATTTTAAAACGAGAATCACGTCTAAACGGCTAGTTGTAATTTTAGGCTACAGACAGAAAATTTTGAGTTTTATTCGTTCAACATAGTGTTATTAATTTGTAAAATTATGTCTAATACGGACATAAAAACGACAATTGAACCAAAACTGACGGACGTATTTTAATAGAAATTACACTATCTCAAAGATAATTTAATTATCTACATTTTTATATACGGAAATTGTTTTTTAAGTCTTAAAATTATGAGATAAGTACAAAAACCTACTGAATTTTTGGTCGCACCAGTGTTAAACGAGTGCGCGTTTTGTTTCCTCAAGGTCGCTGGGGTACGTCGTCGTCTTAAACTAATATAGAAAACTTAGCTGAGAGTTTGTTTTTGTTTGAACGAGCTAAGTTTTGGAACTGCCACTCGGGTTTGATTTCCCACTTTCAATCAATCTTTGATCCGTAGAAGCCGAACACAGACAAAAAAAACAGAAATACCTCTAAACGAAAACTGAAAGGTGAAATTGCGAGGTAAAGCTAGTATTTAATAAATCGGTTATATTAATATTTGAAAACTTAAATCAAACATTTACTATCTAAAAGCACAATGGGATTGTGTGTACGTTTGGAAGAATTTCGCCGCTCTATGACGCCAAAGCTACAGTAGAAGTACACGTTCTCGTAGCAAAAGTTGTTCACAATCATCTTTTTCTCAGCAAACAATTTGCAACTTTATTTAATTAATTTCATTATAACCTATTTATTTAAATAAAAAACGTACCTACTTAAGTCTGTCCGGGAGGATTTTTTTTTCTTTACTTTTCTTTATGTGTTATGTTTTTTTTAGGTTTTTATGCTACCCCTTCTGATATTAACATCAGTTTTGTCAAGTTTAGGTCCATAAAACATTTCATGCAATATGTATGTACGATTTGTAAATTGCGAGCTTCCCTTTTTTTTTTGAGCCAAAGCCCATGCATATCAAAATAAATAAAACGAAATACCTAAGAGTAAAGAACTCCGTTGAATAGTGTACCAGTGATGGATTTTAAGACGTAATAGAAAGGCCTGTCGACCTTGAATGGATATCCAAGCGGTACGAACTTAGC
Source organism: Ceramica pisi (assembly GCA_963859965.1). NCBI lineage: Eukaryota > Metazoa > Arthropoda > Insecta > Lepidoptera > Noctuidae > Ceramica > Ceramica pisi. The sequence continues at coordinate 10,906,181 of OY982534.1, read as the reverse complement.
CATTCTAGAAATGGAAAACGCTGCAAAGCAATAAGTAAACAAGCTTAGTTTTTGCTCATCCTAAATCTGGAAAGGAGCCACTTTACTAATTTTGACTATTGTAAAAATACGTCACTGATTCCAATAAGCAGAAGAATTTCGCTACTCAAAGACGCCATACCACATTAAAAGTACTCATAGTAAAATTTGTTCATAATAATCTGTACAAAGACCCCTTCTCATTTATTGCGTTTATTCTTTTAGAAATTGTGATAGGACTGGCTGGACTGTTGGAAATAAGATTTTGTTTAGAGTTATGTTACAATTTTTGTTGTACAATAAAGTATGAATCGATCTTTCTTCTAGTATGAATCTATAACGTGACCATCACTAAAACTTTTTTAGCAGACTACAAAAAAGGAAAGGGCTCTACCGAATGAGTTTGACAGTCTACGTTTGTGTCTTATCTATGATCATAATCATTGATTTGTTTGTTAAATATGTTTGCTTGTTTGATCGTAGCACAATCTACAGATTTTGTCAAACGAATTCACGATTAACTCGTATTAATATGTCAGCGCCCGCAAATTAAAAGAAAAACAGTAAGAACAATCCAACTTTTGCCCAATAATTTCTTACAGACTTATTCTTAGACCATAATTTCTTACAACAGAAAAAAATTGACGAATGACCAAAAATAATCGTCTAAAAGGAGTACCTACATCCCCCTAACTTTTATAAAAATGAGGTCCCATTCTGGTTTTGTTTTCGTCTTACGTATTACAGGAAATTCAATAACAAAAAACACTGATTTATATAAAATTTATTGGGATTGCTAAACTAGAGTCTTGAAGGTGAATGGCTTATGTTAATTATTTCAATTGATGATATTTAACACGTGGCCGAGTGGTTACCGAGTAACAAATTAATATACTTAAGAAAGTTATTTTTAATCTCATAAATTTTTGTCTAGATTAAGTTTAAAAAAATTCCACACCAATAACTAATTGTAATTAATAAAACTTAATTATTGATTTACATTTTAATACAGATTTAATATGCCACTTAAATTTTGTTTTTCTTTTTCAAAGTTGCGGCGCACTATCTGATATGCATAATTATAAGGTTTGAGGACGCTTTAAAAAAAAATTTAGCTGATATAACGGGAGCCAAAGTGTCACGTTGTTGAGATATTTAAGCCAGCTTCCATTGAAAAATGTTCAAACCTCTTTATATTTAGTGTCTATTTTTTCTCAAGTCATCCGCAGTCTTAGGAAGAAATATTAGTACTATTAAGACCTGTCCTTCTCATATTGCTCGAAAATCTACGTCTTAATCTCGTGATGACTAATTTATCTGTATATATAATTCAAATCTGATGCTAGCTTCCTTGAAAAATGATCTCCAAAATACACGCGTACCTTTGTCAAGTCTAAAAAACCCCATATTATCACAAATAACAATGAAAAGCGTAAAGTATACATCTGATACCTATTTTTTAAAGATTCCACTGAAGAAGACTCTGTTGTCAATGATTAGTGCATAATAAAATGGCCGATCGGCTTTGAAATATAATTTTTTTATTGGCATAAACCCCATTCCTCCAGTAAAAGCATGTGCTCGAATTATATAAATAATTACAAAATTATAGAATTGAAACTTTCTTGTTTTTTTTTTGTGGGTTAAAGGTCATTATAGCAGTTCCTACAATGATGGAACAAATGTACAAACTTGCAAATAGTTAACCCTTTTGTTGTAAAAGGGAATCCCTGACTATGCAAAATAATTTAAGGCGTGATATTGTTTGGCATAACGTTTTCGCATAACTTTTATTAGCACAATGATACCTACTGTGGTATAATAACTGTAACTTTGGCATAATGAAAAAGTTAGCGTTACTATCATTTGCTCTAATTTGATTTGGCATAATTTGGAGTTGCATAAATTTTCTTGACTAGCCAAGTAGTAGAAAACTAGGGTACAGGCAGCTTAGGGCACTCCGACTAGTTAGAGTGAGCGAGCCAAGCGAGCAAACTTAGCTCCCGTCATACCCTTCACATTAGATTTCTTTAAACCCTGTTGACAGAAATAGGAGCACCACGGAGTGGGGTTCTGTCGCCGAGGCTCCTATACACCTAATATAAAATAGTATAATCCGACTAGTCAAACCCAGTTTTCATTAAAATTGAGATTACGCGTTTATAACATCATGCTTTAAGAATTAGGCAATCTAAATTATGACAAAACATTTAGGTATGCCTAATAATATTATGCCGGTTTTCGTCATGCCATTGTAAATAATAACAATATATTTGCTTCTTAACCGGTACAAAGTTCTGAATTCCGGTAGTAAAACTCATTGCAGTATAAAAACAAATCATATTTTCAAGCATGTTACTTGAAATAAAAGCTGACATTTTTACGTGCAATGTTCTTATATATTTCCAGATAGAATGCAACAAAACCCATGCATACTAATATGTGAAATATACCTAAGAGTAAAGTACTCCGTTGAATAGTGGTATGTAGCTGGCTTTTAATTAAGACGTAAAAGAAAGGCCTATCAACCCGGAAAGGAGTTCTATAAACTACTCTAGCCGAACGAGTATTGACGTTGTAAGCTGGAATACAGTCATCACTTTAACATACATCATTTTACTTTTTGGTATTACAGATATCATCATCATAATGCCCTACCCCAACTTATTTGGGATGGCGTTGAATGTTTTCTTACTCTATAAATCTCAAATGGCCGTAATCTTAATACGTCGTTGTCTTATCTCTATGTCTTCTTCACAAAGTCTGATCATCTTTTCTGTGGTCTTTCTCTACCTTTTCAATATAGATACATGCTCAAAACTTACCTGACGACATACGTTCCTTGTTCCTTCGCATCGCTTTGAACTTTATTTTCTCAGAATCTTCTTCATGATAATTTTATCAGAATAACACATAAAAGGTTTACCTATTTTTCTAACCCTGGTATTGTAATAACCCTTGAAAATAGTTTTATTGCATTATCTCTAGGTAATAATCTATTATTTGTTTTAACTAAGAACACAGTTCTTAAATCAATCGTTGGATTAGACTCACCGTTAGCTGCAGCCGCTTCAGCGCCTTCTTCGTTAACGTCAATAAAAGCTTTTTGAATAGCGTCACTTATGAACAAGTCTGATTCTCCCTTTATCAGATTGTTTAGCCTAGCTTCGCCTGCTGTGAATAACTTTTTAATGTTCATCTGAAATAATAAGGTATAATTTGTAAATTAATAAATTGTAGTGGATTAAATAAAACAAGATAGGGCTTTCCAGTCGTTTGCACAAAAGTATGCAAGCATTGCCCTCATTTTTGAGGAAGAGGTTGTAATCCGGTCAATTAATACATGCACAGGTACAATAATTCACATAGAGCTAAAATTGGTACCTATACATTTCAGAACGAAAAAAACAAACCATAAAATATTATCTTGATGTCAATATGGCGGGAGTACCTAAATTTCTAAATGATTGCGTTCTGAAGGAGGTAAAAAAGTTAAATTTAGGTACACTTCTTTGGTAATTTGTAAAATTTAATTCGCTATGGTACACTCGTCATTTTGACTCTCACGAATTATTTTATTTTCACCACTATTATTTGAGCGAATTTGACCGGAATGTTTATACCTAGCTTGGATACCAGTGCTTACCTTTACAAGAACATCCAAAAGGTTGGTAGTCGTTTCGATCCTAAATTTGGGAAGATCTACGATGACTTCATTGTAAGACATGTTTTCAACGGCCTTTGTCAAAGTTGTTGGGTCTTTTAGTTTCTCAACAAGGGAACCGATGCCTTCGATTTCATTTGGCAGCACGATTAGAAGTGATGATTGGAATCCTTCATAGGGCAATTCTAAAAGCTGAAATTACAGACAAGCATGAAAAATTCGTTTAGGACACTACTAGTGGCCTAGGTGAAAAATATAGAGATAAAGAAAGAAAATTCAGTTGCTCTTTAATCTATCTTCTCATATACAGGTGAGTTTTTAAAGTGTGTCTTCAGGGCCAAATCTGAAGTTATGAAGAATATTGAAAAACACTGAAAGGAGTCTTGAGCCCAATTCTAATGAAAACTAAATGAGTATCATTGGATTTTTGAAAAATTGTTGTTCCTACCCAGGAATCGAACCGTTTGATTTTGTAAAAAAAAAAAAAAACTTTATGTATTATTACACCATCTGAAAGTGTAACTTGTAAGGATCAAATTCTGGGAAGTAATAACACATGACAAACAAAAGGAAAAACCTAATTGTAACAAATAGCTTTTTTTAATTTACACGAAAAATATATAAACTCAATTTTTTTTCAAAAATCCATGATGCAGTTTTAACTTTCATCAAAATTGAGCCCGAGAATCTACAACTGCATAATTGGATTATTGAAAACAAACATCAGTTATGCACCTTTAGCCAGAAATAAAACTAATTTGTTAAAAATGAGAGTTTTCCTTCAACCGGTTCGATTTCTGGATAGGAACAACGATTTAAAAAAAAAATCCGGTGATGCAGTTTTAGTTTTGATCAAAATCGGGCTCGAGACTCCTTTCATTGTTTTTCCTTTTCCTTTCAACTTCGGTTTCGGCCATGAAGGCACACTTTAAAAATTAACTGTGTATAAAAATCTCGTGTCACAGTGTTTGTTATCGAACTCCTCCGAAATTACTTGGCCGTTTTTTATAATATTTTTTGTGTATATTAAGTAAGTTTGAGAACAGGTCTCAGGCAATTTTTTATTTATATGGCATGACAACGTTTTCCGGGATCAGCTAGTAAAGTTACAAAGATTTATCATTACAAAACTTTCGATAAACCTAAATTACCTGCACCTACTTTTCTGTTTCCTTTTTTTTATATTAATTTGTGTGTATGTACACACATACATAAAAAAAGTTGTACATATAGAAGTTGTACGTATAGAAGACTTTCTTATGGCGTACTAATAAAGAGTCTATTCTATTCTAGTCTATTTACCTTGGCGTCAAGTTCCTTACTTTCACCGTACTTGAAGTTACCAGTTTTGTGCATGGTTGGTTTTTTGATAGGCTGGTCCTTTTTCACAAAGAAATCTTGATCGGTGGTGTCTGATTGCTTGAACGGCTTCACCCACTTACCCTAAATTAAATATTAATAGTTATAATTCTGCAAAGCTTACTTGTTTGTTAAGGTTTTGAAGAATGCAAAATAAAAAAATAAATGTCGTGAACAGTTTGTTAAAACATTCCTGTAACGAGGATATTTATCATCATAGTTGATGGAATGGTGGAATGGTGTTTGTATTAAAGTAAATAAAACAACGATAGTTAAGATAACAAACCTTGAAGTAAATGGCGTTGACAAGGACCGCTTCAGTAGCTGCGCTCAGTGTATCAGATTGGACTAAATCTTTGATCTTGTGATTGGTGTTCTCTTCAACCTGATAAAATATTCGTCAAATTACAGTGTGATCGTCATAGGCTTTGTACTACTATTTTATATCACTAGTAAATATATAACCGATTCACTTGACATTTATCAACCACAACACCAACAAAGCATTCATAAGTATTGCAAGATTATAATTATCTCAATCACGGCAAATAAAACATGGTTCCATAAAAATCTCTTTGGATTTTGGTGCATAAAAAAAGAATATATCATACCCAATCGTTGATTTCCTTTGCAGCCTCAACATTCTTTGAGAAGTCAACATTCTTTACGTCTGAGTTGAAGACATCTTTGGACACGGCAGCGAACTCGTCGTTCAACTCTGCTCCTTGGCGGATATACACCTTGTTTGCGAGATTGAGCTCGACTCCCTTCACGGAGCGCAGTTGCTTGGTCACGTCACTGAACACTTCCTTTGTCTGACAAAAATGTAACATCATTATTAAAAACCCAAACGTCAACTGATGGGATGAAAATAATATCTATTGTTGCGGCTAGCGAGTCGCGCCACAACTGTTATTTATATAGATTTTTTTTTGTAATTGTCTTTTTCCAGACTCTGATGAATACATGTTTCTGTAAAGTCATAACATGTATCAATTTACGGGTTAATGTGCTGTGCACTTACCACGTTGTCATTGGGTAAGCCAATGGCTCTGAGGATTTCGTCATGAGATTCTCCCACTGAAGCCAACGATAGCTGAGCCAGGGGAGACAGCACGGAGAATGCCGACAGCACCACATTTTCACCTGGGTGGGCCTTCACTACCTCCTAAAGATTGAAAACAATTTAATTATTTATTAAGTATCTGTTTAGTACGATCGTGATGACAATGACATGAAACAGTTACATGTTGGCAATATGTTTGATGGTCTATAATATTTATATACTATGTTAAAACTAGGTACCTACAGGTTATTTTATACTTATAATATGCAATATTGATGTGTCAATGCCTTTCAAATTGAAATCCGTGTCCAATAAAGGAAAACACAAATCTAAAGATTAATGCATGTTCTGTTGATTACGTCACGGCCTTTGTTTCCGTATGACGATGGATTCAAGGACTACTTTACAATCTTGATAAAATGATTGGCAATATTAGGTTCTGTCGGAAACTTCCATCTTCTAAGTTTTCTTTGTGATTCATGATTATTTTTTAAAAGGATTATTTTTAATAGGAATTAAATATACATTATATGGTCTACGGTTGGTTATTTGATATGGTGGCATACCATACTCCTTACAGGAATGTTTAAACCTACAAACTTAATTCTTAGAAGTGAGTTTACTAGATAAGATGAAACAAAACTCGTTCATTCAAATAAGTATTGCCCAAAAAGAGCTACCGAACTCCGCCTGCTGACGCAGTCACAAGATGCTCAAGTGTGTACTATTTAATTGAGGATAATTTGCCCCATCACCTAAGGGCAGGCGTTGTAAGATGGGACGTCTACTGTCTGTCACCCCACTGATTTACGAGTGATGTCATGTCTACATAATGATATATGTGCGTCGTCTATAAACCGATGGGAGTTTTTCTTTGCATAGGCGCCGGGAGGAGGGATGCAAAGGGGTGCACTTGCACTTGGCTTGGCTTTCAATCTATACTAATATTATAAAGCAGAAGATTTTGTTTGTTTGGTTGATGCGCTAATCTCAAGAACTACTGGCCCGATTTGAAAATTCTTTCAGTGGTAGATAGCCCATTTAACGAGAAAGGCTTTAGGCTATATATCATCACGCTAAGATAAATAGGAGTTGAGCATTAATGGAAAATATGACGCAGATGAAGTTGCGCGGGTCAGCTAGTAAAACATACGAAAACTGAAGCTATTAAAAGAAATATTAGACAAGCGGAAATAGAAAACGAAACCTAGCAAATCCGAGGCGAGGTACTACGAGCTCCCTCGCGTTCGGCCTTTTTAGTTGTGGGCAAAAGAAACTCTATCCTATTCGAGGTGGGGTTTTTAGTATGCACCCTGATGAAAATAGTCCTGCTGGCGCCCATGAACCTTACTACGGACAACTTAGGTTAAAAGTATTTTTAGAGATTTCCGAGTTTACTCCGTCAGTAGACCAGACTTTGAAGGTATGAATCAAATTTATGCAGTGTGTAAATGTGACAAGTGGGAGCGGTAATCTGCTGACTAATGTCAAACGTGTTTCTCAAAATAACCGTAGGTAAGGTCACGGCGAATCGATTGTGGTTTTTTCTAATCAAGACTTTATCGCAACTCAATATCAAACACATTACGATAACTACACCGAATCTAATTTGAACTGCAAGTTAATTTGTTGTTCGCTTATTGTGACTCAGTTGTAGTTTGCACCAACACTATATCCGCAGCTGCTACTGTATAAAATAGGATCCCTCATGATATGCTAAATACATAATATATGATGATTAAAAAAATAACTTTTATTTAAAATATGTTACATAAACATCACTGAAAGTAATAAAATAGGTATAACAACTGCTATCTGCTATTACTGCAAGCGTAATTTTATTGGTGGTATCGGTTATCGCTTATCTTATAGAAGTTTCCATTTTTGTTGATTTTATTGGAAGTTCATGTCAAACGTCTTACTTATTATAGTCAAGAATGAGATAAGGTAGTTATGAGGTAATGTTATTATGCTAAAATATTTTGTTCTTAGTACTTACTTGGAACATGTTAGCGGTGAACACCTCATTGCTGGATCTCAAAAGATCTGCGTTTGATTCGTCTGCCATCGCTGTTGCCGCTAGGGCCAATACTGAAACATTTTACAATAAAATAAGTACAATTGAATGAAAAAGTTATTGTTAAGATAAGCTACGATAAATTCATTTGCCCAAACATGTATACACATACAAAACTAAAGAAACGTGCATGCAGGATTACAAAGAAAAAAAAGGTTCTGACATGTTTGCCACATATTTTAGCGTGCAAATATAGTGCATGTTATATCGATCTTACGAATCGATTACAGAATCAAAATTATATAAAAATGTCAACATTAATTAAATGTTAAAGTTACAATACAAGAAATGTCAAAATTATATTAAAAAAAAAAATAATGTCAATTTAAGTAAAAAAGAGTAAATAAAAGTATGCAAATCTATGTCAAATTCACCAAATCATAAATATAACTAAAAATGTCAAAATTACAATATCCTAGAAAAATATACTATCAAATCGAATGCTATGTCAACACAAATCTTTCCTTTAGGAACTCGTTATTGCTGTAGTATGCTTTATTTACTAAATATGTCTTAGGTTTTCTTTTCAACTGTACTGTACTGTTCTGAGTGAAAGATGTGAGCAAGAACTGTTGTGGTATATTTTTTGAAGTGCTTATAGCTAAACAATGACAGCCGCACAGTTTGTTTTTTGTGGTTGAGCAGCGCTCGTTTTGGTCGGCCAATGATGATTTACCATCCATTACACACCAAGACTTGGAAAGCACGTGAGGCATCTGGTCCCGGCTGTCGATAACAGAATTTTGGCGGTTCTTAAGGATGAAATAAAAAATAAAAAAAAACAAAAGACATTTATTCAAACTAGGCTGAAGATCAGCACTTTTTGAACGTCAAAATTTACATGGAGACAGTCCCCTAAATCGCCGAGCCGGTCACCATAGTCAGAAGCTACATCACATCTGACACTAGCCTTGCCAAGAGTAACCATATTGCCCCTTACAGGGTTGTGGAGGTCAGATAGAAAGTCGATCCATATAAAATACTGGCATCCGGTCAGGCTGCAAGCCAACCCCACTATAGACGGGAAGGCTAGGCAGTTTGACTGCTGCGGTTGCTTTTTAATTAGAAGTTTCTGCCAGCGGCTTCGCCCGCGTGATCCCTAGGGAACAAACTCCCGGGATAAAAAGTGAAAGAGTAACAAACAACTATCCATCCATCTGATTAAAGCTCGAAGGGCTGATTGCAGATAGAAGAGAAGAAAAGAAAAGACAAAAAAATCTATTTTCCATCGTCACAAGCTTTCGTATTTATAATATTAGTAGGATTATTAGGATGTGTGGGAATAATTTTTTTTTTGTTTTAGGCTTTCAAAAGGTTTGCAGATCCAGAGCTAAGCTTAAGAAGATAGTATGTTCAGCTAACATAAATAAGGTAATTTTATGTATTTTTGATTGCATTGAACACTGTAGATGCCGTAGACTCATAGATCTTACCTTTCTTATATTATTCACGTTTTTATTGCATATTTATACTTAAACACTAGTGTATAGTTACCTATACTTTGTAAATTACAGAGGTAGTCATGGTCTTCTGCTAAAGATCCTCTCATTCTTATTCATTCTCTTAAAATTGTGAAAAAAAGAACGCTGGTTCTTCTCCATATCATCATCATCATCTGCCTAGCCTTTTCCCAACTACACTGGGGTCAGCTCCCAGTCAAACTGAATATCAGTAGCTGGTTAATATCCTTGTACAATATAATATCCTTGTACATTTCACACAAACTACGGGTCCGATTTGAAAAATTCTTTCAGTGTTAGATAGCCCATTTATCGAGGAAGGCTATAGGCTATATATCATCACGCTAAGACAAAAAGGAGCGGAGCAGTAATGGAAAATGTGACGCAGACGAAGTTGCGCGGGTCAGCTAGTAAGTATATAAGATCAATTGGGGCCGTTTGGACGTTTAATAAGTGCCAATGTAAGCCTAAATGGAATATGTAAAATATTTTGAATTTCGACATAGTTTTCGATGTTTCCACACAAGTTACATTACCTCCGATAGCTTAGCATAAACTAACATACGTGTAGCTTAGTTTTTAATCTACAACAGGCTTTTCAAGGATAATATTTAAGTTAGATAAGTTCAATAAAACTTCGAGGTTTCTAAAGTTTCCTTGTACACTTCGCTGATGTGTTTTGCTTTTTTTATATTTACAACTCTATCACAACTAGTTTTTGAAAACAAGCTTCAATATTTTTTGCAAAACTGAAGATGAACCGAACAGGTATTTACTACGAGTTACTAGTCGAAACAGATTGAAACGGTATTCAACTTCATCCGGTTGGTTTGGAAGCTGACTGCAAAATAATAATGTAGTTTGGTAAAGGCTTAGCATATGATGACAAGAAAAATGTATCAGAATATTTTAAATCTCTTTTTAATGTCATCAATATCTTTCCCGCCGTAACCTCTTAATACTTCATTGAAAAGTAGTTCTCCTACCTTATAAAGGCACTATAAACTTAGATCAGTAAAGTTAAAACAGTCTATTGTCATTTCAAAGGCATGTTAAAATATTATTCACACAGAGCGCATAACAGAAACAATAAGCCATAAGGAAAACCGGTTGAGTAACTTGAATATGACTGTTGTTTGATGTCAGGGAATCCCAGTCAACCTTTAATGGTCAAAAGATCAGGTTTCCCGATAATACTCATATTTAGTAAAATAACGAAATTATGTATTTTTTTCCTTGACAAAAACGTAATTTAAAAGCAAACTTTTTCGAAATCTGTGAGCTAAAAATACACAGCAGGTCTTGAAGATGTTGCCTCGTGTTTCCGTCTTATCGTGTTTTTTTTTGTATCATAAGGTATACATATATAAAAAAAAAGATAGTAACATTAATCTTCAAAAGTGCAAAGTTTATGAACTTATGAATAAAGGTTGTTATTATTAAAACTGGCTGCGTTCAGAATGGTTAAGATGAGAAAATAGATTTCAAACAATTTGTTTTATTGGTTATTCTCAAAATTTCATGAGTTAAAATGGGAGTATCATGAGCGAAGCGGTGTTTTATTTTTTATAATAATGATATTTATTAAAAACTTACCGCATATGAAGAGCTTCATGTTTGCGGCGGCGTCTCTCTCGGACGCTAGATTTACACTAACCGGTTAACGAGGCGATGCTCTTTATAATACAATTTGTTGACCGAAGTCACGACGCATAGTGGTGTATGTTGTGTTGGGTCGCAGAATTAATTATTTTTCCAATGTTTAATTTAAATTAAACTATGTTTTGGCAAGACCGGGGATAGTTGACTAACTTTTCAATTTTTGATTGGTATCTTCGTATTAATTTGATACTGAAACATCAGTAAAAAAAAAGATATAGCTATCACAACTTACTATTTTTTATAAAGAAAAGTAATTTAAATAAGAAACTCTACGGCCGGGTTATTTTGACCACCCTGGGGAAGGTTTACTATAATTTAGTCAACATTAGTTATGAAAAAAGAAATAATAATTAATTATGCATACATAAGAAAAGATTAGTGAGGAAGAAATTGTATCCAATGAAAATTTAAGAAATGATTAACTTCGCCTATTCCAAATTTCGCACAAGAACTTGCAGGACAATTTATTGACAATTTCGCGTATGTGTAGTTTTTAAGTGTTAAAACGAGTGTCGCAAACGCTTTTGCCACTGTTTTAACTCTTATTATTTCAAATTGTATTTTAACTGTTTATTTTTACTAAAAGGTAAAATGTGGAATTATGTGTGTGTAATTTATGTGAAACCGTAAATATTATTTCTTTGATTATATCGAAGTAAATAAATGCCCATTTAATAAAAAAAAAAAATTAAAAAAAACCCACTTTACTTTATAATTTTCATGGTATTTTAACGATACCTTGAAAATTAATTTATTCAGTGATTTATAAACAAATCAAACTGATATAAGTTATGAATACAGGCGACACTCTCGAAATTTATTTATCTCATCTTTGCACCACTGTGCGAAGTGGCCACTACCTTATGCCGCCTGGCTATATAAACAATACTTATATTGGGTATTAACAAAAACATCGCCTGTTCGTCGAATTTTGTGTTTTTTAGTTCTGGTAGTTCGTATTAACTAATGATATAAATACCAGTGAAACGTACTAAAAGTGATAGCGATTATAAGGAAAATAACCATACAATTTTGAGGGAGTAAATCTTGACTTGACTAATTTAATTTTATTATTTTTACTTTTAATGGGCACGCGTTTGACCACTATCTCACCTGATGGTAAGCAATAATGCGGTCTAAGATTGAGCACGCTTGCCTAGAAGTAATCTATTCACTGTTGACTTAAAGACTCCCAGGTTGTAGCTATCAGGAAACACAGACTCGGCAGGGAATTCTACTCCTTTGCTGTGCGCTCTATGAATGTGTTCACAAAACGTTTTGCGCGTGTGGGTGGGATGTCTACCATGTACCGGTGGCGCATCGCCGTTCGTCGCGTGGTCCGATGATGGAACAGGCTTGGCGGAATTAAATTATGCAATTCCGTAGCACATTCCCCAAAATGCAACTAGTAGAAAACCGACAGGCTAGCAACTCTGCGTCAATGCTCAAGACTTTAGAGCTTCGACTTGACGTGCCTATCATGACGATGATCCTCTTGGCTCGTTTCTCAATTGACTCAAGGGTATCAAGCTGGTATTTTGCAGATCCATCCCAAAAATGAGAGCAGTACTCTATACACGATTGAACTTGCGCTTGATAGAGTTTGAGCAGCTGTTTCGGCGTGAAGTACCGTCTCACTTTTGCTAAGATCCCCAACTTTTTTGCAGCCACTTGAGCTTTTGCCTCTATGAAAGGGCCGAAATTGAGGGTAGATGTAGTAACCCCAAGAAAATCAAGTTGGTCGGTGATTGGCTTGGCTACACTTCGGAAAGATGGAGCTGGGTAGAATTGGCACCTTTTGGCGGAGAAAAGACACGCTTGGGTCTTAGCCACGTGCTAACTTGACCAGATTGGCATCGCCCCATTCAGAGGCAGACTGTAAGCACACGTTCAAGCACTCAACCATAGCCTCCCGGTGAGACCGGATTTGAGACCCACCAGTATCTCTCAGCAACAATGCTGTCGTCTGCATACCCAAAGGTACCGGGTTTAAGCAGATCATTAACAGGCAACAAAAATAGTGTTGCCGAAAGTACTGACCCCTGAGGAATCCCGGCATTGTTAAGGAAACTCCTCTATTACCATGTAATAAAGAAGTTTCTTTAACCAAAGTGCCGCGCGGCGGTAGAGCTGCAGCCACGCTGCCACCGCGCGGCACTTTGCCCCTAATTTGCCCTGAGTGCGCCCTTATTTTATAATCTATACCTATTAAGGCACAGGACGGTTGTTGTGGCGACACATGGGGGACATTGCCCTTAACGAGACGTGTTGAATTAAAACGCGTTGCCTTAAACCAACTTCACCCAATACCCATTAAATTGTGCCATTTCGTTGGTATTTCACGCGCTTAAAAAAAGTACCAAGAATCCGATTCCTAACATTCTGTTTACGAGGTCACAATAGTCCCGGGTAGGCTTAAGAGATTAAGGCATTCTTCTTCGCACAGAGGCTATCCAAGACCGTCTATACACGCGAGAACCGAGCTGCATCCTCCCCCACCACCCGGCTACTTGCAACCCCAGAAACATCTGCCACCTAGACAAGATCTGCAGTGGCCTTTATGGAAGGCGCGGGAACCCTGCAAACACAACCTTGCGAAATTGGGTTTTATGAACCCCTAAATACTCATCGTGAGTGCGGTGCTCCTGTTCAGAATATGAGCCACACGATAGAGTGCCCAAATTGCCCATACACCTGTACTTTGGGGGATTTAATTAACGCCACTGACGCTGCAATTAAAGTAGCCACTACTGGGTCCAAGAAATGTAAGGACTGTTCATAAAAAAGAAAACTTGGGGGAGGTCTGTGTTCATCAGTGGTCTTCTTTCGGCTGATATGATAATAATAAAGATGAATATATCATTGAGTGTGCAAGTCACCCCCTGCCATTTAAAAGCCGTGTATATTGTTAGTGGTCAGGCAGGGGCCAATAGTTCTTCTATAATAAACGATTATCAGTCCACTAAACCACCCATGCCCATAGCGTTTCATCTTTTGTTTCCATATTCTGCAATAGTACTGCTCGCAACTGGGGATTGTCCTTGGGAATACTTTCACAGTGCATACAGGGATAATCGCCGGTTGGTGCCCCATTACATTTGAAATGTCTAACGGGGCCTCTGCAAGTTGGGTTCGGCCCCTCGTACGCCTACCAAAGGACCGGGTCTCCAGGGACCCGAGAAAGTAAAATAATAAAGACGAATATTCTAAATGTAAAAATCAAAAATATGGAATTAAAAATAAAAACTTTGTAATACATATAAATGAATGTTCGCTATACAGGTATCGGTGTTTCACTTAGTTTGGGACTTATTTCCGACTCAGATATCGGCGTTTTACATAGTTTGGGACTTATTTCTGACTCAGATATCGGTGTTTTACTTAGTTTGGGACTTATTTCCGACTCAGATATCGGTGTTTTACATAGTTTGGGGCTTACTGTTAGTTCACAAATTGCCTAATCGGAATTAATCAGAAGAGTACAGCGGAGGAGTAGGACGGTCGATGCGCGATCCAAGACAGTTGAATCGTTTCTCCGGGAGTCGTCGGGCTTCATTAGATCGGCGTTTTTCTGGTGGTCGCCACTGTTGATTCTGGCTTTCAGGAGTTGCAGTGGTTGGGAATGTGTGGCGGTATTCAAATTGCCTAGAATGCGTTATAATATTGCAATGAAAATACTTAATAAAGTTATTTTTTAATTTAATATTGCATATCGAGACGCACAGGATCGGTCGTTATGGCGACGCTTGGGGGAGGCCTAAGTCCATTAGTGGACGTATTTCGGCTGGTAAGATGATGATGATATAGAAACCAATATAAATAATACTTTCACGAAAGCGTGGACTATTTAATCTATTTCAGACATTATATTTTTATGTGATAAACAATATTTAGTCTATTAGTATCTTTATACAAAAAAATACTCGTTGTTTGATGTTTAAATAACCTCGGCATTAACCCCCAAATCACGCCAAAAACAAAAACTCGTAAGTCAAGGTCGCATATTGTGTTCCGATATCGTTGTAAAGATAGTTATAATAATACTAGCTGACCCGCGCAACTTCTTTTGCGTCACGTTTTTCATTAATGCTTTGCCTATTGGTCGTAGCGTGATCTTATATAGACTTCGTCAATAAATGGTCTATCCAAAACTAAAAGCATTTTTCAGTTCGAACGAGCAGTTCCTGAGATTAGCGCGATCAACCTAACAAACAAATTTTTCAGCCTTTTAATTTTATTATAAATCACACTTGACTCGTCCATCCGACAAACTATTAAATGATTTTAACGTTTGTCCGACAGTTGTATTTGTGATTTCTCCTTTCTTTGGTATTATTCGTAGACTGAGCTCCTAAGTAGAGTTCAGCTATACGATTACCTACTGACAAAATTAAATGCTGGCACTGACTAGTGACCATTAGACAGTTACACTAAAATCTGTGTAGTTTTTTCTTCAGACGGAAATATCATCTCGGATGCTTATCTACATGGTCCTTGCTTAACTTGTAAAATGGTTAAGAGAGATTTATCATGCACCTCTGTGAACGATGTCAACGGTTAGCTACAATCTGACATAATTTTTATTCGGGAGGCATTGACTGAAATACAATTTTTTTTTTCAAAAGTGTTTGGGTGCCTGCCACAGCTTAGCCCACCCACTGAATCGCAGCTGACGTTCACAGAGGTTCATGATAAAGCTCTCTTAACCATTTTACAAGTTATTTTCCAGGAGGAAATGTATGACAAAATTTGAGCCCAATAGGCCTCGAAAATTAGAAAGATATTTTTTAGAAATTGTGTTGTAAAATAATCTCTTACTAAATAAAACTTTTCTGTCGCACTCAAAACTCGCCAACCATAAAATTAGTGGTTTTTTTCCATTCAACAATAAAATTCATATGGCTCAAGGTATTGCTGGAAAATCAATTTGCTATCATACTTCCAATTATTTATAACAATATTACCTATGTGTTACGAATAAATAACTACTTTAGTCTGTAATTATTTTTTCAGAATATACTGGCAATATTGTGTGTTTTATACTCACAATAGGAACTGCAATAAGGAAGACTCTAAGGGACTCTTTCACCATCTCCAAGTAAAGCGTTGATTAGTTACTTCCCAATTAAAGTTAATCGACAAGTAAAACCTACGAGTATCTTCTGTCAATTTCACAAGCGAAAATAAAGCTTCGAGTAACAACTTACCGGTTAAGTGAATGACATAACAAATCATACGTTGCATTCGTTCAATATTACGTCAACGTTACTCGTCAAACGTCATTGGCAGGTTAGCTGTCATTTGTCATTTCATTTTGTGTATTGTTTGTTGTGTTTTTGGTTAGGAAATTATTGCGTGTGGATTTTTTTTTATTAATTATCATGGATAAAGTTAAAAGAGGTAGAAGTGCAAACTTTTCACTTGTACAGAAATACCAAACTGTGTTAGTGTCGGCGATAAGCCCCGTCCACGTCCATAGGCGCAAGTAATGGTGGACGCGACCGTATCAAACAAGGAAATTGTAAGGAAAACTAATTAGAATTATAATTGAATCAGATTAGATTAGGTTTAGCATTCTCTAATTAGTGTGATAAGGATATTTTCGCATCATAGGTTTAGTTAGATTGTAGTTTAAATGCGAATTTAGATGTAAGGTTTTTGTATTGTGAATAATTACGTAGATTGAAAATGTGATTTTTTGTTTTAAGTGATAGAGTTTTGAAATTAGTTTTAAAATAAAGTTCTTGACCCAAAACCACTTTTACAAAAATAATTGAGTTGATAGGACTTATGGTTTTCGAGATATTTCCAAAAATGTATAGTGAAAATTTGTAAACCGTCAAGTAAACACTCTAATCGGCAGACGACGTGGCAAGTAAGTTACTGGTCAGTTTAATCATTGATTAGTGCTACTCGAACGTCGTGAAATTGACACGTGCAGTTACGGGTGACTTTAATTGGCGATTAGTCTACTCGATACTTTACTCAAGGGTGGTGAAAGAGGCCCTTAGAAGGTTAAATGCACATAATTATATTCTGAGTAAGATGACGGGATGAAGAAAAAAACCTTTACAATGTTTAAAATAACTTTAATTTCGTCGAAAGTCGACGACTTCCGAAAGTAAAATCATTTTATACTTTCTAGTGTTTTTTTGAAAGGCTGAGAAAGGTTTTTTTATTTTTCACTTTTTTGTGAAATTGAGATTCACACACGCACATGTGAATGTCATTTTCACTAAAAAGTCCCCCTTCACAGCGTACCTATAACATTTGAAGATTTCCCTCTATTTCTCCAGGATACCATCATCAAATCCTGAACTCATGACTATGACCACTGGGAAGTCTTCCCTTTCAAACAAAAAAAAAAGGATTTTCCAAATCGTGCCACCCGTCTTCGAGTAAATCTTTTTTGAAGTTGGTTAATAAATTGCAAATGCTTCTCATGTCTAGGATAAGATTCGTCCTACCTATGTTACCGATCAAATATTCACCGACATAGACTGAATTAAAATCTAATAATCGAATTCAAGTCACGAGTTACCTTTACACTTCTAATTTGACCGCATCTTGTATTCAGTAAGTTAGACATAGACAATATTATCAAGATGATCTGCAAAATGGTCAAAGTTACTAAGTTTACCACATTGCGGCGAATGAATTACAACGATCTGGGCAATAAAGAGATAATACTAAAGAAAGTTGTAATCTTAGTAAGTTTAGCAGTCGATTGTGTATTTATTTGCAATCCAGTCAAGTTTATTTTAGTTGCTACGAGTATGTCGTCAGTTAGGTATTATAAATGCAAAATTAACTCTGCCTGCTGAACAGTTTTCGATGTTTGTTACACATTCCCGCGGCTTTATTTTCGACCAACACAGCTTTTCTTAAATATAGTAATATACTATCGCGACCAAAGCAGTTTTTAAAATAAAATAAAATAAAATCGTAATGTGGCATTCAAGACGACTTTTAAATCTTAATTTCTGTCTCCTATGGGGATTTTGCCTTAGTTGGTATTCAAAGCATGTCATGCGTTTTAGCCTCATCTTTATAGTTCCAACGTGATGGGTCTCACGGAGTCTTGACGTATTTACAACAAAATGTAGGATCATCTCTGGGTTTCTATAAAAACTATTCATAGGTTTTTCCTAGAAGTTTATTTTCCTTTACTGAGTAATAATATACTTATTGTAAATAGTGTCATAAGATTTGTTTTATGACGGAGAAGAAACTATTGCTGAAACAGTACCGAGGTACTCATGTGTCAATAGTGTTTTGCTTTAACGCTAGTGGTAGGTGATTAAATAGATTATACCTACTGTTTGTTTGTTCTAAGAAACTGGATAGTAGATATAACTACTATAATTTATGTTATACATATAATGTGTTATAGGTAAAAAGAAATACTCATTTAAATGAGCTCTCTTCTTTAAGAAGAAATCGATCAATATTTACCTAAGATTGCTTCATTAGGATTCAATTTCAAGGAAGACAAATTGCACAATAGCCTCGAGCGTTCAGGTAAAAGTGAATTTTGCGAGCACATGTTTTACAGCATGTAAGTACTTTCTGATAGGATTTTAACGCAAGAAATCGGAAAAACAAGTGATGGGAAAGTGCTTACCGAGGTCTGAAATTGGAAACGCGTTCGTCAGAGTCCGGAAATTGTTGGTTCGTCGACGGCGACGGCTGTAGGGCTGTGCCTGACGGGTCACGTGAGCTCATTATCCTGTCACGTGGCGAGCTCCAATTGCCTCCTGCAAGATGTCTCGCCACGCTGTGTCGCTGTGTCGCTCCTACAATGCCATGATATTATTCAGTCGGATCGAATTCCAAATTCCTTCATTTCTGTAAAGGGCCGGGATTTTCGCGAATGTTTTCACGAAAATTGTAAGTTTGTTTTATCATATTTGATCCTTGTATCAAAATGATTTAGTTTCTTAGCTGGAGCTTTACCCTTATTTACCCTTTTCTAGTGCTTAAACAGATCAGTCCGTCTAAAATACGCTATGATCACCTGACGAAACGTTCGTTTCGACAGTCAGACAGTTACAAAAGGCTGAGGATATGTGTGAGCAGTTACCAGTGCTATTGTCCGTTACCTACCTAGATGAAAGTTATTAGCAGTTTGGTTAAAAATTTCTAGCTCTTATGCTTCGTAACATTTAGAGCTTTTAAATAAATTTTATTTTTGTATGAAATCCTGATGAACTTAAAATATGATGAATTTTTAAAAATCATAGAACGGAAGTTGTTGGCTATGATGTTGGTAACATAGTCCTGAGAGGTTGCCGGTGTTTTAAAAATAACCCTGTATAATAAAATTCTTGAAATATTGTAAAAAATAACAGATGAACTTGATTTTTCCAGCTTCTATTGATATAAACACGTTTTTTTTTGCAGAATGATAAATGTTTATTTTTTTCTATTATAAGAAGAGCTAGTACCGTGTTACCCAGTTAATGGGTTGTGGAGGTCTGGTCAGCCGCTCCACGTAAAATACTGATATTCAGCTGAATCCAATTTGATTGGGAGTCGACCCCAATATACTTGGGAAAAGGCTATGCAGATAATAATTAGAAGAGTTAAAATCAACTACACGATTCTAGAAAAAAGAAAGTAGAGATGGGAAGAGACGCTATTTCCATGATTCACTTGACAACCGGAACTCCTCTGAGGTCTGGAAGTTTCTGAAAACTGTCGGCAATGGCAAATCCCTACCAGTCTCTAGCAAAGATACTAACGTGTGTGCTCTTAATCAATATTTCTCTCTCCCTCCTTTTGTTTTGGATCCACACGTCAAATCAGCAACATTGACTAAGCTTTCCTGTTTGCCGATGCCGCAGTGTTCCCCTTTCGATTTCAGTCCTGTGAGTGAAAGTGGTGTTAAAAAAGCTATTTCTGCTAACTCCTCTTCCGCTGCTGGCAATGATAACCTTTGCTCTAGAATGATTTCCCCTATACTGCCCACTATCCTTCCCGTTTTGACCCACATCTTTAACTTTCCTTGTTCTCTTGCTCTGTTCCCGATGCTTGGAAACAAGCCTATATTATTCCGTTACCTAAAATCCCTAACCCAGTCTCCTCATCTGATTTTAGACCAATTTCCATTCTTCCTTATCTATCTAAAGTACTTGAGCACCTTGTCCATCAGCAACTTTCTGTGTTTCTTTCCAGCAATGAACTTCTTAGTCCTCTTCAGTCTGGTTTTCGGCCTGGTCACAGTACTGTCACAGCTCTTATAAAGGTTACTGATGACATCCGTTGGGCTATGGACCACAAATCTCTGACGTTACTTGTTCTTCTGGATTTCAGCAGCGCATTCAACTCTGTTGACTTCGATTTCCTTCTTGGGATCCTCAAAACTCTCAATTTCTTCGATTCTATAATAAGATGGTTTGACTCCTATCTTCGAGGACGCTTGCAGCGGGTACGCCTTGATGAATATTTTTCGGATTGGTTTTCCCTTACTGCGGGTGTTCCTCATGGTGGCGTTCTCTCTCCGCTTCTTTTCTCTATTTTTATAAACTCTGTCACTAAAGTCATCTCCTCTAGCTTCCATCTCTATGCCGACAATCTGCAGTTTTACCATCACCTTTAAGGCAAGATGCGGAAGCTGCTGTGTCCGCTGTGAACCGTGACCTGGGATTGATTGGGGAGTGGTCGCGGTCCTTTGGGCTGCAAATCAATCCAAAGAAGTCTCAGGCCTTGGTTATTGGCGGCAGGTATATGCGGAACAGGCTAGATATTGCGACGCTGTCTACACTCTGGCTGAATGGTGTACAGATAGAATACGCAAAGACTGCTAAAAACATGGGGGTGATCATTGACTCCTATTTATCGTGGACTAACCATATTGCTGAAGTCAGTCGTAAGGTCCACTACACATTTCATTCGCTGAAGTGCCTCCAGAGCTTTTTGCTCTTGAAAACCAAAATTTCCCTTGCTCAAACTCTTATTCAGCCGATTATTGACTACGCTGATGCCTGTTACTTGGATGCCACTGAGGAGCTTTTAAATAAACTGAGCGTTTGCAAAATATCTGTATTCGTTTTGTGTTTAATCTTAAAAAATATGATCATGTTTCAGGATTTCGCAAGGTGGCTCCCTATTCAACTTCGCAGGAACTCTCGGATTTTTTGTCTGCTATTCAACAACTTCACAACCCTAAAACGCCTTCTTACCTGCGAGAACGCTTCTTCTATTCCCGTCCTTCGAATGCGCCTTGCAGGTCACATCTTAAAAATCTCCTTAAATCCCCTCCCCACTCTACCGATTTTTACTCCTACTCCTTCACTGTGCATGCGGTACGGTTATGGAATTCGCTACCGCCTGACATTAGGGAGTGCCAAACTCTTGCTTTTTTTAAAAGAAGACTGAAAGAACACTATCTTTCCTTCTCGTCATAGTTGCATATAAGTATAATTAATATTTTAATATTATTTAGTATATATTAGTTTGTTATTTATGTATTGTACGTAATAATTAAAATTTACTATTTTCATTTTAGCTATTTATAACTTTAGCACACAATGTCTACATCTCTTTTTACTCTACTCTCCTTTCGCAGGTATGCTAGAAGAGATTTCTTTAGAAATAAGCATCACCTGTGTAACAATTTTTCTGTTTCCTTCTTCTCATGTTCTTATTAAATGTGTGTACATAAATGGTTAAATAAAAAAAATAAAAAAAAGTAAAGAATCAGACTTAGGAATTTTTGAAACGTTCAGAGCTAATTTGACTGGCCTAGTTTGATAGATTGGAAACACAGTATAGGTACCAAAATAAGAAAAGGTTTTCAAGATCAGGAGTCAATTTTGAAACTCAATTGAATTCTAATTAAGGGGCGACTTTCCAAAGTTCACGAGAGTTGAATTTGATTCAAATTAAGAGGGATTGCTCCTTTCGTTTGTTTTAGCATGATGATTAAGATGACGCTAAGTGATAAATAAGGTTAAATTTAACAATAGGTTACCTATATAATGAACTCTATTTAATATAAAGGACTCTATTATTTATTTCATTAGAGTGTCCGTACCTAATAATCTATGTTTAAAAGCGTGTTTAAAGTTAGGTGACTAATTTATTAAAATTAAAAGAATTCACATCTGAATCGTAAATTCGCAACTTAAGCTTCTGAGAATATCAAATTTATTATGTTTGTAAAACACACTCGAGTGTTTTTGCTTCATAAAATTTCGTAGGAGCTCACTATTTAAACAAAACGTTGCGAGCAATTTATATTGTTGGGATATCGTATATTAATTAAAAGGTACGTACGAAATAATACGGTATTAGTAAAGGGTTTAAGCAAAGATCAAAGTGCGTTTTCGTAAAAGACTAATTGAAAGGGATGTCGGTTGCAATTCGATCTTAAGAAAGGAAAGTAGTCGAACATGATCTAACAAAATGTGTAATTAAAACCAAGAATCCAAACAATAGCTAAGACAATCGAGCGAAGACTTATAAAAGACGCTGATCTTGAGTTTCGACACGTTGGTAGAATTAATTTTGTTGGCTGGTAACAACATTTCACCTCTGGATATTTTATGAAAAGTAAATAAAATAGCCGTAGCCAAATGGCAAAAACGGAACACCTATAGATTCGTCATGTCACAGCCATTTTTCTCCGTAACTATAAGAACTACGCTGTTGAAATTTGGTAAGTAGATGTATTTTGTGAACCGCATAAAGATTTTCACATGAAAATAGAAAAAAAAAAACAGTAGATTTTGGGGGTCCCCATACTTGGAACTGAATCTCAAAAATTTTTTTTTCATCGTTCCCATACGTGTGGGGTATCTATGGATAGGTCTTCAAAAATGATATTGAGTTTTCTAAGATATTTTTTTCTAAACTGAATAGTTTGCGCGACAGACACTTCCAAATGGAAAAATGTGTCCCCCCCCTTAACTTCTAAAATAAGAGATCATTCTCTTATTTTAGAAGTTAGAGTTAAAACTAAAAAAAATATATGATGTGCATTACCATGTAAACTACCAGCGAAAATTGGTTTGATCGAGATCTAGTAAGTAGTTTTTTTTTTGTACGTCATAAATCGTAAATCGCAACTTCTGCTTACGGAACCCTCAGTGCGCGAGTCCGACTCGCACTTGGCCGGATTTTTTTACTTTTATAAGTTTCAACCAATAGGCAGATTCTATCAAGGTTTAATTAAAGGGAAAAACATTTCGTTCATTTGAACAACATCTATAATTAAGTACACTCATTTTAACCTAGTTTAAAAATGTTCGTTCATCGATTATTAAGTCGTGTCTAGTTAATTAACAGAGTTTGAAATTTAATTAAACCTTTTGTTTTATAAATAAGATAAGCCGTAGAAGTTTGGGCAACTGACCTTTGGCAGGCACTTCGCTATTGTACATAAGTATCAGGAGCCTTTGGACTCGCAAATAGATTATGAAATTTCAGTACTTGGCGAGTTCCCTAAAACTGTGTGATATTAACTTTCCAACTTTCCTTTGCTTTGATGAAAGGAGTTCCAAGCATACTGTGTAAACTAACTCTTGCAAACATTGAAACAAACATGATTACACAATTAAGAGGGTTTTTTTGTTAGATTATATTTTTCAAGGAGTTATTTGATGATTCCGATAATCATCATAACTCCTTGAGCTCTGGGAAGGCGTTAGGGAGTGTTAGACTCTTACGGACTAAAACCTATCCGTGTTCCTCCTAATGCTCTTTGGGTTCCAGGGCCGCAATAACTCTTTCGAATAAATTTCGCAACCCTGACTAGCACTGGCCGTAGCGGGGCCCGTCTACTATGCTGACATCCTTTTGAGGCGAACGTGAACTTTTGTCCCATTGCAGCTGGGCAAAGACCACCTCTTTCTCCTTCCAAACCTCTCTATCTTGGGCAATCTATGAACAAGTTTGTCCCGCAAACATGATGAAATCGTCACTTCACCTTCGCCGCAATAAACCTAGACGACGGCGACCAGTGAGTGACAATCTTCGCCCACCTCTCCGGGTGCATTCGTGCGACGTGGCCAGCCCACTCCCACTTCAGCCTGGCTGGGATACGAGGGTTACAAATCTATAAACTTTTCTTTTTTTAATAGTCCCGTAGAAATCCTAACATATAAAATTCCTCGGTTACTGATTGACTGACAGACAACGCACAGCCGAAACTACTGGTCGTAGAAAGCTGGAATTTGGCATGCAGGTTCCTTGGGAAGTGTAGGGGAGCACTAAGAGAGGATTTCTCGAAATTATTACGGGAAAGGAAAAACGAGATATGCGCTTGCCAAGTCGCGGGCAAAAGCTAGAACAGTTAACGTTAAAATCGCAAAGCACGATTTAGTTCTGCATTTTTGATATGTTGTATAGATCAGTCGGAGTCTTGCTGCGCAACACGCGATTAATTGGGACATTTTTTACTTTTTGTTCTAAAAGTAAAAAACTATCCATTTGCGACAAGTTACATTTAGCATTTGCATAAAGACATCTAAATTTGCATTAGGGCTTGCTTATTCGGGGCTTTTGGCATTGAAAACGCTACCTCCGCCCGCGACCCCTCATGTTTAACACGACGATGTTATACGATGTCCTGCCGATGACAGCCGACTTCTTCGCAGAATAAATACGCCACAGTATAAAATATTTGTAGTTGATCTACTGAACTTGTTACATTTTATTGAAACACATTGCAAACATGGCGGGAGATTTAGTTTTATAAAATGTAGTGTTCTTGTTTTTTTTTTAACACAATATAGCTTTATGAAAAAAGTAAATTAACATGGTAGTAACAGAAAAAAACCGAAAGTTTCGATAAAATCTTGAAATCAAAGCATTTATTACAACCACACCGTTTACTTTGTGCCATTAGCTTTTTTTTTTTTTTGTGAGCCACTATTAGTTTTAGAAGTCTTTTGTTTGATAACATAAACATATAACTAAAAACTACCTACGTTAATAACCTAAATTAACAGACATATTTACGTAAATAACTTAACAATAGCAATTTATGTACGTGATAAACACCAATAAAAATTAAATATCACTCATTGTCATAACGAATGACGTAGTTTGAATCATCCAGGAGCGATATATTTGCATTGTACCCATTATCTTGATGAATTATAAAAATAAAATCGCGCTTAGAGGTATTTTATATCCGGTACATTAAGTGAGCCGCCTTTGTAAGACGACTAACGAGAATAGCACCGTGTAGGTTGGTTGTTTTTGATTGTCCGTCAATCACGCAAAAATGGGTGAAGGGATTTCGATGGAATTTGGCACACATATAGTTCACATCCTGATATAACACACAGGCTACTTTCTATCCCGATAAAAGGCGTGGCTTAGTGGCGGAGGAGGAAGAAGAAATCCGAAGCCGCTGCTGCCTTAGTACTTCAGATTCACAAGTACCAGCGAAGCAGAAACATGTCGAAGTATTTTCGGGCCTTTATTTGCAAGCGGTTTGCATTCAAAAGTACCAAGGAACCAGAAATATTTGTGACGCTGTAATTGTGAGCAATTAGGATTCAAAAGTAACAGGAAAACAGAAACATGTTGAAGTAATTTTGAAGCAAAATATGAGAACCAAAGATTCACAAGAAATATGTCAAAGTATTTTGAGCAAGAATTTTGTTTACCAGGAGAACAGAAACGTGTCTAAGTTTTTTCTGGGCTGGAATTGTCAACACTAATTTTCGGCATTGTGATCGATTAGGATTTAAAAGTATCGGGAGACCAGAAACATGATAAAACTTTTGTCGGGGCTGGAATTATGAGCGCTACAGATTTACAAGAAGACCAAAAAACATGTCGAAGTAATTTCGGAGCTGAATACTACTTTCAGCCGCACTGCAAAGACTCACACTATCTGGATACCAGAATCATGAAGATGCACTTCCAAGGATGAGAATATGACGCATAAAAGTTGCGAGCCAGTTCTAACGTCTACGCAGACAAAGTCGCGGGAAGAAGCTAGTGTTTAGTAAATATGTAAATGAGCTATATGATTCTACTGTAACGCTTATACTGTAATCATATTCTGTTGTTTTTTTGGCTACTAGAGTCGTGCTGCTATAGCTTCAGTAAAAATTTATCGAATAAAATATTCTTAAGCATAATATTTAGAATTGTCTCCTCGAGTACTTTAATTTGATACCTAACATAACTATGTCACGAAAAATTTAAGGTGAAAATGGTTGTAAATAAACTTTATAAATCGGTTATCATCATAATTATCAGCCGAAAGACATCCACTACTGAGGGGCTACTCTCTAATCCCGATGTTCATAGTTTCGGGCTTAGCTGCGGGCGTATTTTAGTCCGTATCTCCTAACCACCAAGAATTAATGACAAAACGATTTGACAGTTAGGTACTATCAAATCGTGTTGTCATTAATTCTTAGTTCGGGTTCGGGACTAATCATTAGTCTGTAGTTGATACGGAGTAGAATACCGCCGCAACTAAGCCCGAAACGACGGACTACGGGCTTAGAGAGTAGCCCCCCTGGACAGAGTCGTGTCGCCTCACCAACCTGACCTGTGCGGTTACATCCATCGGCTGCACGCGACCTGGTGGGGGTCGCCTAGTGGGAAGCCTTCAAAAGCTACGTCTACCGATAAGCGGTCACCACTACAGATCTTTTCGGCCTCATCGACCATCTGTTCGCGAGCAATGTGCCCTTCACAAAACTTTAGTTTGGCAATATTTTGGGCAATGTCGGTAACTTTGGTTTTCTAGCGGATATCAACATCCCTGATTCCATCACGCAAGGAGACTGCAAGACCCTTGCAATTACTCTCTCCTCTCTACAATTACCCTCTCCATCGGAAAAAAAAAAAGCATAAGTTTTGGAGAAAAAACGGATTCTCTAATATGCTACTCCGCAGGTCCTGATCCTGTGATGATTACAGGTCATGGCACATTATTTTGGCACCGCAATGGCACAGCAGCAGCACGGCGTCTCTTCGAATTTAGGCTACGGTTAGCATCCAGCGCGATAGCTACGCGTCGTCTGCGAGGTGAAAGCTCGCCATTCGCGCAAGGCGAGGAGCGAGGGGCGATGGTGGCGCACGTTGCCTGCCACCATCGCTCCTCGCTTAGATTATAGTCTGGAAGTTATTTATATTCTATGCAAACGCATAGGCCATACATATATTTTTTTTGTAGATCCCGGTAGTATGTTCCCTAGGTATCACGCGGGCGAAGCCGCTGGCAGAAGCTAGTTATGAATAAATTAAAGAGGTATTTGAAACTCCTTTATGGTAGCTAAATTAAATTTATCGATAAAAATTTGAAATGTGTCGAACCCTATTGTCAGATGTCAAAATTGTCAACAAAACAAATTAAAATATTTTCATCTTCCATTACAATTATGTGAATTAAAACAATAATGTACTATCAACATAATTTGCCCAACCTTCGGAATTTTCGTGAGTGTCATAATTTTCCTGTTGTTTCTTTTAGTGGCTTTTGATATTTTAAACAAAAGTTCCGCGATTTTTTTAAGAAAAGTGTCGCAGGTCTGGCTCCGAACACGTCCCGTAGGACTGTGCGGTCTTCAAAGGTAAGCTTTTCTGCACAAATTCGATGTTTATAAAAATTTTTATTAGAAAACTCAAAAATCTAGCCGCTTTCATCTTTCCAAAATACGATTACCTTTCAGTTCGTAGAATTTTTTAATTGTTTTGTGCTGTAATTAGGAATTGAGATTGAAAATGGTTTTTTGAAATCGACCCTTTTTCAAAAATTTTTTTTATCGGGAAAATTATACTATTTCGTGTTTTCACTTCCTCTTGCCTCTAGAACAAGGATGTATCCTTCACATATATTTTTTTCCAGGCTTAAATTCAATATTTTGAGCATTTCCAATTGAGTCTCAAACAGCCAAAATTCGAATAACAGGCCGTTAATTTAAGCCCAACCGCAGCTCTATGAACCTTATATTGCCTTTCAAAGATTGTACATTTTTCGCTTTCGATGCCAGATGACAGTATACAGGAGGTATGCCCCATCCACCACTACATAAACGTGTTGGCATTGAGCGAGACTTTTTCAGAGGCTGGGGTGAAAACTTCATAAAACTTTGATCCCCCTTTCGCATGCCCTCTTAATTAAATAACAATATTAAGTAAGGGGCCAATTCAAATTTGAAGGGCTCTTTCAATTGCTGGTCTGACTGCCTCATTATTCATAGGACGAGCGATTTGCCAATATTCTACTTCGAACGGGAGTAAAACTTACAATTTTCAAATTTTCGAGAAAAAATTACCATCTTTGAAGGGCCACATCTTGGTCCCCATAAGGTTCATAGAACTGCCATTGGGCTCAAATTGTTGCAAATTTAGGTGTCTTTATATAAATACACTGTTTTTTTTTGTCAAAAAGGCATAAGTTTTAGCTTTTAGAGCAAAAATGAAATCGCGTGGTGCACAGCGAGCACAAGTTTTTCTAAGTTGCATATTTGGATTCACACTACTCTAACTGGTATATACAGTACACTAAAACACCAGAACTACATCCAGATTTGCGATTTAAGCCATTTTTAGCATCGATTTCTACTGGGCTCTTACTTTTTTTTACTGGGTAATTAATATTTAACTTGGGATTAGCTAATCCCAAGTTAAATATTAATAGTTACAGACTAGCTAGTCTGTAACTCTGGAGTTAAGACTCAAACTCCGATTTGTCCACCTTACTGTACACTGATAATATATTTGTATTATTGTGTGTTTGTTTGATATGAATTGGTCCTAAAACTACTGGACTGTTTAAAAAAAACTCTTTCACCAGTAAAAAGTATTATCATAACTGAATAACATAGGCTGTATTTTATTTTTATAAATCGGGCGAAGTGCTAATTAATTCAAATACTAATACTTACAGGTAATTCACCTACACTAATGAGTTTAAAAAGAATGATTTCAAGAATCTTCTCATATCGTATATCCACTCAAAATATCCCGACATTCCATCGTCAAACGCAATTACATGAAACCAGACTCAGCTGCCAGCAGTAAACATTCCATGAAATCAAGCAGTGCGGATAAATTCTGCACTAGACATCTTCGCTTGCTAGTCTAGTAAGTCGAAAACAGTACTCTATTCGCATATATCTTAGTCGCAATTAATCTATCAGCGGCTGTTGAGTGAGAACTGGCTGAATAGTTCTGTCGCTACCATCAGTTCGGAGTACCCAGTTGGGCAACGCAGCGGGCAATAACATGGCTCCGTCACTTGCATGTGCCCTCGTAACTGTCATAGATATATAAGGCGTAGAGTTGGGAATAGGCATCAAAATTAGGCTTTTTAATACTTACAGGGAAAATCACCTTATGACGATAACATATGTATAAGGTTATTTATTTACCAAATGTAGTCATCTAAAAAACCTTAAACCTTAAAAATAAAATCTTCGACATCCATCACTCTCAATTTGAATCAACATATAATATTGCTTTAGTTAAGATTTGTTAATTATATTAGCTCCTGCGAGTTTGTTCGCAGGTCGAATTTGCTCCTGCTCGAGCTTCACCCGCGTGAAAATTATCCAAGGGAAAACTCCCAGATAAAAATCATGGTCAACCCGTGTGCCAAGTTTAACCAAATCAGCAATTATGACGTGAACGGATAACGAATTGAGAATTTATATTCAGTTACTTTCGCATTAATAATATTTTGTACGGATATGAGTCTGAGAATACGATTAGCTCCATACTCACGAGTCTTCTTTAAGCCAACTCAGCAACACCTACGAAGGGTGCCAGTTCGACCCTTCAGTTGTCAAGGGGTTTCGAGGATATCTGTAATGAAGATTTAATACGTCGAAAAATCGTGGCATAGAAAATAGACGACAAATCATTATAGCGTCGTATCTTGCGGTCAGATGTTCAGGCTACTTGAGGTTGTGAGTATGTTTTAACTGTTCTTTAACTAGTGACTATTGCAGCTAAGGGTAAAATATTAAGCATAACAAAACATTGATTTTGAAAGAAAATTTACGGGTCTTTGCACTCTCTATCCTTGGTATGTATGCACTATAATTATTATGTACCTATTTGACATGATAAGATGGCGTCTCATCTGCACATTTGGTAACTAGTCTTTGACCGAATAAATGTAACTAACAGGCATCGCGCTGACGGACCGGACAGACGACGTTGATATACAAGTTATCTGCAGTTTATTACTAGTCCTATTCTGTTAATCACTACCTATTACAATTTACGAAGTATTAACAACAAACAAAGACATTAAATCTATTTGTATTTAATCTCTTTGACAACAAAGCATGTTTCAAAATATTCATGGATAAGGTACCATGTTTGCGATTCGCAACGGTATGTTATAATTAAATTAAAACAAGTTATTCAATCATTTCCTTTATCTGAATAGACTTACCAAACAAAATTCGTTGAAAATATAAATAGTTAATATTGATCGACATTTTGACACACTTGGCGCGTCAAATTTTGTTGTTTTTTTTTAATTTGTTTTTTTTTTCGTGACGTATACCAAGGGATGATGCTTCATACAGCCTAGTATTATGTATGAAAAATATTCATTGTGTTTTTTTTTAATTTTTACTTATTTTGAAGGAAAAAAGGCTAGAAAATTATTTTGTTGCCTTATCTATGTATTTGCCTAACCAAGATTCAAATTCAAGCTGGCAAAGATATGTTAACCGCATCTCGTGTATACAGCAGTGTAACAATTTTGTTACTGTGATATTGTACTAAACTTGCTAAAACAATAGGATCACAGAAATAAAAGAATCAATGAAAAATAGAGACTTGTGAAGAACAATACGATCACAGACAGCCCCCACTCAAAATGAATCAACATCAAAGTTTTCTGTTCAAAGACGGCTTTAATAAACTAATTGGTACATTTGCATTGGTTCCTCGATACGTTTTCAAGTAGCGAGTACTATGATGCACTTGCGGTACCACTCGGGTCCTAGCAACGTCGGTCTCAGTATAAACGAGATAGGACACGATCTAGCCGTCAAGGGCCTCTTGACATCTTCACAACGGAGCATTGTACTCCGTGTTTTCTTTTTAATTGTACGAACAGGAATGCGATACGGTTACATTTTGTGATGATGATGTTAAGTTTGGCTTTGATTTCCTTTTTCTTTTTGGAGACTGGCTGGTTCTTTCTTTTGTTTTGTTTGGCAAAGGTAACAGTGCAATGTGGGGCGGAATTTTTTCTTGTGTTTAGTTAACGTGATCCCGGTATTTTAATGACGTAAAATACTCAGTATGGTGTCGTATGAGATAATGCAAAAAGACATCATGATAGTTTTGGAAAAAACACCTACGTAATAAGAAAGTACTAACCTACCTATATACAGACAGCTGAATAAAATCTCAAAGCTAATCAGTCAGGTGATACTTTTAAGAATTACACTGGTAGGTATTCCTGCATTGTGACGTCAGTAGCACCAAGATTGCCTTTACGAGTCTTGATGAGGCGGCGCGGTAGCACGGTCGGGCTTACTTCCGCCGCAAACTACACAGACTGCTTAGCTCATGTCAGGAAAGCTTGTGTTCCGAAATACCTACCTACTATTTACATGTCTGTGATACCTACAATGATATTATAAATAAAAAAGAGGTAGATATCGCACTGGCGCGCAAAAATTGTTGCGAACGAATTCAGACAATTGTCGTAACTTGTTTTAGTCGGCTAATAGCAGCGAGCGAAACGAAGCGTGTCTGTGTCGTGCCTATATCTACCTAAAATGCCAAGTTGTGTGTTACGAAAGTGTAAAAACTATGGTTCCAAGAAAAATAAGAGTGTAGGAGTTTCATACCATACGTAAGTATATTAAAATAATGTCATATTTATATTTTTTCACGATTTTATTTCTCATTTACAAAAAACATTTCGAATTATTAATATGGTGGTTCGAAAAGGACAGTGAATATGATGACAACTGCAGCGCGACAAGGACAAATAGCCATGCGTCATAGATTAATCAACCAGAAGCGAAATCGTAGGCAGAATACTCAGCGTTCGTTGACCGCTTGAGTTAGTTAGTTTAGTTTGTTAGCGTCTTTCTAATAATAATATTATGATGATATAGAATTCAAATAGCGGCCTATTCAATATTATTTAATTACTCGATTAGAAGGTATGTACCTTAGATAAAACATTTATTTTTTATTATGTTTTTTTTTTCTTCCAGATTTCCTAGTGATGATTTTATAAAACATAAATGGGTCAGCATAGTTCAGGCGGAAAGAAGTGAATATGACTGGATGCCTACAAAAAGTAGTACAATTTGTTCTGAACATTTTAAAAATGAAGATAAATATACTACTTCCAAAGGCTACATGCGTCTGAAAAAAACTGCAGTACCTGTGATAGCCCCGGTAAAATTTAATTTTATAAATATTACGATAGTTCATTATTTTCACAACAAGAAAAAAATGGTCGTAACTTATGTAATTACGTGATCCGTGCATTCAATCTTGGTCAATTAATTTCAAATATCATTTATAATTACCGTATCAATTAAGAGAATTTATTATATTTCAGGACAATGATGATGTTCCACAATTTCGCTCACCTACCAGTCTGGACCATGTTGATATATCCGACATGGATTCAGTATTCGACACCCCTAGAAAAGCAAAGCTTAGGACGCGAGTTCGTAAATTAGTTGTAGAAAAAAAAATGTTACAGAAAAAAAATAATGCTCTTAAAATCCAAAACAGCAGATTAAAAACAAAAATAACAAGCATGAAAAACATTTTAAAGGATTTGAAAAAAAAGAATTACCTCACGGAACAGCAATTTTCGGATCTTAACCTAAAAGCAGAACCATTAAACTTATTTAATAGAATATTGCAAATGAAAAAGTCTAAGAAAATTTTTAGGAAGAAATACCCAGCAGCGCTTCGCAAATTTGCGTTAACTTTAAATTACTACTCCTCAGCGGCGTATAAATACGTTAGGCGGGTATTCCATACTGCCCTGCCTCATCCCCGTGTTTTGGCTAAATGGTACCAAAATAGTTCAATGTTGCCAGGTTTCACAAAACAAGCATTTGATATTTTAAAACAAAAAAGTAATTTATCTAGAAAGAAAATTATTTGTGGCCTGATTGTAGACGAAATGGCTCTTAGACATCAAACTCAATGGACAGGCAAAAATACAGAGGGATTAGTAAATTATGGTTCTGGACCTTCGGAAAACAAAGAAATTGCAACAGAAGCATTTGTTTTTATTTTAGTATGTTTAAGTGAAAACTGGAAAATTCCTGTAGCTTACTTTTTTGTCAAAGGGTTATCATCAGAGACGAGGGCTACTTTAATCATGGATTGTTTAAGACATAGTCATGCAGCAGGCGTTGACATAGTAAGTTTGACTTTCGATGGTTGTGCGGCTAACTTGTCTACTGCAGCGGTTCTAGGCTGTAAACTGCGCGTTATTGATAACTTAAAAACTACATTTAAACATCCTGAAACCAATAAAGAAGTTGCAGTTTTCCTAGATCCATGCCACATGATTAAATTGGTACGCAACACTTTTGAAGCGAAGTCAGTTATTTTTAATAATGAAAATAAAGAGATAAGGTGGCAACTATTAAAAAATCTTAACAAACTGCAGACAAACCAGGGTTTAAATTTTGCTAACCGACTTACACAACGGCACTTAAATTTTCGCAATGAAATTATGAAAGTCAAGTTAGCCACACAACTTTTAAGTAGAAGTGTCGCAAATGCTTTGCAGCTTTGCGAAGACACACTTCGTTCATCAAATTTTAAAGATTCGGGGCCCACTAAAGACTTCATAATATTATTTAATGACTTGTTCGACATTTTAAATTCGAGAGCTCGTGACAAATTTGGTTTCAAAAAGCCTGTTAGTTCAGGTAATGCAAAAGAAATATTTGCTTTTCTAGAAAAAGCTAAAAAATATATACTTGAATTGCGTATTTACAATAAAAACAGAATTACCCGACGTGGCCATGTATTTATGAAAATAACTAAAAAGAAGCTTGTGCAATGTAAATCTAAAACAGGTTTTTTAGGATTTTTGATTTGTATCGAAAGCCTTAAATATTTATATACGTCTCTTGTGCAAGATGAGAAAAGACTGAGCTACATTTCTACGTATAGGTTAAGTCAAGACCACATTGAGATAATGTTCGGGGACATACGTCGACATGGAGGGTATAATAATAACCCAAATACAATCCAATTCAAAGGAATTTATAAAAAAATGTTCAATCATTTGGAATTACGATCTGCCTTTACAGGTAATTGTATTCCGGTAGAATATTTTCCGATACTAAATTGCTCATCAGCAGTAAAAAACATAAATAACACGTGCGACGGACGGGTTCTTGATGAAAATTGGGTTATGGATGAGCTTATTAACTTGGAAAGTGATAAAAAATCGGAAGAAAACGTGTCTATTATGACAGATTTACTTAATAACGATCATCGTTCGTGTAATGTAGAACAAATAATAGGATATATTTCAGGCTGGGTATCTAGAAAACTTTGTGGAAGTTTAAAATGTGAAGAGTGTCGTTCCTCCTTATTCACGAATGAAAAATTATGGTTTCATAAACTCGTCACTCTTAAAGATATGGGTGGTTTGTGTTTTGCATCGCATGATGTTTTTTTAGTTTGCTTAAAATCAGAAGATATTTTAAAGAAATTCATCATAGAAAATGGTCCATATTTTAGAAATTCTCATGATTTTAAGCGATTACAATACAACATTTTAAAACACTTTTTGCAGTCCAACGTATTCGATATTTTGTTTGGTCATTCTATGAATCAAACCCCTATACTCAATCATAGACTGCAACTAATTCGAGCTATAATACAAAAGTATCTGAATGTCCGTTTGCATCATGAGCACAAAAACAACCCATTAATTAAAAGCATGTCAAAAAGACAAAAAAGAAATAAATTAAACTTATTTGAGGGTAAATAAATAATAATGAAAATCTTAACTGCCAACTCAACTTTTTTTTTATTTTTTATTATTGTGTCTTAGTCTAAGTTTGTGAATAAATAATTAACAATTCTGTTTTTTGTTTTATTTAATACATCATTACCAATGTAATGTACATTACCTATGCTTATATCCAATGCCCCATCTGTAGCAAATCCGCATACTCTATGATTCACTAGTGTACTTCAAGCGCAACACACTACAGATACCTATCTCTTTCTGTACCATACGTTCCGTATTATCTATCGCAGTCGTAGTTGAAAATTTTATTACATGTAAGTACATTTGTAATACAACGCAACAATTTCTGGACATCGCTCAGTATGAACGTAGCGTATCTTCCCTTTATAATATCATTGGATACCTACTATATTCTGCAAAATCACTTTCGGAACACAAGTTTTCAATAATTATTATAAAACTACACTAAAAGCTTGAAGTTCATACTAATTCCATGCTTGAATGGTTTTAGCAATTTTTTGAAATCGAATAGAAAACTGCTTTTCACAATGTGTAGTTCGAAATATACTGTTCGAATTTTAAATAATTTAAAAGATATGAGAGGAGGTTTCAGGGAAAACGGAAACTAGTCTCTGATTTATAGTTAAAACAGTTTAATCACCCACAGTGTTACATTTAAGAAAGTTCGGATAAGTATTCGCGGACGATAATGGCGCGTGGCGTCACTACGACTTGCGCGGGAAGTGGAAATATGGCACGTACGAGTGCCTTGCGCGTAAGCAGCGGACTGGCGATGCGCCGCGCGCATCGTTCACACGTTTGCAACCGCCACGCGGGAAAGAGAGAGCGATACATCCTATTCTGTATATCGCAGCGGCACACGACCGCGGGACGCTCTTATTGGACGACTCGTGGGTCTCTGGGTTGCTATAAAGACTATTATTTTTTGTTGAAACTGGTTTATCGACATTTTTGGCTGAAGCTATTGAATTACAGTGTATCTACTTACTCGTGGCTTAGTAATAAAAGCCTTAAGTACCTGGTAGTACCTGTCCATTACAGCGGAGCGGAGAAACGGAGAAATTTTATTCAATGGAATGGGGTTGGCAACTGTCAAAGTGGCGCTAGCGTAGTTTGTTCCCAAAACATTGCCTTTTCATATGGTCAAATACAGAAAATAATTTCAAACAGTTACAATGACGCGCTGTATTATCTCTAAATGCTCTGAAATTGGAACGTATCAAATACCGAAGGATATAAAAATACAAAGGCTTTGGTTTAAAAGCTATCCGTCGTGAAAAATTTATTTACGAAAAGTACGAGGTTATGGGGTAGCTAAACACTTTGTAGAAAGTGATTATGAAATAACACGTAATACACAGGCAAGCTGATCATAAATAAAGGCTTGACTATTACTTTTTTCAGTTATCCCTACACTCCTCATCCTATAATATTTCGTACCTGCCTGTGTGATTTCAATGATCAAATCACTTGTCCGATCAATCGAAATCTTGCCAATCAATCGCCCGTCGTTCTACAAGCATTCAATACTATGATTATGGCTTGTTTGTTGAATTTAAAAACAAAACTCCAAAATCTTTCAATAAGATCCGCTTTCTTTCCTCGTAATGGAGCTCCACGTTTTTTAAGTTTTTCTTTCAGTTCCTTGACTCGCCAGTTAGAAAACATGATGTATAATTATGTGCTCCACTTATTTTAATTTGTTTTACAGCTGCCTTTCAGTTACAAAGTAAAGAATTTAGACGTTAAACTGCAACTAACACAACATAAAAAAATAACAAGGGAACAAACTATGCTAGCGCCATCTGCTTTCAGCTTGCACCGGCCAACCCCATTGCATAAAATCTCCGCACCACGTGAGTCACTGACATTTTGACTGACATGATTGTTTATAGTTTCTCCGTTTCCTAGCTCCGCTGTAATGGACAGGCAACCTAAAGTATGTTTTTTTCATAGGCCGACATCAAATATACCTAGTCAGGGAAAGGCCAGACAGATTGATTGACTGATGCCCGGTTTTTGAGGTGTTTTACCGGTCCTTCATCTGTTCGTTAACGCTATCTGTCATAACGCCATTAGTTGATTAGTGGTTAACAAACAGAAGCCGGGCTCTAGTACATCTTACTAATTAGCACTGGAAGTTCTCACAGTGTCCAAGAAATAATTAAAAACTCAATCTAAAGCTTAAAGACAAATATTTAACCAATTCCCTTTAATCCAACGTCGCCTGGCAGACTGCCTTAATCCGTTGCAACAAGAAGGACAAAGAAGTAAACTGGATTAGAAGAACGTACAAGAACGTGGTTACAAGTTTTATAAATTAAATAATGTTATGTTCTACGTACGCTGTCGAGTGAGTTTACAGTTGTAGTTCCTGAGAAATGATTTGGTTTAAACTGTTGGATGGCATTTTGCAGTCACTATTTTAGTTGAAATATGTTTTATGTGCGTTGAAAAAGGAGGTTATGGTAAGTGAGAACTAAATAAGTAATAAATTATACATCTTCATGTTATAAAGGAGATAATAACGTTTGATTGAGTGTAGTAAGCAATCTGAGGCAGTAGGTTCTGATTCGATTGGACAATTTTCCCATTTTTTTGGTTGCTGCTGCACTATCGTTGAAAGAAAGATAATATTTGTTGGTGGCACAGGAAATATAGACAAAAGAAAATTAAATTAGTAGTACAATAATGTTAGTTTAAAACGATAAAGCTATGCGGAACATAAAGGGCTCCTATCTCAGCATTTAAGCTTCGACCATTAAATAAAAACGTTACGCTGATCTAGGAAAAATCCACAGACCCTTTAGAACAAGGTACAGGAGCTCAGACGCCGGAAAAACCGGAAAAACCTATTCAAATAATATCGTCAACATTTATTTTGTGTACGAAATAAAAGATTTCTGTCCAGACATGGTATTCTTTGCAATACTTTGTGAAAACACTCAATAATTGTGCCAAATAGAAGTCATTTTCCTTGTACTAACAATCTCTAAGCAAACATAAACATTGTCTAAGGTACATTTTTGACGTCGTAATGTGACGACAAGCGTTTATTTCGGCCATGTTCCGCTATGTCACCGCTGGGCCCATCATACACGGTATTTTGCTTCGCTACTGCTAAGGGCCTCTTTCACCACCCTTGAGTAAAGTATCGAGTAGACTAATCGCCAGTTAAAGTCATACGTAACTGCACGTGTCAATTTCACGACGTTCGAGTAGCACTAATCAATGATTAAACTGACCAGTAACTTACTTGCCACATCGTCTGCCAATTAGCGTGTTTACTTGACGGTTAACTTTTCACTATACATTTTTGGAAATATCTCGAAAACCATAAGTCCTATCAACTCAATTCTTTTTGTAAAAGTGGTTTTGGGTCAAGACCTTTATTTTAAAACTAATTTCAAAACCCTATCACTTAAAACAAAAAATCACATTTTCAATCTACGTAATTATTCACAATACAAAAACCTTACATCTAAATTCGCATTTAAACTAGAATCTAACTAAACCTATGATGCGAAAATATCCTTATAACACTAATTAGAGAATGCTAAACCTAATCTAATCTGATTCAATTATAATTCTAATTAGTTTTCCTTGTTTGATACGGTCGCGTCCACCATTACTTGCGCCTATGGACGCGGACAGGGTCTTATCACCGACACTAACACAGTTTGGTATTTCTGTACAAGTGAAAAGTTTGCACTTCTATCTCTTTTGACTTTATTCATGATAATTTATAAAAAAAAAAATCCACACGCAATAATTTCCTAACCAAAAACACAACAAACAATACACAAAATGAAATGACAGCTAACCTAACAATGACATTTGACGAGTAACGTTGACGTAATATTGAACGAATGCAACGTCTAATTTGTTAAGTCATTCACTTAACCGGTAAGTTGTTACTCGAAGCTTTATTTTCGCTTGTGAAATTGACAGAAGATACTCCTAAGTTTTACTTGCCGATTAACTTTAATTGGGAAGTAACTAATCAACGCTTTACTTGGAGATGGTGAAAGAGGCCCTAAGTGTTATCTTTACGTTTATTATTAGAGCCCTCATGGCGGTGATAACACGCAAATATTTTAGCTTTTTTGATAGAAAATGTATGTGTTCCGGAAAATAATCAATAATCATCATTAACAGAGTATTATATAGACCATTGTTAATTCAATGTTGATGATTTCTAGAGTTCCGTACCCAAAGGGTAAAACAGGACCCTATTACTAAGACAGGCTGTATCTCATGAACCGTGATAGTGATATAGTTGAAATTTTCACAAATGATGTATTTCTGTTGCCGCTATAACAACAAATACTAAAAACCGAATAAATTATTTATTTATGCGGTAAATTGGTTTTTACAAACGAGTAGATGAATATAAGTCCGAGACAAAGTCGAGGGCTTACCATAGTCACAAGTTTGTAAAAACCAATATCCGCACGTTTATCATACAAAATTTTCAACAAATTTGCGAGAAATAAGCACAATGAGACAAACTTTTGACACGGTTGGCGCAGTGGTTGAGCGATTGACTGCTGCGCAGCATGTCGCGGGTTCGATTCCCGCACGGAACAAATATTTGTACGACCTACAGGTATTTGTTCCGAGTCTGGGTGTTTTTCTATCTATAATATGTATGTATTTACAAAAAAAAATGTATATAAGTAGTTTATCAGCCATCTCGTTACCATAACACAAGCATTAGATTGCTTAGCTTGGGACTATATGGCGTTGTGTGAAATGTCCAAGGATATTTATTTATATTTATTTATTTATTTTTGTTTTTAAATAGCAGTCGGTAAAGTCGCAACAATCTGCAATATAAAATGGCTCGAATTAGCAAATAAATTAGACCTACATCTTTCGCCTCATTTTCTCTATCGTTTTTCATTAAGACAAATGTATTGAGCAAGAGCACTTCCAAAGAGGTTCGATCACTTAGCTTGTCAAGTGTTATCTTTTATTATTTGGCTGATATTATATCTTTATAAAAGAACTACAAATACTTAAAATGAATAAGCATTTAGTAATTGAGGATGTAATTGTAATAATTGTGTATTATGAAAAAATATGATTATTTTCTCATTTATTCTGTAAAGTTCTTAATACCGAAGCGAGAGAGCGTTCCAAAGAAATTCAACCCATAGAAAAAAGTTTGCGATCACTTTGAATAATCGAAAACTTTTTACGGTAGATTATATTCACAGATTATATTATGATTTCTTCTTTTTTTATATTACTTATTTAAAAATACAGAATTGAATATAAAAAAAATAAAACAGTTCAATTGTCTTCTTATTATTTTCTGATCCGATTTGTGTTATTCTTTTTCAGTTCGATGCGTCATACTTGCCATTTGTTCCCGTAAATATTTTATTCAGTTTGAGTCAGTAGTTTTTATTTTATGAGCAACTTTGATTATTTTAATTTCTGTGTAGACGAAGACGTCGTCGTCCAAGTATCACCACTTAAAAGTGAAAATTAAAAAAAAAAATTACCTACATAAAATATAATCGACTTCCTTTAGAATGACCTTAATTTTGGAAGTTGGTGTTAAAAACCAAAGATACAAAACCAAAAACACCGACTTTCGAAATTAAGGTTATTTCACTTTGTAGTGATTTGTTTGGAAATCGGTTATTTTTTTTTTGTAAAAGGTTTTATTAATAAATTTAGTTTTTTTTATCATCTACTTGCACTTGGGGCACTTTAGCGTTAGCATTATCTTCATGAAAGGGGTCCCAGACACAAATTAGGCATTGATCTATACTAATATTATAAAGAGGTAAAATTGTTTGTAAGTTTGTAAGTTTGTAAGTTTGTAAGTTTGTAAGTTTGTAAGTTTGTTTGTAGGGGGTAATCTCAGGAACTACTGGTCCGATTTGAAAAATTGTTTCACTGGTAGAAAGCTACATTATTCGTGAGTGCTATAGGCTATAAATTATAAAGATATCATGCATATTACTCGAACTATCTCAATTTTTGTCTATCCAGGCGGAAAAAAATAGCTCTTACAACAGAGTTATTTGCGTGCGCTGCCTTAACAGTTGCATATAATTGAAAACAATGTATGGCAACCTGGTCTGCCTATAATAGTTCTACAAAAAAGTCCGCGGCACCATATTTCTATCTTTTATATTTTAGCAGATATAGTAGCTTTTATGTGTTAAAAAAAGTATTTTTCGACGTACTTATCTTTGGACGATTTTTTAAACAACAAAACATTAAACCTTATCGAAAAAAATGTTATTATGATCACAAGAACATCATAGAGATACGATTTGCCCAAAACAGTATGTCAATTGGTTGAATAGTTTCGAAGATAATATAAAATTACTAAATCGCAAGACGCCGCCCGCGCCGTCCATTCACGAACCGCATTAGAACATGCTATGTACGGACGTTTTATCCATCCCATAGACGGCGTTGTGCAATTACGTCATTTTTCTGAATCGTGGTGTTAAGATTTTCCGCGGATTAATGACCCTCTCCAGTTATTATTTAACTTTTGTCGTTTGGTAGGTGAGTTGTACGTAGTTGGTCTTTAAAATTGTTTTGGTTGCTCGGTTTCTCAAAACACAATTACAATATTACTTCGTTCTCATTCTTCGAGTTCGAAGCTGTGATATTTCTGTTTTTGGGATATCGGACAGTTTCAGCGATTGTTTATCATGCCTAAAAGGATATCACAACATCCCAGACATGAGACAAGAGCAGCTCGAGTACGCCGCACGGAAGAGCCTCTCGAGGAATAGAGAAAATATTTCGCAAGCACTCGCTGGGAAATCTAGCTCCGAGCGTTCACAGCGGCTTGCTAACCAAAGCTGGAGAACATCGCAGGTCCGTGCTCGGGAATCTAGCGCTGAACGTGCACAGCGTCTCAGTGATTTAACGCAGCATGTCTCTGCAACAAGGGACAGGGAGTCTAACGCTGAGCGCTCGCAGCGGCTCGCTAGCCTAGCTACATACATATTATTATGCAATAAAAACAAAACCCTCCTTTTGGCCGTCAGGAAATAAATCATAGCAGTCAGTACTAACCGAACCACACTCATAATTTCGTCATAAGTTAAAATGTTTACCGCCCAACGAAGTGGGCACGGGTCAGCTAGTGATTCTATAAAATGCTCTAGTTACCTTATTGTGTTTCATCATATAGGCACTCGTTCCTAGTTATTTGTATTAGAATCAATTTTTAAAGTTTTATAAATCTAATAGAAGCACATGTTTAACTTGTTCCTTGTAATATATTACGTGCAACAAAGTTTATGCTCAACACTTTTTACAACTTAACTACAAGTAATCTAAACTATGATGACGTACCAAATACCTATTGAGCGAAGCATCGCATTACCATTTAGCGGTAATAAACTTCCTCATTGCCGCACACTAATAACCATATTGTGTTAACTGTTAATCATATACTAGTAATTTATTTCCAGTCGTAAATAAAAATACTAGCATCCGACGCAGCGTCATTAGCGCTCATAAGCAAATTGATGCACAATGCGAAATATGCAATAGAAGCCGGCTAAAGGCCGCTTCGACACACTTACAGTAAAAAATGGAAACACAAATCGTAAAACAACATCGTCATCATGAAAGATTAGACAGAAAGACAAATGGCAGTACCTACGGGCATAACACATTGTACACACAGTATTGTTCTCAAAGAGACGAGAATGTTCTTTTTTTTCTGTGTGTGTTTTTTTTCCTTTTTTATTGCTCCATTTGCGCCAAGCTTGCCTTGTCTCTACGTTCCAGCGTTCCCTATGGGGCGTAATTAGGGTAGACCACACGACTAATTGAATAAAAACATTGCATAATTAACGAAGGGCGCATTGCCTCTGCTTCCCGGTACACCTTGGGTTCAAAGGGTGTTCAAAACTTTGTCTTTCCTTTAATACCTTCAATTTAATAAATGACAGAATGTTGTTTGCATAGTCAGCGAAGTTCCTTGCGTTATCTTTTGAAGTAAAATTACCTGCGTGAAAACAAGTGTATTTCAAGCCGCTCTTCGTTTGCGAACTGTTAATGATTTTTCTGCTTGGACTGTCACGTATTAATTTAATGGTTTTGCATGTACAGTGAATATTATTTTATGGTTATTTGATTATGAAATTAAATTACAGTCTTCTATGAAATATCTGTCTATATCCTCAACATTTTATAGATATTTACCTAATTAAATTATTCGCAGAAGCGCATACCTACTACAACAATGGGTCATCGAAACAGGTTAACTAATAAGCTTGTTGCTATAAAACACCAGCGGACCACACTTTATGAAGTAATAAAATCCAGCGGCGTGGTTTAAAGTTCACGGAGGCGGTCGTAATGAATTAAAATACTTTGGGCACAGGTCGTTTACGGAAAGTTGATGTGCTTATACAAATGCCCTGCCCAAAACAGGTCCCCCTGTAATCATACATTTAATGGTTTCCATAATGACCTCGTAAAGTAGTAACTGCCACAAGCCGTTTCATAAATACTGAACTTTGGACTGAAACTTTTAATTTTTCTCACAAAGTTAGATTTATAACGTAGGTACTTATTTGACGGTTTACACGCATGAGTAGAGGGTTCACGGGGTTAATAGAATCATCAAATAATATACCGTACTATCAAGTGTGGTCACTCCTGTAGGGTGCCTAAGTCGGGTAATAAAACTGAAGTTATAAAGGTTTTGGAATATAAGGGGAGTTTTATTAAGAGTGTGTATTCCGTCCACTAGCGCCGCCAATCGTTTTTTATTAATTGTGGTAAATTTAAGACACGTAGATAAAAAACCGCTCTGTAGTGTACTGAAGAAATGTATCTATTATTTTTTGACAGCCATTTTTAATACATAACTCATGGCTAAATAGCCAAAACGGCAATTATTGCTAAAAGTGGCCACTTTTAGCAAAAATATCGACTTTGGCAACTATTTATGTACTAAAGTACAAAACATAACTCTCAAAAATAATAAATACATTTCTTCAGAACACTACAGAGCGGTTTTTTATCTGCGTGTCTTAAATTTACCACAATTAATAAAAAACGATTGGCCGCGCTACTGGACGGAATACGCCCTCTTAACATAGAGTAGTAATATATTTAAACTGAGGGAAGTTCAAATCATCCTCTTTGTATGTAGTAAAGTAAATATATCCTAATTTACATCCTCCTAACATTATGCCTAAACGGCTGAACAGATTTAGCCTGGATAGGACATCTGATACTTTTTAGACCGGTAGCCCGGTAGCACGATTCCCTGGGATAGTTTACGTACATCCACCAAAAATACCTTGTATAATTTCATAATAATAATTATTTTTTCTTAAATATAACATTTACTTCGAATAACACAATTATTTCCATTTTGTTTTCGTGTAAACTGTGCTATCAATGGGGTTGGCCGGTGCAAGCTGAAAGCAGATGGCGCTAGCATAGTTTGTTCCCTTGTTATTTTTTTATGTTGTGTTAGTTGCAGTTTATCGTCTAAATTCTTTACATTGTAACTGAAAGGCAACTGTAAAACAATTAAAATAAGTGGAGCACATAATTATACATCATGTTTTCTAACTGGCGAGTCAAGGA
Organism: Ceramica pisi; assembly: GCA_963859965.1. Taxonomy (NCBI): domain Eukaryota; kingdom Metazoa; phylum Arthropoda; class Insecta; order Lepidoptera; family Noctuidae; genus Ceramica; species Ceramica pisi. Next base: position 10,861,334 of record OY982534.1, on the reverse strand, counting down.
ACTGAAAGAAAAACTTAAAAAACGTGGAGCTCCCTTACGAGGAAAGAAAGCGGATTTTATTGAAAGATTTTGGAGTTTTGTTTTTAAATTCAACAAACAAGCCATAATCATAGTATAGAATCTTTGTAGAACGACGGGCGATTGATTGGCAAGATTTCGATTGATCGGACAAGTGATTTTTATTAACATTGAAATCACACAGGCAGGTACGAAATATTATAGGATGAGGAGTGTAGGTATAATCGAAAAAAGTAATAGTCAAGCCTTTATTTATGATCAGCTTGCCTGTGTATTACGTGTTATTTCATAATCACTTTCTACAAAGTGATTAGCTACCCCATAACCTCGTACTTTTCGTAAATATTTTTTTCACGACGGATAGCTTTTAAACCAAAGCCTTCGTATTTTTATATCCTTCGGTATTTGATGCGTTCCAATTTCAGAGCATTTAGAGACAATACAGCGCGTCATTGTAACTGTTTGAAATTATTTTCTGTATTTGACCATATGAAAAGGCAATGTTTTGGGAACAAACTACGCTAGCGCCACTTTGACAGTTGCCAACCCCATTGGCAACTTTATGTTCACCTAAGTTATTGGAATAAATGCGATGTTAACATAATTCGATGGTCAAACAATGGCGATTTAATTTAAGCGTAAAACAGAATCGCTTTTTTGCAGAACATACCGCTATTTAGTGTGTTAATCAAAATTTGTTCCTGTGGAATAATTTACGAACATCCGCAACAAAACTGAGTATAATTACATAATTTATCTGTTTTGTAAAATAAAATTTAATATTTGGTTCCAATAACACATTTATTTTCATTTTGTTTAGTGTGAACTGTGCTATTAATTGGAAAATTTACGTGTATACTTTTTATGTATAAGTTATTGGAATAAAAGTGACGGCAACAGAATTCGATGATCAAGTAATTCAAGCGTAAAGGGGAAACGCTTTTTTTTTCATTTTTCCGGGACAAAACCGATGTTTAGAGTGTTTACTAAAATTGCACCAGGTAATTCCAGGTTTGGTTCAGTTCTCAGGTTAGGGTAAATAACTGTTTTTATTTGCTCAAATATCAATTAGGTACTTTCCAAAACTTTTGAAAAAGATACTAACTAAGTAGATAAAGTTTTCCGACACGTTGTATGCTGCTTGGGTTCTGAATGAGGCTAATTTTGAAAGCGCTTATCCCGGAAACTGCAGCTTTATGACGCTGAATGCTTAAGTAGAATCACAATCCGCCAACAACTCGCATTAGGCCAGCCGAGCCGTAACGTATCTACCAATTGTGTAACCCTTTTTAGAAGATGAATAATTAAAGGGGGATAAAAAATAGGTACTCTTAACGATAAAAAAAAACATAATTACAGAGGCCAACCGTGGTCACCCGCTGCCCATGTATGTGGCACCAGTGACAGTTAACACAATTCCTACATTACCCAGACCAGCCTCTGCTATTTTGATTAATACAATCGTGACAGAATCGGTACGATGCGACCCTTTAATCCATTTATCTTGTACAGTTACCTTTTGTACCCCCATGTCCCATTTTAAATCTATACACCTATAAGATTTTTCGAGCTCAAAAAATCGGCATTCAAAAGCCTTTTTTGTTTAAAAAAGGATATGTCAATTACACGAATTAAGAATACGTGACACGTTAGCGAAATGGGCTTTGAAACAATGGATTGATAAATGAGTCGTATTTGCGTCGGAAGCACAATACCTATCGTATCTTTGTATGTAACAAACAAAAATCAATGTTTAAATTTATTTTTATTGCTGTACGTTACATTTGCGTGATATAATGGCTGGCAATTAAAGGATACATTAATCCATGGCCCATCTGGCCAAATACGGCTTGAGTGTGCGAAATAGAATGAGGTCAATACAGAAGTGTCTATGTACCTACATACAATGTTCGGGCGCACGAACTAGGTACTAACGCCGCTCCAAATTATATAACGTTATGAAGACTGTATGACGCAGGTATTTACAGTTCACACTCCACTCTATATACTTATATATCTTACATTCCAGTTATTTATACTTATATCTGCGAAAAAGCACTTTGATTATTGGAGCATTACAAGTAATAATGATGAAGTAGGCTTATTCGCATGTACATAAAACTTGTTTTCGTTTCAGGAAGTAATTATTCCGTACTTTGATATGATAAAGTTGCTTTTTTTCAAAGAATGCAGGCTCCAATTTCAGCACAATTATTTTTGTATGATTTTAAAATGCTGTAATCAGCAAGCCATTTTGAGCCCGTGACGTCCCCAAAGGGTTGTTTAATGGCGGGCCCAGCGTAAGCTGTACCATACTCTGAACTCCCGCATACTGCATACAATTATTACAAAGATTTTACGATAATACCATTTATTCATTTCATCCCTCTGAAGGGAAAATAAACAGGGAAAACTGGCTCGGCAATAATTTTTAGCTTGTTAATTTATAGTCTTAAAGACGGCCCCGGCTTTCTTAGAATAAAAGTGTTTTATGTGGAAAACATCTTCTGAATACGCATTATTTGTGGTACTTTTTTATTTCTTGCTTTTACTTCAGGTGTAAGGCTTATAAATTCTTTTTGATGTCAAGGTTTTTGATCATGACTCGCACTACTAACAAAACAGTATTTAGTTTTATGTTTCAATTGCAATCGGTATAATATTTTGTGGGATGTGTAGTTTCATAAGAAATCATATAATATAATTTAGTAAAACACAACTTGAAAAGCGATCAAGTTGTGAAGAATGTTGAAATTACTTTTGTTTCTTAGTAATATTTTGCTGATTGTGAAGATAAGCTGAATTTGACTGTAAACAGGTAAGGGATGTTTTCTGGATTAATATTATGATTATATTTCCGTCGGAGAGATTCATATTTCAAATATTATTAGAGACAACATTATGGCATTATCAGATCGATAAAAATTGGCAAAAATATAAAACGCTTCATATTTTAGGAGCGGGTGTTTGATGTAATACGTCACTTCTAGGTTAAAAGTGTACCAAGGCGTTGAAATCTAACTGACTGACTTAATAGATTTTTTCAGAACCTCAACGATGTAGGAAAGCCTTGAAAGCTTTTCACAGCGTATTTACTACTAAAACTTTCTTCTAACATTCTTAGATAGAAGATTTGTCGTCGGTCTCAAGAACAAAACGTATGTTTCTATACCTAGCTGTTTACTATTCAATAAATGAAACAAATCTGTACAATATGAAACAGTTTGTTTTCTCACGTCAAACCAATATATTGTAAAGGTAAGTCTCACTCGTATCGACGTAGAATCTAGACTTGAGTAAATATTAAACGACGGATCCTCAGTCCTCGTCGGCCTACATAAATTCAGTAAGGATAAGACGCAACTAATACAATAACTTCTCCTTTTACAGTTGAACGATCTTGCCGTGATTCTACCAGAAAGTTTCAGTATAAACGTTCTCGATTCATTGACTCAGAAATCTGTTTTCCGTTAGTGGATCACCCTTGTATTCGCTGCTTTGTTTACTCTGATGGGGAATGTTTTGACGATGTACCAAATGGTGTTCTGGGTTCTGGCGTTATTAAATTATAAGCAAGGATGTCAGCCGGAAATGTTAACGGTCAGAGACGATGACGTCACGCCTCTGATTATACTCAGCTGAGAGGATTTTTCTTTGGACAAATTAGATATTTCTTGTTAAATGTTGCAGTAAATAAGGAAAATTCTGGAAAATTATTTAATATTTTGTTACTGGCCACCGCTTGTTGTTCAATGGAGTGTTTGTTATTGTTTTGAATCTATGCCATAACATCGCTTTTAAGATACATATTGTGTACCAATATTTGTGCTTACTTATATTGGAACTATTTCGTTTGCATTTTATGAAAAAATTTCCTATTATTAATATATAAAACTCAGCTAACTTCACCCATAATGTAAGAAATTAATAAAGAACTTGCTCTACGCAGGTATTAAAATTACTTTTCATATTTTCTGTAGCTGACTTAAATTGCACCGCACCTGCACAATGCCTGTCTACTTCCAAGAAAGTCCTTTAAAACGGTCGTTTAATAGTGGATTACTTTGACGGACACAGCACGGAACACTTATCATGCAAGGCTCGACTTGCACTTGCCTAGATTTTATTTAATCCTTTTAGTCTGGCATGTATTTCCTTCATAGCCAGTCTTTATATCAAGTGGATAGCTTTAAGTGAAACAATTTATGGTAAAGCTAGCTAGCCGATTGTAATATAGTTTTGTAACGAAAGGGTTCGGAAAGAGTTTAAAGACAGTTTGAAAATGTTTTGCTTCGTATCTCGTTGATTACTTCGGAACTAGCGATAGAACGGGGAAACTCTGAAATGTACACCGCTAAGTTTTGCCTTCGGAACATCGGCTCCACATGTAAGAGTAGTTCCCGAACTCCTTTCAACGTATGGCTTAACGCGATGAATACTATAAGCTGCATGAAATGTCAGCCTTCCAACGTGAAATTCTTAATGAAACTTTAATGTTTGGAAGAATAGTTTCACAGAACTATTGGCAATAAATTTATGATCAGGAATACGACTCAGAGCCTTTGTTTGCGGTCACGCAGAGTTGCCCGTGGGAAATTAGGGTCCGATTGATACGGATCGGGAGGGTCGGAATACATAGTGTACGCATTCTTTCGTACACCGTTAACTGTATTAAAATACGGTTGACCCGTACGGTCCGGATCTCAGTTTCGGTGTATTGACACAATCAACTCGTCTTTGTGATTTTGTGCAAATCTGTGGTGACAGGACAAAACATTTCAGTATTGTGATACAAAAGGCAATATTTAAAATTGGAACACGGTGGTCGGTAGGCTGCACACAGAGGAAAATTTTCCTGAATGTTTGTTCTATGACCTGAATTCCTTTAGTCAAGTTTTTTGATTGACATTTTATTATTGTAGAATATTGAACTATGAATATTTTATTAGTAAATAGTTAATGAGTTTTTGTAATTTGATGTGAGTTTTTTTCTAGTATTTTTGCTACAGTTTTACCAGTTGGAGAAAAGAGTACAGACATCCAACAGTTTCCGACATAAAGTAATTCTAAAGTTACTTCCTCGTACCAATTCGGACAGGGAAAGCGATGAACTGTGTTTATCTTTATGAATATCTTACGGAAGACTGAACCGTTATCTTTCGTGGAAAAGATAACGGTTTTGTGTTGAATCAAAAATCAAGTAGATCGGAACAATGGCTGCCGTGTTTAGTTTGTGAAACAAATATAAAATATGATTTTTCATGAGCTCCAGTGGTCACGCACGGCTCTGGGCGTTTCTTTTTATTACTCAAGAAAATTCCTGTTCCTTTTATGTTAACTGGTGCTTTATCGGTGTTGCATGCCAGTGAACCACGCTGCTCCGTGGTGGGGCAATAATATCAGCGGTTTTGTAGTGTGTGGCTGCCCTTATTTGGGAGGATAATTTCTTAAATACTGGGACAGGTTTCCAAGTTCTTGTTAATTTTTCAACACACAGATTCACAGTTACTGTGATTGTTGATAAGTGAATTGTAAATGTATATTTTCTTTTATAATTTGTTTCGTCTATACTTTTAAATTGATTATCGATAAATTGTTTGAAAATTTAAATTCTTTTTTAAATTCTAATGAATTGAATGTTCTATTTTTAAAATGTAATCTAGTTTTATTTTGTGAATTGTTATAATTTAGGTAAGAAGGTACTTATCTATTTATTTATTTATAGGAGTGGCAGTGAAATATTCATCCATCTTACCTCACAGTCATTTATTTTATAGTTTTTGCTTGAAAGTGAAATATTCACCCATCCATCCATCCTCACTAACATTTACATATTTATAATATTATTAGAAAGAACTTTACTGGTCTTCTTAGTCCTCCACTCAAAACTGACCCGTTCTAAAGGCCACACAGCTACAATTATTCTCGTCGGGAAGGGCGGTACATATTTATTTGTTAGCAAAATCGCGCTTGGCCATTAGGGTCGGAGAATCGTAAGCACGCAATAAGGAGTTTTTGGAACTTCCCTACATACAGCCGAGTACCCCAAGCCTAATGTTTATTTCATACGATACCTTTGAATTCAGAATTTCAGACGTCACTTGTTTTTTTTTTTTTGTTACTCTGCCAGTTTATGGAAATGTACGGAGGTTTTCTTTTATTATAAATGCACGGTGAAATACGTATTTACAATTTGAAATTAGAATTGTAATTGCTTATTACAGCTGTTGTTACTTTTATTATTTCTAGCTAGTTACTACTGTACGTAAAATCACGACCTAGAAACTATTTTACAAATAATAAAAACATATACTTCTAAAACTCATAAAAACCCTTTCTTTTGGCTTTGCCGTGGTCGGGATAAAACAATATCAGTTCAAGGAAATGTAGGCCACGAGTACCTTCGAAAATACAAACTTAAGTAAGAAATAAAATAAAAAAACGTTATTGTTAACTTACTACCTTATTACCATTGCCTATTTACTTTGTAGCTTTGGGAGCAACTAAAATAATTTTGACATAAAGTATATTTCTTAAGAACTGCTACTCTTACAATCTTAAAACGACAATAGACCTTTCATAATCTTGTCATAATAACGTATCGAAATACTTTAGAAGTGGAGTACAATATTGTAACAATAAAATAGTTTCTTTATTGTGGCGGCAGGTAAACCTCTTGGGAAATTAACGGTAGATTGCAACGTCAAAAACTTGATCACATATTGTACTCGATTTCCTTCAAGTATCGCTCGATTTCGATGTTGGGTCGACGCACGTATTATATTACTCTCACTACCCATAATCATGGTTTCTATGAACACATGTTAAGTTAGGCGTACACTGTCGCGTGTGACAACGGCTAATCCGCGCTTTGTCCGACACGAACGTGCGTTTGTTAAGAATGCTCTAAAACCGATCAACACCGACCGAAAAGCGATAAACTGTTACACTGTTTTCTAATGGTTCCAATGAATATGTTTGTCAAAATAATTATGTAGATCTCGATTTTTGTTCGCGACTCGAAAAAAGTACACACGAACGAACAAAGTCGTCACGTTTCGTGCAATAGTCCAGCGCGTGTGTGTGCACCAACCCTTTTTGTCAGATCTCCGAACGGTTCGAGTATCCGCCTGATTTGCAGAGGAATCAACTTTATTTATGTGCAGACCTTATTTACTGATAATCTTGGTTTTATTACGAGGGTAACTGTGCCTTCTCATGAATACTACTAAAAGTTACGGTTTGCAAACAAAGCACTAGTTGAGGCAGAAAAATAGGGCGATCCGTTTTTAAAAGTAATACATTTTGTTTTTTCTACTACAGAATAAAATATCTTCTTGATTTTCACTAGATAGGGACCTCTTATTTATGTACTTTTTTATGACATATTAGTGCCAACATATTTTACTGTGAATATAGGCCACTTAGTAATAACGGGCAAATATTTTCATAACGTAGATTTTCAGACCCAAATTCCTTCGGCGGCATGTCGTGATGTAAATACTGCGGGCCTAGAAAAATAATGGTTGAGCTAACTATATTCGCAAGTCCCACGCAATGAGCCCATCTCTCGTTTTACCTGATGAAATATGTAGGTTAAATTTACGACTTACGCAACTCGTAATAAAAAAAGTCCATTCCGAAAATATTTTGTTAAAACTTCTGTATTACGTAGGTTCGTACTTTTGAGAAGTTCCTTAGATCATTTTGGGAACGTGTTTATTTATTTTGTTACATATAACTTGGTTTTCCAGAGTGTATGGAAGCCATACATAGGTAAATTGTACATTTTGATCAAACGATGTTTTAGCAAGGTAAGGTAACTGCATCCGTGGTCGAGTAGTATTGGCGCTTGTTTTGTGATAGTGGGTTCGATTCCCACGGGAATCATACTTTGTGTAGTTTTTTCCATTTTGGCTAGGACATTGCAGGCTTGTATCACCTGATTGTCTGATAAAAAGATGATTCCGTGCTTCGGAAGGCATAAATCATGTCAGAGGCCCTTGAGGGGGTTTAGAAAGTGACATTAGGGTATGTATGGGGTCGTTAGACCCTACTGCCCATAGGATAAGAAGGCAAGGAAACAGCAAATATTTTTATAAACATATTATTTTAATTTGAAGAGCCATGTAAGTTTACAGCATTTAATATGCTAGACTATGTGTACACAACCAGCAAATTTGATGTTACTTAGATATTAAATTCAGCTGTTGGCTAAACAAAACTAATACATCATGCTCCTACGTGCACTGTGCTGTAATAAGATACGGTATACATACAGTATGCACCTAATATTTGCAGCTGTTATGAAAAACATCACTTGGAGATCGGCTAAGAATTTTGGTAGTTTATAACCTGTCTTTCTTTCCATATGCGCCGCAAGGAGGTACATTTTTCAAATAACGTGATAATAATATGTTATAAAGCACTGCATCTGCGATGAGCATGTAATAAATAAGAGGCAACTATGCAGGAATGTCAAGATGACGTTTTTTGCGACTACCTTTCTTGAAAAACGTGAATGATACTCTAATGCACATTATGTGCTCTAAAGGTATTAACCAACTAAGTGATCGTTTGTGTCGAATAATGACCAAAATTGAGGAACTGTCGATTGTAATCAATTGATGCTGTATACATAGTTTGATGATAGTCTGACTGTGACTGAAAACTAACCATTCCAAACATTACTTTAGTTTCAACAGTTATAACTTTTGTCAGACAATAGTCAGAACACGTGCAACTAGAAACTTGCTACATGAAACAATAGTTCATGTGCTTAGTATATAGTTAGCTCAACGAAGCTCAACCAGTTGCTTTAATCAAAAGGAACTCGTCCGATAGCGCACGAAAACGCTAGAATACGGAACAAGTTTTCACTTTCGAAGAAGTTTCTCTTTATCTGCTGCAAGTTACTGGTCTCACACGAACGTGTCCGATGCATTCCTTTATGTTAGGATTTTGAGGAATTTGTTCGAAAGAGTCATCGCGGCCCCGGAACGCAAAGGGCATTAGGAGGACACTTATGGGTTTTAGTCAGTAAGAGGCTGACACTCCCTTCCGCTCCGTCCGGAGCGAAAAAAGTCATTTGACGATTTACCACCCAAAGAAATTTATATGGTTGACTCTTATGTATAGAGCGGTAAAACTGTGAAGTACTTTTGTCATATTTTGTCAAAAATAGTATATTATATAGTTGAGGGAAATTATCATCCAAGTCGCGTCTCTTATAAAGTATGAAAGGGCAAAGAGCAGCTTACTCATTCCCACAGAACCACGGTACAAGTTTCTTCTGTCCACAGCCAGAAGTCAAGAGAAGAAATATTGGAGGTTTTAGTCAGAATCTGACCCTCTTCGCCCGCTCAAAGGTGGGGGACAGACAAAAGGATAGCAGAGCAGAGAGAGGAGAGTAGTACCTTTGTGCTCTTTTTCCTGTATACTTTTTATTTTATTTTTAACCGACTTCCCAAAAAGGAGGAGGTTATCAATTCGGTTGTATTTTTTTTTTTTTTTTTTTTTTTTTTTTATGTTTGTTACCTCATAACTCCGACAATTATGAACCGATTTGAAAAATTTTTGTTTTATGTGAAAGGATATGCTTGCAGATTGGTCCCATTTCAATTATATCGACATCGGTTACGAACTTTGGATTTTAAATCGAAATAGCTGGAATTTGACTATTTAGATGATTCTTTGATAATCGAAATTGCGTATTTTGCTTTTCTACGATTTGGCAGTGGTGTTGTTAGGTGTGGGGCACCACTAAAAAGTGAAAAATAAAAAACTTTTTACAAAAAAAAACAACCGACTTCCAAAAAAAAACACTACAAAGTAAAAAATAACTTTAATTTCGGAAGTCGGTGTCAAAATACGAAGAAAGTAACAAAAACACCGACTTCCGAAATTAAAGTTATTTTTTACTTTGTAGTGTTTTTTTTTTGGAAGTCGGTTGTTTTTTTTTGTAAAAAGTTTTTTTTTTAGTTTCTTGTGTGTACATAAATAAATAAATAAATAAGGATTTCTACAAGTTCAAAATTGGATTATTTATTTACGAGTACGTTGTGGTAATGACTACTCAATGGATTTTAAATAAACGACTGCTCAAACCTTTTGCATACAATAACGAAATTCTACCTATCCATCTGTTCGTGATTATCTACTGACTTACTATTTTAGTCAGGTCATTACAGGTGCATCGGCAGAGCCAGTTACTTGTATCCTAAATAAAATACATTCAATAAAAAGACAAGCTCACGTAGGTTGTATGTAGTTTTAGAGCTCTTAGTTCTCTACTTAAGTAGTGCTTTTAAGGGAACGAGGAAAAGCAATTACCCTCACACTGGGTAATTACAATTACGACAGTGTTCGCGTCATGCTAGTTAGTTTGCATGCTGTCTCCTCGCCTGTAGTTCAGTGATCCTGCTGCGTTGTTTAGCACCTTCCTCATTGGTTTACTCAGTCTTGAATGAGTTTTCATGATTTATTCACTTTATTAAAGTCTGTATGTACTTTGTTTGAAATATATACTTGCGTAGGTAACTGTTTATGGTAAGTGCCAGACAAATGTACAATAAAAGTAATCCACGTACATTTACTGACTTTCTTTCTTTATCAAAAATAGAAATAAAAACAAAAAATTGTCCTGGATCGACTTCTGTCGTGATCCTCTCTAGTAATGAAAAACTTTTACAATTTATTCTTCGGGTATCTACGAAGGATATTAGGGAAAAGTCAATGTACTTTATTGAAAGTATACCAGATGCCTACCATAGTACAAAACGCACTTTTTTCTACCATTAAGCGTGAATGTAGTGCTTACGGGTGGGTTATGTTGGAGAAAATTAGCACTGGAATTGTTTTTAATTAGATAGGATTTTTACTGTACGCACACAAATGTGATGTTTTCTACCAGTCAATCTTTGGGCGATCAGAGAAAAATAGTGGTAGGTACAATGTTGACACATTGTCTTACGACATTTTGACACAAAATCAACACCTTATTTTATTAATATCCGTGATGTCAAAAAGCATGGTACATTCACACATAGATTACAAAGGATTCCCTATAGGATGAGGATATCGATATTCGTATGGATAAAAAGTGATCGCTTTTACGATGAGTTTTCACATAGTTTTCCTCAAAAGTAAACCCTGACACAAAATTATGCGCGCTATGTATGTAGGCGGGGTAGGTATACTTTCTTTTTAGAGACACCAATTCTATTGTTTTCCTTGTTTGACTTTAGTATTGAAACGAACAGACTTACTGTTATTTAACACTAGTTAATGCCCGCGGCTTTGCCCGCTTGAGAAATTATAGGTATACTTAAACCTTTCTCGAGAACATCTCTATCCATTGGTGGAAACAGCATGAAAATCAGTGCAGAAGTTTTTGAGTTGGTCGCGAACAGACAGACTGGCAGACAGACGCGGCAGAGGACTTTGTTTTATAACATGTAGTGACTAGAAAGACGGAAAAAAACAACCTACCAAAAAGAACGGTGAAGGGTCATTTGAGCCCTAGCTTTGTAAGTATTTTAAAAACACTGTTAAAAAAAGGCAAAAACATCGAAAAGCTCAATTTGACTTAGGGCTGTTTTTTCCAACGCCAGATAACGTTATCGGAGGAATAATTTTGAATTTTTGACAGTTCTTCCATACAAAAACTGTCAAACGTTAAATTTATTCCACGAATAAAAGTTATCTGGCGTTGGAAAAATCAGCCCTTATTCTAATGAGGTTTAACTCCAACTTATAATTTTACTTAAAATTATGACAAATAAATGGTTTCGACTGATTGCATTGTCCACTTACTGGTTTATAGGTAGGTACATAATACGTCGCAAACCTTATTAGATTTATTTTTGCAATCAGAAGAATATAATTTAGTATGTTCTCCTCTACGCACTCCTTTACGCACTGGCTTGATTGTAACTTCTTGATACAATACCCCAGCAGCCAAGTCTAATATATGAAAAAAAGTATTTTCGCTGGCCATCTTCGTCATGGTAATTTTCAGAGGCAATTTTCCTCAAAATTCCACTAGTGTGTGAGTGGAGTTAGTATTCTGCGACCACCACACACTCGCCTTCGTAGAACTCTTATTCTTATTATTATTGATGTTGCATAATAGCTGTAAACAATATAACTGTGTTTACCACTATAGAATTACATAATCTAATAAAGGAAAGAATGGAAAAGATTACCCATTGGTATCACCTGAGTTGTGACTATTCAAACAACTTGATTCGTGTGTATGTTGTGTGTGTTATTTTTCGGGATAATTTTAGTAATAAACAGTAAATTCTATCAACATCTCACCATGTTAACTTAGGTGGAAGGACGTGTGAGCATGAAAGTCCATTCCATCTTGTTAGTATGGATTGACAGCTCACTTCAAGTTCACTTCACTAAAGCTTTCACAGTGAAAGGTTTACAGATGTTTAATCACACTGCTGACTGCTGATCTGGCTTTGTATTCCACTCTAAGCAATCCTACAATGCTGTACCTTATTTAACGTGCAAATTATACATGCAAATTCATAACTCAGATTAATAAAAAATGTTTGCCTCAATTGACTAGAATTTCACTTAGTAAAACTATAAATTTCCGAAAACAATACCAACATAATATCCACCCCAAAAACATAAAAATACAAAAGAAAATCAATGTACAAATAAAAATACACAACAGCCCTTCGCAGTACAAAACTGTATATGTATTTGTTATACCCACTATAAATACAGGTCGTGGAGTATAAAAATAAAATAAATTCATCGGTTTGTTCCCGTAAGGTGTAACGGTAGCATAAAAATGCGGTTGACTTGTAATTGGGTTATGATCAGGCTGTGGTCAGTGGCGGCCCAAGGGACACTCCTTTATTGCCCTGGATATAGTTTCGGCCCGTTTCAGACGTAGAGCCTACGAGTATTTTGTGAGAATGTGCCTTAACGTCCTTTCTTTTGGCTTACGGATTCTGATGTTTTGTGACAAACAAATGTAACTTGTCTATCCTTGGATTCTAGGAAATTACTGGTTTTTGCTTTGAAGATAAGGCACGTTTTAACTTCTTTTGGTAAAATCTCTAATATCTATCTGCTCTTAAGAAATTTCGCCGAAAAAACATAATACATAACGTTCTTTCAGTAGCACCTTCAGTAAGCCTTAGCAACTAGAAAGCCTGTTATTACCCTCACGTTCCAACTCGTCAAATGCATACGGCGTTCCACAACTATTAATAACGGTTTTAATAATACCTATTACAAAACGTTTTCGTTACAATACTCGAATGTACCAAGTATAAGCTCGGACGTGTATTTTTTATCGATTTCTCATGTTGCGTTAAAAGGGCTCATTTGCTTTTATTGTATGAAATGGATGGAAGTATAATTTGCATTGAGCCTGTGGTCACGCACGCCCGGGGGGCGTTTCCTTTTTTATTGTTCGGGTTCTTAGGCTTTCGTCGTAGCTTTAATGCAGAGGGTGGTTCGACCCACCTGGATAGAGTCGCGAACGGTTAAAAGCTGTCAACTATGTATGGCTACTTTGCTTCAATGAAGGGTAGGTATTATTTTTAATTGCTTCATTTTGGAACCACTCTATTTTAGGGTACTTCGCGCAAAAACTTGTTCGGTGGATTTCATTATGAGTTTTTTGAGGGAGTCAAAGCTTAGCGTTTAATGAAGACATTTCGTTTGCTGTTTTACCCTTTCGTTTTAATTTGTGACTAAACATACACACCTAGCATTTTTGTTTAGTAAAGTATAACTAAATACGGAAACTATACAAATAAAACAAATAAGTGGCATAATTATGCTATACCAAAAAGTAGATCATTATTACATAAAGCGAATATCGTAAAAAATTAAATCTAGAAAACTCATTTTACAATAAAATGTAATAGCATACATATATGGGTTTTTATTGTTTTTTCAGCTTTTCTAGGCTTTGCCTTACTGCAACCTATTTGCAAAATACCAATTATTTACCAGGATTATTATTGAACTTTTCCGAGTTCATATAAGCGTCTACGTCCCCCGGCCAACACACCATGCCTCATTATTTGCGGATTATGGTAAGCAAAAGATTACAATATAATCTAAGATCAGTGAATCCATATTATACAGAATATCTAATAAAAGCAATAATAGATAATAACGCAGTATTAGCTACTTATTATCGAGAGAGAGCCAACTAACATGGACATCACGATTCTGTAGGAAAAAACTCGGGATAAGTATCGAAGAAAGAAGGAGGAAGAAGCCTCATTAGACGAGGATGGGGAAAAAAATATTCGTGAGAGGAAATGTCGTTATTACGCTCTCAAAGATTGCACCTTATTTATTATCTACTTTGTGACAAATGTTGGGTTAAAATTAGGAAAAAGGGTGCTCCATTTTCGTATTGTTTTCCGGAAAATGTTAATACGTATATTTAAGTTCGGCTAATCTCATCCTACTCTTCGTAGGTCTGCTGTAAGAAATTTCTTTAAAAAAATGGAATACCTTTCTGTTCTTCTCTCTTTAAAAATGTTTCCATAAAAGTTTGTAAATAAATAGATTAGCCAATCTTTATCGAAAAAAATTTTGACAGACATTGTTATTTCAGTGAGATGCGTAATGGGAGAGCAGTAGTACTAATATTTTGTTTCTAACAAGATAAATAAAATTTTATTTGGTTTTTTCTTGTGATTTTCTTGAAACCTCAAAGGAATTGGAATATTTATTATAGGTACTGTTTCGCTGTATCAACTTTTTGGTTGTTTTGCTTTTATAAGCTGGCCGCTGAATGGTTTTGGTGAGGGACTTTTATTTAAACCAGAAGCTAAGCAACGGCAACGTTGAAAAACATTAGATAATATCTAGATCGTGAGTTGAAACTAAAAATAAACTAGGTCATGTTCTAACCCGAGCACAAACTATAACACCAAAAATATGAGAACTCTTAATGAAAGTGACCCAGAGTTCAGTAGGTCAAAGACGAAGGATTCACAAATAATTTGAAAAACCGTGATAAATCCGACGGGTTTTTGATAGGAAATCATCAATGAATGACTCCTTCCGCTCTGGGTGGAGCGAAAGGGAGTGTCAGAGTATTACTGACTAAAACTCACCCGTGTCCCTCCAAATGCCCTTTGCGTTCCAGGGGCCGCAGTAACTCTTTTAAACAAATTCCGCTACCCTGGCAGGCACTGGTCCAATCCGAGTCATAGAAAGTTTTTTTTCTTTCTTAATCCCGAAAAAGGCACGTTTCATTCTTGACTTATAGGCTACGAGCACAAAACCACGGCCAAAAGCTAGTGCTGTATTTTTTTATTATTGTAGTTTACATATTGGTAGCTTGTAAGAGATTAGCCACCTGTACAGCAGTGCTATTCTGTAACAACATTTTCGTGTCTCGACAGCGGAATCCGAGGTGAGTTTCAAATTCGTATAAATATACGACCTTATGATGTGTGAAATAAAGCTCACTTTGTAAGCTTAGTCACTCAGGTGAAGTCGATATCGAAATGGTTATTTACAGAATAGACTAGCAGTAGTAATATCCTTCCAAAAATAAATGTAAAGAATGCCAAAGTTGTTCCAACCTAGGTAAAGGACCCAGGTTGGGGTAACGATACAAAAACTTATTCACTTTCACCATAGAAAAGTACCTGAGTCTAGAATATGAAAGACTAAGGCATTGTTCACACTAAACGTATTGTCCGCCGACGTCCTTCACTACGCTCAACTCGATCGCCATGACTGCTACAGTGAGATTCTGCCAGTCACTATCGTTTCATCTTGATTACTTAGATAGCTCACTTCGTGATCACTTCACCCAAGCCTTCACTTCGACATGTTTACAAAATCGATCGGCTAAAAAAAATCCTGAGTCGAAGACGCTAATGCTAAATCAATCCTTAATTAAAAAGCTATACAAACTGTAAATTATATTGAGAGAGGCTTAGTCGAGTAGACTAAAACGAAGCAACTTTGATAAGAGAAAAATTAAGAATTTTTTTGTGGTTGTTTCACTCAAATTGGTAAGGGCTTTTTCATTTCCGAGTGCCCCAGACCCTTACCTACGTATATCTACACTTCGGACTTCAATTATCAGTGGAACTAATGTGCAGTCTTTTTTGGCAGCAGTCCCAGAATTCACGGCAGGCGCCCACAGTCACCCCGCGTGAAAAATATCCTTTAAAAATCTCAGAGTTTTACAACGTGGTAGGTACGCTTCTCCCATGAAATATGTGTCCTATCTTATTAGTATTGTGAAAGTATAGTGTGGAGTCAAGTTTAAAATGCGAAAAAAGAATAAATCACAAGCATGTAACCTTTTACTATTTTTTTTCAGCACATGCTATTGTGTTATTACCTGCCATTTTTTTTTATTATTATTATAAATCTATACTAATATTATAAAGCAGAAGAGTTTGTTTGTTTGGTTGAACGCGCTAATCTCAGGAACTACTGGTCCGATATGAAAAATTCTTTCAATGTGAGATAGCCCATTTATCGAGAAAGGCTATAGGCCTTAAATCATCAAGCTAAGACAAGTAGGAGCGGAGCATTAAACGCAGACAAAGTTGCGCTGGTCATCTAGTATATAATACTAGCTGATCCGCGCAACTTCGTCTGCGTCACATTTTCCATGAATGCTCCGCTCCTATTTGTCTTAGCGTGATGATATATGGCCTATAGCCTTTCTCAAAATGGGCTATCTAACATTGAAATAAATTTTCAAATCGGACCAGTAGTTCCTGAGATTAGCGCGGTAAACCAAACAAACAAACTCTTCTGCTTTATAATATTAGTATAGATTATAATAAATGCGGAAGTTTGGATAGACGGTTGTTTGTTATTCAATTTCAATCACGCCAGAACTGAACAGATCAGGTAAAAATTTTGAACAGAGTTATAAACAACACACAGGCTACACACACAGCACACAGCACAGGGATCACTCGTGCGATGTCACTGGCAGAAGCTAGTTAATTATAAATAAAATAAACTTTAATCATTTCTGCGCTCATTAGGTGTAAAAAAACAGAGTTTTGATCATAAAAAAGAATATTTTCGAAACGAATCACAGAACTGATCTAAAGCGAGCTTTTACAAAATATCCGGGTTGGTCAAAACGATAAGCGGCTTAAATGTAAATAAAGCATTAATGCCTCAAACGTTTTGCGTTCATAAACATACCTAAAGCTTGCAATGCTTATATTCCCACGTCAGCCTAAATATCCATTAAAATATTAGGTACACAACAAAAAGATTCTGACTCATCATTAACGAAGGCGCACCTTCTTAGCCCTTAACTAAATTATGAACAAAAAATATATTTAGACGTTATTAGCCCCAAAGTAAAGCCGTACTAAGCTGATTACTGCTCGCTGACCTTTTAAATACAAGCTTAACACCGAAATCTGACCTGAACGAAAATTAATAAGGCAGATAATTATTACTTGGCATGACAAAATGACTGGGCAAAAGGAAAGAAAGTCAAATTAGGTTAAATATCCAACGACTGAAGATTTCTGATAATTGGCCTCAAACGAGTATTCAATAGCGAATGTAAATTGTCAGTTATTAGATGGAAGTAAAACAATTTTCCAATTCATAACGAGGGCATTTACTTGCCTACTAGACTGACATTTTTTTTTTAAACCAATGTAATAGGTAAATAAAATAATAATACCGGGGATTGTCCTTGGGAATACTTTCAGTGCATACAGGGATAATCGCCGGTTGGTGTCCCATTACACTTGAAATTTCTAACGGGGCCTCTGCGAGTTGGTTTCGGCCCCTCGTACGCCTACCAAAGGACCGGGTCTCCAGGGACCCGAGAAAGAAAAAAATAATAATAATAATATCCTTGGACATTTCACACGACGCCATATAGTCCCAAGCTAAGCAACCTAATGCTTGTGTTATGGTAACGAGATGGCTGATAAACTACTTATATACATTTTTTTTGTAAATACATACATATTATAGATAGAAAAACACCCAGACTCAGAACAAATACTTGTAGGTCGTACAAATATTTGTATATATCGTATAAATATTTGTATATAATATTTGTATATATCGTACAAATATTTGTACAAATATTTGTATATATATCGGGAATCGAGCCCGCGACATGCTGCGCAGCAGTCAATCGCTCAACCACTGCGCCAACCGTGTCGTCTAAATATCCTGTACCTGGTACCTGTGTTACATAATTATGTTAGTTACATGTATCGCAATGATCGGTAGGTATATTATCTTCACTACATATTGCAGCATGTCGCGGGTTCGATTCCCTCACGGAACAAATATTTGTACGACCTACAAGTATTTGTTCCGAGTCTGGGTGTTTTTCTATCTATAATATGTATGTATTTACATAAAAAAAAAATGTATATAAGTAGTTTATCAGCCATCTCGTTACCATAACACAAGCATTAGGTTGCTTAGCTTGGGACTATATGGCGTTGTGTGAAAATTCCAAGGATATTATTAGTTGCTACTACATATTGCTGTCTATCGCGTCTGTCTGTTCGCGATAAACTCAAAAACTGCTGCACCGTTTTTCATGCTGATTTCACCAATAGATAGAGTGGTTCTCGAGGGTTTTAGAATATAATTTGTCAAGCGGGCGAAGCCGCTGGCATGATTTCATTTTTAAAGCGCAAACCTCGAGAACGGGTGGACCAATTACAAGGTTTTTCTATTATTCGTTAAGGTCCGTCAAGGTTCGTAAGAAGTGAAAGCCATGGGGAAACCGTGGAAAAAGGTTGTAAAAATGTTATTTCGTAAAAGTTATATTATATTTATACTAACTGGGTATTTATTCTAACGCATCTCACGAATTTCACGCATAAAAATTCGATCAACCCGCAAGAAAATAAATAAACAATACCAAAACTCCAACTCACATATAATTCAATTTAACATTTTCCATTTCAACAGCAATCGGAGCTCAAAACAAACGCAGTAAAAGTCATTATGATGATATCGCATCGCAGATTTTTACGCTGGCAACACAGTTGGCAAGGTAAGCTTTATTATATAACGAGACAAAACCCCGATTGTTTCGCTCACAGGAATAATACGAATGTTTTAAATATCTCTCGAGGTGCTCGTGGACGTTATGTTCGTGCTGAAACGCGTCAAGGTACCAGGGGAGCATTATTTCAAAGAGTTTGTGAACAGGGTTGTAAACCACTAACGACTGCCCGACCGCGATAATGAATTCACTCTACACTCCAAACGCCACCGCACATTTGAATCTAACGAGGAGCTCAAAATATTTACGAAATATGTAGGTTGTAGGCATATTTCACTAGAAAACCACGACCGAAATGGTACCCAACAAATTAGTTTGTAAACATAATACTACACGCACTTGTGTATAGTTGTAATTATGTTCCTATGACTTGTTAACGGGCCAACATTTCGACTAAGATTCATTTCACGTAAATCCTTCTAATTAATAAGTCAATAATGTTGACATGTTATAAAACGATGATGTTATTTCAAAACTACAATTACATGATATAAGTCTAAATATCCACAGAAAATCAAATTGATCATGTGATTATACAAATACCAAAAAATACAGAAAATAATCTACATAATTATGTAAAATCACATTTCGAGTCTCTACTAATGCGCTCACCTTTGCTGAGCACTAGTAGTCGGTATCAAGCACTGATAGCAGATAATATATCATAATACAAAATATACTTAGATACAAGGATAAAAAAGAAATGTACCTATCCATCACAGTATAGTTTATTTGCCCTGTGAACCGGAATTTATCACTGCACCTCCTGCTGAGCTCATATATCATACGTAATAGATATTATAGTGACACGAACCGTTCCTCTGCGAAGAATACCTGCCCTCGTATTTTTAACGGATGTAAAAAAACTAATTAATTTACTCGAACAGACAACACCGGTTTGGTTACAGACTGGTAAGTGCAGCTAAATAACTGTTGATATTACGTAAAATGAAACGTGTTTATAAATTCCTCTTCATAAAATACCTATGGCGATGTGCAAGTTGGACTCGCACGCAAAGGGTTCCGAATGAATTGTAATTAAAAAAGTTATTAAAATCATGGAAATCTCACAATTTTCTTACATAACTTTGAAGTGATATTTGATTTACCACACAGGATATTTTGATTTATTTTTTTATTGTTCAATCTGCCCCCATCAGAATTCGGACCACTGATGTTTTTATATGGGTGCCTTTCAGCTGAATGGATCGAGTGAATTCGGAGCAAATTACCTATGACAGACATACACACTGACACACGAGTGATCCTATAACGATACTGTTTTCTCATACGGAGATTCGGAAATCGGAATACTAAACACCTAAGCATTTTAAAATTTAGTTACGTAATTTTTAGCAAGCAGCTATTCTTTATAACAGAACATTCCTTACATTGATGCTACAACGAGCATTCCATTGTAATCTGATAACAACATGAGACTACAGAGAATTCATGGGCTTTGAGGTGAATTATGACCATATACTTATGTTGTTTTTCTGTAGACATCTATAATCTTATATTCTAACTAGTAAAATATGATTCTTCAAACGGTCAGCAGTATAGATTTCTGCAGTGCGATTCTGTAAACCTTTCACCGTGATAGCTTAGTAAAGTTGACATGATGACAACCAAGATGGAATGATAGCTCACTGCTTCATGCGCAAATTTACAAGGCGAAATGTTGAAATAATAGACCGGCAGGTGACTTGAACAATGCCTTGTTAGTTTAGGTATAGGTAACTACGTCAAAATCTCAGTGCCTGACGCGGAGCTGAGATTTTATGCAACTCCATTGGTTAATATTTTCCCTCTCCTCTCCAGTGGACAGTCAGCCTTAGTAACAAGGTATACAAACCATATTTGCATGCGATCTAAACACCATTTAAATATTCTACTTTAAAGTTACATTTCACGTTCGACCGTTTAGTGGCGTTATTTTTTACTCGTATGAAGTAAAAATAACTGCTCTAAACGGTCCTAACACGATTGGTCACGTTCTGGTCTGACTTACGTGTGAACTCTTGTTTTATGAAGGTAGAGCCTTCAATCTTAGAAGGTAACGCAGAGACTTGTTTGTTGAATGCGAAAATTCCTATTTAAATGGTAACTTGAGGACCAATTTTTTGACAAAGTATTTGTAAAATTAAACCAGCTTTTTACAAGCAGTTCGCCTTTGCCCAAAAGGGGTGATTCGGTTGGACCCACCCCTTGGGTCAAGTTACGCCTCGTTGATTTTTTAACGGGAAAAAGCCATTATC
Organism: Ceramica pisi; assembly: GCA_963859965.1. Taxonomy (NCBI): domain Eukaryota; kingdom Metazoa; phylum Arthropoda; class Insecta; order Lepidoptera; family Noctuidae; genus Ceramica; species Ceramica pisi. The sequence goes on along the minus strand of OY982534.1, from coordinate 10,840,019 downwards.
ATTTCATCTTATCATAACTAATTCAAAAAATTGCTACAAAAGATGTATACGTTTTTGTGAAGGGCCCGACCCCTTCACAAAAACGTATACATCTTTTTTTTTATTTTCTTTTATTAAAATAAATTTCTTTAGGAATACACATAATGACTGTCCTGCTCAGTCTTTGTTTTGCTCGTGAGTTCAGCGCGATTCTTCAAAGAATCATATTTGAAGCAGGACAACATAGCTGACCAGCAATCAAAGGTTCCGCCTTCATTAAGTTTTCAATTTAAAGTCGTGTAGTAAATGAATTCTTAGAACACAGTTAAAAAGGGGTGCATATTTATAAGCCCTTCTTGTTTAACTTTCACAAAATTAAAAAAAAAAAAATAATTCCGGTTTAAATGAAAACTTCAATAATTTATATGACATTTTCCTTCGCTCTACTTACCTCAACGTATCAAGGTACACGTAAAATAATCTGTTATTTTTCCGATGTTTGTGCAAAAAACTGCGTTCCACGCGTCGGAAAAAAGAGGACTCGTTTTGCAATTAAAGCTCTCAGATAAACTTGTTACATTTTAAGGGGTATTAAAATTCCCGACGACTTGTGAACGACGTGACGCGGTATTTTCCGGGTACTCTTTAAAAATACCCGGAAATTTTCAACGTAAACGTGATAATGTGCGACGGTCAATTAATTAGTCTAAAACCGTACATTTTATAGGTACGTATGTCGTGATTTTTAAGCTAATTACGTTGTGTCGTATGTGGTACATTAATGGGATGCGTATTAACATAGCTGGTAGGCTGAAGCGGTACACGAGCACGTAAAATAATTTGCATGAAGCATTTTCTAGCTTTATAGCGTCGCTCACGGCATCTGTAATGACTAAGGTGGCGTTATGCGACGCCTTCGCCACTGTAATTAGAGACTCACGAATAAAAACGGCATAAAAGCTTTTAAAATTCAGTCAAGTAAGTACTCGTTCACCCTTCGGTCTTTGTGAGGGAGAAAAACTAGTGGTACTCAGTGGAAGGAAATGGTGGTCGACTTTTTACTTCTTGTTCTGAAATGATGCATCATTAGTGCAGGAGTTCAATTCCAAATTCACGAAAAGCGATACTTACACGTCTGTTATTTTTTGGTTGAAAAAAATATGTTAAGTCGTATTCGGGCTAAGAAATGTTCTTTGTAATTAGTAAAGGCTTTTGTAATGGTAAGTAAAGCGGCACTTCATTCGAAAATATATATTTTCATCTCTATGCCTACAAAAAATGTTAACATTAAGAACGAAAAAATCCTTTCAATTCATACTTATATTACAAATGCGAAAGCAATATTGTCTGTTTCGTACCTCGTCTCGTCTTAACAGCTGTAAAGGATGATTTTAAACTAAATTAGAAACTTGGATACTTTTAATCTCGAGAGTCTGTTCCCTTGGGTTAAATTCCGACCGAAGCCATAGACAAAAACTAGTATATGTTAGACCCAGTCCCAGAAAATATTCAGGCATAACGTTTCACATTCTGAAACGCTATCCTAAGTAACGTTAGTGACCCACAGGTTAAGACTCAACTGAGGGTGACTGGGTAACAAAATGGTGCTTGCATATGGCCTAGAACACAGAACCTTGTGACCTATTTGTACTATCCGGCAGTTCAGGCCGAAATGGTATGGCCGTTTGCTCGGAATGTACGATATATCGCATCGTAATTACTGAACTGTTCACTGGACTAGAGTAAAATAGCGGGTTTCATTTAGAGGTCATCAGTTCATAGTTTTTAGAGAAAATGAAGGAAGTACGGAGAAGGACACTTTGACCTCGCGAGTTTGTTTCGGTGTTTCATCTCAGGGTAGTCAAATAGGAAACATCGGCGAAATTTAGGTAAAATTGACAAAAAAGTTTGACGGGTAAACGTGTTATTTTGAGCCGTTTCAATGCCACATGTCGATTGTTCACGATCATTCTGTCACAATTTGTCAAAAAAGGCTCAATTTCCTTACATTTTTGATAGATTGCGACTGAAATACGAATGCAAACGCTGCTTAAAAATATTACAATTGGCTCTTCATGTTTGTCATAACTAACCCTGACATTTATTTTATTATAAACTAGCTATCCCCCGCGACTTCATGACATTAACACACTTAACAAAAAAATAATAAGCGAAATCGTTCTCACGTGATGCAATGACCAATGAAATAGGGATTCATTTTTATATAAATCGATAGCGTGTTCCTCCATCAGATAGTTAACGTTTACATTTTCATGAAAACATCAAATAAATGTTATTATAAGAAAACGAAAATATTTACTGGCTAAGTAGGTACTTACCTAAGTATACTACGTATTTTCCAGTAGGCCCCGCACAAAGGCCGATCTTCTTGTGAAAGCACTAGGGGATCCTTTTGGTACACTCCTAGTATAATTCTCGGAAACCGTTCTACTTCATTATGAAAAACAATTTCTTTGAAAAACAACCATTTCCATTATTTAAGACCAACCTGACACTTCAAATCTTCGTCAAAAATTAAGTCTCATCTTTATTCTTTCACTACGTCATGCCCGCATCATTCATCCGCGTAGATGTCGGAGATTGAAATAAACGTAAATATTGTAGAAGTAGTTCCATCTCCCGTTTCCCCTCTCGGACAAAACCATTGTGTAAGCATTAAACAGGTTTATCCTTTTAAAACAGACAATTAGAACGGAAAACAACTATCAACTCCCTTGCCTTCCAGTAACAGAGCACAAAGCATTGAAAAGAGGTATTTACGAACTAATAATGAGTAAAATTGTTTCTGCAGATGACTACCCGTTAGCGACAGTCGACAGTACACAGGACAGACACGGATCAGCAAATATCCGGCCCGAATGGCGTTTATGACAGAGCTCGTTTTCCGGGTTATTTCAAACGAGATTCTTACCTTTTCTACAAAAGATTTGCCTTCCACCACTCCTCGTAAAGTCCACTGGTCGTACACTTAAAAGGCTTTTCAAACGTTGTTTGTGGCTTTTCAACTGCCTAATTTATCTTTTCAGGATTTTTATTCGAAAGATGTAGGCACAACAAAGTTAAGAACATGAAAACCTGTTTTATGAAATAAATAATTATATGAATATTCCTGCGGGTTCGAGCTATAAATGGAACAAAAATTCGCCGTCTATTCGTAAAAATCAGTACATTGAAAGTTATCTGACAATACGCTCGTCAATTGTTTAAAATATTGGTTTCATGATATTAATTTTCAGTTCCGAATGTGAAGCTTATTAACTATCAATAGATATCTGAAACCTTTGATGGCTCTTTATTCATTAGTACTATTTGGGAGACGATTGTGCTATGCAAAATTGCAAGAAAGCTAAACATTCACTGTCCCTGTCCAGAAGGGGTAAGACATCACAATGGTAGTTTGACATTCAAACACCATTGTTTCCCCAATAAGCCGTGAAGAGACATGGAGCCCGAGGCTACAGGCCACACGTAGGTACCCTCACACGCCCCACAAAGGTCAACGAACACACCACCCACTCCACCACTTCCGACTAACATATTCTTAAAACATACACACATCAGTAGTACCCGGCGTTTCTTTGACAATGATGTAACGTTTCCCAGCGCCAGCAATATGGGCTGTTATACTAAATTACTTCATAAGGCTGAGTTGACTTCGAAAAACGAGAGTTCACGGAGGTAAGGATCATAAATATCGGTCTATTGTTTTACCCGCAAAGCGAACACTTCTTTTTATTATTTGACCCTTTTGTGGGTTAGTAATAAAATGCGGTCGAAAGTGGTAAATAATAATCTGGTTTGCGTCGCTCCGCTGAGCCCAACCCGCGGGACCAATAAATTGTTGTAAGAGAACAATATGTACTCATTTTGATATTTCGTATTGATTAAAATAAAAGCATTTCAGGATGTTGAGGTTGGTTTTAATTCTCGTGAGGCCAAATGGTAATTAGAACAAATGTGTATCATAATGAAGCGAACAAAATTCAGAACAAAACACACATATTATAACACTCAGGGAAGGCTAATACGTATGTAAAAATGGACCCGTGAGACAGTAGAATATAAAATAATGTCCTCCAGATATTACATAGGGAGTAATACTTTTAAATGGCCCGATATATATTTTATTCTCGTCTGCCAATAAAATGAGAAAGGATACGTGGGTTACTTTCAATTATTCCTGGATTTATCACTTATAAACGTTACGCACTTGGCCTTTTCAGCGCCTAATTTGGTCACGTTTAGGTACTCGTATTTCAATGACAGGCAAGAGCTGTGTAATTCAATACGAACAGTTGGAGCTTTCACTGCTTTCAGTAACGCAAATTAAACAATAGCCTTTAATAATATTACAACAGTAACAGTAAATGGGCTCTTAGAAGTCTGACTCTCAAAAACTTAATACTCTTATTAAATTGACGAACAATTGGGTATTTAAACGTAGCAAATTGTCAGATTTCGGGATTATATTTTGGACAAAACAGAATAATGGTTCGAGAGGACTAACGACAACGTGACCCCAATTATTTTTATAACAATGGCTGTTTTGTACACTGGATTCCACGGCCTACCAGAAATTTGCATGACATTGCCTAACACCAAACGCGATTTGTTTATGTGAATGATCAAGTGAATTTTAGCGTTTGGTTTTATTAATTTTATGTATGGATATTTTCTGCTCACTGGACCCTCAAGAACCACCAGAGTGCAGGTGTCAAACCTGATTACAGGCAGTACCTAATTGAAAATACGGTTAAGGAAATTAATTATTGATCTGATATTTTATAAGGCCCTTAGTGTCACGATTAAATAGTTTTGTAAAATACTGACGACGCAGCAAGACCTTATTTGTTCGAAAAGAAATAAAAAGGCCAGTTTTAGTTAGAGAGATTTATAAATCGTTGGTAACTTTATCTATAGCGCGAGTAAGTTATGGGGCTTAAGGTCAAACTAATGTCGATTTTTTCCCCATTTAAATAGCGAATAATGTTCAGTAACCGTGGAATGGCTTAGAGCGGCCGTATCTGTGCTCACTACATAAATCAAATATAAATAAAGGACCTCATAAGCTGTCAACGTAATGCCATTCAAGCCAGGCCTGGGTGCGTAATATCGCCGAATAAATCATGTTCAGCTAAAATATGCCTCAATACCCACTGTTGAATATGAAATCACTTTCGACCATTTAGTTTGGAAATACCTAATTCAGAAAAATGAAAAGGTAATGTAAGTAAATATGAAATATTTTTAGGCTTATGTGCTCTTTTGAGTATTCTTACGTGTCATATTTTTTTCATAAAGCGATTTTCGTTTTAAATGTTTGTAAAATCGCCTACGTGAAACGATCAGAAGTTTCAATGTTTTCTGCTACGTTTTATGCGACAATAGGTTGCAACCACACCATAGAAATGATTTGAATGGTTTCATAACGCTGTGCAGTTAGTATTACTTTCCGAACTGATAGAACACCATGTCTATCATAATCACATTTAAAACCAAAGAATATAAATTCCACGTTTTTCATACCTGGGTTGTTATAATAGAGTTAAATGTTTAATATTAACAGTACAAAGACTTCTTTTAAATAAGTAAAATATAAGACAAAACTTTTCCTTAAAGATATTTCAGACAGTTTAAAACAGGTCATGATGCGAATTATCGATCCAAATGGATTTTAAAGATTAAACCAACAGGCACGCTATAATCATTTTCAATTCTAACTTATTTCAAATTTTCAATCCGATGTCAAGTTTAATTGTATAGACTGTATGTCATATCAATTTATTACATACACTACACTTACAATTAATTAACAAATATACTAAACTAACAAAAGACTATGTCAAATTAATAAAATTAACAAACATTATTATTATTGCATATTTACTATTATAATTACCCAACCTTTTCCATGACAAAATATCATCGAAAACTAAAATCCAACACAGCACAAAGTATACTCGTACAATTTTAAATTTATCCCCTCGCAGTTAACGTACAAGGAAAACATGGCACGTCGAAGGATAAATAAAAATGATAAATTCTCAACGCGTGTTATGACCCCTAGCAGCCGTATATAGGGTACTGCCGTATATAGGGCTCTGTCTGTCACTATGGGGATATAGATAGAGTGCCGGGACGACAGCTTGGGTATAAATCTGTGTTTGCCTTTAAGTTTGATGATGTCTTGTTGTTGAATAAAGGACGTTGTTTATCAAATAATGTACAGTCAACAAAGAGATGCAGCTTTGGTATGCGGACAGCTAACTTGAAACTACTTTTAAACAATGTTGTGAGTGTGCTGAATAAAGAATGATTGTAAACCACACTCGTAAGTATGTCATTAGCATAACAAATTATAATGCACACATGAGAAATGAATATTGGCAGTACAGTAGAGAAATTAATATTTTTGACTGTATATCAAATAGCGTTGTTCATCATCTGCCTAGCCTTTTCCCAACTATATTGGGGTCGGCTTCCAGTCAAATCGGATTCAGCTGAATACCAGTATTTTACGTGGAGCGGCTGCCTACCAGACCTCCACTACCCATTAACTGGGTAACACGGTACTCCTTGGCAAGACTAGTGTCTGAGATTTTCTGGCTTCTGACTATCCGTAACGACTACCAAAGATCTCCAAATGACAGCCGGGACCAACAGCTTAACGTACTTTCTGAGGCACGGAGGAAACTCGGTATGTTTGGTGGTCACCCATCCACAGACCAACCTCGGCAAGCGTTGCTTAACCTTGAAGATTGACCTGTGCGGCTGTTTATATTTAGCCACGAGCCCCAAATAGCGTTGTTCACTGTACACATAATCTTAGCACATACAGATAAGAAGTAGGGACAGAATAAAAGGTAGACAGATGACGTTTATTTGTAAAGAAATCTCTTCCAGCAGTATTTATCATAACTTATTTCTGACAGCTAAAAGTTTTTAGTTAGTTTTTAAACACACTATGGCAAAGGTACGTGACCAAACATCGGCATTACTACACCTACAATGCTATTTAAATTACTGACGACACAATAAATTCTGAAATTACGTTGCTTTATATCGTACAACTGGATTTCGGTCGGCCGTAAGTTCAGCGGAAATTCGGTGGCAACGTATTCTGTCGAGCACACATTATACGCGACCAAAGACGGTATGATTACCGACGAAGATCTGGGGCGGAGAGCAGTGGATGTGGATGGCACCTATTCCCGTGCACCGCGTGCCCTCCCGTTGTGTCTATTTTGCCTCTGTCTGAACACGACGCACGTGCTTTGTTGTACCATATTTGATTCAGAAAAAGTCGTTGAGTCGCGACCGTGTTTATGGATCAATCATCTGTCTGTCTCAATGAGCGTCGTCTGTCCGTCGGATTAGAAAACACGACACGACGCCACGACAGTACTCGAAACACTGAATACACAAATAGGTGCGCAACTGAATTTCTGCCGCGTAAGTTCGGCACTTATAGTGACTTCGGTCGCGTACCTTTGGTATCGTGTGTTGAGACACTTCGATTTAACATCAAATCAGTCGGATCAGAAACCTCGGAGAAATCGGTTTACATACATAAAACCAGACGTACTGCAACTTACCATTCTTTCTTTGTTGCTATTCATAAGATCCTTTTCCTGACAATAACATACACAGTAAAAAAATAATTAGTGAAATCGGTCCAGCCGTTCACGCGTCATGAAAAAATAGGCAATCACTTTTATATATACACCATATTACTACACACTTAAGCAAACGCTTCTATAGCTTTTAATAATCAAATCCTACAAAGGAAGTAGTACTTAAAAGGATTCTTTACAACGATATTTGTTATTTCATTAAATTAACCTATGCAGTATGAAAGGGTCTTAGTGCAATTAAAATGAAAAATCTATGAAATGCTATTTGAATATCATTTGTCTTTCGTTGCCAATTCGTATAATCTTCTTCTTCTTATTATATAAAAATGAATTGCTGTTTGTTAGTCTCGCTAAAACTCGAGAATGGCTGGACCGAGTTGAATAATTCTTTTTCGTTTAGGTCACCAGAATACAGGGAAGCTTTAAAGCAAAAAAACAGCAACCGACATCCAAATAAATAAAAAAAAACAATGCAAAGTTAAAAATAACTTTAATTTCAGAAGTCGGTGTTATTGTTAGTTTGTATTTTTTTGGAAGTCGGTTGTTTTTTTTTAAAGTTTTTTCTTTTTCACTTTTTAGGGGAACCTAACAACACCACTGCAAAATCGCAGAAAAGCAAAATACGCAATTTCGATTACTTGGATGACAAAAAAACCATCATCCAATTAGTAAACGAATTCCAGCTATTTCGATTTAAAATAAGTTTAGATTTTAAATCGAAATAGCTGGAATAATCGTAACCGATTTTGATGAAATTTAAATGGAACCAATCTGCAAGTATATCCTTTCAGATAAAACAAGATTTTTTTAAATCGGTTCATTTGACGGAGTTATGAGGTAACGAAAAAGAAATACAACCGAATTGAGAACCTCCTTTTTGGGAAGTCGGTTAAAAAATGGGTAGTTAGGGTAGCCGTTTGATGGGAGCGAAACCGCGGGTGACAGCTACTGTTCAATAAAGTGGCATGCATATGGGGTGATTTACGTCAAGTTTATTTGAAAATAATTGATATGATTTTTTTTTATGTGTCCATAACAAAAAATGCTTATTTGTTCTGAACATCCGGTCGAAGTTTATGTATGTATATCGTCCGGAACACGGTGTATAGATAAATTCGTCGTACTCATAAATCATGTAAATAATTTACACTGTTTTTTTTTGCCCTTGAAATATTCTATTTTATTTTTTTCTGTTTATTCTTAGTTTAAAGGTGTCATTAGTTGGAAATATTTGTAGATATACCGACAGTCAGCGTCATCTGTTGTGTTTCCAACTCCATTATGAATGAGTAATGTGTCTCTGAATAATAAATGTGGTTTGTTGTTTATAATACTGAAAATTGATTAGTGCGTGACCTGTTTAAATGTATGTCTGTATATGCATTGATTGGTTTCCTTCCTTACAACTTTAGCCAATTAACACTTAACTAAACTATATCCAGAGATCTATTTCAGTGTTTTGTTTTTTAATAATTTATGAAAAGAGCAAATTTGTATTACCGATGACATACAATAGGCTAGATTCCATCATCCACAAATTGCAAAACTATTTAGTCTGTCAGTTAGAGTATTGAAAAATAATGGTCACATATTGTTTGTTTTTGTAAATCAATGAATATTTACAAAGATAAAACGCATCAAAACTCGCGAGTGGCTCGTGGCTCGTGACGTCACGACTCAGTAAAAATTATGCGAAGGTGTGACGTATTGAGAATTTTAAAAGCGTCGCAACTGCGTCAATTTTGGTTGCCGTAACAAAAGAAAAAACACGGATCAAATATTTTTTGATAATCTAACTGACGGACTAATTAGATTTTTTCAGGACCATTCAATCCAAAGCATAATAATAATTAGTAATTATACAATTCACATGCAGTTTTGAATAGCCAAGGTGTTGGTCAGTCCGAAATATAAAGCTTTGATGAGTACCTAAACAAAACCTCAAGAAGCAAATGAACAACTGTTTTCAAATCAGGAATAAATAAGATAAATAAACTTTTTACAAAAAATACAACAGACTTCCAAAAAATAAATATTCTACAAAGTAAAAAATAACTTTAATTTCGGAAGTCGGTGTCAAAATACAAAGAAACTAAAAAAAAAGAAAAACTTCCGAAATTAAAGTTATTTTTTACTTTCTAGTGTTTTTATTTTTGGAAGTCAGTCGTATTTTTTTGTAAAAAGTTTTTTATTTTTTGTTTTTAGTGGTACCCCACACCTAACAACACCACTGCAATATCGCAGAAAAGCAAAATACGCAATTTCGATTACTTGAATGACATAAAACCATCATCCAAGTAGACGAATTCCAGCTATTTCGATTTAAAATCCAAAGTTCGTAACCGATTTTGATAAAATGTTTTTCTTTCAGATAAAACAAGATTTTTTCAAATCGGTTCATAATTGTCGGAGTTATGAGGTAACAAACACAAAAAAAACATACAACCGAATTGAGAACCTCCTCCTTTTTGGGAAGTCGGTTAAAAATACAATGAATAAATGCAACGGTAAAATCTTTCAAATTCACATATTCTCTTCTTCCCCTGTTTACTTAAAAATATTAGAAATGTGTATCATCGCTTTTTTTGAGGAGTTCGTAGCTACAATATAACGAGTCGATTTTCAAGATTAAACAACGTTTGCCGAGATCGGACTGTGGATGGGTGATCATCTTAACATACCGAATATAGGTTTGTGGAGATCTAGTAGGTAGCCGCTCTACGGAAAATACTGGCATTGAACTGAATCTGGTTTGACTGGGAGCTGTTCCCAATATAGTTGGGAAAAGGCTACGCAGATAATGATTAGGTATGTTTGTCATCGCTTTTCGTAGCAATCACAGCCAAGTTTTAAAAGGAGTATTCGTCGTGAATTTAGAATTTCAAATCTGTAGTTTTTACAATTCAAAATACCTAAAACTCGTATATTTTATTAATTTAAAACTGTTTAAACTGTCATATTAATTTTTTTTTTTCGCAAGCACTATTTTGACAAATAAAAAGTTGCGCGTACGTCGTCGTACACGTTTAAGAAGCGAAACATCGAAATTATAGAAACGTGATTCAGGCCATAAAAGATGGATCGATAGTGAATATGAAAGAAAAGGAAGTTAGTGATAGTGTGGAGGCTAACGGGACAGACTGGAACAAAAAACGTAATGCGCCGACCCCAAGTAACATTTTTATTTTTATAATTAAGCGAGAGCTACCTGTATATTTTTCCCTGTCATATAACGAACTATGGATGCACGTGTGGCTCTATCTTGAAATTTCACTATCAATTTATGTCCAATTTGAAAAAAATCACTTCAAACATGCAGCGACGTGATTAGGCCCAAAACCAATGGCAATTATGAATCTAGAATAAGGAACCTCTTTACCAATTATTATCATCCTTAATTTCTTCTGCAATAGGTAGGTACACCACATGGCACACTATGCATACTCGACATAAACTGTTGAAGAGACAGTACGATTACGTGGAGTCAGTCCGCATTCCCTCCAGTCGTACGTGAGTTACCGGCTCTTATAGCCTACAGCTTAACTAACTAGTCTTTGTGTTGGGTAAGGAGTGAGAGGAAATGGAGCGCTCACTACCGAGTGGATCGCCATCTCTCTGCTTTTCTACACTAATATTATAAAGAGGAAAGATTTGTTTGTTTGTTTGTTTGAATTGAATAGGCTCCGAAACTGCTGGACCGATTTTTAAAAATTCTTTCAGTGTTAGATAGCCCATTTATCGAGGTAGGTTATAGGCTATATATCATCACGCTAAGACAAATAGGAGCGGAGCAGTAATGGAAAATGTGACGCAGACGAAGTTGCGCGGGTCAGCTAGTTTTTGATAAAAACGCGTTAATAATATGAGCCGTGAATACAATTATTATTTTCACTTTACTGAAATCAGCTAGTAAGAAAACAATTATCATACTCATTACGTAATATAATTGGCATTAGCACTTCGATTCTAAACATGGGCTTTATCAAGTTACCTTTTTTATAATAGATTCTCTGCTTTCTGCATTCAGTCTGACCTCCTTATTGTGCGTCTTTTTCTCATCTCAACACAGCTTCACCTATCAACTTGTCAGCCTATAGCCTTCCTCGATAAATGGGCTATCTAACACTGAAAGTTTTTTTCAATTCCGACCAGTAGTTCCCGAGATTAGCGCGTTCAACCAAACAAACAAACAAACTCTTCTGCTTTATAATATTATAATAATAGTATAGATATACTTTTTCGATAGCTCTCTGAGTTGCTAGTTACTCCACTCTCGTATCTCTCTTGCAGTTCAGCTGAGATTTACATAGGTATGTATCCACCATTATACAGCCTCAATAGGCTAGTGTTTCACGATTTCGAGGAACCATGATTTAAGCCGTTAATTACAAGTTGGTTGTATACCTCAATACGTCTGAAATGTTGTGTGTGTTGTTTTACCTACTAATTAATTATACATCAGTTAATTATTTGTAAAAATCTAACTATATGATTAGTTTAACTACAAATCTAACTATAAGAGAATATCATAAACAGTTTCGCAATTGAAATTCTCTTTAGAAAAATTAAATTAGGGACCCAAAAGTTTTTTGGCGGAAACTGTATTTTTGCCGGTATTTAAATTAAACCAATGGAACGATTTTTTTTTTGGAGTAGCTCGTTGCATAATATAACAGCCGCACGGGTCGATATTCAAGGTTAAGCAACACTTGCCGAAGTCAGACTGTGGATGGGTGACCATCTTAACATGTCGAGATTCCTACATGCCTCGGAAAGCACGTTAATCCGTTGGTCCCGGCTGTCATTTAGTAGATCTTTGGCCGTTGTTACTTCTTGCCACGAAATACCTTATTATCCCATGAATGGGTTTTGGAGGTCTCCAATACTGCTAGCGATATCGCTAGCAGTACCAACATTATAATATATTATAATATTATAATATTATAAATGCGAAAGTTTGTGAGTATGTATGGATGTTTGTTACTCTTTTACGCAAATACTACTGAACCGATTACGATGAAATTTTGTATGTAGGTAGCTGAGACCCAGAATAACACATAGGCTACTTTTTATCCCGGAGTTCCCGAGGGATCGGGATTTACACGGGAATAACGAGAATTTATACGCGGATGAAGTCGCGGGCGGCCTCTGGTAATTAATAAAAAAAATTAGTAATTAATAAATAATAATAAGTAAATTAATACAATTTTAGTACATTTTTATGAATTGGTAAACTTTGCCTTAAAATCATATTTCATTACCCTAAGGCACTTGTCTCACCGCCGGCGAAGAAGCGATTAGCTGTGTAAACGAGACACATACATTATTTTATAGTCGATAGTTGGCTGTTTATACTGCCGGTGAGCAGCTCTTACCTCTTGTTGATTGCAGCGACAAGAGCTATCAAAGATTGTACTCGCTCAGCAACACCCGCTCGGCGATGCTAGCTTGGCGGTCAGAACTCACCAACCAGCGGTAATTTCTAACTATACTGCAGGCCGGTACGCGTAAAAGCCCGTCGCACAAAAGCACTCCCTTAAAGCCGAGCGTCAAAATTGTCAATACTTTTCATTCGCTACTCGCTGATCGCCGGCGGTGAGACAAGTGCTTTAGGTCAACTGGTAGAAAATGCCTATGGCATGAAGTCCGCCTTGTTCAGTGTTCTTGTATCAATATCTTATCTTAATATATATAAATCACGTGTCACGTTGTTTGTCCGCGATGGACTCCTAAACTACTTAACCGATTTTAATCGAATTTGCACACCGTGTGCAGTTTGATCCAACTTGAAAGATAGGGTAGCTTACATCTCAATTTATAGTCGCAATAATATTTAAGAGCTGAGCATTAATGGAAAATGTGACGCAGACGAAATTGCGCGGGTCAGCTAGTATATGCATATAACTAGCATATATAGCTAGTATATGTATTATTCTATAACCCTTCTCGAACCATTGGCGAAGTAGATATCACAATATCGCACAAACGTTTTCCTATGAAGGTATCAAGTACCATAGTAACACCCTATCGACTTAAAGTAATTTCCTTTATTTCCATTTTTTATTCTTAAATCAATACCGAATGCCTCTTATTACAGTTATTGTGGACTGTAGCATTATAGTGCCCTGCGTGCCTGCCTGCACGCATGTTGTAAAGTGGGTGCATATGTTATTTCCTCCGCCTTTTACGTGTGTCTGTGTGTGTAAGATGGTGATACAGTGTGTGTGCTCAATCACCATGAATACAAAATGATTACTTAAGTGAGGGGGAGCTCCAATGAAATTCTTGTATCGGAAAAAAGGACACATATAGGTATCCTAATTTTATATTATAGATTCGAAACTGAGTTTGTTTATTGCTTCTCCGATTTGTATAAAACCAGGCACACGAGTAGATCATTTCCTGGAATTAGACTTTGGACTTCATCCCGGTAGTATACTCTGTTGGTATAATTTTCTTCTTTCACGCAGGTGAAGCCGCTGGAAGAAGCTAGTTTCCTAGCTATATATTTGAAATACAGTAGGGATCTATTTTATAAACGTTGCTCTTGTTCAGGGTTATCAATTAAGAATAATGGTCCAGAAAATCGGTTGAAGGCACTAATTTGATGTTGCATTTGAAATTTGTAGCGCAATAATTGTGCTGTGTAAAAAATATGTACTTTATTAACAAACCACATAAAGTTTTTCGTTAACCTTTGATTACTCCAGACTTGCAACGCAAAGGGTATTTGGAGGAAATCGGTTGGGTTTTAATCAGTAAGAGTTTATTGTCACTCCCTTTCGCACTGCTCAGAGTGGGAGGAGTCATTCGACAATTTTCCAAACAAAAAAAAAAAAACCGGCCAAGTGCGAGTCGGTCTCGCGCGCCGAGGGTTCCGTACAAACCTGTAGGTATATATTATAAGCAAAAACTGCGGTTTACGATTTATGACGTATTAAAAAAAAACTACTTACTAACTCTCGTTCAATCCAATTTTATTGGGGTTGATGAAAAAAATTTTTGAGTTTCAGTTCTAAGTATGGGGAACTCCCAAAATTTATTGTTTTTTTTTTCTATTTTTGTGTGAGTTCTTATAGGTTCGGAAAAAAAGTAGCTGTGACATACGGACGGACAGACAGACATGACGAATCCATAAGGGTTCCCTTGTTTGCTATTTGGCTACGGAACCCTAAAACCACAAAAAAGCAGTAAGGAACGAGTCTAAATCGTCACGCCAGAGTTTCTTAGAACTGCCTCAGTTCCGATGCCCTGGCAAGTACTGCGTGTAGATCTTCTACGGAACGTACCTATCTTTGATCAACTGTCAAATTAGCTACCATCAGTAGCTGAAACGTCATGTTTTCGTTTCAATCACTAGGAATTTTAAACTTTACTTGTGTCCCATCATTGAGAGGGCTTTGCACTTACTAAAGATAGGCAGAGCCATAGAAAAGAACTAAACAGCGTTAAGCTTAGGTAAGTTAAGATAACTGCAAAGTACTTTTTACGATTTAATATTACCGACATCTTAATAAAACAGGGTTTCCTGTCGGATATCAAAAAGATTTTTATTACGACATTTTTCAAAAGCATTCCCTCATATTTGTGTTTTGTGATGACGTCATCATGCAGTTTACCTTTGCCTCTGTTCTTTTGAGGTGCGGAATATGGGACATAGTGGAAAACCTGCAGTTTTTCAATTTACCCCGCGGTTTTAGAAATGTATCGCGGTACTACAGCGGCCTATCAACAATTTTGAGAACCGGCTCGAATTCGGAGTGTGACTAGATTAAAGCCAATATTCCCTAAATAAATCCGGAGCCAAATGTTTTTTGATTGAATTACTTTTCAAATTAATGGAAGGCTATCTTAGTTTGAGCTATATTTTCTGGACGTTGGTAAGGGTCCCAGGGCATGGTGCGGAGCAATTCTCAATTTCTTTCTTTTACTAACAAGTATAACAGATTGAAACGTGGCTTTACGTCTTTTACACCACACATAATTGGGCTCTTTAAAATTCATGACATAATTGGAGCAAGCCGTGGTAGTTAACCACTTTTAAACTTCAGTGTGAAAATGGCGGCAATTAATGTCAAGGCTAAATTAGATTTTTATACCTACTTCACGTCAGTAGCAAATAAATGAATGGATTTTATTTTTATTTCGCTTGTGTCTCACTGCTAGACAAAAGCATCCTGCAAATCTCTCCAAGAACTGTTTTCCGGCAGCATCTCGAGCCAGATCTCACGACCAGTCAACCTGGAGTAGTCCAGGTTGAGTTCCCTACTCGTGAACAACGAGAGTGAGGTTAAACTGAGATTTTGTGAAGAACATGTTAATACAAGGACTCGAAAGTGTTACATGAATTTGCAAGAAAACCTACGCGTTAACAATGCTTGAGCGCTTTCACTGCACAATGCTTCACCACATAGGTACACAAAAACACATCGAAGCATGAAAAATAATATCCAAAAAACAAAACTCAAGTGTCGAATCAGTCGAGCACAATACGCAAGGCCAAAAAATCTCATTTACCTGGCACTCGCTGATAAAAAGGTTGAACATTAATTACATTACCATCACCGACGCCCCAGGTGCGACCAGGGGCGAAACACCCTGTTTTATTAGCCCTCGTGTTATACTCAACTCGTTTGTCAACGTAATTAATGCTGTACCTATGTTAATATGTATTGTTTATAATAATTTTTGCCAAGAATATTCGGCTGAGCTTCAGCTATTTCAAAAACTTTTTCGTACTCAAAACAAAAGCTTGTAAGTAAATAGACAGGTGGAATTAATTTACAAGGTAGTGAAGAAATAAAATAATCGTTTATTCTTCACAAACAGATTTCATACTAAGTACGCACATATTCATGATACAACTCTGGCAAACAAAGTTTCTCAAACTTAAATTAGAGAAGGTTCTCGGCAATCCTAATTACCACATGTTTATTGAAACATCTACCGAAACGTTCCTATTCCTTTACCCACAGGCAATTAATAGTGGAGCGCCTATATTCTTAACCTTCTTGTTTAAATGCATTATGAAGGAGTCAGACACCTAGTCCGTAATATCCTGTACGTGATAAGTACTTGTTCACTACGTCGGGGCTACAGACACGTCCCCTAACTTGTCAGACATTGCCCTGCCAACACGATAATCTCATTGTATACACAACCCAACTACCAATGTACCGTTGACCAGCCTAGTTCTTAACAGAAGCAAACTCCAGTACCTGATATAAGGAGTGTCTAAAATATAAATGGCAGATTTATTCTTCGAATCAGAATAGTATTGCCCAAATAACAAAGATCATCAAATGAAACATCAAAAACACAATAAAATGCGGGCAAACGTTGCGATCGCATTTTGCCAGTGATAACGCATAGGCAGATATATTGTTGAGTTACGCTCAATACTATTTACTCGGCGATATTCTCCCTTGTGAAAATCTCTTAGATGCGATCATAAATCGCTTCGGTTGACATAATAGCGTAAAGGGAGCGGCCTGGATTTATGCATGTTTGATTTAGAGGGAGGTGAATGTTGTCATTTTAACCGACGTTCCCACTAAAAATATGGTGCGTTTATTTTCACGAATATCATTCTCAAAGGAGAAAGGTACACGCCGTTTTTGCACTGTTTAAATAAGTAGGTACATGAATTTTCATGAACCGCATACGTAATAAGGCGCTTTATAAAAGTAGAGAACATAATGCGTGTGTTCGGGACCGCTCTCCACTCCAAAGTCGAACGTTCCAAAATTGGTCTTCTAACAATTTATGAATTATCCTTTGCATGCTTACCTCGCCAGATATCGTAAACTTCGTTTCTTATGCGCGTTTTCGTTTTATGATTTATTGTTAGGGCTCATTTTGATGATTGAATAATAAAAACTGCTCGGTCGGGTACCATATTTACATTTGACTTTCATTTACCACGTGAATTTTAATAAGATTTCTAATAAAAGCAAAATATTTTTCACAACGATGATAAATTCGTTAGATAAAAATTGAACGGAGCACTTTTTATTTAGAATTTATCAGATAACATCTCAGTGGGAATTTATTTAACCTGACGACTGCAAAGGAGGGCTGACTATTAAATTTATTTGAGAGCCGGTCTTCGTTTATTGTGATTCGGATTGGAATTGGAATATCCAGACAGAACAGATTAACAATTTTCGAATTCTAAGGACAGCCTGTGTTCTAAATTCAAGACACGATTCAAATTAAGTGATAAAGCGTTGGGAGTACGCCGCCTGTGCCCGGTTGTCACCCGGTAATACCCAAAGAAGCGACGTGCCCCTTGCCCCATTACGACGAGCTGCATTGCAACAATTTGGACGAGGAAATTTTCAAAGTGTATCAACAAATGAAGTGGTAATTATTTCTAAATCAACTCCTAAATATACACAGACAGTACATTAAAGTGTTCGCTGTAATGTTTGATTAGGAGCTGAGATGCCGTGACCGTGAATCTGGTAGGCGGAGCAATTTGCGGGTTAATGTTGCTCTGGAATTATGACAGACGGTATCGTAACATTTGATCTACTATTGCGAGAATCGTAACTACCTTGTTCTTTCGAATACGTAACATTTAACTGCATGAAATGATTCTTAGAAAGAAAATTGTAAGGATCTTAAAGCACGAATTATAAATTGAAAACTTTCTGTAATCCAGAAAGAACTCAAACAATTCAACACAACCAACCCAGATATATACCCAAACATCAAACAACACAACCAACTATTATAAACTGACACATATTCTCAATCCAAGCCATATATTATATTATAGCCTGAACAAAGCCAAGAACATCTCAATACATCTAACTGTTTAATAACAAGAGATGATCGAATAATCAGATCACGTATTGAACACCAAATTCATAATCGGCGATTGAACGCAACCCCAAGGAATTTGTAAGGGATAACGCGAAAACTGAAGGTGTTTATGATTTTATGATCCTACTCCATTCTGGAATAAGGCCGTACAATAACGATAAAGTGTTACGACCTATCCGATGAGGAGGAAAAAATGTCGTACAACTCTCGTTTGCGGAGGGCCTAATGATATTTTACTTTAATAAGAACATGTGGGCTTGACGTTAGTCTTTAATATGGGAAAATAAGCCGTTGTCCGGAAATGAAGTGGTTTTCTTGTAGATAATGTACATATTTAAATGAAAGAGTGAGATAAGATGTTGAAACGCATTAACTTTCACTCTTATATGTTATCTAATATTATGGTTGTTACTGATAATTGAAGTTGAAAGGAATCTGAATACTCTTTAGGTTCGAAATTGAGTACTACTTTAGTTAAAGATGTAAATAAAATGGTTTAAGTTTAGTAATAAAGCGTCTTTGGGTTCCTTTGAAATAATAAATAAGTAAAGTCCACGGAAAATCCCAAAAAATAAAAACTAATATCTTATCAAAATCTAGTGTAAGCTTCTTACTGACAGAATATTTCACAGGTAGTGGCCAATATGAAATAAAATGTAGGTAGGTTAAGTACATCTTAAGAAACTGTTAGTTCTTGAAAAGAAAAAACCGGCCAAGTGCGAGTCGTACTCGCGCTCTGAGGGTTCCGTAAGCAGAAGTTGCGATTTACGATTAAAAAAAAACTTCTTACTCGATCTCGTTCAAACCAATTTTCCCTGGTAGTTTTTACATGGTAATGTACATCATATTTTTTTTTTAGTTTTATCATTCTCTTATTTTAGAAGTTAAGGGGGACACACATTTTACCACTTTGGAAGTGTCTGTCGCGCAAACTATTCAGTTTAGAAAAAAATGATCTTTAAAACCTCAATATAATTTTTGAAGACCTATCCATAGATACCCCACACGTATGGGTACGATGAAAATTGAGTTTCAGTTTTAAGTATGGGGACCTCCACAATTTATTGAGTTTTTTCTATTTTTGTGTGAAAATCTTTATGCGGTTCACGAAATACATCTACTTACCAAATTTCAACAGCATAGCTTTTAAGGTTTCGGAGAAAAGTGGCTGTGACATACGGACGGACGGACAGACAGACAGACAAGACGAATCTATAAGGGTTCCGTTTTTGCCATTTGGCTACGGAACCCTAAAAACGGTAACTATCGATCCATTTTTCCAATGAAATGTTTCTGATAATGTCAACAAAACACGATTGCTGGTAAATACGAGTAACCTTAATGTTCCAAAGCCATAAAAGGCGACAAAACAGAAATATCTCAGACAGAAGTCAACAAACCGAACGTACCAAACATAAAAATGTACGACGATTTATTAAACGAAAATGTAATCAACACAAATTACAGGCTGGCGAACGATAATTGAATAGTCTTTATTAATATTTCAATTTACACACGCAAGCAAAAGAAATGATAGATTACTATCTGGAAACGTCAAAAAAAAAACACAGTTATTAACAGATAAATGACCGCAGGGCAGAATACAAAAGAAAGGAAATTGTATTCATAATATTATTTACTTCTATCTAAATGTGAAGATTTGATTGTGAAATGAAATAATATTTAATGTTTTTTTGCTGTATAATTTTCCAATAGACTGATATACTGCAGTTTATCTTTGGACTGTAATAGTATAATTAAAATAAACATAAATGTTTCATCAAACTAATAATTCAAATAATAAGTTAGTAGGTAACACGCAAAGGTCAGAAAAATTTAAACACTAGACAGTCTTTTTAATCGAAGATCGGCACCTGTCACCTCCAGTTAAACCTCTAATAACATGTTCTCGAATTAAATCTAGTAGTTATATTTATTAGTAAAAGCGATTATCGACTTGCCCCATAAGGTCACGAAAATTGTAAGCGGTGACCCCAGATGGGCGCGGGGTAACTGCGAACGCGAACAAACGGAGAGAGGGAACTCTCCTCAGTCGTGTGTCAACCGTCGATGACGCCGGTCGTCCGCGCCGCGCTACCCAACAAAATATTACGCGAGCTTCATTACAACTCGACTCAACTCTCCGATTGAAATGTTCATTAAAACCGTGTGTGCGTAAAGTGATTACGGCAATATAAGGAGGGATAAAGCTCTGTGATATGTGATGGAACTGTTTGTATAAAAACTTAATGAGGATGTATGTCTTATTGGCAGTACTCAGTTTACTTATAAAAGGTAATATCAATTATGGGAATGGACTGTGTGCTTTCATTTTTATTATAGTTTTTAAATAATGCAAAATATTTTAAGTGCGTTTTGCAGCAGGAATTATGCAATTAAATCCAGAATCTTGCGACGAATACGGACAATGTACCGAGTCCCGCGCTGGGCGACAATAAGCGGCGGTGACAGTTACGATATCTTAATGCAGCTCCATTTTCAATTTGGGAATAAAATTGCATAAAGACATTATTCATGAAGACCGAGGAAGCCTTTTTAATAAAAAGCCATTCATCTTAGAGCGACATCATAAGAAAACGACTTCTTCCTTAAGTAGGTTATCAAGAGATAGGTATTTATTCGAAGCGATATTAAATAATTTAAATTCTCTTGAAACTTTTACTTTCGGTAAGATTAAGATTGACATTTTAAATAGGGGGATAAATAACTTTTCACTTCGAGTTGTTGCGGATAGCGAGTTTAATGAAGAATCTCGAGTATCGAAAGGTAACTTTTATAAAACTAAAGTGGCCTTTTCATAGGCCGCTGAAAAACAAACACCTCAATTAAACCGTCAGTGTATCTTTTATCTAGAGGGGCTTTCAGTTAGATTTATTCAGGCCTGCCTCCGGCCCGGGTCGCTAAAAGCAAATTGAGCCTTAAAAATACAAACTGAATCTCTTTTTAATTTTTTTATGGAAATGACTAAGAAGTCTTCCATAATCGATATTCAATTTATCGGAAACGGGATCTCAACTATGAGTTTATTGTAACTTACTGAAACTTGTTTATTAAGATTCTAACGGGGCTTTGCCGCAAATTAAGCCATAAAATAGCTTTCTGTGGGTGGTTCATTTTTAACAAATCAGATAGATGAAACTGTATGGACTGTTTGGCAGTATGAACGTCACAAGACATAATAGTAATTTTCTATGAATGTCCAGTTTTGAACTGAGACCAGCAGAGCTCCATCGTTTGCTTATTAGGATGCCTGTGCATTACAGCGGAGCGGAAAAACGGAGAAATTTTAACCAATGGAATTGCATAATACCGCACCACGTGAGTCACTGACACTTTAGTGACTGACATAATTGGTTAATATTTTCATGAAGCGAGGCTTGCCTGCCTTTCTCAATCCTGTCCAATTCTATCTTATAGCCATTCAAATATTATACTAAAATAGACTTAAATTATGAGTTGTCGAGTTAAACGTATTTCTATATATTTTTACATATATGCTTTACGATATATAGATTTCGACTTAAATCTATCTTTAGTAAAATATCGAACTCATTCGGATAAGTTGTCACCTGTCTTTCAAGAACATGATTGTTCTATAGCTCTACATCTCTGTTACCCTTCTTGGAATATAAGCCGTGATGATACGTTATTTATGTGAAAATCTTTATCGGTAGTCAGTGATTACAGTATCACACAGGTAGGTACATTAATCGAGCCTCCTGATTCAACCCGTTAGTCACTTTTACGTCTCCCCCGAGAAGTGATGGAGTGGTCTATTTGTACTCCGGCACAGCCAAGTTTAAATAGCTGTAAATAAGTTGTGACAGGTCGATATTCCACGGGCTAAGAGCAGACAGTTTGTTTAACCTACTTGGTTGACTTAATACTTTATTTTTGTGGGGTATAAACAGTTGTCTTTTACTGGACGATACGCTTTGATGTTAAAAACTAGATAAGTGTTTTTTGGGCGTAGTAAGTAGTCAGTTTCAAGTTATTTGGTTTATAGTTTTCGAATTTTGTTTCGAAAGTTAGAAAAACAATATTAGTTAACTTTGAAAAGTTTTGGAGTCGACTGAAGAAGTTCAGTTTGTGTGGTCTTTGAAGCTAAATAATAATCGAAGTTTGTGAAACTGAAGTCTGTTGGAAATTGGATGTCTACTCCTACTTAGATAGTAGAACGTGTATCTACGAGTATTATATTTATATTCATATAGAACTGATATTTTTATGGCACCCACGCAGTAATTTCGCTTCTAAAAGATGTTCAAAGATAACAGCCCGATCAGACATGTTTAAGTGTATTTGATTGCCACGTGGGCGAAAATATGTGTAAAAATCCATATCGAGCAGCAAATTTTACTGTTTAGTTTCAATAATCATTACATTTTCTCTTACAAGAAAGGTACAAAAAATATCTACTAAAGTCTTATGTTATAAGATATTAGTTGATATTTTTGGGTACCTAAACGACCCTCAATATTAATAATGATCTTTGGGTACACTGGAGTTAATTTAGCGTTCATAGCTGTTCAAGTGACTGAACTGTGTATAGTCATTTATTTTATATATAATCTTCACGAATGGTTGGTCTACCCTCGAAAACATTTAAGATAAAATATCAAGGACCGTGTTCCGGACGATATACACAAACTTCGACTGGATGTTCAAAACATGGAAATAAGCATTTTTCATTATGGACCCATTAATCAATTCTTATTTTTAACCGACTTCCCAAAAAGGAGGAGGTTATCAATTCGGTTGTATGTTTTTTTTTTATGTTCGTTACCTCATAACTCCGACAATTATGAACCGATTTGAAAAATTCTTGTTTTATCTGAAAGGATATACTTGCAGATTGGTCCCATTTACATTTTATGAAAATCGGTTACGAACATTGGATTTTAAATCGAAATAGCTGGAATTCGTTTACTTAGATGATAGTTTTATGTCATCCAAGTAATCGAAATTGCGTATTTTGCTTTTCTGCGATTTTGCAGTGGTGTTGTTAGGTGTGGGGTACCACTAAAAAGTGAAAAATAAAAAACTTTTTACAAAAAAAAATACAACCGACTTCCAAAAAAAAAAAAACTACAAAGTAAAAAATAACTTTAATTTCGGAAGTCGGTGTTAAAATACGAAGAAACTAACAAAAACACCGACTGTATTTTTTTTGCAAAAAGTTTTTTTTAAATTTTTGTTTATTTTCATACAAACTAAATACCTTGATGTAAATCACTCGATATGCATGCGTCTTTATCCGGATTGGCAACGAAAAACAAATAAAATTCAAATAGCATTTTATAGATTTTAATTGCACTTAGTGGCAACACAGGCCTTTTCATACTGTACTACATTCATAACGTGAAGAACACGGTGTACAAGAAAATCAAACTCTCAAAAAACAAAAAAACTATCAAAAGGCTCACTGAAATTAATCTAACATCTACTAAGAACTGGATAACCAATTTTTTATTTCAAGAAAAATAGGTCTTATAGAGCTTATAATCTCGTATTTACGTGAATCGACAAGTCAGGCCAGTCTTGAATTAGCTTCAGGATATTACAGGCTTTAAACAGGTTCAAAGCGTTTACACGTTGATTAATCTGGCTTCAGTTGATGACGTCTCTGTGTTATTACTGTTAATAGAAGACGGGTACATTCTTCAAGCTTTAGATAGGTACATAGATAAAGTTTGGTATGCCTAAGGTTATATAATATATGTATAATATTGAATAAATATTGTTGTGATGACTGTTATTTTTGTTCTAATTGCGATATCATTTTGTCTAAATGTTTAAAAAAAAATATATAAAGCCCTACACATGCGTTACCATGCAGTACCTTTTTAGGAGCTGTTGGTCCCGGCAGTCATTTGTATATCTTTGGCAGTCGTTACGGATTATCAGAAACCAGTGAATCTGTCCAGTCTTGCCCAAGCGTTTTACCCAGTTAAGGGTACCTGTCCATTACAGCAGAGCGATGCAGCAGAGCGGAGAAACGGATAAATTTTAACCAATGGTATCGCATAAAATCTCGCATCATGTGAGTCTCTGGCACTTTGACTGACATATATTTCTCCGTTTTGTCGCTCCGCTGCGTCGCTCCTCACCAACTGATAGGCACCCTAATGGGTTGTGGAGGTCTGGTAGGCAGCCGTACCACGTAAAATACTGGTATTCAGCTGAATCTGGTTTGTGTGGAAGCCGACCCCAATATAGTTGGAAAAGGGCTAAGCAGATCATGATGGGTAGGAGCACCTTTTCTTGTTATAGTGTTTGGATTACCTAGGGAAAAAAGTGTAACTTAAAAATATTCTGGCTGTTTTTACGCCAACTGTCGTAAAAACAACTAGTAGGTATATTTTTAAGTTGCACTTTTTTCCAATAGCTTGTCCGACAAATTCATTTGTCTGGTTGAAACACGTCGATGACAATATTGAATTAGAATTTTTGTTTAGAAATGTAATAAATAGCACGTTTTTCATATCTGTGACTTATTATAAGTATGCAGGTTTGAATTACTGATGTCACTATTTCTAGCTGTTGGTAGTCCGTGCATTCACGACTAATATGTCTACGTATATCTATAATCGTTATTCTATTCTATAAGTTTCTGCTTT
The DNA here is from genome assembly GCA_963859965.1 of Ceramica pisi. Classification (NCBI taxonomy): domain Eukaryota; kingdom Metazoa; phylum Arthropoda; class Insecta; order Lepidoptera; family Noctuidae; genus Ceramica; species Ceramica pisi. The sequence goes on along the minus strand of OY982534.1, from coordinate 10,814,914 downwards.
ATTGCTCGTATGAAACTTTTATAGATTTTTCTTAGTAGGCTTCATTGCTCTCTTTCCATCACACGCTATTTTTTTTAAATTCCTCTCGCAACTCAGGCTCGATATATCTTTATGTATTTTGCTTATAGATATATTATTCCATGGAACCCTAAAGTAATTATTTTTAGGTATACTTTTTACCTTGGCCATCGAGTATTTCAGTCTGGCAAATCCCAAAGCTGAATTTAGATCGTTTAGAGGTAATAGCTAAGCCACATACTCCAGCTTAATAAGGATACATTAGTGAAGCACACAACCTTTTATCTTTAACAAGAATTCTTACGAAATTGCTCGAGACTAATACGCTCGATTCAAGTTTTTTTTCTGTATCAAATCAGGTGTACCTAACTAAATAAAATACTCTTTTATGCTTGCTTAGGCACTACATACTTCGAAAACAAGTAAATAGGGTAATCTTTACAGTGATTGCCTAAAAGTTTAGTCACTGGCTATTCACTGGTAAATCTTTTGAGTATCAAAACTGAATTTGTTAATGAAATTAAGTTCAGGAGTTTCCTTGTTAATTATCCACAACCTTTATACACAGCCGAAATTCTGCGCAAATTTGGAGTTAATGGATTAAATAACAGAACAAAGAAAATAATATTATAACTGTAAAACTGTTCTTCATTTCCCAAACAAACGTAGCTGAAATATCTCCATAAAAGGGCTACGTTGTTACCATAATGAATTAAAAATCGTTGCTAGTCTCATCTGGGACTAAAGCCGCAATCCCACTACAGTACGGCCGTGAAGTCAGAGTGTACAGCCATAAACCACGGGAACTTATGACCCTCCGGCGACTCATAGAAAGTTAAGATGTCCCCCAAACGTAGCGCGGGAAAAGTCTTCCTCTCTCTACAAGAAAGAGTTCAAAATCGATGGAGCACGCTAATTTATTAACTCACTAAATTAGGTTACTATGATACTCTCCTTGATTTCAGCCTTAACTTTGTTCGTGCTACGTGCAACGTTAATTCAAGTAAGAAATAATTTCCATTTCCAAGCCAGTGGTATCCATAAAATCTTGAACGTAACAATTGTGCTGCACTGCAGTTGTAGTTAAACGCTGTTAAAAGGGTGAAGAAAACTAGTGAAAGAGCACGACAACGGCACCTCCCGCTAATTAACTGACTTTAAACAATAAAGTTACCTTAGTGACGTCTCGGTATCACCAAGTTGAAGGCGAGACTTTCGAAGATTAAACAGTACAAGTTTGTTACGGTTTAACAAGGTCTCGCTTCTGTTACTCCCGAATCATTGTTGTAAAGTCCAGTTTGCTTACCTCCGGGGAAATAAAGCGAGATGGATATATTTGCTAAACGAATCTCTCTTTCGTCTCGTACGAATTATAATATTTTATTAAAGCCTCGGGATCGTTATTTGGTTCTGGAATTAATATTTCAGACGTCTAACTTTTAGAGTTTCCATACATCTTGCTTACGTAAGTTGGACGGTTTCTATCTTCTTTGCCTTGTTAACTGCTTTTTTATTCTGCCCCTCAATCCTGTTCGGTAATAAGTTGAAAAACACGCAATTAACGAAACTACGAGTATTTAGAATACGTAAAGTATTTTAATAATTCTGTTGAAAACTTTTCGTATACCTAAACGAAAAACGTCTGTCTAGATTTCGAGGTATGTTGGGAAATCTGTAACGTTATGTGATGACACAGAATTATGATGTAGAATTAATAAGTCATAATGTTCCCGTGACAAAGCTACAGACTAAAAACTTTTTACAGAAAAATACAACCGACTTCCAAATAAAAAAAAACAAACGGATTGAGAACCTCCTCCTTTTTGCGAAGTCGGTTAAAAACTGGCTTAAATTTTCCGTAAACTTTGAATGTATTTCAAACACTGGGTAGGTGAGTAGTACAATCTTTGTAGTATTGAGCAATTTCTTAAAGCCATTCGTAGTTTACGGCTATAAAAGGCACTCCTCCTGCAATATGTATTAAACAAACTAGTATTTTATGGATTATATTAATATGTGACATGGTGTTCAAATATTCATTATTTAAATAATGTATAATTTTTATTAACCCTATGCAAAATGCAAAAATATTTGAAAATAAGAAAATAAAGACACGAACCTATTTAAAATTTAATTTGTGATGGGTTTACTTTTGAATTTAGTCAAGGTCAGAGATGACAGAGACAAAGTCTAAGATGGAGCGAGCTTACCCAGAAGGAGCCTGTTGACACTTACTTTGAAGAGATTAGGTTTGTAAACGTTCGGAAACACAGACGCAGGCAGAGAGTTCCACTGCTTTGCTCCTTTTCCGATCAAGAATACATTTTAAAATACCCACCTATTTCAAAGCAAACACAAAACCATTCAATACACATAAATTTGAAGTTATGAACAGAAGATAACAAATCAAATAGTTAGCGATTTAACGCCTGGATGACAGCTAATTTATAAATCAACGGTTGGAAGGGACAGTTAGGAGTTGATAGCAAACTTCGCTAAGTTGGTTAGAGGGAGGTGCGAGCCGTGCGCGTCGCACTCCAACTTTTCTTGTCAACGATTTATATTTAGCACTGGTTTTTGCTATGAGTGTACTCGATGTGGCGTTTTGTGATTGTTTTATTTGTGGCATTTATATTTATTAAAGCAAAAACCCCGACTTCCGAAGTTAAAGTTATTTTACTTTGTTGTGTAGGTATTTTATTAGGATGTCAGTTGATTTTATTTTAATACTATTATTGAAAAGCTTGCGTTTGACTACAATCTTACATGATGGAAATCGATGATGTGGTCAATGATAGACCATGCTTGCCTAAAAGCCTAACCTTATCTCTCTCAACTTAAAGGTTGCAGCCGTCAAGTTACCATGTTTGATAGTATTGCTCGATGTAAAAAGCTAGAGTGTCTTCCAAAATACATATTTACTTACCAGGTACTGAGATAAGAGTAGCCTATTCAAGTCTGCCAGGGTTGTGGAATAACCTTGTTTAAAAGTAACCCCGGGTGTCGGGAGTTGCAGGCCGATTCCCGGCTACCGTAGAGCCGGGCCTGCGGACGGCGAGCGTTGGGTGGTTCGCTGTCCGATCAGAGCCAGGCCCGATTCGATGGCGCGTTGTGTTTCACGCCCGCCTCAAAGAGATTTCAGCATAGTAGACGGGGCCCGCTAGGGCCAGTGCCTGCCAGGGCTGCGGAATTTGTTCGAAAGAGTCACCGCGGTCCTGGAACTGAAAGGGCATTAGGAACACGGATAGATTTTAGTCAGTATGGGTGCCATTTGCGCGGAGCGATGAAATGGAGCGGAGAAACGGAGAAATATTTACCAATCATATCAGCCAAAATTATATATTGATTCCATTGGTAAAAATTTATCCGTTTCTCCACTCCACTGCCGCGCTGCGCTGAAATGGACAGGCATCCTAAGAGTCTTACACTCCCTGTTCCCCGGTGTTAATTTACCTCTGAGCCAAGATTTATATAAAATTCGTTCAGCAGTTGAGGTGGGTTTGATTGAAAAACGTACAGAATTATGGAGTTATAGGTAATAACATCACAAAACATCATGTCATGAAACGAGTGCATCATAAATAGCAATGACTTATGAAATTATAGATATGAGATACTTTAAAATAATATTTCTCTCTTTTCATGTACATACTATACTTTTCACCATCCAGTTTTTTAGTAATTAGTTTCAGCAATAAATAAAATATTGTTGCCTTACTTGGGAAGAGACTGAATCCCACGACACAGGTCATTCCATTGTGGGATCCAGGGAATTTGAAGAAACCTAAATGGATCGCACTATTGTTGTTATTATTGTACAATGCGTTTTGATCCGGATATTTTTTTATGAAAAACAATATTCGTATGCATAGGTAATCTCGGATGGTTTCTCAGTTACTGGCTACCAAGCTGTTGCGTTATCAATAACCCTCCAAATATTTTTATTAGCTCGATAAAAACCCTATTTACGCACTTTTTATTTAAAAGGCCATACTTGTCCCAACATTCGAGCTATAATATTTATTCTATTCAAGAACGTCTACAATAATATTTATAGTGAAGAAATATCGAAAGTATTACACGAACTGTCTTCTATTGGATTTATGACATTTCAGCGGTTTTTCGATTCCATTTATGTTCATACGACAATGTATTTGTTGTTTGATTTAATATGACATACAATTGGACGATTTTATTTGCATGTAAATATGTTTGCTGCTATCAAATGTTTTTTTTATGATTGTAGATATAAACGTTTATGCATGACCTGTTTTCATGAGTAAATTGGATTTATTTTTGACATTCACAAACAAATTTATTTAAACATGGAATCACTTCATTCAAGAAAATAAATACTCGCGTTTTTTTTTAATGTTTTCAAACATTGATTATAAGTAGATTGCAAGTACTACTTTTGCTTCACGGTCTTTTGAAGGACTTTTAAGGTTCTACATAAAAACCATCTTATTACAGGCCTTGATTATGATGTAGGAGCAAGAGTACAGAAAGCAAAGAATGCATTCTGTACTCTCCACTTAATTTATTTTGAGCCTTACATTGGCTTACAGTAATACCACTCTTTAAAACTGTCTATAATAATCTCTATCGAGTAATATTGCAGTTTTTCAATATAACTTGATTGCCGTAGCAGCGTAGTCGCATAGCGGCGTGGTCTCGTAGTCACGTAGCCGCGTAGCCATGTCAGCTACGGCGTAGCAATAATGTAGTGATGTAGTGCAATACCTATTTTCGTTTTAAAAATCGGTACGATAAACTTTTATTTTGTTCATTATTGATTTATGTTTTTTTTTTGTTGGTTTTAGTCACGGTTGTACGGAATGGTTAAATTGGAGTTGAACTCTCACACGAAGGGTTCCGTACCATAAACAATTTATATTATTTGTTGTTATAGCGGCAATAGAAATAAACAAACTGTGAAAATATCAAATGTCTCCCTATTACGATTCTTGAGATACAACCTGCTCTCAGACAGACGGACGGACGGACGGACAGCAGAACTATAATTATAGGGTTCTGTTGAACCCTATAATTATAGTTATATAGGTATAGTTGGGTTGTTGTTGGGTCGGTGGAACCCTAAAAATATATCTAGGATCGACTTAGCGCCATATTGTGACGTCATAGCTGTCAATTCAAACCAATTCGGTAGGGTGAGCAAAGCATCTGGCCCGTGGTGCTTCTCCCAAATATGGAAAAATGGGGTTGGTTTCCACTCCAGCCGGATTCACCACAATATCAGTATTTGTTTGTGTATTCATTTTATAAGTTCTAAATGCCTCATTTTGATTTCATTAATGTTTAATTACTAAACCATATATAACAAATCAATTAACTGACACACTGTCACTGCTTTTATTGAACATCTATTCAATTTACAAATTTTAATATAAGGCAAACCGAAATCAAATGACAGCTGTCATTTCGAAATTATTGAATCGTTTTAGTTATTATGCGTGTATTCCGAAATATAACCCAGAATACTGGCCAGTGCTTATGACTTCATGAATCCGACGCGACGCTGAGTAGATTCTTGGCCGGTTTTTGAATTAAGAATTTGGAGAGACGTTAGCTTACTATCTTCTTCTAATATATAAAAATCTCTTGTCACGGTGTTTGTTATCGAACTCCTCTGGAACGGCTTGCACTATCCTTAAGAAATTACTTATGTAACTTTTTTTGTCTATGGCAATACAACGTTGCCTTGTCAGCTAGTTTTACTATAATGACGCTTCTATAATAATGATTTGCAGAGTTATTAATTCAGTAAGTACTAAAACGGGAATATAGAACCTTGTAACAGTGAGCAAATGACGTGTCAATTCCAACCCAACCCAAGAAAATGGTTGCAGAGTTTAAAAGTAACCCCGGCGGTGTCGGGAGTTGCAGGCCGATTCCCGGCTACCGTAGAGCCGGGCCTGCGGATGGCGAGCGTTGGGTGGTTCGCTGTCCGATCAGAGCCAGGCCCGATTCGATGGCGCGTTGTGTTTCACGCCCGCCTCAAAGAGATGTCAGCATAGTAGACGGGGCCCGCTAGGGCCAGTGCCTGCCAGGGCTGCGGAATTTTTTCGAAAGAGTCACCGCATACCTGGAATGCAAAGGTCATTAGGAGGAACACGAATAGATTTTAGTCAGTAAGGGTGCCATTTGTGTGGAAGGAGTAAGTGGTGCGGAGAAGCAGAGAAGTATTAACCAATCATGAACACGGATGGGTTTTAGAAGTAATTTTTTTAAAGTAAATACAATTATTAACTAATTTAAAGTATAAATGGCAAAAATTTTATAAAAAAAAAAATATATACTAAATTAGAGACAATTATGGCAAATTCAAAGTTTCCAAATAAAAAATAGAAACTCAAATTTCTTCAGAAACCAGTCACTAGACATACATGAGTTTGTTTTGCCTGCACATGGTTTTAACTATATATTATTATTTGTTAAAAGCTTTTCACAATTTCAAGAACTTTATACCTTTTTTGAGTCTAGTGGTTTTAGTTCTTCGATGATTTAGGTTTAAACGATAAAACCTATAAACAAACATCAAAGACCCTTACCAATACCAAAGACACTGCTTAAAAACTTTCAAGGATTATTAAAAATCCTCCTTTTTTCTGTTTAGACTAGCAAAATCGGTTGATACAGAACTTATGTCACTTAGGGCGGGTTGTTTCACGTAAACTTAACGCACGCGTAAACGTCAAATATGGTGCTAACTATCGTTAAATCAAAAAATGAGTAGTTTCACAATACGTCAACGTTAACGCATGCTAAAAAATTACGATTACGTTACCAGATGGTTTGAGCACTGGTTAACGTAACTTTAATTACGTCAAATAGTGAAAACGTCATGACCTCTTTTGTATTCGCGAGTTTGGTCTTTAATCGACGATAGTAGTTCATCTGATGATGATACAAGTAGCGTAAAAAGAAAGAAAAAAGTATTTAAAACACGTATTAATAATTTAAGCCTTTGGGATGATCAGGAATTACCTTAAACTTAATATACGTGTGTTGTTAGATTGCAATATTTAACATTATGGCACTTAAACAAAGGTACGTACTTTGGTGAATATGTATCAATTTTTCGTCAAACTATACGAATGGCTTTTCTACAAGTATAATTACGCAGACTTCAGTTTAAAACATGGCACGAAGTTATTGTCAACAACAATAATAATAATAGCACAGTCGCAAAGAATAAAATTTCACGTGAACTTGAATATTGTCATACTAGAAAAATCTCACATCGATTTTATTAGGAAAACATGTGGCTTTCTACTGGCAACCCTGTTAACCATGACAGCTAGTATTTTATGCTTTGAAACAACGCTTCTCATTTAACGAACGATAAACATCGTGTCGTCCGTAATCGTAACTTTTTGACGTACGTATGTTACGTTAACCAACTGTTTGATACAACCCGCCCTTATGCTAATTCTGTGTGTGTCTTTCTATGTGTTACTAAACTAAAGTAAAGTAATCCGTCTCTAATTTAGAAAAAATAGTTTACAATTTCAGGCGGTATTTTACAGACTTACGGCGTTTGTCATTTTCCGGTGACATATGCAAAAAAAAAAGGGAGGAAAAAAAGATTTTACATTTAAAATTATCCTTTCCTGGATTAATTTTTGTGTCGGGTTTCCGTCACGTAGTGTATCTGTCTTGTGTTGTCAAATCAATCATTTGGGCTTGCTTGAAGTCTCGATGTTGGGCCGCTAGGTCAATGAGGTCAACCTACCAACCTAGGTCAACCTTTTTCTGCTTATTTTTTGTTAAGGTAGGCGCAGAGCAATTTGTACCACATGGTCCTTATGTGTTAATAAAGGCGTAACGTTTCTTGATATAATCAAAAAGGCGATTAAAAAAAATATAATAATAATTTGGCATTGCATTTTTTTAGCCTCAGACTTTTGAATGTCACATATCACATATGTCCATAACAATCGACTCAGTCTCAGTCGAAAACACTTTATATTTTTTATTCTAATAAAACAGCTTGGTTAGTTATTTGAACTGAACAGACTTTATTCATAGACAAAAGAGACACACAGTATAACATACAACATTACAGATAACCTATATTAGTACCATAGATGGTATTACTGTTAATTATTTGTATATTACGGGGGTGTTGACCCCCACTATATCAAATAATCACAATAAGTCTGGTGAATAATTCTGAATTTATATCAATGACATACCCAATAAATCCATAAAGCTATAATGCCTTTTAGAACACAATCCTTTTGTCAGCAAATCAGCCGGCATTATTGGCTGTTGGTAAATATCTTAATATTACTATATTATTAGAAACACACTCTCTAGTAAAGTGGTATCTAACATCAATATGTTTGGATTTCTTATGAAACACTGGATTCGTTGATAGTTTCTGTGCACTCTGATTGTCATTAAACAAACTCAAAGTGTACATTTTATCTGTGATTTCAAATTGCAAAGCTCTTAAATAAATAGCTTCTTTGCAGGCTTCTGATATAGCCATGTACTCTGCTTCACAGCTTGACAGAGCTACAGTTTTTTGCTTCTTGCATTCCCAAGATATTATCCCATTACCAAGCACAAAACAAAATCCGGTATAAGACCGTCTATCTAATTTATCATTAGCCCAATCGGCATCTACAAAACCTTTTATTTCAGAATTTCCATCTTTGCAATATTTTATACCAAAGTTTATAGTCTTTTTTAAATATTTCAAAACCCTCTTGGCATACCCCCAGTGTTCATCTGTGTGACAATTATTGAACTGGCTTAGGTAGCTCACAGCAAATGTTATATCTGGCCTAGTCAAAACAGATAGGTACATCAAGCTCCCTATGAGCTGCTGATAAGGTACCTGATCATTCATATTCTGATCAATGATGACATTTAATTTGGACTCTATTGGAGTATCAACAGTTTTACAGTCAGTCATGTAAAACTTTTGTAACAAAACATTAATATAATTCTCTTGGCTCAAAGTTACAGACTTCTCTTGTTTATCAAACTTAACATTCATTCCTATACATTGTTTTACTTGACCTAAGTCCTTGATTTTAAATTGACCTGACAATACTTTCTTAAGATGTTCACTTTCATTCCTACAATTCGAAAATATGAAGAAATCGTCGACATATATAGTCACAATAGTCTTATAATTGCCAACAGTTTTTGTGTACATACAAGGTTCCAACTTAGATTTACAATAACCATTTTTAAGCAAACAACTGTCGACCTTCTTATTCCAGGCTCTAGATGCCTGCTTCAGGCCATAGATGGCCTTTTTAAGTCTTAACACTTTGTTAGAGTCACCAGAATCTTCATAACAGTCTGGTCTCTGCATATAGATGGTTTCCTCAAGGTCGCCATTAAGAAATGCTGTTTTAACATCTAAATGCGTAACATCAAGTCCCAGCTGTACTGACAGTGAAAACAATAACCGTAGAGTCGTGTGTCTAACAACAGGTGAGAATGTTTCTGTGTAATCAACACCATACTTCTGAGAGAAACCTTTAGCAACTAATCTGGCACGATATCTTACCTTGTTTTCACTGTCATACTTCTTTCGTAAAACCCATTTACATTGAACTATGGTTTTATCCTTAGGCACATTTACAATTTCCCACGCATTATTTTCATTAAAGCACTGTAATTCATCACGCACTGCCTCTAACCATTGTTCTTTTTCAGGCCCTTTGAGAGCTTCCTCAAGTGAAAGTTCACCAGTATCTTCTACACTACCACTTATGCAAGCATTAGAAAAACCATATCTATCAGGTTGTTTTCTTTGTCTACGGAAACTATTTTGTTTATCAACACTCAAAACACTTTCTACACTGCTGGCAGAAGAGTCTTCATCTGGTACATACGTCTCATCGTTATCATGGGTGTCTTCACTCCCAGAGTCATCTGACATAGACATGTCCCCCACTGAATCCTCATGCTCCTCGGTAGAATCTGTTGGTTTTGCCTCGATCTGAACAACACTTTCCTCTGCTCGTGGTTTTTCCATTATTACAACATCACGGCTGGTAGTAACTTCCTTGGTTTTTAGATTATAGACACGATACCCTTTCACATCATTTGGATAACCAACTAAAATGCCTCTTACAGCCTTTTTGCTCCATTTGAGCCTCTTCTCTTTGGGTATATGTATCATCACTACACTCCCAAAAACTCTAAGATGGCTGATATCTGGCTTTGCACCTGTCCACACTTCAAAAGGAGTCTTTCCATTAAGAGCTGACGCTACAGTCCTATTTTGTAAGTAGACTGCAGTGTTAGTTGCTTCAGCCCAAAACTTTCCTTCAAGATCGGCATCGAAAAGCATACATCTAGCCTTTTCCACCACAGTACGGTTGAAACGTTCAGCCAAACCATTCTGCTCAGGCGTATATGGGTTGCTTCTCTGATGAATTATCCCTGAGTTCTTAAGATAATCATCAAATTCTTTGTTGCAGAATTCTTTCCCATTGTCGCTTCGAAGGATCTTTATTTTCTTGTTAAGCTGGTTCTCTACGAGTGCTTTGTACCTTTTAAAATAACTAAAAGCTTCACTTTTGTTCTTCATAAAATTTATATAGATCATGCGGCTGTAATCATCCACGAACAAAATGAAATATCTGGAACCACCAATCGAAACATTGTTGAATGGACCACATACATCTGTATGTATAGTATGCAGAAGTTCTTTACTTCTATTGCCATTCTGTGGAAAGGGCAATCGGCTCTGTTTACCCTCGCAGCACACTGTACACGACAACTTTGAAACATCTGTCTTTCTGTCAAGTGTGAGACCTTCCACGGCATCCTGCATTCTGTTTAGGTAGTTGCTGTTGACATGCCCAAGTCTGCGATGCCAAATATCATTTGAGTTCACTGCAGCAGCCATCAAAACATCAGGCAGTCTGAGTTTGTAGACACCATTCAGCAATGAAGCTATACCAACTAATTCACCAGTTTTATTAAAAATTTTACAGCCACTGTCGGTGAATTGTACTCTGTTGCCTTTTGCGATCAGTTGACTGACGGAAATCAGATTAGTGGTCAAACTTGTTACACACAATACTCCTTCAACAACTATATCGTACTCGCAGTTATCTGTCAAAGTCGTTATCGACACATCACCACAACATTTAACCGACACCTTTTCCTTATTCGCCACCACAATTTCTTTGATTGGAGGATTTACTGAAGCATTTCGTATCCAGTGTTCATTGGCGGTTAAATGAGCGCTTGCACCAGAGTCTATAAACCAGTCAGCCTTTGAGAAACTGCCATTTAAAAACACAGCGCTGAACGCGTTGCTTTGTTTGCGTTCATTAGACTTGTTATTCACTGAATCTTTGTCAACAATGGTACACTGATTGCGGTAATGTCCTGTCTGTTTACATTTATAACATTTTATAACCTTCGGTTTTGACTTTGACACATTTGAGTTTGACGTATTCCGATTGTCTTTGTTTCCGTAAGTGTTGCCACTCTTACTATGTTTCTGGAAACTCGCAAATGCTCCGCTCGCGTCGCCATTGTCTTCCTCCAAATCCATCAATTTGGTTTTAATGGCGTCCGCTGTTATAGCAATGCCGGAATGTTCAATTGCCATTAACATGGGTGAATATTTTTCAGATAATCCTGCTAGAAGTAGCGATCCAACCCACTCATCGTTAATTTGGAAACCCGTTCCACTTAACTTTTGACTTGTATCAATTATTTGTGTGACATACGAAGTCATACATGTACAATTTTCTAGACGTATTGATATGAGAGTTCTCAATAGACTGATTCTCCTGGTAAACCCGGAGTCGTCGAACAAATTCTTGAGTTTTTCCCATAATTCTTTAGTACTCTTCGAGTCTTTTATGTGTACATATAGTCCCGGATCAATCGTCAAGATCAACTTCGCTTTGGTTTTTGTGTCAGCTGCGGCTTCATCCGGTTTAGTAATTTTGATATAATCAAAAGTTCCTTCTAAAACGAGAAAATTCTCCGCTGCGAAAGCCCACTCAGAGTAGTTCTCACGACCTTTTAATTTCGGCACACTCATGATATAGTTCGTCGCCATTTTTTTCAATCACACAGTCAATTTTTTATTTATACTAACACAGTTCACAGTTCAACAGCACAGCGTCTTCTCAATCTGCGAGGACTAATCGGCACAAACTTGCAAGTCTTTTCGCGAGAAAAATAACGTTTTTTTCCGGGGCACATAACCTCTAATAAAACAGCTTGGTTAGTTAGTTGAACTGAACAGACTTTATTCATAGACAAAAGAGACACACAGTATAACATACAACATTACAGGAGGCCTACCATGACCTAATTAAAAATGATTCAAAAGCAAGGCATTTCAGTTATGGTCCCTAAACTGCCTCGCTTCATATTCGTACCATGACGTCCAAAGCGCTCTGCGGAGTTTAGATCGTTGTAAGTGAATGAAAGATCGCAATTTGCGGCTGAACCGCGTTTTTGGTGAAAAAGAAACGACGCTATTAATTTCAGATAAGTTTATTTCGCTCACACTTTATTGTCAGACACGTTCAGAAGTAAGAAACAATTATTTTTTCTCAACTGAGGATCATTACTTTAATGTTTTAAAACACTAAACAGTCGTTTTAAAGAATTTAAAGTTAATACAGTAACTATGTTTAAAACAAGTCTTAGTCAAACAAAGATATTTATTTACCTTTTGCTATTTATTTTACGAAAACACGTGATTTAATTCGACGTAATGAAACGGCATGTTTTTTTTTTTTTTTTTATATATTTATGGCAACTGAGCCGGTTCCGACTATTCTGCCAGTGTCACGTGGTGAGGCATGTTTTATATTTTTCGTTTTGGAACGTACCACAGTAAAAAGTTGGTTGAATTTGATTTATACGTCAGTGGTTGAATTGTCACTGTCAGTGTCAGTTTGACTAGATCAGTGTTACCAACTACGTGGATTTTCCACAAAAAGTGATGGTTTCAATCTCTTCTTTTGTGGTGAAATTGTTCTCTACAAGTGGTTGCTGGATTTTTCTGGCGGTTCATTAATATTCTGTTAACTGTTTACACTTTAAATTACTCAGCCACTCAGCTACTTGCACGTCTCGAAATTATTCTTCCTAGCTTTCTAAGAATAGGTCTGTGTAGATAACACTGATCTATCAAAAATGCAAAAATGTAAGAACTTATTACAACAATAATTAGGTCAATAAACCTTAAACCTCATTGTAAAAAATTGGATAAAAGATTTTCACAAATCCTTTCTCACAAATAAAAACATTAAAGAGATAAGAAGTTATGTCAGATTAGGCCTACCGCCTACCTTGTTCTCTAAGGATGGATCCGTTGACTTGACAGGCTCTTTAAACATTGGGCTCAACTCAGCGCACAAATCGAGCACTAATTTTTTGGATAACCTGAAGCGCCTAATGAATTCGGTATCCTCAAAATTATTGAAGGGGTCCAACTGGCCGCGTAATTGAATCCTCTTCCGTTTTTGGGTATAGAGTGACGCAAAATGTTCCTCAAAAAACTCAAACAAAAGTTGTTCATCAGACATCTTATAATGAAAAACAAATGCGTTTAAATGGGTGTTTTAGACTCTATAGGAAAGATAAATAAAGTATACTTACATTGATTTTAGTAAAAAAGCTACTAAAAACTTAGTTTTCGTTAATAATTCACCAAACGTTTCAGTTTTGTAAAATAAATAGTAACTTTTATTGAATCGTTAATTTTGTCTGTTAGAGCGATTCAGTTGAGCTGCTATAACACGTTATGGTACCAAGCAAGAACAAAATTGAATGAATGAAACCAAAACTTGCGACTCAGTCTGTGACAATCGCTGTCAAATGGAAAATTGAATCTTTAATCTGACGTCATGGTACGAATTAGTAGAAAAGATCAGTTTAGGTCCTAAATTGGATCGCGTTAAGAGCTTGTGGTAGGCCTCCTGATAACCTATATTAGTACCATAGATGGTATTACTGTTAATTATTTGTATATTACCAACAATTATATTATAGGTATTTTTAATTTGGTTAATTTCAATAAATAACAAGCTATTGTCAATTTCATTGAGTCAACTGGAGGATTTTGGAATGTAAGAGTTAAAACGAGTTGTTTCTTCTCCTTCTCCACTTATTCCACCGTTGTATTCACACACCTGGTCACTTACGTTTTTTACCGATTCTGCTTGTCTTCAACACACATGCTGTATCAATCACTGTCTACTGCATGCCGTTTTAACAGACTACCATAATACTGCGAGTAAAGATAAACTCATAGATACAGACAATGTTTGTTTGTATTGTAGAACCCTACACACTCAGTTAAGCCTTTTCAAAACTCGAACCACTTGTTCTCATCACAACTTTGTAATCCAGGTACTGTCGACAAAACAGGTAAGAGAGTTTTGTCGACAGAACCTGTCAACAACACACGTGCTGTATCCCAATCACTAGGTATCTATCATATATAGGGTGTAACTGTCGTAAGTTCGTAACAGAACTCATAAAACTGCAAGTAAAGAGTTGATTTTTAATCGCAGTATGCTGGGATTCAAAATCAAATGTTTGTTGATACAGATAAAGCATAGTATGCAGCTAAGAAAAACATAAATGTGCATAGTGTTCAGTGTTCCCGTGGGACAACGGCAAAACCTTGGAGACGTTCAGATAAGAAATTACATAACCTCTCCGTACTGGTTGCAACTTTATAATCCTGCTTAACTTAACTCTTCTATCGACAGTGTCTACCTGTAAATAACATACATACTGTATCCCAATAATTATATGCCATATACAGGGCGTAACTGTCGTAACAGACTCCCATCATTGTGCGATGGACTGGCAGGCTGCCACTGTATTGCCATACAGCCGTCGAGCTGCCACGATATTGTTGAACACATGTATGTACGTGTTAATAGTTATGTAGGTTGTGTGGGTTTTGTAGGCCAATATAATACTGAAAGTAATACGTTATCTGAACAAATATTTTAAAAGAATAAAGTATTTACCTTTGTGCCTATTTTACTGTTTACTTCTTCTCATGTTCTTATTAAATGTGTGTACATAAATTTTTAAATAAATAAATAAATATTTTTTCGACACATTTGCTCATAAAATGCATTTACAAAGCCTGTATACATTGTTCGAAAGTTCAAAATTACGGACCATACAATGAAGCGTGTGGTAAAGTAGGTACTCTCACCTAAGTACCTACTTTACCGCACGCTCCGATGTATGGCGCCGTGCGTATTCTTTACGGCATTTTTTTATGCCCATGAACAATATAATTATAAGAATTCAATCCGTCTGCATCCGTCAGCCAAAAATGCTTCCGTCTGCGTCCGTTCCGGAAGCATTCCATACGCGTTTTTTTTTGCGAAGAACTTTTTGCTCAGAAGGTTTGTCGCACTTTAATATTGAAGAAAAAATGAGACGATGTAGTTCTAACTACCCGTTTGTTGCACTTATATTTTTTTCGAGTTTATTTATGTAGGTATGATGTCATATTTCCTTGGCACACTGTAGCCTACCCTGTGGCTTCATAGATTGTAGCTTGAAAGGTGTCGTTAGATACATCTAAATAGTGAGAATGATACTGGATAGGTATATAAAAATTAAAATATCTGAGCGTCTTTGCCATTTTAATGACTTCAGCTTTTTTAACCTATCGAGTGGGGTATCAATATAAAGGCTCGAGGAGACAATTTAAAATGTAACTAATTAAATAAATTATTTTGTCAAAAAAAAACCGATTGGTACAATATACAATACAATTTACAATATAATATAATTCTACTAAAATGTTTCACGCAGACGCAAACGGAAGCGCGTTCTTATTTTAAAAACGCACACTATTCCAAACACACTCCCCATTTGCTAATTCGCGCCAATGTCAATTTGAAACGTCAAAGATAGTTGCGACTTTTAATTATAATACTAATTAGAATATGTGTTCAAGCGAGGAATCAGATATAAATATGGAATCTACTCCACCTGACATCTTGAATGAGGTGCCAATTGCAGAAAATGGTCTCTTGCCGCCAAAATCGCGAGAACGCTTTTTAATGATTAACAATAATTTTTAATAGATAATGAAAAAGTTTGTGGAATTATCTATTTATGAAAGGAACCCTATATTGGTAGGTATTGCGAGTCCTGCTCGCACTTGGCCAGTTTTCTTGGTTTATCTCAGAAACTACTGACTCGGATTGAATTGAATTGAATTGAAAAACGAATTCTGGTTTTGTTTGTTCTTTGATAACGAATCGTGACCTGACATAATTTGCTGTGGTATTACACTATGACACATAATCATGATATAGTCTGATTACAATCAGTCAGCCTAATGGTATTTCCAATTACGAAGACGATAACGTCGTCACCACCATATCATCATTTTGAGCCAAATGGCTGTTAAGCCACGTGCGGTGTTTTACGATGGCCAAAACTATAGTGATACTAGTTTAAAAAACTGGCCTAGTGTGAGTTGAACTCTCACATGAAGACACACGTTTTATTGTGTGGGAGCCCCTTTAATTTTGAAATTATTTTAATTTTCATTGTTTGTTGTTAACGGCAATGAAAATCACACTCTTTGAAAATTTCTACTTGTTGCCTATTACGGCTCTTGAGGTACAGCCCTCTGACAGACAGATAGATGGACGGACAGATAGACGGACGGATGGAAGGACTGAGCGACGAATAGGTTAACAGCAGAGGTTTAGTAATAAGGTTCCGTACGGTACGGTACGGAGCCCTAATATCACAGACACTGGCTTCAGTTATGTGTATCCGTTCTTCTGCTATCCTATGTCCTAATCCAACTCATGGTCTGCCCCAATGCCAATATTCATCTAAATTTGTTCAGTCTTTAAGACGTGAAAAGTAACAAATAGACAGACGCTTTAATAAATAATATTTACATGGATATGGACTACCGAATAACCCGCCTTATAAGTATTCGTACCAGCTAAGAGCAAAAGTTTGTAGACCCGAAATAGTGGCGACTAGAGGCTACGAAATCCGAAAATAATCTCCTCTGAAACGTCTTTTGAAATAAAGCTTACAAGTCGTCATAAAAGACTGCGATGCTTGGCAATACAATAAAATATTAACTCTTTTTATCTAGCTTCGGAAAATAGGTCAAACCTAAGTTCAAAGAAGACGTGTCTACATTGTAAACTACACATTTTATTTTTGAAAACGTTGGCTATTACATATTAAAACGTAAAATGTCGGAATAATTTCTACGCTAAAAAAACTTGCCGAATTTTGTTTTCTTACACACATAAATGGAATCCCATTTTGTAGATGGATGGGGGTAAAGCTATCACATTATCAATAGCAGGCAGGTCCCTTATATTTCCTGGCCGTATACGGTAGGAAGATCGAAGACTAGCTCAAAACATCTAAATCAGGTTATTTATTTATTTATTTATTTATTTAACAATTTATGTACACACACACACAAGTAGATAACAAAAAAAGGAGACAGAAAATAGGTACAAAGGTGATGCTGGATTATGTTCTGAGGGATGGTTATTTTTAACCGTAAATCCGTGGGAAGAAGGGAATCCATTTTCCCAGTTTTATTCATTTAGTATCGCACAAAAAAATGCGTCTTATGTTCGAATTCAAAATCCCAGCATTTATTTTATACTAGCTGATCCGCGCAACTTCGTCTGCCTCACATTTTCCATTAATGCTCTGCTCCTATTTGTCGTAGCGTGATGATATAGCTTATAACCTTCCTTGATAAATGGGCTATCTAACACTGAAAGATTTTTTCAAATCGGACCAGTAGTTCCTGAGATTAGCGCGTTCAACCAAACAAACAAACATACAAACTTTTCTGCTTTATAATATTATTATAGTATAGATTGTATTCATTATTTATAAACGGTAAACAAAGCCGATGTCGACTATTCTACCAAAATAAAACTTTTACAGACAGGCGTAGATCTGTCTATGCACAAGATTAAGAGCGGATTTCACCAATGAAACTGATCGCAATCAAGCTGCGTTCAAGAGTTGTCAGTGTCAATATTCCATAGAAAATAATGATACTGACAGGTCGTAAAAGTGGTTCATATTGTGATGAAATCCGCTCTAAGTGTGTCTTGTCAAAATAAATAATTACATATGCCACCTTGACGTAATAGCCGTCTCGAGTATAAATTATATTTGTTAATTTTGAATAACCATATTATACTTGTTACTAACAATTATATGGATATATATCAGAAATAAATGAATAATAATAATAATAATAAAAATATACATATTTATAACTGAAGATAAGCGCGTAAAAAGCTTTAATTTTTGTGTACATGTTTGGCAGATTTCAACTGATATGCGAAAGTGAGCATTGCTTTAAGATATGACGATTTGACACATTTTCTGTATAAAAATGGCCAAATCACCAGTGTATTTTCTCAAAAAAAGTTATGTAACATCGGCCCTATGTCGACGATGCTTAGTTGTTTATTCTGCTTTATTTGCTTGTTCCAGAGTCCTTACTGCTAAAGATCGTCCGAGTGTCAGTCCCCACATACAGAGTCCGAGGGCAGCCTGTCCAGTTTGAGTGCGACTACGAACTAGGTGAAGACAAACTGTATTCCGTCAAATGGTACAGAGACAATGAGGAGTTCTACCGGTTTATGCCCAAGTTTGATCCCCCGAAGCACGCCTACAAATTGGAAGGGATCAAAGTTGATGTAAGTTGCTTGTTTAAGTATGAACACACATATGAAGTAACCTTTAAGCCTTCTGTAGGCTGCCATGTGTTATAATATGATGGAGTTGATGAAGCTGTGTTTGACAGTTTTCATGGTCTAAATACAGTTTCACAACTAATAGTTTCGGGGTATTAGTTTTATACCATATCTATTTTATTATTCATATACTCGTTTGACCGCAATTTTACTTGATAGAAAGCGATAATGTGGTCGCTGATGAAGCACGCTTCTCCTATTCAATCTAGACCCCAGGTTATACCTATCAGGAAACACATGCTAAGTAGACGATTCCACTCCTTATATGTACGCGTTTTGTGTGTACAGCCATGCACCACCATGTACCGGTGGCGTATCGGCGTTCTGTTTGCCTTGTGACATTAACTATATTTAAGTCACTGAAGAAAAAAAAGGTTTTTCATTTACACTTTTGGAAGTGTTAAGCGTCATTAACTGCTTGTTCGACATTCAGGGCTTTATTTATTAATGTCTATGTTTAATAGCAAAGTTAGTCTTTCTAATGCACCAGTAGTAAAATAATAATGTTTTATGATGCCCCTAAGACATTTCGGTTGCATTGTGGGGAGAGTACGACAAAATTGGATAGATTAATTCCGCCATGCCCGTTCTATCATCAGACCACAAGACGTATGCGGCGATGTACCACTGATACATGGTGGCCAGAGTCAGTGTTCCTGATAGCTACAACCTGGGAGTCTTTAAGAGTCTTTAAGTAAGACTAAATAGGTTACTTCTAGGCATGCGTCTCCATTTTCGACCACAGCATCGTTTACCTTTAGGTGAGATAGTGGCCATACGCAATTCTGCTTGACAACAGAAACGTAGTTGGTTTCCTTTCATTTTTGAGGAATTTTTAGAACAGCTCAAAGTTACATAACCTGAATCTGATCCCGTATTTCAATGAAAAACAATCATGAACTTCTTCACTACCTTGTAATACTCATTTAATATAATTAAACGTCTGTTAATGATGCCAGCTAATTTGAATGAGTTAACCACAACGTTTGTAGCACAACATCTTACAAATTCCCTTTGTAACGTTGAGAAGTCGACGAAAACATGTCTACTTTGATATTCCTTTAACAGTTTCATTGTAAGTCGTTTTGACTTTATCATTATATATTTGAAAAGCTATTGCGAATTGAGGTTTCTGATATTAAATGAGTACCATTACGTGAAAGTAAAATTATATTACAAAAAGTCGTTGACAAGAATCAAATCAATGCCCCTTTACAGGAAAAGCTTAATATCAATGTTAGAGACGAGTTTATGAAATGAGATACATAGGGCAAATTATCGTGTAATTTGAAAGGTTTTCTTGGAGTCTCATTCTTTAAAGAGGTTATATAGAGTGGTTATCTATTCGGGCTCACAATAGGGGGTGCCGTCGAACACTGACAAAAGATCGGGATAGAAATAAGCCGAAGCCACACAATCCATACGAGAGCATTGAGGAATACTATCGGCTAAGCTAGTGGAAACGGTGCTCAACGAAATTACTTGTAGTGGGCGATTTAGTAAGATTCCATTTTCCTTATTGATCATGATACAACGGGGATTTGTGCGCATTCATTTTTGTTGAACGAAATATTTGAAAATGTTGCGTTAATTGGAATTATGTTAATGCTCGTGATCAAATAAAAAAAAAACGCCACAAAAACCAAAAAAGAGAAACATTAACCTGCCTCAAGCTACAAAATGTTCCAATACTTTGGTAGAAATCATTGGCAATATTTTTAAGCAATTTAATGCGGTAAAAGCAAAGTTGTGAATGGTGGTACATAATCATTTCAAGTGAGCTATTTATAAAAAATCTTGAAGTAAACATACCTTAAAGTCAAGTTACAGTTGAAGAGATTCTAGTTGGGAACGAGGTCGTTCACTCATTACACTTTTTTTAAGATCTTTCAATTTTCCCTGTACGAACTTGGAGCAAAGACAAACTTAAATACAAAGTTGTTTCGAAACTTGTATTTTTCTACTCGAATACTTTCATAATTTTAAAAACTTTAGAACTGTTAGGTTTTTACACCATGGCATATTTTACTTTTCGTCAACTCAAGTAGTTGACGATCAACACGAGCAAATCTGATTTAAAGAGAATAACTTAAAGTCGGAAATCGATTACTTCGTTTTGTGTAGATACGTCCTTTCTAAAATTCTGTACCGAAATGTTAATAAAGGAACCCAACATTTAAAAACAATTCACGTTTAATATGATTGTACGGAACCCTCGGTGCGCGAGTCTGACTCGCTCTTGGACAGTTTTTTTTTTTATGGTGGCAGTAGTTTCTACCTACAATCGATATCACAATCCTCACCTACTGTAAAGTTGGATCAGCTCTCATTTTATTAATATCAAAATATGTAAACTAATCACAAATCATTTTGCCCAAACAGTTACAAAAGTCAGATGACAGAAGAGTCATCCTGCACCAGGTGACCCTCAAATCTAGTGGACTGTACAGATGCGAGGTTTCAGCTGAAGCGCCAAGTTTTGCGTCAGCAGCGGGAGAAGGAAGAATGGAAGTCATATGTAAGTATGAGTTTGTGTTTTAACAGGGTGACTTGTGATTGGTCAAACTGGAGCTGATTTGCAACGATTCTCACCCCGAAAAGTTTTCGGGTGGTCGACTGTTACGCGGGTCCAAAACGGTCCGAACCGGTGACAAAAACCGGTATTTTTAGAACATTGTGGCAGACTCTTAGAATAGTCATACTTTGCAAGTTGGCCCACGCAGGATCGGGTAAAGTAATTGGCAGTAAAAAGCTCTAACCGGGTGCTATTGAAAACTTTTCCCGACTCAGTTATCAAATCCAAGGCGGCAGTCATATTTTCAACCACGAATTTAAACCGAAAAGTATCAGATTGAACCGTGAGACATTCAAAGATCTGCGTAAAACAAAGTTGTAAGATTTTACGGCTTCGATTGCCCGTAACAAGGATTTGCTTAACTTGGATGACAGTTTAACGTGGATGGGTATCGTTTTGTAAAGAACTGTTACCTATCCAAGAATAGGCCGTGGCTGAAGGAAACCTTGCGTTACCACAGATTTATCGACACTTGTCGGTTTCGTATCGGTACACAAGTGTTTTAAAATTTATGAGTATGAGCTTTCATATTGATTAATTTGTAGCTCCTATACGTGTAGTGTCGTGTAGCAGCCCTGAAACCATGTACATAATTAGTCTCTTAATAATACCGACATCTAGAAACATAATGTTCATCACAGCCGAGTCAAGTTTCAATAATCTTGAACATTTTGTCTGTTTTCTTCGTAAAGTCATGATCTATTTCGTTCATTTACGAGTTTAATTTCACAAAAATTCCAATTTCACTCCCTTTGACAAGAAGCATACGTAACAGACGGAGGCCATTATTTAAATTTGGAGTTTGTATTACAACCGCAGTATAGCTCCCGGCCCTAAACACGACAAATGTAAAACCATAGTCTTTTGTCATTTAACTTTCCATCTTGCTCAATTATTTTACATGTTGTTCCAACTCTTTGAGCCCAGTTCTAGTGTTTAACGCCAAGTTGCCGCTATCGGTGTTTATTTCTCGTTTTTGGATCCTTACCAAAAGTTGAATGTTTATTATTAGAGAGTTTGTAAGCGAGTTGTTTTATAGCTATCTATGAGTGTGTTGAACGATTGTTTTTTTCCCCAGATTTACCGAGGGAAGGTCCAAGAATAACAGGCAACGAACAAGAGAATAGAAGAGGAGACTCTTTATTTCTGAACTGTACGTCGGGGCGGTCGTACCCCGCGGCAGTACTCAGTTGGGACATTGATGGAGAAAAGGTACCATTAAACATTTTGAACGAAAACATATTGACATTTACGAGACAGACTGTTTTTGACTTCAGTTTTGATAGAGGTAACATTTTTCTTTGTTTACATGACCTAAATAAAAACGGACTTGATTTAGTGAATTGGCTATTTGGCAGTTTTATGGGATTTATGTATTTTTGATCTGATTAAAGTAGGTTAATATGCACCATAAGGCAGAATTTTGATTGTTTTTAAACGTGTCAGGATTCAAATATGAGGAGGTACTGTATGTACTACGTAGCTGTTTGTATAAGGAAAACTTGGCGTGGTACCACTAAGTGATAGGCTTAGATGATAGCAGACATTAAATATATTCCTATTAATTCAATCACTTTTTACAAAATCATGCAAACTGGCTACACACCCATCTTGGCTCTATCCATCTTATTATTCAAGATTTAAATCATTTCTTTGCTTACTACAGGTAGGTATAAATATATGTTACAAATAGATATAAAGTACCTACACTATATCATTACCTAATAAGGTGTGCAAATATTTATATTATTGTTAATCTATTTAAATAATTATTAAAATAACACTACAAAATTATTATACTCAAAATATAAAGTTAGTTCAGGATACTACAAATTTCAAAGGCTAAGAATAAGAAAAAAGTCAGTTGAAATATATTACAGGAATACAGGCCATCAAAATAGCAGTTGAATAAATTAAATAAGTTAAAAAATTGGTACAAATAGATATGTCAAATTAAATAATTATTATTGCATGTCATACTATTTTTATTGTCATATTATATTATTAAAAAATAAATAATTGTTTGTCCTGTTTTTTTTTTCAAAATTTGCTGTACGTTTAAAAGAGGTCCCGAAGAAAGAGGTCGACTCTACAGTACCTTTGCAAGAACAGAGTCCCTATTGCTACTTATTTGTTCAATCTGTCAAAAGCAGAGATGTTTTAGACAACTTGAGATGCGAATGTTTCGTTAAATGTAAACAAACAACCGCAGTTGAGAGGTTAAAATATAGTAGAATTAGCCCCTTGGGTGTAGTGTGGGGGGCTCTCACTTGGAAGGCATCTAACCAAACCTAAAAAACTTAGCGCGGATTTCATCAAACTGAAACTGAACACGATCAGCATATGAACCACGTTTACGTGTCAGTGTCATTATTTTCTATTGAATATTGACAATGACAACTCATGAACGCAGCTGAATCGCGTTCAATTTCATTGGTGAAATCCGCTCTTAATATCCGTAAGAAAGTTCACACTTGACAGTTGTCAGTCGACACAAAAAACGCGATCAAAACAAAAAGCGTTCGGGTAGATTAGCCGCGGTAAGACCGCGTGTATGCATATTATTTTAGACTGCTGCCCCACCCTGAGCCCATGGCTGGCTACGCCCATGTGTAGCCCTCTGTTCTAAGATCAACAATATGCAATCCAGAACAGTATTCTCATGCTCCATAGTCGCATAGTTCTAAAATGACAGTCATTATTCGTCCTCCCACTACTCGATAGTCCAGTGGAGACTTCGTCGTGAGCGGACACAATGCATTACGCGTCCATTATCTACCGTGCCGGCAACTAATCCTCTCGTTCTGAACCAACTACGAGCATCAATCAATCTTCTAGACATAGTTTGCATCACCATATACAGTGCTTTGCACTGTGTTCTTCCTTAATTTTATGAACTTGGATGGACTTATATGGATGCATTACATACAATTAAGGACTGGTTTAACTTTAATGATGTTCCCGGAGGTCTGAATTTTTTCGTTTCATCAAAATACCCCCAATTTATATATCACTAGCTGACCCGCGCAACTTCGTTTGCGTCACATTTTCCATTACTGTTCCGCTCCTATTTGTCTTAGCGTGATGATATATAGCCTATAACCTTCCTCGATAAATGGGCTATCTAACACAGAAAGAATTTTTCAAATCGGACCAGTAGTTCCTGAGATTACCCCCTACATACAAACTTACAAACATACAAACGTACAAACAAATTTTACCTCTTTATAATATTATTATAGTACAGATAAGTTTTTATCGGTATCGTGTATAATATACTTGAATAAAAATAGAACAGACAATTTAGTTTTTTAGCAGTGAAAGAATTAAAATATTAAAGCCTTCGCTGTCTGTCCGTCTGTCTGTCAGTCAGTATCTCAAGAACCGTAATAGTTAGACAGTTGAAGTTTTTACAGAGTGTGTATACTTATCTATTGCCTCTATAACCTCTATTAATATTGAAGGGTGCTAGCATACAAGAAAAGTGTTTTTTTTTCGGTTTATGGTACGGATTCCTTCGTGTGAGAGTCCGACTCGGACTTGGCTAGTTTTTCGTTTCATCTAAAAACATGCGCCCAATTTATAGAACAGTCAGTTTTTCTATCGGTTTCGTGTATATCCTACAGCAAAAATAGAGCCAATAATTAAGGTATGTAGCAGTAAAGAATTACTTATAGGTACCTTTTTTAACATTATTTAAGATAGATAGCGATGGTTAGAAATATTTTATTTTAACGCTCTATCGTACTAAAATGGATGCTATTTTGAAAAATAAAACGGCAAACAACAATTTACTATCCAACAACGTCTGTGTATCGTTACTATTTTATTACAAAATTATACCTGTTGCTCTAGATCTATTCATAATAAAAGTATACAATTTTGACGAACTCTCCGTGAATGCCTATAAAAGCTCGTCGACGTTATGAAATAAATAAACCAATTTATTTGCTCAATAATTGCCTAGCTTTTGAGTTACTTAATGGCAAACTTAATGTTAAAGTATGGCCACAAAGTAATTAATGTGCATCCATTTACTGCAAGATAATTATTTTATTTAAACGATTGGTCTGAAATACAATATTACACGTTTCAGGAGATTTAATTTCGGCTAGCGATCCTTATTAATATAATTGTTCGAAGGCTATTTGACCCTTTTCATCGAGTTTTCTGTAATTCGATTCTTTCGTCCCAATAAGGTTTTTTTTCAAATTTCAACTTTGCTGGGCTTATTGAAGTACGGGCTCGTATTTATCTTTTATTTCTGATTTGGCTCGAGTTTGTTTTTGTTTCGAACAACACTGCTGAACTCGTCCCGTTCTTTTTTATTCGGGTCAAACTTGTAGCAATATACAAAGAAATACTGGCTTGACGATTCAACACAATTCTATACCTTTTTTGTGAGTATTTTGGAGTTTTTTTTTTATAATGATGCTGGGATTTTTATTTTAGTTTGTGTCTATGTGTCATTTGCTTTTTAAAACATTTTTTCTCATTTTGAAACATTTATAACGAGCTTCACAATCGGTATGTGTCAGAAAAATCAAATGTAATTTTTGGGTCCTAATGCAGACGAGGCATTTAAATATCTTTATTTATTCTTGTTTGGCTATCACCAAGCTATTTAAGAGAAATATTGTATCAATATCCTTATTGGAAATCAAACCGATGTCATTACAGGGGATTAAACCACTCAGCATTCATCTGCGAACAGCGAATTCTCGGTAGGAGATACATTAACACGACCCCTGCGTACAATGGTTAGTTACCATAAAATTTATGATCAATTAGCGCGTCAAATGTCCCGAATCGAAGGATATTGTCAAGGCAGCCTTGTTGGAACTAGTGTGGAAGTCTGTTTGTGGCCATGCCTTCAATCTATTGGTAAATTGAAAGCTTGGCTAATTGCAGACCGTTGAGAACGGAGGTTCGGGTATGTCGTTCGATATTGACTTCAAAACATCTTGTAACTGAATATTGATAGGGATTCTGTTGGAATAATTGAATGATATTAGAACAATAAATATTGACTGTAGCTATTTCACTATAGCTAACAGGAGCTATTGGCAATGCTAGCTATATATAATGTTAGCTGTTTATATTGTTATTAAAGGAAGTGAAATGGGACTTTGTACGCGCATATCCCGGTTTTTCCCGTTTACCTAGAAATTTCGGGAAATCCTCTCTCTTGGTGCTCTCCTACACTGTACAAGGAACCTATATGCCAAATTTCAGCTTTCTTCGACCAGTAGTTTCAGCTGTACGTTGTCTGTCAGTCAGTCACTCAGTAATGGAAGAATAGGATTGCGTTAAGAGCGTGTATTCCGTCCACTAGCGCCGCCAATCGTTTTTTTATTATTTGTGGTAAATTTAAGACACGTAGATAAAAAACCGTTCTGTAGTGCACTGAAGAAATGTATTTATTATGTTTTGAGAGTTATGTTTTGTACTTTAGAACATAAATAGTTGCCAAAGTCGATATTTTTGCTAAAAGTGGCCACTTTTAGCAATAATTGCCGTTTTGGCTATTTAGCCATGAGTTATGTATTAAAAATAGCTGTCAAAAAATAATAGATACATTTCTTTAGTGCACTACAGAGCGGTTTTTTATCTACGTGTCTTAAATTTACCACAATTAATAAAAAACTATTGGCCTCGCTAGTGGACGGAATACACACTCTTAAACATTTACTTTGCAAAATTAAGAAAAATATATATTCGCTAAGCAAAGTATCATGGTAGATAATGGGGCTGACAACCTAGGATTCGTCAACCATCCCCACTTCTAAACGAACAAAAAACCTACTCCTTTGAAAATTCCCTGACACTTATACCGACTAATTGACATTTCACAATTGAACATATTGACAGATCCTCTTTTATTCTGCTTCCCCTTTCCGCAAAGGCTAATTAAAACACATTCTACTCATTTAGGTATCATCGGTACTCGGAATTAAGACGTTTTTAATGAAAATTAAACGAATTGACAGGAATCTATGCCAATTACTGTGTGAATAGAAAGATGGTTCAATAGAAAGACGTAAGCCAGTTTGTATGCTTTGTTTGACACTGAAGTATACAAAGTATTCCTACATACATTTACTCAACTGGTCTATAGTATAGCGTAGTAACCCAGATGTCTTGATTCCCCAATCATATTAGGTATTTACATTTTTTTTTGTCAAGGAGGAAGTGCCATATGTTGCCTGGCTTGGCAACATCTACGGCCCTTTAAAGAAATAGAAACATTTACAGTTCAATATTGGGAAATATTCGATAAATTGAAGTATTTTTTGCTAGCCAGAGATTGGGCTCCTCCGTAAACTACATAGGATGGTTTGGTTTTACTGACCTAAATGGTGCAATACCAGAAATATCCGAAATATACGCTGCTGGATTTTAGGCAACGAGATTTACTTGCTACTCTATACAGGGTTATTTATAAAACACCGACAACCTCTCAGGACTATGTTAGTAACATCATAATCACACTTTTGTTCTATGACTTTTAAAAATTCATCATGTTTTAGTTCATCAGGTTTTCATACAAAAATAAAAAAATAAATAAATTGAACGCTCTAAATGTAACGAAGTGTATGCGAAAACTCTTTCTTTTTCATTTTCTAGCAAAAGAAAAATAAAGATTTAGAGCGTCATTTTACTAAACAGAGAGTAAAGTGAGATATACTCAAATGTGTGGTAAATCTAAATAGTTTATTGCAATCCAAATCCAAAATCAAAATAAAGGTGGTAAAAATAATCATTAGAAACAATTAATATATTATAATTAGGAGAGAGGAAGAGCGCTTTTACAAATAACTGTGGTTTTGATTATTTTTATTTGTAAAAAAAATCTTAGTGTTTCCTGTCAAACTAGTAACTATTATTAAATATTTTAACTTCACAATTATTTTTGGATTATTTTACATTTTTTGTTGTTTTATTGTTCATTCGCTTGCATTTTCTGCATTGATATTAAGTATAATTAATATCATATTTATTCATTCACATTTGTTTTTAGTTAGAATAGAATATGTATTATTAATATTTTTATATATTTCTCTCTACTTCTTCTATCTTACGGCGTTTGCCATTTTCCGGTGACAGATATATCAAATGGAATAGTTGTTTGAGAGGAATAGGAATATAGTGAAGCTTGTTTTTATTTTTTAATAAGTTTTTTTTTTCTTTTCTGGTCGTAAGTACCTACTAAAGTGATAATGCGATAAGGCCGCCCATTGTTCATTTATGTTTACTTTCAAAGTAATTATCGGTGTACAATTAAATATATAATTATGCAATAAAGAAATAAATATTAAAAATTAAAATTCTCTCACAGGTCACAGACCCCTTCCTCCTCGTAGAGTATCCGCCAACACAGCACGCGCACGGCTTGCTGTCCACAGCGCTGGGGCTGCGCGTGCCCGTCGGCCGGACGATGCAGGTGCGCTGCACGGCGCGCGTGGCCCCCGCCTGGCGGGAAGGCAGCGAGGCTGTCGTGGGGAACAGCCAGCTAGCTGACAGCAAAGAGGCTATGTTATTAGGTAATTTGGAAATATATTTTTAATGCCTTCATACGAGTATGTGTGCCACTGCTGGGTAAAGAACTCCTCTTTCTTTTTTATGCCTCTTTTTCCTGAGCGATCTCTGGTTAAGTTGGACCAGCAAGTCGTCAGAGTGGTCAGAGTGGGGTTAGGTTGCGCTGATGAGGTACATGGAGAGATGCTCGGTGGTTCGTCGACTTTCTCGAGGACTGCTCTCTCAGCAGTCCTCGGGAAAGTCGACGCTCCCATTTCTGCCGGTTGGTCATGTTACGAGTACGCTGAACTACAGTGGACTCGGTAGATTTCTGTATCAAGTCTTTCCAGCGAGTAGGTTATTAATCGCGTGCTCTCTTACCTGGCCATGAATCGCCAGTCTCGCCAAATTATAGCTGTCAAAATCTATAGCTACGGCGATTTAAAAAATGCTAAAACAGGTTAAGAGATCGATCTCGTAACATTTCAACAGCCTGTACTTTTTGACGTTTGGACAATTGCCTTCACTACGCTGCTGCTGACAGACTGACACTTGTCTAGTCTCATATCGTCAGCGACCTTCGCCGCGGTTGATCTTCTAGTGTCCAGTTAGTGACGATCTTCGATACATGACACGAGCGGCTAGTCAACTTCAGCCTTACTAGCAGTGGGACACAAATTAGGCTAGCAAAAATAGTCTGTCATTAAAGTCCAAAATTGCGCGGTTTCATATTCTTTTTGCGTTTTTTGAAGGTTATCGTAATGATCATGAAGTAGCAGATGACGTTCAACTCTTTGTACACAAGTGCGCAATCAAATATTACAAATATACATAGTATGATCAGTCACAAGATAAATTAAATGTGAAAGAGCGCAAAAATTTATGATTTTAGACATTCGTTCTAAAAATTTAGAAAAAAGTAAAAATAAGTTCTTCGGCTAACCCAAACATTCTTACCCAAAACCTAAAGTCTTATTTCAGTAACAGTTTACGGATGATTTGAATGAAGTGAAGTCATGTGAATGATGCTACAAAGGGTTAAGTTATTTTTAAGTTCACCATCCCTGCTATTTATAGAAAGACTTTACGAAGTTGAAACGGACAGACGTGCGAAATAATGCGGCCGATCTACACGCGGAAAATTCCGTCACGTTTTTTCGCTCGGATTGGTACCAATCTTTCTACACATTCTAGGGCCATTCTACGACGCATCGAAAATTGCTGAATATTTTAGAGTAAACTTTCTTTTATTTTGATTTTGATTGGAATGAAAAATACATAATAATAAGCTACTGTTTTTTCAGCTGTTGTTTCGTGTTGAAATAATATATCGTAGAATGACCCTAGTCTTTGTTTTTAAGGTATCAGCGAGGACAGCATTTTTTGTAAGTAGAATTATTATATCTACCTATTTATATTGTTTTGTTCTTACGAAGTCCGTAAACTGCCAATCTGTGTAGATCCCGAGCTCAATGTGTGATAAAAGTACCTAGTCGAGATTGACTATTTACGGGCTGTCATACATATTTTATCTGGTTCGAGGTGATTGATTTTGTCTGGGACGACAAAATCCATTCATTCATTCATTTGTCATTCCATTACCTACAAGACAAAGACTTGAAAGAAACATACAATGTAATAAAAATATTTTGATAAAAATACAAACGGATGCTTTAAGATATTCAGAAGAAATTTTAAGTGGTCAAAGCCTTTTTATGAATTACTAAATTATGTTCAATGTTGAAGCACTCAATTTAAAAGTTCTTGTTGCGAAGTATTGCACGTGGGAGTTAAAAGTATGGTTTTACGTCAAAAGAAATAAAGCGAACGGCTTGTATGGGAGTTTCGTGCAGCTAGTAAATTTTCGAGTTTTGGGATCGTGTTTGTTTTAATAGGTAGTTAATACGATAGAAAAACCCTATTTAAAATCTTAGATTTTTGGAAGTTGGGACGTAAAAGCTACACCCAGTTTTTGTGGTTTTGTTCTAGTGTACAAACGTAGGTTGTAAAAGACAGGCACATTAACATTGTTATGATGATAAAATAAATGTTCTAGATTGCTTGTCGCTGTATCTTTGTTGTGTTTTACTTACTATTAAGAATGTAGTGCATTAGATACCTATTGCCTAGCAGCAGACAGAAACAGTTACATAATATTGAAGTTCTGATGGACACTAGACATATTTTCTTTACCGGTCAATCTTAGAATAATAACGCATAGAAGCCGCGTCTAGAACAAAACCCGAGCAAAATCGTGTGTCCACTTCATTTTCTTTGTGTGCGTGAGCCGAATGTGTCTACGTTCCTCTAACGCACACAGATATAGCTTTCAGTGATACCATTACTAAGCCGTTACCCACAAAATATGGGAAGACGCATTACTATTTTGCTATCAAGGCAAGTATTTTATGTTGTTGGGAACTGGAAAAGGTAAACATGATTTTTCATGTAATATGACATATTTTTTCGGAAGGTATAATTCAATTTATTTCAAAATAAAAGGAAATAAATCGCATAAAGAATGAGATATTGTTCAATGCGTTTAGAATGCTAGATGGGTTATAATTATAAACAATGTTAAAACATCGGGTTTGATATGAATTAACAGTAAGTATTGTATTTTAAAATTACAAAAACGAAAAACATGAATGAAAGCAATGTGGGTATTTTTTCCTTACAAATAGCAACACTGTGTTATGACAAGTTAAGTTATTAGAATTTTGTTTTATTTATCGATTTACGTAAAAATAGTACATAGAATGTGAGTACTTATTTGTGAAATGTTTTTTTATCACATTTTTTTGTTTTCCTGATGTGCTATAACATCCTTTCACGCAACAAACTGTCATTTTCAATTATTTACTCGCGAGCTGTGTTCGACGGAACGTGACCTTGAGTACTGACGGCCTGACGGCTAAGTTTGACGGATTAGGCTAAGTTTTAGTTGCCTCACTTTTTGCACTCGTACTAGGTTTCTATGCGTTATTATTCTAAGCGGTCAGTAAATAATTGCCAGAACAAAAAAAAAACATTGGTGAATAAAATGAATTCCAATCATTACCTACATCGTTTACGATAATGATTTTATGCAACAATTATGGGTTATCGAACCTTCAGTAAACCTCGTGACATGTCATTACAAATTATTTTTTAATTCACACAACACGTTGAACATTCTTGTTCTCTGTGGAACTTGTCTGAAGAGATACCGCTGACTGAAATTGTACAGATAGTTTTGAAGATAACTTTCGTTAAAATGAGACTCAACACAAATATTTTTTTTTTTTGCACTACATTTCACCAAATAGTCCTTTTTAATTAACAAAGAAAATGCAACAATCCTATGAATATGTAACCAAACAGTACTCAAATATTCCCGCAACTTTTAATTTTCATTTGTTTAGCATCGCAAATGAACGGTGCAAGCACAGTGCAACAATATGGATTGCGGAGGGCTGCTTCCAATTACACCGAGCAAACGAACCGAACATACGTAACCATTTAATTAGGAAAGCACTGCTTGCTAAGTTCGTATATATCGGTGAATGCGAAATGAATTCCGTCTATCTCAACACGCTTTAATGATAGTAAGCGATATGTTTTAGCGGTTTCAAATGTCATTCTCGTGTTTGTTTTAATAATGGGTTTCGAAATATTTTTGTCTCAGTTCATATCTTGAGACAAGAAACTTAAACGCTTAAGTTCCTATGTATGAATGTTTTGTGTGTTTTCCAAGTTTAATGATATGGTTTCTCTTTAGGCATTTTATCTGCCTTGCCTTAACTTTAAATTTCTGAGAATTTCATCAATATAAGACTGTTCGCTAAAGTCTTGCCATTTATGGGCCATGTTTACAGCAGGACCTCTTTGGTCCTAATAATTAAATATTTACAAAGACTTTGATTGGTTGTATTGATGGACTAATTAGCCTAATTTTGCTTTACAAACAAGAAAGTTAGTAACATGATAATCAGTCTTCAGACATACGAGGTACTTTCGTCATATTGTACATTTATAATACCAGACTCTAGATACTGAGAAGCAGTTTTGGATATCCAGGATCAAAACTTTTTAAAGATAAAAGGTAAGGGTTAAAGCAACGCAAAAGGCCGGTTGCATTTGGTCTAATGCGAGCGTTACTATTTTCTCAATACAAATATGTAATGTGTGCATTAACGTTGTGGAGATATGGTAAACATGCAATGTGTTTACTTTTTTATTTCACTTCGGTCGAATTTCGACTCTGTGTCAATTTGCCTCGAACCTAAGATTTTTACTAGTCCACATCGTCTCCAACGCTGTAAGATTCCCTTCGCCAGGTTGCCTTCACATGATAGTGATAAAATCCTGGATCTTTTAGTGGCATATAAAATATCTCTCTGAATTTTCTCGAATCGCTTGCAAGTCCCGCATGAATACCGAGCAAACGATTGGTCGACTAAAATCGTTCGGTAATCGAAAGAAACGCTCATTGAACGAATTTTCAATCGAGACCATTAACCGTAGGAAGCATGTAAACGATTTTCAATTGGTGACTATTTCGAGAAAACATTGAGCAAGAGAGTAATATTGTCGCTGATATGTCGGTTGTACTTGAAGGCTTTCCTCCCACTTGCGGCTTCTTGATTAATAGTGATTTATCACTTTCTATAGAAAACTTAAAATCGCTCTCTCCTGACTCTTCTTAGAC
This sequence comes from Ceramica pisi, assembly GCA_963859965.1. NCBI lineage: Eukaryota > Metazoa > Arthropoda > Insecta > Lepidoptera > Noctuidae > Ceramica > Ceramica pisi. The sequence continues at coordinate 10,781,331 of OY982534.1, read as the reverse complement.
TAGGTCTAAAAAGAGAGAGGGGATATATTTATACCAAGTTTCATTAAAATAAGGTCATTCATTTCCAAGAATAAGGTCTCGAAAGTGTTCTGTGTGTGTGCTCTGTGTGTGTGTGTGAATGTGTGGGTGTGTGTGTGCGCTCTTAATTATTAAGTTCTTTGATATCCCGTTGACTATTCTATGTGGAACCACTACAGAGTGACTTTTAATTAATTTTGTCCAGTTCTGATCATGACGAAATGAACAGCATATTTTTTGTTCAGAGTTGATCCTACAAACACTCATAAAAACGTGGTTCATATTTATGATAATTTTCATCGCTTGCATTTACAATTTCTAGTTTAACACATGAAAAAAAAATCATCTTTTCTTGTATTTTTCTGTGTTATGGTGGCTATACAAATAACCACACTCAAAATTTTCCCGTTAGACATTCTTCGGGTATGGAACCCTAAAATCTATAAAATAGTTTAACACAAAAACCGTATTCCAAATCCTCTTCCAAGAAAACATAATAGAGCCACAAAAACTTGTAACTCGCCATCGCAAATCCCAAGTTATAACAATTTAATACCCGGACCCCTTCTATAACATTGTTACAAACTGATGTCGATCGCAAATCGCTATATCTTACGATATTATCAACGGAACTGGCCTATTCAAGTATACTCCTATTATATTCCATGTATCGATACTATTGAATCGATTTGTAATTACAAATGTTCCAATTAATTAAACATTAAACTGGTGCTACTCTATCTAGGTGGGATTTGATTGAGTAGCACGATTGACGGATAGGATTATAGACTATAGGATAGTGGTCTCTGTTAATGTAATATTAGTTGATATTCTTGATTGATCGAACGGAGAAGTGGTTGGCTCGTTCGCTTCTGAATACCAATTATGGAATCAATTTTCCAAAATTTTTACTCTACATAATTATTCGAATTATATTGTTACACTACAATTTTCTGCAATGGTGGTAGGCATTCGAAAACTAACTTGAAATACCTACCTACCAATGAGTAAAATCATTTAAGAATTTTAATTTATTAGATGTACTATAACACAAAAGCCAGTAAATTAATATTATAACACTGTTAATTTATATTTATGCCTTGAGCAATCTCGGGATTCTAAGGGCCCGGTCTTTTGGTAAGCGTACGAGGTGCCGAAGCCAACTCGCAGAAGCCCCGTTAGATATTTCTAGTGGAATGGGAAATTATCCCTGTTTGTAATCAAAGTATACCCAAAGACAATCCCCGGTAAGTGCAGAACTATTGCATTATATGGAAATAAAAGCATCGTAGGACCGTATCATAATTTTCCTGCCCTTATCCCATGTTACTTTGGGTCGGCGCAACACGTTTTTTTCTTCCACTCTTTCACCCTTTTCCTTCATATCGCTCCTCACACAATCCATCCATCTTTTCTATGGCCTCCCTCTCCACATTTATGTTCATTACTCTTTTGGTTAAATGTGTTTTCTCTCTCCTCTTCTCATTACCGTATACTATGAAAGAACTATTGGCTCCTGCCTGACCACTGAAAATATACACGGCTTTAAAATGGCAGGAGGTGACATGCACACTCAATAACTGGTCGCTAGCACAAAGTGACGTAGCACCAAGGAAGCAACATGTCCTGAGGTGTTGTTATCCATGTTTATGTTTTAATTATTGTATTTATTTTAGTGTTTGTCTTTTGGCTATACCTACCTACCTGCAAAAATATTATGCCTCTGTATCGCTCTAGTATCAAGTAGTTTGTAGTTTTACTAGTGCATAAAGATATTAATTGAATTCATGTAACAATACTAAAATATCTTCTGAGCAGAAACATTCTCAGCTCGAACATTATTATTAAATATAAAGATATCCTAGATACCTTTTACCAAAAAGCTTTCAATAAAGAACAGTAGCAAGCTCCAGATTAATGACTGTAACCAATATTTCTGCAATTAAAATGAGAACCTTGTATATTAAGCTTTTAGACGTTATAATAGTATAGATCCGAAACGAAGTATTTCGTTGCTAATATGAACATTATTAGTATTTTCTTTATTTATTTTGTTTACATATTTTTCACATTTTTAAATATTTCTATTAAAAGTATAAAAAAATCATTTATAAATATAAAAATAGTAGCCCACCAGTATCGATCCCAATACAACGAGCAATTGCCATTTTCGAGAACTGGGTCGGGCACATACCTACCTGTAGCACGGAACTTCCGATTCCACAAGATTGTATTTCAAAGCAAGTTGCTGGTGGATAATCCTTGCTACAAGGTAGTGCCCGTGCAAATAGTCTCCGTTAGCCAGACTGGAACCATTGGAAATAATGTGGCGGATGGATTCCCCGGGTCGGTGACATGCCCAACATATGTCAACCGTACCGTCCTTCACAATGTATTTCTGGAAGTTGTTCGTCATCATAGCTTCGTCCGTAATCGCACAGACAAAACCTTCGGTTTCCCCAAAGAGCTCACCAAAATGCAGCCAGGCTACGGACGCTAAGAAATCTACATTAGGCCCATGTAGGACCCGATAAAAGCGTCCGTGAAGCTCCTTGCTCAGACATACCTCCCTGCGGTCATTAGTATCTAATACCAAAGGTTTGCGTCAGTTCTCGTTAGCCAAGGCGAGCGCAGTAAGGCCTTTGTCTACTGCTACCATATCTCGATGCATACCCACGTCGGTCTCAAGGAAGTACTCCCCAAGGCTGCATACCTCGCGGTTGTGCAGGGTCTTAGCATTTATGAAGCCACGACCCCCACACTTCCGCGGGATATACAGCCTCATCACCGATGACCTTGGGTGATGCATCCGATTTGAAGTAAGTAGTGAGCGTACCTTCTTATCCAGGGCATCAAGTTCCGTCTGAGTCCATTTGAGTATGCCGAAAGAGTACATCAAAACCGTTATGACCCAACCGTTGAAGGCACGCACCTTGTTTCCGCCTGATAAAAGACTGTTAAGTACTTTATTCAGGTGGCAAAGAAGCGCTCCATCAACAATTGTTTCATATCAACAGAATTGATGCCTAACGCTTCCGACATACCTACCCAAATACTTGTAAGTTTCGGTTGAGGAGAGGGACCTAAGGTGTATGAAATCCGAGAGTTGTGTTCCCATGGATTCAATAATCTACCCTCGTTTTACATGCATGACTGCACATGTATCCACACCAAATTCCATCTTGATGGCGCTACTGAAGGCCTCTGTTACCTTTAGTAGCTTCATCAGTTGCAAGTTGTTAGGAACAAAATAGTTTCAAGTCGTCCATGTAAAGGAGGTGCGATATGACCTGACCACCTCTTCTCAACCGGAAGCCTTGCCCCGAACCCTCCAGCAATGTACAGAGAGGATTGAGGGGCCAGACAAAACCACAGTGGACTCAGACTGTCGCCCTGAAATATGCCACGCTCGATCCTTATCATGAGCCATGTATGTGGCACCGAGTCATAGGCCTCTTTATAATCTACTAGCTGACCCACGCAACTTCATCTGCGTCACATTTTCCATTAATGCTCGGCTCCTTTTAGTCTTAGCGGGATGATATGTAGCCTATATTCTTCCTCGATACATGGACTATCTAATACTGAAAGAATTTTTCAAATCGGACCAGCAGTTCCCTCAATTCTCTCAAGCCCGTCCGGCCTTGGAGATTTCCAGGCAACGGAAGGACTGCACAAGCTACATCTTGGGGGCTGATGTTAATTGCCCCCATTTCCGGAATCAGATCGCACACGCGCTCGACCTCCCGAGTCCAATCACTATTGGTATGACTGACAGGCACCGACCAGATGCTGCGCCAGAATGATTATTACTTACTATATTTTTATTTTTTTTACTTTCTCGGGTTCCTGGAGACCCGGTCATTTCGTAGGCGTACGAGGGGCCGAAACCAACTCGCAGAGGCTCCGTTAGACATTTCAAATGTATGCACTGTGAAAGTATTCCCAAGGACAATCCCCGGTTGGAGCAATACTATTGCAGAATATGGAAACAAAAGATGAAACGCTATGGGTTTGGGTGGTTTAGTGGACTCATTATCGTTTATTATAGAAGAACTGTTGGCCCCTGCCTGACCACTAACAATATTCACGGCAAGAAAGAGGTGGGAGCTCTGTTCCTCGTCAGTGTTCACTCTGGCCAGCCAATAAAGGCAAGCCGGAGATGAGGAACAAGACTTCTCACGGGAGATTAGGTTCGTGGGGTCGCTACTGCCCAACAGTTCGCCACAAAACTGCCTTGCGGACTGTATGTCTCTTTGTCTGGGCCCTCACCCTAGGTATGACCTAAGGTCCACCGGGACGCGCAAGCCCCACCACGACGTCAACGTAGAGATACTGCGGTAGGGTATATTATTAGAAGGATTGTGCTTTTCAAACTAAGTTATAAGTACATAAAAAGCTAAACAAGCAACAGCAATAGAGCCAATTTGATTAACTTTTAAAGAACTTTCGCATTCGTTGTCTGTCAAATTTTTCGTACATTTATGTTAGGCGTTGTTTAATAATTTAGTAGAATTGGCACTGATGCCAAACTAAAACATCACAATGAGTTATTGTGAATTGTGAGGAGAGGAGATGTTCCGTTGTTTTAGGTAGTTTTTTTAGGGTAGTATTTAAATAAGTGACTGTAAATTAAAGTTTTAAGTGACAATAATAATTAATTCACGTTATAGTATTACTAAGTGACTGACTGCGAGTGACGAGAAATCAACAGAACAGCAAAATACAAACATTCATTTGTGTTACATAAAATACAAAATACTAACCTAACCAGGTCCGCGGAAATTAACTCTAACAAATAAAGTAAAAACAATCTAACCTAACCTATCTATCTTTATATTGAAGTTGCCCCTCAAGTTGTCCTCTGTGTATTTTGTTTTTTGTGATTGGTATGCTCTTGACTTTAGTCTAGTATTTCTAGTCGCTCACTTAGTCATTTAGTCGTACGGCTAGAATTTTAATATCTGAAATTGATTAATCACAACCCATTTTTTGTAAGTGCGTTCTGGATTTTATTATGGGGAATTTTTAATTGCATCTCTCTTTAAAATTCAAGCAAACTAAATATCTCAACTAATTACCCACTTTATAACAAAAATACTGATTTGCACACTAAATTAAGAAGACACTAAATAATGACAGTCAACGTCAGGGGCACCCCAAGGTTCGGTTAGTTAACCTAACTAACCGAACCTTGGGGTGCCCCTGACGACCTTTAAACCCTGCAGACAGAAATAGAAGCCCCGCGCAGCTGGGCTCCGTCGAAAACAGTGGTGCATGGTAGAGGGTGGAATATAAGTCAGCTGCACGACACGAATTGACTTCGGAAGGGAGCAAAACTTAAAATTGTCTATTTCGAGAAAAATTGACCACCTTTGTAGGGACATATATTGGTCCCTGTTAGGGTCATAGAGCTGTGGTTGGGCTGAAATAGTTGCAAATTTGAGTTTCTTTATATAAATACTGAATGTTTCTTGACGAAAATTCAGTTTTTGACTTCTAGAGCAAGTGAAAAATATCCCAAAAATTTACTGTGTATCGCGTGGTGCGTAGCAAACACAGGTTTTTCGAATGTTTTTTTTTGGAAGTCGGTTGTATTTTTTTGTAAAAAGTTTTTTTTAGCGTCGATTTCTACTGGGCTATTTTTTACATGCAAAGAAAGTTGAAATATTTCATTAAAGCCGTTCTAAAATTAGAGTGATATTAATTTCGCGAGCATTAGCAGTAGTATTTGAGTGACGTTTGCGGAGTTAAACTGTCTGCTTGCAAAGTAAAAGGTTATTCATTACAAACTAGGTCAGTCAAAAGTCAGTAATATGTACAAAACTCTTTCTGACTGATTAGTTAAATGACTATTGAAAAACCATTAATAGTCAGTCACTGTCTGCTTATGTCAGTTTTTCTGCTTTTTGCTTGTATGGGGTATACAAGAAAAAAGCAGGAAATCTGGCTACTGATTTTGATATAGTTTTTCCCAATTGAATGAGCTATAATCGAGGATGGATAGTGTAAATAATTTGTCTGGTTGCTAATCTAAGTATTACGATATATTTTTTTTCCTACGGCCGCTGTACTCGCGTACAAATCTGTACCAATATCTCTCGAAAAAATTCCGAAAATGTTGAAATACCCTTTTAAAAATGATTTTACATTTTCAAATTATTTTAAAACACGTAACGACATACCACCCTGCTTATGAAACTAAAAAAAGTTATAGATTATGCAGATTATATAAAAACGAACTCAAAAGCAACGTTTGTAACGGGGGATAACACTGTTGTATTTAAAAGAAACATTCCAAGCAGCGGCAAACTATCTCCACAAAGTAAACGTTGCTACATTATTGTGATGTCCAACTTTTTACCGGCTCCCCGGGGGAGTCTCATCATTTAACTCGAATAACAAAGCTTGTTTGTTTCAGTGAGGAGTTCAACCGAGGCGTCTGCGCTAAGTGTAATGCTGTTAACACTTTCCCTCGCCCTCTTCTTCAGGTCCTTAATACAATCAGAAACGTGATAAATTATCTCAACTCTTTTATTAACAAAACGTGATTTAGACACAGGCAAGGCGGGCTATAGACCTACAACAAACTTCTGAGATAAAATCGTTAATGTTTTTTGTATAATGATCATTGTTAGTTTCAAAACGATATTGTTTACATTGATAATGTACAATTCAGGTAGCTAGTAAATACTTAATGTTTTATAGTAAAATATTTAATTAAGTCTTTGATACATATCTCGGTCTTTATTGCTAGTGTATAAAATAATTTTGTTGAAACTTTCTCAAAAGTAATATGTTATCGTTAGGTACAAAATTTATATTTTTGCAGCAAAGGCTATTTGTATTTAATTTATTATTTGAAAACCTATATTTAAAATTCAAAATTTATATTGTAAATAAAAGTTTAGAATCGCCTTCTTAGATCTACTGATGTATATAAAGTTATAATATTAGTCGACATCTTTTTTGTAAGAATATTATAAAAAAAATCGAGAACTTATCTACGTACTGGGAATGTTGACGTTATGTAAAAACAATGAGGGATTAATATTAAAAAATAAATTAAAACTAGAGACGTAAACTGCTTTCCGAATCCTAATTTTTGTAACCAAGTTTTCTATTTACCTTCGAATAAGAAAATCTTGAACATAAGTCACTGCTGAAGTTCAAAATGTTCATTCCGCTGTTTGTATAAAATGATTTGGAGCGAACTATGTATTTGTCAGTACATATCCTGAATTGCTAAATATCACGATACCAATTGTACATATCGGTCTAGTAACACATAATATGCTTTCGTTGTTAACGTGTACTGTAATTAGCATTAAACTGGCATGATTTTTGTTGAAATAAAGAACAATTTGTTACACGAGTATTATTTTTTTCAATCCTGTTGGGTATTACTTTTCCTCAAACGAATGGATGGTCAAAGAGTTTCTAAGCGTTTTTAACACGTTATTCGTTCTAATTCAGTTTACCGTTTCATTATTTCCTAATAGTCATTTTCTTCACTGAATACTTGAAATTACGAAAAAACGACAATGATACGTGAAAAAGATTTTCACGAACTCTAATCTTAAAAAAAAAAACTTGCAAAAGGGTGCTTTAATATTGTTGATAATGTATAAAATAAAAAGACGAATAATGATCAAACGAATACTAATTTACGTCATCTGGTTTTTATGCAAGTTAATACACGATTGACGTATCAAAACAAAGTAGTTATAGGTACCACCACTAAAAACACTTTTTTCCAAACAAATATAACCGACTTCCAAACAAAACACAGCAAAGTATAAACTACAAAGAATCACAGAGATCGGATCAGAAACCTAGGAGTAATCGGTGAACATACATATAAAAACTATCCACTGAATTGAGAACGTCCTCCTTTTTGGAAGTCGGTTAATAAACAATTATTTTACAAGAAATTTATTTATGGCTACCTTTCTCTCTCCTAATTATTTAAAGTTTTGCTGTGCCCGACAGGGTCCATAATTTTTTCTATTTAAAGCAGCAAATTTAATAATATCGACCCTGACTCATTCTCGTCAGACTTCCCTTTGGCCTCATCTTTTGTTCTTCTCCACACAGACCCTGACGAAGATCGAGCCACTCTAATGAGTGGCTGTGGTTGGAAAACAATACAAGTCAACTTTATAAATTCTGCACACGAACAAATTTTACCAATCATAACGCATTTAATTAACGTATAATATGTTTCGAGAAAGGAACTTTCCCGGACGCTTTGAAAATAGCCTTTATAACGCCTGTGTACAAGTCTGACCCGTCTAACTATAGAACAATTTCGGTTCTACCGTCCGTTTTAAAAATCCTTGAGAGGCTTATAAACTCACGCCTAATTAAATTCCTCTCTATATATAGAATACTGTCTCCTTCTCAATTTAGGTTTAGACAAGGGAAGTCTACTGGTTTTTTTTTTACTATTGATAGGCATACGTTTGACCGCTATTTCACCTGATGTTAAGCGATGATGCGGTCTAAGGTGGAGCACGTTTGCCTAGAAGTAACCTATTCACTCTTGACTTAAAGACTCCCAGGTTGTAGCTATTAGGAAACACAGACTCCGGCAGGGAATTCCACTCCTTAGCTGTACGCACAATGAATGTATTCCCAAAACGTTTTGTGCGTATAGGTGGGATGTCCACCATGTACCGGTGGCGCATCGCCGTAGGTCTTGTGGTCCGATGGTGGAACGGGCTTGGCGGAATTAAATTATACAATTCCGTCGCACACTCCCCAAAATGTAACCAATAGAAAACCGACAGGCCAACAACTCGGCGGCGATGCTCAAGACTTTGGAGCTTCGATTCGACGAGCCCATTATTGCCGATGTTCCTCTTGGCTCGTTTTTGAATTGACTAGAGAGCATCAAGCTGATATCTGGCAGATCCGTCCCAAAAATGAGAGCAGTACTCCATACACGATCGAACTTGCACTTGATATAGTTTAAGAAGCTGTTCCGGCGTGAAAATGAACTGTTCTATCACTAACTTTTTCTCTGGTAGATGGGAGGAAAAAACCAACTGTGTAGCTGTTTTTATAGACCTCAAAAAAGCGCTTGCACACGATCATAATCATCATCATCATATCAATCGAAAGACGACATAGGCCAAGTGTGGCACAACAACTACTGTAGTGCGTCTCGCACCCATCGGCTACCCGTGAACTTCACCAGGTTATCAGTCCACCTTGTGGGATGCCTTCCAACGTTGTGTCCTCCGGTATGCGGTCACCACTCCATAATCCTGTGAAACCCAGAACCAATGTGCCCTGCCCACTGCCACTTTAGTTTGGCAATCCTTCAGGCTATGTCGGTAACCTAATAGTTACTCTTGCAATTTTTCAATCCGGATTGATGATATATCAATCCGGATTGAAAAATTGTACACAACAGGTTCATAATATTGCAATCCTCGTTTTGACTTTTAAACTAGACGGCAATGCGGCAGGTATACATAGCAATTGGAATGAAAAACATGTAATATCACGTTAGTGTAAAATAAAAAATTCACAGCTGATTGATTTTGATGCTAATCTAACACCTAGGTGTCTGTATTTTGCCAGGTTTGCGGAATTTGTTCGAAAGAGTCACCGCGGCCCTGGAACGCAAAGAGGATTAGGAGGAATATGGATGGGTTTTAGTCAGTAAGAGTATGACACTCCACTTCGCTCCGCTCAGAGCAGGAGGAGTCATTAGATTATTTCCCATCCTTAAAAAAAGGTATCTGTGTTATAATTTTTGAAACTACTTCTATTATTTTTTATTCTAGTTGATTATCCCCCACGAAGGCCTTCAAGTTGTTACTAAGGCTTTAATTTGGTGGACGCTTCAGACTAAGTCCTATTAATTTTCTTTTATACCTACAAATTAACGTAATCTCCCAGTGGAGTAATTTGAGCTAATAGTCATTATAATACTAAATAAAATACAAAAAAACCGGCCAAGTCTGAGTCATACTCTCACTCGAAGGGTTCAGTATCATTACCGAAAAACACGTTTCTTGTGTCATCATCATATCAGCCGAAAGACTTCCATAGCTGGATATAGGCCTCCCCCAAGCTTCGCCACAACGACCGGTCCTGTGCGTCTCGCATCCATCGGCTACCCGCAACCTTTTCACCTACCTTCTTGTTCTTGCATGGGAGTCCCCTTATTTTTAATTCAATTTTGTTGTTACATCGGCAATACAAATACGCACTGCGAAAATGTCAACTGTCTATTAATACGGTTCTTGAGATAGAGCCCGCTGGGAGACGGGCGGACGAACGGACCGAAAGCGGAGGCTTAGTATTAGTAATACGGGTACGGGTTCCGTTGGTTAGTTACCCTATGGGTACATCTCATCTGCCTAGCCTTTTCCCAACTAATTGGGTTGGCTTCCAGTCAAACCGGATTCACCTGAATACCAGTATTTTACGTGGAGCGGCTGCCTACCAGACCCCCACAACCCAACTGAACCCACAACCCAAGACTGGAGTCAGATTTACTGGCTTCTGACAATCCGTAACGACTGCCATAGATCTACAAATGATAGCCGGGACCAACGGCTTAACGTGCTTTCCGAGGCACGGAGGAAACTCGATATGTTGACATGGTCACCCATCCACAGACCAACCTTGTCAAGCGTTGCTTAACCTTGAAGATCGACCCGTGTGGCTGTTGTTATTTAGCCACGAGCTCCTATGGGTTCGAAACCCCAAAAAAGACCTAGAAATTCAACTGATAGTCATAAAAATAAGCATGAAGTACATCATCATTTAAAAGAATGATGATGATTACGCTTTTCTGTCTTCTCTTAATCTATACTAATATTATAAAGAGGTAAAGTTTGTGAAGTTGTAGGGGGTAATCTCTGGAACTGCTGAACCGTTTTGAAAACTATTTTACCAATAGAAAGCCACGTTATTTTTAAGTGTCATAGGCTTGTCTTTATATAAAACTAGAAAAAAAAATAAAGATCCTTACGAAAATTGCAATACTAAACCCGCGTCAACGAAGACGCGAACGCGAAAACGATTTTTTTTTAAACGAAAAAGGTTTGTATTTATAATTCTTACGGCAGGTCGTTAGCAAGTAGATATTTTACTATATCAACTATTTTTTTTTTCAATAACAAAGGAGATTGGGCATTTATAGTTTCACTTTTTGACGCGTAAAGGCCATTTGAGTTAATGTATAATTCATTTTATTAATATTATCGATTTTTGACTTAAATTCATTGAAACAATTTGTGGGGTTTCTATTTTCATTTTAATTAGTATTTAATACGATACAATTTCATTTCTTCCATTATAGTGAAGCGACTCCTTTTTCAATTATAATCGATCGATTGAACATTAACATAAGTCGTGGAACAACAAAACAATCTACATTTGAAACTAAAAATATTAAAAGTTGTCATTATTATTCTTTAATAATATTACCTACTATTTTTTCGTTAAAAAGCAATTTCAAGACAAAAATAAAACAATTAAGTTAAAATAGATAATGTTACGACGCCGTAGTCTATTGTTGTGTCACAACACTATTCGATGAAATGTCAAACAAATTGGTATTTTCTGTTTACCGTGTTAACTGCCGGTAAACCGAGAAAATTGTTTTCAGCTTTTCTCTGCTAACAAACATAAATTCGTGTCGAGTTGAGTTTTAGGATTCTTCCACGTCTATCTACTACATCGAGCAATTTGACTCTTTTTGTGCGTGTGCTGCGAAGTGAATTATTATTGTTAGAACATTTTCACGTCCACGGTGATTTGTTCTGTGAAAACATGTTGCGCTGTATGAATTGTATTGTTCTCTTTTATTAGCACACCCGCTGCCTAGACGCCAAATCAGAGAAGCAACGGATTCCATGGTAAAAATCTTACGTACATGGATTTCTCCTACCGTTTTTCTGAGAAGATTTCTAGATCAATGTTTTTAAATATAATAAATAATGATGAACATAGGTAAAACTCAATTAATATGTACCAAAATAATGCAAAATATTTGCCAGTTAATAGGGTTTCAAAACGAATTGTTTTGAGTTATGTAACATAACCTCAATAGGTACTCAACTTATGTTTTTCTTCAGAAACCCCACAACATTTAATCTTGAATTTAACCTTGTATTAAAGTATAACACAACCCTTTTTTTGTGTCTAATTTTCATTACTTTACTGTGTCAAAAGTTGCGCAACCAAGTGCCATAGTACTTTGCTCAATTTCCTTTATTTATTTTGTAAACTGGTTCTTAATTACACTCCACATCGTTTTTGATAAATTTTTGTTTTTAACTAGATGATTGGGATAATATGTATAATATATTATGTAGAAAACGGTCTAAAATCCTTGAGTTTAAAAGAATAAATCCCTCTTTAGCAGTGTTGAAGCAGTCTTATATCCTGACCATTTTGTACAATCGTTTGAGGTTACAAACTCTTTTATCAGTTTCCTACGACACTCTTGTCCATAAATTGGACTTCCACTCAAATAAATATAATGCTCACGTAGATGACAATATCGACGAAGTACGGGCGAATATAGTTTTACAAATTGATGGAAATTCTTAGGAATATTGGAGTTTTTGCATTGAATAGGGTAGGTTGACCGCCGTCTCCGTATCTTGGACGGAATCTTTTAAAGACTTTGAAAATATCGTCTTTCAAAATGTAATCAGTGCAGAAGTAACTATAAAGAGTTACTTTAACTGAGCAGTATAAAAGGATATAAAGATAGTGACCACGAAAACAACATGTTTTTAGAACAATTGTTTCTAAAGCTGTCTGCATAAATTAGGGATTGCGTGCTGGAAAGTATTACAAACCTACTGGTGCTAACCCAGACTTAGGCTGATAACATTGCTACGTACGAAGACATGGTTAAAGTAGTCTTAAAAACAAAGGAAATACGACGCAATAATTTTCTTTTGTTGTGACCAGAGAGCCAATTCTACTAGCTATAGGCTAGGCGCGCACGGATGACTTTTGTCACCGTGACAGTATTATGTATCTCTCTGTTGCACTTCACAATTGCGAAAGAGAGAAATGTACTGTCACGGCGACAAAAGTCACCAGTGCGCGCGTAGGCTTAAGCAACGTCCGTATTCGCATCTCATGCGCAATCTGTCGAAAAAGCATTAATTTCCATACATTTTTAAACAGATTGCGACTGACATGCGAATGCGAACGAAATTTAAAAATTTGTACAATTGGCACTCAGGTTGAAGTCACGTTGAGTGAAGCATCAACAGCCAAGACTTAAACAATATCTCCCAAGTACTGAGAATAATCTTGTGGATTGTGTAGGTACATCAAGCTTTACAAAACATAACAGAACATCAATGATAGTTGATTCAAGGAGACAGTAAACGTGATTGTCCTTCAATCTTCAGAAAGTTATAACGAGTCGCTGACACTTGCGCCTCAAAACCCGTCCGACATCGCTTTAACGTCTCCAACACAGTCAGGATGGAATTAAACAACAATGGCCCATGATTCCCTGTCAACTGGATTGAAGACAACACTTTAATGAAAACGTCACAGTTACTGAGAAGACGAATTTTCGCTCATCAAAGAAAGTACGATGTGACAGCGGAAATCCATTTTGTACGTAAAATGGATAAAATCTTTCGGAAAAATAAAAACTCCGCAAAACATATTAAAAGAAAGTTGTTGAGCGATATTGTTTCACCTTTCTTTAGGCTGGATTATGGAAGTTAGAAAGAATTTTAATGCTATTTTCCAAGAAATATGGAGGCAACAAATAATTATATCACACCAATGTTTGTTTAACGGTTTCCTGTGACATGTGTCGGCGTTGATGTGTCTTATTATTGGTTCGTTATAAATGAAAAATACAGTCATAGCATTCACAGGTAGCCATTATCTTGTACCGGTTATTATTATATCACAAAAATAACTATAATTATGTCGTAGTGATCTACTTCCTGAAAAAAGGTTTCAGTGTTTTCCAAGGTGTTAATCTTGATCAATACCATTTGAAAGGTAGAATTCATAATTTAAATACCCATTTGCAACCACATATTATAACAAAACTTATAACTTTCACATGGGTTTCCACCCAAGTGACCTATTTACTTGGGATCAGTGATCAACCAAATATTATTGGGACATATTTTATCTGGTTCCAATTTTATTTTTATTCGTTCCTCTATCTTATTTCTGGTCTGTTGATGCGTAAAAAGTGCCTTCACACACGGGGTCTTGATAAAATCGGGGGCCGATTAGGGTGCCCTGACACAGACTTACAGTACAGTTTTTCGTACTTTATTCAAATTGACACGAGGAAACCGACAGGCTGTAAAAGCCTGATAGGCCAGTAGTTTAGTGCCAAGCGTCGGGTGATAGCTGAATAGTGACCGTCGTCGGCCAAAGCTACATCTGATTACTGTGTACTCGTATTTTGTCACGCAATACTCACCCACAGATAAGTTTAAGTGAACCTCACCGCTCTATCTACTTGTGTGGCTATTTTACGTCCCAGGAAATTTCTCATTTATGGTTCAACTAAATTAGGACCTTCTGTTTGTAATTGTGGTATTCTTTCATATTGAAATAATGCCTCATCGTCATCAGCCTATAACAGTCCACTGCTGGACATTCATCATCAATACTATCCAATTCAATAATACCTTATAATTTGTTGTTAAAACCGATAATGATATGCCTGGGACATAACTAGCATATGGCACAGACACAAGTGATAGGTTACAAAATATTATTGTAATGTTTTGTTGCGTGGGCTGTAAGTAGTTTGCTTTGTTCTGACAGCAAGATAAGTGGCTGCATTAGAAATAGAATATTGACTAAGTGTGTAGAAACGAGGCATTTTTCTGTTTTCAGACAATAAATATGAATTATAAAATGTGTAACAGTGTTTTGAAACAGACGTCAGATTCAGAACGTTCCATTTTTTAATTCAGAAATAAAAGTACCACACTGCTTACCGAAAGATGCAGAGTTGGATCGCGGTGTTGGATCTCAAGCGGGATTCATGACCTCGAGAGGACCAAGATAATCTAATGGATGCGAGAATGACAGGAGCGGTTTATGAGGCGACGTTAGGTACGACTCTATAGGCTTGAAATACATGTTCACTGTCTAACTATGTACATTTTTTGACTGAATGGATATCGGTGATGAAATTAAAAAACATACTCTTCTCTTCTTACTCAGTTTAAAAGATAGAATTAGTAACAGTACAAACAAACAAAAACTCTAACAAAATAAAACACATAAAAAACCTTCTCGTTTAACACTTCGCTCCGAACACGGAGTAAACATTCGTTTATTCTCCTATACTTAGGTACAGAATCCGATTTTCGCACATTCTAAAAAGATATTTGCTCTGCGCTCGAAACACAATGGCAGCCAGCAGGGGTATCCACAAAGAACGTAATTCGTCGCAGCTGGCGGCGACACAAAGAAGTGAATATTATCGAGAGTGGGACCGGGCTGGCCGGCAGATTACAATATGTGACATTTGTGTTACATCTTCACTTAGGTTACGCTAATAATCTTGAGATATTAAATTCGTAAGAAAAATATATGTTTTTGGCTTATATGACATTAAAACTGTCTTTGTAGGTAGGTGTATTCATTCATTTAGAGAAATTAGTGAGCAAAAAAAAATATTAATCTAGAAATATTGTTACGCGCCAAAATTAATACCGGGTACACAACGTACTACTAACGCCATCTAGTATCGAGTAGCGGAACTAATTGAGTCACGGTCTTTCTAGATTTTTCGATGCTAGAACATTCTCGATGTTTGGACACCTGGTCTGTCGGGACCGGTATGTTCCCGAACTTTCTAGATGTTTCCATACTCGAAGGTTCTGGAAATAACTGTGGGACTATATGAGGCGCGCATCGCTCGCGACTGGGTCAGTATAGTCTATCTATATCTGTAGTCAGTATTGAATTGGCAGTTGAAGGTCGCTTTCGATGTTTTGCATTTCGATTTTTTTGTTTTTTTTTGTTTTGTGTTTTTGTTTTGTTTAAAGTGATAATTAGTGTTGATTATTAAAGAGTCATTTTTGGTTATTTAATCGGCTGTTTTTTATTGTCATGAACCCCAAGCTCGTAACAATATTTTTAATTAGGACTTAAATTATGTCCGTAAGTAAAAAATAATGAAACACATTTAGCAAAAAAAAAAAAATAGAGTAACAGAATCAAGGCAGATAGGGCAGATAGACGTCACCGTGTTTGTGACAGGAAGGCTCCCACTGATCATGATACAGTCCCAAGGGCAACCCACATCACGGCGCTGATTTTCAGCGGTAGCCTAATACAGGCACTGGAGTAAAAATATATATAGTATCTAGTAGACAGGTTGTACCTTATAATGAAGGCTAAAAGTGAGTGATTCCTATCAACTTAAAGACGAGTAACTGTGATTTCTGCAATGCTACGAATTGTGTAAACACCTCACCTTGATTTAAGTGAAATGCGCTTCTGTAAAAATCGGACCGTGACCTTTAAGTGTACATGAAATGAGCCGTCAATCCGTGGTTCGTGCATCGTAACTGGTGATTGTGAATGATAACTCACTATACTCGTTCTTTTATCGTGAGAAATTTACAAAACAGTACACAGTTACAGGCTACAGTCTCTAAGCCGGAAGTCCGTAGCACCTACGGACTTGCAATTAGTCCCGAACATGATTTGACAATAACTATAAAATCGTGTTGTCATTAATTCTTAGTATTTAGGTGATACGGAGTAGAATATGCCCTCAACTAAGCCCGAAACTACGGGCTTCGGGCTTAGAGAGTAGCCCCCTGAACTAAGAAAGAATGACAATACGATTTGACAGTACATTTCAAATCATGGTCACTCACAATGGGCCTCATCAGAAGGCTTAAAGTCAATCAAAGGGCAATGGGGAGGGCAATACTTGGAGTTTCCTTGCGTGATCAAATCAGGAATGATGATATCCGCAAGAGAACCAAGATTAACTACATAGCCCAAAGGATCGCCAAACTACAGTGGCAGTGGGCAGGGTACATTGCTCGCAGAACGGATGGTCGATGGAACCGCAGTTCTGGAGTGGCCACCGTGTACCGGAAGACGCAACGTTGGAAGGACTCCGACAAGGTGGACCGATGGCCTGGTGAAGGTCGCGGGTAGCCGATGAATGCGAGACGCATAGAATCGGTCGTTGTGGTGAAGCTTGGGTGAGGCTCATGTCCAGCAGTGGACGTCTTCCGGTTGATATGATGATGATGATGTCAAATCGTATTTTAGTTATTTCTTAGTGGTTAGGTGAAACGGAGTGGCTCGTGGCTAAATAATAACAGCCGCACAGGTCGATCTTCAAGGTTAAGCAACGCTTGCCGAGGTCGGCCTGTGGATGGGTGACCATCTAAACATATCGAGTTTCCTCCGTGCCTCGGAAAGCACGTTAAGTTGTTGGTCCCGGCTGCCAGAAAATAAGTCTGACACCAGTCTTGCCAAGGAGTACCGTGTTACCCAGTTCATGGGTTGTGGAGGTCTGGTAGGCAGCCGCTCCACGTAAAATATTGGTATTCAGCCGAATCCGGTTTGACTGGAAGCCGACCCCAATATAGTTGGGAAAAGGCTAGGCAGATGATGATGAGGTGAAACGGAGTAGAATACGCAAGCAACTATGCCCAAAACTACGGACTTCGGGCTTAGATCGTAGACCCCCAGATCGGCTGTTGACTTCACGCTCACTACACCAATGATTTCACAATGAGATTGTACAGTTTGGTGTCTATTTTAATTTGTAACATAAGTTAGACTAGGCGCGTTTGTAATCGTGACAATATATGTATCTCTCTCGGTTGCACTTCACCGTTGTGAAAGAGAGTACCTAATGAACTGTCACGGTCACAAAAAGTCACCAGTCCGCGAATAGGCATAAAAGAGTATCACAAGTTACTAATTAACAATCCGAAAACCGACGAATTATTTTTAACCATCTGAAAATAAAACAGTGTTAGTGAAGCTTTTGTTAACTCAGCATAACTAAGCTTTAGACAGCTTTCACGTATAATCAAGCTTTGTTAAACACAGTGTGTCCTAAAAGTGTTTCACTATTCTGCTATGTACTACTATACTAAAATGTTTAGTGACAATGTCCTTTACGTCAATGATGTTATTTAACAGGTAGTATTTGTAATGTACCTATATGTTTAAATATAGTACTTATGATTTTATTTTGGTCTGTTTTAGTAATCCAAATTAATATTATCAAAAATGGCACACGGGAAAAGAATTTTAAACATGCTTAAATTAAATTAGTTATTAAAAATTCAGAGAAATATTTCAGAATAATAACAAAATATTGGTTATGTGCTCGGACGTCGGACTCTCTCACAGAAGGTTCAGTGTACTGGAAATATATAGTGGCAAATTGGTATTCAGCTAAATCCGGTTTGACTGGAAGCCGACCCCAATGCAGTTGGGAAAAGGCTAAGCAGATAACGATGTTATAGTGGCAATAGAAATACAAATTACACACTCTGTGATAATTTCAAGTGTGTAGACACTTGAAATTATCACAGAGTGTGTAATTACTATATAGTGGCAAATTGGTATTCAGCTAAATCCGGTTTGACTGGAAGCCGACCCCTATGCAGTTGGGAAAAGGCTAAGCAGATAACGATGTTATAGTGGCAATAGAAATACAAATTACACACTCTGTGATAATTTCAAGTGTCTACCTATTGCGGTTTTCGAGAAACAGCCCGCTCACAGACAGACGGACAGATAGACGGATGGGTTGATGGTCAGAGGCGGCCTACGGCTAAGCTAAAAAGGTATTTTCCATTGACTTTATTTCACAGTTTAAAATAACCACTGATACTTGTATTTTTGTGTGATAGGCAAATCGGATAGGACGAATACATTCAGGCTGTTTCAGTTATAGGGAAGAGCCACCATGCATAGTTATCAATACAGAGAGTGCTGTCGTAAACGATATTTACACTTCAGTGCGTTGTCAGAGAACGTTCACTGGCGAGCAATTTTGGTCCTATATCGTTACTATTGGTTCTATGTCGACCAAATAAAAAGCATTTCTGTTCTTGGTTTTCTTTTCAAAATACAGGATTTTTTTACTATTGATAGGCATACGTTTGACCACTGTCTCACCTGATGTTAAGCAATGATGCGGTCTAAGGTGGAGCACGCTTGCCTGGAAGTAACCTATTCACTCTTAACTTAAAGACTCCCAGGTGATAGCTATCCGGAAACACAGACTCTGGCAGGGAATTCCACTCCTTAGCAGTACGCACAATTTATGAATTCCCAAAATGTTTTGTGCGTATAGTTGGGATGTTCACCATTTAACGGTGGCGCGTCGCCGTACGCCTTGTGGTCCGATGATAGAACGGGCTTGGCAGAATTAAATTATGCAATTCCGTCGCACACTCCCCTAAATGCAACCGATATAAAACCGACAGGCCAGCAACTCGGTGTCGATGCTCAAGACTTTGGAGCTTCGATTCGACGAGCTTCTCATTGCCGATGATCCTCTTGGCTCGTTTTTCAATTGATTCGGGGGCATCAAGCTGGTATCTGGCAGATCCGTCCCAAAGATGAGAGCAGTACTCCATACAAGATCGAACTTGCGCTTAATACAGTTTAAAAAGCTGTTCCGGCGGGAAGTACCGTCCCACCTTTGCTAGGATCCCCAACTTTCTAGCATCCACTTGAGCTTTTGCCTCTATGATAGCGCCAAAATTGAGGGTTAACGTAACACCAAGAAGCTCAAGTCGGTCGGTTTTCAGCAAGGTTACACCGCGGAGAGATGGAGCTGGGTGGACTTAGCTCCTTTTAGTGGAAAAGAGACACGCTTGGGTCTTAGCAGCATTGAACTTAACCATATTGGCATCGCCTCATTCTGAGACAGCCTGTAAGGACACGTTCAAGCGCTCAACCATAGCTTCCCGGAGAGGCCGGGTCTGTGACCCATCAGCAGCAGGACACGTATTTCTCAGCAACAGTGCTGTCGTCTGCATACCCAAAGGTATCGGGTTTAAGCTGATCATTTATATGCAACAGGATCAATGTTGCTGAGAGTACTGAGGAACCCTGGGATTAATATCCAGCAGTCCGAACGAGCAGCCATCTATGACCACTCGGATAGACCAATCCCTCAGGAAATCTGTAATCTGAAGGAGGGAAGCTTACTAATGAGGCTATCGTGCCAGACCTTGTCGAAGGCCTTCGAGATGTGACCGCAAGTGCTTTCCCGTGCTTTTCAATGGTCTCACTCCAGATGTGAATGGCAAACGCTAAAAGATCCCCAGTTGACCGATTTCGGCGTAAGCCGTATTGTCGGTCACTAAGGACATCTTTCGCTTCTAGGTATTCGGTACGATTCAGTACCCGTTCCATACTCTTACAGGTTATGGACGTTACCGAGATGGGTCTATAATTTGACGGATCAGTTCGAATACCCTTCTTGGACACTGGCTGCACGTTAGCTTGATTCCAAGCCTTCGGCACTTTCCTAGTCTCAAACGAAACGAAGATAGTTAAAAAATGGCTTGGAGATGGTTTTGACTCTAAGTACTGATATTGCCAATTTTTGCTCAAAGATCACATTAAATTTTCTTTTTTAACATATGGCCTGATCTTGACAGGAGACTGGCACCTTTGCAATGCTAAAAATGTACCTACATGTTCTAGTTTTAGAAAAAAAAAACGAAACCGAAAGAGAAAGAATGTCGTAAGAATAAACCGGGGTTATAAATGTATAGCAATTTTCATATAGATTTTTTATGACGATTTCTATTAAACATTTCATCGCATCTTTGTTCTATTGTTGCGTCGCATCTGTTTGATACATTGTAAAAAGGCATCCTTTATATAATTTTAAAGTCTAAAGCAAAAAAAACTTGGAAGAATGTAATAAATGTGTTTTTTAGCTGACTTAAAACCAATATCTGCATAATAATTATGTACCTAGCCAGGAAGATCCCACTTTATCAAGTCTTTTATATAATGATAATGTATGTACCTACTATAAAAAATTGATTTTAATTATATTTAATGCTAGTATAAAATGTAAATTCATTTTTAAATTAAATGTATTGAATGTATTATAATTGTCTAAAATAAATTAATTTCTAGAATATAACCACTTGACCGGCCGACAGTCACGCGTCATGTTTCATGCTTAAACTGAGATTTAAGTAAACATTTACAGTGGTGGAAGTGACGTACACTGAAACTGTTATTTACAGTAAAAAAACTTTTTACAAAAAAATGCAACCAACTTCCAAATAAAAAAAAACACTACAAAGTAAAAATTAGGTACCTACCTACTTTAATTTCGGAAGTCGCTTTGGTAGTATTTTCGTATTTTGAACTGGCTCCGAACAAAGTGGCTTCCGAAATTAAACTTATTTTTTTATTTGGATGCCGGTGCATGTTTTTTGTAATAAGTTTGTAAACCAGGATTGATGAAATCCGCAAAAGAACCGCGGTTACCAACATAGCTCGAAGGACCGTCAAAATGAAATGGCAGTGGGCAGGGCACATTATTCACAGAACAGATGGTCGATGGGACCGAAAAACTCTGTAGTGGTGGGTACCGGTAGACGTAGTGTGAGAAGGCTTCTCACAAGGTGGACCGAAGACCTAATGGCGGTCGCGGGTAGCAGATGGATGTGAGACACACAAGACCGGTTGTCGTCGTGACACTTGGTCTACGATCTACGTTTTACCTCTCATGATTATGATGATTTGATTTGATGTACACTAGAATATATAATTAT
This sequence comes from Ceramica pisi, assembly GCA_963859965.1. Classification (NCBI taxonomy): domain Eukaryota; kingdom Metazoa; phylum Arthropoda; class Insecta; order Lepidoptera; family Noctuidae; genus Ceramica; species Ceramica pisi. The sequence continues at coordinate 10,759,528 of OY982534.1, read as the reverse complement.
AATGTGTCTCATTTAGGTAGAAACGCAGTCTGTTTCGACATTGCGTCGAAAGCCGTTAATTTGTCTGGAAATCGGCACGCGAGCCGTAAGAATTATTTATTAGCATCTAAATGCAACCAATGAATTCAATTACGACCTCCATTTTGCTATTTTCGTCAAAATGGGAGCATTGAATCTGCGACTGAATAAGAAATGCGATACATCATTTTAAAATCCTTATACCAAAAGCAAGGTGCTTAGTAATGGAATTTATTACATTTCAATTTTGTAAGACCTATATTTGATGAGCCTGATACTCAAAATATTAAGGCTCTAATTTACGATGTAACTCGAGCCTACTACGAAAACAAATCGAGGAAAGTTGTGACTTGTTCACTTTGAAGTTTATTTTGGTACTTTCTATAGAATTTCCGACAAGGAATTGGTCGTAACAGATGACACAAACTGGAAAGATTCTTTTGAATGGTATGACCCCCGTAGGTTAACTTGATAGCACATGAAAAGTGCGTAAACTCGTGTAAGGGCCTACGCAGACCGGGACGGCATGGCAAGGGATTTTGCCGTGAGTCAGCCCACACTGGCCGCTTAGATACCGCGGCATTCCAGCACTTTGCCACGGCACGACGCACCCCGCAGTATATCAGTATTATAGTAGTACTCTATGAGTACATCACTACGAGCGCCGGAGTTCATGGCATGCCGCTGCCTACCGCAGTATGCCACGGCATCCCGCCACAGGAGCCTGTGGCGCGTCTTTTAATGCCGTGCGATAAAATCCCTTTCAATGCCACGGCATCATTTTAAAGCATAGCAATTTTTTTCGTATTTCTGTAAAAGTACGGTTGAATGTCCATTAGTAAAAAATAAAATCCCTTGCCATGCCGTCCCGGTCTGCGTAGGCCCTAAACCGTTAACTTATTTCAAGGTAGATGTTTCGTGTGAAAAAAATGTCCTTCGTGTCGTATTTCTTAAGACCAGTGATCAATGGGCAATGGTCACGCAGCGAGCGGCACGCGACGCGCGTCCGACTCATACCTCTAGCTCGCCTTCTGACACCTCGTTTTCTAGATTACAAACATAAAAATACCACCGTGCCTCTTCATTACCCACTACTTAATTTAATAGAAGCTACCTTTTCATTCCGTTGGTGGATCGTGTGTAATTGAAAGCCTCATTTGTATGTATTTCTGGGTTGTTATTAGAGACTTAAGCTGCGTCTGCAGTGCGTAGAGGCAACGTTAATACATGCTTATAATATTATAAGCGTGTATTTACAGACTAAGGACGGAATTTAAATGTATATATTTTTTTACTGAAGACAAAAAGTAAGGTTACGGTATTTTTGATACAGTTATACTTTAAACAAATGTTGGAAAATGTTACGAAATTTCGTGAAAATCCTTCAGGGCAGCTCAGAGTAGCTATCGATTCGAAAATTTGAATTAAGCATAAAGCACGGAACCCATATTATTGTAGAGTGATTTGAAAAAAAAAAATGTGACATAAATAAATTCACGTAGAACAACATCGCCTGATGTTTACGAGGATTCATTTTATATTACTTTTGAAGTTACAAACTATGTACCTGAAGCAGGTAAAAGTTTCCTTTTAAATTAGGGCACGCAGTGTTATAAATGGTATAAGTTTCATAATGATGATTGAATAATGAAAAAATAATAATCGCAGGTAGCCGATGGATGCGTCTTTTATAATGCACACAGCAAACGTGTGGAACTCTCTGAACGCTAACACCCCTAATCTCTTCAAAGTTAGAGTGAACAGTCTTCTTCTGGATAAGTTCGCTACATCGTACAACCATAATGTCATCTCTGACCTAGACTAGAGTCAAGAGCTAAACCATCACAAATAAAAAAAAAGAATCATTCGATTCTTTTTTTATTTGTGATGGTTTAGCTAACTTATGATTTTTAAGTGTTAACTAAAATAAACTGATTAGAGGTAAAACTGCCTGAGGATGCAGATACTATAATTCAAGCCTTTGATCTGATCAATTAGAGCCCGACTGTCCCAAGTCACACATCTGAAACACCAATTAGTTATAATCCGGATCCGGGAATATTTTAAAGACATCCTTATCATTTTCAATGAACATGAGAGAAAATCCCGGCTATCAAAACAAAATCTTCGTCGTGTTCGCTCCACATCGTATAATCGCACCACCCTCGGCCATAGAGTAGGCAAATGATACAGAGACGAAACCCATAAACAGAATACAGAGGCTAGAGGGTCCAGTTATAATGGCGATTGTAGATTACGGAGTGACTGAACGGGAATGAATGTGTAGTTTTGAAAGTAGGCAGGGCAAGTTACTTGCAGAACAGATGGTCGATGGGGCCGAAAAGTTCTGGAGTGGTGACCGTGGACTGGAAGACGCAGCGTTCGAAGGCCTCCCATTACGTAGACCGACGACCTGGTTAGAGTCGTGGGTAGTCGATGGATGCGAGATGCACAGGACTGGTTGTTGTGGCGACACTTGGGGGAGGCCTGTGTTCAGCAGTGGACGCCTTTTGACCGATATGATGAGTGTGGTTAGACGTTTGACAAGAGGTGAGCAGATGGTTGGTTCGCGTTCAGCCGTGCTCGGCCACTTGTCTAAAGAAAACGCAGCGAACTCGCAAAGGCTGATAGAACCTAGAGACGTCTCCGACGATAATTTGTTTGGCAAATCCGAACACGCTATATATATAATCGCGTCGATCGCGTATTCGCGTAATGATCACTTTGTATTTGGCGATGCTTAACTATACTTAGCTTTTCTTATGCCCCAAAAACCATAAGTATTTAGAATGAAGTAGAAGAGGAAGTTTCCCTTCTATACACATTTATTCTATACACCGGGTACGTACAAACCATACCTCCCTCTTCTCATTAAAAACGTCAACAGAGCAAGCGCCGTCTCCCATACAAATGCATAGTGTCATGTGAAGTCATTAGCCAGTAATCACGTGACGAGATTGCAGCAGTCTTTTGTTTGTTCCTCATCCAACCTTTAACACGATAAACTTCTGTCCTCTGTAGAGCCGGCGCATTACCGGAAGCTTGTAAACTTACATTTCATGTTCCTGTTGTTCATTAAAATCAGTAGTGAGGATAGGTACAATAAATAGATTTTTCTTTTGCCTTAGATTTTTGTTGACTAGTTTTCGAAATTTGCGAAAAAGTAATTGAATTTGAAGTGCGGTTATCTGAACGATTTGTTAGGTTATCTTAGATTTCAGAATACGCAGCGCGGATGCATTATTACTCTTAACGAGACTGAAATATTTTGAAACAGTTATCTTAAATTGACCTTAAACTGCATGAAATTCAGTTGACAAGATTCTTCTCAATCCTGTTACTTGAGCAAATGTCCCGTTCTAAAGCCAACTACTGTCTTGAAAATTGGCTTTCCAAGCGTTCAGGCCTCTATCTACCAAGACGTTGCGACAACCCTTATTGACCCATGCTTTAACAAATAAAAAGTCACCTTAACAAACAATTCCGTTTGCGTTTCGTGAAACGATTTTAATACTTCGTTTTAGATTGTCAAAGATAATAAAAACTTTAACGAAAAACGCGACAAGTTTTATAGTCACGTTGATAGTGAAGAAACTATTAACGTTTAAAAAGTAAGGCTTCCGTAATGAGCGGGACATGATGAGTTTATTGACTCACTTAGTAAAATCAATAAGACAGAGGTTGGCGGGGAACACAGCGTGGGTTTAAGACGCCTAGTTAATTTCGACGACTCCGCAAATCTCTTGCGAATACGGATCACATAATCATTAAGATATGTGACGACGAGTCCTCGAGACAGTGCTTACTCCGCGGAGCTTTTGTGATCTGCCGTAATTAATAGGCTTAATATTTCATACACTTCCTAAGGATTTTCGCTAATTTTCTCCGTCGACGATACGTTTACGTAGATTACCCTGTGCTTAGCAGAGACACCATCAGTCAAGATTAAGAAGAACTGGAAATAACTGGCGCTCTTTAAAAGCGTTACCTTGTTCCGTCCGCTCATTAAGGTAACTTCGTTAACATAATAAAAGTCATCTCGAACGTTATTACGTTTTAGTTAGACAAACGTGTTCCTTGATTGTCGGCTATTTAGGAAGTTAGCTACATTATGTTTTCTTTTAGAAAAAATGTACAAAGTAATTAATTTGTGTACATTTAGTTTCTCTTATAATCAGTAGGTACACTTGAGTGATTAAGGCGCAGATTAAGGGTGGATTTCATCGATCTGAAACTGAACGCGATCAGCATATGAACCACGATTAAAGGCAGCCATTGTTAATTATTATGAATATTAACATTGACAACTCTTGAACGCAGCTTGGTCGCGATCAGTTTCATTGGTGAAATCCGCTCTAAGGCTGCCTACTGCTATTGCAAAGCAAAAATTAACAAGCACATTTTTTAATAGCCATTTCATGCTACAGGATATTTGAGGTTCTACATAAAAACCATGCAGGTTCTGGTTATTAAGGGGTGCGCCTCACTTTTATTTACTACTAGCTTCTGCCAGCGGCTTCGCCCGCGTGATCCCTAGGGAACATGTTCCCGGGATTAAAAGTAGCTTATGTGCTATTCCAGACTATAACCTATCTTTGTTCTAAATTTCATTAAGATCCGTTAAGCCGTTCTGGCGTGATTGAGTAACAAACAACCAAACTTTCACATTTTCATTTTATTTTTTCATTTTTTCTATTGATTGTAGCGTGATGAAAAGTGTACTATAACCAGCTCAGGAGTATGAAAAATAATTATACCAAGTTTAGTTAAAATCCGTCGAGTAGTTTTTGTTTCTATAACGGTTATACAGACAGACAGACAGACAAAAATTTTACTGATTGCATTTTTGGCATCAGTATCGATCCCTAATCACCCCCTGATAGTTATTTTGGAAATATATTTCATGTACAGAATTGACCTCTCTACAGATTTATTATAAGTATAGATAGATAGATAGAAGATAGATAGATAGATGACGTCTTAAAATCATGACGATTTCGATATGGGAGACACGATTAACGGAATCGTTGGTTTGTGTGTGTATCTTTCATCGGATAATTGCAAACTCCGTAAGATTGTAATAAATCTTATTTAGATTATATTTTCTCGATACATGGTAATAATTTCATTTTGAATACAATAAATCCTATACAAATTCAATAGTTTCCAATGGATGCGTGCCTTATTGAGAGAAAATTGTTTACAATCTCACGCGATATCTTACAATCTTACGGTGTCTGCTACTTTCCGGTAACATTCCGTGGTATCACAGGACCTGTCAGAATACCAGCGCTGCGTTACTTTTTTTTTAATTCGTTAGTTTATAGCCTTTTTGGCCTCGCACAGGTAATATTCATGTTGTTTGTTTTAATCCATTAATGTGATTGCTAGTTTTAATTTATTTTACTTTATGCTTTTCTTAATCAAGTCCAAAATATTTTTTTTTTCTTTCATATTAGAGATGAACCACCCATATCCAAACCGAGTTGCCGTGGCCGGGCATTAGTCCAAGAAATACCGGTACGTATATTTTGTAACTTTTTCACACATGTCCATGTCCGTGTTCGGGCCGCGCCCGGGATGTGTCGGATCATAATGTGACGGACTACGGCCGTTACGAACCTAACCATTAACCTAACCTAACCCTTTGACATACCACCCAACAAAAAATCTTAAATCTCCTCTTGTTCACAAAATCGCCTACGCCCTAAATTAATGTAAATGTAAATTAATTTCAATCAAACACATCTATTGTTAGTTGGAAATACCAGACTGGCGTACCTAATTAATTTGCAAAACAGCCCTGTAAGCCCCGTGACATGCTAATTGACTGTTATTGTTAAAATAATGAGTTACAATTAATAATACTATACCGTTTATCTATTCGACTGCGATTTTAGAAGTAAGTTTTCCGATTTGTAAAACTAGATGTCAAATAATTAATTCTTTGTTTGAGTACCTAGTTGAATTTGATAATTATTTAGTATTGTAAAGCTTTGATTCATGCTGGTAAATTCAATTATTTACTGTCAAAATCAATAAGATTAAACTATTGGACATGACCCAGTTTCTAGAACCAACAATGTTATATACATTGTACGATTGTTTATTTTCTCAAACAAAATAAAATACAATAAACAATATTGTAAAATTTGTGACCAATTTAACATAGTCTATCGCGCACGGCAGTGCGCCAGGCCAAATTCCGGCCTGGCGACACGAAACATTTAAAGCAGTTTTTTCATAACTTTGCTTGTAATAATTGCAACTTGATAAACCATTTATTACTTCCAAGTTGAAGAAAATGAAAGTTTAAAAACAGGTTAAACCGTTGCGAAATGACACCCACCAAGAAGTGAAGATTTTGCTACTGACTCATTGACTGACTCATGAAAATTATGGGGCACTCTCAATCATGCTAGAAAATTAAAACTTGGTGTGAAGATAGGTCTTAGACTACAATTAAAGGAAAAAAAACAGGAAAAGGGCATTTTTTAAATTCAATAGGTTGAATTCAGGGACAGTCCTCAAGACCTAATAAGATAAAAAAAAACGCTCGGAATTATTATCATTCCTATAATTTACTCGGAAAAAAAAAATGAAATCCCCCAAAAACTAAAAATGTGAAGAAGGCCAAGTTCTTCTCTCCAAAAATTCGGCCTATAAAAGGCCAAGTATTTCAGAATCTCGAAATAGTCCATTGATCTAAAAAATCATCATATTTTTACGGTCAATATAGATCCAAGCTCTTTGTTCACTGGTATTCTCAAAAGACACAGTTATATTCATGGGCTATTTAACACACAACTAACAAAACGCCAACAACACACAGAATATTGAAAGTGAATCACTTGTATGAAAGTGAAGTACTTGTAAATGTAAATTTAAAAGTAGGTTGGTATTTCCAGTTCCCGAAAAACCTATTGACCAAATAATGTACATTTTCCTTTCCCAAATCGTAGAGCTGTCCGGCCCTTGAATTTATCTCAATAACAGAAAACTAACCGGGCACGGTATCACATCCGGTGTCGATACGACACGCGACGTGGCGGAACCGGTGATAAGATAACCGGGCGAATTAAAACCGGGATATACTAGTTTGACATGAAAAGGTAGCGGGTTTGAGGACACTTGAATAGCTAAGCTTTGTACGGTGAACAACCTCTGTTGATTTTTGGAGGTATTAATTAACACAAAGGTGGTCTAAAAAGGCCACATTAAATTCAAAAGTCATATATTCAAATTAGGCTGAGAGCCAGCACTTTTTGAACATCAAGTTCTACAAAAGACAGTCCCCCAAAACGCCCGCCCGTCACTACTTCCTAGTGTTTTAGCTGTGGAGAAGAAGTGGCCAACAAACTCCCCAGCAACTCATCTGGCTGTTACGTTTTAGGAACTAGAATTTATACAATGAGTAGAATGCAAAGTAATTAAAACATGACACAAAACAAAAAAATATATAATATATAAAAAAGAAATTGTAGAAACCCAATTAAAAAATCTTGAATCTAATGATTTAGCGATAAGGTGAAAATTAAATTTGACAGATTGTTGCATGATTAACATTATGATCCTAATATAAGTCTACTAAAGAGGCCTGTTTAGACCCGCTGGTTTCGTAAGAATTAATAATTTAATTCGTTGTAATTTTGGAGTACCTATAGGCATGGTCTCGTTATTATAACGCATTATAATGACGAGACTTGTTATTTTAAAATTCTGTTTCTGCCGTGTGAGATACTACTTGGGTAGGTACCTACTAATACACGGTAGAATCTTTCAATTACAAGAGCTGTTCCCACCATTTTGACGTTTATTATAAACTTCAAAAAGGGTATAATCCTTATAAAAATATTCTGTCTACCTATTAAACCACCAAAAAAATATTTGCCACGTGTTTTGTCTTTTGTCACGTAAACACAAATTTTGATAATTCGTGTGACATCTCATCTTCATGACGAATGTGACATAATACCCGTAGCTGAACTTTCATGCGTTTTATCTTAGAGAATTTGTATTGATTTGATGAAGAAAAAAAAATTGTTTTAAACCAATTCAAGGTAGCAACCCTATTATGTAAATATTAAAGAGGTAGACTAGTTCGTACGTTTGTGTAAGATAACCTCTTGAAATACCAATCCGATGAAGGAAACGACAGTTGAAGGAAATCTATAATATTCTAAAATTACTTTTTAATTTTATGTATAAGGCAGAGATCACACCGTGGCTCCGGAAGACACCGTGGCTCCGGAACACAAAGGGCAATGAAGAAACATGGATTGATTTCCCATCCCTAAAAAAAAAAAAAAAAAAGGCACAGATCACACGTTTTATTGCTCTAGATTTTGTTTTTGTCCTATGGAGTTCCATTCGTTTCACCATTAGCTGTTGTGGGCACTCTGACAGAATTTTATAGGATTGCCTATCTTTGTTTTCGTTTTGTATTGCTTGCAGGCTTCTGTTTGTAGCTTTCATAATGTTTTCTTAATAGTTTTGGACTGATTTATTCACCAGTGGGATCATTAGTTTGTACTAATTTATTTTGAAATTCTTCTGTTAGAAGGCTGAACTATACTTTTAGGTAGCGTAAAAGACCACTAAGAGAACATTTCCTGATATTCCTAAGTGAATGGGAAAAACAGGACGAAGTCGCGAACAAATACCTTGTTGAAGCGGTTGAAGAATAAAGCCAAACTACGTATTTATTTAACAATAACGTTTTCTAGTTTCAATCCCTTGTAACTTTCGAATTGCAGCAACAACATTAACATATACGTAAACAGGTTAACCCTATAAAGCTCTAGCAAATGATAGTATCGTCTGTGTAGCCCAGGAGTACCATTAAATAAGTTCATTTCCTTTTTCTAAGCTCAATTACTCGGTCGGAACACATTTTCGCATTAGTTGGTTAACATGTAAATTAGACTACGTTAACTTTTCTTGTTAAGTATTTTAAACTTGCATGGAAGTCGGACGTAGCTGTTTCTTCTGTTTCTGTTTCTGACTCATGTGTTTTTTACGTTTTTAGGAGAGTTTCTTTCAGTGATTTAGGCTGCAGAATAAGGCTTAAGGGTACTAGTGGGAACAAAGTATTTAATAATAGAGGAGGCTAGTTCCATTTAATTAAGATTTTGAGTTTTGCTATAAGTCTGACGGGTCTAAAAGCCACTTTTGCAGAATCAGCCAGCACATCAAGCCTTCCGAAATTGTAAAATTTCCCCAATCAAACTTGAACCTAATGCTTTAGCGATAAAGATGAAAATGATGATGACGGATTTTTGTTTGATTAATAGTATGATCCTAATATGATTCTACTAAAGTAATATTTTTAGACGCGCTGTACGGGTCATCGATATTAAGCAACGCTTGTCGAAATAAGTCTGTGGATGGGTGGACATTCATTAGGTATATACCGATACTCCTCAAGGTTTCAATCCTCCTCAATGGAAACAGATATTTTTCAAACGTTACGGACAGTCAGAGGCCAGGAAATCTAATCTGCGTCCTGAAATACAGGCTCGGCCTAGCTCAGGCGCAGTTGCTCTTTTGCAAATATCAACATTTCAATTTAATTTATAACAATTTTATAGATAAATTGAGAAATTATATTATTCAATTATTATCTGAAACTAGCCTTTGTCAGCATAGAAGACGGGGTCCGTTAAGGCCAGTGCCTGCCAGGGCTGCGGAATTTGTTCGAAAGAGTCACCACGGCCCTGGAACGCAATGAGCATTAGGAGGAACACGGATGGGTTTTAGTCAGTAAGATTCTAGGCTGACGCTCCCTTCTGCTTCACCCAAGGCAGGAGGAGTCATTTGATAATTTCCCAAGGAGTATCGTGCTAAACAGGGACTGAGTTGCGAAGGTTGGACAGGCAGTCATACCGTGTGGACTGGACGTAAAGGCTACGCCGATCTCCCAGTCCACCCCCACTAAGACGCTGCGGGAATTTCGGTGCTGGGTTGTTTTAGTGGGTATACCGGGCTTGCCCGGGGAGTCCTACATACCCCTCCCACTCCCCCGAGTGAGAGGGTATGCGTAACGCATTTTTTCCCAGCCGAAAAAAAAAAAAACGGCAGTCATACCGTATGTGTACTGGGACAAAGCTGCTTCTGGTGAGACTGGGAGTATTATCCAATGTAGTCGGGTAATGCTAGGGCGATATTGCCTAGCTGTTTTAGGTTTACTTATTGTTTTATGATTGTACATGGAATTCGCCATATTTTTAGGTACACTGGATGAGGCTGGCTCACGAACGTGGGGATTAGTTCAAGAAAAGATAGATCAATGATCAGCAGTGGCTGTGGATGATGATGATGATAATGAACAGAAGCTATAGGGTTTTGGTTTCATTTCTGGGTGCACTGGCCTTTTTTTGTAAACTGTACTTTAAATGAAACTAGAAAAATAAGTTTAATTTATTTATTTTATTTAGACAACAATAGAGTCCATTTTGTTAGTCATCATCTGCCTAGCCTTTTCAAACTACATTGGGCTCGGCTTCCAGTCAAACCGGATTCAGCTGAATACCGGTGTTTTACGTGGAACGGCTGCCTGCCAGACCTCCACAACCCATTAACTGGGTAACACGGTATTTCTTGGCAAGACTGGAGTCAGATTTACTGGCTTCTGACGATCCATAACGACTGCCAAAGATCTACAAACTAGCCGGGACCAACGAACTCTGAACTCCTCCCTAGAGGGCGCGCACGCGAACATCGACTCCGTATCTTTTTAATGTAAATAAATCAAAGCGGCAATAATTTACAGTGGAAACGGACAATTATTCTCTTAAATCATCAAGCAAACGGTGCAAGTGTGGGCAAAAGCTAAATCGTAAAGTGAAAGATATAAACTGAACTTTTCTAAAGAGTGCTTAGTTGGACCAAAATATTGCATCTAAACTATGATTTGGCAAACATTCACAAATAAATTAATGGTACGTTAATCTAATATCTATGGGACAGTGAACATTATCAAAAATTAACATAAAAAGAGTTTTTTCTAAAGTGACAAAACACGTGTGAGTGATAAGTCAGTGAAACAAAGAACTGGACTTTGGACTTAAAGTACACTCAGTGACGTACGTTGTTAAGCAATCGTACCATTATTTCGCACACATTATTACATTACCGGCTGGTGCAGTGGCTAAGTGCCTTGATCGCTACTCAGTAGTGCGCTGGTTCGAGCCTCACGTTCTCCTCATCGCTTTTTGTGAATCTTTAAATTGTTGATTCTGGTTTTCTATTGATCTAATTATAGTAACAAAATGCCACATTCTCCTCCAAAATTCGTCGAAGTAAACATGTCGCAATCATATTCGGATTCGGCATTAAATATTCCTGATAATGTTGAAGGACAGGTAAATGTTACGAGAAGATACAAACGAAGACTTGATGACGAACATTCGGAATGTCTCGAGAAATTCACGTCACAAATGAAGTTAATGTTTACATCTTTTCAAGATCAACAAAACCAGAAATTTGACGTTCTCAATCAGTCATTAAACGTGATCAAAGAATTGCACGCTGATTTAAAGAAGTCTGTTGAGTTTGTTACCGCAAAATATGATGAATCACTAGCAAAAATTGAGCAACTCCAACAAGATAACAAAACCACTAAAAAACAAATCTCCTTCCTTAGAGCAAAAGTTGGAATATTATGAAAAAGCCTCTAAAGCCTCGACCCTCGAAATACGCAATATTCCTAAGTCTGAACTAGAGACAAAGCACCAACTCATAGGAATGGTTAAGGAATTGGGATCAGCGATTCAACTCAACTTAAATGTAAACGCAATGGAAATACGTGACATTTACAGAACTAAATCTAAAACCGAGGCCATTGTAGTTGACTTTACAACCGTCGCCAGAAAGAGTGAAATTATTGGTTCAGTGATCAAATACAATAAGGCACAGAAAGTAAAAAAAGGACTGCCACTAAATACCAACGACGTTAAGATTCAAGGAGCCCCCCGGAACATTTATGTATCTGATTCTCTGACAGCTAAGACACAACAATTACTGTTCTACTTGTCTAGACAATTTATTAAAAGACGAGATTATCATGGATGCTGGATTTCTTTTGGAAAAATATTTATAAGGAAGAATGAGGGTGACGCACCCATTCACATTAAAAATACTGAAGATTTAGAAAATATTATATGACTGTTTCTGTTTTCAGTTAAATCGTTTGTTATTGTTTTTAAAATATGGCTTAGAATGTATTATAATACACTGCACATCATACACAACACCTCATTTTTCCAAATCTCATCAATTAAAATTACGTATACAAATGTAAACAAACAACACACACACACACACACCTCTTCTTGCTTAGAAACATGTTGTGGTTCCGTGTAGATACACAAATGTTTCAAGGGGTCACCTATTACATTTCGTTTACACCAGTTTTGTTGTATCTATGTTCTTGTTTGCCACATAGCTCCAATGTCAATTCAACTTACATCCTATTTATTTTAAAATACAAAATGAAAACAGTCTTAAACTGTTTGTGCCTTTTTCAATTTGTCCGACGAGATTTATATATCACAAAATTCGATACGGTAAATGATTTATTAAATAACTTAGATCAATTTAATGCTTCTGTCTCGTTAAGTTGTAACCCGGAAAATTGTTCCAAATTCATACCAACTGCCACCAACTACCTAAAAATTTTACAACAAAATATACGTAGTATCAATTGTAATTTCAATAAACTTACAGTGCTTCTGTCTAGATTAGGCTTCGAATGTGACGTAATTGTGTTGTCCGAGTGCTGGCTTCGTCAGGTATCGGAACTCCCTAATTTAAATGGATATAAATCTTACAAAACTAACCGAACTTTTAATCAAAATGATGGAGTGGTAGTCATGGTCAGTAATGAACATCAATACACAATAGAAGAACCACTTCTATATGAATGCAACTGTTTACTAATTAAATTTGGAACTAACATAGCTATTGTGGCAATATACAGGTCACCGTCTTTTAAAAATTTGGATACCTTTCTGCAAACACTCCATAACATTCTTGAACGGCTGCAATCATTTCAAAACATTATAATTGTGGGTGACATTAATATAAATATACTAAATGTCGATTCTAATGTTTCGTCGTATCTAGACATTACTTCATTTCACGGTTTACTTCCGGCGCATAATCTACCTACTAGAGGAAATAGTTGCCTGGATCATGTTTTAGTCAAGACCAAGTTGCAATCCTAGTCATTTAACCTTCACACCTCAATAACTGATCATGACGCTATCCTTTTTTGCCTCAAATACGGGGGTTCAAAAAAACCCTTAAATAAGAGACAAAACAGGAAGCTTAACTGGTCCGAGATCATTGCGGACTGTTCGGGATTGGATTTTGGTCAAGTTTATGCTGAAAACGACTTAAATCTGGCAACCAATAAATTTATCGAATTATTGTCTAATTTAACCGCGAAACATACGACGATCGTTAGAATGACACGAAATAAAACTACCTTAAAACCCTGGATCACGCCAGGACTACTAAGGTGTATTAAGAATAGGGACAGTATGCATATTAAAACTAAAAAAGAACCAAGAAATGAAATCTTAAGTACAACTTATAAACGCTATAGGAACTATTGCAACAAACTTCTAAAAAAAAATAAAAATACAATACGAACAAAACCAACTAAATATGGCCAAAGGTAACTCCAAATTGTTATGGGACTCCATTAAAACTATAACAAATTATAATAAAAATCGTGAATCTTTTGCAGAACGACTATATACTGATCAAAATCCACAATCATCTATTAATAAAATCAATACCTTCTTTTCTACAATCCGAAGGGTACTGGCTGAGCGCATACCCCCAAATATCCCACCTTTTAATAGTACTGCTGCAGCCAAAAACACTTCCCCTAGCAACTCATTCGTATTACTCAAAGTAGATATTATTGAAGTTAGAACTGCTATCCTAAATTTAAAAAGGGAATGCTCTCCTGGGTGGGACAACATCTCATCCAAGCTACTGCAAAATGTTGTAGATTTTGTGGCTCCCGTTATTACTGATCTCATAAATCGTTGCTTTGATGCAGGTGTCTTTCCTAAAGCACTAAAACAATCAATTGTAATTCCCATATATAAGGCAGGGGATACAGGCTGTGTTAACAACTATAGGCCAATCTCTATCCTTTCTTCACTATCGAAAGTGTTCGAGCGAACTATTAATTACAGACTTACAAAATTCTTAGAGTCAAATAAAATTTTTGCTGATACACAATATGGTTTTCGAGCACGCAAATCTACTGATGAGGCTATTCACACCTTTTCTGATTTTGTGGTAAGAAACATAGACGGAAACAAAAAATGTCTAACTATCTTTCTCGATCTTGCCAAAGCTTTTGACACAGTCTGTATCCCCACCCTAATTCGTAAATTAACTAACATGGGAATACGGGGAAATGAATTGGGATTAATGGTTGACTATGTATCCGATCGCACGCAGCGTGTAAGAATCGGGGACTACTTGAGTGATGAACTTCCTATTGAACACGGAGTGCCACAAGGAAGTGTTCTTGGTCCCACCTTGTTTCTATGTTACATAAATGAGTTGTGTCAACTTAATCTTGCAAACTGCAAAATAATATCCTACGCAGATGACACAACTCTCACTTTCAAGGGGGATTCTTGGCAGGAAGTATATTCCTTAGCTCAATCAGGTCTGAATACGGTTTGCCATTGGCTCGCTGCAAACTCACTCACACTCAATGCTGATAAAACAAAATACATTCCTTTTGCAATCAGGACCGCAGAAACCTTCTTTCAAGATAAGCCTCCCATATATCTTCATCAGTGTTCATTTCCTCCTGTGAATCAATGTAGTTGCCCAACTATACAGCCGACACAAGCGATTCGTTATTTGGGTGTAACTATTGATAAAAGATTGTCCTTTGATGAACATATTCACAACTTATCTACAAGAGTACGGAAACTTACTTATATTTTTAAACAGCTTAGACAGGTAGCAAATGGTAAAATACTCAAAATGGTATATTTGGCCGTTGTACAATCTATATTATCATATTGTATAACAACTTGGGGAGGTGCCGGTAAAACTAAAATGTTGGAAATAGAGAGAGCCCAAAGGTTAATTCTGAAAGTTGGGCTTTCAAAACCACGACTCTTCCCCACTGCCGAATTGTACCAGGAAGCTGAGGTTTTAACTGTTAGACAAATTTACATCCTTTCTACAATTCTGCGCCAACATTCCGATTCATCTTCCTTCAATCTTTCCAAATTAAAAACGAGGAGGCAATATGCCATTTGTAGCACCATTAAGTCTAAAACAGGTTTTGCCCAAAAATCTTACTCTTTCCGAGGACCGGTACTCTACAATAAATTAAATAAAGAATTAGGCATTTTTAAATACAACAAATCTAAATGTAAACTAATATTAACTAACTGGCTACTAAAATTGAATTACACAAAAACAGAGGAACTACTAGTCATAAAAACGTAATTAAGTATTAAATAATGTAAATACCAATACCATATTTTTTCCAACCATTCATCTAGTTAAACGTAACACACTCACATATTTTTTACCTTCACAACACTACTTACACAAACACACACACACACACACACACACACACACACACACACACCCACACACTCCCCACCAAGCACAATATACACATCCATATCCCTCACCCATATCCAGCATTCATCTTTAACTCCACTTCATACAATTTTTAGATTTTATTTTTATTTTTTAATTTAATTTTATTTCTTACTTCCCACAGATTGTTTCATGAAACTTAAAATTCTTAATGGAACTTAGGTTATTCGTAAATATTATTGTCTGTACAGTAATATTGATGTTTTGATAATATCTTTGCCTGTAGAGGGGAGTCCCTGGTGTCCTGAAATACAAGCCACGGCTTAGTTTAGGCACCAGTCTCCCACAAATGAACATTGTTAGTTATCATAACTTAAATTATTTCCATATGTACTAATTTACAAATGTTATTTGTGGAAGAAAATAAACGTTTATATTATTATTATTATTATTATTATATTATTAACGGCTGAACGTGCTTTCCGAGGCACAGAGGAAACTCGATATGTTAAAATGGTCACCCATACACAGACCAACCTTGGCAATCGTTGCTTAACCTTGAAGATCGATCCGTGCGGTTGTTGTTATTTAGCCACGAGTCCATTTTGTTTGTAAAATATCTTATAAAAGAATAGACTAGAATAGTAAACATTTATTCGACACAGACACAACACAACAGCAAAAACACAGTATAAGTAGTAAACAAACAAGGAGACAAAAGAAACACGTACCTAGGTGTCTGAGGTAGGATGTCCAGTAAAAGATAAAGTAAGGCATAGGCTTCTTGACCACTCTCTGCACATAGTGTTTCAGAATAGGGGAGTAAGGGTGCCTGTCCATTACAGCAGAGTGAGGCAGCGGAACGGAGAGAGAGAGAATTTTTAACCAATGGAATTGTATAAAATCTCAACACCACGTGAGTCACTGACATTTTGACTGTCATATCGGTTAATATTTTTCCATTTCTCCGCTCCACTCTAAGACAGGCAATCTAAAGACCACTGTTCTCGCTGCTTAGATGTCGCGTTGTCCGAAAATATTACCATTAAAACTTATCCAATACAACATTTCTTTGTAGAACGAATCAAAGAATAAACCCACTAGGTGTTTGTACGTACCTCGTATGTAAACCACATAACCACATTTACAAGGTACTCGTACATTTTGCGGCACAGGTTCAAACGTCATACCTAGACGGCTCCTAACCTCATACATTATTAAGGCATAGGCAGTCACGTATTTTTCGAGTAGTTCCAGTCCGCTTTTGCTTATGAATAAATGAAGGAAAAAATGTCGGTAGCAATAGCCCGGAGGTTCAGCGGCGAGTGAAATTTTCTTTAAATTTTCCTGGTTTGAGTAAGAAAAAGTATGACCGATGAGATGCTAATAATAAAAATATTATCTTCATGTAAACTGATTTTATTTGGAAAATGCACGATGAAATGCTGCAATAGAATATTTTTTAAATAAATAAAAAAAACCTTAATTTTACCTTAACCTTATTTTTAACCGACTTCCATAAAAGGAGCAGGTTCTCAATTCGGCCGGTATTTTTAGGTTTTATGAATGTTCACCTATTACTCCGAGGTGCCGTTTGGTTCCGTTAAAGTTGAATTCAGTCTGGCTCGGTAGTTTTGACTTTATGAGCATTATTGCTTATTTCAATTTCTGCGTAGACTCAGATGTCGTCCAAGTCTCACCACTTAAAAGTGAAAAATAAAACACTTTTTTTTACAAAAAATTGACCGACTTCCAGATTCTTCCAACAAAATTGACCACTTTTTTACAGAAAACACTACAAGGTATAAAATAACCTTAATGTCGTAAGAAAAAAATACTTGATTGCCATTTCTTTTGTAATATCTTGTTGCTCTTTATTATTCCCACAATATGCACAACTTCACCATAAACTTAAACAAGTAAAGCATACAAAAATAAACTATAAAATAAATTAAAATTCATGCCAACCAGCCAACTTCATGGTTATCAAATTAAACTCTCTCGTCTTAAAACAAACATGCATACATTTGGTACGCAACGAGAATAGAGCACTTCACTGTTTTACTCCGTCCAAATAAAATCAAAATTATGTAAATATCCGAGCTTATTCACTCAAGTATACCTAAATATTTCCCAGCACAAAATGCAAGGCTACATTGAAACAAATCTTCCTTTTTATTAGAGCCATGAACGTGGAGATGTATTTTATTGCAACTTTGAAATATGCCCGCTCGTTTTGGTCGAAGTTTCGAGAAACTAAATTCTCTTCTTAGTTGAAAGATCAAAAACGGGGTTTGCTGTTATCCTACTTTATGTTTTGAGAGTATAATTTTATACAATTGGATACTCATGATCCCGGTTTGGAATATTCCGTCGGAACTTGAGTATTTGTCTAAAATCTTCTGGATTTGGTTGCGCGACTGACGTTTTACATCTATTAGACCAAGATCTGTAGATCATCATTATCATAATTATAATTATCATTTTAAAAACGTCCACTGCTGGCCCCCTAAGTTTCGCCACAACAACGGGTCTTGTGTTGTCCGGTCGATCTATAAATAGTTTTTGGTAAATCTGATGCATAGTATACCAAAACCTGTGCTAAACACCAAGGTGAAGAATTCGTGCAATGTAATAGGGAACTAAGTTAGAAGAAAGGGGATAGGAAAAGACAGAATTAGCCGTATATGCTAGGTAGGTGTGACAATGCACCCGTGCCGTAACTAATGTTGTCTAATTTGACAAGCTTGGGTTCGCAGCAGAAAAACCCGAGACAGGGGTCGTAAATCCGGACGACAACATTGCCAGGGGTGCCCCACGAACATTCTTACAAATTTTTGCAGCTGTAAACGTATTTTAACTTGGCTCTAGCGTAACATTTACTTTGTTCTCCGCAAAGCGACGATAATGAGAGAATGTGAATTTTAGCTGTGTCTACTGTCTTTGTTAGCTTGCGTCGAGTCAGTCAAATTAAGAATGAAAGACAATTTTATTTGCTTATGACGAAATAATGTATTTTGTATTGTTTTAAGAGATATTGTTTTCATCAAATCTTACTAAAATTTATTTATAGAAACTACACAAAAAATAGCCTAATTTCCGATGTATCTGTGTTACACATCAAATGTCAAATCATTTCTCCATTTGGGCACGTAAAAACAACATACCATCTTCCGCACTCGGTTAGCAAGGCATACGGAACAGCACTTCGTACTATAAACAAAAAGGTACATCAATCATTCTTATACCCTCGAGGCATCGGTAGCGGTTGTAGTTGCTAGGTAATAACAATCGGAAGCGGGTGGTCTGTTGAATTACAGGGGCGGGCCTCCCTTCTATTGCCTTCCAAGCAAACAAAGTTGCAATAAACCCGACCAAGACGACTGTAACGCTCGTACTATCTTAATAGCGCTTTTATCCATCGGGCTGGGTTACACATGTCGCTTTGTGAACGTCTAGAGACTTTGTCTACTTCACTGCATTTTATTTTCAGCTTATCTGTTTCAGATATTGGCGATAAGGCTCCGAGCTTCCACTATTTGGTGTTTTATTCGCTTCCTATTCTTTTCTTACAGAATAATGGACAGCATTAGGATCAGGAGTCTTTGCATTTCGACTTAAGATGTAAATTATTGGCGTTATGGTAGCGTATTCTGCTTCTACTATAAAATATTGCGCAGTGAATAAAAAGTTCTTGAAACACATTCTACCCGTAAGTAAATTACCTACTAGGAACCTATTTTTTTTTCTACTGAGAATATTCTACAGGCAAAGAGGTAGTGGAAAATAATTAATTACTTCAGTGAATTTTTAAATTCTACTTTTTATCTTTTAGCTATCACTTTTTAGGCTTCCGTATCCGAAGGGTAACCAACGGAACCCTATTACTAAGTATTCTCTGTCCATCCGTCTGTTTTTCAGTGGCCTGTATCTCAAGAACCGCAATAGGTAGACAGTTGAAATTTTCACAGAGTGCATTTCTATTGCTGCTATATAAAAAAAATGTGAATACAAAGTTTGGTGGGCTCTCATACAAGAAATGTGTTTTTTTTTTTCGGTTTAGGGATGATTTATGTTAGTTTTACAGAAGTAAAGGCAGGCAGCATCGAAGATGGGAGGATGATATCAAGGAGGTAGCAGGACCATGCTGGATGAGGATAGCAAGGGACAGATCGTTGTGGAGAACACTTGGGGAGGCCTACGCCAAAGAGCAAGACAATCACGAAACCGGTGTCTAATACAAATAATAATATTTAATTACGTTGCTTTCATAAACAACAATGGTTAATATTTGTAGTACATAAGTAGTTATAAGATGAAATGTAACATGTAAGATTGTTAATAAAGGGCTTTTATTATTATTATTATTATTATGTTAGACCGGTCCGTGCCCAGGGCATGCCGTGTACGGTACCTATTATTCATATAATATGCTTTATTGTACATCAAAATATAAAAAATATAAAGAGAACTTTAAAACTAAAAAATATACAAATGGAGGCCATATCGCTTTTTAGATCTCTTCCAGGCAACCAGTATTGGAAGTAGATAGCCTGGACATAAAATGGGCCCACGTTTGGTGCAAATATACTTCATATTTGAACCAAACGTAGCCCCATTAACAATTTTAACATATAAAATATATACATAGGTAGTAGGAACCGAAAAATAATATAAATAATACAGTATACAAAAATATCATCATCTGCCTAGCCTTTTCCCAACTATATTGGGGTCGGCTTCCAGTCAAACTGGATTCAGCTGAATACCAGTATTTTACGTGGAGCAGCTGCCTACCAGACCTCCACAACCCATTAACTGGGTAACACGGTACTCCTTGGCAAGACTGGTGTCAGATTTTCTGGCTTCTGACTATCCGTAACGACTGCCAAAGATCTCCAAATGACAGCCGGGACCAACAGCTTAACTTGCTTTACGAGGCACGAAGGAAACTCGATATGTTAAGATGGTCACCCATCCACAGACCAACTTCGGCAAGCGTTGCTTAACCTTGAAGATCTACCTGTGCGGCTGTTATTATTTAGCCACAAGCTCCTCAGCATACAAAAATATAAACACTTAAATAATATATACTTAATATGTAAGCACCCTTGGTGTGAGAATTCGATTAGCATTTGGCCTGTTTTTAATAAAATTAAAATGCACGATGGTCAGATTTAGTAAAAAACAGTGGAAAGTGGAAGAGTGGAAGGAAGGCCCAGCAGTGGGCTCAAAACGCTCCAAAAATAATTACAGTTTTCCTTATTAATATTATTACAATCGATAATGATTTAATGTAATTGAAGTTAAGGGAAAGATTCAGAAACAACAATAGACCCACGGTGAAAATAAATAGTCACGTCCGGAAAGTTGGAGTATCAAAATGTTAGTCTTCCTTTACAACATTAATTAGTTTTGAAATACACTGGCACGCTTACATTTAATTGAATAAAACTTTACACTGGGTGAAGTGAGATCAGTAATACGATTCAGCAAACATCTCACCGTGTAAGCTTAGGTGTTTGCGCTGACGCGATCGTGAACGTTAACAATTCGCATTTAGACCAGTGTCGCTCGAGTTAGCTGTCATTCCATCTTGTTTGTTTGGTTTGACAGCTCACTTGGTTGTCACTTCACCCATGCCTTCACTTCGACATGTTTACAGAATGGCATGACAGCTCACTTGTCGTTCACTCCACTTATGTGATCACGGTGACATGTCGACAGAATCGACCAGCTGAAAATCAAGTGGGCTGTCAAACCATACGTCACAAAATGGGATGACTGCTCACAAAGTGAGATGTTGATAGGACAGACCAGCCGATTATGATAAACATTATGTTATTATAGTTGGCATGGAAAATCTTATAGTTTTCTACTAACTGTTCTATACATTATGGTTTTCTTAAAAGCTAGGTAGCTTATATTTATCTTATTGTAACAGCTGTGCTATCTTTAAAATAATTAACTTAATCCAATTCAGTATTTCAACGAAATAATTACCCACTTAATTAAAATTTGATCTAAAATTATTACACCAGAGGGATTTATACAATAGATTATTACGTACCGTACGTGTTTAAGAATTTTAGACAAATAAATAAAAGGTGCCTTTGAACCCTCCTTGAGGGGTGACTTGAAGCTAAATCCCTGTTTGATTCTCCGTGACGATGCATATAATATGTGCTGTTAAAGAAACAAGAAGTGTATCAATAAAAGTTTTACGTGGGCCTCGATATAAGCGATATGGATCGGAAAAGCGTATCGATATTTTCAGTTGAGTTTGATTGTTCAAGAAAAAATGTATGTATGTAGGTATGTTGTTTTAGGAGCTTAGAGCGAGTTTTTTACCCGTAGTAAACACAACCGATACCCAAAAAGGTGTTTTTCTATAAATTTAAGCTTGATCAATGGTTAACTAAATAACTGTTAATCTCTCAAACTCTATGTTGTGACCTCCGTTGCGGAATTTGTTCGAGAGAGTTACCACGGCCAAGGAACGCAAAGGGCGTTAGGAGGAACACGGACGGGTTTTAGTAAGTAAGGATTTGACATTCCCTTCTGCTTCACTCAGGTGTTTTTTTTAATATGCAACATCAATAAATGAACCCCATTTAATGAAGTTGCATATTAAAAAAAATAATAATTGTGGTCTCCAGATTTTTTTGCACGCCGATTTCCAACAAAGTTCTAAACTCTGTTCCTAAAAAAATCATTAATAAATACTTAAGTAACTGTAAGCAGCGATAAATTCCATCAAATCATTACTATACAAACCAATAACATTATACTAAGACCTACCAATGTAAGCAAATAAAATACCTAGGTTAGTTTTTGTATAGCCACCGCACTTCATAATGTAATTACTTCCACTGTGGGTCCTACAATATCGTGTCCAAGACGGAAAAAAGGAAGCCACAAGCGGAAAATTTACTCTCCTTAGCCACTGATTTTTATTTGCTTTAGATCCGTTCCCCAGCCGGCGTGTACTTGATAGAAAGAACTACTAAACTTTTTCCCCACAAGCAATTATTTTAAACTTTACATTTCGATACAAATTGTACGGGTTTCGCTTTTGTTTTGCCCTGAACTTTTAAATGTGTGTTTGATTTTGTTGCCTTATTTTTGTTTTAGTTAGGCCACTGTAGTTTACGGAAACTAGGTTAACATGTTTTAAAGTCAGCATGGATAACATGTTAGGTAAAACTGTTGGGGTTGTATGGAAAGAATAAGAACGCGGGGAATGTAACGATGTATGAAGCGATCTTGCCTGTTAACACTATGTCTTTCCAGTAACTCACTCAGTTACAAGTTCTGATTTTGAGAATTGAAGGATCGATCTTGGTATACATCGTGAAATAAAAATGTAAATTACGCCGTATGAAACGACGTAATTCTCTACTATCATTTACACTTCTTACTATAATTTACATATAATATACTCTATAAAATATTCAAACCCAATATTATCATAGAAAATGAGCTGACGCTAACACAGACGCGAGTGTCAAGTGCCACGTTAATGACCAGTCATCGAACAACGACTGCCACTTACAGTCAGACAGCCGTTCATGGCATGTAACAGCTTAACAACGCTATCTTATAATTTATATAGGACTGTTCGTATCAAATAAATTACTGTTCGCCAACGTCCGACAAGTGTTGGGCGGGACAGTTTTTCTTACCGTATATTAATGAAGCCGGGTATACAATCTCAGACGATATCTAAATAATTTATTGCCACACCAGGTGTCGCGCCAAAGACGAATTTACATAACGTACAACGGAGAATAGGGTGTAATTTATCGCTACGTGTATTTTGTTCACAAGAAAACGATGAGATCCCGATAATAAGGTCAAACTTTGGTGCGAGACTGTACCTACCTAGTTGCGAATTTGCGACGCAAATTAGATATTGTCTGATGTATTGTACGTAAAGAACAATCAGTTCAAAGGTTGATAAATTTTATTTATTAAAATTGATTAAAAATAACACTTTTACACGTCAAACGTTTTTGTCAATTTAAGGATATGAGGACGTTGTTTCTTAGCTGACTACTCGAATTTAATCAATTTAGTACGACAGCATTTTTAATTGGAGATGGGCAAAGTGGATTTTTGCGTGCCTTTGATCCCAGCACTTTTATTTTTAACATAGCCTAGCTTGTCTCACAATTTAATTTTTTTAAGTAACCAGTCATACACACAGGAAATACACAATCACACAGACGGATCTAAAACTAATACGAAAATGAATATAGAAGCCATATCAATGGTCGTAGCTGAGAAATCATATTACGAGGTTTATAATATTAATATGCGCATATTCCCGTTCCTGTAGGAATTATGGGAAATCCTTGACTGTGCGTCTGTCAGTGACTCAGTAACGGATGAATTTTATATACATTGATAATTATAATATAATTATCAATGTATATAAAATTCATCCTCAATGATACCTCTCTGCCCTGACCCGTGAAACTTCGTCTGCGTCACATTTTTCATTAATGTTCCGCTCCTATCGTCGTAGCGTAATGTATAGCCTTCCTTGATAAATGAGCTATCCAAAACAAAGGCTGCCTGTACTTAGAAAAAAAAAATAAGAAAGGTTAAAATATCAGAGTACTACTTACTACTGTTAATATTTATCCGTTTCTCCGCTCCACTGCTTCGCTTTGCTTCAATGTACAGGCAGCTAAAAATATTTTGTTAATTTGAACCAGTAGTTCCTGAGATAAGCGCGTTCAAGCAAACGAACAAACTCATCAGCTTTATTATATTACCTAAGTAGGTACAGATTATGGGTAGATATTACTTTAATTTAACTTTTTAGAGTTTTATTTTATCCGAGGGTCGCTTGCATGTAATTGAAGGCGTAACGGGGGCGGATTGTAGGCGGTTAAAGACCTATTATTTGTGATATTTGAATTAGTATGGATTTTGGCACACATAAATAGCAGAGAACACTGAAATTTCGTTTTGTTTTCACCCTCTATCCGCCATCTGCACATTACATAATTAAAGAAATTAGACAAACTAATTAAAAAAAAAACTGTGCGAGTTTAAACATATTTTTAAATTAATTATTTTGAAGTTACTAAAGAGAATATACGTAATTGATCATTACGAGTCCCTCATATCTCCAAAATTACTGTAGGTACCTAAAATATTGAAAAAAAAAAAAAACATTAAAACCAACAGGGAAACCAATAACAAATCTGAAGAAACATAATTATTCAAAATTATGATTCGTTCGGAATACTTTGCCCTCGAGTCCGACTCCCACTTGGCCGGTTTTGATAGCATAGGAAATAGTGGGATGGATTGGATGTCTTCCTTAGGAATAGGCAAGAAGTGCCACAGAACTGGGAACTCCACCGTTCCCAGTTCTGTGTTGGAAAGGAGGGAGGCCTCTGTACACAAAGGAACAGTTTGGGGTAAATAAAATAAGCTTTATCCAGCGGCTGCATCTGTGAGAAAGTTGGAAATTACCCGAATAGATTATTTTCCTGTGGAAAGAAGTAGATTAAGGAGTGTAGGGACTCTTCTACTTCCTCTCTTAGTACTCACTAAAGGAGGATTTCCCGAAATTTGGGAAAAGGAAAAAAACAGGATATGCGCTTACGAAGTCGCAAGCAAAAGCAAGTAGGATTATTATTGTATATCTCAAAAACATCAAAGTACGATTCACACTTTAGTGCCTAATTACAAACTTATGAAGCACAAGCACGTCAAGTCTTCAGCAGTACATAAATAATCTTATGTAAACACAATCAAGACTACATCAAAAGCCACAAATAGAGTATGCGAGACAGTTTGTAAACTAAATAATTTAGTAATGTTTTGTGCTTGATTCTCGAGTTCCTTGTACCTTGTTAACGTGCTCCCTGAGGATTGAAGGTCCGTCTCCGTAAAATATGGCGCTGTTGACAGTGTGCTCTGTTTAATGGTCGCGAGGTAATTTGGACACGTTGTTGGGTTAAATGTCTGCGTTTGACAAATCTGACTAGTTTGTTGGATATATACAGTCGCTGCAGTCAGAATATGTTTACCACCTTAAGGTTCATAGTTGCCTGCATACATCTATGTCACAAGGTCGTTGTGTTATTTGAATTGGTATAGAGAATTATTCTCTATAGATATATAGTTTTAAATCTTAACATCACCACTTAGGTACCTCGTACGACCGATATTTATGTTAATAAAAGTATTTTCACCAGAGTTAACTGATGTAGCGGAACAGATAGAGTTGATTCTTTCTCTTGTGGTCTAGACAAACAGTTAATAATGTAAATAGAGGTTAAAAAACAGGCTTTTGACTTTCGTTATCACTGATAGAACACTGTCAATTTTTCTAGAGCCTAGGACGAACTATGTTTGCGCCCAGCCATGGTTCGGAGCTAATAGGCATGGGAAACGGTCACTTCCTTTTGCAAAGAAGTAATGCAAGCGAAGGTGAGTTTGACCACGTGAGAGATAGGGAAAGCTCACGCCTTAGCCACTGCAACAGAAGAACACGCCCCGGGCGTCGGGAGTCGCAGGGCAATTCCCGGCCACCGTAGTCAAGACCCGGAGGGTGAGCGTTGGGTGGCTCGCCATCTGATCAGGACCAGGCCCGGGTTGCCTTAAAGAGATGACAGCTTAGTAGACCAGGCGCGCTAGGGCCAATGCCAACCACTGTTGCTGAAGTTGTGCGAAGAACACGAATAGTTTTAGACAGTAAGAGTCTGACACTTTCTTCTGCTTCCCCCGGAGCGGGAGAAGTCGTTTGATGATTTCCCATCCCTAAAACAAAACTCGAACTATTTAGATCAAATGAACTTTTCCAGCATATAAAAACTTAGCTTCCGCCCGAGATTGTAAAGATGCGTTATTTGAAACGATCCTTTTGGATATTACGATAACATTACATATCTCTGGTGGTATGCCAATCTAAGCTACAGTCTGGTTTCTCGTAGCTCTTTTTGGAGGAGCTCATCAAAAAATACAGAATAGTGATGCTTTGTATGTGCCAGTGTGAAGGGTAGATACGTAAACAGATAATAGTTTAAGAAGGCAAATATTTTCTTCTGCAACTTCTGATAAATAACTGAGATAGCGTTTTTACGTTTCGGTAAATACCTGCTATCAAGTGAGCTATTAGCTTTTTTGCCAATTCACATAACACAAAAAATATCGAACAACAAGCCCGGCTATGTGGGCAATTGCTTGCCGGTTCAATATGTAGGTTCTAGGACGAAGCCGATAAATTAAAACGGCTGCTTCCAATTCAGTCTATGCAGTCTTCCTCCAGGAATATAACTTCAGTCAAAATATGTAAAATTTGTTAGAAGTTGGAAGTTTTTATTCTGAACCAATTTAAAAGTTACAGTTGTACTGGCATCTTTAGCAGTGTTACTTTATTTATTAAAGTCGTTTTGTCCATTACGAAACTGGTACTCTACTAAAGTAAACGTAGCAAGAAATGAAAACTTCAAGTTTACCTAAGTTTATTGTAGTTGTATGAAGTAGCAACTTTACATTCTCTACGAGTATAATAGTTTCCTGGATCGGTGTTGTTGTTATGGCCACAATTTGAAATAAACGTTGATTGAAGTTAAAATTAGACATCTTCAAAAGCAATGTCTGAGAATGAATAGGTTGATGCTCATCGTTTATGTAGTCGGTAAACTAAAAGAGCGATGTATGGGTTGTGTTACACAAGAAATAAAGGTGATTAAGCCAAGAACTGCCAAGGTTGCGGAATTTGTTCGAAAGATGTGACGCTGCCATGGAACGCAAAGGGCATTTGGAGAAACACAGATGGGATTTAGTCAGATGAAGGAGTTATTTGACGATTTCGTATTGGAAAAAAAGGGTAAGGCCATAGAAAAATAGATGGATGAATACAATGGCTGACTACTGAGATGACGACAAATAAAGAAGTATCGAAGAAGAAAACAGGTTGTGTCACGCCCAAAAGAAATTGGGATAGGCCAAAGAGTGATGATTTATGTCAAACCGTAAACATATACCGTGATTTTAAAGCGTAAAATTTGCGCCCTTGAACAGGTGGTTCTTTTTGTACTGTATAGTTGATCTCAGAAAATCGCCCTGTATGAAATCAAATGAACTCTGACTTAAAGACAATTATGGCCTGCAGGAAGTGGCGAACTAGGAAATGTTGCACAAAGCTAATGTGCGTATAATTATCATAGGCATATGCCACCCTAATTAGCTGAAGGGTGAATTAGCTAACATTAATTAGATTATACGGTAATGATACTTTGATAATGTTGTATGTTATGATATATCTAGGTACATCACTTATGTTATGATGTATATAATTATTATGTGGTAGGGGCCAGATTAATCTACACATCTACACACACATATAAATGAAATTGGAGTGTCTGTTTGTAATATTGAAATAACCGTTTTTTAATACATGTATGTGAATGTTTATACGGTACTTACCCCAAAATAACATTTTTTACAATTTTTGTCTGTCTGTCTGTTTGTTCCGGCTAATCTCTAAAATGGCTGGACCGATTTTGACGGGACTTTTACTGGCAGGTAGCTGATGTAATAAGGAGTAACTTAGGCTACGTTTATTTTATAAAAAAAAAAAACTAAAATAATTAAAGAAACGACTGTTAGGCGGACCGAAGTTCGCCGGGTCAGCTAGTCTTAATATATAAAATTCTTCCCTTACTGAGTGACAGACAATGCACAGTCGAAACCAGTGGTCGTATGAAGCTGAAATTTGGCATGTAGGTTCTTTGGGCAGTTTAAGGGAGCACTAAGAGAGAATTTCCGGAAATTCTTACGAGAACGGGAACAAAACGGGGTATGTGCGTTTGAAGTCGCGGGCAGAAGCTAGTGTATCATAAAGATAATTGACCTACATACATTTATTCCTAAATATATTTAAATGTGCTGAATCGACTTCTATCGTGATCTCTTACGTTCTGTTATTATGAACAACGGTTCATAATTCTTGTTCGGGTTAGGGAAAGGTCAATGTACTTTATTTCAAGTATATCTGGTGTTTACTACACTCAATCGTGTAGCCTTTTTCTTGACCAAGATATTCCAAAATTTACAATGGCTTATTTTTGACCCCTACTCGAATAAGTTGTCCTGACAACGCATTTTTTTCGATTCATGTCACTAAATACAACATGTAAGCAGAATACCTACCTATTATAAATACTACTACTACCCATGGTATTAGGGGTCGTTGTACTAATCAATATGAACAACGTTTACTATGGGACAAACCCCGAAATCTCTTATTCGAAACGGTCACGAAAAAATTTTTTTAAATAGGTACCTAACCTAAACCGAAATTTGTTTATCGTTAGGTACTCACTTATAAACCTCCACAAAGTTCCAAAGAAGAAATAAGAAATGTATAAAATAAAAAGACTGCAATAATTTTAAGCATTTGTCATACAATCGAATTTTCTAGATAACGATTGAGCCCGTATCCAAAACAATACAATGAAATGGTCTGTTTTCATATTTTTTCCCTTTTATCATTTGTACAAACATTTAAAATGTTAATTTAAAACAGAGGATAATGCCGTTGATACAAGGTATAAAAATTAATAGCTTGTATCTCGTAAACCGTAAATCTGTTGAACTGGACATGACATATAAGCGAGTGTAAATCAGTTTGTTTGTTATTTCGTTTAATTTGCGAAACGATAAGCAAAAATACGAGAAGAAAAAAGTTTGTAAATAACAGACAGATTAGCGAAATTATGTATGCGGTCAGCGATGTTTCGATAAGCGTGGAATATTTTTGGATTTTACGTTGTGACTTGATTTACGGTTTTTCTATAACCTCCATGTTGAGAGTGAATTTATTACTTTTAGGCAAGCATGCTCTGCTGTTGATTACATCTCCTCATCAATAAAGAAGTTCATGAGTATCAAATTTGGTTTGAATCGGTCAAGTAGGTTAGGGGCAAATTGACTGTGACAAATGGAAAGATAGACAGTTATACGAGTGATCGTATAATGTTTTCGTTTTCCATACGGAAATTTGTAACCCTAAAAACAAAAAATAGTAAGACTGCAAACATCTACTCCAGTCCAGTCCTACCTCTACTCCTGAGTTGGCTAAGTTTAAGTCCAAATCAAAGATATTGTTTTATTATTATAGGTTAGCAGATTTCGCCAATTCATGCAGATAACATAAAAGGTTATATGGACGATATCTGAGATTGCTAAAAATTTATTTATTTATTTATTTTACAATTTATGTACACACAGAGAAACGGTACAGATACAACATTATAATGATTGGTACAAAGGTACTGCTTTTTTCTAGAGAAATTTCTTCCAGCAGACCTGCGAAAGGAAGAATGAAAAAAGAAATGAAGACAAAAGTGTGTATGAAATTACAAGAAAATGGATATGTGAATAAAGCCTTAAACTACTTACTGAGCAACCCGTTCTTAATTTCCCAAAAAAATCACTACCGGCTCTTATAATCTCTGAAATAAATCTTCACTTTTCAGCGCTGGCAAGGTGTTCACGTATATTAGTTTCGTATATAAAACGTTTCCACAAGACTCCCGACTGTCTAGCAACTAGTGCGTTGGAGAACTCCTGAGAGCCACTCCTGCCGCGCAAGGGCCATTTTGTTCGTCTCCGACTCCCAGCAAATTATGTTTGCACATATTTTCCTCGTTTGTTTTAGAATATTCTGGAACTGACTTGACAGTATTAAACTGTCTGGTGATTGTCTTTAATACTTAGTTTTTTTCCAAATAAAAATCTGAGGTGGGATTAAGGTCAAGATAGTTGGAAAGTTTCTCAAATCGAAAAATTACGCAAGTTGACAAATATAGTTTAACTACTTATTGCAAGAAAATAGACGCCTAATTATCAATCCAGTATCCACGTATGTAAATAATTTTGTCTGTTAATTTGGCCAGAACATAAATTTATAATTATCTATTTAAAACGAACTTAAACGTCAGTTGTATTCTATGAAACTTGGACTAATTATTTTAAGTATAGGTTGGGCAGGTAGAACTCTAAACGTATCATGTTTACTTATTTATTTACTAGCTGACCCGTGCAACGTCGTCTGCGTAACATTTTTCATGACCGCTCCGCTCCTATTGGTCTTAGAGTGATGATATATAGCCTTCCTCGATAAATGGGCTATCTAACACTGAAATATTTTTTTCAAATCGGACCAGTAGTTCCTGAGATTAGCGCGTTCAACCAAACAAACAAACAAACAAACAAACAAACTCTTCTGCTTTATAATATTAGTATAGATAAGGCACTTCAACGACTTACTCACTAAAACATACACAAACATAAATTACATACAGTTTTAGGTATAGTAAATTCGTCACTTACAGTGGTGCACAGCACTTGCAGAGAACTTAATGAAGAAGTGTATACAATCTTGTTATCAGGCGGGTCGTGTCAAAAAGTGACCTTGAGACTCCGAGCTGGTTAAAGTTGCGTATGGAATACACGGAAAGAGTTTGAGAAGATGTCGATGCTATTGGCTCGTGCAGCGATTTTATTGTAGTTTTCCATAAGACGGTTAATGGGTGCGGTGCTACCCAGGTTAGTACGACTTGCAGTTGTGGCAAATGTTTTATGTTCTCGCGATTAGGCCTAATTGTTTTGTACCGAGGTACAGCTATACTTAATTCCGCTAGAAGATTGGGAACATTAATTATACCGTTTACGATTTGATATAACAGGATTTGGTTTGGAACGGCTCTCCGGTGTTCAAGAGAACATATTTTGAAAAGCCTTTGACTATAAGAAGAATCTCGTGGACAGTCAGAACTTCTAAAACGAAGATATCTGGTGAAGCTTCTTTGGATACGTTCAATCCTGTTTACGTGAACACGGTAGGTAGGGTTCCAAACAGGAGATGCATAGCCCACAAGACTTCTCACGAGAGCATATTCTTTTTTTAAAGCCAGACATTTTTGCAGCTTTGGCAGTGATAGGTAGTCAATGTGGTGGACACCTGCTACGAAACTGGTACAATTATGTGACTTTTTGATAAATTTGTCGCATTGTCAGTTATATTAAACAGGGACCTGAATGTCACCTGTCCAGAGCCTCCGATGAGAGCCGATCGAGTGTGAAGCATAGGACCAGTCGATGTGGAGTCGCTTGTATGCTCAGCAGTGGACGCCATTCTATTGAAATGATGACTAAATTAAAATATCATATTCCGCCGGTTTCACCTGTGTAAAAGTCGGGAATTATTGCAAGGGAGCATGCTCCCTGGATAAAAGCACTTAGGTTGTACCCTATATTATAATCCAGAACATAGAAATCATGGAAAGTATGGAAAATTATAATAAGACGGAATGAGTTTATAGTACGAACTGTGCATGGTCTCGTAAATTATTTCTGCTCGAGGTCACTGAAAGCCCTTGTGACTTCGTATACTCGACTGCAGAATACAGATGTTTCAGGTAAAATACTGGTCTAAATTCCACTCTAGAATCGCATCATTTATTTAAGGACTTCGCTACGCCACGTTTCACATAAGAAGGTCATATACTCATTATAAAAACAAAATACCGTTCCAACATTCAAATAAATAATTACAAAACCCATGCTAACGAAACCACGGCCAAAAGCTACCTGCATTATATTCATAAAATAAATCCGCGGATTCACCCTAGCTTTGTGCACTAGTGAGATAATAGCAAAACCATGTTTTCAAATTTAATTTATACACAGCTATTAATCCTATGTCCGTCCGTTTGTATAATATTTTCCTATTTGTTTCGGTGTTAATCTCTTTAACGGATTAGTACCATTTCAATAATTGAAAACAGGTAAGAGAAGGGTATTATCAGATTGGATTTCAATAGTGAAATAAATGTGGGATTACATTCCATTTAGATAGAGATTTTGGTTAATTTGTCTAGCGAGTAATGTTTGAGGCATAAGTTTTTTTTCAATCGTAATTGAGTTTTAAACGAATAACTGAAATTTGATACAAAAAAAAAAAAAAAACTAATGCGTAGGTAGAGACCGCGAAAAATTTGGAAACAAAGAATACAATTAAGGGTAAAATGTTTTTACCCTTTAGATTTATTCACTTGAACTAACATTAGATCACAGGGAAAACTAGTACTTAACAGTTGTTTTAAGCGTAAACTGGACTGCCTCTCTGTGTGGGTCGTGAGCGTAACACAAAGGCTATATAATTGATTAAGGAGAGAAGTACGAACACCACAAGAGCAGAGCCGCGGGTGGCAGCTAGTCGGATATAAGGATGATGTTGCAAATCTCGTACTTTGATAGTTTTATTGTAGCGTCGTAACGCTGGCAGGAGATTGAGTGACGTCACTTGTCACAGCTACGTTATTACGTCAAGTCACGAGTTTCTCCACCTTATGAAACTTGTGTTAATATGGCAATGTACACGGCGTAGTACAACTTTGGGCCAAATATGTTTGACTGTCTATACATTTGAATTTCTGTAAGTGTGCACATAGATTATTATTTGCAATTACAGAAATTCAAATCATTATTGACTTTTAGGTGTATATATCAGTTGGCCGCCAGATTGTAGTTTTTTTTTAATGTTATTATCGGTGTACAATTAAGTTTTTAAAAAATAAATAGAATCCTCCTTGTTACAAATACCTCCTTAACGACGTTTGAAGAATTGTGGATGACCTATAAAAGGTGGATGGATGAGAAGGTGGAGGCTGCAGGAATCAGCTGGATGCAAAACGCACAGAACTGGTACATGTAGCGACACTTGGAGAAAGCTTATGGCCAGCAATGGACGTCTTTCGGCTGAAATGTTGATGAACATGATAATGATGAAGTGTTTTCGAAAAGAATTAATGATGACGGGTTTTGCATTCTAACGGTATGCCTGATATACATAGGTATACCGTTAGAAATGAAAATCTCTCATTAATTTGACAGATACTTTACTTTTGATTTTGTTAAGTGATTGTAAGGTAGGGACAAATCTATCTACCTTCATAGTTTTGCCCTCGAGTGTATACTTACCTACATAGTTTATAAAAGCTAGAGAAAAAACACTCCCTGATACACACTCGGCAACGTGACCTTAACCCTCTCAACGCATCACGGTTTCAAATACAGGGATTCATAAGGAAAACATATAATTTTCCTTGTACTAATCCGATATAAACTCGGAGAAAATTGGTTGAAAATAAGTACGTGGATGTTAATATGAATCATTACTTAAGCCCGGCGCTTTCACATTTTTTCTTGAATTTTAGCGTTTTATTCGAATTTTGATGTGTGATTTTGCTTTAGATATACCCTTAAAAAAATAAAAATATGCCTAAGACAGTTTTGTCAAAGCGCTCTTACAAAATCGAATTGCTCAGGTTGACTAAAGTTGAATACCGCGCGTCACAAGATTATATTGATTTTCGACAATTATTTAAAAATATTTACTTTACTTTAGACCAATTTTTTTTTCAAAGCAATATAGCATGGCCACCTTAAATATTAAATATTTTTTATTTGAATTTTGATTATAATTTCATAGATAAAAATTATTGTTTCGTACGGAAAATTGTCAATAACTCTCAGTTTTACAGAATTATTTTTGGTGTATTACTGTATGAATCGTAATAAATTGATTTGAGCATTCCAAAGTAGAAAATACAGTTGTTCCGTGGACATTTTTATATATGATTAAATTATAATATCTTCGGTGTATCAAGGTATCAAAAGATACCCTAAAGCAACGTTTTGTGAAACATCCTTTGCGGTGTCAAGGATTTTACTGATGTACGTGAACAAATTGAAATATTTATAATTTAGAACACTCCCAAGATAAATGATCAAACTATCTTAGGCATATTTTTGTTTTTTTTTTAAGGCTATATTTAAAGCAAAATTACACATCAAAATTCGAATAAAACGCTAAATTTCAAGAAAAAATGTGAAAGCCCTCTTAAATATACAGGATACAAAATCAATAAATGTCAAAGTGTTGGTGTCGATTATTGCGGCTTTCAAAAGTTGCCGTGGTTCGAAATAGTGTGTCGGGCCTGTAAGAAGGTCCTTTTTGTTACGGTCCCGTAGTCAACAAGAAACCCTGATAGTTTCGCCTTGTCCATTTGTCTGTACAAACGGACAAGGCGAAACTCTAAGGGTTTTAAGTCTGTCTGTCTGTCCACGGTTTAGCTCAGAGACGCTTAGCATTAGAAAGTTGGAATTTGGTAGATGTGAAAATACATAAATCAAACTGTGGCGAAGAATTTTTTTTTCACCTGTCCCATGGGTGTCGTTGAATAGGTCGTTTCAAAATACTAAGTTTGTGCGAAATGATTTTTTCTATACAAGGATCCATTGGAAAATATAACCTTTAAAATGCAAATTTTTGGTAGAGTCAATTGTACCTACCCTCTGCAAGCTAAACGGTTGTTATTGCAGATGTGATAAAAATCTTGGTAGTCCACAACCCGCAACTCCATGGTCAAATTTTGGAATCGGGGGCACTGGCTTCACCGCCCGTGTCATGAGGTAGAAAGCCTCTCTAAAAATTCACCCTAATCCTAAGGTGGGAAACGCGCCAGAGGATGAATGGCTTGCAGGTAGCAAGTTACTAGCGCCAACCTCAACGGACCAAAATGCTTAGCATTTGGGCATGGCCGGAAATTCTGTACGGAGAGTGCAGACAGGTGCAGTCACTGCGGAGGACCGCACCTACGCGAGAAGTGCGTGGAATTCGTTGCCGGGAATGAACCGCAGTGCTGCAACTGTTTGCACTCGAAGCTTCAGCGGACCGAACACAACGCGTTCAGTGCGGAGTGCCCGGTCCGCAAGAAATGGGACTACCTGGCTCGGACGACAACGGCTTACGCCTAGAAATCCCCCCTTACCCCCCCCCCCCCTAGATATATAGACTATATATAATTACTATATATAAATATATCCAAAAACCCTTAAAACGTAGAAAAATAAATTACCCGATTAAGAAAAGCCAATAATAATATATAATTTGAATATTTATATTTATATTATTGCCACAAACAAAATGGAGAATCAATAACACAAGTCATAAAAGAAATCCCCATCTCCCTAATCCCTTTTTCCCTTCCCCCCACCTCTCTCCCTACTACCCAATAATAATCCCCAACACATACAGTGTTAGAAAATACCTTAAAAGAATTTAGGATAAAACACATACAGAATTAACAAAGCACAAGCAAAAAGACAAGTTAAATCAATTATTCAATAAAAAAAGATTTGATAAATAAAGTAGAAAATAAAATTAGAAGGTATAGTACAAGAAAATATTAGATACGTAAATCGGAAAACAAAAATATAATAAAATAAGTAAACATATGTATATCCCACCCCCTCCCCCATTACCCCTATAACAGTTCAGAACCTTACAGCTAAAATAAAACTTATAATATAAGGAATAGATCAGATAAGTAAAGCAGAAAATAAATAAAAATATTAAATGTAAGATAGCATAAATAAATAGGAAAATACTCTAGATATAAATTAGCTAATAAAAATTTACTAAAATAAGAAAACAAGTTTAGAAAATATTTAGTAATATTTAATAATAAGCACAAACATAAAATAAGCTTGTAGCTAAGTAAACTAAATATGTAAGTAAATAGATTAAAATACATAAAACAGAAAAACAAATAAAAATACATTAGTTAAGATAACATATAATTAAGTAAACAAATATTGTAGATATAAAAACTAGAAAATAAAAAATCTAAACAAGTAAATACATATACGGAAACTAAGAAAAAAATACAAAAATTAAATATAATGTCCAAGAAAAATACATAATGTAGCGAAATAAAAATTCTGAGGTTCGCCAACGTACACGTAAATTTTTATTTATAAGTTATATCAAAAACGTAAAAAATGAACGTACAAAAGGTATAAAAAAACAACAGAAGGAAATTTTTAAAAAAGTATCGCTGAATGAATGTAAAAAAGGACAGAATTTAATTAAAAAAAACGAAAGGAAACCTAGGCACGGTTCTTTAAATTTAATGGGTAAAAATAAGCCTGAATATGTGGTTGCAACCAAAAATTGGCCTAGGAGCGACTCCTCAAATTGCCTAGATAATGCGGCGCTAGGTAGGCTTTTTAACTCCTAGTCAATGTGGTCAAATGAAAAATAGGAAACAGGTACTTAAACTAAATATAAAAACAACCGTTGAATAATTTAATCTTCGACGAATTAATTTTGGAGCACGACGAGTACGGAACCAAACGGCTCTGGACGGTCTGTCCTGGGACCGATATCGTCGTCTGATCGATATCTACAGCAATAAATTTAATAAATGAGTGACGTAATCAAAAAAATCTGAATTTCTAAATAGTAAGTGAAAATATTTACGTACCGGTACACTGTAAATATTAAATATACGCTTTAGGTATAATTAACATTGACCTGCGACAAAGAGACAAATCTAATTAAATATTGTCAACGCCGAGAAAAACAAATCTTCCGAAAGAATAAAAACGAGAAATACGTACCATATAATTAGGAAAAACTCCACACCAAAATTTTCAACAGATCTGCATACTAATAGTTTTATTTATAACAAACTATGCTTTCACTAGCATTTTAAATAATTTTTTATTATATCAGGTGCAGTCGTCGTCTATCAAAACTTCACCAGCCACTGACAAGCCATAGCTATCAAATTTTTCAAAAGATTTTTCATTGGTCTAAAATTAAATTAAATCTCAAAAAAGGAAACAATTCAGCACAGAGGTAGAATTTGAAAAGGTTGAAAGACGCCAAGACTTTAAGCTGCATCTACAATGCTGCAATATCCCCTTTCTTAAAAAAAAAGGTAAAATGTACGAAAGCGAAAGAAAAGAGAAAAAAAAAACATTATCTAGACTAGGAAGCATGTAACGATAAGTACGATAACCCTATAAAAATAAGAAGAAAACAAAATAAGTAAAGAGCAAGTATGTACCCAATACGAATTAAACTAGCTTAGCCTATATCATTAAATAGAAAGCAAACCTAATTAACGACACCGAAGTGCAAAGGATATAGACGAGAGACGAAGATATCTTCATCTTATCGTCATCAGTGCAAGCTCGCAATGTGAAGAATACATAAAAGATAAAGAACATCAGAGTCCAACTAATTCAATTAATAGTAACCTAACTTAATTAAACTCTAATCTACTACCGTCTATCGCGTAGAAAGAAACCAGGTGTAACCCTAATAAGAATAATATAAGGTCAATACATAAAGATCGACCATAAAGTTAGAACCAAGAACGAAAGTTCAAGGATAAAATAAGAACCTTAGTTCGCGTAATTCAAAGAATTAAAGAATAAGTGGACGAGTCCAATAATAGAAGAAAAAGAAAATAACCTACCATTGAATGGTTAAAGTTAAAAGGTAAGAAATCTAAACAACATCTCTGCCCATCCCAACGGGTTTGATGTTCCATAAAGTTGTATGCAATATTTTATTTAATATTGGGTGCTACTTTTCAAATAAGTTCCATAACACCGAACTTCACTATATAATTCATCGATAAGCATTTATCGACTATGTCTCAACACTATATCAATGAAATTTTTATCGAAAACAGCTTATCGACAGTTACTCATCACTAAAACTGTCAAAACGCTAGCAACGAGTAAATCCAAGAACAAGGAGCCATGACAATTTATTACAAGCATTGACGAACATAAAGATGCAGAAAATTTACCGAACCTCTACCTATGGACAAATCCAAGAATAGCACGGCAATAAAACATTCGTCAGTAAATAGTTCCGTACAGAATAATAATTAATTGTTGGTAATAAAATGGTTTGTGTATCAATATTTTATCAAGAAATTTTTGTTTATGTTAACAACTCTATGGGAATAAGGAATCATTCTAAATGAAATAATTAATGAGATAAAATCGTCAAGAAAAATAAAGAAAATCATTTTAAGATATCCTTAATATGATACTGTCCTGAATGGACTGAATCACAATCCTCAAGTAAATAAATGGTTTTTGAAATGATTCTAGCAACGCGACACTTAATAAAACGTGGAGCAAGCTTTCCAGAGAAATATTCAGCACCAGAAGACCTAGAGAAATTTCGTCTCCATACAGTGTCACCTACATTCAAAGTGATAGCTTTTCGATTGGCATTGTATGCTCGTGAATTACGGAGGAAAGCCAACGAAAGATTATCAGCAACCTTAGCATAAACTTCGCCAAGAGAAGACAGATTCGAGGCGTGACGATTACGACTGTCGGCCAAATTAGAGCCTTGAGTCTGACTATCCGCACGACTAGGATCCATCAAAACTTCTCTACCGAACATTAGAAAGTTAGGTGTAAAACCTGTTGCTAAATTAATACAAGAGTTGAGATAGAGTTTTACTTTAGGTAACATCTTAGACCAATTTCTTTGGTTCTCACCAA
This sequence comes from Ceramica pisi, assembly GCA_963859965.1. Lineage (NCBI taxonomy): Eukaryota > Metazoa > Arthropoda > Insecta > Lepidoptera > Noctuidae > Ceramica > Ceramica pisi. Next base: position 10,720,489 of record OY982534.1, on the reverse strand, counting down.
CTAAAATACTCAAACATGTAACAATACTTTGGTTATAACGTTCAACAGTATTTGCTTGAGGTGAATAATACGGAGTATAAATTGGTGAACCGATATGAAAAGATCTGAGGAAATTTAAAAAATGATTACTACGAAACACCGTAGCATTGTCACAAAGAATAGCACGTGGTACACCAAAATTGAAAAAAATCTCAGATTCTAAAGCTCTAACAATGGTACTAGCATTAACCTTCTTAAGAGGTACAAGCCAAACATATTTAGAAAATACGTAGACGTATTTTCTAAACGTAAAAATTTCCTTCTGTTGTTTTTTTATACCTTTTGTACGTTCATTTTTTACGTTTTTGATATAACTTATAAATAAAAATTTACGTGTACGTTGGCGAACCTCAGAATTTGTATTTCGCTACAATATGGCGCCCGAACAAAAGTAAGTACTTTTTCATCTTCATAATTAAATTGACTATTTTTTTTTTTTTCAACTGTGTGTGTGGTTGTTCTTTTCGAACAAAATTTTTTCATTTTCTACCTCTGTTCCAGATTCCTGATAATTACGAAGTGGTAGAAAAGCACATTTGTCGATTTTTAAAGTCTCGAATGTTCCATATACGTCAAAAACAATCAACGTTCCAGATAATTTTCTATAATTGAATATGTTATAAACATAATTTATTTTAAATAACCCTGAAACTATAGAAATATAAAACTTTTATCTCTTTTCAACATTTTCTTTTCCCCTGAATTTCATTTCATATCTATAGCTAGTTGTAGTTTAGATTCTCTACGTGTGCTTGTTTGTTTGAATGAATAGACATCGAGTATAAAGGTAAGCTTGGTTTGGAAGGCTGTTTGTTGGTTTAGTCGTTTTCCTTGTTTTTCAACTGCTACATTTTTAAACCATGGCGGAACAGGATTCTATTTGCGACACACCACGACGCGAAGGCCCTATTATTTCGAGAGCACCACCTATTCCACCCAGACGTTCTCAGTTGTCTAGCCGTTCAAATCTCCCTTCTCCAATGAAGTCCGAGGATTGTCCAGGATTTTTTAGAAAGCAAATTTCTCTGAAAAAGTGGAAGATTGAGTACACAGGGGAAACTTGTGTTCGTGAATTCATCACCTGTATTGACGAGCATAAGGAGGCGGATGATTTGCCCGACCATTACATCATTAAACGCTTCCATGAGGTGTTATCCGGGGCAGCTTTAAAATATTTCAGGTCTATTCGCCGACACGACTTAACATATTTTGAATTAAAACGGTTATTTTTGAAAATGTTTGGAGCTACAGATTTTGAATACAAAACCGAGCACAAATTAAGGAACATGAAACAAAGATCTAACCAATCGGTAAGAGACTTTGTTATAGAAGTTACTTATTTGAACTGGACCTTAGAGAATCCAATTAGCCAGATAAAATTGTTGGAAATTATCATCCATAACATGCATTCAAGATATTCTCCTTGCTTATCCATCCATAAATTTAATGACCTTGATGCACTTATTGATCTAGCATCTCATTTTGAAAGTTTTTTGCCTGAAACATCCTCCAAGTCGGTTTCCAGTTTATTAAATCGAAACCAACCTTGTCGAAAATGCAACAAAACTGGTCATTCTTACCGTTCTTGTTCAGAAGTACCTGGGATGGTGTGCTTTAAATGCCGCACCCCTGGTTTTCTAACACGGGATTGCCCGAAATGCAATCCTAAAAAATGTTATTTATACCGGCGACATGAACTTTCTCGTACAGTGTCACCAGTGATAACTACTGATTCCTCTGATAACAGACCTTTTATTGAAATCTTATTATGTGATCGTTTAGTTAAGGCTCTTCTTGACTCAGGCGCTCAAATGTCCTTAGTTAGTGAAAGTTTAACCCACGAGCTAGGTATTTCATTGGATACTAATATTTCTTGTCCTCGGGTTATTTCTGCAAACAATTCCCCTATTGATATTTTAGGAACTGTTTTTCTCCCAGTTCAATTCAATGGTACTACTTTTGTCCATGAGTTTTTGGTAGCTCGTTGCATGACTTCCTCAGTCATTTTGGGAATTGAATTTTGGAACAAATTCGGTTTAACTTCGGTTTTTAGTAAAGCTTTTAATAAGAATATTAAAGGGAACATGTTTCTTCCTCCCAATAGTAATTTTTCCCGACAAGTATCTAGTGTATGTGACGCCCGTTACATTCATCCCCGTAACGTTTTGTTACTTGAACAAGAGATAAGTTTACAGAAGGTCATTGACGAGTTTCAAGTTATTTCTTCAGACAGAATTGGTCTTGGAAAAACGACCTGGCTTTCTCACAAAATTAATACCACAGGTCAGCCAATTAGGCAAAGGTTTTACCCACTTTCGCCTGTTAAATTAAAAATACTAAATGAAGAGATTGATAAGATGCTCGAAATGGGTGTTATTCGACCTTCTCGCTCGCCATGGGCAAGTCCTGTTGTTATGGTTACAAAAAAAGATGGTTCCGTCCGTTTTTGTGTTGATAGCAGAAAGTTGAATAGCGTTACAATTAGGGATTCGTATCCTCTCCCTCGTATACACGATATTCTTGATAATCTTCGTGGTGCGAGATATATAACTTCCCTTGATTTTAGGAGTGCTTTTTGGCAGATACCTCTCGCTGATAAGGAGAGTTGTGAGAAGACTGCTTTTATTGTTCCGCAACGTGGTTTATTTGAATTTGTTAGGATGCCATTTGGTCTTACAAATGCGGCATCTGAGATGCAGCGTCTTACCGACATGATTGTCAATTTTGAATTCACTTCGACTAGCGACGACTGTGTTTTCGGATATGTCGACGATTTGATTTTAGTTTCGAAAGATTTTCACAGTCATCTCGCTCTTCTTAGGAAGGTTTTGAACAGACTTAAAGAAGCTGGTTTATCCATTAATTTAAAAGAACCGTGCCTAGGTTTCCTTTCGTTTTTTTAATTAAATTACCTTCTGTCTTTTTATACCTTTTGTACGTTTATTTTTTTTTACGTTTTTGATATAACCTATAAATAAAAATTTACGTGTACGTTGGCGATCTCAGGATTTTTATTTCGCTACAATAAGCACTAAAATTTGTCAAGTGGTCTGAATGGCGGGAGTCCCACCCGGCTAAGTAGATGAAGGATGAAATAAGAAAACAAGAAAGGAAATTGAAAGCGTGAAGAGAACATACGAGAACCGAATGAAATATTAAAACCAGAAAGACAAGGTCTCGTTGAAATGAACGGGGAAAAGCCACGTGGCAGGATTTAAAAAAAAAAAAAAAAAAAAAAAAAAAAAAAAACCTCAACGGACCCGGCTAACGTTGTTGTATTGAGCCTTCTTGAGGGAATAGGCGTCACCCCTCAAGGGACAATTGATATCGTCCTAACTCGTGGGAACAGAATGAATGAAATCAATAAAACTCCAAATAACCCTAAAAATATGATACAACAAAAATTGAACAAAACTTTGTTCACTAGACACCGTAGTAACAGTCTACCATCAGTTGCAGCAAGTAAAGCTAGCGACAAACAAACTGAAAGCAAGGAAACAGACCCTGAAATTGATGCGGTGAACTATTTAACTCCGTGGCAAAATGACAAAGTACCGCTTAAACGACAGAAGAGAAAGGAAACAAGTCCAATACAAAGTGACAATACAAAGAAATCAAAGAATGCACCAAACTACACTGTACCGACACACAACAAATATGATATCCTAAACATGGAAGAAACTGAAGAACCTGTTAAAACTACTGAGTACATACCAAAGCCTGAACCAATTTTTGTTACAGGAGTCATGGATGTTATAGCATTAAAAGCTACACTAAATAAAATTGTTGACAACAAACAATATAAAATGACAACTTTAAGATCTGGCCATATCATCAAGCTAATGCCAAATGACATACAAACTTACAAAACTATCAGAGAGCAGTTTATGGCAAACAACATATCACATTATACATATAAATTAAAATGTGATAGAGCATACAGAGTTGTATTACGGGGGCTACACTCTACCGAAGATACTACTCTAATAAAGCAAGAACTAAAAGAACATGGACATGAAGTAAGACAAACAGTAAACGTTTTACACAAGTCGACCAAAGAACCATTACCAGTCTTCTTTGTGGACTTAGAACCAAACAAGAACAATAAAGAAATATTCAATTTAAGATATTTAAGCCAAATGAGAGTGACATTTGAAGCTCCTTATAAAAAAAAAGAAATAATGCAATGCAAAAGATGTCAAAGGTTTGGTCATACCAAAAATCAGTGTTTTAGACCATTTAGGTGTGTAAAATGTGGCAACGATCATCCTACCTCTTCATGCACCAAAACACCAGAAACAGATGCGACTTGTGCAAACTGTCAAGAAAGACATCCCGCAAGCTATAAAGGTTGTACAAAATACAAAGAATACAAGGAAAGAATATTGAAAACCAAATCGAACGTAACAAGGAAACAAACTCACTATGTAGAAGACATCCAATCAGAAGTAGAAATAGAAACTATCAAATCAAATCTAAGGCAGATAAACCTCAAAGAAAAAAGAAGCTATGCAGATGCAACAAAAGATCGACCACCAAATCAAAATTTACCCAGTCCGGCAAACCCTACAGACAGACTTGAACTAATGTTCGCCAAATTTCAACAAATCATGATGAGCATGATGGACAAAATGATGGACCGTATGATCCAGCTTGTCACAAGCCTAGTAACCAAATGATTAAAACTCTTCAAGTTGTCACTTGGAACGCCAACGGCTTGACGGAACATCGTCAAGAGTTTCAAACATTTCTTCAAATAGAAAAAATTGACATAGCATTAATTTCTGAAACAAGATTCACTGAAAAATCTCATTTCAAAATACAAAATTACTCAATATACACAACAAACCACCCATCTGGAAATAGTCATGGTGGAACTGCAGTTATTATAAAGAATAACATCAAACATTACGAAATGGAAAAATATCAATCAGATAAAGTACAAGCTACGTCAATAAAAGTAGTCGTCAATGAGAAAGTCGAGACAACGTTCTCTGCAGTATACTGTCCACCCAGACACAGGTTGACTAGAGATGACTACAATAAGTATTTCACTTCTCTTGGGTCCAGATTTATTTGTGGTGGGGATTGGAACGCAAAACACACTTATTGGGGCTCTCGTCTAATCACATACCGAGGAAGACAACTACATGACACAGTACAGAATTTAAGACTCGAGTGCATGACCTCACGTGAACCAACATACTGGCCAACTGATCGAAATAAAATTCCTGACTTGCTTGACTTCTTTATTACTAAAAATATTAGTCGAAACTACATGACAATTGAAACCTGCACGGATCTGTCATCTGACCACACTCCAGTTATTTTGAACGTAAGCACAACAGTGGTCTTAGTGCAGCCGGTAGAAAGACTATACAACAAAAATACTAACTGGAAGATTTGTATCAGGACGAAATCACAATGAGGATCAAGCTCATAAGCACATTGAAAACAGTTGAAGACATAGAAGAGTCTATTGAAAACCTTAATAAAATAATTCATGAAGCAGCTACTGTCTCCACAAAAGTGCGAAAAAAGATACCTCAAAAACTTAATGAATATCCGAAATCCATCAGAGATAAAATACTGGAACGTCGTAATCTAAGAAAAATATGGCACAGAACTAGATACCCGGTAGACAAAACTGCTTTCAACAAATCTTCTAATGAACTAAAAGACCTCATCAAAAGTTTTACCAACAATAACCTCCAAGCGTTTTTGTCTAACTTAACCTCAAGTTCAGACACTAACTATTCACTGTGGAAAGCAACTCGAAAGTTAAAACATCCCAGTAGTCAAATACCCCCTATCAGGAAAACAAATGGGAACTGGGCAAGATCAAACTTAGAGAAGGCTACTATCTTTGCTGAACATCTAACCCGCGTATTTCAGCCATTTCCTGAATTAAGGCCTGATCACAACTCTGAAGTAAAAAGCTATCTGGAAAGTGCAGAGCAAATGTGTCTCCCATTAAAACATACGAGTCCTACTGAAGTAGCACGTGAAATAAAACAGCTCAAGGATGGAAAATCGCCAGGATACGACAATATAGACAGCGTTCTATTGAAACATCTGCCTAAAAAGGGTATAGTAGCAATAGTCAACATTTTCAATGCCTGCCTAAGACTTAACTACTTTCCAGGACAATGGAAGATAGCGCAGGTCATTATGATACCTAAACCCAATAAACCACCTAGTGAAGCAGCTTCATATAGACCTATAAGTCTTCTACCTTTACTAGGTAAACTTCTCGAGAAGATCATAATGAATAGGATGAAGGTACACCTACATGAAATCATTCCAAATCACCAATTTGGGTTCCGGGAGAATCATGGAACAATTGAGCAAGTACACCGAATCGTCGACGTAATAAGCAGATCACTGGAGGAAAAGAAATACTGCTCAGCAGTGTTTTTGGATGTCAGCCAGGCCTTTGACAAAGTATGGCATGAAGGCCTCTTATACAAAGTTAAAAAAATGCTCCCCCACTCATTTTTTCGCATAATAAAATCCTATCTCAGCAAACGATGTTTTGAAGTAAAGCAGTGTGATCAACTATCAGACCTGTATGAGATTAAATCAGGAGTACCACAGGGAAGTTTACTGGGACCAATTCTCTACATCATATTTACTGCTGACCTACCAACAACAGACGAGACAACGGTCGCAACATATGCAGATGATACAGCGTTGCTGTCCACACACACAAATCCTATAATTGCATCAGAACACCTACAACATCACATAAACATAATAGAGGAATGGCTTAAAACTTGGAGAATTCACGTTAATCAAAGCAAATCAACACATGTAACTTTCACTCTCAGAAGAGATACATGTCCACCAGTTACACTTAATAATGAGGTAATCCCGCAAGACGATAATGCAAAATACTTGGGCATGCACTTGGACAGAAGGTTGACATGGCAAAAACATATTTGGACAAAGAGGAAGCAACTGGATCTAAAACTACGTAATATGTACTGGCTAATAGGACGCCACTCACAAGTGAGCAAACATGGCAAATTGCTAGTATACAAAGCTATCTTGAAACCAATATGGACTTATGGCATCCAGCTATGGGGTACAGCCAGCAACAGTAACTTAGAGATATTAGAAAGATTTCAAACGAAAACGTTGAGGGCTATCTTTAACATCCCCCAATTCATAAGTAACAAGTTCATATACATTGACTTAAAACTACCAACTGTCAAACAGGAGATATCAAAATATAGCGACGCCTACCAAAAAAGACTATCTAAACACAGAAATGAGCTTGCTGTCAGACTTAGTGGAGACCAAGGTCTTCAATATAGAAGATTAAAGAGACATAGCGTACCAACTCTTCAGGACAGATTCAACAGGATGGAATGAGACACGTATCTGAGAAGTATCTCTCCAAGCTAAAAGCCTTTAACGGATATGATTGTCAGACAAAACAGTGGCTTATTGTTGTGTACAACAGATTGCCATGGAGCAGATGTAAACAATAAAAAAAATAAAAAAAAAAGTAGCATATTACGAATTTAAAAGTAATTTTTTTACAGCTAAGTAGGATAAATAGGATTTCACACAAATTCCAAGAACTATGGAACGCTACTTTTCACGAGGCCCGACACGCACTTGGCAGGTTTTTTTCTCTAATTTTAGTGTTCCGTACATAAAAACGAAAAACGGGACCCTTATAGGACCCCTCATTTTGTCGTCCGTCCGTCTGTCCTGACCCTTTATCTCCAGACTGCGTGGAAGTATCGAGTCAAAATTTTATATTTAAAACTCGCTTCCATCTTCGGCCTAATCATCACTTTCCATCAGGTGGGATTTGGGCCAAGAGTTTCCCCGTTTTGCATAAAAAAAAAAAAACAATATACACAGTTCTACAGTCCCTTGAAGCTGCGAATAACCCAGGCTTCTAAGGTAACGTAAAACGTATATTTCGACACTTTCAAGGGAATTAAAATTAATAGGGTATTTTCGTTGACCTACAAATATTAAATTTGGCAAGTAATATTGTCTAATAAAACAAATATAGGGAAAAGTCTGAAAGCTATAATAATTATATTTGTAATTAAATCATAAAAATAAAGTGTTTAAAGTAAGATGTATCTACATATTTGTACGGAACCCTCGGTTGGCGAGTCCGACTCGAACTTGTCCAGTTTTTTTTTATTTTTTGGTTTTGAAGTCGACTTTTTAAGACAAAAGACAAGGGATTCTTACATCATTAAAACCATGTGGAAGAGTGCACCCTTAGGCCACAATGCACTCTTCCACGTGGTTATGAAGTAGGTATCCATCTACATCCATATAACTTAAATAAATGCATTTTTTAAAAAAAATTGCGTCATTAAAACAACATAATTATAGTAAAGTAGTACAAAGCAGGAAAACCTACGATACTTCTACGATTTTGGTCTTTAGGGTGCATGTTTCAAAAAACAAAATTGTGTTGTTCGTAAAATACGTCAACATAAATCTGGTTTTCATAAAGGTATTTTAAAGCAACTTTAATTAGACTTACTAGTTCTGGGAAAAATAAATAATTGCAAATGCAATGTGAGTTCGTACTACTTCATAGTCTGATATCTAAAAACATTACGAGGAGGATGGAGAAGGAGATGGTTTTGTTTATCATGGGAATCAAACTCGCGCCCATTATTCCGAAGCCACTCTTTCACTATAAGAATTAAGAAAAGTTTTTACATTAGACTTACATAGTAGATTATATGCTTCTTATTCGTGTTCTTCATTGCTTGATCGTGTCTGTCCAAGCTAAAAAGCTTTGACGATCTGGTACGCCGGGTCACTCTGTCCGTGATCATGGCGCTTGCAACAGCGCCGAAATATCGGGAACTCGCAAATAAAAAGGTGAATGGTAGCAATCCCGATATGAACTATTCTAATGTTAGTGACCATGAAAGTTTAAAACAATATATCACTCTGTATTTATTTCTTTCTAAGGCAGTGTTCTCAGTGAGTCACTTTTTGTTAAAATACGTCCTCCCGACCGATTTTTTTGGTGATGGTGAAAATTTTGCACACACTAATTTCTGCTGAGAAATCAATTAAGTGCGCAGGAGACAGTTTAGTTCACAAGTATGAGTGCAATCCAGGTGGATTCTCTGTTCATTCACTCTCATAGTCCAGGACGGGAATCCGACACGAGTGGGGAGAGATCAGGCGCAGGACCAACGGCTTCACGTGTTTACCTAGGAACTCCTAAAGGCAAAAAACCGATAACTATTTTTGACACCCCTGGGTTTGCTTAGGTACCAAATCGCGTGTGGTCCTCCTCACGCTCCATAACCACAGCTAGTAAATGAACGCCGACGCAGTCTTATTTAAGGTTCTGGACGTATCTATCAGTATATGGCTGTCTGTTACCACCCCTTTTTAATCGACTGCAAAAAAGGAGAAGTTTAGTTTTTCAAAGTTTTTCCATACTATCTGGTTGTCTCCTAAAGCAACGGTCGAAGTAACTTAGGACTCGTTTTGACTCGATACAGCTTAAAACCAATGTACTATAAATATAAGGTAATTCCACAATATAATTTCTAAAACAAAGTATCCCATTCTCGACCAAGTTTTACCCCAAAATAATATTATGACGTAACAGAGGGTAGTTTCTCAATTAGATTGTAAGCACCGCAGACGGTCGAACGGTTTGTTTATCAGTTAAATAACTAGAGGTAGTTGCTTGAAAGCCGTGTCAATATTTCACAATTTGCTTTGTAAATTTTCGAATGATTTTTTAAAGAGTAGGAGGTAGTCGAGAGCTTCGATGGTTTTCTTCTATTGGAGTTTATAGAATAAATTTGACATCATTTCGGTAATCCTATTCCAGTTATGTTCAAGCCCGATGTAATAGGAGATAACCACTACATACCGGATTGCTGAATCAAACCCTGGACCACAAGTTCCTGCCAGGGTTGCGGAAATTGTTAGAAAGAGTCACCGCGGTCCTAAAACGCAAAGGGTATTAGGACAAACACGGATGGGTTTAAGTCAGTAAAACACTCCCTTCCGCTTCGCCAAGAACGGAAGGAGTCATATGATGATATCCATTAAAAATAGGACCACTTGTTCAGAAGCAGTGCTTGCAATCATCAGACCAACGAAACTCATTCATAATTAAGTAATTAACAAAACATAATTAAGTAGGCGCAGTGTTTAAAAACTAAAAAATAAAGCTTGTTAATGTTTTTTGGTTATTAATGAATCATGACATAAATTATGACTCGGGTGTGAACTTAATTAATGTAATGCAGGTCAATGAATGTATTTTGTGGTGGCATTTAAAATACAGGGAAATATTACTGAAATAACCACAAAATATTTTGTATATTGGATACTTAAATCAGCCAAATAATTTTGAATTTCCTGGCATTTGCTAAAAATAGTTTCAATCAGCCCGAAAATAAAACAAATGTATGTGTGTAATTAAATAATAATGTTAATTCATTTCATTGAAAAAACCACAGCGCCCATGGTAACGTAATAGAAAATGAGTAAGAGTAATTTGTATAATTATTTGCCTACAATGTACAGCCATTTCAATATTGTTACAAAATTCAACATGTTCGATACTAAATTGTATATAATATTTGAATTAATATAATTTATGTGAAGATAATTTGTGTGGTGTTACGAAAATTAGAATCACTTAAAATAATAGCTAGGTATGAACACAATAACGTGTCGAAGAACGAATAACATACCTACTAGAACATTGTAGACATTGTTCAAGTGTTGAATAGGAGGGTGAAAGTTTTATTTAATCTAATATAACTTTCTCCTCTGTTTGTCAAGTAGGTAGTGTGTTGATTATTCAGTATTTGTTTTTGACAATTTATATCTCATGTAACCTAAAACAGATTTCGTGTCATACATACCAGGTTAGGAGGAATAACATATCAATCGCAATCTGTCAAATATTTAGAAATATCGAGCTTTTTTTGACAGATTGCTGTGAGATGGGAATGCAAACGTCGTTTAAAAATTCATAGAATTGGTACTCTGAGTGAAAATTCTACTAATTTTCACATTCGCATCGCATTCGCATCTCAGTCGCAATCTGTCATAAATGTATGAAAATTAACTAACGTTTTTTTTGACAATTTGCGATTGACATGCGAATGCGAAAGTTGTTTAAAAATTAGTAGAATTGGCTCTCAGTTCTCGTGTAGTTTGATTGAGGCTTAGTTGATAATTCTCATATGTTTTGACAATTTAATTATTTGTATGAACCCTAATAAAAAAACTTTGGCATCTGAGTTTGGTTTGATGTTTCTTATCAGGTTAGCTAATTACTAGAAAACGGTCTCATTTAGTTTAATTTGCCAAAAAATATGGACGTGTAAAAGAGTAATTTGTTACCTTAATGAAAAATAAATGTCATTTATCAAAAGAGCGTCCCATATTCTTTGTATTACTGATAAAATAAACATAGGCACACCATTTTATTTTCCAAATGTATCTACTTTCTAAGTATCTACTGTAATAAACATACGATTTGTTGACATGAGAAAACCCATTACCGGAGCGGCACCTCAGATTTACGACTGTTTGCTTCTGGGGGACTCTCCAAACTTATATGTTTTTCCTTTATACGAACGTGAATTCGGGTTTTTAATTAAGGATTACCGTCGCGTTTTATGTACACACTTGGGACTCGTAATACACTTCAATTACGAGCTTTCGTCGGTCTTTTTTCGTGCGTTTGTGTTTTGTCACATTTGAAATCCGTGTAAGGAATTTTTAATCATGGGTAATGGATTTGTACGCAACCAATATGCAACTAGTCGTGGCGTGGAGAGGTATCTGCAACGTTTTATACCGCTGTGGACCTGGGAAGCGCTAAGCTTTGCTCCCAGCACTATATTTCCGTTGGAGAAAAGTTTTACCAGAAAACGTGTGTTTGTTACATCACACCATGCTGTTTGTTGGATTGTTTTGTCGTCTTGTGAAAACGAGCCCTTAACCTTGTTTAGTTTGCGAGATTTCAACGAAGTAAATCATTTCCTGTTTTTCCAATAAAGTTTTTGCTCTCCCTATTATTTGAGCAACAAGAAAAACGAATATTAACGAACCACAAGATTAAAAGAAATCGAAATAAACACAATTTGAATATTCCTGTTAAAATTCCGATGTTTAACTGAGAGACAGTTCGAAAAACGGAATGAAACATAAAAAAGGTAATGTCAATTTGAACATCCGCTAATTGGCAATACTGTTCTTATTTCGATTTCGAGTGCGTATTTTATCGTTCAGCGAGTATGAAACAGTTCACATTTAAATATTTGCTTTTGGCTAAATAAATAATAATAAATCACAAAATAATAAATTCACAAATTTTCACTTCACAAAAACTCGGCATTTTAAAATGAAAATTGTTTTAATGTGCCCACATTTCAAACTACATATTTACGTCACAGGGAGTTGGCACTGTGACGGTGTCAATTTCATCGACGTCAAGTGTCATCCAAATGCCAAAAAGAACCGCATCGGCCAGTTTTTTTTTTACTTCCGATAGGTGCAGGCTGAGTAGTATCCAATACCATGTCATAAAAATTTCGCTTATACTTCCTTTAAGTCATTGAAAAATTATCATTAAATTGTTAAAACCATCAATTAAATAACGGAGTTTGTTAATGTTATGGACTTTTTTTTAAACACATTTTTTTTTTATTAAGGGCAATTGGGTTTTCGAGACGAATCCAACGACATCTAACTACTACGACCCAAACGGTTAGTAAGAGCATTTTTTATTTCTAAATCAGATACACTCCCATGCAAAAATTGCGTGACACATAAAAACTTGGTTAAAGGTCATTTCAATTTGGAAAGGTCATGCCACGTCCAGTAACGTTGCAAATATGTCAGCTTCGATCTGTATCTGTCGGACGTCGGAGAACCACAATAAATTGAACATTGCGTGTTACCATAATATAAAATGTAACACCTCCTGAGACATTTATTTTCGTTAGCCACACTTCTTATTAGCGCAGATAGAAGGCAGACACGCTAACTAATAAAATGTTAATAGGGAAATGTGGTTTCTTGATAAATAAACAGAACTTTGTTTATTATCAGTGATAAAAAGAATTTATTGCGTGATGTTGTTGTTGGGCTCGCCAGAGTTTTTACTTAATTTTCATGTTTGTTTTTACTTTGTAATCTTTATCTAGTCGCTGTTTAGGCAGTTGGTAAAGCATTATGAATATTTACGTATATAACATTTATGAATTAAAAAACATTTCTGCCTGATATACATAAAAGTAGATGATTCGTATGTTCATAGAGATTCCTATGTAGCTACATAAGTCACTCATAATAAGAACAGCAAGACTGTTACTTATTATGTCGCTTATTTGATACTAAACGTCGTCCAGGTGGTACAAACAGAGATAATGACTATATCTGTTTCGATGATTACAATTAGGTAATATATCTGCTGAATCGTCATTACTGAGTCTAATTAGTTCAGTTTGTATAGTAATTTGCTAGGCACCCTTAGTATCTAGCAAATTACGATAGCACGAGACTATGATGACTACAATGGCTATTTTTGCCTAGCCTTATCTACTTATAAAAACAAAATCTTTTTTTACAAAAGAAAAAATACTTATTTTAAAAAGCAAAAACACTATAAAGTTTTAAATAATCTTAATTTCGGTAAAACGAAGATATAAAACCAAAACACTGACTTTCGAAATTAAGATTATTTAAAACTTTGTAGTGTTTTTTTTTGGAAGTAGGTTATATTTATTTAGAAGAAAGTTTTTTGTTTATAAGTTCATCATAGTCTCGTGCTATTGTATTTATTTATTTTTTCACACTTTTAAGAGGTGATACTTCGACGACGTCTTCGTCTAAGCAGAAATAGAAATAAACAAAATTCTGATAAAATCAAAACTACTGGGCGAAACTTAATTAATTTTTTACGGGTCCAAATAATAACTCACACAAATCATTCCACATCGAACAAAAAAAGAATCACAAATCGGATCGGAAACTTCGGAGTAATGTGTACATACACAAAACAAGAACAAAAAAATACCCGCCGAATTGGGAACCTCCTCCTTTTTTGGAACTCGGCTAAAATAGGAAAATTATGGTTTTAAGGTACCTTACTTTTACTTTTTGGCCCACGGTTAACGGAAGTTGTCGATTCGCGCAAGACCGTTTTTGAATTAAAAAATATATTGTACCCTAACAGGCGTCACGGGTTAGTAAAATATATAAGAAGTCCTCCGCCGACGCCTACCCAAACATTACCCCCGAGTGACCCAAACCCACCAGCACCCGTGGAGAAAGAATTGCCGACTGAAGTCATCAGTACATCGGAGATCCAGAAGTGGCTAGGATCTATAGATGGGCTTCTTAACGAGGTCTGCACTATAGTCGGTGATGGGAAGATGAACTCGGACCAGAAGCTCCGTGTCAACACTCTCTGCCGGAAGGTCTCAAGTGGGACTTCACAGATGGCCGTTTTATACCAATCTTTGAAGTCAAAAACGATCCAAGCCCATACCACAATTCAGCACCTTCAGGCTCATCAGAACGTCGTGAACTCTCTCCAGCAATTCAGAGAGGTCGTAGAAGCTAAGTTAAGTCCATCCGAAAACACCTCTTATGCTAGCATGGTGAAGAAAGGCACCGATAACTTCGTCCGTCCTGCTAATTTAAGATCAGTCGCCATTTATCCCAGTGATAAGACCCAAACAAGTGACGACACCAAGTCACTTGTCCAAAAAATCATCTCCCCAGAACAACTTAAGCTTCATGTCCGTGGTCTGAAAAAAGTGAAAAATGGAGGGGTACTGATAAGCACTGAAAATAAAGGCGATATTGATAAACTCAAGAACTCAGAAAAACTGGTTTCATCAGGCCTTAAAATAGAAGAACCTTCTAAACGCCGCCCTAGGATCGCTGTCATTGGTGTCCCCGTAACCCTTACTGAAAAGGAGGTATTTGACTGTATTTACGAGCAGAACCTATCAGACAAGTTGCCGCAGGTTACTCGTGAGTCCTTTCTTGAGAGTATCAAATTAAGCCATAAATCGGGTAAGAAAGACCTTCCTACTTGCAACTACATCTTGGAACTACCTGCTAGCTTAAGAAAAGTGATTATTAATCAGAGCCGAGTTTTTATCAATTGGACATCATGCCCTGTGAGAGATTTCACGATAGTCACCAGGTGCTTCAATTGCCAGCAGTTCGGACACGCAGCCAAGTTTTGCCGGGAAACTAGTCCTACTTGCAACCACTGTGGTGAGAGTGGACACTCCTTCAAGGACTGCAGCAGCAAAGCCTCTCCCCCTCAATGCGCAACGTGTAAGCGCTTCAAGAGGAAATGTGACCATCCAACTGGTGATGTGGGTTGCCCGGCCCGCAAACATGCAGAAATGAACTACTTAAACTCAATAGACTATGAAGGCGCCTAAGAGCGCCACTTAACACTCTATTTAGTTAGCAGATAAACAGGTAGCTTGTATTTATTTTATATTTCGTAACTGTAATGACAAATCGTCTCATTTGCGATCTAGATAGTTTTTCTGTGTCGGAGTCTAAAATCAGTAATGTTGAGGACTGTAAACACCTTATTCCTTCTGGTATTAGAACTTTGACCCTGCTAACGCAGAATATTCGCAGTATAAACCGAAACATGAATGGTTTTGAAGTGTTATTACGGAACCTAGACATAAACTGTGACATTATTGTCCTAACAGAATGTTGGTTGTCGAAGCATATGGGCAACTTACCGTCTCTTGAAGGTTATTATTCCTACAAAACTGACAGAAATATAAACCAGAATGATGGAGTAGTAGTTTATGTCAAAAACAATTTAAGAACAGAAAAAGTAGAACCTGTATTCCTCGATAGCAATTGTTTAATCATTAAAATTATTCCTGACACGGCAGTCGTGGCTATTTATAGACCTCCTTCTCAAAATATGGACAGATTTTTAGACTCACTCGACACTAATTTAAAAAACATAACATCTTTTAAAAACATAATACTTTTGGGCGATATTAACATTAACATTGCTTCCGGGAAAATAGATACCCATGTACATAATTATCTGAATATTTGCTCATTTCATGGACTTCTACCAGCTCACTATCACCCCACGCATCAGAGCGGCTCATGCTTAGACCATATCATTCTAAAATCAAAAAAATCCATCGAAAACATTGGTTACTAATTCTACGCTTACCGATCATCAAGCTGTTTTACTAACATTACAAATAAGTCCACCTAGAATAAACTGCATGCGTAGCTACACTAAAGTCAATATGACAAATCTTGAAGAGGACATACGCGGTATTAATTTTGACCCTGTTTATAATTCAAATGATGCAAATAGTTCTTTAGAGTATTTCATAAACTCACTACAATCTGCTCTAAAGAAAAACACGTTCACTAAAACAGTTCCTGGAAAGTATAGTTGTATTAAACCCTGGATCACACCCGGTCTTGTTCGTTGTATAAGGCATAGAGACAAACTTCACCTGAAATTAAGACTCGCTCCTGATGACGATGTACTCTCTGTTACTTATAAAAGGTATCGGAACTTCTGTAACAATCTTTTGAAAAAACTAAAAAATCAATATGATAAAAATGAATTACAGAAGGCAGGGAAAAATAGTAAACTTGTATGGAAATTTGTAAAAACTCATACATTTAGATCGAATAATGCCGAACCTCCGCTTGATCTACTATCAACAGAGATAAACTCATCCGAAGCAATCAATAAAGTAAACAAATTTTTTGTTAACGTTGGTAAAAACCTGGCCGAAAAATCGTTAAACTCAAGTGTTATTTCCCAACAAAACCCAATCATGGCATCCTCTACAATAAATTCTTTTGTTTTATTAGACACCGACGTTAACGAAGTAATCAGAATGATAAACGGGTTAAAGGATGTTTGTGCCACCGGGTGGGATAACATATCTAATAATATTCTTAAGCGATTTAAATACCTACTTGCCCCTCCTCTAACCCACATTTTTCAACTATGCTTATCTAAAGGAATATTCCCAAAAGCACTTAAAAAGGCTGTGGTCACGCCTGTATTCAAATCTGGAGATAAAAACTGTGTGAATAACTACAGACCTATTTCGGTGTTAACAGGGATTTCAAAAATGTTAGAAAAAATTATAAACAGTAGATTAATAAAATATCTAGAAGAAAACAGACTACTATCCGATAGTCAATTTGGTTTTCGGGCCAAAAGATCAACTAGCCAAGCCGTCCACGAATTGACTAACTATGTTACTACTAACCTAGATAATGGTATGCACACAATTGGGATCTTTCTAGACATTGCCAAAGCTTTCGACACTATTTCTTGTACCTTACTTTTGCACAAGCTTGAAACACTTGGGATAAGAGGAGAACAACTTTTACTATTTTCCGATTAGCTCAGCGATCGTCATCAATGTGTTAAAATTGGTCAGCACACAAGCTCTGAACTTAAAAATAGTAGTTTTGGTATTCCACAAGGTAGCATTTTGGGCCCTACATTATTTTTAATCTATATTAATGAGCTATGCAACCTATCACTCCAAAATGGTGTTATAATATCTTATGCGGATGACACCGCTCTATTGTTTTCAGCTAAATCTAGAGTTGAGGTCTATAAATATGCTCAAAATGGTTTTACCATTGTGTCTAATTGGCTCCGTAATAATCTTCTAACATTAAATGCAGATAAAACCAATTACATTTTATTTACAATGAAAAATACTAACGTTCCGCTTACTAATCTAAACATTCGCGCACATAATTGTTGCACGTATGCTGACACCGCATGTTCTTGCCCCACTTTAGCTAAAGCTGACCATTTAAAATATCTAGGTGTCACTATTGACACAAATCTAAATTTCCGTAAACATATCGACGTACTGTGTACGAGAGTTCGTAAATTAATATATGTTTTCAAGAATTTAAGGAATATTGCCGACTTTAACTTAATTAAACAGGTCTATTTAGCTTTGTGTCAATCCATTCTCACGTATTGCGTAACTTCTTGGGGCGGTGCGTCTAAAACAATTTTACTCCCATTAGAGCGTGCTCAAAGAGCAATTCTTAAGGTTGCTACATTTCGCCCTTTTAGATTTCCTACGCACCAGCTCTACACTGCATGTAAGGTGCTTACAGTACGGCAATTATTTATTTTAAACATAGTACTACTTCAGCACACTGCACTTCCTTTTGACCCTGTTCCTTCTGACAAGAGAAGGAAAGACTTGGTTTGCATCAAGCCTCAAACTAGACATGTGTTTGCTCATCGTTTTTTTCCCTTTTTGGGACCTTTTTTATATAATAGGCTTAACAAGTTACTAAGTTTCTATAGTGTAAGGTATAAAAAATGTAGTAAAATGTTATCTGAATATTTAGTGACACTGCATTACTCAGACACAGAACAACTTCTAGAAATTTTGGAATGATGATATTTTTGTTCCCCACGTAAGTGTTTATTTTTGTTTTGTGACATAGACTTTGTTTTTAGATAATTATTAAGGTACCATTAAGCTTATTCTCATAGTTGTTAAGGCATTCTTTAATTTTTAAGCATTAACTTTATATTATGATAGACCAAAGTAATTGATTGTAAAGTGGTGGCCTGAAACACAGGTTAAAAATAACCTAGATCGGGCTGGTCGCTACGTAACATTGCAATTCCGAACAACCATCGCTTGCACCTGTAATAATGATATCTTAGTTTTACTTATTTTTAGGCGCTATAATTTTATGTTTAACGTATTACTGTTAGCTAATTGTACACTTTTTGTAAATGTTTTTAATTGAATAAATTTATTATTATTATTATTATGTTTTTTTAAATTTATTTTCTCAGGCTAGTGCCTGGTATTTGCTAGAATCTCACGGGTGTGAACCAAGGTGAGATCCTAGTTATTAGTTTGTGATGGTAAATTACTTTGTACTGCATTAAAATTGTTATCCAAGTCTAGTTGTAAAAATTTTCTAACTATTCGGCAAGTATTTAAAATAGCGGCTTTTTGTAGTGTTAAGTATGTGTATTTCGAAAGATTAAGAACATTAAAGCTATTGAATATTTGTTTTGGGATAACACCTGTTGTTGATATTACTATTGGGACAATTGTGACTTTATTCATTTTCCAAACTCTGGTGATTTCCTCTTGTAGTTCTGTGTACTTCCTTATTTTTTCTGTGATAGTCTTTTGTATGTTATTGGTGTTTGGTACGGCTATATCTACAATGTATGTGTGTTTGTTTTCTTTATCAACAAGTGTTATATCGGGTCTGTTATTGTATATAGTGTGATCTGTAATTATAGTGCGGTCATAATATATTTTGTAAAAATTGTTTTCTAAAACAGCTCTTGGTGTATATTTGTAATATGGTGTGTATGGGTCCTGCACTAGTTTAAGATTAACGGCGAGTTTTTGGTGAATAATGTTAACGAGTTGATTGTGACGATGAGTGTAGTCGTTCTTATTATTATTATTATTATTATAATGCTGAGCTCTCCGGTACGTGGTCATCATTCTAAAACCTTTCGGCTCCTTTGGTCATTTGGCGTTTTGCTACCCAGAAGATAGCGACTTAAGAGCGTGTATTCCGTCCACTAGCGCCGCCAATCGTTTTTTATTGTTTGTGGTAAATTTAAGACACGTAGATAAAAAACCGCTCTGTAGTGCACTGAAGAAATGTATTTATTATGTTTTGAGAGTTATGTTTTGTACTTTAGAACATAAATAGTTGCCAAAGTCGATATTTTTGCTAAAAGTGGCCACTTTTAGCAATAATTGCCGTTTTGGCTATTTAGCCATGAGTTATGTATTAAAAATAGCTGTCATAAAATAATAGATACATTTCTTCAGTGCACTACAGAGCGGTTTTTTATCTACGTGTCTTAAATTTACCACAATTAATAAAAAACGATTGGCGGCGCTAGTGGATGGAATACACACTCTTAGGCTTATAAATTCTTCGAGCTATAGTGGAAACTTTTTAGGTCAGCAATACATTATGACATTAGACCCCAGTTTCAAGCAACGGCAGCTCATATATATCAATCTGCAATTCCAGCCATTAAAACCAATCTAATTCGTATCCATTGTTCTCAATTAGGCATGCATAACGTGTGTGGCTAAGTGTTTGATTCCTTGAACGGGAACTCGATCCAAATTCCAATTATCTGCGTTTGGATCCCCTCGAAGAGAAATCGATCTTCCGTTTGTTAGGAAGGCCGGTCTTCGGCCAAGCCAAATTACGACTATTACTGGCTGATACTCTATTTGATTATACCTCGGTAACCGACGTAGCTACTGCTATTTTAGTATTAAGTAGGTAGCGTTTGGGACGTTTAGATTTCATTTTGTGAATGTCTTTCCGTACATGGTTGTGCCTCATTTATGGGAAATGGAACGAATTTCTGCCAGTTAAACTAAAATCAGTTACTGTTTAATAGCAAAAAAATATTAAGTTATGATTAAAAAATGAGCACATTCCTTTAGTTTGCCATATATTATTACTTTCAGAATATGGCCATAGTACAGGATGCGTTTTTATTTATAAATTCGATTTCTGCCTAGTAATTTTTCAAAAATCCACTTACGCAGTTTTCATCAAAATCGGGGTCGAGACTCCTTTCAGTGTTTTTCGCTATTCCTCATATTTTCAGATTTTGCCATCCAAGCATACATGAAAATATTCGCTGTAAAATATTTTGAACACCATAGCTAAAAGCCAGGCATTTAAAAGAAAGAAAGAAGCTTCCAAAACTGTTTTATATTTTTGGAAAATAATGCACTGTAATGTAACGAAATACACTTTTTATTGCGCAAAGTGCGGTGGATGCTTTATGTTTGAAAACTCTGTTTCCGTAATTTACAAAAACAATGGATTGCGTCTCTTCATGCGGATTTTGATGAAAAAGTAGATAAAACCTTTTTAACCGACTTTAAAAAAAGGAGGACATCAATTCGATAGTTTTTTTTGTATGTTTGTTCATTGATATTTCCGCCAATTATTAACCGGCTCAGATGTTTTTTTTTTCTTTTGAAATAATCTTTTTTCGGGCTCGTCCCATTTCAGTTTGGTGAATTATTGTAAGTTTTCTTAATCAGAAAAATATTATAGAACATCATATTTATTAGTTTATTATTTTAGCATATGTATATATGTATGTTATTAGTATATATGTTATTATATTATTTGTGTAATGTATTGTATTGAAAAGATTCAATTTAAATGTTTGTGTTTTTTATTGTTTGTTTTTGTACACCTACCACAATGTAGTCTTTTTAACCCAAAGGTTGACTGGTAGAGAATGCATTGTTGCATTAAGTCCGCCCATGTAACACTGTTGTACATAAAGTTTAAATAAATAAATAAATAAACATCTGATGAATATCTTCGGAGATAGGTAGGCAACAGAACTCTTCAATAAATTATAGCAAAACTCCTAGGATTGCTGAAATTGCATGTTTGTTTATTGTTTACACCAGTTCATAACGTAACATTACGCTAACAACAACATTGTACAACAATTTTTTTCGGGTTATTTATTTGGCCATAACTTGATTATTTATGAACCGATTCTGATAATTATTTTTACGTTAATCAGTGACCTCCTAAGTTTGAAATAAAAAATCTAGTAAAGTGAGATATAAAGTTTATGTCAAAATCAAAGCAAAATGGATATTTAAGTATGAGCTGGTCTGGAATTGGACTGCACATTAATACTCCTCATCCGCAATTAGTTTAGCTATTAATCTTTACAAGTTTTTATTTAATGATTTTTCATGGTACCATAGAAAATGTTCACCTTTATGAATTTCTTTTTCGTATTATTTGTTGAAATCAGCACACTTAATATAATAGTTTTATATTTTTAAGTATCAAATATTGCACTCAACTGTGTTTGTTAAAAAGCTCGGCGAATGAACGATTATTAATATATTTTCTTCCTGAAATGTCCGTCGCACCCTCTAAACTTGTAAATATTTTAGTGTTAACGACAAAAGCACAAAAAAACAAACCCGCATCGTTTTGTGTACACTTGGCAAATAAATCAGAGGTACAGGAGTCAAATTTCAAAACTTTATGATTTATCATAATCCGGATTTCCATTTGCCGAACTCCTGGTCCATTATTCTATGTCACAGACACGACAAGGGTGCGTGTTTGGTGAAAAAATAAACGCATTTATCGCTTCCAGCGTTATTTCTAAACAAAATAAAAACTTCTCAATGTTTTCTTGATCAAGAAAGAACATGAAGGTTTTCTGTAAAGGATTGATGGCAGGCTATTTTTAGAAACTGTTTTGATGAAGTGCCTTTTTTTCTAAGTAATTGTATTGTTACACTTCGTTTATTTTTGGAGCAGCTTACATATTGAGAGTAGGTCTTATACAGTGTGACTGTGTGTCATTATAATGTGCACATACGAAAATGAGGGAAACTAGTCCTAATTTTTATCGATGGAAAACGTATAAAAATCAATTATATTTTTTCTTTTTACGGATTTTTGTTGGTTACAATCACAATAGGGAATATGCATGAAAAAAGTATTTATGATCTGAACAGTTTATTTAAAAGTATTGGTAAAAATAATTCTAACTGTGAAATTAGAATCTAAATTGCTCGAATAGCAAACGAGATACTATTATTTTAAACAAATATATCTGTCCCTCTCGCGAAAACGCTATTTTCTATGGCAGCTATATAGTTGTCGTGTAATTTGACGTCACAGTACGTATCGGACTTTTCTTTCTAACTGTAGTCTTTGAAGCTTTTTAACTTAATAAATGAAAAAACTTTTTACAAAAAAATACAACCGACTTCCAAAAAAAAAAACACTACAAAGTAAAAAATAACTTTAATTTCGGAACTCAGTGTTTTTGTTAATTGGTTCGTTTTTGACACCGACTTCCGAAATTAAAGTTATTTTTAGTTTACTTATTTTTACTACGTTAGTTTTACTTTGTAGTGTTTTTTTTTTTGGAAGTCGGTTGTAATTTTTTGTAAAAAGTTTTTTATTTTTCACTTTTTAGTGGTACCCCACATCTAACAACACCACTGCAAAATCGCAGAAAAGCAAAATACAAACGCACTAGTTGCCCATACGATTTTCGAAAGTTCCCCTCGACTTCTCTGGGATGCCATCATCAGATCCTGGTTTCCTTATCATGGGACCATTTGGGAAGTATTCCCTTTCCAACAAAAAAATCATTTTTAAAATCGGTTGGCAAGCGACGGAGTTATAAAAATGAACAAACAAAAAAAAAAAAAAAATACAAACATCCGAATTGAGAACCTACTCCTTTTTGGAAAGTCGGTTAAAAAAGGTATTTAAAAAATAATTTCATGATTGTTTACTAGAGCTAATAAGTATTTTATTTTGCAAATAAAAAAATTGCATGCATATTCCCTATTGTGACTCCGTAATGATCGGAAGTAATAAGCCATCCTCATAAAATAAAAATAGTGGATAAAAACTACCCTCAATTGAAAATAAACATGTTATTTTAGCAAGAATCTGTTTATTTTTCATCAATTTTAACAATAATCGCAAAATTTTTCCAAAATATTTTCAAAGTTTTTTTATTGCATCGTAATTGCAGAGTTAATGAAACTTTTTTTTTTTTTTAAGGATGGGATATCATCAAATGACTCCTCCCGCTCTGGGTAAAGCAGGAGGGAGTGTCAGACTCCTACTGACTAAAACCCATCCGTGTTCCACCTAATGCCCTTTGCGTTCCAGGGCCGCGGTGACTCTTTCGAACAGATTCCGCAACCCCGGCAGGCACTGGCACTAGCGGGCCCCATCTGCTTTGCTGACAACTCTTTGAGGCGCACGTGGAACACAGCGCGCCGTCGACACGGCCCTGATTCTGATCAGATGGCGAGTCACCCAATGCTCGCCATCCGCAGGCCAAAATCTACGGTGGCTGGGAATTGCCCTGCGACTCCCTCACGCGTTCGGCCTCCTCCTTCGCTTGCATTACTGCTTCGCAGAAGGAGGTGACCGCTTCCCATGCCTCCTCGGTCCGGATCATGACTTGAACCAGGGCCGGACGCGAGAGGTTGCCGCCGCCGATCGCCTCGACGAGGACACGGCGTTGCTCCACCCACACAGGGCAGACCTCCACCGTATGCTCCACCGTGTCCTCCAGGTGATCCTCGCAGTGTTGACACCCGGGCCTATCCTCCCGCCGAATTCGAAACAGGTACCTTCCGAAAAGAGATAATGAAACATACCTACATTTTATGTTCGGCAATACATTGGATCGTTTAGCCTTTTTTTGTGTGTTGTTTTGTTTTACATACCTCTGTCAACAAAATATCAAATTTTAAGCAATAAATAATAAGCAAAACACTTTGTACGCATGCGCACAACACGCCACGCTTCGTTTATGAAATCAGAGTAACAAAGTATGAGAGAAAGCAAACGCGATATCGAGGTGAGATATCACGTTCTCCACATAGACGTCATAATAATAAAAGAGGAGCCACTTAAATTACAAACCGTATAAAATATGCGTTACCGCCGGGAAATCTTCTCTGTACCAGAATGTAGTCGCCTCGTAAAGCCATCTAGTAACGAAGGCCCCATGAGGGAACATGCTGTATTTTATTCTCGTCAAAAAAGGACATCTACATATCGCACGGCTGTATCTACGACTGTTTCTACGAGTGTTGAGGCTCCGTCATTTGATATTTTATGTTTTTTTTTTTACCGGTGGACGATCTAAGTCAATAATTTTGTTTCTTTTCTGATAGTATAATTGTACGTCAGTCGTACTCATCTGCTTAGCCTTTTCCCAACTATACTGGGGTCGGCTTCAAGTCAAACCGGATTCAGCTGAATACCAGTGTTTTACGGGGAGTGTCTGCCTACCAGACCTCACCAACCCATTTACTGGGTAACACGGTACTTCTTGGTAAGAGTGGAGTCAGATTTACTGGCTTCTGACAATCCGTAACGACTGCCAAAGATCTACAAATGACAGCCTGGACCAACGGCTTAACGTGTTTTCTGAGGCACGGATGAAACTCGGTATGTTAAGATGGTCACCCATCCACAGACCAACCTTGGCAAGCATTGCCAAGGTAACCTTAAATATCGACCCGTGCGTCTATTATTATTTGGCCACGAGCTCCTCGTCAGTTAATAAACCTGTAAGTTTATAATGTAACTAGGCTAAGGTAAAAGTAAGCTTAACAAATAAAGTTACAAATACTACACGTAAAATCATTTCTATGAAACACTAAATAAAGGAAGAAATATTTTGATCTCCTAAAACCGTAATAATCTCGAAACAAAAGCATTATTTTCCACAACACACTTTTACAATCTACCCCACACGCTAAAACTAGATTTCTATGTTTGTTTTTCTACTAAACACAGTAAAAACAACAACAATACGCTATTAAGTCGTCGACCAATACCATTAAGAGACACAATCGGGCCAAGCAATGTCCCAAATTGCGTGTTCCCAACCCCTATCTCGGGCAATAAAAACATTTATAAAGGAAAAACTTAATAGAATGCGCCTACTTTAAAAGTGCAGGCCATATCTCAACCTTTCAAGCGAACAATAAGAGAATTCTTAATAAACTAATTATAAAAGGTGGAGCACTTAAAACAAACTTAACAAACGTCATGAATAATATCACCAGCTGTTTATTGCAGAAATTTATCGTCCAAGTTTGTGCCTCAAAAACTCTTAACTGAAAGCATAAACAAGGGATTATAGCAGAAATAAAATAATTAATTTCCCTTCAGAATTCAAGTTGGAGTGCGAAACCGTAATAATTACGTTGTTTTAATGATACACGCCATTAAAATAATGTGACACCGCTTTTTAGCGAGGATGCTTTCAAAATATTTGATGATTATAATGGGTAATCGATATGGATTTTAACGAGCGAAAATCGAAAAGGGATTTGAAATCTGGTATGATGATCAAGTTTGAAATTGAGAGGAATAATCAACATTTTGGGTTAATAACCTCTTTCGTTTATATTAGAAATCACGTCGCAAGTATAAACGACGAAAATACAGACAAGCTTATTATGCACTCTGTATTATTTTGTAGGAGACATTAGAACATAATCTAAGGCCAAGTGTCCACCTGCAACCAGCTCGCATGCAAGTTGCGTTACATTGTGGGCTATCGAGGTATAATGTAATCAATAGTGCGATCGTATCCCGCAATAAACTTGCAAGCGAATTTCTTGTAGGTGAAAACGCGGCCTAATGCCTCCCACAAAATAATACGTTACAAATAGTTTTAAGATTGATTTTTGACCTCAAAACCTAAACTTGTGTTGTGTAACTTGTCCTCGACCTTAGATAAATAGGTATACCGGCTTTTTGTCACTGTCGTCGTTGCCTCTGGCAGCTTACGAAAAAACATACAACTTTAATCGATGTCCCAGCCAATGCTGACGTTTAAGGTCAAGATGGACACTTTTTAAGGTCAAGATGAATACATGGACACTTTTTATTTTATTTTTAAATAACCTTAGTGCGGACAATATATGTCACTTATTTACGAGTATCTTTACAAAACTTTTGAAGGTTTTTGAAGAGATATTTGGTATGATAAGTTATTATTTAATTTTCATGATAAATGAAGCTTCTGGACCTACTCGTTTTTTTTCTTACATAACTATGTAGGTACTTAACATTAGAAAAAATGGAAATTAGTTTATTCTGCACAAACAAAACGTAGAATACAAAATGATTACATAATCACAATAAGGTTATTTATATAATCATAATAAGGTTTTTCGTAATATTGGCTTTTCAGCAACATTTATCGTATCGTGGTTTTCAATTACGTCTATGGGGTTTCCATATTTCTTGATTGATTTAGGATTTTCTCTTTTTTAATGCAATAATTTCATGAATGAACTACTACTGAACCCTGGAGGAAACTTTGATTTGTTGAGAGTTTGTTTCGGCAAAAATTAGTTTATGAGATCAGAAATAATTTTGTAGAATTTTAGCAGAAAATGGAGACTCATTGTCTACAATTTCACAACCCGATGACTTACCTTGCCAAACAATACCTTAAAGATTCTCAAAAATAGAGGAATAATCGGTTCTATAAAAATGATATCTTTAGTTTACATTTTAGCCTAATATGAACAACTTTGTTGTAAGGTAAATTTTGGAGTAGTTAGGATGCTGCTTGTAGCATTTTCTTAGCGGGCTTGTAGAGCTACTAACGTGTGCATCATGGAAGCTGGTAATAACTACGTCCAAGAATTACAAGACATTATTAATAGAAATAAAATCAGTAAGAGAGGGACATTTCCAATGGAGAATTGTGATTTGATGGTAGGTACCATATGATTGCAATCTTTCTAAGAGTTCGATTTAATAAAACTCAAGTAAAAATAGCCCAGAATAACAAGTTCATCGCCCCGACTGGCGATATCATCAGTGGTATCTAAGAAAGACTTAAGAGTTTCGGTTTTAACAGGTGGGAGTAGATATACAACATATATAGCAAGCTTCCCACTTCTTGAGCCAATGTTGATAGGCAAAGTGATCCACAGATCCTCCACATTTGTTTCCCAGCCCAACACGAACAGACGGTATGTCCTTACAAAAGGTCGGTCAAAAGCACCCCGCCACCGTCCCTTTTAGAATTACTACTGCTTTCTCAATTGCTGTTTACGGGAGTGTTAATGTTGCCCGCTTTTGGCCCCTTACTGCAACATTCAGGACACTTCTATGAAACTTTATGGTTAGCGTTCTTTTGATAATAATTCTTGGCTAAATATGACATTGTTAGTCCAAATGTAGCCTACATTGGACTAACAATGTCATAACTTTTGCCTCACATCTGAGATGAAGATCGTTGCCGTGAAATGCCACGATATCCTGAACATTGGTCACTTGATGTCATTGCAGTATGTTTGTTTAAAAATAATGTTCTAAAAAACAATAAGAATCCAAAAAGTAATCGTTTCGCTAGTGGGTTTCGAACTCGAGGCTCGTGCTGCAGTGCTTATTTTCCCGGACACTCCAAAAAGTGTCTTTTGCGAGATTCGAACTTGAGTCACGCAGCGTAGCGCTTATTCGCACCGCCACTTATGTATAAAGATAGGCTATTCGTGCGTTATGTGAGTGGGCGAAAAATAGTTCCAGTAGTGGCAAACATATAGAAGTAAGATGATGTAGTGGTGAGTAGGTTAAATAATTAAATTATTTTGCACTATCACTTTGAATAACAAGGATATTGTAATACGACATGAAGGATTCCAATTTTATACTATTATTTACTTAACACAGTTTTTTTGTTCACAGTTCTAAGCTTGAAAATACACTGTTTGATTTGGTGATTCTTCAAGGTTACAATTGACTGTTTTTTTTTGTTATTTACACTTGATAGATTAAGTGAATAACAGTTACACACGCACTTAGAGCAAATTTCACCAATGAAACAGCAGTTCAGAGTACAGAGTACGGCGAATCTGTAATCATGTCGAAATGGCGAATCTGTAATCATGTCGAAATGGCGAATCGGCGAATCTGTAAACACTTAGGCGAAGTGAACGACAAGTGAGCCGTCAACACATACAAACGAGATGGCATGACAGCTCACTCGTCGTTCACTCCACCTAAGTGATCACGGTGAGATGTCAACAGAATCGACCGGCTGCAGTGCGATTCAGCCAGTCGATTCTGTTGAGGAGACCTAGGTGGAGTGAACGACAAGTGAGCTGTCATGCCATCTTGTTTGTATGGTTTGACAGCTCAATCATCGTTCACTTCGCCTAAGTGTTCACTTCGACATTTTTACAGAATCACACTGCTGTAAACATGTCGAAGTGAACGACAATTGAGCTGTCAAACTATACAAGATGGTATGACAGCTCACTTGTCATTCACTCCACCTAGTGGATACGGTGAGATACGTATCTACAGAATCGACCGGCTGATCGCGATCAAGCTGCGTTCAAGAGTTGTGAGTGTCAATATTCCATAGAAAATAATGATACTGACAGCTCGTAAATGTGGCTCATATGTTGATCGCGTTCAGTTTCAGATTGATGAAATCCGCCCTAAGTGTTTAAGAGGTCTCTTGTTAGATTGTTTTTATGAATAGGGCTGTTAGTGTTTCGAGCTATGTAGTAAATTAGTATAAAATATCCAACTATTTTTCGACCTGGTCCTGGCACATAAACTGGTCCTGGTTTCAACGAATATAATCACTTAACATTTACTTCGATTTAGTTAATACAGAACAGTTAACAAGGAATCAAGATCAATACATTCCAATCTATTCTAGAGTTATTATTACGATAAGCTATATCCAAGTGGTCACAATACCTCTGCATTGAGCAGCTTCCGGCTATGCC
This sequence comes from Ceramica pisi, assembly GCA_963859965.1. Lineage (NCBI taxonomy): Eukaryota > Metazoa > Arthropoda > Insecta > Lepidoptera > Noctuidae > Ceramica > Ceramica pisi. Next base: position 10,691,069 of record OY982534.1, on the reverse strand, counting down.
CCATTCTATCTCCGTTTCCGTAAATGGCCGGAAATGAATTCAAAACACCCTGTAGCGGCATCCGATCTCTTGTAGGATCACTGTATTCACTGATATCACTCAGCTATCCGTTCTGTACCTGGTGATGATGTTGTTAAGGTTTACTTTAGTGTGTACGGGAAACTTGTTAGAAAATCACAAATGCGTCTGTCTTCAATGGTGTTTATTAGCGACTAACTTAATGATTCTCACGCAGCTACTTAAATATACAAAATGAAGTTAACGACGCAACATACCGCCCACCAAAGGGACAAGAGGCCCTTTATATGATGCTTAGTGGACTGTATACATATTGAAAATTTAAACTTGATAAGCAGTATGTAACGTTTCCAATATCCAAATTCAAACATAAATCATCGTAACAGCGTAATTTGCAATGAAGTTTAATTGTAAACAATACGAATAGACAACATAATGCCTGCATGCAAAATTAACAAAGTTGTTTGACAAAATCTATTAGTTAGTGTCTACCGGTAGGGGACAAAGTTTTGTGACTGATCTCTTTACAATGCTATTGCCAGATTTAACGCTATACACTCGTGTGAGTCCATCATGACCGGGGTGCTTGTCTACAATTCGGCCTAGTAACCATTTTCCTGCCGGTATTCCATCAGTTTTGATTAGCACTATATCACCAACTGAGAATTCCTGTTTCTTCTTATGCCAGAAAGGACGCTGTTGTAGACTTGTCAAATATTCGTTTTGCCATCGTCGCCAGATGTCGCCTACGAGCTTTTGAGTATATTGCCATCGTGTTAGGTTATGAATCTTCGTGTTTGTAAAATCTGGAGAGGGCACGACGATTGGGGCTTCATGTATCAAAAAATGACCAGGCGTTAGGGGTTCTATAGAGTCTGCATCTGAGTCATCAATAGGACATAGAGGTCTTGAATTAAGACATGCCTCGATTTGGCACAGTATTGTTGTCATTTCTTCGAACGTGAGATTTGTTGTCAACACGCGTTTTAGATGAGTCTTCAGGGACTTTACACCAGCCTCCCAGAGGCCTCCAAAGTTAGGACTGTAAGCTGGTATAAAATGCCACTGTGTGCCTTCTAAAGCCAGCTTATGTGCAATGTCTTTCTCAAAATTCAAATTAGCTTCTTGCCATGCTGTGGCTAAATCCTTTTCTGCACCAACAAAGTTTCTCCCTTGGTCGCTCCAGATGTGGCTGCATTTACCTCTTCTTGATACAAAACGTTTGTATGCAGCAATAAATCCTTCTGATGTGAGATCTCCAACCAATTCAAGGTGTATGGCTTTTGTAGACATGCAAACAAATAAAGCAATGTACGCTTTCTGAGTTTTCATCCCTCTTCCCCTTGACATTAATATGTGAAATGGACCGGCATAATCCACGCCGCTGTGTAGAAAGGCTCTTGTAGGGGTTACTCTTTCCTTTGGAAGATCTCCCATGATCTGAGTTCGTGCACTAGCTCTTTGCTTTGCACACACTAAACATTTACGGTTGAAGTTTTTTATTAATCCCTTAGCTCGAATAATCCAATATTTAGAGCGTAAAAAGCACAACATTAACTGCACACCACCGTGCAATGTTTGATTATGAGCGTCTGCTATGAGTAAGGGAGTTAAATTGTTGTCATGTCCTAATATTATAGGGTGTTAACTCTTTTCGTCTAACCTTGCATGTCGAAGACGACCGCCCACCCTGAGGATACCATCTTGGTCTAAGTATGGGGTAAGTGTTTTTATGTTACTATTTTTCTTCACATTTTTATTAATTTTTAATCTGTTAATTTCATCGGTAAATTCTTCCCTTTGTACTAGTTTAACACATTTCATCAATGCTGTATTTAATTCTTCTGTTGTTAAACTTCTGCAATTTTCGTAAGTGTCTTTTATGTAATTAATAAATCTTCGACAATATGTTATCACTTTCAGTAATTCTTGTAAGTTATCAAATTGCTTAAACTTTGCTGTGAAATTATGTTTGTCTTCATCTTGAATTTTAGTATTTATTTGTATTTTATCCTTTTTCTTTTCCAGGTCAGTGACGACTACATCAGGCTGTTTTAATATTATTTTCCTTTCAGATAACCATTTTGGACCTTTCCACCATAACTCCGATTGTTTCAGTTCAGCAATTAACATGCCTCTCGACGCAATGTCTGCAGGATTATCTTCTGATGCAACGTGGTACCATTGGTTGTTGTTGAGGTTTTCAGTGATTTCTGCGACTCGATTGGCTACAAATGTTTTCCATCTATATGGCTCCCCAGACAGCCATGCAATAACGATTGTAGAATCGGTCCATGCAAACATTTGTGCTGTTGATATTCTCATAGCTTGGCCTATTTGATTCAATAACCGTGAAAGAAGTAGTGATCCAGACAACTCTAAACGTGGTAACGATACAGTTTTTAATGGCGCGAGTCTTGTCCTTGCTGCTAATAGTTTTGTTGTAATATGGCCGTCTTGAGATTCGATTCTTATGTATGCAACAGCTGCAAAAGCTGACATGGACGCATCGCTGAACCCATGTATTTGTACATTTTTTATTTCTGTGCTGTAGGTTCCAAGCCATCGATCAATATTAATGTTGTTTACATTTCTGAATTCTTCACGAATAGCCATCCATTCTTCTTGTAGTTCAGGGCTTATTATGTCATCCCAATCGACTTTTTCTAGCCACAGTTTTTGTATTAACACCTTAGCCATCACTATACTTGGGGCAATCCATCCCAACGGATCGAATAATCTTTGTACGTCTGACAAGATTGTCCTTTTTGTAATTTTGACGGATGTTGTTGGTAGTTTCCACTGGTACTGAAATTGGTCTCTTCTCAAATTCCAAATCAAACCTAGTGTTTTTACAGCGCCGTCCATTTTGTTTATCTCTAGGTGTGCGACGGAACTTCGTTTGTCTGTGTCAATAGATTTCATAAATTGCGGACAGTTAGATGACCACTTCGAGAGAGTGAATCCACCCTTCTTCAATATGTGAGATACCTCCTTTGCAGATGTTATGGCTTGCTCTGTTGTATCTTCACCAGCTAACAAATCGTCAACGAGACATGACAGACATGACATGACTGCATTTGGGTAATTTTGTCCCTCATCATCAGCCACTTGATGGAGTGTTTTCACCGCGAGATAAGGTGCTGATGCTGTTCCAAATGTAACTCGAAGCAAGCGATATTCCTTTATGCTGTCATGTTCTTCTTCTCGCCACAGAATACGCTGATACTTATTGGCGTCTTCTGGGTAAACACATATTTGCAGATACATTTTTGTTACATCGCTGGCGTAACAAACGCGTTTCATTCTCCATCTCATGATAATATTTCGGAGATCTTCCTGGAGCTGAGGACCAACCATTAACTCATCGTTGAGCGAGACTTGATTTGAACCCTTCGCCGATGCGTCAAAAACCACGCGAGTCTTCGATGTTTCTTTATCTTCTCGGACGACGGCATGGTGAGGTAAGTACACAACCCTTTCATTTATGACTTCCTTTTCAGGTATTTCTTCTTTATAGTTTAAGTATTCCTTCATTACTTCCTTGTAGTTTTCTTTCAGGTGCGGTGTTCTTCTGAATTTTCTTTCCAATTGTAGAAGTCTGTTCTTGGCTATTTCTTTTGTGTTTCCTTCTAGGCATTTTGGCTGTGGTGTTTTCAAAGGTAACTTTACCATGTATCTCCCTTCTTCTGTCCGTGTGTGTGTTTCTTCATAAATTGTTTCACACATTTTTTCTTCTTTTGTTAGTTTTCTTTTGTTATCTGAGTCTATTTCCCACAGAGATTTAAGCATGACATCCATGTCTACTTGGTGATGAAGAACAAGAGCAGAATCGTCTTGTGTCTTTGTATTAATTTCACCGAAGAGAATCCATCCAAGGTATGTTTTTTGTGCACATGGTGTACCTGGTGGACCCTTAATAAGTTTTTCTTGTACGATTTGAGAGTATTGTTTGACACCTAGAAGTAAATCTATGGGGCCTGGTGTGTCGTAGTTCGAGTCAGCCAGGTTGAGTCCTTCTAGATGTGGCCAGTTATCAGCAGTAATTGTTTGAGGAGGGAGTTTAGTGGTAAGTTGTTTCGACATAACGAATGCTTCGATATCTATCTTGAAGTCTGTGTTCCAGCGGGAACCGATTTGCAGCTTTACCACGTGGTTTACATTTGTCTTCGTTGAACCCACTCCAATGATACTTCCTCTCGTTGATCGTTTGGCTAGATTGAGCATTTGAGTCGCTTTTTCACTTATAAGTGCTATCTGCGAACCTTGGTCCACTAATGCGCGTAGTACAACAGTGTGATTTTGCTCGTTTCGTACTATCACTGTTGCCGTAGCTAATAATGCGATGCCTTGTCTAGTACTGTGGTGTGAGGCGACCGTTGTATTGACAGTGACTTCCTTTTGTTCTTCTACATTGTTTTGAGCAGTCTTCGGTTGCGTGGAGATCTCTTGTACCGAAGTCTCAGGTTCTTTGTTGAGATGTAGAAGACTATGGTGTCGCCTTTTGCATATACGACAGGACACTGGTAGTCTACATTTTCTTGCTGAATGTCCTGGTACTAAACAATTGTAGCATAGGTTCTTCGTTTTTACGTAATTAACTCGTTCAATAGTTTGCAGTTTTGTGAATTCTTTACAGTGGCATAACGTGTGGTTTTCGTTGCATAGAACACATGTTTTTCCTGACGGTGGCGATGATGTACTGGAAACATGAACAGCACGCTCTTTTGTTGCTTTATTTTGAGTTCCTGGTGATACAAGCTCTAGTGTTCGGTATGTAGATTGAAGAAACCTTTTCAGATCGTTCCATTTGGGTAAGTCGTCGTCATCTTCTTTATATGAGTATTGTTCCCAACCCTTGTGTGACTCAGGGTCCAATTTCGGAACAACCAGAAAAATGATTATAGGATCCCATGAATCTAAACATATATTTAAATTTTGAAGGTTGTTTAAACAATCTGTCGTGGTGTCCAATAAACATTTAATTAGATTAGGTGACTGAGAACTCATTTTCTTTTGATAGACTAACTGTTTCAAAACGGAATTCACAATTAATCGTTTGTTTCCATATCTAGTTTTTAAAATGTCCCATGCTTGTTCATAATTTTGCTGTGTTACCTGAATATGTTTCAATAAGGTATCTGCTTCTCCAGTAACACTACACTTCAAATAATGTAACTTTTGTACGTCACTAATAGTTGTGTTCGTATGCACTAACGATGTAAACAAATCTTGAAACGTAGGCCATTCTTCATATTTTCCACTAAAAGATGGTAGCTGTATTCTAGGTAACCTCACGAGCGTATTTTGTTGATCAGGAATCGTCGCGAAACTAGAATTATCTTGCGATGATGTCGAAGGCGCTATTGTGTTTTGTGCATTCAACATGTCACGTAAATCAGCCAACAAAATAAGATACAAGTCTTCATAAATATAAAACTCCTCATTAACAAAATATGGTAATATTGCCTTTTGTTCCTTCGGCGTAATTTTTACTAATGACTGATGAGCGTCTTTGAAAGTAAACCAATAATCTTCTATCGCCTTAATACGGGTCTCAATATAACCTTTAGTTAATCGTGATTTCGAGCATTTCTTGAGATTAACTTGAGTTTTTTGCAATAATGAAGCAGTATCTTCCAATATATTTAAAAGTTCCTTTGGTTCTTTTGTAGTAGTCATCGTAACAAATCCTTATCGCTCAGGAATGCGGTGTCCTATTGTTCTCGCGAGCCGACCCGTCAACACGTGCACTCAGGTAACTGGTTTATGATCCGGCGAGATATCGACCATATGATGATGTTGTTAAGGTTTACTTTAGTGTGTACGGGAAACTTGTTAGAAAATCACAAATGCGTCTGTCTTCAATGGTGTTTATTAGCGACTAACTTAATGATTCTCACGCAGCTACTTAAATATACAAAATGAAGTTAACGACGCAACACCTGGACTAGTAAAGGCTTTGGTTTGAATTAGTTAGGGTCTGGTTATTTCTAAATAGGTCATTAATTTTATACAAATTCGCAAATTTAAGTCACTTGCGTGCGAGCCCATGAGTGACAGCCCACGGTTTCGTTCAAGTCGTAAATTATTGTTAGGGATACTCGACGGATAAAAACCCTAAGTCCTAATCCAGGACATGGTCTAGCAGTGTTGCAAGTTTTTTCCAAATTCGTTCAGCCAATAAGCAGTGAAAAAGTAACAAAGAAACTCACTTTCGCATTAATAATATTAGTTACGCCTATACTTTTACGCTTTCACGCCTAAATCGCTACACAAATTTTGATGAATTTTGATACAAAGATAAATGGGGTGGAAACGGTTATAAGCAAGTTTTTTTAATAACAATCTAGGTACAGGACCGCGAGTGAAGTCACGTGAAAAAGCTAGCTAACTATATTTTTTTCTTGTAGTTAACTTTTTAGATATGTTTACTCAACTTAAAAGGCATCAAAAAGCTACCAAGAAAAATAACCAGAGGCAAACAGACTCTACAATGTTTCATATTTCCAATTTCCTCAAACCACACTTTAAAAGATAAACCAATGCTCAACAAACGCAAAATAGTAACACGGAGCGAACTGCAAGTCGAGATTCTTCCGACCGGACACGCGCTTCCAATGAGTTAAATTTGACAAGAGATAGACTAGACAGGCCACAAGTATTTCCGGAGGTGCTATTTTTGACGTAATCCTCGTTCTATTGTAGCCCTGTAGCCCGTAACCTGTGGTAGAAGAGACGGTGGAAGATAGACCTTCACTCACCTGATAATCAGATGAGACATATTTTTATCAAATGATTGATTTATAATCACGCAAACGATGCCTGTCGAAAATTCTTTATATGGCAATTTTTTTTAAATTTGTTTTTTTTTATGCAGGCAAGCCGATATACGATTGTCTTCTTAATTAAATTATCTTTTTTTTTCAATACAAATTTTTACTGGTTAACAGATCGCTGTAGTTACCTACATAAATTGACTTACCTGCCTGCCAGGTAGCCATAAACCACATGTCATAGTCAATTTTCGATTGGGCAGCTACTTATCATGTTTATAAACCAATACAATTTGATTTCAAAAAAATAGCTCATCTGGTTATCAGGTCGGTGAAATTCGATCTTCCTCCGTCTCTTAGACTACTGTAGCCAACTCGAAGTGGTTGACAGCCGACATAAAAATGCAACGGAAACTTTCGGACGGAAGGAACGGTGCTGGAACCGTCATGGAGTGTTAATTTTCTTCTTTTGTTAGCGACGTTGAATATTCTTTGTTTTGTTTTTAGCGTTCGTGTTTTGTTTTTAGAGAAATAGACGACAGACTGGACAAGTTTAATGAATTATCCTGCGTTTCATTATGAAAAAATTTAGGGATTAAGACCAGAAACGATCATGGAGTGGTATTTTGTTGCACAATTTTTCATAAGGTTTCCTTTTACAATTCTGTGATATTTTATAAAGTTGCTTTGTTATAAAATAGCACGTAGGGATAGTTATTTTGTAAAACAACAATTTATTAAACAAAATTGCCCTCATACGTGCAGATGTACTTTTATTATACTTTTTTGTTTACTGCGAAATTCCAGGAAATATTCGTAGATTGTAACGGAAAATCTGGCAGTCGAAATTCAAGCACGAGCTTATAAGAGCAGACCATTTGTAGTAGCCATTCCATGGAATTTTAAAATAAGAATTTTTGCAAAAGCCTGTTTGTAAACGGCTGGTAAAAATTCGCTCTTTGATCTTTTATAAATATGAAACCTTTCCCGGAAATTCCGGCTTTCGACAAACTTTTATTCAACGAAACACCCATCTGTCAAACAGCGAATAACATCACATAACACGCCTAAGCCGCGAACTGCAACTTCCCACTTTGTACTTGATCATCTTAACCGAGTAGCTAACATTCGAAACTCCAAGTCTTTAGCGACATTAACTTGGTCCACCGTACAAAGCCGTCGCTAATCTAAGCTTACTCGGCCAAACTTTGGTTTTCTATTAGACAGAATCGATTTCTGTCTTCGCATTTAATCTGTCAATTCGTCACCCGGGACTCCCGAGCTTTAGATAAACGTGATTTCTTGACTGCTTTATAAAAAGGCGTGCGAAAAGTTTTGATAGATTCCTGATTCAATGTTTTCGATCTACAGAAGTTTGCCTTGACGTAGACCTTTTCGTTCACATGTTACAAGCCTTTATCTAAAATACACGAGTCGTGGGGGAATGTTTTTCAGAAAACATACAAATGAAGCTTTAAGCTCTTCTGAACCGACTTAACGGTCTGTGAAGATAGGAGTGAGCGGCAACAAACCTGACTAAAACTAGAACTAAAAAATAAAGCCAGCTTATTACATGAAACACATTTTCTTGTACATAAACCGCCTCACTCTAGTTTTAAGAGAAACAACAGCTCAGATACGTAGCAGAGTCATTTGCTCGTTTACTTTAACTTTTTTATCAGAGAGCTTTATGACATTAAAGTTTTTATTACGAAGCCGGCTCGAGTAGGTAATCCATGCAATTTGTTTTACTGTTCCACGGATACAGCATGTCCTTAATAATACGTGACGTTATTATCTTAGGATTACGAAGGTGGCGGCAATGTAACTACTATGTACTACATTCTTAATTAAAGACGATTTTTTTTGCTGTTGTTATTTGAAATCCGGCGCACTATTAATATGCCGCCTAGCACAAATCGCAAATAAAACAGCTTAAAATAAACGACTATTTGAATTAACTAAATAAAGCTACTTATACTTATACTAATAACCTTAATGTACTATTCAAATGCTTCTAAAGAATTATAACGGTTTCAATTTGTCGTTACGTCATTACGTGTGGTGAACGCTGCAGAGAAACATCGCTGCGGCTTCTTGTTTGAACGCTGTGTATGAATGCCTCCCTGAGGGTGGGTTGGTGACCTGGTAAAGGTAGTTGTGAATCCGCTGTACCTACCTATTCGAGAAGCACAGAACCGTTCGATGCGATCTGTCTTGGAGGAGGCCTGTGCCCAGTGTTTACTTCTGGGGAGTTTGTTGGCCACTTCTTCTTCCCAGCTAAAACACTAGGAAGTTGTGACGGACGGGCGTTTTTAGAGGACTGTCTACTTGTAAACGTTGACGTTCAAAAAGTGCTAGTACTCAGCCTAATTTGAATAAATGACTCTTGACTTTTTTTTTTCAACTTTTTGAGTTGTGGACAATTTAGGCTAAAACGACGACTGTTTTACTTCCAGGTCTCTGTTCAGTTCGGATAAAAATAATAAGGAATTCAAACACAATCTTATCTGAGTAGTTTTGGAATATAGTAGTCATCATCATCATCTTAATATCATCAGAAAGATGTGCACTGCTGGACAAAAGCCAAGTAAATAAACAAATAAATAAATAAAATAAATAATATCCTTGGACATTTCACACAACGCCATATAGTCCCAAGCTAAGCAACCTAATGCTTGTGTTATGGTAACGAGATGGCTGATAAACTACTTATATACATTTTTTTTTGTAAATACATACATATTATAGATAGAAAAACACCCAGACTCGGAACAAATACATGTAGGTCGTACAAATATTTCTTCCGTGCCGGAATCGAACCCGTGACATGCTGCGCAGCAGTCAATCGCTCAACCAGTGCGCCAACCGTGTCGTCAAGTTTGATCATTGAAAGATATAAAAGAGAATTTTCATGATAGTAATCAAGACCAGTTGAAGAAGTCTGTCTCCCCATTCTCTTATGGTATTCTTTGCACTTTACACACTTTGTACATAACACCTACTTAGATGACAAGACCTTCTTAAATTAATGTACAGCAAACAAATAATTCCCATAATTCCTGTACTTCTTAAGTACAAACAAAGTCGGTCCGCAGTGTGCCATAATAAATGTGCTCAGTAACGCTAGAACCCCTGTCTATCTCAAGATTGTGCGACACTTGCCAGCAAACTTGTGCGTAAGACTTGCCTCACATACCTTTTTGCTAACTCAGTAACTTGTCTGAAAGTTCTCTAGAATTTCGTATAAGTGACAGTGTAACTTTTGTTAATCTATCCATCGAGGTGCCCTGCTACATATTTGTCGTGAATACAACAAAATCCCTACTAATATTATAAATGCGAAAGTAACTATGTCTGTCTGTCTCTTCTTCATGCCTAAACCACAGAACCGATTTGGATGAAATTTTGCACAAAGATAGTTTGAGACCCGAGTAAGGACATAGGATAGTTTTTATTACGGAATTCCCACGGAAACGGGAACTATGAGCTTATATATATATGTATATATATTCCGGGAATATGTTCCCTAGGGATAATGCGGGCGAAGCCGCTGGCACACGCTAGTACTAATTTATAAATATTGCATGAATTCATCGAGTCTTTCTCTACTAATTACATTTTCTTTTCTACTGAAAAAAAAACCTATTTAAGTCACATCATGTAAATATTTTAAACTGTCGTAAAATAAAGAGTATGCGCATTGGACGTGAACGTGTTGTGAACACGCTCTAAAAGCCAGATTGAAATGCAAATAAAAACGATTCAGCTTACGGAATTGCATATTCAAGTTGCTAACTAAGTTCACCAATAACTTTCGTTTATACAACATCTCAGCAAGATTGCCAGTTACTATTTTTATCCTGTAAAAAACACTGACAACGTTAATTTACATTTTGAGGGATAAGTCACAATGCATACCTATTAAAAAAGGGAAAATTAAAATCAATTTCGATCGGCATCAATATTCCATTTTCCGTTCGTTACGATGGCATTCCGACAAAGAGATTTTATTGAATAAATTACCTTTCATTAAAATATGTTTAACGGAAATTCTGGTTGGAGCGCTGCGTAGTCTAAGCGGAAAATTGTTGTGAGGTAATCTTGTGCTTAGCGTTTACCGGCGCAACGGCGCTTCCTTAGAGCGCCTTATTTAAACCAGCGCCGATCGAGCTAATAATGTAAACAAGAATTGCTCGCATTGGGTAATGATTAGCTCCCACGTGCACAAGCGACCCTTTAATTAAAACTGAAAGTAATTGTACACAAGCAGCTTTACACAGCAGATCCTAAAAGAATTTTGCATTCTTTTATGTCAATGTTGCCGTAACATTAAAATGAAGTCAAAATAAAAAGCTCGAAGCTTTCTGTTTACTTTACAAACCTGTCACAAAGAACGTTGTATGAATAAACTGGCATACTCTGCGCCTTCATTGTCAATGCAACTATTGGTTTTGCCTCTCGGCTCTCGTCTCAATAAATTTATTCGTGGAATCACACATTATTTTGGAATATCGCCGTCGTCGGTCGCGAGAGCGTACGTGAGGGTAATGTAAACAGTGGCTGGAATGCCGCGAGACATGTTTCGTCACTTTAGCTGAAAAGGCGAAACATCGAGGGCTGCGACGCCCCGTTTCGCCAACAAATCTCTCGGATAACCTTCCCCATTCATACACGTAAATTGTTTGGCAACACCACTGACAGCGCGCTGAATCGCAACGCTGGCAATATTATGTTGGATTATATCTTTAGAACTAGTGTATCATTTTATCGTGTTTGGCTACAGTGTTATGGTTTGATATTGGAAAATTAGCAGAAATAGCTATCGTAGGTATGTTACCTAGCAATTCTATTGATGTTATATAAAAAAAATCACTATTAAATAAATACAATAGTGTGTTCATTATTGACGACACGGTTGGCGCAGTGGTTGAGCGATTGACTGCTGCGCAGCATGTCGCGGGTTCGATTCCCGCACGGAACAAATATACACAAGCATTAGGTTGCTTAGCTTGGGACTATATGGCGTTGTGTGAAATGTCCAAGAATATATATATATTATTATTAAATATATTTTATGTGTTTTTTTTTTGGTAAAAATAACTACAAAAAACATGTGGATATTATTGCAAAAAACGTTTGGCCTGTTTGCGTAAACTCTTACGATTTGAACACTATTGTTTATTAAAATAAGTAAGATCATAGAATTTCAAATGCCTCTAGCTGCAGACAAAATATTTTTACAACGTTTTCGCAAAAATAACATATACCCATTCGTGTGAAAAACTTTTGTAAATGTAGACTGAAGTTTAACAGATGTTATTTCACATTTATTTATTTTCTAATTGTGTTAGTTTTATTTAGTAACGCAGCCAAAAACGGGGAGAAAAAGCAGATGTAAATTTTATTAATAAAGAGGTTTTGTGACCGACCATATTTGCTAATGAAAATTTCTGTAAAAATTTAGCAAGAATCTTGTTTAATTTCAAATTAAAATTGTAGGTACGCTACCGTATAAACGAATAATAAGGTAAAGGCACCTAAAGATATGAATCTAAATAAAAATAATCAAAATTATCCCCTTACATTAAGAGAGATTAAAAAAAACTGGCCAAGTGCGAGTCGGATTCGAGTGCAAATGGTTCCAAACCAATTTATTTTTTTAACATGTTATTTTAACATGTTATTTTTAACATGTTATTTTAACACTACAGACTTCTTATAGGTTTTCCTGTAATATTTGGGTACCTATACAACTTATGATCTGCATTTTTTTTTTATTTCAGGCTCAGTAGTTTCGGAGATAAGGGGAGGGGGGTGAAATTTCTTGAATAATTTCAAAACAATTTATTACAAAATTATAATCCTCAAGGTAAGGCCTTTCATTTGATATGTCACACGATACAGTTTGAATTATTTTTTTCTAGTTTGACCCCCAAAAGTGACCCACATACTAAAAAATATATTATTTATTCACGTAAAACGTCAGAGTTTGGGTCACAGAAGTCTTTATTTATACCAAATTTCAACAGAAAGATTATTATCCGGAGAAAACTGGCTAACAGACAGACAGGCTGACTGACAGATAGACAGATAGATGGACAGACCAGACATACTGAAAGATAGACAAACAGATGGGCAGACAGACAGACAGCCACATGAGTTATCCTTTACGGGTGTTGTTGTGTTTAGTAAGCCAATTTCTTAATACTTAATTTTATTCAGACTGTTAGGTATGAGATTTATTGCTTTGTAGCAATTTTTGAGTTACCGACTCATTTTTACAGTAGACACACAGACACACACACACACACACATAAACACACACACAGAGATCTTTCGTTGGAGAAGGATCGCGTTTTAAATATTTTCAGAGTAACTTGGACTGGTTATTAAATCCCTCTACTTACCCGTAGGCGATCAGTAAGCAGTAAGTATCCGTCGACTATACATGTGACATGTGAGAGGCTTTGGCTTAATTCAGCCAGATAATCAACATCGCGATCTATCGTGGCAATCAGGGCGTGTTTCGGGCACCTTTTCCTTTGACAGCGATGCAGACCAATTTTCCAATACTTAAAGAGGTCTTCGCCTTTCCTTTTCAATACAACGTAATTAAATAGTCTGCATTTCTCAGTAGATGAACAATATTTATCTTTAAATAAAATTAAAAACATATCCTTCACATAATTTAATCACCTGCAACTAACCCATTTGCATATAATTTAACTCCAAAGTGCATCGTTACCGGTATAAATGAACGTTCAGAGCGTAAGTGACTGCACATACCTATGTACGCGACAGAGATCTTGACACAGCAAACACATTCGCTCGGCGAAACGTCTCGATCTGTCGCCTAGATATGCGAGAATAAGTGCCCAGTAAAATAGTTCTGCTGCAATTACAGATATCAGACTACATTTGTGGGAATTTTGAAGAAAAAGTGCTGGTTTTCTACTAACATATGTTTTATAAGATAAAATCAAGTGAATATTTTGTTTTGACGCTTGTGCCTCAGGTTTTAAAAAGACAAAGAAAATAACAGGACCTATTTAAAATAGGTACAACTAAATTTTGCGACTGTATGAATCTGTTACACGAGTAGTAGGTATATGGAGCCAGTTCGTCTCCGAAGCGAGACAATGAACCTAAATTTGAACAATAATAGCAAGGTAAGCAATTACATTCTTCTGCATTACCAGAGCAAGGAAAACACATCAAGATATGTATGCACGTCGCAACCCTTACTGACTTATTCCAAAGATGTTCTCAAACAAGTTCTATACAAACTTCGCATAACCCTTTGTTTGCATAAGAAAACCTAATTATAATAGTTTTACATCCACGTTGAAATATATTATGAGTTTACAAACTCGTGTACGAACCAACTTAGTAGTGTTTTCTTCTCAAACCAAATAAAGAGAATTTGCTTCGTTTGTCAAGAGTTGCGTTTTCGTGAGTTAGTTTATGTTGGTTTTATTATCTTCAAATTTACTTTAGAAGGTCTTTTTTTATTCATTGCTGCGGCAGGGGTTTTTTATTCGTATCCGTTTATGATAAAATCGATTGATACTTGCAGTCGAAAATTTTGATGACTTACGTTAAACTTCAGAGGCAGGTGGGATTGCCCACTGTCTCTGAAGTTTAACGTAAGTTTAAGTAGGAACATTGCTCGCAGACAGAGAATAGATGAGGCCGAAGATTCGGGAAAGGCGACGAGTACCGGAAGCTGCAGCGTTGGCGTGGTCTTCGATAACGTAGACCGATGACCTGTGATCATCAAATACAAATAAATATAAAATCCTTTATTTCAAATAGACCAGTTACAGGCACTTTTGAATAGTCAAGGTCTGTCAGTCAAATAGATGAAGCTAATCCTGCCGCGCTAGCGAGAAGAGCAGCAGGTTGTTCTGCAATATAACACACCCACCGACCCCGTCTCCGGCGCGGCAGTTGCACGTTCCAAAGAGTAGATCTTGTGGAGAAGAACGTGCAAGAAACTCCGAAAGAAATTGTTTACAAAATCATGGTTACATTCGCTACGAAATAATTTATTAGTAAAATTATATAATGCAAAGGAGAATGAGTTTAAACAGTGCAAAGATAATCTTACAATCTTCAGCAGGTCCAACAATGTTTTCACAATGTCCATAAAATTTTGAGCACTTTAGTCGCTGTGGAGCTGACCAGCATTGAGTCAAGCATTTTTATCACCAATGTATTCATCCAGTTTATAATAAGCTTGTTTGCATAGTGTGCGTTTTTGAATTTCGTCTCATTCAGTTCTAATATATATGCGGTATTTTGTTATAACACTTTAAACAGTATCTCATAAAAGATGTTGCTACTTTAGCAAGTCTGAAACCTGGTTGAATTAATTGGTTCCTATTTCTAGTGACATAGTTATGTCTGTCCTAATCTCATGGTCAGGTCCGCGCGTAGTTTTGTACGAATCCGATCAGCTTTAACAGATAAAAATCACACAGACATACTGAACGAAAGACCGAGTTTTATAATATTTTAATATTAATATTATTCGGTTTCCATATTCGACACGTAATTCCTGAACTGTTTTAAAACACTCTCACCTAATTCTCGCAAATAAAGACAAATCCAGCTTCTCAAAATTCGCATTCAAGAACGAAGAATATCAATATTCTTAGAGCGTCTCACTACGAATTAGTAGTGGTATTAGTAGTAGTATTTGGTATTCAGAGTCAGAAGACAGTACAGGCGATTGGCGAGCGGCTAGAGAGATTAATTTGCATTCACGACCAAAACGGATCGTGAGGCTATTTCGTCGGCATCTCTCCCATTTCCCGTGTACATGTATATGTACATTATACGTGTATATACCGAGGAACGAAACTGTTTCAACCGTTAGCACCGCCTATGCAGACATTAAGTTTCATCATGAACGTTTGCTTGTGATAAAATATGCAAGAACTATTTTTGGTTGCATTTGAAGTGAGAAATTATAATTAGACTTGACTTAACTATTGGACTTTGTATCTTAAAAACATACTTATAAAATAGTTAGCAAAACTGACTATTAAAATAGCCTAAAACATTCATACAGTTTCAATAAACATCATTCATCGCATAAAAATAAAACGCATAGTTGGAGACTCAGTCACTCACATCACAGAGATTTTTTGTAACGAACAGCATTCATTGTCCATTAATAAAACATGTTTGTAGTGTACAAATGAAAATGAAAACCTTCCAGTCAATGTATGACAGGAATTGATACCAACAAAGTTGTCAGAAAATAAATATATTGCCGTCACGAAACGAAATGCATCATAAAAGTTATAACTGTATAAACAAATGAAACTGCAATAATTTATCGTTGAGCTTTCAATCATATTTATAATTAATGTGTTGTCTATAGACGTTGGGCATACGATAACCGTACCGATATAAAATGCACGTCGTACATGATCCGACCAATATTTTTTGTGGCACGCTCCAACGTTATACGCACACAGTGTAAATTGGAAACAAATCAAATATGCATCGTTCGTCCAACCATGAGATGGAAAGCTCGCATTAGCGATATATTCGAATATCAGATCTATTCCGAATCCGCTGCCAGATAGAATCGACAAGTTATAGGTACCATTTTTTCTGTGAAATTTGATTTTTTTCTCGGATTTGCTGTGACAACCTTTTTTCTGGAATGGATTCTGCGTCTGGCAGTCCTAAGCCGTAATTTATAAAAGCCGTAGATATTATGATATTTTTTGTTAACGTATCGTAATATTTATTGATTATACGTGATTTAGACGAAAAGGCAAGCAATTCATAATTTTATGAGGTACCATTATTTAGTCACACTGCATCCACATATAACCATAAAATTATTTTATGACAAATAGAGTTGAACCACAGAAAACCCAAATAAAGAATTTTATGAATTGTCTGAGTCATTCAGAAACGGTGCTCTGCTACTACCGTATGGATGAAGAAGTATGAATGAATAATACACTCACATTTGCTATATGATGCTCGCAATCTGGAAAGAAAGGGTAGATGTATTTCAACAGAAAAATGTTAGCAGCATTTAGAAGACATCTTCAGAGATAAGCGACCGCACAGCTTTAAAAGTGCACTTACCGTGATTGTATTTTATTTGTCGTTTCTTATTTTTGTGGGTCGCAACCTCGACAGATGTCAAAGAAACGGTATTTGTGAAGAATGCGACAGTTTACTGAATAGAGGGGAGTACTAAATGAAAATGTTGCTTGTCTGGATAGCCGGGCCATATCTGTGCGATGCAGAGAAAATGCGATCTTCCATAGCATCTCGTTGTTGTCCCGTGCGGATTTATGTTTTACAACGTACTTACTGTTTGCATCTTCAATGTAATTTTGAAGGATCTTCTAGGATTTGCAAATGGCTACTAGCGAAAGTGTATAAGATTTTTGTTTTGAATACTTTATCAAATATAAACATTTTACAGGCGAATTTTCTTCACATTCGCTTAGTACGGTCACTGTTTCTATATATGATTACTGATTTATAAGATATTTTATCGGTCGTTTACTATCCGTGAACCACTAACCAACCAATGGCGATATGACAAATAGCGTTAACGAGCAGATAAACGAAAGATTAAGTTATTTTTTGGTATTTATTCAGTACTTTTCATAAATACTAAGTTAGGTACATGGAAACAGGGTGCACAACCAAGTCTACAATTATTGTCATCTTTCCGGGCTCCTTAACTAGGTACGCAGACGTGTATCTTAGGATTCAGAGATTTACTTACCTCAGAAACCGGGCAAATAATCTTTATAACTGTTCAAAATGTAAAGTCCCCGTTAAAACTTAATTATGCGCTCATACTTCTCGTAGTATTTACTGGAGGGCTATTCGCCGAGATAAATTAAATTCAACTTTGAACTTGTCAGTGGCAGACGTCAAACGCATTAAGTTAAAGGCGAGCGTTGAGAGCCCCATCGTTACGTTACACTGTTTAGAGGTACAACAGTTGCAGGAACATTCAGCCTCAGGGCTGCCAAGTATCTCCGACTAAACATTTGTTTGTCCCGTTAAGAGGTGTCACTAAATTAAGCGTTAATTTCCACTAAACCTAATGAAAACCTGTCATAGTTAATTAAATTTGTACAGGGCAGAGCAAACATGATTTGTTGCCATAATAGACGTTATATCCGTATCGGTCATTGTCGTACCTGTTATGCGGCTAAGACCGTCCAAACCCGGGCAAATAGAACGCAGAACTCAAAACGCGGGGCCGTATAACCGATCATTGTGCTTTTACAATGCGGAGCTGATTAATGAACGAATTTTAGTTAAGCTGGTGTGCGTGCAGCGAAATTGTTGGACAGCAAATGGTGTGGCAAGCGGACGGACAGCCGGCTTTCAGGCTGAGTGGTCGAAAGCGCTAATTTGCAATGCGACTACGGTACTTTTCATCGTCCCTTGTCGTGCATTGTGCAAGCGGCTGCTTTCGACAGCTAAAGCGGTAACATTTTCGCTTGTTTGTTTATTCTCGCAGTCCTTTGTGAGTTGTGTTCGTTTGTGATGACTTTACAGGACTTTAAAGTGGAACGAAAGCCTTGAGGCACGGTGTAATTGGATTATAGTGGTTGTTCGAGAACGTTTCCAAGTAAGCAAGTAAAGAGGAGTATTAATGTTGTATTTGACTGAGTTTGGACTTTGTGTCGTACTTGTTTAAGATGTTACAAACTTTGATGTGTGTAGTTATGTGTTTATAATAATTAGTTTGCTTTGAACTATCAGAGAGTTTGTGGTATCTTAGAACGTTACCTTTAAAATTGCTTCATAGTTTATGATTACTTATCAAGGCAGGTACTGTAATGTTTGCCTCAGTTGCTTAAACATGTTCAGATTTTGATTTTTGTTTTGGCAATTATAGTTTTAACGTGTATTAGGCATGGTCTTTGATGATGATCACCGTGAGGTATATGAACGCATCACTTGAAGCAAACAAAACCGCCGCTTCGTCACTGCGCCATTTATCTCGTCAATCATGCAAATCTAATTTAGGCGGTCCGCATTCGTGGTGCTAGGCGTTAATAAATCACAGAATATAAGTTTGTCGCCTTGTCGCGCTCACGATTATCCATTTTGTTAATTGAAGCGTCGGGGGTCACGCGAGGGCCCGATTAGGGCATAACTAATACCACCAGATGTCCCTTAAACGGCGGGACAGTCCCTTTTAGTCATCCCAATGAACCCAACACCGGAAAGAGCAAAATGCTCCTTTAGCTCCGTCAGCTTACCCTCATAAGGCCCCGTGAAGAAGGTACGCTTGCGTAATACTGAAATAATTTGGAGATTTAGTTTTCAGCCCCTGAATGACGTATAAGGTTTAAATATGGAGTGAGAGGTAAATAAATACATTGAAACGAAAATAAAAGCTTTCATTTTTCGTTCCGATGTCAACCGTTGATTTTCGTAGCGGCTCGTAGCTTTGCAGCGTAGACGCGTAGGCAAACGTAGCGATTCGCTACGCTTTGTTGTTTCTAAAAATAAATCAAACTGTTGAGTCATTCTTCATCGTTTATATTCGGAGTTCATCAAGTAATAGATTGTAGCTAAACAAATCTAGTAGACAATTAATTATGTCTGTGATAATAAAACAGAGAATATATATCTCTATTAGTTTTATGTGGGTAGATTTGTCATTTCTATCGCGTGTCCTACTGAGCTTAGAACACTTGGTCACGTTAACGTTACAGAGTGTCTCGCAGTCCTAATTTGAGGGGTGCCGCTCACGAATTCATAATGATGGACGTCGATGGTCCAATCTGGGAGTGGTAAATTAAAATAAGTTGATCTACTGTTAATTGACTTTAAATAGGTTCATTTTCCCTGATATATGAAAGAACCTTAATAAATTTCTTCGGCTTTTGCTGTTTAGATTTTGACAAATTGAAGTAATAGTTCGAAAGGACCATACATTTTTCGTTTGGTTTTTGTTATAAAATGAATATGTATTTTTGCCTGTAGTGTCCCACTACATGGCAAAAGCCAAAGTTTGTATTGAAATTAGTATTGGATAATCTTATTATTTGTTTTCAGGCGCTCTGACATTGTACTGAATTGACATTTACTTTTTTATTCTTAATTTTATTGACATTAATTTCTTTGCGATATTTATTAATTCATTTGTATTAGGCAAACCTTAATTGATTTTTTTATTGTCCAGACTTATTTTAATTTATTTAATAACTAACAAAAATTTGTACGCCTTCTGGCATAACATAGCGCTCTCTTTATTAACAATTTACAACTATAACTGTACCTATGTTAAACAAATGAATAAATGACAGACTTCCAAGCCTCTCCATTTTCAAGTCAAATTTATCCTGAGTCAATATAGAAGAATTTAGTTTGTCCTACTTAGTGCTAGAAATAGCGAGTATTTTCATTCAGTAGTTTTAGATTAAATGATTCAATTTGGATAACCTTACATCCACACAATTGAGCCCTTCAAAATTGAAAAAACTTAAATATATAATATATTTTTGTTTAACTTTTATTCTTCGTTTTCACTTACTGAATTCTTTTCAAAAGCTTTTATTTAGTTATTATTAATCTTGTAAGTAAGACGATTATTTGCTCCAGACATATCGTGTTGTAACTTTGTTCACGTTCTCGTGATAATACTTAATTAAATACGAGTATGTCTTTGTTTGGTAGGTGAGACCCAGATATCACATCATAATATAGACGCAATATATGTATAGTTGCGTTATATACCAAAAAAATAGAGCCAGCACTATCAGTACTAATCGATAGCGAGGTATAGCTACGTATATAACGCGCGTGGTATAAGGATGCGCTAGTTACCGTATTTTATATCGTCTGTTCTGTTTCAGAATGCGGGGAACACATCCATAAATTCCCATTAAAGATGGACAAACTATTAGAAACCGTTCAGACCACCAAAATAAGCACATAGGTAAAAACCATAATACAAAGAATTTAGCTTGGAAATTTTTGGTCAGTCGTATTGAAAGCTTTATTAAATTTCTTTATCTATTTTATTTGATACACTACATGTTTTCGTAATGAAATAACATAAAATATTGTTTGAACAACTTGATAAACTTATTTCTGTATAAAATCGTGGCAACATTTCCAAGTAAGGCATAGCTAAACTTCAAAGGAATATACCATCAAATCATGTTACTTAAGGTGATTTTCTAAGAACAAGTTACTTTTCAAATTGTGTAACAACAGTAAGTAATATCCTGGAACTCGTAATGCTTTGTGAAAAGTTTTCTTATCTACTTTTTTTAAGTTGATAGTAGCTTTGCCAATTCAACCCGTAAAATTTTCGTTTATGAAAACCTGGCCCGGACAATTACGAACACATCTATAAAAGAATTATCCAATTTGGATCAGTCGTTACGAAGTTATGCGCGCACATACATACATTTCTGCGATTCAGTTTTATTTACATATATATATATATACTGGCGGACCCGACAGACGTTGTCCTGCATGATGACTGCAGCGCCACCTGCTGGGCTGATTTGTAAATCCAAACCATCCAGGGCGCCACCCAAACGCATACAACAAAATTCATTCATATCGGTCCAGCCGTTTAGGAGTTCAGTGACATACACATGTACAGTAGAAGTATATAATTATATAAAGAAACTTTATTGTACACCTCATGCCAAATCCCAATGTAAGAAAAAAAAAAGTTTATCTGTTATTGCCACCAGATGACGATTATTCAGTTTTATTAATGCAACAGAGAACGTTAAAAACATACACCAAGGAAGTCTGTACCGTGAGGATAGTCCATTAGGTACCTAAGTTTAATGATTCTTTTATCAGGCTTACCGAAGCATGTCACCATTTTATTACTATCAGTACGTAGGACCAGTGTTAACTAGAAATATAAACTTGTTAGGCGGTCCCACGCGTAAAAAGTTCATCAAAACATAACATCATCAAAAACAAGTCTATGGCATCATCCGAGTGGGTTGGTTTATGACGTGATAAAGTTCCCGTTGTCGATAGTTCCGTGTCGACTATAACCCCTTGTGTTTATGATGCTTATAATGTAGAACATTAATGTGCAATCTTTTATCACCTAACTGTCATCCGTGTGGCTGCGAATAAAAAGATTGGTAAAACCGGCCAAGATCGAGTTGGATTCGAGCGCTAAAGGTTTAGAATATTTTGTTTAATTTTAAAACCTTTGATTTGTTTCTAAATTTTAGGCTCAGTTTCAGAGATGAGCGGGGATTGGTCATGGTAATGTGTTGAATACATTTCAAATAATTTATTTAATACTAGCTGTCCCCCGCGGCTTCGCTCCCGTCAACTGGCTTCTCTGCAACTTTCTTATTTTTTCTTTCATATAAACCTTCTCCTGATAATAACAAACACAACAAAAAAAGAATTAGCGAAATCGGTTCAGCTGTTCTCGAGATTTAAGCTTAGCAATACATTCGGCGATTGATTTTATATTATAGATTACTAGCTTCTGCCAGCGGCTTCGCCCGCGTGATCCCTAGGGAACATATTCCCGGGATGAAAAGTAGCTTATGTGCTATTCCAGACTATAATCTATCTTTGTTCTAAATTTCATTAAGATCCGTTAAGCCGTTCTGGCGTGATTGAGTAACAAACAACCAAACTTTCACATTAATAATATTACTCGTTTGGTGTAAAGCGAAATTATAACCATCTTGCCCTCGACATTATAATTATTATAGGATATTGCAAACTGTCGTAAGCCGTTTTCCGAAGCTACTCGCTAGCCTCTAGGCGCCAAGCTAGCCGCCTGCCTGTGCGTTCGCGACCACAAAAATAATCCATAGAGCATGATTCAGTATTCACGCGCGATGGCTTATTAATAGCGTTTTTCATGTATAACTTTGGTGTTTCTATACCGATTTCTATGATTCTTTTTTTATAGAATATTTAATAATGTTAACTTTTATTAATGTTAATTAGGGACGACTGAGAGTTTTACAAACGTAAGAGTAGACAAATACAATCAGAAAGCTTCGAACTGCTAAGCTATCGGGAGTTACACGTGTTATTGTTCGTCAATCATAAAAGATAGACATATGCTGTCGTTGGATATTTTTTATATAATTTTAAGGAGAACATTTCCGTCATACATGATTTCTGTGTAGCTTTTACCATTAAGGTTGCACACGCGACGGAAGCTTAAAAAATGGAGTAACTTCTCCCGTTTTCCCAACATTTCCCTTCACTGCTCTGCTCCTATTGATTGTAGCGTGATGAAAAGTATACTATAACCTACTCAGGAGTATGAATAGTAATTGTACCAAGTTTCATTAAAATCCGTCGAGTAGTTTTTGTTTCTATAACGGTTATACAGACAGACAGACAGACAGACAGACAGACAGACAAACAGACAGACAGACCGACAGACAGACAGACAAAAATTGTACTGATTGCATTTTTGGCATCAGTATCGATCCCTAATCACCCCCTGATAGTTATTTTGGAAATATATTTCATGTACAGAATTGACCTCTCTACAGATTTATTATAAGTATAGATAGATAGATAGATAATAGAATAGATGAAAAAAATATAGGTAAGAATTAATAAAAAAAATTGAAGTCCTCAAAATTGAAATTCCTTGGATTTATCCCAAGGGAAAATTTGAAAAAACTAGTTTTTTTAAGCTCGTTGTCGTATGTCTGGAGTTCTTTGAGACGTGATTCACAATAATCGAATCGAATTTCACAGTAATCGTAATCGTACGTATTATTATAGGTAGGTAATATTCCATGGAACATCTTCAAGTATAAGATATCAAAACAGAAGGTAACTAACGCTGTACATAATCAGACAAAATAACTAGTTGCCAGCTTCCAGTACACAGGGCTTTATTATAATTCAGTCAGTCGTGCGAATAGGTTAATCTCTGAGTTTCACGCACCATTGACGTAATCCTTCAATTTCCACGTGCCTGATTGAGTACTTAGATATATGTATTAACCCATCTAGAACTAACTATTTTGGTGAGATGAAGGGAAATAAATATACCTAGTTTTATGGCATAGAAAATTAGTAGAGAGGAGCTCGTGACTCGTGACATAACAGTCACACGAGTCGATCTTCGAGGTTAAGCGACATTTGCCGAGGTCGGTCTATGGATGGGTGACCGTTTTAACGTGCCGAGATTTCTCCATGCCTCGGGATGCAGGGTAAGCCGTTGGTCCCGGCTGTTATTTACAGATCTTTGGCGTTACGGGTAGTCAGAAGCCATGTCACCAGTCATGCCAAGGGGTATTATTTACCCAGATATTGGGTTGTAGAGGTTAAAGGAGAGAGGAATCTCAATAATTGACGTGGGGCGGAGGTTTCATGCAATTCTATTGGTTAATACTCCTCCACTTCTCTCGTCACCGCTCCAGTGGACAGTCAGCCTTAGACCCGCTGGTCTCGAAGTCAGCAGGCAGATCGGCGTAGGGTTATCTTATGGGAAATTAGTGCCTTTGTTCGCGAACGATATGCCTAAACATCGACGAAAATATTTTTTTTTAGATACATATTCTGAAATGAATTTGAAATGTCTGTCGTTAAATAATTAAAAATTAAAATGCAAAGCACTCGGTCAATACAAACGTACGGGCACCGCTAGACTGGCGCGCATCGCTGACTTCGTGTCCGCAGCCTCAAGGATGCTTATGGGGACATAAGCATAGCGGATGTCTTTTGTATGAAGTGATGATGGTAATCCAGAAAAGATTTCGCTCATAAAAAAAAATCCTTTAAACCATGCACATAATGAGACAATTTATTGTTATGAATATTCCCAGTATCAGTATTCTTAATAATTTTGATTAAAATATAAATCAACTAAAAATATCTTATTAAAATAGGATTAAAAACCTTTATTGCAACGCGGTCGTCTATAGCACGGAGCGTACAACGTTTCATTGTGTTATGCCAACTAACGATTTTTTTTATTTTCTGTGGACCAATATATTGAAACATGCTGACTGCAGCTGCAAATAACTGGAATGGAGCTCAACACAAACTTTTATAGAGTTAAACAATTTCGGTAAATTTTGTAGGTATTGGAAAGAATTCAGTAAATTCATTAAAACTGAAAACCGGCCAAGTGCGACTTGAATTCTCACGCGAAGGGTTCCGTTCCATACAACTAAAAAACCACCTTTAATTTTTAATTTTATTATAGCGGCAATAGAAATACACACTCTGAAAATTTCAACTATCTAGGTACCTATTACGAATCTTGAGATACAGCCCGCTGATAGACAGCCGGACGGACAACGGAGGCTTACTAAATCTAACCAATAGGGTTCTATTGGTTACCCTTCTGTAAAATTAAAAAAAAAACCGGCCAAGTGCCAGTTGGATTCGCACACAAAGGGTTCCGCACCATAAACTTTATTTTTTATTATTTGTTAAAATCCTGGCAATAGAAATACACAATCTGCAAAAATTTCAACTGTCTACTTATTATGATTTTTCAGATGTAGACCGCTGACAGACAGACGGACGGACGTACGGACGGCCGGATGGACGGATGGACAGTAGAGGCTTCGTAATGGGGTTCCGAATCCGAACCTTTAATGAGTAGTAATTAGAAGAACAACTATAAAACAATAAACACAGCATCAAAATTAAATTCACGTTTGATTCAAATGCAAAATAATTTAAAACTGATTCGGAATTAAATTAGCGATTTCTGTTCCACTGCACACGGACCGAACTCCTCATGAATAAACCACCTGCCTCCACTCTTCATTCAATTTACGGAAATCACACTTAGTCCCAAATCTGTTTTGGGTATCAAACGTTTTTGATCCGTTCGCGTACGTCGCGGGGCTACGTAAGCAGATTAACAAAAGCATGTTTGTGCTGGACGGACTCCAGAACTTACACACATATCGTAACAGAAAACGACCTCTTTAATCACCACGCTACATCCTTTTCATACCTTCAAAGCCAGAGAGAGACGGGTGATAATCCATCGTCGGTTGGAGCATAGTAGCCCATTGCCGGGCGAGCGGCATAGATTCAACGGACCGCAAATTTGTCGGAACTACCAATGAAATCCGATTACTTATAGAGTTCGTGGCAAGGGAGAGCTAACGAGCGAGAACACCATTACCAGCCGTCAGTGGCTTCTTCAGACGCGAATTAGATTTGCCGTCAAACTCCGAAATATTGGTTGTGATCTTTGATAAATATTGACACCGCTTGTTGGAGTTGCCGGCGAACTGAAGTTGAAACGACTTTATAATGTAGACTAACTTTGTATTGAGTTTTAACTTGTATTGTTGTTGGTTTCTACGTACAAATATTATTCTATATATAGTGGTTCATATAATTGCCCTATAGAAAAACTAATTGTTTGGACATAGGTCAAAATATCGTGTTCCATGCATAAAGTTCAATACATTTTGAAGAACATTGTTTAAGGGTCAACGTGCGCGCCTATGTGTTAGTTGGTCGAATAATTATAGCGAACATTTATCACTTTCATATTGTTTTATGTCAGTTCAGATCATTTATCATACCCCGAGTGGGTAACGGTGGGTCAAACACCGGACCGGAGTTTCTGAGGGGGACAGAATACTTTAATAATGCTTCATTATAGTTAATTGATGTCTCCAAAGCAGACGTGCTGTATTTAATTTTAATTGGACTTTCATCGTGATAGCAATAACAGGTTTTATTCTTTAAAAATACAGTTAAGTACTACCTGGGTTATCCGTATAAACTACATAAAGCCTCGAAAACCCATATAGACAGTCGCATTTCATCCTATCTCTCCATTATCGCGTTTCATTGAAAACTTAAAACTCCTTTATTTCCGTATATTTCAGAACTGCTCTATTTCTAGTTACTTTACGATTGTGCTCGGAATCCCGTTATTTGTGCCGTTGCATTTACAACCTTATGTCAACGATAGAAATAGTATGATGCTAAGTGAAAATACTTCAGTGCCTGTAAGCTTGTTTTATATAGTAACTCGTTTGCAATGTGAGCTTCTTACGACTTGCGAGATCGTTAAATATGTTTTTGAACCTCTTCAGGATTGTCAAATGAGTTTTCTTAAATATGTCGAACATATTGGCTTGTCGTTGCTTAACAATGAAGGAACGTGTGTTTGATTGTTAACATGATTGTAATAATTATGATTATGTGTGTGTGTCCCAAACCCATTGCGTTTCATCTTTTGTTTCCATATTCTGCAATAGTACTGCTCCAACCGGGGATTGACCTTGGGAATACTTTCACAGTGCATACAGGGATAATCGCCGGTTGGTGCTCCATTACATTTGGAATTTCTAACGGGGCCTCTGCGAGTTGGTTTAGGCCCCTCGTACGCCTACCAAAGGACTGGGTCGGTGGCTCGGTGTCTCCACTGCGTCGACTGTCGGGAGGACACGGCGCGGCATACGCTGGCAGAGTGTGCCGCTTGGGAGGAGTCGCGCCGGGCCCTCATCTCTGTGGTAGGCAGTGACCTCTCGCTGCCGGCCGTAGTCCGTGCTATGGTCGACGGCGAGGAGTCCTGGGACGCGGTAGTCTCCTTCTGCGAAACAGTTATCGCGCAGAAGGAGGCTGCGGAAAGGGAGAGGGAGATCTCGACCACTCTCCCGGCCCGCAGCAGGCGCACCGGGCGTCGGAGGAGGGCATACGCTGCCCTCTCCTGGCCCCCCTAATTGGGTCCAGGGGCAGACTTGGGGATGTCCGTCGCCCCCCATTCATCCGGACCCGAGGTGGCGGCGCGTGGTGTTCCCGTGCGCCCCTCTTTGACGTCGCGAGGGGAGTCAAACACCTCACTCCCTCCGCTGACTCGAGGTGGCCCGCAGAGGCGGGCCGGCACTAGCCGGGGATCACGGAAGTCGGTTTAGTTCCCGTGGTCCCTGGCGTAGGTGAGAGATGGAACACCGGGGTGGTTTTAGTCAGTAAGAGTCTGCCAGACCCCTCCGCCCGCCCCAGGGTGGAGGACATCCATGAGGATTTACCCCCTTAAAAAAAAAAAAAAAAAGGCCCCTCGTACGCCTACCAAAGGACCGGGTTTCCAGGGACCCGAGAAAGCAAACAAAAATTAAAAAAATGATTATGTGTGTGTGTAATAATTAACAACACATGAAGTAATAATACTTCATGCGTTGGTAAGTGAATGAATATGTTACCACAAAGTATGTGGGCTACTCACGAGTTTTTCTATACGCATTTATGTACTCTTTAGCTCAGTACAACAACTGTCTTCGATTATATTATTAAACACTACATCCCATAGACGACTTTACGAATGACAGTTAGTAAAAAGAAAGTAACGGCTACTGAAGATTGTAAAGAAAGTAATTAATTGGTTCGACTTTCATTAAAATTTTCATCGTATAAACTAATAATAATTTCAGAATTTTTCAATTAAATCTACGATGTTTCGAGCCTAGCAAACATGAAATACGTCAATATGGCTCGTAGTTTGCGTCAACTTTATGTGTGTATTGTTCGTAGCATATCAATGATTTTATTAAATTCCTTCTGATAGTCACAACAATAATAAAAAAGGCGATATTCGTTTTTGATAAAGAGATTTCGAAATAACTGGTATTCAGAAAGCTTTTTTTTCAAGTGTAAAGCGATGCAAGTTGCTTTTAAATCATATTATCATTTAAATAATATTTCGAAAAACAGTGTGAGTCTTTATAATGTGCACATACTAAAATGAGGGAAACTATGTCTAATTTTATCGACGGAAAACGTTTTAAATCTTTTTTTTCACATTTTCGTATGTGGACAGACTTTCACTGTATTTCGAATATAATTACGAGTAAGTAGATCGTAAATTCCAACTTCGTCCGTAATTAAAGGTTTAGATAGAGGTGAGTTAAAGGTTTTCTTTATGTTTTTTATATTTTGGTGTACAATAAAAAAATATACAGGGTTATTTGTAAAACACCGGCAACCTCTCAGGACTATATTACTAGCATCATAACCAACAACTTTTCTTCTATGACTTTTAAAAATTCATCATATTTTAGTTCATCAGGATTTCATACAAAAATCTATGCGAAGCATAAGAAAGCTCATTCTTTTTCTTGCGAAGCTTGAGAAAGATTCGTAGAAAGAGCGTTGAATTTAAATATTTTTTATTTTTGTATGAAATCCTGATGAACTAAAATATGATGAGTTTTTAAAAACCATAGAACAAAAGTTGTTGGTTATGATGTTAGTGACATATTCCTGAGAGGTTGCCGGTGTTTTACAAATAACCCTGTATAAATAAATAAATAAAGGATCACAGCACACATATTAAACATAGTAAAATAATAAAAAATACACAAACGAATAGTAATATTAGATACACATAATAAATTCAATTTCTTAACATTACTAAAAATAAAATTCCTAAGTAAAAAAAATACATACTAAAACCTTCCTCGAGAACCAATCTATCCATTGCCAAAAACAGGATGAAGAACAGTCCGAATCACAAACAGACAGACAGATAGACAGACGACGCGGCTGTTTTATAATATGTAGTGATAGTGATACCTACCACGTAGTAATGAACCCTTCTCAAATGACTACAAGTTAATAACATTCACAAAACAGTTCTCAAAGTGATTTAACAACAACGTGTTCGAACTCAACAAAGATTTATACAAGAGTTTATTACAACAAATTATTCAGCGCATGCACAAATTTCATTAAGGGTAGCCCGATTCATATTTTATTCATGCCATACACTTAATTATTAAGCGAGTAATAAGTGGATACATATGATAAGATTTGTCGCGAGAGAAAAAGCTTTATAGAATAGGGATGTCCCATTAATAATGTAGTTACTCCCACC
This sequence comes from Ceramica pisi, assembly GCA_963859965.1. NCBI lineage: Eukaryota > Metazoa > Arthropoda > Insecta > Lepidoptera > Noctuidae > Ceramica > Ceramica pisi. The sequence goes on along the minus strand of OY982534.1, from coordinate 10,661,429 downwards.
CTATTACTTCCTGATTAATTATGTCGCTCACAAAGTCTATTATTTTCTTTCTAATTCTCTTTAGTGAGAGTCTTGACGCTCCATTTATTACTGATTAGTCAACTATCCGATTGAATGGCTGACTACACCTCTAAAGCTTCCTCTGATAATTGGTTCCGTCTGATTGGATGTGTATTAACCTATTAACACGTCTGCTGAGGCCGAAATTAAATTAAGGTGACTTCATTCTTTACCTTTCTAACCTTTTTGCAAGTATTTTGGGATCGCCTATCTCATTTACTCGATGTTGTCAGGGGATATTTTGAATGGTGCGATCTGATCTGAGTTGTATGATGGATTACGCTATAGCTAAAACTGCGTTATGGCTATAGGTAAAACTGTATGAGTTTGAAGTTTAAAAGGTAAATAAACCTGTAGGTATTTTACTGTGGAGAGCGTGGTTTTATTTTGAACACCTATCATTTAGTTTTAAAGATACTATTTAATGAAAGCTTCTTTGTTAAGTGAACTAGATGCATTTGTAAATTCTGGGTAAATATACACTTACTTTCTCTTAAAAAAATTGCTAGTAGGTACTTTAGTAACGTAACGACAGGGAAGCAAAATATTCTGTGATGATGAGAAGTGGAGCACAACTGATATCAGGACAACTTGGAAGTGCGATCAAGCATTTAGCAGCAGCTTACTGGAGTATACTTCCTTTCCTTCAAGAATGTTTCATGAATGTTCATTCATTTCTTGTCCGTGATCACTCTGGCTGAGAAACAAGACGTTTCCTAGGAAATCAAGTCCGTGGAGTCGCTACTGCTCAACAGTTTGCCACAAACTACCCTGCACAATCTATTTCTCTTAGTCTGGCCCCTCAGCGGGTGTGTTATGTATGGTATCATAACAGATAGCATAATATCACTTGAAATAAAGTTCATATGATATAATTTTCATATGCATTAACATTACCACCTACCAACCTAATTTCATGTGATCTAATGCTATGTTTCATAAATATAACTTTCATTTTCTTTAATGCTATTTAGTAAAACGTTCATTTCATAAAGTTTTCAATTTGTGTAATGCTCGTTTTATACAACGTTCATTTGATCTAATTTTCATATATTTACACTAATTTTCTAAGGTAACGCACCGTTCTTGAGGAAAGCAAATTATATTGTAACCTGACCTCAAAACACTAAAGTTGCTTCTGCGTCGCTCAAATGCTGCGAGTAGTGCCCCTTCGCCCTTACTTAACAAAAGATAGGCACCCATACTCGCCTCCGTATATACACTGTAGGGGTAGCAGCCAAACTCCACCTACGATACAACTACAAGTTGATTAAAATAAAACTGCATCATTGGATTTTTGAAAAATCGTTGTCCTACCCGGGAATCCTACCGGTTGATTTTGAAAAAAAAAAAATCCATTACCATTCGGAAGTGTAGCTAATATTGATCAAATTCTAAGAAGTAAAAATACATGGCAAACTAAAAGAAAGCTCTCATTTCTAACATCAGCCCTCAGCCTAGGTGTGTTTTGGTAGAGTAAAAAGTACCGGCAAAACATATTGTTCATTGGAGCACGCACGCCAACCACGACGACACCGAAGAAATACGGCTATGTTTATCAGAATATCTTGATGACGACAGCCATTGGGTTTGAAACTAAGCTGGGAGAGTAATGACTCCAGACAGAAGCTGCATAGTCAAAGCCTTTTGGTAAACTTTGATAAACGTACGTAAATGTATGTACATGTATCCATTAAGTTCTAATGCAATTACTTGATTACCATCAGTTACCAGAAGGAATCTTGTACCGAAGACCGACAATATCTAACAGATATACAAATATAACTAGACTCTATTCATCACGTATTTGAAGAGCCGTTGAATGGTCTCATAATCACAAACATTACGATATCATATCATGTCCTTGGCAGCTTTGGGCACATCTATGTATTTGGACACATCTATGTAAGTGGTGTGCCATGACTGTAAACGGACAGAAGGTCTATAGAACATCAACTCATTACCAACTTGTCATCTGTGTATTCTGGGATATGATTGTAGATATGACATTTTTGACGTCATCATCAAACAAAAGAGTGCAAATTCCACTAATTTTCAAATTCACATAGCATTCGCATCTCAATAATTGCAAACTGTCAAAATGCCTTAATTTTCATAAATTTTTGACTGATGCGAAAGTTGTTTATAAATTAGTAGTATTGGCCCTAAGACCGTAGACAAAGTGGCATTTTATTCTATCGATGACAACTGACAAATATTTCACAAAGTTATAAAAAGTGCTAGCGATATGTTATTGTGTTATTATTATTGCCGCGGTGCGAAGCAGCGGAGCGATGGAGTACCTAATGCGGAGCGGAGTTCCGGACTGTGTGTGTCGATTGATGCGGAGCGAGGCAGTGCGGAGCGAGTTGCATAGTTGCTGTGGTAGTCCGAGTTCACGCGACAAGTAATTTGAGTGTAAAAACTGCCGTCGCGGCAGTTTTTCCGCTTCAACGCTCCTCTTCCCCACTCCGCTTCTCCTTTCTACTGCATCGCTCCGCTTCCCGATTTTTGTGATTTTTCACAAATCCCTGTCCACTGATATCCATTGGTTGATATTGACAAAACTTCGCTCCGTGCCTCTCCTCTCCGCTTCAGTGGACAACCAGCCTAATCTATACTATCTATACTAATATTATAAAGAGGTAAAATTTGTTTGTAAGTTTGTATGTAGGGGGTAATCTCAGGAACTGCTGGTCCGATTTGAAAAATTCTTTCAGTATTAGATAGCTCATGTATCGAGGAAGGACTAGACTGCATATCATCACGCTAAGACTAAAAGGAGCCGAGCATTTATGGACAATGTGACGCAGACTAAGTTGCGTGGGTCAGCTAGTTGCTTATAAAATGTCACTTTGTGTAGAATTTTTTGTCCTAAAATTTTATCAAGGTTTTCGTACAGTTATGTATATAAGTCTTCTCAAGTCTCTGTAACTCTAGTTATGAACGTTCCGAAACGATTGCCCTTTGAACGTTGACGGTAAGCCCTTTGAGCAATAATTTTATTAGTTAGTTGGTATAATAATTTACATGTTGGCAGTTTGTTACACGTGCCTTGACTTAGTGTTTCAAAATTCCTACAGAAAACTACATAAACATTTTTAACCCTTTTTTTTTTTTTTTTTTTTAGGGATGGGAAATCATCCAATGACTCCTCCCGCTCTGGGTGTAGCGGGAGGGAGTGTCAGACTTCTACTGACTAAAACCCATCCATGTTCCTTCATTGCCCTTTGTGTTCCGGAGCCACGGTGTCTCTTGCGAATAATCCCGCGACTCCGGCAGGCGTCGGCCCTTTCGGGCCCCTCTGTGTTGCTGACTCTCTTTGAGGCGTGCGTGGAACACTAACGCGCCGTCGACACGGCCTGTCGTCACTAGACGGACGGACGGCGAGCCACCCATAGCTCGCCGTCCACAGGCCCGCGCCTACGGTGGCCGGAGGTCACCAGGTGGCCCCCGACGCCCGCGGCGTCCACCACGGCGGCCGGGACGAGAGGGTCTCCTCTCCCACTCCGCCACCTCCTTCGCTAGCATGACTGCTTCGCAGAAGGAGGCAACGGCGTCCCATTCCGTCTCGCTCCGGACCATGGCTTGGACCAGGGCCGGACGCGAGAGGTCGCCGCCAATCGCCGTTTCGAGGACACGGCGGTGCGCCGCCCAAGCGGGGCACACCTGCACAGTGTGCTCTACCATGTCCTCCGGTCGATCCTCGCAGTGGTGACACCCGGGCGTTTCCTCCCGCCGAATTCGGTGCAGGAACCTCCCGAAACATCCATGTCCGGTGAGGACCTGCGTCAGGCGGAAGGTGAGGACGCCGTGGCGCCTCTCAAGCCACTCCTCAAAGAGGGGACTTATCGCCGCTATTGTGGCGAACATTTTTAACCCTTTGGTGGCATTATGGTTTCCATGTCCAGAAATAATCGAAGTATTGCCATACGTACGTGTCTGAAATCATAGTGACCATGGGTATACTTCCTCATGACCACTAATTAGGATTTTCAGGAAACAACAAACCTTGTGTCACAACTTTTTCTATCTTTAAACACTAATTTAGAATTGACCGGTGTGTACATGTAAATTTGGTTTACAATAAAGTATAATATGTATAAATATACACATCGCCACGTCCACATAATTCACCAGAAATTAAAATAAATAATACTTTGATGTTATTATTTGACTACGACATTGCACAACAAACACAATAATAACAAAATAACGAAATTAATTCAATATTATGTACGTAAACGGAAACATTCTCTTTGTTTTCGTTTAAACTCACGGAGCAGTTTTATTCAAAACATTTCCCTAGCTAGTTTGAATTCAAAACATTTCAAGACTTCATTAACATGTGGAAATAAACTTAGGTAAATACGTTCTTGTATTGAGTTAAATGGAGATTAACTTTGCAGTTTAGAGGCCTTTTATTTCTAAGTAACCAATTTTGATTATCATCTCTTTTTATAAGTATGGGAAATCATCAGATGACTTCTTTCGCTCTGGGCGGAGTGGAAGGATTCTAAAACCCATCCGTGTTTCCTAATGCCCTTAGTGTTCCAGGGCGGCGGTGACTCTTTTGAAACAAATTCCCCAACAATCGGGATAATGTTACAGCAACCTTAGGGGAATCTCGTACTTATTTCAAAGAATCGTTCACTGTCACAAACTGAGGAGCTCGTGGTGCTTAATAATAACAGCCACACGGGTCGATCTTTAAGGTTAAGCAACGCTTGCCAAGGTTGTTTTGTGGATGGGGGACCATCTTGACATACCGAGTTTCCTCCGTGCCTCGGAAAGCACACTAAGCCGTAAGTCCCAGCTGTCATTTGTAGATCTTTGGCAGTCGTTACGGATTGACAGGGGCCAGTAAATCTGACTCCAGTCTTGCCAAGAAGTGCCGTGTTACCTAGCTAATGAGTTGTGGAGGCCTAGTTGGCAGCCGCTCCACGTAAAACATTGGTATTCAGTTGAACCCGGTTTGACTGGAAACCGACCCGAATATAGTTGGGAAAAAGCTGGGCAGATAATGTTCACAAACAGTCAAAAATCCTACGTTTTTATTACAATTTACCAAGTGTTTTGTATTGATTTTGCTGAGATCATATTACGACTTGAATTAGTAGTTATAAAGTGACAGAAACGTGATCACAAGTTGAAAAAGTTTTAAAAAGCTAGGATTAACAAAACAGGTCTTGCAAAAAACAATAATTATAAAACTGTACCTAACCAGTATGAAATCAGTGTATTTCAGTAAAACTTCCTTGTTTTCTATTACAATTCGCTTACAAAGCTTGCCTTATAAAAGCATAGAATGCAACAGACAATCACATTACCAACCAGGTTTTATTTGCTGTGCCGGTATTTACCTTGCGTTCCACGTTGCGGTCAAACTCTCGTAAATTATTTTACCGTTGTAATATTATAGAATTAAAGCCCTCTTGCTAACTATAAGGGCTTTTCAAGTCAAATGATTAAGGCTACAATTTATGTATGCCTTTAGTCCTCTGCGGAGGAAGTGAAAACAATTTGTTATATGAACATGTATTAATTATATGATAGGTGAGACCCAGTATTATGTTTGATTTACGATTTGATACTAACAATGGTTTGGGGTGGTGTTTTTGGGTATTTATACTTTTAGTTTTAGAGGTGTTTTGAGGGTTATAGGGTCAATTGAATCTTGAACAACACGTAAATCTTGTTAATATAAAATGTTTATAAGTACTAGTGCTTGTTGTGGCACTAAATAGGTTAGCCTGTGCTGTCCCACTGCTAGGCAAAGGTCTCCCCAATCCCTTCCAAGTATTTTTTTCCTGCGTCACCTCGCGCCAGCCCTTACGGTACGCTAAACCCTGTGTATTAACATTAGATTTTTTACCCAGTTTTAAATGTAGTTGATTCCTGTGAATGCAAGTAAAACCGCAAGCTACAGCTGCAATACTGTGTACATTTCGTTGAATGCGGATAAAAATACTTCACCGCTGTTATTCCCATGAGGTTTAATCGATACTGAGCGTTAAATAAGGCACAGTTGACAATGCTACCCGCCTTGTCCAACTGTACATTTTCAACTTGCGTGTTTTCACGGTAAGGGCTGATTGCTCCCTTGGTATCTCTTAAATCATATTTCTCATAGATCGTAAGAATAAAAGTTTAAGATGTTTAATATTAATATCGTCGACACCAATCAAGAAATCAGGTTATTTTGTTCCGGACTAACAGAACAGACGGATAGTTCCTCTGTTTAAGGGCCTATTGCATTCGTATATCAGTTTCAAACTATAAGAAGCACCTCTAATTTCCCTATATTTTGACATTGAGCGACGCTGACTACTTTAAAGAAACAATTTTTAGGCAAAGAATTGGTCTCCTGTTGAGTGACACCAAATCGATCAAGAATCGAAATAATTCGCCATTTAATTACTTTTTTCAAGAGAATCCAGAGAGGAACTTGTATGTGTAATTAAATTGTTATTTAGAGAACAATTAAGGTACAAATTACACCAAAAAACAAATAACTAACACCAAGGTTTACCAACACATAAAAGAGACGCAAATAGCCTGCGCACCGTTCTCTTATTTAAATGTTCTAGGCACTTAATGAGTCCAATAAGTAATGGTGACTGTCAACAGTAAGCTTTTCGGCATTAGCAGATGTTAACATCTTTATCTAGACGTTAACGTGCGCGTTAGCGTTTACTTTAAATTCAACTAACAAACGAGACAGCTGAGTTTATTCGTTTGGCACGTAAATAATTATAATAGTAGATTATGAAACGAGGGGAAGCAGTATCTTATGACACGGGCGTCATATTGAATCCCGAACACAATGAAGGATTCGTGAGTTAACTCCCGAGCGTTGCGTGGGAGTTTAAAGTTTAACTCACGAGCGCAGCGAGGGAGAGAGTATTTTGGCATTACAAAATACTGAATGAATCGAGGGATTCAAGCTAGCCTAAGTCACAAACACCTTTATTCCTGAGGAGCATAATATTTTACTTTTCACATTTACTGAGAAAATTGTTCACAAGTCATGAAGAGAGGTGGCTGGCCGCGAGTTTCCGTCAGTCTCCAAGTTGCGTTCCAAATTCAAATCACATTATTGACCTCCAGGCATATTGCACTGAATTGGATGATAACCCGCCGGGAAATAATAACTTACTTTAGGTTGAGTTTGCATGACATATAATCTGATGCTTTCGTGTAGGTGGTGTGGAAATATAATTATCATGTTTTTTTTTAATATAATTGTACCTACAGCATTTTGGGAGGGGTTGGTTAGAAGTTTTACTCGAAATTTCTAAGAAAGTAAAATAAGTGGGTTTTAAATAAATAAGTAAATCTAGTAATTAAATGAATAAAAAAGCTTTCTTTATAAATTTTATAGAAATATTAAAAATGTAAATGATATGTATATAAAATGAATAAATGGAATAATATTATCTCTCTGAATTTGTTGTCGATAAATTGCACTTGGCAAAAGGATGCGGTTCCAGTTACAGGTTATGAGTATTACAAACTTTTTTATGTATCTTGGACTCCTGAAATAGCTTTTATAAAAGTTTCTATTTCGTTCTTATTTAGCAATCTGCCTAGTCTGTTCGCAACTATGCCGGCCGGGATCTGTGTCAGACTTCCAGGCTTCTTTCCGTATCGAATGTCAAAAATCTTCAATTGTCAACCGGGACCAATAGCTTAGTGTAGGTACTTTCCGAGGCACGGGGGAGTCTGAGTATGTTAATGTGCTCACCCATCTACGGACCGACCTCAGCAAGCGTTGTTTAACTTTATATTTACAAATTGAAGCAAAACTGCCGAGGTTGGTGCTGCTGCTATTTAAACTATTTTAACCACAGCTAAAACCCACACCTCAGAAAATCAATACCTTTATGTAAAGTTAAAGTTACTATTTTAGCGTAGTTTATTTTTAAGCACAATACACGAGCACTTCCGTATCGGGTTGACGGGCGACGCGGCACCAAACCGGTTAAATTTCCCACAGGACGGGACCGCATACCGCGCCAGCCGCTGACTTGTAACAGAAGGATCTATTGGTTAGGTCACTAAACAAAAGCACATTCAGCATTCGACCTACTGAAAGGAGTTGTAGGCTTTTCTACTTGTGGAACGTTTGTGTCTGATACCACAAAGTAAGCTTGTTGAAAGTGGAGATATTTTGTATTTTTTGAGTGTTTAGTTTAAGGGTGCCTGTCCATGGTCTAAAGAAACCGTGAAATTTTAACCAGTGGAATTGTATAAAATCTCCGCACCACGTGAGACACTGACATCTTGACTGATATGATTGATTAAATTTTGTTTTCTGTTTTTAGCTAAATTCATAATTGTTTGACTGTGAAGCCAAATGTGAGTCTCAAACTGACTAGTGAGTGAAAATTTCTGTTGTATAACGTGTGACGCAGAGCACTGAAGAAAGCGGTAAGTTTTGAGTATCTTCTGCTATTAGCCTACATTGTGTTAACTTTAACACAATGTAGGCTAATAGCAAAAGACCAAAACAAACTATGGATGGACTGTGGTTAAGTTGTGATGACTAGTAAGGGGCCACACTTTTTTTAGTCATACCAACTTAAAAAGAACCACGGAGATGAGGACTAATATTATTTTTTTTTGGCGAAAGAAGCCATGTTACGCCAAACCCAGTGAAAACACGTATGTTAAAAGATCTTACTCGAATTTTGTGCGCTGTTTTGAAAGCTTAACACACAATTTTTATTATTTTAAAGAAGCAACATTAAAAAGTTAACTTAGCATCTTCGATAATCCAAGTTTAGCTCTGAAAATTAATTACAGATTGTTAAGCACTTTTAAAAGAAAATCTGTGCTGAAGCGAAAGTTGAATGGAAAAAGTTTATTCAGATTAAAACTTTTTTTCTAGTCGGTCACCGATACAAAACATTGTTCAAATATGCCTTAAAATAAACTTCACTTAGTATTTGGATAAATTGGGCTGGATTCGGTAAAATTTTGCGTGGCAGTTTCTGAAAACAGCAGCTCACAGGACATCAAGTCAGGTGTCCGTCTGCAAATAAACAATAACTGGTCAACCCAAATAACTGACATTTCAGAAAAAACACATTAGGTTATTTTGATGATACATACCATCTGACATGGCATCAAAATAGAGTTGGCTACTTAATTCCATGTAAGAAGAAATGTGTTTTCTTATACTCGGAAAGTAGGCCTGAAGTTGCCTGAGGAGCGGGTTGAAAATATTACTTGTCAGCCCTAGAGAGTTTCGTTTTCAATTGATAGCCGTCAAATCATAGAAAAAAAAAACCTGACAGACAAATCACAACAAAATAGTCGGGAAAGCAATCTTCATTAAAATTTAATTTTTTCGAGTTGTACAGCTGTTATGTTCATACTTTTGTATAGTAGAGATTTATATTAACACAATGAGTTCACAGTGTTAATCTCGGGTGAAAGACTTATTTTGTCCCTCGAACTATTGGCGCCGTCTTGGAACTAAATAAGTCACGTTCAAACCAAGGATAACAATGTACTATTATTGTATAGTTTTTAATAAACACTGTGCTTGTGCTGAGTCTATTTTCCCTTCTGAACTTAAAACATGTAAGCAGAGCAATACTACTGGACATATGAGGAGAAAAAGTTTGAAAGACGGAAACGGAAAATGGGACTCAAGAAAGATTTTTTTGTTAAAAAATGATGACCTTGGTTAATTTCAATTTAAATGCAACGCTCTTCTTTCGAATCTAAAGTTTATAAGCTAGCATTAAGTTTAAGTTAAAATACTTACTAGGTTGCCGTTTTTTAACCGACTTCAAAAAGGAGGAGGTTCTCAATTCGTGGGAACCATGTTATTTCTTATGTATGTTCCCGATTACTCGAAGATGCCTAGACCGATTTGTACAATTATTTTTTTTGCATGAAATGGTAGACTTTTAAGGTGGTCATCCCTTTTAAGCTATGGGTGGCTCGCCGTCCGTCCGTCTTATGACGACAGGCCGTGTCGATGGCGCGTCCGTGTTCCACGCGCGCCTCAAAGAGAGTCAGCATCGAGAGGGGCCCGAAAGGGCCGACGCCTGCCGGAGTTGCGGGACTATTCGAAAGAGATACCGTGGCTCCGGAACACAAAGGGCAATGAAGGAACATGGATGGGTTTTAGTCAGTAGAAGTCTGACACTCCCTCTCGCTCCGCCCAGAGCGGGAGAAGTCATTTGATGATTACCCATCCCTAAAAAAAAGGTCATATGATCATTAAGTCAGGAAATGATGAGGGGAGTTTGTTAACAAAGAGGGAACTCACGCTTTTATAGAACAGAACTCACATTTTTATAAGCACACACGAAGCGATCACAACATAACATCACGCCAGTACGCTGAATCTTGAAACGATCATAACATAATACGCCAGTACGCTGTGACCCTGGGTACGCACACGTGAATGTCAATTCAGTTGTGGAAAATCACCATTAAAAAGTAAAAAAAAACTTTTTACAAAAAAAAAATACAACCGACTTCCAAAAAAAAACACTACAAAGTATTAAATAACTTTAATTTCTATGACTCATAATATTTATGTCTGCCGTCAGGTATGGGAAGGAGACGAAGCTGTATCAACAAGACGCATAACATCCCTTTTTAACTGACTTTCCAAAAAGGAGTAGGGTCTCAATTCGGTTTTAGTTTTTTGTATGTTTTTTACCTCATAACTCCGATAATTATGAACCGATTTGAAAAATTCTTATCTGAAAAGTTTTATCTGAAAGGATATTCTTGCAGATTGGTCCCATTTAAATTTTTATCAAAATCGGTTACGAACTTTGGATTTTAAATCGAAATAGCTGGAATTCGTCTACTTGGATGATGGTTTATGTCATCCAAGTAATCGAAATTCCGTATATTGCTTTCTGCGATGTTGTTAGTGGTGTTGTTAGGTGTGGGGTACGACTTAAAAGTGAAAAATAAAAACTTTTTACAAAAAAAATACGACCGACTTCCGAAATTAAAGTTATTTTTTACTATGTAGTGTTTTTTTTTTGGAAGTCGGTTGTATTTTTTTAGAAAAAGTTTGTTTCATAACGCTATCATGATTCTCATCACGCCATAGAAGGGAGGTACGTTACTAGAAACACTAACTGATAAACACACCTGTCCCGAGAGAGCTGACCACGGATCATCGATTCTAATGCAGACGACGCAGATCACATCCAGTTAATCATAATTTAACTACACTGTGTACCTATGTGTGGGAGGATATTCTAGTACAAATCCAAGTGTATTACCCTTGTGGATTTATTTGCTTCCTGTATTTGCTGAGATTATGTTCCGATTAAAATATCACAAGATTAAAAAATAGTTAAAGAACAGCTTCTTTTATATTTTAAGTTTTTATAGACTTAATATTTTATTGTTGTTTGTCTTATGCGAGTCCCATATAAACAAGGTTTCCTACGAAAAAATCCACACTTAGGGTGCGTTTCCACCAGAGATGTGCGAGGATGGGTAGCGAGAGATATGTTTGTTAAGAACCAATAGAAGCTTGCGCGAAACGAGACTAGATAAATGAAGTGATTCTATTGGTTCTATAACACATCCCTCGCTACGCTTCCTCGCAAATGTCTGGTGGAAACGCAGCCTTAGTTTATTTATATAAATACACGACAATATTTTTTTTGTTTTGACGACGCCGTATTGTTTGATTTTTGCGGAAGAGGAGATGAAATCGATTCAACCTTCTGAGGGAATCCCAAAACTTGGTGAAACATCAAGTTGACATCTGTCAAATTAGTTCTGAGTTCAACTACGTACCTAAATCTAGTTATGGAAGAAAGTCAGAGGCTCTAGACAAGTGCCATTCAATCAGCGGTAGCGTGGCATAGGCGAATGACAAAACGCCAAAAATGGATAAATTGACAAACGCTGCCGAATAATTGTCAAGTGTTTATATTTTGGCATTTCGACAACCGCATTTGCTGAAAGAATGACACTTTGTCTAGACTTTCAGGGAGGCTAAAAAGTCCACTTTAGGAGAATCATATTAGAATCAAAATATTAATCACACAACAATATATAAAATTTCATTTTTTTTTATACAAAACGGGGAAACTCTTGGCCCAAATCTCACCTGATGGAAAGTGATGATTAGGCCGAAGATGGAAGCGAGTTTCACCCGGAATCCTCTTACACAAAGGAACTGGCTATCATACCTCTAACTGCCGGAACACAACAATGCTGTTAACATTGTTGTTATGGCGACAGACTTAGACATGATGGTGGTAGCTTGCCAGGCGGACTTAGAACAAGTCCTACCATCAACCAAACCGAGCAAAAAATTTGCCCCCGCTGGGAATCGAACCCGGGACCTCTGGGTCTGAATCAGGTAGTACAACCACCAGAACCCGGAGGCGGTTAGTGTCACCTGTTTAGCACCACCCGGGGACCACGTGCAGGGATTCGCTGAAGGGTATTCTCCTACGGACGCGGGTGACTCGGCCCCCATTTTCATCTTTATCGCTAGCGCAATGAGGTTCAAGGTTGATCGGAAAAAATTACAGTGACGGGTAGCGTGATTTGTTTTTTGATTCTGCTAAAGTGGCCTTTTTAGACCCGCAGTACAAATTGTGAGTATGTCAGCGTAAGAGCTGAACTGTAGGTACCACTGTGATCGCATAATTCACGGACATTGAAGTTCTTTGTCTACATTTAAGTTTAGGCCTTACTACACTCCGTGTCCATATGTGTGAACACGTAAGTACTAAATAAGTAAGTAATCCAAATACCTATTAATTTTTTGCGTTAAATTGGCCCCCAGGCAACGCATATCAATCTCATATATTTTTCACTTTTTAACAAGTTTTAAACAAGTACAACAAAAACTTTAACATACCAAGAAACTGAATATATATTGGACAGGATAACCGGAAATAAACACCACACACACACACACCACATCACACCATCGTACGTACGCAAGAGCTGCTTAGGTAAGATTACTTGTTTTATTTTTTTCAAATTATAAAAATTTTGCATATTCATTGTACAGCCACCTACCAAAGAGCGACAGTTCCAACACAAGTACTATTGTAACTTACCGGGGCTGCCACAATTCATGTAAGCTCACAATGTTTTGAGATGAAATAAACATTTTTGTATTTTTCGTATTTGTATTTACAACAAGTAATTCTATCCTTCTTCATCTAAAATACGTTGTTGCAAAGTAGCTTCTATTTTTACGGAAGTGCGACCAAATTTCGTTTCGTGCCAACACAGAATACAACTTGTTTCGCCACATCTTGTGTAAAGCAGTAAAGTTGCACTTCGTTTCTTATTAGTGCGACTGGTTAACGAGCAATAAAGGTAATTAATGAACCTATGATTTTATCGGTAAGCATGTTCGAACACACACGCAATGTGCTAGTAATGAACTAATTAATATGTACCTCTAAGGTTTCCTGCAATAAAACTGAAGTAGTGGCTGTGGTTGTTAAAAAACATGCAGTTTTACACTCTACTTTCTGATTGAGTCAATTAAGTAAAGGAAATTCATATTTGTATCAGTTGTCTGATCACTCGATCAGTTTGCAAATAGTTTTTTTATGAGTTAGTAAACATCTAGAGTAAATCGGCATAACCAAGAACCAAACATTTCTAATGGCGGCGTCCATCAGCTCATACTGAGCACAAGTAGTTGAACTACGGTCCAAGACCTCTCATAGAGCAGAGGCACTTTGTCTCAGCAGCGCCAAAATCATACTAAAATGATGTGCATTTATCAGTTTTTTTTTTAATCGTAGCCTGTTTATGACCATGATTGATTCAGATTTTAGTATAACTAGCGCTGCTTTTGGAACGACCGCCTGCTTATCCGTTCAAATTTCTTTTTTATCTTTATCGCTAACGCATTAGGTTCAAGGTTGATTGGGATTAAGATTCTGCTAAAGTCACCTTTTTAACCCGCTAATTGCGGGACTACAAATAATACTGACTGTCAGACATTCAGTCTTCTGACTACTCACAACGATCTGATACGAGAGAGACGTGATCTATAAATGATAGTCGGGATTAACACTTAAACGTGGTTTCTGATTCACGGTATGGTCTCGATTATTCCTTTTCAAATTTATTTCAGCAAAGATTCACCACTAATAAGCAGTCGGGGCAGTCCAGGTCTAAATATACGACGGTATAGTTAGCTCCAAAATTATACTTATTTCAACCATCATACCACAGGAAGTCTTCATTACTACCCTGTAAGCGTCTATTGCTGTAACCGCCTCTCAATACAAAGTTAGACCGCGGCTGCACATAGCAAACAATTTGCGGACGACTGTTTGCCCAGAGTAAGCGCCCGATACTATTGCGAATTGAGCGTTTAGACTACGCATACAGTGCGTAGTCTGTGGCATTCCTAAGTTGATCTGGCAGCGGTTGATTACCGGTTTTGGTGATGTATTTGCTATGGAAACTCTCTAGAAGATGATAAATGTAGAATGGGCTTGTGTCCTGAAAATGTCTAATTAGTCCGTAAGTTACATTATCAAAAAATATTTGACCCGTGTTTTTTCTTTTATTACGAGAACCAAAATTGAAGAAGTTACGACGCTTTTAAAATTCTCAATACGTCACACCTTCGCATAATTTTTAGTGAGTCGTGACGTCACGAGCCCCCACTCTCGAGTTTTGATGCGTTTTATCTTTGTCAATATTCATTGATTTACAAAAACAAAAAATACGTGTCCATTATTTTTCAATACTCTAACTGACGGACTAAATAGTTTGGCAATTTGTGGATGATGGAATCTAGCCTATTAGCTTGTGATTTGCGGTTTCGAATCAGTCGGCTGACAGTTAGTGTTTGAATTTGTATTGCATCTGCCGACTATATGAATGGCAAAAAGCAAGGTCACCTTAGCTGGGACGCTGGATTAAGCGCCATCCACACACATCCGGGTACCTGACGGGACAGAGAACGGGACGGAGAAAAATCGGTTCCATACGATTTGTACGAACTTACTTTTTCTGTGGGACATGTTCAAAGCATTTTGATTTTATTTGTGGCAACACAACGTTTGAACGGTCAGCTAGTCTAATATGTAAAGGACTCGTGTCATGGTGTTCGTTTTCGAACTCCTTCGCAATGGGCTTGACCAATTTTGATGTTTTTTTTCCGTGTATACTTGTACTTATAGAATAGGTCTTAGGCAATTTTTTTGTTTTATTCGGTTACGCAATGTTTATCGAGCCGGCTGGTAAAATAATTCTATATATTATTTAGAATTTAAGTGAATTAAGTCTTTTAAATTATTATAATTACAAAGAGCATTTTGCATGTGGTGTTTGCCTGTAATTGGTTGTGCAGTTAGATTTAAGACACTATTACTAATATATCCCTATGTGTATAGTATCTGTAACAACTGTTGGTGAACCTTAATTAAATAAATAAATAAATAAATAAAGCATGTTCTAGTCGGATATAATCCAGCGTCCCAACATAGGTAACCTTAGTGAGAGCTTAATTTTCTATCCGCGAATTATGTTTTGGCTTAACAGATTACAACCAAGCACCAACACGATCAAGCTTCGCTGTGAATCAGGCTCACGTAGAATTTAAGTTGTAAAAACTTTTTACAAAAAAATACAACCGACTTCCAAATAAAAAAAAAAACACTACAAAGTAAAAAATTAAATGTTGCTCAATATCTTATTCATTAGTAGCTTGAAGATAAAACAATTCATTTTCATTTATATTATTTTAAGATAATAGGCATTGTGGAGTGAAACGGATAAGCCACTCTAGAATAATAGTGACTTGTCTAAGGCATAACGAAATGAATTACTGATATTAAAAAAAGCTCAAAACGGTGTTAGAAACTGAATTCAAAACTGCCAACTATCTTTGTTCTGTGAGTGCACACTGATACATACAGCAATGAAATAAAACACCATCCCTGAACGTAACGTAGGTACTAGAAATAAAAGTTGTTAGTGAACATTCCGTCGTATTATTTTAACTGTCGAGTATCGATCCAAATGAAATTGTAGTAACACAAGAAAATGCAGTACTGTGCAGTACATTTAAAATACCATTCCAGAAGAAGTATTTTACTAACGTTATGAAGCTATTGCTCATTATATGGAACGTATCGCTAAATTTGACTAATTGTCAAACGCTACGATGGAATGTTAGGATGAATTTTCAATAGCCATTGAAACCGCATCACTTGCTTGCCATTTGTGATGTACTGATAAACATAAGTTACTCAGTTACCGGAAATTACTTTATAGTATTTTTTTTCTTCGTACTAAATACTACCATAACGCAGATTATTTTACTGAGCTTCCGCTATCCATACTGTCTGTCTACCTGTCTGTCAGCGGACTGAGTGTGTGTTTCTAATTGCCATCAACACAGTTAAAAACAAATTAAAGCCCCATAAAGGAAAAGTACTTTTTCTGCTAAAGCAAAATAAATTTTTAAAAGTTACAATAAAAATTCAGTCAGCAAAATTAGTCGCGTGCACCGATTCAGTGTCGTCCCCATAAAACATAAATAACCGTATCCGCGCCAGCAAGTATACCCTGCAATGGATTCCCGCGTTTTAATTGGCTGGCTCTTTGATTGTTGTGATACCTACTACAAAATAACAGTGGTAATGCCTCACACATTCCGACCGACTCGAATGAAGACAGGCTTAATCGTGTTGATCTGTTTGTTTGCTTGTAATGCCTGTTGTAGTTGATTCGAATGTTTTGTTGGTTATGAGAGGGAATTGGTAATGAACTGTTTGCTTACTGTGTCGATCAGTCAGATACCTACTAAAGTATTTAGTAGTGCGATGGAGTATGTCACAGATCAAACCCAACCCAAACAGTCAGAAGCGTTTGATCTGCAACACATCTATCGCACTGAGTTTTGCTGTACATAAGTTTTCGCTTTTGTACATAAGTTATCCAATTATATTTTAACCAAAATCAAAAAAAGGAGGAGCTTCAATGTTTATGCTTTTTTTATGATCAATAACGAATAAGGATAAATATTTATTTACACTAATACCATAAGCTATATTGTGTAAATAATGCACATAAATCTGTGAAATGCTTTAAAAAATACCTTAATTTAAAAAGTAACTTCATATTATTAGGTATAATAAATATTCATCTGCTGATGATGCTTACTGCACCTAATTTGATCTTAAGAAGTTACTTTGAAGACATAATTATACAGAATCCTAACGTTTTCAGATCCCTCAAGAATTAAAACATTCTAGAAAACAGGTCCCTTTCAATTTTAAAATTAATTATTTAAAGTTATTTTCCAATAAAAAAATGAAATTATCTGCTTAACTCCATTCCATATTTCGCTGATGATTTCTCATGATGAAAAATTTAAAATACAACCAACGCATTTCAACTCAATTTATCTTTCGATTACCTACATATTACTCGAACTTTATATGTAGTTCATATTCATATTGATTACCGGTTTTGGTGATGTATTTGCTATGGAAACTCTCTAGAAGATGATAAATGTAGAATGGGCTTGTGTCCTGAAAATGTCTAATTAGTCCGTAAGTTACATTATCAAAAAATATTTGACCCGTGTTTTTTCTTTTATTACGAGAACCAAAATTGAAGAAGTTACGACGCTTTTAAAATTCTCAATACGTCACACCTTCGCATAATTTTTAGTGAGTCGTGACGTCACGAGCCCCCACTCCCGAGTTTTGATGCGTTTTATCTTTGTCAATATTCATTGATTTACAAAAACAAAAAATACGTGTCCATTATTTTTCAATACTCTAACTGACGGACTAAATAGTTTGGCAATTTGTGGATGATGGAATCTAGCCTATTAGCTTGTGATTTGCGGTTTCGAATCAGTCGGCTGACAGTTAGTGTTTGAATTTGTATTGCATCTGCCGACTATATGAATGGCAAAAAGCAAGGTCACCTTAGCTGGGACGCTGGATTAAGCGCCATCCACACACATCCGGGTACCTGACGGGACAGAGAACGGGACGGAGAAAAATCGGTTCCATACGATTTGTACGAACTTACTTTTTCTGTGGGACATGTTCAAAGCATGTTCTAGTCGGATATAATCCAGCGTCCCAACATAGGTAACCTTAGTGAGAGCTTAATTTTCTATCCGCGAATTATGTTTTGGCTTAACAGATTACAACCAAGCACCAACACGATCAAGCTTCGCTGTGAATCAGGCTCACGTAGAATTTAAGTTGTAAAAACTTTTTACAAAAAAATACAACCGACTTCCAAATAAAAAAAAAAACACTACAAAGTAAAAAATTAAATGTTGCTCAATATCTTATTCATTAGTAGCTTGAAGATAAAACAATTCATTTTCATTTATATTATTTTAAGATATTAGGCATTGTGGAGTGAAACGGATAAGCCACTCTAGAATAATAGTGACTTGTCTAAAGCATAACGAAATGAATTACTGATATTAAAAAAAGCTCAAAACGGTGTTAGAAACTGAATTCAAAACTGCCAACTATCTTTGTTCTGTGAGTGCACACTGATACATACAGCAATGAAATAAAACACCATCCCTGAACGTAACGTAGGTACTAGAAATAAAAGTTGTTAGTGAACATTCCGTCGTATTATTTTAACTGTCGAGTATCGATCCAAATGAAATTGTAGTAACACAAGAAAATGCAGTACTGTGCAGTACATTTAAAATACCATTCCAGAAGAAGTATTTTACTAACGTTATGAAGCTATTGCTCATTATATGGAACGTATCGCTAAATTTGACTAATTGTCAAACGCTACGATGGAATGTTAGGATGAATTTTCAATAGCCATTGAAACCGCATAACTTGCTTGCCATTTGTGATGTACTGATAAACATAAGTTACTCAGTTACCGGAAATTACTTTATAGTATTTTTTTTCTTCGTACTAAATACTACCATAACGCAGATTATTTTACTGAGCTTCCGCTATCCATACTGTCTGTCTACCTGTCTGTCAGCGGACTGAGTGTGTGTTTCTAATTGCCATCAACACAGTTAAAAACAAATTAAAGCCCCATAAAGGAAAAGTACTTTTTCTGCTAAAGCAAAATAAATTTTTAAAAGTTACAATAAAAATTCAGTCAGCAAAATTAGTCGCGTGCACCGATTCAGTGTCGTCCCCATAAAACATAAATAACCGTATCCGCGCCAGCAAGTATACCCTGCAATGGATTCCCGCGTTGTAATTGGCTGGCTCTTTGATTGTTGTTATACCTACTACAAAATAACAGTGGTAATGCCTCACACATTCCGACCGACTCGAATGAAGACAGGCTTAATCGTGTTGATCTGTTTGTTTGCTTGTAATGCCTGTTGTAGTTGATTCGAATGTTTTGTTGGTTATGAGAGGGAATTGGTAATGAACTGTTTGCTTACTGTGTCGATCAGTTAGATACCTACTAAAGTATTTAGTAGTGCGATGGAGTATGTCACAGATCAAACCCAACCCAAACAGTCAGAAGCGTTTGATCTGCAACACATCTATCGCACTGAGTTTTGCTGTACATAAGTTTTCGCTTTTGTACATAAGTTATCCAATTATATTTTAACCAAAATCAAAAAAAGGAGGAGCTTCAATGTTTATGCTTTTTTTATGATCAATAACGAATAAGGATAAATATTTATTTACACTAATACCATAAGCTATATTGTGTAAATAATGCACATAAATCTGTGAAATGCTTTAAAAAATACCTTAATTTAAAAAGTAACTTCATATTATTAGGTATAATAAATATTCATCTGCTGATGATGCTTACTGCACCTAATTTGATCTTAAGAAGTTACTTTGAAGACATAATTATACAGAATCCTAACGTTTTCAGATCTCTCAAGAATTAAAACATTCTAGAAAACAGGTCCCTTTCAATTTTAAAATTAATTATTTAAAGTTATTTTCCAATAAAAAAAAAAATGAAATCACCTGCTTAACTCCATTCCATATTTCGCTGATGATTTCTCATGATGAAAAATTTAAAATACAACCAACGCATTTCAACTCAATTTATCTTTCGATTACCTACATATTACTCGAACTTTATAGTTCACGCAATTTTTCATTGAAATCGTTTCAGAAAATACATGATTGGAGGATTATACATTGAAGTGAGGATAACTGGAATTCTGCGGGCGCTGCTACTTTTCATTAAATTCTACTTAAATAAGGGTAGATCTGAGGGCCTAGCTAGTCTAGAACGCCCTTGTGGTTTCAGCACTTTTTTAACTAGATTTTTATAAGTTTTTAATCTGAGCTGACTACCTGATTGCGACTGAGGTGTGCTAGAAAATCTTGACAAAGTTTTGTCCCTGAACCGTTAAAGGCTACCTTTAACGGTTCAGGGACAAAACTTTTTTTTTATTTTAAAAATTATTTTGTAAATATGAATGTTTTTTTTTTGTTTCCTTACACTATAATTTTATCCATTAGACAAAAGGCTCTGTCTTAAAATCTCTAGTGTGTTAGCAAACCAATAAAATGTCTTCATAAATGGATTTTGTGTAAAATAACAGCATATATGCGACTTTAAGTGTTGGAGGTGTCGATTTGCTAGACATTCTGTTTCTCTGAGGGTTCACCGGCTGCCAGTGTCATTTAAAAGTAGCTACATTTTGAATACAGTAAGTAGATGCCTTATCAATATCTCCAGTACCTAGATCATAATTACTTTGGACTAGATGGTATTGGAAATCTACAGATGAATATTGTTATGTAGCCAACCTACTTACTAGTACCTATATGTTGGTCGGTTCCTGGCTTGTATGTACACAGATAGCTATGTATATATATATAGCCAGGTACAGACCACATGTAATCAGTAATCGCAATGCGAGCTCTGCCTGCTAAACGTACAGCGGTCTGTTCAGTTTAATAGTTAGCATTATGAATCAAATCTATAGTGTTTCAACGTTGCATATTACCAGCAGCACGAGTTCATTTTCAAGGTTAAGCAATTTTTTGGAGATGGGTCCGTGGGTGCCTGACCGTCCCTACATACCGAGATTTTTCCGAGCCTTGTTAAACTATTGATCCCGGCTATCATTTAAACATATTTGACGGTAAATAGAGGTGGTCAGAGAATGGGCAGCAGCGGTAAAAGCGATGTAAATTAAAAAAAAGTTGAGAAGTTCATTCTTCTGATTCGTAACCTTCAAATTTTTCTTGTTCTTCTTCTTGATCTTCTTCTGTTTCTTCTTCATCTTCATTCTGGGTGCGAGTAAATTGTGTGAATAGCGATGTATCGCATGACACTTCGTTGGAATCAAACGAATTCTCCACTGTTGGTGCTGTTGCTGCCTGAAAATAAAATAGTCCGACTTTTTTGCAACCACATTTAGCACTGCATCCCTTTTTGCAGATGCAAAAAATTGTGTTCAGCAGTTTTTCCGGCGCAGATGGGAGTAAAGTTTGAACTGGCTCTAATGTATTGTTGACCAACTTCCAACCCCAGTCTGTAGTGTCTAGTTGGTAACCAAGCCACATTTGAACTTGGTAACATACCCAAAACAGATGTTGATGTGCAGCAAGTGAGGTTGGAGGAAGACAAGCTAATTGAACTTGTTTTTTTATTTTTTGTAGCTTTAACGAAACATGCATATCGATGCTTTTCCAAAGAGGTAGTTTTTTTAGGAGCTCCGTAAATAGAAGACGAAAGCGGATGCCGTTGGTGATAACTTTTTGTTGAGTTGAATTTACTCTTACTAAAAACTTCAGCACATTGAACTAAATCTTGTTTATCAAACATTTTGAAAACTGCTGTTTTACTCCTCCTGTAAAATGGAAATTTCGTATCACAGCGTTATTGCGTGTAAAAATAGTGCATGACCTTGACACTTTACAAAAGTATCTACTAAAGTTTATCTACTTTTATATCCGATTGATGTTGAGCTTACCCTAGCCACGCACAAAATAGAACAAGAGACAGATGTTGTCTCGAAGTTATATTAGCGTATTAATCAAGGGTCTGGGTTTCATTTTACCTGATATTCCTTTAGTTGTAACTTATGTATATTTTAAGTTACAATGACCGATAGAAGAAAATTGCAACATATATAACAACTCTAGAGATGTACCTATATACGTGGCGTACCTACTCATGCATATTATGACGATAACAGCTTTTACAAGTTTTGAATCGTTATATCTCGGAAACGGTGACTCGTAGGAAAAAAAGTATTGGTACCTTTTTCATAGATAATTTTATGATCTACAATTTTGTTGTAAGACAACAAGTGCTTCTAATATTTTAACTACTACACATTATCTACTTGAATCATACTACGTAATTTGAAAGAGATTACTTAATTAGTACGTGAACAGCTTGTGGCTAAATAACAACAGCCTCATGGGTCGATCTTCACGGTTGAGCAACTTTTCCCAAGATTGTGAATGGATGACCATCGTAACATATCGAGTTTCTTCCGTGCCTCGGAAAGCACTTTAAGCCGATGGTCCAGGCTGTCATTTGCAGATCTTTGGCAGCCGTTACGGATTGTCAGAAGCCAGTAAATCTGACTCCAGTCTTGCCAAGAAATACCGTGTTACCCAGTTAAAGTTCTGGTAGGCAGCCGCTCCACGTAAAATACTGGTATTCAGCTGAATCCGGTTTGGCTGAAAGCCGACCCCAATGTAGTTGGGAAAAGGCTAGGCAGATGATTTGGTACGATGACTAAAACTACTACTGAACTAAAATATAAAGTCAGCGGGAAAATGTTCAAATGAAACGCTTTTACAGTTACTCTTCTGCCTTTACCAGGAAAACTTCGATTGTACTGGATGACGTAAATTCTCTATGGCATGACTTGCGAATGACATAACACGGAATAAGTACTATCTCTGTTTATCATACATTTTAAAACACCGTCATTATTAGAGATTATTAAACTTCTTCGTCTTGGTTTTAACTCAAGATTTTTACAAATATAAAAAAAAACAATCCAATACAACCTCCTGTCATTTTGTGTGACTGTAAATTCTGTTATAACAACAGAAGAAATATGGATTCTAGTCCAGTCACAACAAATGGCAGCTGGAGTATTGATAAATTACTCGTTTTAACATAAATGCTACTTATACATGATGTCACCAGTGCAGTATCACCGAATGTATCTCAGCATACGTCTCATGTCATGAATATACAATTATATGGTAAGTAAGGAAATAAAAAGGTTACGCAAAGTAGGCTCTCGACGAAGTTAAAAGGTTTTCTAATAATAAATACGATTTGCGAAAGCTTTACGTTAGAGAAGCTGAAGGAAATTATACTTACGTAATAACATTACAGATTTGTTGCATCATTTAATTCTTAGAAATCAGTAGCGAAAATATTATGTTTGCAATTTTCAGTATTAGTCGCATCACTCTTCTGTCGCAGGTTTGCTGAAAGAAATTTCCAATGAAATAAGCAGTACCTTTGTGCTATAATATTCTCTGTATAAAATGATCTTATTTTAAAGTGTGTTCAATGTGTGCACATAAATAAATAAATAGTTGATCTACCTGACCGAAGATCATGAAACATTCCTTCGATTTCGTCGTGCACTGCAAGAGAAAAGTATATTCAGAAACATTAAGGTTCGATTGAATAAGTCAGTGATGTACAGAACCCAACACGAAGACAAAGCCGGAGCTATGAACCTCACCTATCCAAGTCCGTCCGATAATAATACGAGAAATCCGATATTTCGAGCTGCCCTGAGTTCACTTGCTGGCCCACCCCTTACATGTAGTACTAAAGTACATAATATGTTATGTAGGTAGATATTTCCATCTGCTGTTGTCAAAAATAATCGTACACTTCTGAAACACGATTAGGTACTTGTTTCTTCTACAGAAAAAAAATCAAAGTAATCACTTAAACAAGTTGGCCAAGTGCGAGTTTTCCTGTTACCTGTAGGTAAAAAACTATTATCTGCATTTTTTCAAAATTTTAGGCTCTGTAGTTTCGCAGATAAGGGTAAAGGTTAATTGTTCTAGATCTAATTACTTCAAACTATTTATTTTAGTATTATGAAAAAAAAAAACACAGTTAAATCCCTCACTCTTTTATTTGATATGTCACACGATACAGTTTGAAAATATTTTCTGTTTCAATTTTCTAGTTTGACCCCCAAAAGTTACCCCCGCACTCAAAATTTATTTATCTACTTAACGCGTTCATGCTTGGGTTACAGAAGTCCATAATGTGTATCACGTTTCAACGGAATCGGTAATGTACAGGAAATAAATACTCCACGGAAGGTAATCAACTTTTATACATAATAAAACTGTTTTTATAAAGCACATACGAACAAAATACAATAAGCGCGCGTTCCGTCCTTTCTAGCTAGAGCCGCCTCGCTTCTCCTATCTGCTTTAGTCCTGCTTCAACCGTTCGGTGTGTTCCTAATTAGGTTTGTAGGTATAAAAAAAGCAGCCGTACCAATATATTTTGGTCCATGTCGATAAAGTTATTAATATACCTTGGCCTTACCATTAGGCTCAAAATAAGTACCACATTATTATTATAATGGTAGGTACCCAAAATATTTGGTCTGTAATCATGTTGGATTCCAATATTATGCAATACATTTGACTGAAATTAGAAATTTACCCGAAAGCACGGAGAACTGTTCAGCATTTATTGCCGATTTTATTAAAATAGAATAGGGAGTGGTCCTATCATCTCGAGAGGATTTTATTTGATGAATATTTCTAATGAACACTTGTATGTAGTAAAGTGTTCATGAGAATATTTTTGCAAAATTAAATTCTCATGAAATGCATTCGCGCTTAATATTGCAGAGTGCCACATTTTCCTTGCATTGTTGAGCATGTGGTGTGTTACCGCGAATCCCAATAGTTGTATGAGCTCGAGATTAATCCGAAGATATTGTTATGTGCGTGGGTGTGTGTGTGTGTGTGTAAACTTCCGTGCGTTCCGTGCCGGGAACTTCAAGATATCTTGATTGTTTTAAGTAGCACTGTTATACTGCATTTCTTCAAGAGATATGACTCTTTCGTTCATTTTGTCGATCATGTCAAAAGAGACCTTAGACGTCTTAAAATAATTCATGTACACGTTTTCGCCTCAATTTTCCTTATTGCTGCTACAAAGTGTCTTTTCATGCTCTCGTACCAGGAATACTTATTTTCTTTAGCTGTCATTCCTTAGAATTATTAATCTAGTCTCTACCAAGATTCCATCTCAATGTCGAATAAATACATTACTACAAAACCTCACGTTAAATATAGTACAGTACAGTACGTGTAATATACGTATAACCTTATGTTACTCTCGCAGTTCTAAATTAGATCGCGACAATGCCAGACCAAAAAAGCCGCAGCAAGAACTAAGTTATTCTCTGTAAAAGATTTATTGGAATCGAGTTCTGCCACTGCTATAATATATTCAATATATGGAATGAGCTTACTAAGAATAGTGCCCACCTCTATCCTTAGAAGAAATATGGTATCTACTGGTTGTCAGCTTGGGGCGGAAAGTTCAAGGTTGTTCAAAAGGAACATTTCTGCCACGGGAAGGAGCGATAACGTCCACTTTGTCCTCTCGGTAAGATAAATACTTAGTATCTAGTTCGTAACTTAGAAATGAGGAACAAACTTTCTGAGACAGCTGTGTACGTATTACATCTCGGGTTGTTTCAAAATGCTGCTAACTTGTTACCTCGATGTGTGATAACACTTTATTTGCATCATTATAAGCCATTGTTGAAATAATACATACTACAGATTAATCTCCAATAATATCCGAGAGATTGTTAGCTTCAATATCAACGAAACAATATTGTGTTTCAGCACAAAATATATCGTATCTCAGCAATGTTAGTACAATTGGAACGATGCTCGATACGCGTATATCGACTTCAGAGATAATCCCTTCTCGGTGTTCCGAATACCATCCGACTGCAACGGAAAATCGTGAGCGTGTTTAGAGCAATTTCGTTGACGTGGGGAAGTAGACTGGGGCTATAATACTTAACAAAACATGGAGAAACAATATAGAACGTGTTAATACAATAAAATATTTGGGGATCCTTTTCGACGCCAATCTCAGCTTCAAAGACCATATAAAATTACTCAGCACTCGAGTCAGAAAGCTTATATATGTGTTTAGGAAGCTGCGATACGTTGTTGATGCTTGTTTATTGAAACAAATCTACTTTGCTTTGTGCCAGTCAGTACTCACATATTGTATTTCATCCTGGGGAGGAGTTCCCAAAACAGTTTTTAAGCCCATTGAGATCGCTCAACGCGCCATTTTAAAGGTTTGCGCTTTCAAGCCTCGGTTATTTCCCACCATAGAGCTATATAAATACTGTGAGGTGCTTACTGTCAGACAGTTATACGTTCTATCTATAATTTTGAAGCAACATCGGGAATTATCATATGACTCCAACCTTACACATAGGCGTGGAAAACAATTGGTATGCAATCGTGAACATAAACCGAAAACTTCTTTTATTAAAGGATTTTTTGTATTTCTGGGTCCCCATGTCTATAATAAATTAAACTATATTTTAAATATTTACTCGCTTAATAGGGTTCGTTGCAAAGACAGGGTGAAAAAGTATTTATTGACACAATCTTATGATGACACAGAAAAATTATTTACCGTACCGAGGTAGGCAGGGTCCTTTGTGCGATTTCTGATACACTCTTCGTTACTCTGTATCGACACATACACTCAAATAGTCACACCAGCTTACTCCGCACGTATCAATTCATACATCGTCACACACACCCCAACACTCACCTCCCTTTACACTCTCACTCACCTCTCATCACACATACTCAACAACTAACTTTATTTTTATGTTTTTATTTTTTATGTTTTATAAATTTGTTTTTCTTGCACAATTTAAAATGCTGTACTCGTTAGTAAACTTTTTGTATGCATATATTATTCCGTGAGGTTTGGCGCTGTATACCGAGATACAGGTTTTACCTAGTTCGGTTACAGAGGCACTTACTATACTGTTTTGTATTTATAAGTTTAACTAGCTTACTAAGTCTCTTTTGTACAAACTTTTTGGGTAAATAAATAAATATTATTATATTATTATTATTATTATTATTATACATGCTCAATGTCATCGTTTTTCTAAATGCACTGCGTGAGCACTCCGAGGTTAAGTACACAGTTAAAAATTACTCCCTACTCTATCTTTGAGACATTTTTTCTTGTTACATGAAGCCGGAGTGAAATATAATTTACGGCTGCTCCGCGGAATTTGCCGGTGTAGTTGTTTGAGATATTATAATAGTGCTTGTAAAAGTAGTTCGTGTTACTAAAATTATGAGGAATTCTCGCTTTCATTCGGTCACTTTCCAATTGCTTGAAGTGTTTTATTTTACATTTTCCTTTAAAATACCTGTCATCAAAATATTCAGCTAAAATATTTATAGAAAAACTCTGGCTGGAGGGAAAGACGGTCATAAATGTAGAGTTCTCGCCGCGAAAGGTAAAATTTAAAAATAAGTTTCCATTTCCGACATTTGAACGTCGAGCGTTTTGCGACTGGCCGAATATGGCTTCTTCTTTTACTTTCTGAGGAATACTTTTAAGAGGTAACTTTTCAAATAAATCAGTAGGCATTGCAGCTAGACCTCGCGGCTGCGTACTTACTCTTTGTTATCTGTGAAACTGCTGGAGAAACTTTCTGTGACTTATTTAAAATTCCATGTGTTTTAAAAACCTTTTCTGTGTTAAAATTACGATCGTGCCAGCTGTTGCACGTGACTTCTTGACGTACTTTTCGAGTAATAAATGTTGCAACAGTGTTTTAACGAAGGATTTGGTGTTGAGGTATTCAAGATGTTGGTTTGATTGTAGTGGCTGTACTTGTACGTCAATTTGAAAGTAATTTTTGCTCGCGTTAATACACTGTTTGCAAAAAAGTAGCCTGTATCTATCTTTCTATTTCGATCGGACGGTCGATTTGGACGTGAAAGCGTTACAAACATACAAATAACAAACTCACTTTTCTAAAAAGGTCGACATCTAGGGTACCTGCGTAAATAAACTATAATTATTGATTTGATAGGTATCAGATAATGTTAATAGTAATTTAATTTTGACATTTGCTTGCGCCTTGCGTGTCCCATAAAACAATGTTTCAGGATGCTTTTGGGTCTACCACGGTTTTGTGGCGCTACCGGGATGTTCATCGAGACCAGGGTTGATGATTTTCATGCCATTATATGGTTACGGTTGGCTTTTATTCTCAGTAGAATACGTGATAGCTCCCACAGCATCACACAACACATGAAGTGTGTGATAGGTTGGACAGCCCTATGATGGCTCATCAGACACGGCTACACACGTGCACACATAAAAAAAGCATAAGCTGATTTATGTTTTTATAAATTTCAAGAAAAATTCTTTTTTGTGTGTTTTCTTTAATAGATAAACCCAGTTTGAAATAAAAAAATAAAACTGTTCTTTATTATTTATTAACGAAAATTGAGTAATTAATCAGTACCTATGTTATTGTAACAGGAACTTGATAAAAAGAAAGGGACTGTTAAACCAAACTTAAACAACATTTTATTAATAAAAGGTTTATATTTAATATAGTATAACTCCTCCCCTGGCTCGAACACATGCGGAAATCCTCCTGGGCATGCTGAGGATCAAGTTATCCAGCATTTCTTGGAGAAACCTGTCCCATTCTTAAACAGCGGCTACCCTGAGCTGTGGCTCAGTCTGGGGACGTGGCTGACGATTCCAAATAGCTCGCTTAAGAGCATCCCACGCGTGCTCTACTGGGTTTAAGTCAGGCGAGCCGGCAGGCCAGTCTAACTTTGTGATGTCGTATTCTTGGAGAGCAGCATTGACTCGTTGAGCTCGATGTGCTCGCGCATTATTATCGACCAGTACAAATTAGTGCCCATGGTTTACTCGGAATGGTCTGACAATTCCATCAATAGCAACTGCTTTATACATGTCTGCTGGTCTGTCCCTCGATACGGGATCAAACGCGTTCTAGCACCAATCATAATACCACCCCAAAATTACACCGATTCCCTACCTTGCTGAACTGTTCCAGTGACAGTTCTTTGCCTTTCACGGTCTCTTGCTCTTCTCCAGACACGGATTCGCGATTCAGCAACGAAGAAACAGTTTTGCCAAATGTTTTCATCTTCAATTCAAAGGCGCTTGACAAGACCTCCGTGCTTGTAATCCAGCCTGGTGCAAGCAATTCCGAATGCTCTGAGAGCTAACTTCAAGCCTAGAGGCGGCCCGAGCTTACTGCTTTTATTTCTTTAGCGTTGATTGTTGGGTCAAGGGCTGCCAACAATCTAATTTAGCGCTTTTGGGCAGCAGTCCAAACAGTTGGGTGACCACTGCGGGGATGGTCAGCTAAATTTATCCATCCTATGGTACCTCTGCAATGTGGTCACAACACAGGATTGGGATATAGCAACTATGCGTGCTATTTCTCTCGTGGTGTATCCTTCATCCCTCAAAGTTACTATTCTTGCTCGTAAAAGTTCTGATAATCCTCTTGGCATTTTTTAATTACATCTTTCCGCGAAAATTATTTTAAATCCGTTAAAATTGACTAAATCAGAATTCAGAATGAGTGTAAGCTGTAATTATAAGTAAGCTATTGGTATATAAACTGTGTTTTTTTTATAATAATATAAAGTAAAACTTTTACTAACACAACATAATATGAATATTGTAATTTGATCTGAAATAAAATATTTACGACACATTTGCTAAAAAAATGCATTTATGAAGCCTGTATATATTGCTCAAAAGTTTGAACTGACGCACCATACAATGGAACGTGCGGTAAAATAGGTACTCTAAGTAGGTACATAATTTCCGCACGCTCCGTTGTATGGCGCCGTGAGTATCCTTTACGGTATTTTTTTCAATTTTCTAAAACAAAACTTGGCAGGTACAAGACAATTTCACCAGGGAGTTTCACAATACGAGAATAAGAAAAGTTAAGAAGCTAACAAAACGCAGTTTACTTTCCAATAATACTCAATTCTTACATTTTTCAATAATACTCTATTAATTATTAGCAAAATAAAATTCAACTTTCTATGGCAGGAAAATCGCGAATACCACAGATTAAAAATGACCGCCACTTAAAACTAAAGCTCATTCATTATAAGTAGGTAAGTACTTTAAATTCAAGTAATTTTAAAATGGAACATTCGAAAACTAAGACTTTTTCATTTCAAGTATTTTGAAGTTCAGTTTTAAAAATAGTATACGTCAAAATATTAAATGAACATCAATGTGGATGGATGGAGAGGGAGAGAAAGGCCAAAAAAAAGATGGATGGATTGTGTGAGGAGCGATACGAATGAAAAGGGAGTTGGTGATAGTTTGACGGCTGACAGGGCAGAGTGGATGAAAAAAAACTTGTTGCGCCGACCCCAAGTAACTTGGGATAAGGGCAGGAAGGTGATGACATCAAAATAATAAAAAATAACAGTTACTAAGCTGGATGATCGAACCCCCTTGAAAGCGCTCTTGCTCTATACGTTTGACTCAATTTAATACTAAAGAGAAAATGAGACAAAGAAGAGATGACGAGGTAGTACTAATTTTAAATTTGCAAATTCGAGGCATTTTTATACTGCAAAGATTGTTGAAGACAAGGTTGGCGCAGTGGTTGAGCGATTGACTGCTGTGCTGCGTGTCGCGGGTTCGATTCCCGCACGGAACAAATATTTGTTTGGCCTACAGATAGTTGCTCCAGGTTTGGCAACGTTTATGTATGTGAAATTGAATGTTTGTAAACGCACCCACGATACAGGAGAAATCCTTAGTGTGGGGCAATGTTTAAAAAAAATAAAATAAACAAATAGGTATCTAAAAACAAAAAGTTTGTCTCATTACCTATTATTGTACTGTATTTCGCAAATGTGTTGTAAAACGTTGTATGACATACGTGCGTATATTGGTATTTACAAACTCGTGAATATGGCAAGCCCGAGACGAATAAGTAACTATTATTATTATTTAACAAGGTATCAAATGTTATCTTATT
The DNA here is from genome assembly GCA_963859965.1 of Ceramica pisi. Classification (NCBI taxonomy): domain Eukaryota; kingdom Metazoa; phylum Arthropoda; class Insecta; order Lepidoptera; family Noctuidae; genus Ceramica; species Ceramica pisi. Next base: position 10,630,330 of record OY982534.1, on the reverse strand, counting down.
TAAAGTTGTAAAGCTACCATGTTTTACATCTTAACTATATAGGTTTATTTTGTTAACACACGTCGTGTAACTATTTTTGTAAGTGAACAGACCGTAACCCACAAATGTAAAGAAACACAAAAATGTTTGCCCCTTTTTTCTCCAAGAATTACCCAAGATCCGTGTACATCTGTGTTCAAAACTGTTATTAGTCCATTGCGACACGCGATAACATCTAACTACTTTTTACATCATCCACGCTACATAGACATACAAAAAGTTCTGAAAACATACATTTTTAATGCTGTACAAAAAAGATTATCAAGACTACGATACTTTCAAAGATTTTTCAAATACCCAGATGTAGTAAGTGTGTATTTCCAACTATTCGGAAACAATTAACGGGATCTAAACGAAAATAAATTCCAATTTCATACAGAAAACGGGCATAGATCCTCAGAGGCTTTTATTGAATAAATTAACTTTTATTAAAATCCTGTTTGTGACCCCGACGGACGCCCCTAGCCTCGGTTTACCAACTTATTTGGAAAATCAGATTACGCTTCGGTAAATAAAACTGGCACTCCCGATGAAATGATTGGTCCAACGAAATTATAGAGTAGGTCACAATTAGGTACATTACTTTGACGTAGGCACAGTGAGTTTGATAACAGTGGGATAGGATTTGAAGCCGGCTTGTAAGTTATTAGTTATTAACGCTGTATAAAACCTGTAATTAACCACCCCATGTACACGAATGTACAAGGAAAGCATCCTTCAGAGAAAAATGGTGTCGCAGAACTTACGGGACAGTAGTCGGTATAGCTCATTACGAATATGATCGCTTTGACAAGACTTTATCGGCTAGTAAGAGAAAAAGTAATATTATGCAAAAGAGGAAACTCGAAACCACCCATAAAATTTTCCGACACTGTCCAGACCAAATCTATAAGAGTACAAAAATACGACGAAATGCTTCGAGAAAAAGTAGGTAGTGCCCGGCGCTTCCGATGCCTCGTCTTGACGGGGGCACTGCCTGTCCCCCAGATTAGTGATTCGAAATTAAAATAACATACCTTACTTATAAATAATATATGAACTCATAATTTCAAGTCAAATCGAAGTTATCACAATTCAAAGTAACCCATTTCCTTAAACGGCAAGTTCGTAGGTAAAGACCTAATAATTTCATTAATTGCAAATGATGCTGTTATAAAAAACATTTGTATTTCGCAGGTATGAACAATTCGAAGAATAATCAGCCCATCAGCCCGATTTCTACTGCTGAGCAAAGGTCTCTCTTTTCTTGTGTCAATTTCCACGTTCCTGTGCCAGCGTCATTCGGGTTCTACCTGCGATGGCAACAATGTCATCCGTCTATCTCACCACCGGCCGACCAACAGTTCGTTTTCTAGTCCTCGGTCGTATACCTACTTCCACGTACCGAGTTTAAATTCGCTGAACTAAAGTAAATGTTCTGTGCATTTTAAATAGAATATATCATGGAAAAGGTACATCTAAAACCAGTAGTAGTAAGTACTGGTAGAGAAGATATGGTAAAAAGTGGACAGTGAATCAATTCGTATGAAACCTCTACCATAATTCCTTGTTTATTTTTTTTTTCATTTTCATTTCATTTTTGACCTATGAATATGATCTTTAGTCACAAAAAGAATAAACGACAACAAGAACACTACCTACTTTTCTGTACCGTCATAGTTGTAAGTATGTATTTTTATTTATCTTAAAACATTATTTAGTATATATAAGTGTCATATTTATTTGAGAAATATCTATGTATTTTATGTTATATTTAAAGTTTATTGTTTTATTTTTAACTTTTATACACGTGTCTACACCTCTTTTATTTGGATCTCCTTTCGCAAGTGTGCTGGAAGAGATTTCTTTAGAAGTAAGCATCAACTTTGTACCTATTTTCATGTTTCCTTTTTTTATCTTTATGTGTGTGTACTTGAATTGTTAAATAAAAAAAATAAATCGATGTGTGATATGAGCAACATCGAAACTGACAGTCGATGATTTGATAGATGACACTTTGCGAATTTGCAGATATCACTTTAGACTGAGATCTCAGACCTCTTATTTTATCACTAACAAAATATGTGGGATAGAATAGTGATAGTATTTATTTTTAACATACGCGTATCTGCTAGCTTGGGCCGACAGCCAAGGGTATTTCAGTAGTCAAGGAGGTAGTTTTGTATCCTCCCAAATCCAGTCAGACTTTAGCTTTCTTTATTTGCACCTAGTTAATGACCTCTGCCCAAATTATAGCCTTGTGATAGGTACTCTTTTACTGTAAAAAATGCATAAAAACCAGTTCCCAGACTTAGAAAGTGATTTTATGGCTTTGACACCTAACGCCTGGAAATCGGCCGTCGGCCTAAGTTACCACGTTTGCGTATGTTAGAAAAACATAACATTACTACTGTATATCACACATTTTGTTAGTGAGACAGTAAGAGAGGTCTGGCAGCTCTGGTATCTTAGTCCATTTGGTATGTTTCTATTGGCAACAATTAAAAATACCAAATGTAATAATATGCTCAAAATCTGAAAGCATTTTGGATTTATTACTATTTCGAAAGTGTCCGTGATTTGAATTTAGTTTCAGTCAAATAATTGCATTATTTAGAATACAGAAAGTAAATTTACGTCTCTGTTGGGTCTTAGAACGATGTATGGACGCGTAGCAATTCTTTAAAGGTTTTAATCATCGTATCTTGAAAATCTAAAAGTTACATATTTTTACACACTTCTATGCACAAAGTAAAAGAAGTCATATAACGCAAACACCACCACACATCAGAACAACATTTCAGGCAAAACCGACTACAAAAATAGTAAAACTGCACATTCAAAGCCTCTAACTCCGAGGCAACTTCAACATAAGAGCAATGCACCATGATTATGAGTTTCGGTTGAACCGCAATATGGATCCGCTAGTAGTGCAGATAAAATTTAATTGAACATGTGCCTGTTCCCACAGGGTTCCCACCATCCAGATTAGAGAGCTGTGATCGCTTCTCAGCTTCACAGGAAACCCGACGACTACTAAATGAATTTTAATGAAGTAGTTAAGTGCGAACCCCGATGGAAAACTTATAGGAACTTTAAGTAACGTCTGCTAGAATGTAGACGATCGCAAAAATGTGTTGGTTTTCATTTTAATTTCTTCCCAAGCAACATAGGTATTTTTTTGTAATCATATACATACTTTGGTTGGTTATAAAAAAACTAATCAAATGAAACCCTGAGTACCTTTGAGAATATGATTTGATGGAAATAGACTGGAAATATATTTTAAACGTTTAAAATCATTAAAACACGCAAATTATTAATATACTGAGAATTTTATACCTATTAAGACTTTCATTTAAGTCATAAGTAATTGACTTAACCTGATACCTAAGTAAAAGAAGCCTTAGTTCAGAACATCGCATTTAATTTTCCCTTCCTCTACAAAACCGAATCGTTGAACTACAGTAACAGCCCGTTCCCACTTGTAGGTTGTCGGGCCCGGATTTTAATCGGGTGTCGGTGCTTCAGTCAAATCGGTGCCAGTAAAGTGTGAATAACTTCATATAAAATACTCTGCCACTGCAACATCTGATTAAAATCCGGGTCCGACAGCCGACAAGAGTGAACAGGTTGTTAAAGTAACGATATATAATTATGTAGACAGTATACTATTAAATTTACCTGGCATAGGTATCAAATTAAGGGAACTTAAAAGAGGTTCTGGATGAATGACCATAACCTTGAAATAAATTTCTCTAAATCTAGATTAATGCCCTTCCAGCCCCGTCAAAAGACCCCATTGGATATAACCTTCACCTACAACGGCACAACAATAGAAGTTGTTCATGAATTCACTCTTCTTGGCCTGTCTATAGACACAAACGTTAATTGGAAATCACACGTCAGGATGGTAAAATCAAAACTATACAAATTTGCATATGCCCTTCGTGAAATAAAAAAGACTACAAGTCTCCAAACCGCGCTAGTTACATACTACGCATATGCCCACGCATGGTTTACCTATGGCATAGTTTTATGGGGAAATAGCACAGACGCTCCCTCCTTATTCATCCTACAAAAAAAGCTTATACGAATAATCACTAATATAAAACAGACAGATAGTTGCAAGCCTTACTTCCAAAAACACAAGATACTAACATTGGTCAGCATTTATATCTTAGAGTTATGTAAACTGGTCCGCAAATTCCCGGAATCCTACAACACACGGGGAGACATTCAAACGAGCCATTCACTGCGCCATAAAAACAGGCTAAATTTGCCTCCGTCCCGCCTAAAAATACATGCTTCTAGTCCATATTCTATGTCGATCAAAATATATAATAAATTACCGGAAAACATAAAGCAAGAAAATAAAACTAGTATATTTTTAAATAAGTTAAAACAATTCTTAATTAAAAAAAGTTATTACACAGTAGATGAATACCTTACGGATAAATTTAAATAATAACAATTTTGATATGTTTATCTTTATAATTACAAATCAATGAAATTCTATTCTATTAATAATGATAAATATATATGACACTATTATATTAATGATAACAAATAAATGACATTAAATTCTATTAATAATAATTATTAAATGACATTCCGTTTTATTGATAATAATAAATATACAAATAACATTCTATTCTATTAATGATAAATAAATAATTGAAATTCTATTCTATTAATAATAAATAAATAAATGACACTCTATTCGACTGACAATAATAAATAAATGATATTCTAATCTATTAAAAATATAAAATAAATAACATAGGTAGTATTCTATTAATAATAAATAAATAAATTACATTCTATTCTATTAATAATAATAAATAAATGACATGCTATTTTATAAATAAAAAATATAGGTACTATATCTAAAAATGTATTTAAAATTAAATAAACTAATACCAATGCAGGAACTCCAAGCGAATAAAAACTAAAATGTAACTTAATCCAAAAATAAATATGTTGGTAATAATGATAATATTATATAATGGTTACAAACTAGTCAGGAAATGATAAACATTTACTTTATAATAAAAGTTATTTAAAGCGCTCTTCCTCTCTCCTAATTATTTAATGTTTTGCTGTGCCCGACAGGGTCCATAATTGTTTCTTTTTATTACTTTTACCATCTGAATGTGTACATTATGGATTGCAATAAACATTTAGAGATTTGAGATTTGAGATTTGAGGTGAAACAATGGGAGGTCGTTTTCCTAAAAGTTAACTCGAGCGATCTGTTTTCGACCGAAGCGAACGATCAGTGAAAATACGCAACAGTTTGTTGCTAAACGTTCTTCGTGAGTCCGATAGTCGTTACATACGTGTTCATGGAACAACTCGCCGAAGAGGACCTCGGTAACTCCCGCCACTCCTACAAAGAAGCCACTCCGCAAAGTTTTACTTGACGTGGATTCCGAACGAATGTCGCAGGAGAGTCGTTTGAATAAAGTTAGCCCACTGATTTATGTGAAAACTTTTAGTAGTACTGCGTCCCCAGAATATGTGGCCCAGTGTATTGTATGTACTTATCTTTCGGTGTTTATTCTGTAGTTCTGTTATTGCTTAATTCCCAGCGGCAGGAACGACGTCAGCGCCTGTATTGTAAATAATATTGCCAACTTACTAACTACGGGAAATCCGGATAAGTTTTGCCGAAAAAAATTAGTGTGTGCCATATTGCGGATGTTTCTTAGCAACAAGCATTCAGAACACTTATTTTTACACACAAATATGATATTCCAACAAAATGTTCCTCTCAATATACCTATTCACCACTTATATTTTCGTAAATCGATCCTTTCCATCGTCTCGAACTTCTTATACGATATCAAACCTCACGTGTCGTCGCACGCACCCCAATAAAGAACAACTTGGATAACGCTACTCACGTTGGAAATCCACAAATAGGGATTGGGCCAAGGGTCTTTGCTAAATCGAAATAAACAGGGGCATCATCGAATTCCCATTCCGTCCTTACATTTGATTTATCTGTTGAGTGGGATCAACTTGAGGCGTAATTTATTGCAACCGAACGGAGGCCTCTTCCGCCGTTAATTCTGGGGACGGCTAGATAACGCTCTTGACACCTTTGTTTGGGGTACACGGTGGTCGAGGCGATGGCGAGATCTTTTAATATATGGTGTTTAGGGATAAATTTTGAGATGTCTTTAAAGGGTGTAATAGTTTTCATATTGAAGAACAACAACCTATATAATAATTATAGAAATTGCTCGGAAAAGGACACAGAGAAAAATATTGCGATCTTTCTTGGATTTTTTTAGGTGACTCTCGATTGTCGACCTTTTTTATGGATGAGAAATCATCAAATGACTTCTTCCAGTTTGGGTGAAGCAGAAGAGAGTGTCAGACTCTTACTGACTAAAACCCAATCGTAAAAAAAATGTTACAGATAATTACTGCTAAAATTGCTTCCACCTGATACCAGAGGGTCAACTTTCTACTTATTTTTCACATTCGCATCACATTCGCATCTCAATCGACTGTCAAATATGTATGAAAATTAAGGCTTTTGCGATTGACATGCGAATGCGAAACTTGTTCACAAATTAGTAGAATTGAACTCAGATATAATAAATACGGCATTAGGTAGATGTGACACGTGGACAACTAGAGATGTTCAGATTATACGTTAGGCCGATTACGCGATTAATGGGCCAATTGAAAGCCGATTACACCGTCAATTGAACTAGTGAAGCGATGCGTTCTGTGTTACATGTCGTGAACATTCAGGGCTTGTTCTTACCTAATTGTACCTCCTAAGTTACCTAGAAAGACTAGTCTCAAAAGTCTCGCATTCGAAGGGTTCCGTACCATTCCGCAAAAAAAACTTGCTGGATCACACACATACTTCTTTGTACCAATTTTTCCCTTAAAGAAACAAAATTTTTTAGGTAACTTGACATTTGAGGAAAAAAACCAGAAGGTGATGAAAGTATTTCAACTCTTTTGGAAACATGATAACAAAGAAAAAAACACTCATTAATTTAGTTTTATTCTTAACAACCCACTCGAAGTTCAAAAGATTTCGCCTACGCCTCTTTTTACGCTACGCGATGAGCTACGGCGTAGCTCACTGTACTAAGGCGAAGCTCTTGCTACGATCCCGTAGTCTCAACGCCTACGAGACTTTTTCCTTGTAACTTTAGTATTTTTAAAATAGTGGTTGTCTATCTGAGATGTACAAGCTAGTTATATTTTTTTACTTAAATAATTTTTGTTGACAAGTAAAATGTTGTTAAAGTAGAACATAGAACTTATTCAAAAATCTGATAGTGCTGTTTTTGTCTTCATCAAAATCGGGTTCGAGACTTCTTTGGGTATTTTTCAGTACTCCATTGTTTCAGATATTCTAGATCTCTCTCTAGATCTCTCAGATCTACGCCCGCTTAAAAGATTCACCCTGTGTAGATAATCTTTATCTACATCTATATTCTAATGCACAAAATTCTTCCGTTATTGAGTGACGGACAAACAACGCACAGCCGTAACTACTAGTCGTAGAAAGTTGAAATTTGGCAAGTAGGTTCCTTGAGGATTGTTAGGGAGTACTAAGATTTTCTAAATTTCCTACGGGAACGGGTAAAAACGGGATATGCACGTACGAAGTCGCGGGCAAAAGGAAGGATTATAAACTTGATACTTAGCACGAATACTGTTCTAAGTGAATGTCAAAGGTTCATCATTAGTTTTTCTTACCGCTTCTTAGCTGATGTTAAAGATTGTATGGAAGAATCTTATTTTTTAGATTTATAAACTTCAAATTTGACCCACTGAACTAAATAAAGAATAATAACATAATTAGTTTTTGAAACTACACCCCCCCCCCAATAGGGGTTTCGGTGGTTTTAATGTTTGTATAAAAGCATGTTAATGCTTGGTCCGATGAAGTCTCATTAACTATATCACAGAACTGTGCATTAACTATTTTGATGCAATAATACGAAATAACGTTATTGTACTTGTCTAAAAATAAAACCTTTTATTAAGATCAGATCACAATCATGATGAGGGGATCTGACTACTTACACTAAAACTTATACTTATTAATGAGCTGATGATCTTCAAACGGTCGGTTGATCAGGTCATGGTTACCTTACCATGTTCTTTCAATATCATTGAAGTACCACGGTACCAAATTTTGAATCGATCGAACGTAAGGAAGTTAGTCAGACTAGAAAAGAGATAATCTTCAAACGGCTGAACAGATTTTTATGAAACATGGCTAAGAACACTCGGGAAAAAACTATCTATGACACAAAAAAAAAAACTTAACAAAAATCGGTTCATCCGTTTGGGAGCTACGATACCACATACCGATACACAGACAGACACGTTAAGGTTAACACCCCTCTTTTTGTGTCGGGAGTAAATAAAAAGAAAATCAGTGGACTATTAAAGTAGATAAAATTTGCCACAATTTTATTAGAGTGCAAATACAGTTGAATTGGTTTTGAGATAATATAGTACATCAAACACAAATGTAGTTTAATAAAAATGGAGCTTTGTGATTAGCTGGGATTTCGAAAAAGATAAGTCTGTTATAGTCAGCTCACTGGAAAATGTTGCTTATCATATAAAATGAAAACGATTGCAATTTAAAAAATACTATAAATTTATCGATCTTCATCATTTGCCTAGCCTTTTCCCAACTACATTGGGGTCGGCTTCCAGTCAAACCCGATTCAGCTGAATACTAATGTTTTACGTGGAGCGGCTGCCTACCAGACCTCCACAACCCATTAACTGGGTAACACGGTACTTCTTGGCAAGACTGGAGTCAGATTTACTGGCTTCTGACAATCCGTAACGACTGCTTTACGTACTTTTCGAGGCACGGAGGAAACTCGGTATGTTAAGATGGTCACCCTTCCATAAACCAACCTTGGCAAGCGTTTGCTAAACCGTAAAGATTGACTCGTGCGGCTGCCATTATTGATCGATCTTTAACATTAAAAAAGAACTTCCCAAAAATAAACTTTGGTAGTGACTTGAATTTGTAATTGTCATAATGTTTGGAGTTAATGACTTAGTTAGGTGACTAATTATGAGTACCGAAGTTAAGGATTTTTAACGCCCTTAAAGCATAATCCCCTTACAAAATCTACTAATACTAAAAGTTTTAGTATAGTGAGAATGAAGACTATGAAATCGATTTTGTCTACAGTTAATTTTCTGAAAAAAAAAAAAGTATAAAACCACCTGAATCAACGGGTTTATGACTTCATCTCTTACGACTATCCTTGTAGAGTGAGTCTTTTAACGTGAAAACTTTAAAAAAAAGGTATGTAGAGATGAACCGCTTTCGACAACACCATAAAGTCTTTATATCTCGTTATTATAGAGTCGCATCACCATATTTGGTATATATTCTGAAAACGTATTGATTCGCCTTGCCCGTAAAAGTACTTACAATGTCGTGTAAGAACTAAAAAAATCCTTTAGATTTACTCTACGTGTCCAAAAAATTTTCTATAATTTCACGACGGAAAAGTTTACATGAGTAATTTTTACGTCACCGTGTATTGATTGAATTGTTCTTAGATATTTAATGCATAACAATATGGTAATGTAACGATATTGCCTACCCCGACTTTAAAACTAAAACTTCAATTTCGAACTTTTTGGAAAAAATAGCTTTGTTTGAAGTGATGTACGTCACCTTTCAAATCTATAAAGTAACCGTTATAGTCAAATTGTAGCAGATTTTGTTTACTTTAAAAGTATCTACAGTAACTTTCTCCGTAGACCGCACCGTTTAGGAGAACTAAGCTCAACTCTTAAAAATTACCGAAAATAAAGAAGTTTTCTGAGCACCACGCAGTTAGCACAGGACTTTCGAGGTTCAAAAATTGGGAGGACACTACTGGCTAACGATCACCCAAAAAATCAAAAGCGTCCAATTTTCTGCGACTTAACGCGTTTAATCTGCCTTTTTTTTTTTTTTTTTTTTTTTTTTTTTTTTTTTTTTTTTTTTTAGGGATGGGAAATCATCCAATGACTCCTCCCGCTCTGGGTGTAGCGGGAGGGAGTGTCAGACTTCTACTGACTAAAACCCATCCATGTTCCTTCATTGCCCTTTGTGTTCCGGAGCCACGGTGTCTCTTGCGAATAATCCCGCGACTCCGGCAGGCGTCGGCCCTTTCGGGCCCCTCTGTGTGCTGACTCTCTTTGAGGCGCGCGTGGAACACTAACGCGCCGTCGACACGGCCTGTCGTCACTAGACGGACGGACGGCGAGCCACCCATAGCTCGCCGTCCATAGGCCCACGCCTACGGTGGCCGGAGGTCACCAGGTGGTGGCCCCTGACGCCCGCGGCGTCCACCACGGCGGCTGGGACGAGAGGGTCTCCTCTCCCTCTCCGCCACCTCCTTCGCTAGCATAACTGCTTCGCAAAAGGAGGCAACGGCGTCCCATTCCGTCTCGCTCCGGACCATGGCTTGGACCAGGGCCGGACGCGAGAGGTCGCCGCCGATCGCCGTTTCGAGGACACGGCGGTGCGCCGTCCAAGCGGGGCACACCTGCACAGTGTGCTCAACCGTGTCCTCCGGTCGATCCACGCAATGGTGACACCCGGGCGTTTCCTCCCGCCCGATTCGGTGCAGGAACCTCCCGAAACATCCATGTCCGGTGAGGACCTGCGTCAGGCGGAAGGTGAGGACGCCGTGGCGCCTCTCTAGCCACTCCTCAAAGAGGGGACTTATCGCCACTATCGTGGCGTGCCCTGCACTGGGTTGCGACAGTCGTCGTCTCCATGATGCCATGAGATCGCGCCGGAGGTCTGTCCGCTGCGCGACAATTTGCCGCGTCAGCGGAGTTTCCCCCCGGCGTAGTACCTCCACGCGCCAATCATGCAGGCGCGCGAGGACTATCGCCTCCAGATCCCATGGCGGCAATCCGGCAAGGAGACACACCGCTTCGCGCGAGATCGTGCGGTACCCTCGGGCCATCCTTAGGGCCATCACCTTTTGGGGCGCGTTCAGATAATTGGCAGCACGCTGCCGCAAAGAACGCGCCCACACCGGGGCCCCGTAGAGGGCCATGGACCGCACGACCCCCGCGTAGAGCCTCCGGCAGGAGGCGTTTGGTCCCCCCAGGTTGGGCAGGAGCCGCCTGAAAGCAGCCCCGGCCCGCTCCAGTTTGGGTGCCAAACGTCGGAAGTGTTCCACGAAGTTCCACCGGCTGTCGAGGACGAGCCCTAGGTACTTCAGCGTCAACTCGACGCCGATGGAAACCCCTCCTACCGTCAGCAAGGATCCCGACGGTGGCGCATTGCCTCGGCCATGAAAACACATGGCCTCGGACTTGTGCAGCGCCACCTCGAGACCCAATTGCCGGATCCTCTCTACGACTGTCGCAACCCCGCGTGTCATAAGGTCGGCCGCCTCCGCGTACGACCCCCCTTGTGCCAGCACCAGCGTGTCGTCAGCGTAACAGACCACGCTGACGCCGCTAGGGAGGTCGGCGCGCAGCACCCAGTCGTAACCGATGTTCCACAGGGGCGGCCCCAGAACCGATCCCTGTGGAACACCGCACGACATCTCTCGCCGGTTCCACTCACCGCTGGCGTTTAATCTGCCTACGGTGACTGTCCTACCTGGTATATCAGATTTCGATTTTCTATGTGACCATTTACCATCAGATAGGGTTTTCCATTAAATAACACTCAACTGAAATCCATAACAACTTCTCTAGTACCAGCATCATACTTTAACCAGTTCGGATCCGCGGATAAACGTAATTCGTGATGTGATCCGCGAATCGCGATCCGATAGTAAAAGGACAATAAATACGGATCATGCGCGTCATTTGAGACCTATTGCGAATAAACTAGAGGTCGCAGTTTATCTTGATGAGGTAGACGTAACTTCGTTTTTGCTCGTTTTAGGGATTTGTATTCAAGTGTCAAATATTATTTAGAATAACTAATATAGCTGTTTGACTCATTTTCTATTTACCTAGAAGCTGTTAAACTGTTACTATTATTCCTCAGGTAAAAGTTAGGTGAATATTGAAAATATGGTATTCTGGCTCATAGTTTTTATTTTAACTTTGCAAAGACAGGAAAAAATATATATTATTTTTTATTGTTTTTGTATAGTAGCATATAACATGATCAATCAATCACATTGGCTAAATAAACCAAGATTTCTCAGGTAGGTACCTACGCTGAAAGAAACTTCTTTAGAAGTAAGCATCACCTTTGTACCTATTTTTCTGTCCTTTTTAGGGTTCCGTAGCCAAATGGCAAAAACGGAACCCTTTCGATTCGTCATGTCTGTCCGTCTGTCCGTCCGTATGTCACAGTCACTTTTTTTCCCGAAACTATAAGAACTATGCTGTTGAAACTTGTTTAATAGATGCATTCTGTGAACAACATTAATTAAGATTTTCACACAAAAATAGAAAAAAAAAAACAATAAATTTTGGGAATATACAATAACTTAGAACAGAAACTCTAAATATTTTTTTCATCAAACCCATTCGTGTGGGGTATCTATAGATAGGTCTTCGAAAAGGATATTGAAGTTTCTGATGTAATTTTTTTCTAAACTGAATAGTTTGCGCAAGAGACACTTCCAAAGTGGTAAAATGTGTCCCCCCCCGTTACTTCTAAAATAAGAGAATGATAACAAATATATGTACAGTACCATGTAAACTTCCACCGAAAATTGGTTTGAGCGAGATGTAGTCAGTAGTTTTTTTTAATACGTCACAAATCGTAAACCGCAACTTTTGCTTATAAAATATACCTACAGGTTTGTTAGGAACCGTCGGTGCGCGAGTCCGACTCGCTCTTAGCCGCTGGTTTGTCTTTATTTTAAAAGTGTGTATATTATCTGTATTATATAGTTCTTCAGTCCTTCAATAGATTTTATAATTATTAATTAAATTTATGTAAGTGTAATAAATAATGTAATTGAATATTATAAGTTAGTAAGTTACCAATTATGATCGTTTAATATGTACTATGCATGGAATTAAATAAAGCTTTATTATCTATTTATTTTTTTGTTTTCTTTCTCGGGTGTCTGGAGACCCGGTCCTTTGGTAGGCGTACGAGGGGCCGAAACCAACTCGCAAAGGCCCCGTTAGAAATTTCAAATGTAATGGGGAACCAACCGGCGATTATCCCGGTATGCACTGTGAAAGTATTCCCAAGGACAATCCCCGGTTGGAGCAAGACTATTGCAGAATGTGGAAAAAAAGATGAAACGCTATGGGTTTGGGCGGTTTAGTGGACTGATAATCGTTTATTATAGAACTATTGGCCCCTGCCTGACCACTAACAATATACACGGCTTTTAAATGGCAGGGGGTGACTTGCACACTCTATGAATGGGCCCCCGAAAACGGTCGCTAGCACAAAGTGACGTAGCGCCAAGGAGGCAACATGGCCTGAGGTGCTAGAGGAGTGGAGAGGTATACCACGGCTATCAGGACAATCCCGGAAATGCGGTCAAGATCCCTACCAGCATCTTACTGGATTATACATCCTTCTCCCGAGCACGTTTGCTCTAGCGAATCTCTACTCATACCGGCCGATTAAGGCAAGAAAGAGGTGGGAGCTCTGGTCCTCGTCAGTGTTCACTCTGGCCAGCCAATAAAGGCAAGCCGGAGATGAGAAACAAGACTTCTCCCGGGAGATTAGGTTCGTGGGGTCGCTACTGCCCAACAGTTCTCCACAAAACTGCCTTGCGGATTGTATCTCTCTTTGTCTGGCCCCTCACCCTAGGTATGACCTAAGGTCTATCGGGACGCGCAAGCCCCACCACGACGTCAACGTAGAGATACTGCGGTATTATTATTATTATTATATTATCTGTTAAATAAATAAAAATACCAATCCAAATGCTCGCACCTATCACTATTTTATACTCACTAGGAAATTCCTTCAGCTATTCAATTATTTAAAGGAACAAAGGGAACATTCTGTCGCGTAACACAGGATCATAAAATTGAAATTGCTCGTAAAATCAGTGTACGCAAGTACAGTTTAACGACTACTTTTCACTTTGAAGCGCAACTCTTTAGATGTGATTTTTTTTTTCTTTTTCCGCTATTAACTAATTTACTCATTTACAAAACAACATTCTCTTAAATCTTTGCCAAAGAACTGTGATTATACCTACTTAACAGTTGTACAAATTATACAGAATTAGGTATTATATGTCCTTATTCTGTATCATATTTTCTTCACTTGTTGTCATTCCATAGACAAACTTTGGAAACCTTCAATTTAGGGTTAATGGACCATATAATGGTATTGCTGGACCTACTTTGTTTACTTACGTTCATTGGCTTAGTGTGGATACAACATAACTCATCTAAACTATAACCGTTTAAAACGATAATAACCCCTCTGATATTAAACTTAGAAAATTACACAATACTCTAAAAGTACACAGCAATATCTTCATAAACTTTATCTCCAAACCTTAATCCAAAATAAATCGGTCTTAATACTCAACTACAAAATCCATTCACTGAAATCTTAACACCATTCAATACAATAAAGTTGAAGGTAATTGTCTGGAGAGAGCCACAATAGCATAATTAGTTGGTTTCTCTTATACTTGGATGTTAAATAAAGGAGTAAGTTTGAGGGACAATTTACGACGGAGCGGGTGCTATCGCCGCTTAATTCCGCGCCGAGAAGCCAGATAACAGTCCTGCAGTGTCTCTCTCGATTTATTACTTTAATCAAACGTATAGTATGTATGCTGACAAAAACTACGCACTTAATGCCTTATTTAGGGCGAGATTGGCGACCGATATTGTTGTTTTTATGGTTCCGAATGTGTGTAAGAAAAACGGAACTTTCATGCGATCACTAGTAGATATATATTATCTATTCGAATCTCCTGGACCGATACACTTGAAATTTATAACACATAATTATGAACTTACTAGCTGACCCGTGAAACGTTTCGAACATTTTTCATTACTGCTCCGCTCCTATAGCCTTCCTCGATAAATGGGCTATCTAATTCTGAAATAATTTTTCAAATCGGACCCGCAGTTCCTGAGATTAGCGTGTTCAACCAAACAAACAAACAAACTCTTCTACTTTATAATATTATATTATAGATCACAAACATAGTTACGTAACTTAAATAAACAAATGTAACGTTTCAAATGTAATGGGGCACCAACTATTATTATTTTTTTTTGTAAAATAAAGGTTTGGTATTTCCTTTCCAACTAGTAACTACTATTAAATATTTTTAGGGTTCCGTAGCCAAATGGCAAAAACGGAACCCTTATAGATTCGTCATGTCTGTCTCTCTGTCTGTCTTTCCGTCCGTATGTCACAGCCTTTTTTCTTCGAAACTATAAGAACTATGCTGTTGAAACTCGGTAATATGTGAACCGCATTAAGATTTTAACACAAAAATAGAAAAAAAAAAACAATGAATGTTGGGGGTCCCCATACTTAGAACTGAAACTCAATTTTTTTTTTTTCTTGAAACCCATATACGTGTGTGTTATATATGGATAGGTCTTCGAAAATGATATTGAGGTTTCTAATTTCATTTTATTCTAAACTGAACAGTTTGCGCCGTAACTTTTAAAATAAGAGAATGATGATGATGTTTGTACACTGACCGCCCTAAATCTAACTTCTTTCGTTCAATCCATCCTAAGGTTGTCTGTAAGAGATTGCCCTGTGCGATAAGACCGCCCATTGTACACTTGTTTTTATAAAAGTTTTTCCTGTAATTGTTATGAGGTGTACAATAAAGTATATAATAAATAAATAATTATAAAACAAAAAAAAATATTTAATGTATATTACCATGTAAACTATCAGCGAAAATTGGTTCGAACGAGATCTAGTAACTAGTTTTTTTTTATTTCGTCATAAATCGTAAATCGCAACTTTTTGCTTATATTATATAATACCTACAAGTTTGTACGGAACCCTCGGTGCGCGAGTCCGACTCGCACTTGGCCGGTTTTTATTCTCGCTTATACATCTTCTTTGATAGAATTATAAAGGAGGGAAAAATATTTCTTAAAAAATACAATAAGAAAAGAAAAACATTTAAAAATATAAAAAAAACAGTAGCCGACTGGTATCGGGAACAGGGTTGGTCCCTTGGAGCTACGGCAGTCTAGGTTCCAGAGAGAGGAACCGCCTAACAATGCTAGCCGTGTCAAAAGTACCGCTTTCTGAATCAAGCCTTTGATCCAGCTTCCTAACGAGAGCTTCCTGAGGTGTTGGTCGAGGCTCTTGGCTATTAAGTCATTGGCTGTAACATCTATCGGTACAATGATTGCAGAGTCCACTTCCCACATGTCGACAACCTCGCGAGCCAAGTCGATAGACTTAATTTTTTTATCCTTCTCGTCTTTCACGAGGTTCTCGTCATGCGTCATGCGGAACGGTTATGTCTACAATCATTGCACGCCTCACTATTCGGTCCACCACCACTATATCAGGCTTATTGGCAACAATAGTCAGTGATGATGGACCGATCCCACTACGGGTCGGGCGCATATCTGTAGTACGGCACCTCCGACTGCACAAGACAGTGTTTCAGAGCAAGTTGTTGATCTCTTTCGAATAGTCCCGCAACTCCGGCAGGTGTCGGCCCTTTCGGGCCCCTCCGTGTGCTGACTCTCTTTGAGGCACGCGTGGAACACTAACGCGCCGTCGACACGGCCTGTCGTCATAAGACGGACGGACGGCGAGCTGCCCATAGCTCACCGTCCACAGGCCCCCGCCTATGTTGGCCGGAGACCACCAGGTGGCCTCCGACACCCGGGGCATCTCCCGCGGCGGCCGGGACGAGAGGATCGATAAACATTTTTGAAGACCTATCCATAGATACATCACACGTATGGGTTTGATAAAAAAAAAATTTTTGAGATTCAGTTCTAGTATGGGGACCCCCAAAAATTTTTTTTTTCTGTTTTTGTGTGAAAAACTTAATGCGGTTCACAGAATACATCTACTTACCAAGTTTCAACAGCATAGTTCTTTTAGTTTCGGAGAAAAGTGGCTGTGACATACGGACGGACAGACTGACAGACAGACATGACGAATCTATAAGGATTCCGTTTTTGCCATTTGGCTACGGAACCCTGAAAATGGCAATTTTATTGGTGAATTTTCAGTAATTTAAAATATTATT
The DNA here is from genome assembly GCA_963859965.1 of Ceramica pisi. Taxonomy (NCBI): domain Eukaryota; kingdom Metazoa; phylum Arthropoda; class Insecta; order Lepidoptera; family Noctuidae; genus Ceramica; species Ceramica pisi. The sequence goes on along the minus strand of OY982534.1, from coordinate 10,613,132 downwards.
CGTAGGCTGAGTGAGACAGACCCTTGGTTGACTGGTAGAGAATGCCTAAGGCATTAAGTCCGCCTTTGTACTTTTTTTGTGCGAAAAGTTTAAATAAATAAATAAATAATAAATTTTAAAACTACGGATTAAAAAAAAAAAACTGTTTCGTTTGGTTTTGTTTTAAAGATTAAAATAAACAGCAGGCTTTAAAATGATGAATGGGAAACAGTTTTATTTGGGTTTTTACCAACAGTTAATCCATCCTAATAAAATGAATACAAAAGTAACGTTGTCTGTTCCCTTTGTAACATTTTCACGCCTTAACAGCTAAACGGATTTGGATAGAATTAAGCATACATGTAGATTCTGATCTGGATTCGGCCATAATATACTTTATATCACAACACAACCTTTCCTTACCCCACGGGAGATTGTGGCGTTTGCATTGAAAATGCTGGCATTGATTAATGTTAAAAGCCGTTGATTAAATTATGATCTTGTCAAAACGAAGAATAATAAAGCCACGATCTGTTCCTTTACTTTCAATCCATCCAAAGGTAAGATACGTGTAAGTGCGATAAGACCGTCCAAATAACCCACACTTGCATTCTAATATCTCTTGCATTTACCATTATAAATTACTAGCTGACCCGCGCAACTTCGTCTGCGTCACATTTTCCACGATTGCTCGGCTCCTATTTGTTTTAGCGTGATGATATATAGCCTATAACCTTTCTCGATAAATGAGATATCTAACACTGAAAGAATTTTTCAAATCGGACCAGTAGTTCCTGAGATTAGCGCGTTCAACCAAACAAACAAACTCTTCTGCTTTATAATATTGGTATAGATTCTTTGAAACAAACCTACATACCAAATTTGGTTAACCAAAAAATAATGCGATTTTTTTTTTTTATATATATAAAACGGTGAAACTCTTGGCCCAAATCTCACCTGATGGAATGTGATGATTAGGCCGAAGATGGAAGCGAGTTTCACCCGGAATCCTCTTACACAGAGGAACTGGCTATCATACCTCTACCTGCCGTAACACAACAATGCTGTTAACATTGTTGTTATGGCGACAGACTTAGACATGATGGTGGTAGCTTGCCAGGCGGACTTAGAAGAAGTCCTACCACCAACCAAATCGAGCAAAAATTTGCCCCCGCTGGGAATCGAACCCGGGACCTCTGGGTCTGAATCAGGTGGTATAACCACTAGACCACGGAAGCGGTTAGTGTCACCTGTTTAGCACCACCCGGGGACCACGTGTAGGGATTCGCTGGAGGGTATTCTCCTACGGACGCGGGTGACTCGGCCCCCAAAAATTATTTTAAAATAACTTGAAAAATAAGTAGACAAACGTGAAGTAATCACAATCACTCTTTCTATAACTAAAAAAAAATGGTGAACATAAAACATCAAGCTTTTTTGGCACCTCAAAATCTCACAGTCAAATCGATTCAAAAACTTCCTCACCAAGAACTACAAACCTAAAACATAATTTCAGCCAATTGCCGTCCACTGCTGAATGTTAGACTCCCCCAAAGAGCGCCAATCATCCCGGTCTTGATCAGTCCGCGTGCATCCGCTGTCAGGCAACTTCTTTAAATCATCGATCCATCGTGCCACAGGGCGTCCCACACTACGTTCACCTTTCCGTAAACAGCTAGTCTATTCTGTAAATAACCATTTCGAAATCGACTTCACCTGAGTGACTAAGCTTACAAAGTGAACTTTATTTCACACATCATAAGGTCTTATATTTATACGAATTTGAAACTCACCTCGGATTCCGCTGTCGAGACACGAAAATGTTGTTACAGAACAGCACTGCAGACATGGCCGGCCCACTTCCACTTCAGCTAGCTGATTCTACGCCTAATGTCAGAGTCTTTAGTTCTCTGGCAAATGACTTCGTTGCGAATTCTATCCACTAGAGAGAAACCCCGAGCATTGCTCTCTCCATTGCACGCTGAGAAACCATGAATTTGTAAACCAGGCCTATGGTGAGTATCCACGTTCCGACTTCGTAAATCCTTACGGGTAAGACGCACTGGTTTTATACCCTCGACGGGATTATGAGATCGACGATTCAAATATCTCACGCAGCTTCCCGAATGCCGCCCAGCCCAAGCGAATTCTTCTGGTCCTTCTCAAAGTTGTGCCCAAGTTGTATAATCTGGCCTAAATATATATATTTTTGCGGGAATTCCACTCCTTTCACTCATGTTATAGGGGCTTCAGCAGGTCCACTTCCTTTGAGGATTTTTCTGGAAAAAAGAGTTCATCAGAAAAAGCTCCTGAGCCTCGAGAAATTTACCAGCATTCACCCTTTGTGATTTCTGCGCCCAAAGCCTAATGGACCTACTCTTGACTCGCCACTATCTTTTACTTCCACTTTAAAACCGAAACAATGCGTGGCTAAAAGCGCTCAATACCCTGAATTGTTTGATCTCATTAGCAACTTGCTAATTACCAATCAGATGGTCCTTTGCTGTAGTCAAATTGAAACGTTATTAGCGACGAGATTAATACAAGCGATATAGCGGATAATATCGTTTATAGATAGGGGCTCATGAGACCTTTGTGGACCTCCATTAGAGCTTTTGACTGTTGTATTATTGTGCTAAATGGCTGAATTTTGTGAGTTGCTTTGAAGATCACACTATGGGTGTTTCCTCCAACAACATGGTAACCGATCGAACACCCATAATGTGGTCAAAAAAGGCAGAAGGTGAATGCTAGGTGCATCTATTATTCTTAAGAGTTTTTTTTGAATGGCAACTGAGCCGGTTTTCTTCTTTTCTGTCAGGGTCCTATAGTGCCAGTTGCCATTAGTCATGCCATCATGAACAGCTCAATAAAATATGTACATTCATGCTTGACCTGTAAATCAAACCAAGGAATACTTAGTAGAGGTGATTGTGATAGAGTAGCAAATACCTGGATTTTTTGGCTGGTTTTTTGCAGAAGTACTCCGGGGAAATATCCAGAACGCAATAGGCTTAGTTAATAGGCATGAATCATTATTGTTTCAACCGAAAGACCGCAAGTGTCGTCACATCGACCGGTCCTGTGCATTTCGCATTCAGTGGGTCTCCGCGCTGTACACTAGGTGATCGGTCCACCTTATGGCAGACCTTCCAACGTTGCACCTTCTGGTACACGGTCGCCACTCAAGAACCTTTTGACCACGTCGATTAGCTGTTCCGCGAGCACGCATGTGTATCACGGCCTTAATGTTGCTAAGATAGGCTATTGTTTATGGAATTATATGCAGATCGGAATTTGTTCAAATTTTTTATCAAAAAGTTGAGCAGATTGTCTGCTAGAAATAGAAGTGACTGTCTTGAAGGCTGATAAATAAGTATAATTATGGTACAGAATTTATAAATATATAAATAATATGAGATAGTCAAATATGTATCAATTCTGTACCATTTTTATTTAGCTACGAGCTCCTCGAGATATATTAACCAATCATGTCTGTCGAAATGTACGTAACTCACTTGGTTGCGAAGATTTTATGCAATTCCATTGGTTAAAATTTCTCTGTTTCTCCGCTCCGCTGCCTCGCTTCGCTGTAATGGAAAGGCAACCTAAATCAGTGCAAAAGATTCAAGTCGAATAAGAATTTGCAAATAGGTTGAAAAATAATAATTCTTTGATTTAGTATTCTTAATCATTTAAAGAATAATATTAATCATATCGGCGTTGTTTAGGGGCTGGTTAGAATTATATTAATTCAAATCTGTACACACTACGAATATAATATTTGTAACTCAGCTGCAAAACAGCTCCGTGATAAATCTATGTGGAAACAGATATTACAAATGTGATATGTACCAAAAAAATCACAATAACGTAATTAAAATTACGAAATGTTTTAACTATGCTTGTCTATAAAATAAATATTTAAGTAAACCACAGCATTTTGTATCGTATTAACGGTTACCGCAAATAAGTTAATTATTACAATGATAAACATAATTCCAGTACCTAACGTATCCTATATTAGCATTGATTTCTGTCATGACACATGTATAAAGGTTGAAAAATTATTTAAATGTTGCATGTCCAAGCGATATTATTATGTCGGTTCGATTATAAGGGCCATATTTTTATAAAGGATTATTTCAGATAACTTAAATATAAGTAGTAATAACAAACAAAACACTACGTATAAATATACTATACTAAGTTTAAAATAATTTTAATTTCAGAAGTCGGTGTTTTTGGTTTTGTTTCTTTGTTTTTAACACCGACTTCCGAAGTTAAAGTTATTTAATACTTTTTTTTACTTTGAATAGGCACACATTGACCACTATATCACCTGATGGTAAGCGACGATGTAGTCGAAGATGGAGCACGCTTACCTAGAAGTAACCTATTCATTCTTGACTTAACGACTCCCAGGTTGTAGATATCAGGAATCCCCCCTGCCGGAGTCGCGGGACTATTCGTAAGAGATACCGTGGCTCCGGAACACAAAGGGCAATGAAGGAACACGGATGGGTTTTAGTCAGTAGAAGTCTGACACTCCCTCCCGCTACACCCAGAGCGGGAGGAGTCATTGGATGACTTCCCATCCCTTAAAAAAAAAAGTCAGGTAAAGAAAGAAAGAAAAATATTTATTTGGGACTAGCACAAAAACAGACAGAAGCAAAATACTACAAAAACAGGTAGTCCCACTCCTCAGCTGTAGGCACTATGAATGTGTTCCCAAAACGTTTTGTGCGTGTGGTTGGGATGTCCACCATGTACCAGTGGCGCATCGCCGTTCGTCTTGTGGTCCGATGATGGAACGGGCTTGGCGGAATTAAATCATGCAATGCCGTCGCAAATTCCCCAAAATGCAACCGGTAGAACACCGACTCTATAGGCTAGCAACTCGGCGTCGATGTTCAAGACTTTGACGCTTCGACTCGACGAGTCTATCATTACAATAGATCCTCTTGGATCGTTTTTCAATTGAGTCAAGGGCATCAAGCTGGTATCTGGCAGATCCATTCCAAAGATGAGAGTAGTACTCCATGCATGATCCAACTTGCGTTTGATAGAGCTTCATAAACAAAACTTCTTAAGCAAAGGTGAGACGGTATTTTTTACCGTCTCACCTTTGCTAAGATCCCCAACTTTCTGGCAGCCACTTGAGCCTTAGCTCTATGAAAGGGTCAAAATTGAGGGTAGATGTTAACGTAAAACTAAGAAGCGCAAGTCGGTTATTTTCACGGTTATACTACGGAAAGATGGAGTGGGTGGAATTGGCTCCTTTTGGCGAAAACAGGTACGCTTAGGTCTTTGCAGCATTTAACTTGACCACATTGGCATCGCCCCGTTCAGAGACAGCCTGTAAGGACACTTTCAAACGCTCAACCATAGCTTCCCGGAGAAACCGGCTCTGCGACCCACCAGCTCATACGTCGGGCACGTATCTCTCAGCAACTGTGCTGTCGTGTGCACCCAAAGGTACCGCGTTTAAGCAGATAATTAACATGCAGCAAGAATTGTGTTGCTGAAAGCACCGACCACTTGGATAAGGCTATCGTGCTGTCGAAGGCCTTCTTGATGGCCTCACTCCAGATGTGAGTGGCATACTCTAGAAGATCCCCAGTTGACCGATTTCGGCGGCACCCGTTGGATCTTAAATTCCAGTACGCGTTACCGAGATATAACCCATCTCACTGGGTTAGCACACTCCCCAAAATGTAACCGATAGAAAACCGACAGGCCAGCAACTCGGCGTCGATGCTCAAGACTTTGGAGCTTCGATTCGACGAGCCTGTCATTGCCGATGATCCGCTAGCGCTACTTTTCCTACCTCTAATCCTACCTCTATTGCATCACAATGTCATTATATCTACATTACATTTGGACACCAACCCTCCCGCGCTGCGGTCAGACGCAGCCGTAGTGGCGATTAGACTTACAAACGGCACACGTAATTCGATAGCGAATATGTAACGTCAGCAGGTCTATTTGGCCTATAGAGCTCAATTTGGTCACTGAGCATTATTGGGAATGCATTATTTGGATAATGAAGTGATATCGAATGATTCAAAATTTCATTTGAATGTATTCAAATGTCACTATCTATTGACATTTGAATACAGTTACAAATTTGACAATCAAGCTTTGAGCTACAGGCATATTACTGGGCGTGATGAGGCGTAAAATACACCAATAAAACGGATTCATTCAAGCATACGTCATATCACAACGAGTTTTGATTGGTTAAAACTGCGTTTGAAGGTGTCATCATATGACGCAACACTATAATTTAATTTAAGTAAATCTGTTATTTCCGCGGTTATTTCTCGCATTTATGTTCCATACAATAAAATACATAAATATAAAACAACATATATTTATTATATTGAAAACAGAAAAAGATGGGAAGAATGGAAAAAAATGTGAAGTAGAGAAAGATGAAAAGAGAGAGAGATGTGAAGATATGATGATGTGGTGTGTGATGGTGTGATGTTAATAATGTGAAAATGGGTTGAGAGAGACTGTCGTTTAGGTTCTACAAGCTGATGCCCGCAGTTTCGCCTGCTTGTGAAATTATTTTCGTCCTCGAGAACCATACTATCCATAGGTGATAACAGCATGAAAATCGATGCAGTAGTTTTTGAGTTTATTGCGAACAGACAAACAACAGACGCGGCGGAGGACTTTTTATTTTATAAAATGCAGTGATGTGTGCCAGAAATGTCAATCTAATAAGATGAACTTTTCCTATAACTCGATTTAACATATTTACGGCTGAGTTCCTCCTGCGCTCCATTACCTGAACAAAATTTAATTTTAAAGACACGTTAATCTTATTAATGTTCTAGCTTCATAATAAAAATAACCGGTGAATAATATGCAGCCGCACTATAGTTACTCCTGCAAGCAAAGTTTCGCGTCATTAGTGTGGATTCAACCGAGGGCTGCTGTTTGCCTCACTGGCTTTTCAACCGTGTTTTCACTGAATGTCGGTCTTACATTTAAAATACTATGCAGATGACGTACTTATTAAATGTCAAATGCATAAAGAGTAAACATATTGTATACTCTTGTACGGTCAATGACTTGAGACACCTCAGAATCTTGGCCAGGTAGTTTGGAGACTACCTAACCAAGTTTTACCAAGTAAGCTGTTGTGTACTTGGTGAGCTGAATACATATCACCGACTGTTCATGGTACACCATATATACTCATTCAATAAAGTGATATATTAGGTACCGACTGCTTCACGTATATATTATCTGTGACGTAAGAGTAAAACATAAATTACCCACCCTCATCTAATATTGTGTGACCGACTTGGTTTGTAAACTAGCGTTTCGATTAGCGGTCACACTGCGGTCGAAGAATAACCTGGTGATTTATCAAAGTGTGAGGCATGGGTGCCGCAGGATGAGGAGTAGCCTCCAGGATGTTAGATAAAACTATTGATAGTCATTTCAAATAGCAATCCTTCTGCTGAGTGCGGTGCTAATGAAGACTTGGTCTACCGTCTGTGTACTTAATAGAGGTGACTAGCAATATAAAAATTATGATGACAGTACCAAACTAAAACTACTACAGGATTGAAATATATATTATAATTATGGTGCAATTTTGATTTGAACACAATAGAATATTTAAAAGCAATTTTGTTGTTGGGAAATATTGACACTGACAGCTCATAATTTAAACGTGGCTCTGAAATAATACTTTCAATCTGTCAAAAATGCATCAAAATTAAGGTTTTTTTGACAGACTGCGACTGAGATGCGAATGCAAACGTTGCTTAAACTTAGTGGAGTTGGCCTTGTTTTTTTAAAAAGCGTTTGTAATCACTTTGCAGAATTTTTGGCATTGATCGACCAATGACCCAATTTCATTCCCAGGCAAATATTGTCTATCCAAGGTCACCAGAATCGCGGAATGAGATAAGCAGCCCATGTTTGTGTGTTTTAGTTTCCTTTTGTGTTTTGTGCCTTTGGTGTGCAATAAAGTACTAGCAGTACTAGCTACTGCCAGCGGCTTCGCCCGCGGCATCCCCGAGGGAACATACTCCCGGGATATAAATATAAGATCCTTTCAGGCAATCTGTCGTGAAAGAGTAACAAACATCCGTCCATCCTCACAAATTTTCGCATTTGTAAAAAACCGACAGCTCCTCAGGACTATGTTACTAACATCATAATTAACAACTTTTGTTCTAAAACTTTTAAAAATTCATCCAATTTTAGTTCATCAGGTTTTCATACAAAAATAAAATATATTTAAATTGAACGCTCTAAATATTACGAAGTCTATGCAAAGCAAAAGAAAAAGGAAGAGCTTCCTTTTGGTTTTGATGTTAGTAACATACATATTCCTGAGAAGTTGTCGAGGTTTTACAAATTACCCTGTTTATAGTTTGTTTTGCTCCTGAGACGATTTTGCGACTTAAATTGGCCTTTAAAAACTCAACAAAAAGTCCAACAAACGCACACAGGTACTATTTAAACGAACAATTGTGGACGGCAATAATAGCTAGTAAACCATTCCTTGCTTTTTCATTGCAAACTAAATTAAATAGGGATAGTTAATCGAGTGTCAGTCGCGGTGATCGATGCTTGACTCGATACATTTGCATCAGGCCAATAGCGCACATCGATTGAATGCTTGGAAATGTTGTTTGAGCAATTGTATACATATGCAATTATGTACGAGTTTTAACAATCGTTCTGGTTATTTTTTTTTGAAGTATGGGAAATCATCAAATGACTCCTCCTGCTCTGGGCGGGCAGAAGGGAGTGTCAGACTCTTACTGACTAAAACCCATCTGTGTTCCTCCTAATGCCCTTTGCGTTACAGGGCCGCAGGCCTGCCAGGCCCTGGCAAATTTTATTGTTGGGTGGATAGACGATCGCTATGTTTTTACACTATTTAGATGTTTTTTAGCACACAGCAAATAGGGAGAGTCTATAGAAGAATACTAAGATAAATAGATAAATCGATTTTCACTTGGCCAATCCGATATTGGTCTTCTCCAATCGTTATACGTGATGGTCGGCAATTTTCATTATAGTCCAAGGTAATGAAAGGTAATACTTACTCTACTTCAATGCAATTATGTTATTATTTATTTTATTTTATTACTAACATTAGATTAAGTCACACATTAACTAACATTATATGGATTTTATTTTATTATAAGCTGAAATAAATACATAATTGAATTAAATTGAATTGAAAAGACTGGAATTAGATTTTCTGACCGTACTGCAGTAACGTCTGACGCAGATCTTTAGAAGATCTGCGTCAGACAGTTGACAACAGCAGCTTAAAGAGATTTCCGAGGCACGTAAGAGTTTCGGTATGTAGATGGTCACCCACCCACGGACTATCCTTGGCAAGCATAACGTAACCCAGAAGATTAACCCGTGCGGCTACCACGAGCATAAATGACGAACACATTTCAATGCATTTAATAAAATCTTTTAAATAATTTTCGCTACAGTAAAAAATACAGCAATAAAAAACCAACAACAACCCTCAATATTCCAACAGAATTTCACGATTTTCCCTTTCAATTGAAGCGGTAGCAAAATAATTGTCGGTATATTTAAAGTTTAGTTGAAAAAGTTCCTTTTGAATGGTGTAACATCAGTTCATTAGGGCACATTCACGGCGCGTCAGCGGTTCTAACTGACGTAGAGCGTTCCGCAATTCGTTTTACATCTGACCTATATTCTGCCTATAGATAACATAAGTGTGAATGGGGCTTAACTTTTTGCGTACAACAAAGTTACTGATTGATTTTTTTTTTGTTCTTTTTGTGTAGAGTTTGAAAATGTGGGTTGTGGGGAAATACTCCTTATTTGAAAAATTCTTTCAGTATTAGATAGCCCATGTATCGAGGAAGGATATAGGCTACATATCATCACACTAAGACTAAAAGGAGCCGAGCATTAATGGAAAATGTGACGCAGACGAAGTTGCGTGGGCAGCTAGTGTTTTTATTTTTATCTCTGCTTATCACAACAAAATACAATAATTTATAGGTTATTCGCCAGTGGCTGCCCGAGTGGAAGTAAATAAAGAAAAACAATTATTCCAAGGGAACACACTCCCATGATGACAAGTTTCCGTCAACTGTGTAAATACTCAAATAAGTCCTATTCCTAGATTAGTCTACCCCTGTTCTTAGTGTCATCCAGATCCATTCAGGTGTAATTAAGACGTGACGAGGTAGCAGACAGACATACGAACAGTTACTTTTACATTTAAAATATTAGTGTGGTAATATAATATAATATACCCTACTGATGTTCAGCAGTTTACTATAGTAAACAAGATTGGACAAGAAAATTAAGAAGTTCAAGATGGCCATTGACTGAATGAAAACTGATTTCGTATACTACTAGCTGACCCGCGCAACTTTGTCTGCGTCACATTTTCCATTAATGTTCAGCTCCTATTTGTCTTAGCGTGATGATATAAATCGTTAAATGGGCTATCTACCACTGAAAGAATTTTTCTAATCAGACCAGTAGTTCCTGAGATTAGCGCGTTCATCCAAGCAAACAAACAAACAAACTCTTCTGCTTTATAATATTATATAGTATAGATTTATTATAAAATTATTTCCGTGTGGTTTCGAGATCACTTATTAACTTGATAGGTTTTCGTCCTACGCTAATTGATTAAGTAGTTACTAAACTTTTTTCTTTTAAAAAAACACGTGTATTCTGAAAGGAAAACTGTGCTGTTATTTCTGTATTTAAAATGGAGTCGTTAAATGGGAGCACGTGGCACGTACTTTTGCCGTATTTATTCATGGGGCTGTGAGGTGAAGATTCCTGGGCGGAGCTTCAAAGCCGCAGATAAATATAGATTACCCAAGTGATATAATGACAAAATACATTATGAGTGGGAGTCTCTGTGCTGACCAGAAAGTGCGAAGATTCTGTATGAATATATTTTTTCTATTATAGGTGCTTAGTATATTTTAAATTATTTAATTGTGTTTTTGTGCATAACAATTGTGTATTACAAGATTTTTGTTGTGTTACGTCGAATAATTTTAATTGTTTTATCTATTTACTTATATTGACATAGCAGAGGGCCAATTCTACTAATTTTTAAACAACTTACGCATTCGCGTGTCAATCGCACACTGTCAAAAAGCCTTAATTTTCATACAATTTTGACAGTTTGCGATTGAGATGCGAATGTAAAAATAAGTAGAATTGGTACTCTGCTTTTGCCAAGGACTTTTTTCGCTCTCGTAGGAATTTCGGGAAAGCTTCACTCACCCCTACGTAGTGTAAGGGAGGTACATGCGAAATTTCAGATTTCTACGACCGTCTATTAATAAATAAATAAGAATTACGGAATCTATCTGACGTTATGATTTAATTTAATTAATGTTAAGTATACATATTATGTTAATTGAGTTCTACCTCAACTTAATTACAGTCCTTAACTAACAATGCCCAAGTATCGATCGTATCGAAAATGAAACTAGATTCGATTAACCTGCTCTAATCGAATTCTATTTGTACTTGAAATAATTAGGAACGAGGAACAAATAATGAACGCTTGTACTAGATACCAATGAAGTAGCTTTTAGAGCAGTGATGGTAAGGAATTCGACTTATGGTTTCCATCGACCCCAGACAATTTTTTCTTTGCTATTGATATACTCGCGTTTTACCACAATCTCACCTCATGTTGCCACAACTGACAGACCTTGACTATTCAAAAGTGCCTGTAAGTGGTCTATTTGAAATAAAGTATTTTGTATTTGCTAACTGTATTCCAAAAAACACTACAAAGTAAAAAATAACTTTAATTCGGAAGTCGGTGTTTTTGTTAGTTTCTTCGTATTTTGACACCGACTTCTGAATTAAAGTTATTTTTTACTGTTTAGTGTTTATTTTTAGAAGTCGGTTGTATTTTTTTGTAAAAAGTTTTTTTATTCTTCACTTTTTAGTGGTACCCTACACCTAACAACACCACTACAAAATCGCAGAAAAGCAAAATATGCAATTTCGATTACTTGGATGACATAAAACCATCATCCAAGTAGACGACTTCCAGCTATTCCGATTTAAATCCAAAGTGCGTGTCCGAATTTGATAAAATTTAAATGGGACCAATCTGCAAGTTTATCCTCTCAGATAAAAATTAAGAGAAGAATTTTTCAAATCGGTTCATAATTGTCGGAGTTATGAGGTAACAAACATAAATTTAAAAAAAAAAACATACCACCGTATTGAGTACCTCCTCCTTTTTGGGAAGTCGGTCAAAAAGTTTTTTTTTGTATGTACACCGATTACTCCGCGGTTTCTGTGATTCTTTTTTAGTTCGATACTGAAATTAATTTTTTAATTTACTGATGCGATATTTTTACCGTTCCTGTTGGAATTTCAGAATGTACTCTCTTAATGCTCCCCTACACTCCCCAAAGAAACCAATATACTCTCAGTAAATATAAGACCAATCAATCTGCCATAGCGTTCTCCCAAGTACATATGTTGGGGTCCAGTTTACCGAATACAACTGAGCACCAGTATTTTACATGACCAAAAAAGAATGGTGACGCCTGAACATCACTATTTGGGCGGAAATTTAAAATTGATAGAGGATATTCCTAGAGGCAGGGTGCTGGCGAACCGATAACATGGTGAAGGTCGCAGGTAGCCGATGGATGCGTGACGCACAGAACCGGTCGTTGTGACGTCGCTTGGACGTCTTTCGGATGATATGATGATGTTGAGGGTGCTGGTTGAAAAGTGAAGGACTGTATGGGGATGTGAACTAAGAAACGTACCTATGTAGGTATGATGAACGTGATCTTACAAATGCAATGCGAATTAGGACGACGGAAATATGACACTAGATTAAGGAAAGTCGACGTGAAATGCTGCACTCTTTCGATTCACCGTCACTAATGTATTTCACGTCAGTTGAAGGCTCGAGTTCTGCTGGACATTGCAGGCAGCGCGCAATTAAGTAAACTGGGTAACACAAATATTGCAAAACCTGAAAAGGGGACAATTTAATCGTCATTATGAACAACTTTGACTCTTGGTATCAACTTTCTCACCTGATCACATCTGGCTCTATCGTATCTTTGGATTTGGCGAGGGCATAACAGGCTGATTATTAAGTACTACCAACCAAAACATTTGCTACTCATTTTCAATTGTCGAATCGCCAGTTCATTGTGAGTCAAACAACAATAAAAAGTAAGTTTGTATTGACTCAGATCCGTTCAGATCCTTCCGATACGTGATCTAATCAAGAAAGGGACCCTTGAATGTAGTTAATTAGGCAAATAGAAAGTTTTCAGCGTTCGCCAACTCGAGTTCGAACCCGTTCGTTGCAAAATCGTTTGTTTTCAAACATTCTCTCTGTTGTCGGATTCATTGCCTTTGGTTCTGGTAATTTAGTTTTGGTTAGGTACATGAGGAGTTCAGTGTCTTATTCAATGCTCACGTTTGTAATGAAAATATAATAATAAGGGATAAGGTACAATAAAAAAGCAATTTCAGCTGTTTTATTGTAATAGGTACTTCGAATTGACATAGAACCTTTATGGTTTGAGATTTTTGAGTGAAACTTTTTTCACATGGTACCTATGAAGTTCTTCTTTTGAAAAATGTGCAATATTCGATTATTGAGTATCAGTTGTTTTTTTTATTCAGCTTGGACAAAAATATGGATACTTCGAAAATTCGAGTGATTTTTGAATAAAGTTCCCGACGCGGAACTAACGCGAAAGAAACAGCTCGCAATATCAATATTGTGTTTGGAGAGGAGACTGCTAATGAACGCACCGTGCGATTTTGGTTTAAACGCTTTCGTGATGAAAACTTGGATTTGAAGAACGAACCACGTAGAAGACCGCCCGCCCACACAGGTGAATAACAATGAATTGAAAGAGATGGTGGAAGACGATCCGAGCCAAACTACCCAGGAATTAGCGGCATGGCTTAACGTTACCTTACCAACAATAATGGGTACCTCATGACTAGTGTTACCTTGTTGAATCGAAAAGGAATAATGGATCAAATAAAAAGTGAAAAATGGATTCTTTACGATAACCGTAAGCGAAAAATGCACTGGCTGACCTCAAGCGCCGCAACAGTGTTCTAGAGCAAAGCTTACACATAAAAAGGGAATGGTAACTGTTTGGTGGTCTCAGCATGGTATTATTCACTATAGCTTTAAACAATTGCACTATAGCAATAACGGCAGATGTCTACTGTGCCGAACTCCGAACAATGATAGCAAAAGTAGCAGTGAAACAGCCACGACTCATGAATCGATCTTCATCATTATTGCTCCATGATAACGCGAGACCTCATACAGCACGAGAAACCGTTTTAAATTTACAGAAACTGCAATTAGAAACCATTCGTCATCCTACGTATTCGCCAGACCTTGCTCCAACGGACTACCATTTTTTTCGTGATTTGGGCAATTTTTTACATGATAATAAAGTTTGGTTCTCAGGAGGCAGTACAAATTGCTTTCACACAGTTTGTCTAATCCAGATCACCAGATCTATCCTATCGCAAAGGCATAAATGAACATCCTATTAGATGGCAGCAATGTAATAGATACTAATGGTAATTATTATATATTTATTAGTACAAATCGGCAATTTTATACTTTAACCCCTAATATCAACCAACTAGCTGCTATGATCGCAGCGTTGGAAGGCCTCTCACAAGGTGGACCGAAGATCTGCCGGTCGATTCTGTAAACATATCGAAATGATGACTTGGGTGATCTCGAAGTGAGCTGTCATTCCATCTTGATTACTTGGATTGACAGCTCACTTTCGGATCACTTCACCAAAGCCTTCACTTCGACATGTTAACAGAATCGCACTGCTGCTGGTGAAGATGTGGGTAGTCGATGACAGGATCAGTTGTTATGGCAACTCTTCGGGAACGCCAGCAGTGGACGTCTTTCGGCTGATATGATAATTATGATGAACGATTGTGGTCTAATAACGTCCAATTTGATTGATTTATCAACGTCATGTTTTACTACACAGTTTATGGCTATCATAAACTTGGCTTGTTTCCAAATAATTCAGGGTATGATCCGAGTCAGATCCATAGCTAAATGGTCGGATCCTTAAACTGTTTTAAAGCTAACGGATTCGGTAGTTTAACTTTTTTTTTCCAATGGAAATGACTCATTTCAACTTGAAAGGAATGCAACGGTCGCCATCCACCAACTGAGTAAAAAGATGGAACAATTTCAAAATTATGTTTATGAAAATGATTATGGTAGGTGGCAGATAAACTTGCAATATAGTACATTGATCTTTCCCTAATATCCCTTCGTATATACCCGAACAATAAATGATGTACAGTTTTTCATTACTAAAGAACATTGATTGAGGACGTCTTAATGTCTTTATTTCTGTTTTTGATATTAAGAATACAATAATTGTGTGGCAATGACCGCTATCGCAAATTTATCTGGCACCTACCATATATACGTACATTATAAAGAACTTCAAAGCTGCTATTCATAAACTCAATACCTCCATTTTGTTCCTGCGAGAAAACCTTTATTCGTATTGTTAACGTTTGTAACGACTCAGAATAATTAAAGGTTTAGAGTTAATTATGTAATTACACACTAATAACGTTTTAATTAAACAATAGAGCTCATCATGTGTTCAAAGCATTTACTTTCTCAAACAATATTCTAGCTATATATTATTTTTACTCGAACGTAAAAACTAACTTATAAATTACAATGTGCCTAGTTTTGTTTACTTAGTCCTTCGAAAGCCTTTTATCTGTCCTTTGAAACCTAAATAAACTTTCAAATTGAGAAACCTTTTTATTTGATATATTAGTTACCTGTCTAGGACTTATATATGTATATGATCTCCAGACAGTTTAAAACGTTTGAATACCTATCACAAACATAACGTATGTTTAGAGCATTAATAAAGGTCAGAATAATGTCATCATCATCTGCCTAGCCTTTTCTCAACTATAGTGGGGTCGGCTTCTACTATTTTACGTGGAGTAGCTGCCTAGCAGACCTCCACAACCCATTAGCTGGGTAACACTGTATGTACTTCTTTGCGAGACTGGAGTCAGCCGGTCTGTTCTGTTGACATCGCACCGTGTTCACTTAGTTGGAGTGAACGACAAGTGAGGTGTCATTTCATCTTGTTTGTTCGTATAGTTTGACAGCTTACTTCTTGATCACTTTACCCACGCCTTCACGTCGACATATTTATTAATAGCAGTGCGATTCTGTAAACATGTTGAAGTGAACACTTAGGCGAAGTGAATGACAAGTGAGCTGTCAAACCATACAAACAAAATAGCATGACAGCTCACTTGTCGTTCACTCCGACTTAATGATCACGGTGTGATGTCAACAGAATCGACCGGCAGAATCGCACTGCAGATACAGCATCTGACAATCTGTAACGTCTGCCATAGGTCTAAAAACGACAGATACGTTCATCAACTTTCAACAACGTTCAAGATCAGAATAATCTTAATAGGTCTTAAACAAACACTTCAAATAACTTGACAAGCTTTGTTTACAAACCCAAATTTCAAGAACATAATATTCCCTGAACACTAATTATTACAAAATCGTCGCACAAACAAGAAACTGACGGAGTCTAGTTAGTTCTTAAAATAAATTCATAGTGTAGACAGATATCTGGCTTTGTCTCTAACGGTCCCGTGATACGTGAGAGAAATTCTGAATATTGACGTGGAAAATTATACATACAGAAGACTGACTTCATTTCTTACTTGAACTAAATTAACCCATAGAGGGAAAACACCACCTACAAGCTGTAAGCTGTATTGCTGCAAGTAAGACTTTTTACCACTCCGTAATACCTTCACAGTAGTTTCCTTCTCTTGTGGCCTCATTAATGAGCCTTCTGCACTCCACCATTTTATCCTATTACGTCAACCCATGCTTTCGCAAGTCGCGTTCGTATAAGGGTGCCTACATATATACGCGGTTGCTGCGACACGGACGCGAGTGTGACAGGAGGCAATTGAAATGATGTCAGTACTGTGTTCGACTTTGTTTATGACTGTATGAAGTCAAGTTTATCGAGCAGTATGTAAAGTGTAATTATTAAAAAATAATGACCATTAATTGTGTCATAAACACATTTCAACAGTAAGACTGAAACATGAAATTTGTTTAATTAAAACTAGAACTATAATCTGCAAACCTCCATTTGTTTCAGTAGAGAAAGCTTAAATAATGCCTCACCGCGTTCCAGTTGCTGCACCGCAACGGGAACAAACACGTTACGAGTACTATGAATAAACATAAAATTCCAAAACAATCCCAAAACAGTGCAATTACACGTACCTTAATAAAGAGTCCATGTCCACACGAGGTTGTGTAACAGGGATATGTACATCACGCGGCATCGCGCGGCATCGCGCGGCAATTTGTAGCGCGCCTGTGTGTGCGGTAGCCTAACTGTCACGACTACATCGCTTTCATCAGTAATGTGCATTTCGGTGCTGCATACAAAAACAACCTCAACTAAAATGCCCATTTGTTGGCAGCATACAGGTGCTGAAATTCTACGAAACATATTTTAGATTTATTTATATTCTAACTAAGGGTTATTTTAAAACATGAATAGGTACATCCAACACAATATTCTTTAATGAATGGGCACGATAAATTATTACTTTTATCACAACGTTTATAAAGCGTCCATTAAGCTCTGACACCTACACTGCTCATTAAAATGACACAAATAGAATGGTTGATGCTAATCTTGTAAATACGACCTAAACCGAAGTTGCCAGGTTCAGTGTTTCCAAAATAAGGTATCGTCTGAGATAGTCATAAATATACGATTATGTAGACAGCTGTATTTTTATGGAATAGGACGTGAAACTGTTCTCTCTGTTAACTCTGTCATTCATCAAAAAACCGTTCAATGCCGGACCTCCCCCAGGCGTCGCCTCATCGATGCGGATTAGCGTGGTCTTCGACAGGTCATCGGTTCACCCTGATAGAGGCATTTTAACTTTAAAAAATTAAAGAAAATGTTGTTGGCTCCAATTTTAACCAAATAACAGTGTCTATCGTTACTCCACCTAGATAACTGTTGATTCGTGAATTCCACACAATTACCATAGTTTCGGAGCAAAATAAAACCTACCTAACTTAGTTCCACGAACTCCGGTCTTATCTTCACGCGCTATTTCAATTAGAATGCCGAGGCGTTGGCGGCCATAATGGCATTTTTTGCAAGAAATAATTGGGTTTACATGTTGTATGTAGTTAACAGCTGTTCATCACGAATGTCAAACGACAAAGAAAAAGTACCTTCTTGTAAGCAAGTAAAATAATTTTATCCTTTTTTAGCCGACGATTTTTAAAGAATACAATTAAAGTAATCATGATTATGAGCTACTAGCTGACCCACGCAACTTCATCTGCCTCACATTTTCCAATAATGCTCGGCTCCTTTTAGTCTTAGCGTGATGATATATAACCTTCCCGGATAAATGGGCTATCTAATACTGAAAGAATTTTTCAAATCGGACCAGTAGTTCCTGAGATTACCCCCTACATACAAACTTACAAACAAATGTTACCTCTTTATAATATTAGTATAGATAGATAGACATAATATGTATCTAGGAACTGAAAAAATTTCAGTCTTCAAAATCAGCATTGCCATTCAACGCGGCAATGCACTTTTTCCCACTGGCGATGTTAATTAATTTTTTGGTGATCAATGATTTCTTTTGTTTTTATATGCGTGTATTATTTTCGCGAATTTATTAGTCAAGTTAGTTTTTAGAATTAAGATACTCATTATTTTAGGTTAAATACATTTATGTAAATTATATATTTACAAAGTATCTTTTTCAGAAACACGATTAGTGATAAAATCGATAGATAAAACATTGGAATTTCGAAGTTTATGAAAAAGGAATTTCCACTTCGCCCGATACGGACACTGTCCGGGTTAAATGAGATTTTTGTGGTAACACTTCGGGTTTTAATAGGCCTTTGTCTGTCAAGCGAATACCTCTAAAACTTTTGATTATAATGGTTCTAAAGCATTTTTTAATTATAATTTATTTAATTAGGTATAAAAAAAATGCTGACAAGGCTCATTTTTTTTTTTTTTTTTAGGGATGGGAAATCATCCAATGACTCCTCCCGCTCTGGGTGTAGCGGGAGGGAGTGTCAGACTTCTACTGACTAAAACCCATCCATGTTCCTTCATTGCCCTTTGTGTTCCGGAGCACGGTGTCTCTTGCGAATAATCCCGCGACTCCGGCAGGCGTCGGCCCTTTCGGGCCCCTCTGTGTTGCTGACTCTCTTTGAGGCGCGCGTGGAACACTAACGCGCCGTCGACACGGCCTGTCGTCACTAGACGGACGGACGGCGAGCCACCCATAGCTCGCCGTCCACAGGCCCGCGCCTACGGTGGCCGGAGGTCACCAGGTGGCCCCCGACGCCCGCGGCGTCCACCACGGAAGTTCTCAGGAGCCTAAGT
This sequence comes from Ceramica pisi, assembly GCA_963859965.1. Classification (NCBI taxonomy): domain Eukaryota; kingdom Metazoa; phylum Arthropoda; class Insecta; order Lepidoptera; family Noctuidae; genus Ceramica; species Ceramica pisi. Next base: position 10,593,618 of record OY982534.1, on the reverse strand, counting down.
ATCCAAGAGTGAGCATTTATAGTTGTTAAGGATTTCTTTGAAAATACAAAAATTAAAATAACATTCAGATAGATATCGTTCGGGACATTTACATCACATTCAAAATTTTATGATAGGTATCTGATTTTGGAAATAAAATAGATATCTGAATTCGTGGTTTCTTTTCAGAAATATTAAAATGACAGACAATTTCAAAAACAAATTATTGAAATTGTCTGGCTTTTGCAAGACAATTTCAGTGACAATTTAAGTGTCTAGTATTATCATTCATCATTTATCAAGTTGTACATTGATGTATGTACTTTGTGACGCGTTACTTATGGAGTCCTACACACGGCGTGGTGTCGACGGTCCCCGCAGGTATTGTTGCATGATATCAAGAGTCAGCATAATTATTGTGCTCGCCTTTAGAATACGTAAACTGAATAAAACTACCTGCAAGTACTTTTAAAGTTGTGACGTAACGTCATTTGAGTGAACAATACTTTATATCAGAACTAACAATACTGTGTTGTAAAACGTTACCAATTTAGATTTTACAAGATGGCTTAGAGATGGCTTTTACTCTAGAAGCATAGAAATTCATGCCGAATAGTTATCCAGGAATTTAACCCCCCTCGTCCCCCCGGCCAGGGCCCCAGAGGGTGGTAAATACTTACATTTTAATACACCTTAAATAATTATAATTTATTTAAGGTGTAGGTACTACTGACAATAATATGGGCCTAATATCTGTCAGAAATAAAAAGTTTTTTTTTTACACTCCTCTGGGCTGCTACGGCCATGTGACGAGAAAACCTGGTGGTCGCTTCCCCGTTGCCTGGCCTAACTCGAAAAAAAGTGATGAAGTAAATGATAAAATGAGAACCTACCAAAATAACGGATATGAACAAATTTAAGTTAATAAGTTGTAATTCCTTAGTTTTACGAGATAGATCGACATTTCCACACGTTTTATAGAGCACACGTTATCGTTTTGTACGTAGAAGCTATGTAACGTTAGTGTAATGAGCGTTGCGTCCCAAGATCATTGACTTGCAACGGGTTACCGCGCTGTGCAAACAGAGTCGGGCCACTAAACAGACAAGTACAGCAGTGCTAGTCGGCAATCTTCACTTATGTCACTCAAGAAGTTAAGATAAGAATTTGCATTTTGCTAGAAAGCATTTTATAGAGAACATCCATAAGATGGTCAATTACTACTTCTATTTCATAGCAAGGCAATAAAAGTGTCAATAAAAGGGCGTTTTTAAATAAAATTTATCGTTGATACTATTCAGAATGCTCATGGCTTGGATTCACACACGGTTGTATTTTTAGAAAATATCACTAGGTACAGAACTTCCATCCGTGCTAAGCGAAAAATTTAATGTTAATGCAATCTATTGCACGCTCTGGGCTGTACACTGTCCCAGCTTGATTTCCCCTGAGGCATTAAATTGTACTAACAGAGACCTACAAGTTTGTCATTGGGATAATGTTGTGTCAAAAATCCGAATTATCTCCATTTAATGTATTATAATCACGTTATTACTATTAGGGATAATATGGACAGGGAAAAAGGAGCAAAAATGGATCCAGACTAGTCTCCTTTGCTCCAGAAATCAAACTTAAGATCTAGAATAGTTTTTATAAGAAAAAGAAACCAAAGAAGTAGACATGGACCTCCCCAAACGGACTCCATAAAAACGATGTTGATTTTATCATGTCAAATAAGGCTAAAATCGTCATACACCACCAAAAATACAAATAGTGAAACTAGAATCAAAATTACTCGAAAAACAAACGAGATATAAGTATTTTAATCAAATCTGTCCCTCTCGCGAAAACGCTGGTTTCTATGGCAGCTGTGTAGACGTCATGAACTATGACGTCAAAATTCATATCGGACTTCTCGTTCTAATTGTAATCTTTGAAGCTTTATAACTTCATCGCTGATGAAGATATTTAAAAAATAATTTCATGATATTAATAAAATTGCTTACAAGTATTTCAATTTGCAAAAAAATCACGTACATATTCCCTATTCGGACCATAAAATGGTTCGTGCAAAACTAACAGGAACAAAAATAAAGACCAAAAAGCAATTTCGTACGAATCATTTAGCCATTGTATGTACTAATATCACTCAACTTTTGAATAACCTACAGGAACTAACAAATAATGAAACAAAGGAACCACTGTCGAATCAGGAACACTACGAGAAGATTATAAACCTATTGAAAACAGAAACGAAGAAAACAAACGCAGAGAGTAAGAGAGTAATCTCAGATGAGACATACCAGTTATTACAAGAAAGGAAAAAAAAAATTACAACAGAAAGAAAAGTAAGTTAACCGTACCAAAATATCAGAACTCAGCAAAAAGTTCAACCAAAACATCAGGAAATATAAGAAAAATAAAAGGTATTCCATATTAAAGAAATATACAGAAGGTACCGGTGGAATTAAAAAACAATAAAGGAATTGAACAATAAAAAAGACTGGATGCTAAAAGTAAAGACCATAGATAAAAAGTAAGTGATAAGTTGTCTAACTGATAACCTGTAATATGTATATTGTAATATTGTGGTGAGAAAATAAATTCTTTTTTTTTTATAGATAACAATAATACAAACAAGATTCTGAGGTAATCCCAAAAATATTAAAATATTAAATGAAGAAACAATTAGAGCAATCAATACGCAAAAGACAGACATGACACCAGGTGCTGATCAAGTCACAAATGAACTGTTAAAATCTACTACACCAGTCATTGGTCCTATACGTATTAACAGATAAAATTAACAATTCAAATTAACAATTTCAATTTAAAGACTGGACTAAATCAACTATAATATTATAACATAAAAAAGGAGATAAAGGAGATATAGATAATTACAGACCTATAAGCTTGATGTCCAATGTCTATAAAGTCTTTTCAAAAGTAACTTTCTCGGGTCCCTGGAGACCCGGTCCTTTGGTAGGCGTACGAGGGGCCGAAACCAACTCGCAGAGGCCCCGTTAGACATTTCAAATGTAATGGGGCACCAACCGGCGATTATCCCAGTATGCACTGAAAGTATTCCCAAGGACAATCCCCGGTTGGTGCAGTACTATTGCAGAATATGGAAACAAAAAATGAAACGCTATGGATTTGGGTGGTTTAGTGGACTGATAATCGTTTATTATAGAAGAACTATTGGCCTCTGCCTGACCACTAACAATATACACGGCTTTTAAATGGCATGGGGTGACTTGCACACTTAATGAATGGGCCCACGAAAACGGTCGCTAGCACAAAGTGACGTAGCGCCAAGGAGGCAACATAGCCTGAGGTGCTAGAGGATTGGAGAGGTATACCACGGCTATCAGGACAATCCCGGAAGTGCGGTCAAGATCCCTACCAGCATCTTACTGGATTATACATCCTTCTCCCGAGCACGTGTGCTCTAGCGAATCTCCACTCAGCCCGGCCAATTAAGGCAAGAAAGAGGTGGGAGCTCTGTTCCTCGTCAGTTTTCACTCTGGCCAGCCAAAAAAGGCAAGCCGTAGATGAGGAACAAGACTTCTCCCGGGAGATAAGGTTCGTGGCGTCGCTACTGCCCAACAGTTCGCCACAAAACTGCCTTGCGGATTGTATCTCTCTTTGTCTGGCCCCTCACTCTAGGTATGACCTAAGGTCCATCGAGACGCGCAAGCCCCACCACGACGTCAACGTAGAGATACTGCAGAATATAATTTATTTTATTATTTTATTTATTTTATAATCACGATATTAATAGGACTAAAGTTACGTTGTCTGTCTGTTTATACCTCTTCGCGTCTTAACGGACGGTCTTATCTTTAGATGAAACTTAACAGGACTTAATAGGATGTTTTGATCCCGGGAGTAGGTTCCCTTGGAATTATTTTCGTCTTTCACGCCAGCGAAGCCGCTGGGAGAAGCTAGTACCAACTATAGGTATTTAGTGTATCAAATCTGTTTCTATAACCAAATTTAGTAACGTAGTTAAATGTACTACTCTTGTGCAACAAAGTTTTAGTAGACTTCTTTTCTTTTTGTGAAATCGGTATTCATTCATTACAAACAACTTTCTTATTACGGTGGCGTTATATAATTATGGCTATGGTGCAGTAAACTTGTCTAAGCTGAGAAGGATCGGCTTACTGAGAGAATCTACGATATACTACCGATAGGTAACAGGACATATCTGAAAATTTCGTATTTCCAAATATTGGTCAAGTGCGAGTCGGAGTCGGACACCGAAGGGTTGGCACGGTGACGTTGGCGCTATCAGTTTATGAGGTGAACAAAAATTGACAATTTTCACTGGTATTTTGGTAGTTTATGAGATAGTTTGCTGCACTACATTTCCTGTTCGTACACAATAGTCTCTCTCAAAATGAAAGAAAAATAGCCTGCCTGCCTAGTCTTATCCCAACTATAATGGGGTGGGTTTTTAGTAAAATATTGAAAAATAACCAATTTATTTTAAATCGTTATTTTTGATAGCGTTCCGAAATATAATTTCTGCATCTATTCACTCCTGACGAGCTCACATTCACTTATGCAACACGATCCTTGGAAAGCAACGAGAATGGTTTAAAACTACGTACTCTCAAGCAACTACTACGAACTCCTAATTTCATAACAGTTTAATTATACTTAGCCGTAACAACGTAACTCATTAATTAATTATTGCTTAATTAAGGTAGGTTAAAGCGAAGTTACCATTTAAAGTAAAAGCTATAAAGTAATACCCTGAAAATTCTACGGTAGGTATCTTTCAATTATTCAGTGATAGCCATGATATAGTACTACATAAATTATAACTTATTGGATGTGGTGTGTTGTGATGTGATGTGATGTGATGTGTTGTTTTGTGATGTGATGTGATGTGGTGTGATGTGATGTGATGTGATGTTTTATTGTGATGTTGTGTGTTGTTAGTTTGTGTGTGTTGGTGAATCAATCTCGTTCTCCCAATTATGTTGAGTCGGCTTCCTCAACTTATTAATATACATAACTAACACAGTAGCGAGGAAAGGTCCATAAATTCTTTAGAAGAGATATTAATATTTTAAGTCTCGAATGCTAGGCGGAAGATAGTACACAATCTAACTGCATGGATAGAGAAAAAAAAGTAGCTGGATTTATGAGGATGGGTTTTAAAGAGGGATTTAAGGTGTCATTCACACGGAATGTCACTAGGTCTAGCGTAAGAAAAGCGCTCACGCAGGTAAGAGGGGTAAGACGTTTTGAAAGATGTTGAAAAGGAGATATAGAATCCGAGTATTCCTGCAACGCGAATAGAGAGCCAATTGAGTTCCTTACGAGAAGGTGAGAAAGACGTTCATACTGCGTAGATCAAACACAAATCGAATGCATTAATTTTGCAGTCGCTCAAGTGACTTACAGTAGCTCCTCAGTAGCATCTAGGTAGCAGACGTTGACTTAATCTATATTCGGCTGAATAAGAGTTTGGGCCAAAGAGATTTTCGTCTTCAAAGGCAAGACACTCTGCAGGCATTTCAGCCAATGAAAAGAAAAATAGACCTTTCAACTAACCTCATTGACCTCCACACGCCAGGAAAGATCGGAGTCAATAATAACACCCAGATCTTTCTTAGTTTCACTGTTGTCAATGCGAACGCTTTCGATATGTGAAGGTGATATAAATGAAACAATAGCAGGAGTACGAACGTATCTGCTTCCTTTGATCATGGCCTGAGATTCAGTTGGGTTGATCTGCAAGCATAACTTAGCCCAAGTGCTGATACAAGACAAGTCATGATTCATAGCAGCCATTGCAGAATCCACGTCAGCTACAGTAAAGTGTTGGTAGAGCTGCAGGTCCTCTGCATAAAGATGGAAACTACAAGAGATAACTCTGGTGACGAAGTTAATGAAAATCGAAAAAAAGAGAGAGAAAGTTACCCTGAGGAACATCCTCAGTGAGGCTACACCAATCAGAGAAGGATTCATCAAAGCGTACATACTGAGAGCGTCCCCGAACATATGAATTCAACCAGGCTACAGCAGAAGAAGAGAAATTTACAAATTTGAGTAAATCCAGTAAGATGTCGAAATCCACTGAGTTGGAGGCGCCAAAGTGAAGCATAACAAGGGCAGTGAGGCTTATTCTCCATAGTCCAACGGATTTCGTCAGTTACTTTAATAAGCGCAGTAACAGTACTGCGACCCGCGCGAAAACCGGATTAATGAGGGGGGATATTAATGAATTTGACGTTAAGCATAGATAATTGTCCATGAACCAAGTGCTTCAAAACTTTAGAAAGAAATGGAAGAATAGAAATAGGTCGAAAATAAGTTTATAAAAATGGTTTATAAGTTTTGAAGAAGTAATCGCAAGAATATATTTTCATCCTCGGTAACATAGCTAAATTCAAAATTAGAACATTGTGGCAATGGGAAACTAATACTCTCCAGTGTCGTAGCTCTAACACAGAGATATGTTGATCCTGTTTTAAATATGAGGTGTACAATAAAGTATATAATAAATAAATAATGACTACACAGATAGTACAGTAAACAAATAAAAATATATGCAGTAAAAAGTAAGTTTGCAAGCCTTGTTTGCAGGAGTGTCAGAGAGTCAGGCAGGCCGCACAAGGAATGTTTATGCTAAACTTGTGCCGGAGTAAATCTTAGTGCTACTTTATTTTATTAGGATAGAAAACCAAAAACATGACCTTACAATGCAAAGTTATAAGCATGGCGTCTTCAATCTATCGCGCTCGACACTGCTTTTGCTTCAGCGACTCTACATAAACACGCACTCAGTTTTTGTCCTGAAGCATTTCGATTTACGCAGACAAGACGCTACACGGACGTGATACGGACATGACATGATTGTTCGCCGGACGGTCCGCGTCCGTTAACTCTATGCGCGGCGCAATTTAAATATGACGTGTATGTATGCAATATCGTAAAAGCGACAAGCAATGGACAATTTAACGTCCACCCCAGTCCATTTTAGTCGTCCAAAAATACGCCAATGTGTACGTATAAAACTGGTTTAAAGTATTAGACTTTTGACGTGGTATTCTTCCGGCCTCCCTCAAGGTAAACCGATGAACTGGTGAGGGTCGCGGGCAGTCGATGGATGCGAGCGCACAGGACGGGTTGTTGTGGTGAAACTTGGGGGAGGCCTATGTCCAGCAGTGGTCGTCTTTCGGCTGATATGATGAATTATTATTGTGATGTAGAAACCAGAACAAATTTCCGTGCGTTCAGGCAATTTTGCCATACCTACTACCTGAATCAAAAGTAGCTCACAATTTAGGAACCATTAATTTCAGTGTTAATATACCTATAATATAATCCGTGGTGCTTGGCAACTGGGCTTAACCCAGTTGTATATGTCCCTTGGTGCCTATTGGCCTAACTCAAATCTGTCTCCTGCTTGATAAGAAGGGAAGTGGAAATTATATTTATTTTTTCCTACTCCTCCGCTATACTTTCTGATTAATTTGTGGTGGTGTGGTGTGGTGGTGGTTAGGTGGTCTGATGACATGGTGAAGGCAGCAGGAGTTATATTATGTTATTATTATTATAAACAAAAATCTCAACATTACTTCTTTTATCAGACATGAACTAAACCACGACGGAACGGACTAACTATCAGAAGACGGAAGACCTATTGGCATTTATTGCGTAACATAATTTATGTCATACGATACTTAAACAAACTCTCACAAACACACATTCACACAATACACACTCACACACATTTCACACACATCTGTTAAACAGAAAAAATTAAGAAATCAGGATTAAAAATTAGATTATTAATAGGTACGCATTATCGAAGGTTTTCCTAAAAATATTGTAAGTCTACTGCAGCGACAATCAAACCAAATGTATTCGTAATTCATTATGTGAATCCCTGCGGCTGAACACTGTTTCCCAAAATACAAGCCCATGCTTTGTTTGGGAATCAGTTGCAGTACCTTTTGTGCAATACACAAATACGATGCACATGATAGATTTAGACAAGATGAATGTATTAACTGGTGACAATGAAGGTTTATTTTTTTATTTTATGTGGCCACGCTTATATAAAGGTCCCGCACTTTTGTTCAGCTGTGGACGTATCGTGACTGAAATGAAGATTGTGATGATGATAGGTGACAATAAATAATGTAGCATCTTTTTTAACGTGTATGCTGAGCCTCATCCATTTTTATGTACATTTTGAAGTACCAAACCCACAAACTCATAATATACTAACTGAAATAAGTAGGTGCTTCTAGCTGGCGCAATATTGCATAACTGGCGAGCTGTTAGAGTATGAACTAACTATGTACATGCGTTTCATTATGCGCCTAATTAAGGTTTAATATCACTGTGAGTGTTGAAACGCTATGCCTCTCTCTACATATGTACTAAATTATAAAATAACTGGAACTCTAATATATTTTGTGAAATGAGCGTGTACCTGCCCCGTCGAGAAATACCTACAGGTGGAAATTGGTGTAAATACAAACACTAAATTATACATAAACGATCGTTATGTCTCTCAGTTTATAACAAATATTGGGCACGTATTTTTTGCTTTATTGAATCAATAAAAAATTACAAACTTAAGCTTAAAGCTTAGGAGTGAGGGCTAGTTACGTCACTTCTTTGTTACGAGTACGTAGGCGTGTAGAACGCAATATATCGTCAATACTTTTTTTTGCTTATGTGGCAAAAGATAAAATACCCGCTCAATAATCTTTAGTATTCTTGTTTTTACCTGTCTCACCGCCGGCGAGAAAACGATTAGCTGTCGATATTAAACGATTAGGGGGCAAAAGATATAGATTTTGTGTGAGTAAAAGAGAAACATATATTCATAGTTTAGCTGGCTGTTCACACTACCGGCGAGCGGCTCCTGCCTTTAATTGATCGCAGCCGACAAGAGCTATCAAAGATTGTACTCGCTCAACGACACTAGCTCGGCGATGCTCGCTTGGCGGTCAGAACTCAACAACCAGCGGTAATTTCTACCTATAGTGTAGGTCGGAGCAAGTATTGCGAGTAAAAGCCTGTTGCACAAAAGCACTCACTTTAAGCAGAGCGTCAAAACTATCGAAACTTTTCACTCGCTACTCGCTGATCGCCAACTCGTTTCGAGTTTCAAGATTTACTCGCAACTCGCTGATCAACGGTGGTGAGACAAGTGCCCTAATCTCGTAAATCTTAAAAAAAAATGTTTCAGTTACTAAAACGCTGCTCAAAACATGTTATAAATTATTGATCGCATTGCTTGACCGCCTTGAGCAACGTTGCCGATCATTTGTGTCTTCTACATTATTATGATAAAAGGCCTTAATTTTACACTGGTATTGGTACAACAATAGTCTATAATCCGGTATACTTACTACTTTTTTATGGATATGAAATCATCAGATGACTCTTTCCGCTCCGCTCTAAGCGGAGCGGAAGGAGTGGGGGTCAGACTCCTAAAATGTTGACATCCGTGTTGCTCCGAATGCCCTTTGCTTTCCAGCACTCCCTTCTGCTCAGCTCTAAGCGGAGCGGAAGGAGTGGGTGTCAGACTCCTACTGTTGACATCCGTGTTGCTCCGAATGCCCTTTGCTTTCCAGCACTCCCTTCTGCTCAGCTCTAAGCGGAGCGGAAGGAGTGGGTGTCAGACTCCTACTGTTGACATCCGTGTTGCTCCGAATGCCCTTTGCTTTCCAGCACTCCCTTCTGCACAGCTCTAAGCGGAGCGGAAGGAGTGGGTGTCAGACTCCTACTGTTGACATCCGTATTGCTCCGAATGCCCTTTGCTTTCCAGCACTCCCTTCTGCTCAGCTCTAAGCGGAGCGGAAGGAGTGGGTGTCAGACTCCTACTGTTGACATCCGTGTTGCTCCGAATGCCCTTTGCTTTCCAGCACTCCCTTCTGCTCAGCTCTAAGCGGAGCGAAAGGAGTGGGTGTCAGACTCCTACTGTTGACATCCGTGTTGCTCCGAATGCCCTTTGCTTTCCAGCACTCCTTTCTGCTCAGCTCTAAGCGGAGCAGAAGGAGTGGGTGTCAGACTCCTACTGTTGACATCCGTGTTGCTCCGAATGCCCTTTGCTTTCCAGCACTCCCTTCTGCTCAGCTCTAAGCGGAGCGGAAGGAGTGGGTGTCAGACTCCTACTGTTGACATCCGTGTTGCTCCGAATGCCCTTTGCTTTCCAGCACTCCTTTCTGCTCAGCTCTAAGCGGAGCGGAAGGAGTGGGTGTCAGACTCCTACTGTTGACATCCGTGTTGCTCCGAATGCCCTTTGCTTTCCAGCACTCCCTTCTGCTCAGCTCTAAGCGGAGCGGAAGGAGTGGGTGTCAGACTCCTACTGTTGACATCCGTGTTGCTCCGAATGCCCTTTGCTTTCCAGCACTCCTTTCTGCTCAGCTCTAAGCGGAGCGGAAGGAGCGGGTGTCAGACTCCTACTGTTGACATCCGTGTTGCTCCGAATGCCCTTTGCTTTCCAGCACTCCCTTCTGCTCAGCTCTAAGCGGAGCGGAAGGAGTGGGTGTCAGACTCCTACTGTTGACATCCGTGTTGCTCCGAATGCCCTTTGCTTTCCAGCACTCTCTTCTGCTCAGCTCTAAGCGGAGCGGAAGGAGTGGGTGTCAGACTCCTACTGTTGACATCCGTGTTGCTGCGAATGCCCTTTGCTTTCCAGCACTCCCTTCTGCTCAGCTCTAAGCGGAGCGGAAGGAGTGGGTGTCAGACTCCTACTGTTGACATCCGTGTTGCTCCGAATGCCCTTTGCTTTCCAGCACTCCTTTCTGCTCAGCTCTAAGCGGAGCGGAAGGAGCGGGTGTCAGACTCCTACTGTTGACATCCGTGTTGCTCCGAATGCCCTTTGCTTTCCAGCACTCCCTTCTGCTCAGCTCTAAGCGGAGCGGAAGGAGTGGGTGTCAGACTCCTACTGTTGACATCCGTGTTGCTCCGAATGCCCTTTGCTTTCCAGCACTCCCTTCTGCTCAGCTCTAAGCGGAGCGGAAGGAGTGGGTGTCAGACTCCTACTGTTGACATCCGTGTTGCTCCGAATGCCCTTTGCTTTCCAGCACTCCCTTCTGCTCAGCTCTAAGCGGAGCGGAAGGAGTGGGTGTCAGACTCCTACTGTTGACATCCGTGTTGCTCCGAATGCCCTTTGCTTTCCAGCACTCCCTTCTGCTCAGCTCTAAGCGGAGCGGAAGGAGTGGGTGTCAGACTCCTACTGTTGACATCCGTGTTGCTCCGAATGCCCTTTGCTTTCCAGCACTCCCTTCTGCTCAGCTCTAAGCGGAGCGGAAGGAGTGGGTGTCAGACTCCTACTGTTGACATCCGTGTTGCTCCGAATGCCCTTTGCTTTCCAGCACTCCCTTCTGCTCAGCTCTAAGCGGAGCGGAAGGAGTGGGTGTCAGACTCCTACTGTTGACATCCGTGTTGCTCCGAATGCCCTTTGCTTTCCAGCACTCCTTTCTGCTCAGCTCTAAGCGGAGCAGAAGGAGTGGGTGTCAGACTCCTACTGTTGACATCTGTGTTGCTCCGAATGCCCTTTGCTTTCCAGCACTCCCTTCTGCTCAGCTCTAAGCGGAGCGGAAGGAGTGGGTGTCAGACTCCTACTGTTGACATCTGTGTTGCTTCGAATGCCCTTTGCTTTCCAGCACTCCTTTCTGCTCAGCTCTAAGCGGAGCGGAAGGAGTGGGTGTCAGACTCCTACTGTTGACATCCGTGTTGCTCCGAATGCCCTTTGCTTTCCAGCACTCCCTTCTGCTCAGCTCTAAGCGGAGCGGAAGGAGTGGGTGTCAGACTCCTACTGTTGACATCCGTGTTCCTCCGAATGCCCTTTGCTTTCCAGCACTCCTTTCTGCTCAGCTCTAAGCGGAGCGGAAGGAGTGGGTGTCAGACTCCTACTGTTGACATCCGTGTTGCTCCGAATGCCCTTTGCTTTCCAGCACTCCCTTCTGCTCAGCTCTAAGCGGAGCGGAAGGAGTGGGTGTCAGACTCCTACTGTTGACATCCGTGTTGCTCCGAATGCCCTTTGTTTTCCAGCACTCCCTTCTGCTCAGCTCTAAGCGGAGCGGAAGGAGTGGGTGTCAGACTCCTACTGTTGACATCCGTGTTGCTGCGAATGCCCTTTGCTTTCCAGCACTCCCTTCTGCTCAGCTCTAAGCGGAGCGGAAGGAGTGGGTGTCAGACTCCTACTGTTGACATCCGTGTTGCTCCGAATGCCCTTTGCTTTCCAGCACTCCCTTCTGCTCAGCTCTAAGCGGAGCGGAAGGAGTGGGTGTCAGACTCCTACTGTTGACATCCGTGTTGCTCCGAATGCCCTTTGCTTTCCAGTACTCCTTTCTGCTCAGCTCTAAGCGGAGTGGAAGGAGTGGGTGTCAGACTCATTTTTTTTGGATGAGAAATCATCAAATGACTCTGGGCGAAGCGGAAGAGATCCATTATACTGCTAGGAGTATAAATATATCAGATTTGTCTTTTTATTTTATGATTACAGAATCTTTACTGACTACGGATAATTACGCTAATAGCGCTCAATGCTGGGTAAACAAAACCTCGCCCTTAAAACAAAACTCGTTAGCTTACCCTCATTATACTAACATATTACATACGAGCATCATGCCTGGCTGTTCCTGAAAGCTCGAATGAATGAAGCCAAGCCTGACCCACAATTTATGTGTCTGTGAACGTACATAGATATAAGCTACATCGGTACATAGAATTTTATCCCTCTTTAGTTGCTTTACATAGCATTCTCAGCCAGACCATCCATTATTTCGGTGATAAAACCGCTCTGAATGCATGGTCAAAGTTCATATACTTGCAGAATTAAAAGTATATATGTATTTTAACCATGCTAAGTAAAAGAATATTTCGGGGAAACCGGCATGTCTTAGAACCAAAATTTCGAAATATATCGGACACCACCATAATAGATATTTTGGTGGCTTGGTAAGAGCTCAAAAAACAGAGAACACTTAGGTACCATCTTCTGGGTTGATTGATATCTAAGGAAGTTGGTACAAAAAGCAAGGCACATGTATAAAATCAAATGAACAAAAAATAAAAAATAATGAATAAAAAAGTCCATGCACTCAGTTTTATAATCAAGATTGGATATACCCAATTAGAAGTGAATGATAGCGCGAAAGTTGAACGTAGAAGAAGAATTAATCGTGCTGTACGGATTCCTAGTAACAAGGACAGAATGATTATGGCAGATGTGCCAAGTTGAACGAAGAGCATGCAGAGTATAAAAATGTTCCATTTACACGTATCTGTAACAACATTGTGACGTTGTGTACTCAGCTTAATATACCGACAAAACAAACGTACCTACATTTACACATTGACGTCATTCACGTACATTTTTAAATTATATTGACACAGGCATCACGTAAAGCAACATCCTGGATTAAAACCAACCCTGTATCCTGGCTCGCTGCCGCTTACAAAAACCCACCGGTTTCCTTTGTTGTGCAAAGAAGGATGGAAAAAAAATACCGCTTCGCAACTTGTAAGAGAAAATCAAGCAAATTGCTGCTACAATTTTTCAACGAGAATTAATAGACACAAATAAAAAATTCTAACTGGAGCAGGAGGCATTTATTTGCTTGATTATTTTAGTCTGTGGATAATCAATTTTTAGTTGGTTTTACATTTGATCTGACTTGGAATATATTGGGAGCTAAACGTGGCATGATTTCACTCCCTGCCTTGACTGAAGAAGCATCAATTTTGCCTCATCATTTGCTCTGAAACTTAAACCAAGTTAAAAAAAAAAACGGGAGCACTGGTTCCGAAGCGGTTTATTTTTTAACATGTTATTCTGACACCACAGACTTCTTATATTATAGGTTTTCCTGTAATATCTAGTTATGAAGAAGAACTATTATTTTTTCAAAGTTTCAGGCTCAGTAGTTTTGGAGATGAATGATCTTATTTCTTGAATAACTTAAAAACTAGCAATTATTTTAAAATATTGAAATAATAATAATATAATTAAAATTCTCACAGTTAGCTCTTCATCTGATTTATCACGCAATACAGTGGGAAAAACTTTTTTTTTTTTTCTGGTATGAATTTTTTTTTTTTTCCCCAAAAGTGAACCCATACTGAAAAAAAAAAAATATTTTCGTTAAACATCCGTGTTGGGTCATAGAAGTATGGACTTCTGAACCGATTCTGTTAAAATTTGGTATACTTATGGTTGTATACCAAATTTTAGCAGAATCGGTTCAGTCAAACAGACACCCGAGTGATCTAGATGGTTCCGTTTTTTAAGGATGTTCGGAACAGAAACAGATTATGAATGCCATCACAAACATTTATAAACTCGACGTTTCCAATCTCGACCTGGGATAATCCGTATTAGAATATAACAAGAAGTGTAAGATGCAATAAGAAATGTTTATGGTGACAAAGTAGACCTTAGCAAGGCTGCCACAACACTTAAAAAAAATAAGAATAAAAATCAAACAAAACTTACCCCTAACTCAATACACAAAACATTCGCAATCATTATCTTGACCTAACTATACCCACTTCCACCGGCCAAGACGCTCACATTTGCACTTATTATAACCAGGCCGAGTTATACCGCAATCTCAATACAATAAACATTCAGCTAGGCGGCACGTGCCAACGACGACTAGCCTTTCTGCCACCGCTGTGGATATAGAACGGATGAATGAGCCTAAGAAATAGAACCTACTCTAGGTGCTGAGGAAATATTTATTATTTTATTTATAATATACTTACCTCATTTAGACCTCAAAATAAGAACAGGACAATCATATAAAAAAACAAGTGTACAACGGGCGATCTTATCGCTAAAGGCAATCTTTCAAAAACCTTTGGATGGACTGAACGAGAGTCAATAGGTTTGAGAAAATAATTGGGTATCGATCACAATATTTAAACTTCACTATCATCACTACAAACTATAAATACAAATCCTCTGACACGTCTGTCTGTTTGTCTGTTCGCGATAAACTCAAAAACTATTGCACCGATTTTCATGCTGTTGTCACCAATGGATAGAGTGCTTCTTGAGGAAGGTTTTAGTATATAAATTGTCAAGCGTTAAAATTAAATGTAATTGTGAAAATCATTGTAAGGGGTAAACGAATGATATACTTGATTGATGTACTTTATTTGTGAAAAACGATGCAGAAATGCAATGCTAACATAATTTGAGTCATTTGCCTATAGTTATAAAACATATTATTCTTTTAATAACTTAATTAAAAGGACAAATTATATACACTTAAAAAATAAAATAAAACTCCTAACTAAAATATGGCGTCAAAAAATTCGTCCCCATCGTTATCGACTGGAAGTGAGCCCAAAAGACTGGCTGCATTGCCACGTTGTATGGCAATGCTTATCCTATATAATTCTTTTACAATATTTAGTATCGTAATAATACGATTTGAAAAAGGAATCAGACCTGTATATACTCTTTTTAGGTAAGACAGCTGTAGACAGGAGGTATGACCTGTTCTAAGTGGGTATCACACAGTTACACAGAGATCCAGAGATAAACGTACGCCTGTCATAATAAACGGCTCATTTTTTAATAATTCTAACCGAAATACCACCCTTTTTAAGCCGAAAAGTTAATAACGTACGCACCCAGATTACTCGAAAATGTTTATTTGTGAATCTGCTAAAACAAAATAATTAATGTCGGCTTATTGCCCTGTTGCATTTATTCGAAAATTGTCCTCAATGTAAAACCATACGTACAGCTCATAACGATTTATTTGAAAAGCTTTATTAAGTTTGCTCAGGTAACTTGAACAGTTTTTATCTTTTTCGTTTCATGGAAATAAATAGTCCGGTCAAAATAAACATTCTCCCTACAAGCTGAAAATTTACATGAACGTAGAGATACTATTATAGTAAAATTGTGAAAAGACCCCATCGATCAAAAAAAAGTGCAAAAGTGGGATTTTTGGATTTTACGAAACGGTTAGTAATATGATAAAAAGAGCTCAGACAAAAATTGTAGGTATTGCAATTATCCACATAAACTGTTCTAACACTTTTTTCCCTAAAATTCATTATTTCGGTGAAAAAGCGATTCTAAAATTTACTAAAGTTGTATTTCCCATAACATGCACACGATTCCACGCCACCTGTGAGATAGTGTACTCGACGCGTTTTTAGGGTTCCGTAGCCAAAAGGCAAAACGGAATCCTTATAGATTCATCGTGTCTGTCTGTCTGTCCGTCCGTATGTCACAGCCACTTTTCTCTGAAACTATAAGAACTATGTTGTTGAAACTTGGTAAGTAGATGTATTCTGTGAACCGCATTAAGATTTTCACACAAAAATAGAAAAGAAAAAAAAATACAATTTTGGGGTGGATACTTAGAACTGAAACTCAAAAATTTTTATTTCATCAAACCCATACGTGTGGGGGGGGGGGTGTTTATGGATAGGTCTTCGAAAATGATATAATTTTTTTCTAAACTGAATAGTTTGCGAGAGAGACACTTCTAAAATAAGAGAATGATAAAACTAAAAAAATATCTGATGTATATTACCATGTAAACTACCAGCGAAAATTGGTGTGAACGAGATCTAGTAAGTAGTTTTTTTTTAATACGTCATAAATCGTATAATACGATATTGGTACGGAACCCTTCGTGCGCGAGTCCGACTCGCACTTGGCCAGTTTTTTTTAACGTGGTTTCCCCAATAGGCCTACTCCACAGTCTATCCCTAGCCATGTAGTGTGTTTATTATTCAAACCAAACGCATGTAGGTAGTGTGTTTTCGAGCTTATTTTACCCCCTCATATCTTTGCTTGTAATAATCACAACTTGAAATGACACTATGTAGTTGAATATTACTGAAAAGTTTCAAAACATTAGGTTAAACTAAAAGACAAAACAATATTTGTAGATAATTGCATCATCTACATTTTTTATCGGAGATATTTTAAAATAAAAATCCAAGAAACCCCTTTTTGCGAACCTTGAAGATGTTTTTTCTTGCACACATGGTATCGTTGGGGATCTTTCATAAGTTATAATGGTATCCCTATTGCTCATGTAAATTTTCAGCTTCTTGGGAATTTATACAAAGGTACCTCTATTCATCGGGCTAATTTGACCAGACTGTGAAGCAGAATCTGATATCTTTAAATTTTTTCAGTAAACAAGCCTATTTTTCAAATCGGACCAGAGATTGAGATTAGCGCGTTCAAGCAAACAAACAAACTCTTCAGCTATTAATATTAGTATAGATGTATTATATAGGTACGTATTAGGATATAAGCAGCTGACTGATTCCGTCTTAGAATAATATTCTCGTAACAGCCGACGATATTTAAATTGCACAAAGGGCATTTCCAGCGAATCCATGTTCCTAACAGAACTGTGTACGTAATATTGGAGAGGCTTCCATTCTATGAGCAGGCCTTAGCGGTAACAGAAGCGAGACGTGACGTATTATGTGGGGTCCACCCAACACTCAACACACTATGCAACAAATGTGCAATATATTCCTCACGGGAGAACATTGCAGCAGCTACAGCAGTGTTTGTGGTGCAGCCAACCCGTCGGGTACAAACGGCTAACTTCTGAGATTGATTAAATTTTAGCAGCTTTACCTTCAGTCTATTATGCTAAATAATTTGGAACTTTATTAGTAACTTAATCTAATGCTTGTGGACGTGTAATAAGCTTTATTGTTGTGAAGCTAACTTCCCTGTAGTTGACAGTTAGAATAATTTGAAGGGGAACATGTAACTGAAACTAAAACTAGGGCGACAGGTAGAAACTACTAGTTTAGTTACTAGTCGTTTTGAAAGTCCATAAAACTCCAACCCATACAAGCCTAATGATCATTAAGCTACACAAGTTGCATTGAAATACCTGTAGATGACGTCATGTGCTTGAGGTAGACCGTACAATTTCGTTACGTGTTTCCAATACTTCGACAAAACTTACCTAGAATTGCTTTAATCTGAGGGGTTATCGTTTTTTTAAAGATTCGCATCGCTAATTCTAAAATCACCTTGATTTTCCCACATTTTGACAAGTTTGTGACATTGATTGTAGCTGAGATGACGTTGCGACTTGAATTTTAAAGTGCGACAATTGCTAAACGTCACACTAGCAAAATAATCGAAACCGGCTCAATTGCTATAATAAAGAACGATACTTGGCCTCTTGGAGTAGGGTGTGGGGTTGGCTAGATGTTGTAAATTGCAGATGCTTGAAGAACCTGTTACTGTGGCTATGCGTTGAAGAGATGAGGAAATACGCCGATGGCGTCGGTAATCATTTTTAGGGTTTCGAACATCCGTAAGAAATGGAACCCTTAAAGGATCACTCGGGTGTCTGTCACAGCCAATTTGTTCCGAATGTACTGAACTGGTTTTAGTTCGATGCACTATACTTGCCATATAGTCCTGTAAAATATCAGTTTGCCTCAGTAGTTTTTATTTTATCAGCATTTTTGCTTATTTCTGTATAGACGATGCCGTCTTCGTCCAAGTACCACTTAAAAGAGAAAAAAAGAAATAATAACCGACTATGTACCAAACAAAACACTACAAAGTATAAATAAACCTTAATTTCAGAAGTCGGTTTTAAAAAGAACCTCCTCCTTTTTGAAGTCGGTTAAAATCAAAGAAACAAAACCAAAAAATAACTTCCGAAATTAAATTTATTTTATAATTTGTAGTGTTTTGTTTGGAAGCCTGTTATATGTTACAATAAGTGGTTTTGAAGTTATTCAAGAATGTTCAAAACTACTGAGCCTAAAATTTTGTAAAAATGGAGATAATAGTTAACCTGGAAAATCTATAAAAGGTTATAATAACATGTCGCAAAAATGAAATTCGTTTGGAACCCTTTGCACCCGAGTCCGACTCGTACCGGCCGACTTGGCCAGGTTTTTACATTGCCCTTTTCAAAGATTTTGGATGGGATCTCTATCAGGAACCAACAATTCTTTTGAAATTGTCACGAAGTAATTGCTGAACATATTTCAAAAATCGTCCTAGTAATGCACCGTGCAGATCACACCTTAAATCCATCCTTAAAACCCATCCACATAAAACCAGCTACTTTTCTTACTCCTTCACTGTCCTTGCAGTTAGACTGGGGAACTCACTTCCGCCTAGCATTCGAGACTTGAAAACTATTTCTCTTTTCAAGACTCGTCTTAAAGAGCACTACCTTTCCTCTCTACAGTGTTAATTTTATTTTATGTATGTATTATATTATGTATGTGTTAGTTTTAGGTATGTATTCATTCTGAAATTAATATTTACTATATTTATGTAGGTTTATTTGATAATTTAAGTAGTCTATGGCTTCATTCACATATCCATTTTCTTGTTATTTCTTACACACTTTTGTCTACATTTCTTTTTTCATTCTTCCTTTCGCAGGTCTGCTGGAAGAAATTTCTTAAGAAATAAGCAGTACCTTTGTACCAATAATTATAATGTTATATCTGTACCGTTTCTCTGTGTGTACATAAATTGTAAAATAAATAAATAAATAAATAAAAATTTCTATGCCAAAAATTTAATCCATATCGAAATCTTTTCGTATAAATCCGTTGCACCTGCCAGTCCTGCCACGGTAAGAAAGTGCAGTATTAAAAGGTTTTATAAGTATTATTTGAAAACCTCTCCGGCAACAGTCGGACTAACGTCGCTGTCTGTTCCTTTTCTTGTCTAAAGCTGTGTGCACATATGGCAGTGTATGTGTACACTACGTTTTCTTGGAAAATCTGATATCGAATGCTATTTTTCAGTGCGCAGCTATCGGATTATTTTGGGAAAATTAAACAACATTTATTTTGATACCTAACAAATCACATTTATCTACTTTGATATTAGTTTAAAAAGTTAAAAAGTTACTTGTTTAATACCATTTAAAATCTCAGTCCTAAGACAGCAGAAAATTTTGTATTCGTAATTATTTTAGCAGCTGAAACAGCTGAATATCATTCATATTTTGTCTCAAGACATTTCTAGAATGTTTTATCAAAATCGTTCACGAAACCTGGTCGAAAGATAATATAAATCTTAATACTTATCTAGAAGCAACAGGACAATAATCTGGGCTTGTATTTCAGCAAGAATCCGTAATATTCGGAATGTAATACTAGACTTACTATGTAAAAGGTCTCCGGGGAATGCGATCTCCGTCAATCCTCTATGTTGGCAGTTTCTGAAAATACTTTTAGTATTATACGTGTACAAAAAATAAACTAGCTGTACGTACGTATCTATGTGTGGGCTTGCTTTTAGTTTTCTTTTAGTTATCTTTTTTTCTCTCGTGTCATTAATAGCGCTAATTTATTAGAAGACGATTCATCATCATCAAATCAGTGAAAAGACGTCCACTGCCGAATAAAAGCCTTCATCAAGTGCCGCCACAACAACTGGTCGTGTGAATTTCGCATCCAGGTTCACCTCGTGGGAGTCCTTCTACCAGTGCGTTTTGTTCACATCTGTTCTGCGAGCAAAGTGCCCTGCCACTTCAGTTCAGCGATCTGGAAATATCATCAGAGACGATTAACCAAGCCGAAAGTCACTTGTTCGTCGAGTTGTAAGAAAGAGTTAGTATGGCGGTC
Organism: Ceramica pisi; assembly: GCA_963859965.1. Lineage (NCBI taxonomy): Eukaryota > Metazoa > Arthropoda > Insecta > Lepidoptera > Noctuidae > Ceramica > Ceramica pisi. The sequence continues at coordinate 10,573,029 of OY982534.1, read as the reverse complement.
AGTTGGACTGATGACCTGGTGAAGACCGTGGGAAGGCGAGACGCACTCCAGTGCGATTCAGCAGTGCGATTCTGTAAACATGTCGAAGTGAACACTTAGGCGAAGTGAACGACCAGTGAGCTGTCAAACCATACAAACAAGATGGCATGACAGCTCACTTGTCTTTCACTCCACCTAAGTGATCACGGTGAGGTGTCAAAAGAATCGACCGGCTGTAAACATGTCGAAGTGAAGGCTTGGGTGAAGTGATCACGAAGTGAGTTGTCAAACCATACAAACAAGATAGAATGACAGCTCACTGGTCGTTCACTCCACCACACGGTACACGGTGAGCTGTCGACAGAATCGACCAGCTGGTCAATGTCACGATGCATGGAGGAGTTATGCTTAGTAGTGAAACTGTGGAAATGCTGTTGATGGTGGTCAGGTCCCGGATGTCAGACAGACTTGTGTTCTAGATGTAGAAAGCTTTTTGATTATGTAAGTAGACAACTATAATATTTTCTAATTAACTTGTAACTTATTTTACTTTATATATCGGGTAATACAGATACGCTTACATTACTGCTTGTGAGCCCAGTTAAAATTATTTCCAATTATTCGGCGCAAAGCAATAGAAAATTGGTTCCCAGAAAAATCGTACAAAGTTGGTAGAAGTATTTTTATATAATAACTGATTTCGTGATTCATTTCCAATAACTCACATTATTTTATAGCTGTTATATAATACAGGTCCAAAATAAAAGAAATTCGTAGAGCAATTAACATTTCTGAAAAACGAATTGATTTGCTTAGTTTTTCGTTTTATCTAGCATACATAGTTCCACACTGCCTCGAAAAAACACGTTAAGTCGTTGGTCCCGTCTGCAATTTATAAATTTCATTTTTAGAAATTTTGACACCAAACTTGCTAAGAAGTACCGCGTTACCCAGAAACTGGGTTGTAGAGGTCTGGTAGGCAGCTGCTTCTAGTAAAATATAGGTTCAGCTGATCCCGGTTTGACTGAAAGCCGACCCCAATATTACGTAGTTGGAAAAATGCTAGGCAGATGACGATTGCATCATAGCTCCGCATTTACGTCAGCCGCAGCAAGATAATCTATATGGATGGAGTTTTCCAATGGTGCCGATTTTCGGTGTTGGTGCGTCGTTTCTCCACAGACCATGGCCTACCTTTCATCTTGCAACGCATGCCTCATTGCCTGACTCAGCAAATAGCATTGCAGGCAAGGGGTTTTTTTTTTGTGAAATTACATACCTATTATTTTTTATATTATTATTGAATATAATTATGATCAGTATTCCTACTCTGAAAAAGCAACAGAATAAATTTAAACTAACATTTTCGTTGGTATAGTAGTGGTATATAAAAGGTTTACAAAGTGACCCTTGACCAGCTGTAATAAATAAACAAGGTTTCTTTTAATTAATACTTTTTCCTTTCTGTCTTTTAACCACTAACCAACCAATGGCGTTATGACAAATATTGTTAATGGGCAGATAAACGGTAGATAAAGAACCCCAGAAACTGGCCATTAATCCTCTAGTTGTTGTGTGAATACCGCCTTACCGCTCGATCCGACATAAAAAGCATTGTCAATGCGTTGTCAAGGTGTCAATTTTGCATTGAATTATGTCACTTTGTTGGGAAGCGCCGAGTTACAGCGTAAGAGCATACTCACACATGGCTTGACGTTCAGAAAATAGTGAGAATAAGTTACTGTCTTTCGATTATATCGTGCCAAACGTATAAGAGACATTTCGATGTTGTAATAATTTGGATACATTGCAAACTTCTCTTGTATTTCATGAAAATGTTCGTAGATTCACGACAAGTCTGTAGTTAAAAAAACGTATGTTTTTTTAATAGATTAAATTTGAATTTATCTCAGGATAATCTATTCACATTTGTAAGTTATCTCGTGGAAATGTTTAAATCAATTGATTAAATATATACTTCATAAGAATTCACAGAAAAGATTTATCCATCAAAACGAGCGCTCATATTTTAAATCTACTTGGAAAAATTTACTTCAAAACATTAGGTTATTCAATAACAATCGTTGACCCTTCTCAGAATCGGAATAAAAGCAATTTAGTCGACCTAAATTTCATCAGTCAATGGGATTAAACTTTGCTGTGTGTTGTAGAGTGTGTGTCTTATTGTTTGTACTTACGCTCTCTATAAACTTCCTAGATAAATTAATACATAACTGCATAGCCATAACTTGATTCCTAGGATCTTTTTAACTTGTATTTTCTAAGTTTTTCTGCAAATTAACTATCTTCAATGCTTTGTTTACATTTCTTGTATTATGTCAGTTAGACAAGCCTAGTTTTCTTTTTAATTCTATTCTGAAGTTAGCTAGGAGTTTTAGGTCGCATATGAAATTGTTATCAGACCTTCTTAAAGTCCATTTTTCTTTTCCATCAAATTCTAGAAACACTTCTCATATCAAATTCAAAATAACAGCGAGCCTTCATCTGAGAGCCGTCGTAAAAAAATGGTCAGTCTACGTTTGGAGCTGAGATCAGCAACAAGTCGGGAAAAGTTCCTTAAGAGTAGACTGAGAGGACAGTTCTAAGTTTACCTCCTCGGATCCTGATAAGTCGGCCTCTCTCTTTTATTAAGAGTAGACTTAGAGGACAGTTCTAAGTTTACCTCCTCGGAACTTGATAAGTCGGCCTCTCTCCTTGCCGCATTTAAAGGACACCTTGATGCCTGGGCTGAACGAGCCTGGGATGAAGACGTTTCTCGGCCCATCCTCTCCAGCCCTCTGAAGAGTGACGACCCTCTAGTCCTCTGGTTCTCCAACGAAGACTTCATTCTCATCTCACGTCCACTCATCCTTTTTCATTCACCAGCCATTCTAGTATAAGTTGTGTTTAAATCATTAAATCTATACTAGTATTTATTTGTCCTTTTTCCTTTTAGCACGCATTCCCCTCCTAGGTAGGGGAGTGCTATATGTGACCTCACATTCTACAGGCTCCCCCTGTAAAATGTAACGTTACAGTGTTACCAATACAAACATTATACTGAATTATCAGCTTTCATGATCGGTTTATATAAATGTTTATTTGGCACTTATATTTTTCCTAGAAGTTGGTTTTCTTGAGTTGGTCCGTATATAAAAACCAGCATTGACTATAATTTCGTACCCGCATATCCCATTTTTTCCGTTCCTATAGGAATTCCGGGAAAATCTCTTTTAGTGCTCCCTGCAGTCCCCAAGGAACCTGTTGGCCGAGTTTCAATATTTTTTTCTATAACCAGAAGCTTCGGCTGTGCGTTGTCTGTCAGTCACTCATCAGTAAAGGAAGAATTTTAAATAGGTTTTCAAAGAGTGAACAAGCTACTTCTGGGTAAGCTTGCTCAACTCTGACCTAGACTAGAGTCAAGAGCAAGCCCATCTCTAATTTAAAAAAATAATCTTATTGATTTGGGATAATTTTACAATAAGAAAAGGATAACATCCTCCTACGAATTTTATCAGTGAGTTCCAGTTTGGTGGTAGGTATGTATAGATCGATAGCTAATTGTGTAAGAAGTTACAAACATAACGAAAATCTATAAAACTTAAGAAGCTTCAAGAACTTCTCTGTAACAACTTTAACAAATCCTAAGAATTCAAATGAGGGTTGCGATGAAACAACGCTAAATCACTCGAAACCTCACGTTACCTCAAGACTATACTTGAACTTTAAAGAAAATACATATAACATTTTAAAACTGGATACTACAATAAATCTTCAACGTACTTTCTTGAATGCCGGATTGTTCTATCTTGCATTCTGGTCAGGAATGGAATGTTTTCTGTATTCAGCTGAGCATTGTGTTCTAGTTATCATTTCACTTGGCGTAGTAAATCTTAATTCGGAGGGAAATTGTTTGTTTCGCTATTTATTTTCATATTTCGAATGAAAAATATGTGATAATAACTTTTTTTGAGTTTCTTACTGCAAAGGTAACGAACGGAAACCTATTACTAAGCCTCCGCTGTCCGTCGGTCCATCCATCCGTCCGTCTGTCTATCAGCGGGCTGTATATCAAGAACCATATTAGGTAGACAGTTGATATTTTTTAGTTTTATTTCTATTGCCGCTTTAACAACAAATAATAAAAGTTAAGGTTTATGGTACGGAACCGTTTTTTTTCGTATAAAATACTATGTGTTTTTAAGATCTACTGATCACACGTTTTCAGTTTCAATACCCAAGTTCCGAATGTGATGACATAAAATAAATATCCTTTCAAAACTAAGAAGTGGTATGAATGTAATGAAACAAATTACAGCCGTGTACACCATCATTTACTTCGGGGCATTTGGCCTTACGAATGATGTATACCGCCTTCAAGAAACAATTCCTTTATAAAATGACACTTGATATTTTCTGAGTGAGGTGCGAATGTAACCAATAAATTGCCGAATTCCCGTAGCTAATGCATCTGTCACCGATTGTTACTCGAGCGAACTGAATACATTTTCATACTTTATATCACGTTGTGGTACAATACAGAAGATATTAGGTAAATTTTGTTAAGTAACAATATTTACTTTTAATTAAGCTAAAGTAGCAATCAGAAGCAGAACCAATGTTTTTTGGGGTAGATACTGAGAATGAAAGATAAATGTAAGATTACTGAAAATTATTGAAAAGTTATAAAAAAAGAATTAAAATTATTTAGCACATACATGAAAAACGCACAGTACAAAAAAACCACAAACAATGGTAGTTATGCCAAAAACTGTGTTTCTCGCGGCTGCACTAAAAAAGTCAATTTCAGCAATATGCCAGACAGACTGATGATGTCTAACGCTAAGTGACCTTTCAAAGGCTGGATACATTCCCGCCATGTGTTGCGGAATCTGTTTGAAAGATTCACCACGGTCGACACGGATAGTTTTTAGTTATTAAGAGTCTGATGACACTTTCTTCAAGAGCGGAAGGAAGTGTCAGTCATTCAATGAATTGCCAAACTAAAAAATAAGGTGGAGTTGTCATTTTCGCAGGGTGTCTGCTAGCAGCTATTAAATTACGGGTTAAGTATTAGGCTGATAATCATTACTAAGTTATGACCTTGTACTTTAAATGTACTCCTGGTTTTGGGTCTGTCGGAAATGTCCAGTAAATTTACCACCAATAAAAATTAGTGATGTCCCGATCCGTCGAATACATCACTTTAAATACTTGGGGCATTTAATTGCTGACAACCTTAAAGATGATGCTGATGTCGAACGGGAACGCAAGGCATTGGTGGCACGGGCGAACAAGTTGGCCCATAGGTTCACTCGATGTACAGAAACGTTCAAACACACGTTATTTAAAGCATACTGCACATCTCTGTACTCGAGCGCCCAATGGGTCAACTGTACCAAACGTACCGTCAGTGCGCTGTGTGTCCTAAGATGTTTGGAATCCGAGAGTTGGGTTCCCAAGGATTGCATAATCTCCCCTCGCTTAACATGCATGACCGCACATTGGCCGTATTAAAAGCTGTAAGCCACCCAAACATATTAAAATTTGTCCACACCATATTCCATTCTGATGGCGCTACTGAAAATTTCTGTTACCAGTGTCAGTAGTTTAATCAGTTGCAAGTTGTGAGGAGCAAAGAGTTTCATAATTATCATCCATGTAAAATAGGTGTGATATGACCTGATCACTTATGTTCAACCGGTAACCTTGGCGGCCCGAACCCTCCAACAATGTTCTGAAAGGGTTGAGGGTCAGGCAAAACCACAGTGGACTTAGACTATGGCCCTGATAGGTCTGTCGAAATCCTGGATAGTGAAGAACCATCTTCCACTGTCCCATAAACGACATCAGGAAGGTGCGTAGAACTGTATCAACTTTGTATTTCTACAGCACCCTCATGAGCCGTGTATGGCACTGAGTCGTAGGCCTTCTTAATATCTATCCAGCAAGTCGACAGATCTCTTTGATAAAGACGAACCTAATGGCTAATGGCAATGACAATGAGGAGCAGCTCCTTAGTACCGCGGCACCCGTTCCTTAATCCATTCTGATAAACAGACATTATTGAATTACTATCAATAGGATGGTTTATCTTTGCTCCCCAAAATGGATGTGTAAGAACTTTACAGACCGTCAATTTAAGTCAGTTAAAATTATAGACACGTGATTGGTCTAAAATTTTTAGGCTCCGTGGTAGGTACTACCTGATTTATAGCTATAAAAAAAATAATATAATTTCTATAAAAACATAATATAAAAGTAGTAGCCCACCGGTTTGTTAATCGTTCTCAGACTTTAAGAGGTTCTCGTCATGAGGGACTGCTATATTAACAATCATTGTGCGACGCTCTAGTCGGTCAATGATTGTTAATCACCACTTTGTCAACAGTCTTGTTAGTGACGATAGACCGATCCCAATACAACGTGTAATTGCCATTTTTGAGAACTGGGTCGGGCATATACCTTTGGTACGGTACTTTCGATTCCACAAGATTGTATCTCAGAGCAAGTTGCTGGTGGATGATCCTGGCTACAAGGTTGTGCCTGTGCAAATACCGTACCGTCCTTCACAGTAAATATCGGTTTCCCCGAAGAGGTCACCAAAACGCAGCCAGGCAACGGACGCTAAAGTTAGTTTACATCAGCCCATGTAAGACCCGAAAAAAGCGTCCGAGAAGCTCCTTGCTCTGCCATACCACCCTGCGGTCGTTAGTATCTAATACCACAGTTCTCGTTAGCCAAGGATAGCGGGATGAGGCTTTTGTCCACCGCCACCACATCTCGATGCATACCCACGTCGGCCTCTAGGAAGTAATTCTTAAGTTTGTATACCTCACGGTTGTGCAGGGTCTTAGCATTTAAGAAGCCACGACACCCACAGTGCCGCGGGATATACAGCCTCATCACCAATGACCATGTTTGATTCATCCGATTTGCGGTAAGCTGTGAATGTACCCTCCAATCCAAGGCGTCAAGTTCTGTCTGAGTCCATTTGAGTATGCCGAAAGAGTACATCAAAACCGACATGACTCAACTGTTAAAGGCGCGCACCTTGTTTCCGCCTTGTAAAAGACTATCAAGTACTTTGTTCAGGCGGCCAAAGAAACGCTTCTTCAACAATTGTTTCTCGTCATCGGCATTGATGCCAAATACTTGTAAGTTTCGGTTGAGGTTCCCACAGATTCCTTAATCTCCCCTCGCTTTACATGCATGACCGCATATTTGTCCACACTAAAATCCATCTTTATGGCGCTAGTTAAGGTTTCTGTTACCTTCAGTAGCTTCATGAGTTGCAAGTTGTTAGGAGCAAAGAGTTTCAAGTTATCCATGAAAAGGAAGTGGGATATAAGTTGACCACTTCCTATCAACCGGTAGCCTTGACCCGAACCCTCCAGCAGTGTAATGAGAGGGTTGAGGGCCAGACAAATATTATTATTAAATCTTACGAATCAGCAAGCCCAAAGTAAAACGTCAAGAGAATGCTAAGTTGATTAAGAGGGAGGTAAATTCCTCGCTTAGAAAAAGTATTAATAGAAGTGTCAAAAGAAAAACAGCAAACATTTTACACATGGAGACAAATAAAACCAAAAAAATCGCTTTCCGTTCAACTCTTGCACCATCTCCATTCCCGAGCGGGCTTCACTCCTTAAACTCCCATAATTGGGAAGCATTCGGATCACGTATTAAAAGCCGTGTCGGTCCCAGACACAGTCCGATAAGAATTCCGTGAGTCAATTCATATTCACGAAAAGAAAACACCTTCTGAAAATTAAATATTAAAATTTGTAAACGTCTGCGATATTTCCCGGAGTGCTTTTAATACGTTTGGATAAAAATGTATCTCTTTTGTTGAGCTTAATGAAGTAAAAGCGATTTATTATTCACGGGAACTCCTTGAAGCCATCTTATATACAAGGTTATGGAATCCTATATTTATAGGGTTGCCATTATTTATTCTAAAGTGTGTACATGTACTTAAAAATCGTTGGATCAAATAAACGATAATGATTATTTGTTACTGTTTTATCTTTTGTTTTTTTACAATGCTATCGGTTATGTATCTAATATAAGTTACACGATGAATACTTGTCCCCCTGTTTTTACGTTACTGTTAGAGCATTTTTTGTTACTGTATAAAATTCAGAAAAATAAATAACATAAAAGGTACCGTAAAGAAAAAAAGCATAATATCTAATAAACAAATTAATAATAATTGTGCTGCCTGAATTTACAGAAACGTTCAGTTTTCTGCGAAACAAATCTTTAGCATCAATGTTGACATTCATTCGTCTATCACTAAACATACAAACTATAGCTTTAGCGATGATTTCCGAGTTAAATAAAAATATGATTCTATTTAGTCCTTCAGTTAGATTATCGATAAATATTGGACTATTTTTTGCTGAGGGCTTTCACAATTTTTCTCGAATTTTAGCGTTTTATTCGAGTTTTGATGTGTGATTTTGCTTAAGATATAGCCTTAAAAAAAAAAAAATGCCTAAGACAGTTTGATCATTTATCTTGGGAGTGTTCAAAATAAATATTTCAATTTGTTCACGTACATCAGTAAAATCCTTGACTCCGCAAAAGATGTTTCACAAAACGTTGCTTTAGGGAATCTTTTGATGCCTTGGTACACCGAAGATATTATAATTTAATCATTTATAAAAATGTCCACGGTACAACTGTATCTTATACTTTGGAATGTTCAAATCAATTTATTACGATTCATACAGTAATACACCAAAAATTATTCTGTAAAACTGAGACTTATTGACAATTTTCCGTACGAAACTATAATTTTTATCTCTGAAATTATAATCCAAATTCAAATAAAAAATATTTAATAATTAAGGTGGCGTTGCTATATTGCTTGAAAAAAATTGGACTAATTAAAAGTAAAGTAAATATTTTTAAATAATTGTTGTATGCAATGCAAAAATCAATATAAATCTTGTGACGCGCGGTATTCAACTTTAGTCAACCTGAGCAATTCGATTTTGTCAAAGCGCTCTTAATAAAATCAGTAAAATTGACGAACATAAAATACATCATCAAAGATCGAGAGTCGAGGCTTGTGACATCACTTTTCTACAAAAATGCACTTACAAGTGACGTCACACCATTTTTTGCCGCAGTGTATCGTTTAATATTTTTTTTTTTACGTGAACAAAACTCACGTGCCCAAAATTTTTTGGAAATCTGTTTGACGGACTCATTGACATTAATGACGGACTAATTAGATTTTTTAAATCATCTACCCTCTGCTATAACAATAGTTTCCTTCTGACAAGGAAAAGCAAGTATTACAAAAATGATACCGGTTTTTACTTTTTTTTTAATCGACTTCCAAAAAAATGAGGAGGTTCTTAATTCGGCGGGTATATTTTTTGTATTATATACGTTCACCGATTACTCCGAGGTTTCTGGTGGGATTCGTGTGATTCTTTTTTAGTTTGATGTGGCATACTTGCCATTCAGTCCCGTAAAAAAATAATTCAGTTTGGCTTTTAGTAGATTTTATTTCATGAGCATTTTTGTTTATTTCAATTTCTGCGTAATCGAAGACGTCGTCCAAGTATCACAATTATAAGAGAAAAATTTAATACCTTTAATAAAAAAACTTTTTACAAAAAAATACAACCGACTTCCAAATTAAAAAAAAAAACTGCAAAGTAAAAAATAACTTTAATTTCAAGCAACTAACAAAAACACCGACTTCTTCTCTTCTTCTTTGGAAGTCGGTTGTTTCTTTTGTAAAAAGTTTTTTTTATTTTTCACTTTTTCGTTGTACCCCACACCTAACAACACCACTGCAAAATCGCAGAAAAACAAAATACGCAATTTCAATTACGTGGATGACAAACAACCATTCATCTCATCCTTTTTGGGAAGTCGGTTAAAAATATTGGTTACTTTATAATTTGTATTGTTATAAAAAGTTTTTTGCTCATGCAAAGACGGCCAAAGGTTGACCTAAATTCAGTGATTGCCGTAACTCTCTAAGTATTCTACCACTGTGGATATTTTTTCTGCCATCGTCGGTACATGGATGCGGAAACTTTCAGAGACTTAACTCAACCTAATACAAAAGGTATGTAAAGGTATGTGTATGTATGTATATACGCGATGCATTACCATCTTATCCTATTTATCTCCGCCTGATCTTGAACAGAACAGTCTATTGCTATGCATGACGTCACTCAGCCAGCACGTGCGCCGTGATACTGTTTGGAGATCTCCTAATCTAACGGGACAAAATACATGGATAACAGCCATGTATTTTCCGTATTCCCTAAAGGAGTAGGCAGAGCCTCTGCCTGCGAATAAACTCAAAATTCGACGGCTTCAAATGCGATTTGTACACCGGGGTCGCAAAAGTGTCAATTTTGAGCTCTGTCCAACTTGAGAAGATTCCAATACTTCAAGAACAAATGCGATATTATTTTTCGATATCCCTATTAGAAGTTAAACTGACTGTGGGCGGACATAGTAGATAAAGGTATCGTTCTTTATACTACAGGAAATTATAGGAAAATGGATCATCGTAATTAACAGCTACGAGTGATTAATCTGACACATCATTAATTGACTAGACAGTAGACAGGTCCCTACGAGGATAAATCGGGCCCTGTCTACCTACTCACAGACCACAGACAGTCAAGGCCGAAGTAAATATTCGTGGTTAAAGACGTCCATTGCCAGAAAGGGAATACATTTATGTAAATAGGTACAGACCGCATCTAGGGTGAGTGGTGCCTCTAGGCCCTGTTTAATCTTGCAAATTTATGCAAGTCGACGACAACACGTCAAACTGTCTTCGCAAGAGGACGTGATCCAAATCCGATTCAGCGCGTCATTTCGGTCGTAAAACGCTTTAGCAGTTGGCGCATTTGTCGCATAATTCTGATCTCCTCGGAGTCCAATAGCTTCTTGTGACGAAACCGATTATTATTCAAAGCTGATCCGCTTGCGTGCGTGCCAGTGGGGTGCGTTGTTCGGATGTTAGTTTACGTTGGAGTTAGCGGCGGCTGGGCCATCGATGTCGAGATACATTGTTTATGATTAATGTAGATTATTAATCAACGTTTCAATGTCTACGTATAGATATACCCTGCAGAACTGGTTTAGAACTAAACCGACTTAAGTATGCTTACAGCTAAAACAATTTGTGAGAAAATTATACAGTCTACTTCCATTTTGCAAAAGGTTAGGTTTTAGTATTCTATTACGAAATATTTGGTAATTAACACTTCATGAGAGGGATTTGAGGGTCTCATTAAAAGGTTTTATTATGTCTGGCTTTGGGTAATTGCGCTACAAATCTTTCCTTTACTGTAGCAGCGCGATTGGCGTTTAGAAAACAGAGCTTGGGTTCGTAAAAAAATATAATTTAATATCGTCTATATAAACTCAACTGTTCTATTTCATCCTCTAGAGTTGTTACGTAAGTAATTTATGAACTACAGTCAAGAAAATGAAATATATCTGGAGTAATATGTTTCGTACGACCAATAAAGGTACGAACCCTGAATAAAAGAGGCTATTTGTCCGGCTAATAATATGTAACCAGAAATAATATTTCACAACATGAAACAGGTAGCTGTCTCAAGTAAATAGGGTCCTTAGCTCGTTAGCCGTTATGTTCAGAGTTTTTTCCGAGCTGCCTAGGAAAACGGGCACAATACAAAGTTAGGTACTTACGTTCTATAATGGTCTTAATGTTTCTGACAGAAGGCGTACAAGATACTATTATAATGAGCAACTAGGAAGCGTCTCTTGTCTGATATTGTTGGCATTTAAGATTTTTAATATATTCTTCGAGATTTTTCACTTCTGGCTAGAATGATACCAGTGTTTCCTGAGCAAAAAAATAAGATTATATTTAGTTCGTCAGTTAGTTGATTATAAAATCGAAAGATATTGGATGCATATTTTTTGTTTTATCAAATCAATCAACAGAAATTGACGAGAATAAAACACCAATAAACAGGAGAGGAGGCTGGCGACATCGCTATCCGGTACAAAGTGTACCGGATGGCGAAGTCACACGAGTTTGCAACGCACTATATCGTCTTGATTTTTTGTTTCTGTGAAAAAAGAAAAAATACGTGTCCAATATTCGATAACCTTTGGTAATGACTTGACTTTGTAACTGTCGGTATATTCGCAGGTTATCATAGACTGATAGACTCACCGGTCATATTTGTTCTCGAACACTCTTTCATTCAAATACACTACTCACATCACATACTCGCCCTTGTACTTGCACTCTTAATACTTACGCATTACATGACACCACATATAACTCATTTTGCTATTTGTTTTTAAATAATTGTTTTGATTTCATTTCATCTTCTTTAAAATGTAAAACTGTTTTTATTATTTATTAAACACGGCAACTATGAGTATTAATAAAAACATAAAAACAAGTAAACCTAACTATATACATATAAATATACAAAAACAAGATACGCTTAGGCGTCGAAGAATTCCTCCGCATCGCTGTCATCCGGAAACGTGCCCAGAAGTCTGGCAGCATTACCACGTTGAATGGCAATGCTAATTCTTTGAGCAAAGAACGAGTCAGCCCTCTGGTCACGCAAAGTGTCGATTAGTCGACGAGATATTATGTACTTAAAAAGGAGACGCGTACTCGGACCCCATGACCCAAGCGATTCGACCCCAAACGGCTCAAAACTGTAATTACCGATAAGGTTGTTTGCGCCGCTTGAGGGCCTCAGCAGCCGCAGCGGCAGCGCCGGCACAACCCACCGTACTTGGAACATGTGATGGCGCAAGGGTGTCGACACATGTTGCATCCCACACCAGAGGCCTACCCGTCTTCCACGGCACCAACGCCATACCATCTGGTCTCTTCCCATCGTCACGTACCAAGCCACTAGGTTCTAATACTGCCGGTACGCCGGCAGTGACAAGAGCCCGACGAATAATATCGTTGATGCTAACGTGTCGCGCTATGCGGCCTGCGCTCTTGCAGCAGGAAAGGCCATGGCTGTTGACAGCACCTCCGCAATGACATCGATGCGGAGCAATACAAAGTGCGCCGAAGCGGACACAGACCGCGATCCGAAACGAATTTGATATTTCTTGCTTTGTTTAGTTTCTATTCTATGTATTTTTGTTTAATTTTTTTTTCACGATGAATTTTTGTCTCACTCACTCGCATAAGATCATATTAAAAAAAAATATATAACTATTTTTTCTAATGCTGCGGGTGCCCTGGTGACCTATACAACAGCAGTGCGATTTTGTAAACATGTCGAAGTGAAAACTAAGGCGAATTGAACGACAAGTGAGCTGTCAAACCATACAAACAAGATGGAATAACAGCTCACTTGTCGTTCACTCCACCTAAGTGATCACGGTGAGATGTCAACAGAATCGACCGGCTGGTTTTGTTCTCAAAATCTATTTCAGGCATCACTCTCTTACAATAGTGAAATATTTTTATATAAATTAGTCATAAGCAATGTTAATTTAAGGCAACCATTGTGAAGAGAGCATAAATAGCTTTTAATTGATTTAAAGTTAATAACTACGACGTTAGGTGTTCTGTTTTCGAAGTTAAAGATTCTATGCGCCCTAATAGCTATAAAATGTAAACCATTGAAAAGAGCTTTTAACAAAAGAACCCTTGCAACTAACAAGGTTTTACCAATTAAATGACTTTGTTGGCCGACAAACACAAATTGGCCTCTTTTTTGGTGTATGTTCACCTCGAGAAACCCACTATTTCGATTATTCCTTGGTATCAGGTGTATTCATGTTTCATCAACGGTTATGAAACGGCGCAAAACTCGTTCGAATTACGGCTGAACATCGCCAAACAACCTTTTCAAGTGGTCACACGGTTTCGCTTATGGTCGAGTGTGAGCAGCAGCCATCCCGCGGATGTGAAATGTGATGCATCAGCTCAGTGGAGATGCCTACAGCCTCAGGCACCTCACGCACTTTCGTTCTCCGGTCGTCCAATTTCATTCCATGGGTTTTATCAACGGTTTTTGGCGTGACGACTTTTTTGGGGCAACCTAAACGTTCGGCGTCACTTGTGCTGATACGACCACAACGGAACTCAGTAAACCACTTCTTAACCATTGAAAATTATAGTGCAGAATCCCCATAGTATGTATCTAGCCTTTGCTTGGTGTCGTTGATGTTCTTTTTAAGCAAAAAATTAAGCTTAATCAGCACACGAAATTCACTTTTTTCCATATTTGTTTAAATTCGAGATGTTATCTGCTTTCAATGGCAGTCAAACACAAAATAAATGACGTAGCTTGCTTAAAATTTGTCAGGTCCCTATTAATAGATGGCAGTTGACGGCAGCACTCATGCATTTTTAAAAGTTATTGTGCGAGACATTCAAAAAGTCACTGACTTATCCAACTACCCTCGTAGTTAATCTTATAAAAAAAAAGTAAAAAATGTAGCAAATTTTAACTACTTTAAAAGTATCCAGATTGACTTTCTCCGTAGAACGCACGAGAGAGAATTAATCTGAGCATCACGCAGTTAGAACTGGTCTTTCGAGGTTGAAAAATTGGGAGCATACTACTGGCACCTAACCTTACGACCACCCAAATTAGGATAGTCCAATTTTCTGCGACCTAATGCGTTTAATCTGTCTACTGTGACTGCCCTAATAGCCAACCAAAAGCCAAACTCTTTAATCTTTTGTTTCCATGTTTATCTGCAATCCTGCAATAGCTGGAGTTGTGTTTGGAAGCATTTGTTTCAGATTTCAGTTTTATGTTGTCAAACAAGCCTTTGTTGTCCTCGACTTCCAAAGTTCCAAGAATAAATTAATGTGAAACAAAAAAAAAAGGTTTTTTCAATGAAATCCGAAAAAACTAGCCCTCTGAAAAAGGCAACTAAAAAACTTTAAAACAACGCTGCAATAAGTGTCGCTGGTGTAAATTTCAATACTGAAACTTTATGGCAGTGCTCGTCAATGCTTGTGAAACATTCAGATACGCAATTTATTTGATGGTGAAATATTAAACCGCACTTTGTCAGTCATTTATTTGACCATTAATCAAACTACATAGTGAAAAATATGGATGAAAAAGTCACCTTTAATAGTAAATAGTTTCAAATACTGGTCAATCCGCAATGGTGGCCGACCCCAATATAGTAGGGAAAAGACTAGGCAGATAATGACTAGTGAAAAATTGTTTTTTTTTCGTTATTTGGCTTGAATTTGCTCCTGACGCTAGTCTAGGTCAGAGATAACAGAGACTTAGTATATAATGGGCGACCTTACCTAGAAGTAGCCTGTACTTACTTATTTTATAAAAAAAATACTACACCAATTAACTGTACCTATAACTAAATTAAAACAACGAGCCTGACTTTACACCCACCTTTATTAAAATTACTAATAAAATATATTTATTGAGCTATTAATAGTTCGGGCTAGACAGCGTTTGTGGAGTATTTATAAATGGAAATTTAAACTAGGACCACTCTGGCTAATAATAAAATGTAATAAATTTATAACTTTTTAATTATATTTTCAAATTACTGAAGAGATATTTTATAAAAAGAATTTAGCGTCAAAAACAACCAAATGAAAATGTTAAATACCTTGTATATTTTTGCCTGCATTATTTTGCTTATTTTAAATACTTTCGCTACTTATTTATGCAGCATTTTATAGTGTTCTATTTTTGCAGTATTCTTAACTTTGCCAGCTCAGCCAACCAGATCTGGAAGGAACAAACTCCGAGTAAATATATCCTGAATCCTGAAATAAATATCAATTGCTACCGAGCTAAAGCTGCAACAAATAAACCAAAGTCCATCCTGTGTCTCAGATATTTTTACTTTTGTTTTCAAAATATGTGGCGTTGGGAAGTGAGCGTACATATTTCAGTATGAGGGTAGTTTAAGCAACAACGCACACGGATTTTACGAGGCTTGTGGAAGGTTTAGGATGTCGATACCATTTGATACCATTGGGTGAAGAAACGAAAGTAACGTACTTTGAGCAACGGTTAACTTTGCGATACGCAGCGTGTTTTAGAAGTGCGAGGCGATATTTAAGAGTGCAATTTTGTATCTAATATGCAATAAGGAAAAATTAGTAAAATAAAGAATACTGACTTATTTTTTTCTGTGGCCTTTTGAGTGTTAAAAAAACACTTTTCAAGTAGTGTCATGCAGTTGGTTGCATATATTTTAGCTAAACTATAAATTTGATTCAGCACTTGACCCTGAAATATGACCGCACACTTCTGAAACTCTTAAGTTACGTCGTTTTGTCCCTTCACCTAGTGCTACTATATCCACTTAATCAAATATCAATATCTTTAACCTGTATAAAACTCCTGTGAAAAGTTTGCCCGTATCTGCACTTACCTGCAAAAAATAGATGAAGTATAAAAACGAATTCTACTAAATTCAGCCAGGCCACAGATGATTAAATTTTCTGAGCTACAAATCCAAGAAATATAAATAGTTTAAAGTTATAATTATTTTATGTAAACTTACACAAAATAATTATAACTTTGGCTGGTTGAGTGGATAATTAGATTCAAAACAACTAATACCATAATTGTGAAAGTTTTTATGTGTGTGCAACAATCACGTAAAAACGGCTGGAAGGATTAAGGTGAAATTTGGCACACATTTTAATCAATTCATAACCTGGGCATATGGGCTATTTAAATCCATAACCGCCATTGTCTAAGCGCTGTACAGACTCACAAGTACCAGGAGATGTCAAAGTATTCCTAGGACAGGAATATTGAGTGGTTAAGATTCACAATAGACAGACGGATAACAAATAGGCTACATTTTATCCCGGTAAATTACATGGTTCAATTAACCGAGTAAAGTACCCAGTTAACGGGTTGTGAAGGTCTGGTAGGCAGCCACTCTACGTAAAATACTGGTATTCAGCTAAATCAGGGGGGCTACTCTCTAAGCCCGACGTCCGTAGTTTCGGGCTTAGTTGCGGGCGTATTCTACTCCGTATTATCTAACCACTAGGAATTAATGACAACACAATTCGAATGTTACTGTCAAATCGTGTTGTCATTCATTTTTAGTTCGGGTTCGGGACTAATCTTAAGTCCGTAGATGATACGGAGTAGAATACGCCCGCAACTAAACCCGAAACTACGGACGTCGGGCTTAGAGAGTAGCCCCCCCGGTTTGACTGGAAGCCGACCCCATTAAAGTTGGTAAAAGGCTAGGCAGATGATAAATTAACCGAGTAAGTACCGAAAAGTCAGAGCTCAGAGCAGGAGGGGCGGTAAATATTCATAAATACTACCAGGAATATGTCAAAATATGTCTGGGTCTGATTCTGAGCGGTCAAGAGTCAAAAGTACCTACCAGGAAAGACAAGCTCAGCGGCGGCCAGCTCTAAAGTTCAGGGCAGAAGCTTGTATTAAAATATTATAATATAAGGTTTTCTGTTACATAATGTAAAGAATATAATAATTTCATTTCTTTTTCACAATAAATAAAAAAAAAATTGTTAATAATATTGGATTTTGATTAATTTGGTTCTCTACATTTGTGGACAAACGCACCGCTGCCTTTTAGAAGCCCATTCCCGCTAAACACGCGCGTTTTCGGCGTCCAGTGAATGCGTTTTTCTAAAGCTAGGCTTTCATTTCTGTTTCATGCTGTATCATGACGCGGGAATCGGGGCATACTAATGAAATGAATTTAACAACATTTTGACATTTCATAAAGAGTTTTGTAACCAAACAAATGCTGTAGAAGACTCCACTTATCGAAACAACACAATAATGTGACCCAGGCTTTAGTAAACGCGTAGAAAGATTAATAACTGCAGGCTTTAAATTTATGGCAAATTATTGAGTCCTGAAAAAAAACGAACAGCATGTAACTTCATGCCATAGCTTCTGTTATCACCAGAGAAATAGCCTATGAAATATTCAACAAAATGCAAAATGGCGACGTTTCTGTTATCACAAATTATGTGGTTTTTACGCAAATTGTGTGTTTTTGGAATGGTAAGTTAACTGCATAACTATATTGCATTGATTTTCGTTATATATATATGTTTGGAAACGAAAACCTTACTTACCAGAATAAAATTATTTTCCGATAAATATAATTCATGTTTTTTTTTTTTTTTTTATGCGAAACGGGGAATCTCTTGGCCCAAATCTCACCTGATGGAAAGTGATGATTAGGCCGAAGATGGAAGCGAGTTTCACCCGGAATCCTCTTACAGAGGTTTATTTTGCCGGTCAGTTATTGTTTCTGTAATGAAACAGTACAAAGAACTGACATTACGTAGCTTTTAAGTATTAATAGAATCACAATGTAGAAAAAAGACAAAGTAGTATTGTATAAAACATACAGTATTGACTATAGCAATATAAACTCAAGAACAATATTAAGCAGCGGACTTCATACTTTTACTTTGTTATTTTCTTTACTTAACAGAATTTCTTCATGCCTGAAAACAGATAAAAACTTGTTCAAAGCAACAAATTCGAATTGAAAAACTTGGTGATTATATTTTTCAGCATCGTCGCGTAAGTTTGTTATTGGCAAATCCCTTATAAGTCCGCGTGTGTTCACGGTCCGCACTCCCTAACTTAGACGAACCCAAAGTAATCTAAAACAAATAAAGATGAGCGGGACCCCACAGACGTTTCGCGCATATCGAATTCCCCTTTATGATCATATGAATAATAACAAATTTTGTATTCAGCGTTTTGTTTGAGACTTCACTAAGAACTTTTGCTGAAGGAAATTGTTTCCCCGTTTGTCACCGACTTGAAGTTTGATATGAAATCCTCGTTGGGATCAATCATAAGGATGTAATTTTGACGTCGCGTATCTTTTCAAGCGATCTCCACATGTTAAACTTTTTTGTTGAGTACTTCGCGATTTTTGTTCAAGAACTTTCGCATTTCGAATTGCTTTATATATTTTATTATTCCTTTTACAAATAACATATAGTTACGTATCTATTTACATTAAGCGGGATATCCCTACTAGTTACACGTAATGATTTTACTTGTATCTTTTAAACACTAGGAGCTGTCGCAACTGAAAATTTAGTTGTAGTAATCAGACGGTTTGTCATCATCATCATCATCAGCCTATAACAGTCCACTGTTGGACATAGGCCTCTCCAAGTGCACGCCATTTGGCTCCATCACCGGCAACACTCATCCAGCTGCTACCAGCCACCCTGCGAAGATCGTCGCTCCACCTAGCCTGAGGGCGTCCTACCTTACGTTTGCCGATTTGCGGTCTCCACTCCAGAACTCGTCTACCCCAACGGTCATCGATTCTACGGCTAATATGGCCGGCCCATTGCCACTTCAGCTTGCTTATTCTATGAGCGTTTGTGATCATTTTGAACCAATCAGAATGAGGCCCACCAACAAATAATTATAATAAAATCTTGAAATGGCCTCTTCATATATTTATTTGTATTACTTCAGCTAATCACTAATCAATTCCTTTACGAAAATTAGGCTTAAAACTTATAAGGCCTATAGTAGTTAGTAGTTACGCGAAAATCTAAAAAAAAAACGAAAAACAAGTAACATGAAAACGTACCTACCTACAGTGGTAGCGGGGTATGCCGTCCGTGAAGTTATAATGAAGTTTTTAAATGAACGTACCCGCTTCATAAAGTGAAGGGCGGCCTTCCAATGGTCTTCTTTTAATTTTTAACGTAGTGCCTCTATTTTCCGACAACTTAAACTACGAGAGAAAAGGGAAAACCTTAATCATTCCGGCCTCATCTATTTTAAATTGACCAAAAACGATTGACGTGAAAAAGTGTTATTTACAATAATAAATATCATTTATCATTTTTTTTTTTTTTTTTTTTTCAATCGTATAGCCAGAATAAATGCATAGTAAGTAACATTATTGTATTCGTTTCACTGAAAAATCTATCAATTTTTACAAAGAAATGTTATTTCTAGAGTTCATAGAATAGAGAGATGTAAAAATAGTTATAACAATTTCATCAAAATGTCGTTTTTCAAAGACGTATAGAAGGTATAAATGGAAATGATGTGGAACCCACAACCTCAAATTCTAAGAATAAACAAAATTAGAATTCGTGCGAAAAACTAGATGGGATTGTGTCGGTTCATTTAAACTCCATCCATTTTTTTTATATTTAATGGTCTAGTATCGCAGAATCTTGTGCACATTAATAATCCCATTGAATCACTGTCTCTCTGCTGAGTTACGTGCGTTCTATGCGAGAATTGGACCTCGCAATGAGAGCTGCGTGACTAATTATGCATCCACTGATAATTCCGGCAAATCTAGGTTTTAGAAAAAGTTTGACGTTTCAATATTACCTCTGTGTTATTCATGTCTATGGGAATAAGTAAAACAGGATTGGAAATCATAAAATACTCCTCCCATTCCCAGGAGGAAGTGACTATTACTCACTAAAAAACTTTTATAAAATAAAATATAACCGACTTCCAAGCAAAACACTACAAACTTTAAAATAACTTTAATTTCGGAAGTCGGTGTTTCGGTTTTGTTTCTTTGCTTTTAAACACCAACTTCCAAAATAAAGGACCTTTGTAGCGTTTGGAATTCGAATATTATTTGATAAAACAGTTTTTTACTTTTTAAGTGGTAATACTTGGGCGACGGCTTCGTCTCACAGAAATTGAAATACTGCTCATAAATAAAAACTACTAGCAGACTTGAATTAAATTTTGACGGGATCAAATGCCAAGTATGCCGCACCGAACAAAAAAAGAATCACAGAAATTGGATCAGAAACCTCGGACTAATGGGACTAATCGGTGTACTTTCATAAATAATTTTTCATAAAAAAAAACAAACGAATCGAGCACCTCCTTCTATTATGGAAGTCGGTTAACCCTTCCAATGTTCCTTTAAATGCCCTTAACGTTCCAGGGCAGCGGAAACTCTTTCGAATCGCGTTTTTTCAGTATCGTTAAGTACTTGACAGGTCCTGCGCTGGCTATCTACCTACTTCTTTCATATATACGCCCTAAACTCGAAGATCGAACAGTGCAGCTGTAGTTACATAACCACGAGGTCAACTAGTTAGTCAATCTAGGAAAATAAGAATAGTCATATTTGTTTTTTTTTATTTGTGAAGGGTTCGCTCTTGACTCTAGTCTTGGTTAGAGATGACACAGACAAAGTCTGCGATGGAGCGAGCTTACCAAAAAGTTGCCTGTTCACTCTAACTTTGAAAAGATTAGGGTTGTATGCGTCCGGAAACACGGACGCAAGCATGTTATTAATAAGCAACAATGTATTTACAACGCTCATTCTAATCTTACAAGTCTAGAATAAAATGCACTTAAGAGTTCCGTATACAATGAAGTAGCCCATAGGGCACATTTTTCTTAACCTCAAATAGAACGAAAGTTTGTAGTTTTTTCCTAATGGTGCTCCCACATTGCCGTTAGAAAATGTTTGTAAACATTTTCTAACAACATTACTAACAAATGTTGACTACTACAACTAAAAACATTTACTAACAAATGTTGTCAATTGTTACATTTTATTAGGAACTGTTACATGTTATAAGTGCTCCTACACTAATAGAAAATGTTTACTAATGTAATAAAAGGTAACACATGTTTTATTTTGTTATAATTTGTTAACTAACGTTACTAAACAATTTCTAACATGAAAAGATTTTTTTATATTCGTGATTAAATGTTTGCTAACAAATGTTTACTAACGTTACTAAACATTTTCTAACGGCTATGTGGGAGCACCATAAAAGGAAATCCAATCGAACGCATAGCTTTTTTAAACACAAATTGCTAGCTATTTATCCATGCCAATAAACGTATCCATGCCTAATATTGCGGTACGCTTCAATTTGTTGCAGTCCATCACTAAGTTCAACAAAACAATATTCGTTTTTTAACGCTAACACATAAATTTATTTCCGCTGTGTCTACACTAGCTGCAGTTTTTGAAATAGGATATAACTACAAAAATATTGGCAAGCACACAATTCGGCTTTGCTGGGGCAATTGTTTTTATTTTTGTATGAATAAAATATTACCACGCCATATTGTTTTTATAGTTTTTCAAAACTGTGCCCATTTTCGACGAACGTACGGTATCAATTTATTTAAAACTTTTATAACGCACAGATAACGCACAGCCAAAAGTACTGGTCGTAGAAAGTCAAAATTCTTAGGGGAACGGGAAAAAACTTCGACCAACCGCCCACGATGGACAATTATAACGGAGATTAGTTAAGTACGCAGGAGATGTTAAAACGCACAAATGTGTGCGCGAACACAGGTTTGTTTGATGGAACGGAAGCCGACACGAACTGGAGAGAGATTGAACGCAGGGCAAACGGCTTTACGTGCTCTCCCAGGCACGGGGGCATATCACCACCAAGTTTCAAACTCAGGCCGGCAGCCGCGCTGGGGACCGCGAGATCAACGGGGTAGTAAATCTCGTGATGATTGCAAACATTTACGGCATACCTTAAGTAAAACACAACACTGCGTAGCTGATCGATACAAATTTCACTCTACTTGTAGCTTGTTATGTGCACATACATAAATACCAGTAAAAGAAAAAGAACTGCTGATAAAATTCAGAAATAAGGCTAATTATCAGTCTGTGAGCTTACCTTAAAATACCATTATATGATATTGTAAGCATACGAAAACTTTTCACCGTAACTATATAGCTATAATAACAAGAATTAAGTCAGTAAACTCAAATGGTTATGAAAATGTTAAAAAAAGGAACTCAAACAACAACTAGATTAAATATTTATTCAGCCAAGCTTAAAATAAACAAAGACTGACTCAGTCCCTAAGTTCGTTGAAATAAATTGTGACACCAAAAAGAGTGATCGCCCATCTCTTATCACTTAACCGCATTACTCAACCTAATAAAAAAAATGTAGATACTGAAAGATGTTTTTCGCGATTTCAGGGTATTTTTATTCTTTAGTTTATTTTATATGTAAGGACCTTACAAAGGTCCTTACATATGAAATTACCGTTTTGTCGTACTGACCACTTTGATCTGAAATATCTACTCTTTGGTTCAGAAATCCAAATTCAAATAAAATTCATTTAGCTGGTACATTTGAGTTTTGAAAATAGTCATTCATTTGTTTTTCCTCATTATTTTTTTCTTTGGCGTCGCTTATTACCGCACACTGGAAAACATGAAATATCGGTTTAATTACGAGTACGAGTTCTACCGTGGCACCAGTACTGCAGAGACAGCTCGAAGGATAAATTATGTGTACGGCGCTGATGTCGCAAAAGAAAGCACGGTACGCTTTTGGTTTCAACGTTTTGGTTCTGGAAATTACGACCTTCAGAACCAACACCGTGGACGGCCGGAGACCAAAGTGGAAAATGAAGAATTAAAGGCTATTGTGGAGGCGGATCCATCACAAACCACTTCAGAGATAGCTGCAGGCTTCGGGGTATAAATAAATAAATAAATAAAGTGATAAAACTGTATTAATCTACTTGAAGCAAATCAGGATAGTAAAAAATCTTGAACGAACCCATCGTTCAAGTGTTTTTACTTTCCTCATAAATTGAGTGAATCGAACTTGCAAACACGCGTCGACTGCTGTGTTACTTTGCTCAACCGACACAACAATGAATGAATTTTAAATCGAATCATTACTTGTGATGAAAAGTGGATACTGTACGATAATCGGAAGCGCTCGTCGCAACGGCTGAAACTAAGCACTAAACGAAAATTGACTCAAAAAAAGTTACTTGTGAGTGTTTGGTGGACTAGCACCGGTGTCGTTCTCTACAGCTTTCTAAAATCTGGCCAAACGATTACGGAACATATCTATTGTCAGCAACTGCAAAACATGACGGAAGAACTAGCTGCTAAACAACCGAGATTGGTCAATCGCTCTAGGCCACTGCTGCTTCACGACAACGCAAGACCACACACTGCACAACAAACAACCACTAAGTTAGATGAGCCACAATTGGAATGTCTGCGACATCCACCGTACTCCCCGGACCTTGCTCCAACAGATTGACAAAGGTTGACTGGTAGAGAATGCATTGTTGCATTAAGTCCGCCCATGTAACACTGTTGTACATAAAGATTAAATAAATAAAAAAATAAATAAATTACCATTTTTTACGGAATTTGGACAACTTCTTACAAGAAAAAATTTTCAACCGCCAAACCGCCTTCAAAGAGTTTATTGATTCTCGCCCCGTGGTTATTTTAGTAAAGGTTTCAATGAACTACCGATGAGATGGCAAAAGTGCATAGATAACAACGGTGCATACTTTGATTAATTAAATATATTTTACAAAATTGGCTTTATATTCCACCCGTACAAAACGCCAATTTCATATCTAAGAACCTAATATTATAATGAAACACCTGATTCATGGCTACTTAAGTCTTATACCTTCAAGTGTTTTTTTGAAATGTAAACTCAGTTTTAATTAAAACATCGTTCTTGCTTTTTCTAAAAACTTTATTAATAAATGTAATATTAAAAAGGGGTACTGGCGAAATTAAAAAATGGCCAAGTGAAAACGACGATGAAATTGGGGGTTCTGTACAATGCAAAAGCGTAAAAGCTAAACCATACTTCTGGAATGTTCCTTCTGATGTAACATAACTTTCAAGTTATATAATTCCTCCTCCTCTCCTTCCTTCCTCTCTCCTAATTATTTTAAAGTTTGCTGTGCCCGACAGGGTCCATAATTGTTTCAATTTTAATCTATTTTATCACCTGTATGTGTACATTATGGAATGCAATAAACGATTTGATTTGATTTGAATTATTATATTAGTAAATAAAATGCGATACTGTCAAATTATATCCGATGAAAAAACAATTCATCTACTATTGTATCATACTCTATATAATACTCTACGTCTCATTGATAATCTGCCTAGAGTTGAGGTTATCAAAACGAACTGGTTGTATAATATTACCTATTATAATTAAATAGACTAAGGATGCGTTTGATCTCGGGAGAATGTTTTCTGGGGATCATTTCAACTATGAGACAGGTGAGACCGCTTACAGATACTAGTGTGATATAAGCCCAAAGAATTAGCTACCAACTCCAATGATACAGACCTATCACTTAATATATTTATATGTATATTATATATCTGACAGATTTCGCAGGCGCAGTAAGAGGCTTAGTTTTGGTACCCTTTCGCTACGGAACTCTGAAAAGGACTGAAACAAAAGATTGCAAAATGAGTTTGCAAGATAGCTTCAGTATCTTCGAAGAGAAGTTAAAAAGGATGATAATCCGAAATAGATTGCTAACTCTTTAATTTATTAAAAACTAGCTAATGCCCGCGGCTTCGCCCGCTTGGAATTATATACTTACTAAAACTAACGAAAACCACTCTATCCATTGGTGAAAACAGCAAGCGTAGTTTTCCAACGATCTATTTACCTACTAGAGACATTAACATAAAAATAAAACATATGCATTAAGTTATGGTGAATTAGTCACTTACAGGCGTATACAGTACTTACGTAAAAAAAGTTGCTTCTTTTACATACGTTTAGCAAAATTTTATCCTCGTGGGAATAGAAAAACTAAATTAGAAACAAAGAAAAAAACATTAAGTAAAAAAACAAAATCATAATAGAAAATAGAATCAAAAGTCAAAATTATCATTAAAACAGTAAGATTAAAAAATAAACGGTAAAATTAATATTCAAAATTCGAAACGGCAGAATGCGATAACGAGTGCAGTATGAGAACATTCCAAAATTATTGTTAAAGTGGCAAAAAACCAAAAAAGTGTATAGTAAAAAACAAAAAGTAGTTTATCGCGAGATGGAGTGGAGGACTTTGTTTTATAATGGTAGTGATAGTGATAAAAACTATAAATTGTTATTTAATAACAATTTGTAGTTTTCAAGTCAGTATCAGGTTTATTTTTAATTTTTAAATGATATTAATTAACTAATGATAAATAATAATTATATTTAGTATCGGAACAACAGAACTGCTTCTAAAAATCTTTAAAGCACGCAACGTTCGCTTTTAAGTCGCAATCGGTCAGAAATACCACATTTTTTACAAATTGCGACTAAGATACCAGTCGGAACGTGTTGGACGAAGAGAATGAGTACGCGTATATCCCGTTTTTTCTCATTCACGAAATAATTTCGGGATTTCCTTTCTTAGTATTCATCAACACTCACCTAGGAACGTACATGTAATTTGCAGCTTTCTATGACCAGTAGTTTTGATTGTGCCTCGTCTGGCAGTCACTCAATCACGCAAGAGTAACGGAAGAATATTGTAACACACCTCATAAAACGTTTAATAATAATAATGTGGTCAAAAGCATTGTGTACGTTACTAATTAATGAATTTTGCAAAACATAAAAACACACTTTTATATCCCGAAGGGATGGGCCGCAGTCGTAAAATACACAAACATTCCACCATTTACATTCAATAATACATTTTTCAAAGTAAAACCCAGTGATTCGTTTATATCGCAACAAATTAAACAACAGTAAAATGATAATTACAAACTTTGCGTACAGCTGTTTCAAGAAAAATACGAATCGCTCTTCTATCTCTTTTTGCTGATACAAACTTTATGTCAAGGAAAAGTAAGATATGGAGTGCTCACATACATAATTATATTTGTGGATGTGCCGGTATAATGTGCCATGACCTAGTCAAGAATCAATTGACTATAGTCTGCAACAACTGTATAAGACGAAAGCTTTTACAGAGCCCAACATTCAAAACTGTGCAATGTATTTCAAGAAAGACGTTGTTTACATTCTATCTCTCTCGAATGCCTATGAGTTCCAACTTGTTGAGCAAGAGGCATACAAGTAGACCATGTCATTTATCCAGAGAGTAGTTCCCTTGAGATAATTTTCGACTTTTATGTAGGTGAAGCCACTGGCAGAAGACAGTTTTATGATAATAAACGCCTTCAACTTACTTTAATTTAATGACAATTTTAAAATTGATTTCTCAGTCATAGTTTAATTGTGGCAAGCCCGTTCCATCATCGAAACACAAGACACGGCAGCATTGCGCCACCTATACATGGTAGACGGTCCATCCACATGCACAAAATATTTTGGGAACACATTTATCGTGTGTACGTGCGTACAGCTAAGGAGTGGAATTCCCTGCCCGAGTCTGTGTCTTTAAGTCAAGAGTAAATAGGTTGCTTCTAAGCAGGCGAGTTCCATCTTTGACCACATCAACTATCAGGTGAGATATTGAACAAACGTGAGCCTTTAAGTAGGATAAAGTACAATTTGTGATTATGTCACTCAATAAATCTCGTCGAATAGTCTTAAAGGGGTCTGTCTCAATATTCGTTAAAATGTCCCCTTCGAACCACGGCGTTGTTCCGTGCATTATCACTCCATTTCCTCCCTACTTTGTGCACGGAGCTTCACTTTCACAGTTTAATCAGACTGCCGGACTTAATTTCGTTTTCATGTCTTCTTTTTATTGTCTTAAAACATCGGCGCAATCGTTTAGCGCAAGTTCTTCATTAAATTTTCAATCCAAGCCTTCAATACACTTAAATTATGCCTAGAACTTATAATTGTTTGGCACAATTGATTTATTTATTTACAAGCAATTTTTTTTTATGGGACAAGCCCGCCACACGTTCCCAACCACTGCAACTTCTTAAAGCAAGAATCAACAGAAAAATGCCGAGCCAATGAAGCCCGACGAGTCCCGGAGACACACTGTCTTGGATCCCGCGACGAAATTAATCAGAATAATACAGCGGAGCGGATTTCATAAGTGCATATGCCTTTTTTTTCGTTCCTAATAGAATTTCAGGAAATTCTGTCATAGTACTCGCCTACACTTCCAAAGGAACCTACATGCAAAATTTCAGATTTTTACGATCAGTAGTTTCGGGTGTGCATTGTCGGTAAGTCATTCAGCCAGTCAATAATAGATTTTTTTTATAATATTGATTGATATAGACACGAAGTACCTAAAGCCCGGTTTCCACCGCGAGCGGAACGGACCCATTAATGACTTCGTTAAACTCGCAAGCGCAAACTGCATGCATAAATGCTCTTTATCATCCACCACCTGAAGTATCATGAAATCTATTCATCTTATGAAAGTCGGTTCAACATTTATTCGTGGCTGAAATTGTTCTGAATATTAAATTTTTGTTCTAAATATATAACGAAGTCATTAATGGGTCCGTTCCGCTTGCGGTGGAAACCGGGCTTTAATAAACAAAATAGCACATGGGCTTTAGAACATCTCACAGATTACTAAGAGTTTTTCTAAACATAGCAATAGTTATTTTGAGTGACGTGTTGATATTATCAATGGATTACACAGTTTTTAATATTCCTAACTAATATTTACCTTTTAATAATACCAAGCCAAGACTATAAAAATGTCTACAGACTTTTTAATTTTGTTTTCATTTTTAATTAAACATTGAGACTTGTTTACCCAAACCCTAAATTTGGCTTAACGTGTCTGCTTATTAAGCTCCTTGCTGACTTTAATTTTAATAATTTAAGACTGAAATGTTATTAATTTTCAATTGCTTTTAGCGTCTATTTATATCAGACAGGTATACTAGTATTTTGTTTAAGTATTATATTAGAGACGAAGAGGGCTTAGCCAAAGTCGTCACTATATTTATGTACATTTATAGTGCTGACAACAATACATTGATATTCGTATAGATACTTATGAAATTGTAACTACAGTAAGACTAAAGTAAATTGCTCTAAAACAGTCTAACCTAATACCTAACTAAATGAATACAGCTTCTTTAGTACAATAGCCAGCATGTTAATTTCATGCAGCTCAGCAGATAATTTTAACATTGGAATGGGATTAGGAAGAAACCACTGGGCGTAGTTAGCATAATTTTCAAATTCTCAACTGTCAAAGGAATTTATTAATGCTCCATGCAAGTTAGCTCGCGCGGCCACGGGAGCTGCAAAAACATTACTAAGAGGGATAAATGTATAAAATCCGACAAAATGTACGATTTGTTCGTATGAAACGGGTACAATACCTACGTAATCCATGTAGTAAAGTGCGTCAGAGAAGCTTTGTTGGGCTTTTACGCAAAATCCTGTTCGAGATCCTGCACAGTAACAGTAACTGCGTTACTGAATATGAACTAATCTTGATAACGAGTTTATAGGTAAGCAATTCAATCTAATGTGTTTGAAACTTTAGATGTTAGGACACTCAAATTTAGTAAACAATTTTCAATTAGCAATACTTTTTAGGGCTGATTTTTCCAACGCCAGATAACTCTTATTCGTGGAATAAATTTAACGTTTGACAGTTCTTCCATACAAAAACTGTCAAAAATTCAAAATTATTCCTCCGATAAAGCTATCTGGCGTTGGAAAAATCCAGCCTTAGGCATTTTAATCTTTTTGTAGAATAGAAGAGAAGAAAACATGTTGAAATGAAAATAAAACGTTTTTTTTATATCAATTCAAATGTATTTTGTGAGCATGACATTAAGTAAAACTAACTCTAGCAGCTAAAGTTAAAACTTTTTTAACAGGATAACGAAACACAGAATTATCATAATTTCGGTAGCAAAACTCACATTTGGTTCACTCCAGCATTATTAAAGAAAAAACACTCAAAGAATATAGAACGCTTATGTATTTTATTCCTATTTTTCTGTAGCAAATGTTCAGGAAGCGAACGGCAGGGGCGGAGTGTTTTCGTTTAATTTCCCAGTAAAATGGTCTACCCTCCTCAACATAATTACAGACCGGCTAACTGAATGTACGTATCGCTTCATCACCGTCTCATCTTTTCACAGAGTGTTTTTGCATTTTAAAAAGCTTCTTTCTTATTTTTTTTGACGACCATTCTTTGCTTGTTGAGCTTTCGATTATATTAGCAATTTATCGTTATTCGTAGAAATAATTTTAAATTAGTCTATTACAGAAGTTATTTAGTTTAAGCGACTATGTGTGTATTAGTCTGCCAATTAGCTCATAATTCTAAATATTATAGTGAGACCTTAAATGTTTTTATGCAGATAAATGATTTATCTTATTCTTTATCCAAGCTAATTCGTCTGTTAGAACAGTTTTATCTGGTTTTATTACAAGAATTTGACGAACGATTTTTTGTTGATTTAACTATGATCCGAATCATGCATGTACCTACAAGCGTGATTCGGATGATTTTCAATCATAGGTAAGTAGCCTTACTTCATTAATTGAAAAATAAAATTGAAGCATTACTTTTTTAATGTTCCATTTAGGGCTGGAATGGAATGATTTTTTTAAAAAAACCTGCCGGTAAAAAGTAAGTAAGTTTTGTAAAAAGACAATGGATTACCTTTCTGTTAAATCGATGAGGCATGTGGAGTAACTACCTACTCGTATATGTGATGTACCTAATTCATCATCATCATCGTCATGTCAGCCGAAAGACGGCCACTGCTGAATTTATGTACAGAGGCTTATGCCTCCCCCAAGCGTCGCCACTACCATGACGACGACGGTACGATGTTTGCGCTGATTCTTAGAGATTTATAATATTACCCGTGTATTGTGATTGAAATGACTTAGAAATTAGACAAGAATAGAGTTCTGGATAGTATCTCTTTCTAGATTTAAATCCAATTTGTAATAACAAGCATTTGCCATCGACTCACACACGAATAGGTTGAAATTATATGGTATAAAAAGCAGATATCCTATAAGCTTATAGTCTAGCCTAGGTCTTTCTGTGTTTCGTGAAATCCGTTCAGTCGTGATTGTTTAATTAACATTAAAACATACAATCTTTCAAATTGTTTATATTTCTTTAACGGACCGGTTAATCTTGCGGTCGCAAGCGCACCTGTCGATCGTGAAGTCCTGGGTCCGATTCTTAGGTCAAGCAAAAATTGCTGTTACTTGATTTTTCTTTTGCCCTGAGTTTGCATGTTGGTGGTGGCCAACCCTGCACAAACTGTTGCACTGTTGGTCCTGTGCCTGATAGCTCGTGTTGGACTGCCGTTCTATCGCATAATCGGGCCATAATGTACATGAGTGGTTACACACACTGGTGCACTATAAATTATCTGTTGACCCAAATTGGTCGGTAGGATTTTTTGATATTTGTTTTATAACTAGCCGTAGAAGGCACTGTTTTATAAGCTTTATTTAAGGCATTTATAGTTCAAAGTAACTAGTTAATCGTGAATGAAGAGCATCTGGTTATGACGTACCTGTTAAGGTCAATTAAAATAAATTCATTCAGAAAAGATTGCTCGCAGCTTATTTATTTACATGGAAATTTAATTCGGCACGTTATATGTCCTTTGTTTTACTCATGATTCGTTTTATATGGTAATTGAGAGAATATGTTATAATTATAACAGGTGTATTTTGGCTATTTTATTTTCTTTATCCGTTGTTTTTATTGAAAGTTAAGCCTACACAACGATAGTGAATTATTTTGATCGTTTTTTTTTAAACGGTCGCCATTGGACTTTTGCTTTGATTTGGTCACGGTATACGTTCATCACATCGAAAGATTGAAAGTGTTTGATTAGCACAAAAAATGTAAATGTGTGTTACTGTAGATTTCAGCTAATAGTATCGACCACGGCACCTTTATTTTCTTTAAAATGTATTATAACGAACATATTAAACATTACGACACATTATATATTTATCCCGTTATCAGTTATCAGACAATAAATGTCTCATTCCAACTAACACGGTAAAAAAAAAACAACCGCTATCATTCAAATTCATCTTCAACTTCACTCTTTTAATTAGTACCTACGAACCTCTGATATTTCTAAACGGTGACAGAAAGCCTAATTGAGTTTGCTCGACACATTTTCTTAGTAGCCGGTAATTGAGATTCAACCCAAGGTAAAAAAAAAACAGTTAATAAAATACAAAGTGCTGCCAAAGACTTGGGGCGACTTCTAATAAAGTTTTCTTTGGTTTTAAGCTTTTTTTATAGAAGTGAGAGTGGAATATTTAATGTTCATAAAAATGAATAAGATCCACCACGACTATAGTTTGGTTCCCGCGCCGGGTGGATTAGAAGGGAGAGTCAGACACTTACCTTAACTATAACCCATCTTCCTATCGTGTTTCTCTTATGCCATTTGGGTTGCAGTTCGACAGTGGCTCTTTCGAAAAAATTCCGCTACCTAATTTACTCCATGAAGAAATCATCGAGTTTTTTAAGAGTAAAAAATTCAAGACCCATTGGAAATGCATTTTATTCATGAAATTGGTAGACATCGGTATCCATGTCATGTATATTTTGAAAAGCCAAATTACGGCGTATTTTCATACAGCTGAGTAATTTGGCTTTCACCTCCATGTTTTAACAACGATTACACATTTTATAAGTATCTACTTCTCTCGAAACAACCTGCGATTAGAAGGGTCGTTAGCATCATTAAATATAAATCAGGCATAACATTATCCAACAGGTTTGAAAGCAGTCCAAAATAAACGTTTACTTTTATTTCCTCAATTTTATTCGTTTGTTAATAACAACATGCAAATAACACTGCAGCGTTTTAACTGTAACATTTACAGAAGGTTATTTGCTGTGCCAGTCGTGTGCTAGTTTCACTTATTTAATAAAAAACGTGTTTAGTATTTCCAAAGATGGTTGTAAGGCGTCGAACACGCGAACCGTCGATCAACTACCAATAGGTCGCGTCGAGTACCGGAGTCAATCGAATTTATTCAGTAATTTCCCCCAACGAACGACCTTCCCGAATCACCAACTTGTACAAATGTGTTTCGCCAAGCGGAAACTTTGTACACTGAATGTCGAACACGTCTGAAGCAAAGCCCTCTTTCATGCCTTTCGAGTGAAATAAACCATGGAATTATAATGTATGAATATTTTAGTTCAGCCCACAAATAGCCCCGTCGTCTAAATGGGTTTGCCAAACGGAAAGTTTTTTGCACAGAGTTAGGAATCACAACTCCGGCTGCGACTAGAGATATTGCGGCCAAGTTTTGGCAGACATTTTTCTAACCATGCTGTGTTCAGCTAAGTCTAACCGGATGTAACTCCATAAAATTCTCAGGCAAGGCTGATGTCAGATCTACAGACTTCTGTCTACGTGTAACGACTATCAAAGTTCACAAATCACAGCCACAACCAACGGCTTAATGTGATTTGCGAGTAACGGAGGAGTCTCAGTTTACGGGTATGGATTGAATGGTCACCCATCCACGGACCGACGTTGACAAGAACTTATTAACCTTTAGTATACCCCATGCCAATGTTATTATGCTAATCCAAGCTAAGCCAAAATCTTCTCCAAGAGCTGTCAATTTTGACTTTGTCATGTCTAGGCGAGGCTTTTATGGCTTTTCGGAGTTCTATGGGTTTTTTTACAAAACGTGTGTCGAAGTAAAGCTTTCATGTTAACGTGGCCGCACTTTTGAAAGCGAAATATAATAGAGAAATATATTTTTTTGC
The DNA here is from genome assembly GCA_963859965.1 of Ceramica pisi. NCBI lineage: Eukaryota > Metazoa > Arthropoda > Insecta > Lepidoptera > Noctuidae > Ceramica > Ceramica pisi. The sequence goes on along the minus strand of OY982534.1, from coordinate 10,539,583 downwards.
CTTATAACGATTTGAAACGACCGCCTTGTGTAAGAGGTTGACTTTGAATTAAGCCAGTAAGTTAATGTTCTTGTGATAGTGGCTGAAAGGGGAGAAATATGAATTGATGTAGTTTATATTTAGTAATTTAATCTTTTTTTTTTTAAACGGAACCCTTATAGTTTCGTCATGCCTGTCTGTCTGTCCGTCTGTATGTCACAGCCACTTTTCTCCAAAACTATAAGAAATATGCTGTTGAAACATGGTAAGTAGATGTATTCTGTGAACCGCATTAAGATTTTCACACAAAAATAAAAAAGAACAATAAATTTTCGGGGTTTTTTTTTTCATCAAATCCATACGTGTGGGTTATCTATGGATAGGTCTTCTAAAATGATATTGAGTTTTCTAATATAATTTTTTTCTAAACTGAACAGTTTGCGCGAGAGACACAAAGTGGTAAAATGTGTACCCCCCCCCTTCACTTCTAAAGTAAGAGAATGATAAAACTAAAAAAAATATATGATGTATGTTACTATACCAGCGAAAATTGGTTTGAACGAGATCTAGTAAGTAGTTTCTTTTTAATACGTCATAAATCGTAAATCGCAACTTCTGCTTATAATATAATACCTACAGGTTTGTACGGAACCCTCGGTGCGCGAGTCCGACTCGCACTTGGCCGGTTTTTTTCCATGACTGGCAATTTTTGATGAATTACAATTTCAAAATAGGATACCAGCATTTATAATGGTTCACGGGAGTCCAAATTTTAATCAAATGCAAGCAGAGAGCCAATTCTACTAATTTTTAAGCAACTTTTGCATTCCTATGTCAATCGCCAACTGTCAAAAAAGCCTTAATTTTCGTACATTTTTGACAGATTGTAGAAAATGTGAAAATTAGCAGAATTGGCACTCTGATAGGTATGAAAAACTTTAAAATGAAAAAACCAGTTCCTTAAAAGATCTGTTAAAGTAAAAGTTCCACTACCTACTTAACATTTACTTGTTGAAGTCGTTAAGTCAATGTGCTAACAATAAAAAGGAATCCGTAGCATGGGCTATTTTCTCGTGCATTTCCTTTTATTGATATTTTAAATCTTTATTATAGAATATGTTGAATGGAGACAGCGGGTTTTAACATTCAATACATAAGTCATGGATTGCAACTACCATAGTTTTTGTTAATAAACTGAGCCGAAATAAACTACCGAGACCTAGATAAAAAAACCTTTAAAATCGTTCGAAGTAATCCTTTTGTCGAGCCTTTTGATTAATTGATTAATACTATCCCACTTAAGATAAATGGTTGGACCAAAAGAGCATTTTCACTAGCGGTCTGTTAAAACATTAACAAAGAATAGCCATTTTATAAAAAACTGCTACGCAAAGCCTACGGCGTAGCATTTACGTAGCACTGCTACGCTATCATAACAGTAACTCCATTGGCAATTTTTTTATTTATTGACTTGTGTTCTTTACAATGCCAATATGAACATAACATATAAATTGTTTGTTTTAATGCTATCCAGAAGTATTCACCCAAAAAATCTTTCACCAATCGGAAGATAAACTTTCGCTTAGTGTCGTATAGAATAAAAAACGTAGATTTTTTAATCTATATAGGTAACTTTAGAGACGTAAGCGCATTTTTCTTTCATGTAATCAGTATTATTAATAGAAAATATCCAAACACTGTATCCGAATCTCCCTGTATAAATGCAAAGTCCATGTGGCCATAGACACAAAGCCGCAAATAGAGCGAGATATTTCAATAATGTGTTTGTTAATACTGCGGGTATTAGGTATAAAACCTCCAAAACGTCCATTCAACTGTCGATCTTATCTCTCACTACACAGAAAACTATTATGTACGTATTATATTCCGGTACATAAACACAAAAGTGTTACTAATACTGTCTAGTTATTATCCCTCGTCAATTGTACGGAGGGGTTATGACAGCTGATATCGTATAACAGAATATCTAAAAGCTTATACATTTGATGTTGCTCAGTAAACAAAAGGATGTTTAACATAGCTTCACGCCTTTGCGATTGCGGTGAAAGGTATGGAGTTACGTGTTTTACGAAATTCGTAGTTCACTTGTTTTGTATTCTGTTTTGGGTAATGTCTTATTTGTTGAAGATATATTATGAAGTTCCTGTTGATTTTCAAAAATTATTGGTTCAACACACTTACTCGAACTCCTAATTAACAACTGTTAATAATATTAATAATATCAGCTGAAATTGACTGCGGCGTACAAACCACATCCACGATATTTTTTTATAAAATACGAGTATTACATTTAATTTGTGTTGAACACGTGGGCATTTACCATTAACTTGGTTTTTCCACGTTCATTTTGAGACCAACTCTTTTAGAAAGAAGCTCTACTGAGATCATCGAGCATTTTACTGAGGTCCTCCGAGGTCTCAGCCATGATGAATAAATCGTCGGCAAATCCAAGGTGGCTAATGTCCTCGCCATTGACATTAATGCTTAGCCTTCTCCAGTCCAAAACCTTGAAGACATCCACCATTGCGGCCGACAACAGTTTCGGAGAAATGATGTCTCCCTGCCTCACGCCTTGCTGCCCCACAAAGTGGACCGAAGACCTGGTGCAGGTCGCGGGTAGCCGATGGATGTGAGACGCACAGGACCGGTCGGGACCGGTCGTTGTCGCGACGCTTGGGGCAGGCCTATGTCCAGCAGTGGATGTCTTTCGGCTAACATGATGATGATGTTGATGACGTTTTTAACCAACTTCCCAAAAAAGAGGAGGTTATCAATTCGGTTGTATTTTTTTTATGTTTGTTACCTCATAACTCCGACAATTATGAACCGATTTGAAAAATTCTTGTTTTATCTGAAAGGATATACTTGAAGATTGGTTACATTGAAATTTTATGAAAATCGGTTACGAAATTTGGATTTTAAATCGAAATAGCTGGAATTCGTCTACTTGGATGATAGTTTTATGTCATCCAAGTAATCGAAATTGCGTATTTTGCTTTTCTGCGATTTTGCAGTGGTGTTGTTAGGTGTGGGGTACCACTAAAAAGTGAAAAATAAAAAACTTTTTACAAAAAAAATACAACCGACTTCCAAAAAAAAAAAAACACTACAAAGTGAAAAATTACTTTAATTTCGGAAGTCGGTGTCAAAATACGAAGAAACTAACAAAAACACCGATTTCCGAAATTAAAGTATTTTTTAATTTTTCGACTGCATAACGGCCTCGCCTTTAGATTGAGCGTCTATTCCACGTTGGCTTCAATCATAAATTGCGATCAATTAGAATTCAATCTTAAATTATTGATGTGACATTATTTAGTTCCTACAATTCCTCAACAATCTGCACATAGAAATCTATACTAACTAAATAAAGCAGAAGAGTTTGTTTGTTTGTTTGGTTGAACGCGCTAATCTCAGGAACTACTGGTCCGATTTGAATAGTTCTTTCAGTGTTAGATAGCCCATTTATCGAGGAAGGCTATAGGCTATACATCATCACGCTAAGACAAATAAGAGCGGAAAATGTGACGCAGACGAAGTTACGCGGGTCAGCTAGTAACAAAAATAAATTAATCGTTTGCTCACAAGGAGAGGAATGTTAAATACATCAGCAATTAAAATGACAATACTTAAATTATTAATCTTTTAATGTGTGTGCCTGGGGGCCGGGCAGCTGCTACGAATGGGCTCACGTACTTAATGGGATCTTGGACTAGACGTAATATGTCTTCTTAGGTTGGTTGTTTGGAGAACTGCGGACCGATAGCGTCGTCTGCTACGACCGAAAAATAAAGCAATAAATGAAATATGAACGACGTAATTCTCAAACAGACATTCTAATAAAGAGAGTGAAAATATTTACGTACCGGTATTCTATTGGTGAACTAAAAGCTTGAGACCATCATTATTTTACCATCACAGTATAACACGAAGCTAAAAGCACTATTGGTAAGTAACTCGCATCACTACAGTTTTTCAAAAACAATAAAGAAATACTGAATTCAATCCAACAATTCAATCCAACAATTCGCAAAAGCCGCACAAATATTTTTTTATAATTTTCCACTAAATTTTTATTGATCTATAAATTTAAAACAGGTTCAGAGTAGGAAAAAAATCTATTAAAAAAAAATGCGGTTTAATTTGGGAAGGATTATTGCCAAAACTATAATGCAGCGTGTACTACCGAGATAAATACACCGTGTATCATCATAATTCAATAACGTTATCTATAATAGTAACAGTAACTATGGTAGAGAACGTAAAGAATCACGATGGAAGTTGATTCAGGACCGCTCTGTCTTTATTTCTATTTTTGATATTAAAAAAGTCAATAAATGTGTTTTGATCAATGACCGTTATATCACATTTATCTGGGGCCTACCATTGGATATTTACAAATTCTATCTCTACCCTTCTAAACTTAAACTGAAGCCGTTTCCACATTAAAACCGTAAGCAAACAATTACAAAGGCCGTGTTTAAGAACAAAAAGTATTATAATCGCTGTATCGCGTGTCGTCGGTACCGGGCTGTGCTCTTAACTTGCGTGGTTACTCGATAAGGAGGCGTTGTTAGCAGAACCTGGGCCACACTGTGCCACTGCTATTTATGTTTTTAATCTACACTAAGAGGTGCGATGGCTGTTCCCAAAGTGCCGATGTCGGTAATAGAGGCCTTTTCGGGCCTTTTACTTCCATGTTTTTGTGGGTGAGACCTGGGGTTATTTTTTATGTGCGTTTTCCCGTTGGGTTTTAAATGTGTAGGTGTGATTATTTGTTGAAAAAGCACAAAGTTTCGGTTGCCAGTTGGATTTTTAAAATTATTTAACAAACTAGCCCAATAACCTTTAAGCCGCTTCATGCTTCCTGGCGGTCGATACTTATTTAAAATTGAGTTATCAAAGTTCGCATCGCATCCGAAAAGTTAAATTGAAAGCCATTAAAAGCCAATCATTGGTGAACTTTTTGGGTTTCGATCAAATTACTCTGAATCCGCGACTATCCATTACTGGGAATAGCGTTTTCAAAAAAACGTCAAGGAGGTGAAACTGGAGCAATATATCAAGCGTTCGTGCCCCGCGACCACGTCTGGGTGACTGATGTCCCCCACTCATTTATAAATTGACCTCACTTTGGCTTCGAGGCAGTTAAAGATCGAACCCATACGGCGAATTTTTTTCCTTCCTACCATCGACATCAAAAAGTTATTGCTTCGTTTATGAACACTGAAATCGAGTACACGATTATGTACATACAAATGTTCGTTTCTTTGCATAGAGGTACAGTTTCACACAAAGTAGCGTACCTGCTACTCTGTTTTTACTAACTAAGAAAACTCCATTGAACAAGTATTGTGTTAATGCAGGTATAACGAAACATTTCAGACAAAGAGAGCTGGACGTTTGTTCAGTGAAAGAGAGGTGTATTTACATTTCAATTTTATGAAAACCTTTAATTGAAATACGTGTCCTTTTAAAAATGAACATATCATCCTAATGATCTGATAGTAAGACAATCTTTTCTTAGTAATTTAATGAATAACTTCTATAAATAAAGCCTATGTAAACCGAGTTGTCCGTGAAATTATTATCTTCACATTCAACAATCAATTTCCCGAGACATACCGGTAATGTTGATTAGATAGCTATTGAAATGTTGATCTCATCCTTTCCCTTTAGAAAATTCGTACCAAATCGCGCGTATCGTTCAGTTATAAATTGCCATTACATCGCAGACGACAAAGCATTGAAATTCTGCCAATAAACTTGACTGAACGGGATCCCCTGTCGATACGCCGATAGATCCCTCGGGACTGAAAGATGTGTTCCACTTATTTCAGAATTGACTTCGTTTTATTTCCCCCTTCTTTTTATTTGACGTCACTCTGATGTTTTACACTGCGTGCGGCTATCTAAAAAGTCGAAAATTTTGGTTCCCTCATAATAAATTCGTAGTATAAAAATTGAAATTTATTGCTAGCATTTTGTGCCTAAATACAGCAAGCCACACAGTTAATGGTGCCATCAATCATAAAATATAGCTTTGTGTTTGGTCAGCTCAGCGTACGTAGATGGATATTTATAACTACAACAAATCAGTTGGCAAACCTGGATCACAATAATTCAGAATTATTATTTGGAGAGGAAATTATTAAGGTGTGTAATTATTATTACGGTGATTAGAGCTTGTTATTAATTGCTTGTGTTGAGGATTGATAGTCCTGGCGAGCGTAATTGTTCATCTATTGTGCCTCAAAATACAATATTGTCTGGACAAGGTTTTGCTTTATCTAGGAACATATAATACTATCTTATTGTAGTTACTGTTCTAACAGAACATAATTATGGTGGTAATTTATAATTGAAGGGAAATGTTTTTTAATGTATACTTCTACGTTATTTGTGAGTGTCATAGGCTATATAAATCCGTGCGAATGAAGTCGCGGACTTCGGCCGCTAGCAATTCATTATTTGGTGGTTCTGGGAAAATATATCGTTAAGGCACTGGTATTCCATTCGTGTTCTCAAAGAGCACTTTAAACTGTGATTATATTGCCGACTAAATTATAGATATCAAAATTAATATACATTTTCACAGGTATCGTATGTTTTATCCAAATAATAAAATATACCTATGTTAATAAAACCGGAGTCAATAAAATAACATTCATTTGCTCTGCTCAATTCCAGGTATTAATGTTATTGGTACATATTTCAGTGGTTTTACTTCTCGCTTTTCGTTTTCAATCAAATAATTATTTAATAAATGTGGAATTAAAATAAATAGTAAAAGCAAGCAAACAATGATGGTAAATTTGGGGTATGGGTAATTAAATACTTTGTGAGTAGGTATGTTATGTATTTATGGAATATTGGTCATTAATTTTAGTGTGAGCGAAAATTCAATAAACGGGTGCGTGCTTTTATTTGCCATATAATTGCTTAAAGAGGCTTCACAATTTTGTTTTTCTTTAGTTTCTGTCTGTGGATTTTCTTGCTTGAAAAATACATTCACGCATTAAAATAATTATTATTCCTTACCACTGTAGTAAATAAATACAACTAATATTATTCTAATCCAGATCATGGTCTTACTGTATTCCAAGCTTGGTTCCAATGTGTGTTGGTATTTAAGGCATGATTGATTATACAAACAAATTTCTAAGAAAAGTTTCTACTTTTACATTTCTATTAGTCTTATAATAGAAAGAGCTCAAGAAAACAACGGCAAGATGGACAGACGCTATTAAGAAGGCTGTTGGTGGCAGCACGTAGCGAGCGCTTACACTGCAGAAGACCACGTGATTGGGAGACGTGTCATGTTAGGTTCTGATCCTCAGCAGTGGGGGAACGACGAAGAAAACGAACAATAGATTTTCCTATATTAGATATAAAACCTTTACGTGCAAGTAGGGTATTTGACTGATTTTTTATTACATTTCTCAAAGCTTAGTGGGCACACGAGACTCATTTAAAAAATATTGCTTAAAATACCAAAAATGGCGGTATTATGAGCGTTGTTATTTCTGTTTCAAAATCTGTGATAAATAGAGAAAGCGTGAGAATGGCGTGTGACGTCACTTACAAGTCCCTCCATATTGAATTAAATTCATGCAGAACGAACGAAATTTTGTGTGACGAAAATAGAAGAATAACTTCAATTTTATTTGTTTTTTCACCAATCGTACTGTTTCAATAACATCTATCAAATAAGCTTCCATTCATTTATATTTTTATAGTAGTCAAATACCCTATTCCCAGAAGCAGACCTTGGAAAGGTGAGCTTAACATACTATTGGGCACAATAAAAACTCCTTTCAAATTCGTGTTAGTATTATTACAAGAGAAGAGTAATCTCATTATTTACAAGTTTTAGCTTTTATTGTTTCAAAAAAGTGCGGTCCCTAGAGCCGAAACAACAATGTTTGGAACGTCCAAAAGTTTGTTTAGCCACGGAGGAAATTCGCCAAAATACATTTACTGGATCCAAGAGTAAATGGAAAGTAACCCACTGAGGAATACTGTGCATAGCCCATGAAGAGATATCTACTAAAATGGGGTAAATACTACTATTATTCATTTGAAGAGGACCTTAGGGGGACTGTATGATGACAAGTTTGATGGTAATCATTACGGTATTATAACGTTTATATGACGGTTATTCGATTCAAATGTCCATCAGAGTGCATTTCAGAAAAATCAGACTACAGGCTTTAGACATAGTGACATTCTATCGACGACAGCTATTGTCGAAATGCAACTTGCAACTTGATATTTCGATAGCGCATGTCAAACGCATTTTTGACGTTCGAACAACAGATGTTTTATCGGATTTCATTTTGTTTAGACTAGACGTTCATATGGGTTTTTTAGTCATATAAAAAAACAGACAACACCATCATTATTTGGCCTTTAACCCAATTCAAATTATTTGAAATCAGAGCACGATCTTCTTCATATTGTCTGATAATCTTCGCAGCGGTCACCATCTACGTATGCCTCGTTTTTAGTACTAGATAGGCATATGCCTATATAGGCATTGGCCTATTTGGTACTAAACTATTTACGTACGGCCAAAATCAAAAAATTATATAGAGATCATTTTTTTTGTTTCAATTGAAAAATGGATAAACATTTCTTATAAACAAATAGCTAACAATTATCTTGGATCTCTTAGAAAATTAATGACGTACCCTGTAATTACTGGTTATAAGTGGTAAAGGGGATGTGCGGGTATAATAAATATCGACCTGATTGGTATTAGAGCGTCAGTCGCTGATAATACATGCGATACCCTTACAATATGTGAAGGGTTTACTAATGAAAAGGTTACACGGAGGGAGAGATTATCTTAGCCAAATATAGGCTCGACAAGAAATCAATGATGCGAGAACTGGGAATAATAATATTGTTATTTCGAGTGGATGTAACAACAAATTGTTTCTCCATTACTGAAGACAGGTCTGGGGGGTAACTAGAATGTACATAAAGGGATCTCAAATCGTTTAGTGCAATCTATAATGTACACATACCGGTTTGTAAATAAAAAAATAGAAACAGTTATGGACCCTGTCGGGTACAATAAAACAATAAAACAAGTAAAGAGAATTATAAATTTTCCTTTTTATAAAGTATGTTATATTTCCATTAATTTTCGATCTCACTTTCTTTGACAGGTATATACCTAAAGGTTGTTAACTTACAATGGACTCTGGAATGAACAGCTTTACTTCTCAAATCGTTATGCAGCATGGCTAAGATGAGCAATCGTTTTGCCACTTTTGCATACACACCCATTTCAATAAATTGTGTAGGTAGGTTGTTTAAAAAAAAGTTTTTAACCTCCTTCTTTTTGGGAAGTCGGTTAAAAAAAAAACAGGAGAAACTTTGCTGTATGTTACGGATTAATCGTGAATTAATATTCTTTTGGTTATTTCGGTTTGTGATGGACTAAGTTACCTATTAGGTACCTTAACTATTTCGAGAATTATGTAGGCAGTGTAATAAGGATGTATGTCACTGGTTTAATAATAATCAATCATTATAATCTTTTTAAACACCATATTATAAGTTAGTAGAATTTTCGATGTATTGAAAAGAGATAAATCCCTGTGTGTCTTATCGAGAAGCAAGAACTTACAATATCTCGCGATGTATGACGATGAAAATTAAGGCTTTTTTGACAGTTTGTGAATGACATGCAAATGCGAAACCTTTACTATTATTCCTAGTTATTTTTTTAAATTACATTTTACTGATTAGAATAGAACGGACACTTTTTAATTACGAAACCATTTTAAAAAATAACTCACTTAGGTTTTATAACCCGGCGCCATTATTTTAAAATGAAACAAAGCACTCTCAGCGCTGTAAGATTTTTAGTTACCTACAAAAAGAGTAAAGCGATTAAAGCGCTGTATGACACGAACACTATTGACACTGACAGTCGATGAAATGACAGTTGACACTTTGATGTACCTAATGTATTTGGCACCTGATACCAGGGAATCGGCCGTCGACCTAACTTACCACGCTTTCGTATGTTAGAAAAACATAGTAACACTACTCTATACATTTTTTGGTGAGATAAAAAGTCTGGCAGCTCTGGGATCTTAGTCCATTTGGTATGTTTCTATTGTTTGGTATGTTTTATAACCTCAATATCCGAAATCATTTTAGATATTCTACAATTCTGGCAAGTGTCCGTGATTTTAATTTAGTTTTAGTCGAACATATGCATTATTTAAAACACAGATAGTAAATTCACGTCTCTGTTGGTTCTTAGGCGAACGATGTATGGGCGATGAGCAATGTCCTTTGAACTTTATTTGGAAATAAGTAGGATTAGCACTCAGATTGCAACAACCCGATGGCATATCCATTTCACTCAAAACGTACCTCACATTACCACGATCAACCCTTTGCAACCACAAGTCTCAGAGATAAATGAAGCTTCCGCTTTAATAATAGCACAGAGGCACCATGGCCCCATGCAATAACTCAGGGTGTAAGACCCCATCGTCGGCCCCATGTCAACAACTGATCCCCCGTGATTGGATCATCGACCCCTTGATAAATTTATCACCCGTCACTCGGCTTTAAGTAGTCACATAGTCAGCTATGTAATGTTAGCGGTCAACGGTAACCATTGGATTTCAAGTTACCTAAATTGGGTCGGATGGAAAGGGATAAAATTGAAAGAAAAGAAAGAAGAAAGAGAAATAGTTTATTTGCGACCAGTATGACTCATCCCAAAAATACACTAAAATTACTATTATAGGTATACAAGAAAAATTGGGAAGATATGCGTCAAATCCGCACATAATGGCCATTTCTCAGCATAATGCTAATTGGATTTGTTATTGACTGTTTTGTATTGGATATTCCCGCATTATTCTACATTTTTCTTCGAAAAATTATGCTATTATTAATGGCATGCAGAGACACTTTCACATTAATTAAAATTAATGTGAAAGTGACTCTGCCTGTTAGTATGTTACCCCTCCAGTTTTCAACATCTAAGCGGATTTGGCACACAGGTAGAGCATGTCTTGGTATAGGAACATAATACTTTTCATCCGGAAAGTATGTTCTCTTAGAATATTTTTTAAGAAGCTAGTGTATTATATTTTGTGATTTACTTTGACGACAATCTCGCCTGATGGAAAACCATAATTTCAGCGAAATCGATGTTCCTAATGAAGGCAATATCTTAAATAAATCGTTTTTACACCACAATTCTACTCTTCGTTTTAATAATGTTTCTCAAGAAATCGGCTTTCAGTCAAACCGGATTCATTGCTTAAAACCAGTCTCTTACGAGGAGAGTCTGCCTATCTGACTTTCACATCCAGGAATTTTCTAGCTTCTGACAATCCGTAACAACTGTACAAGATCTAAAAATGACCCAGACTGTCGTATGCAGATCTTGTTTATCTTTAGCTAACAACTACCTGAATAAAAATCAATGAAACTTAGCAAACACATATGTTACACAAACACATTCTAATATTGTTTATGAATAATTTGTACTAAAATAACCCGATACGGTGACAGTATTGAAGTACCTAAATAGAAATAATCAACCGCTCTTGCATCGGAACCACTAACAGCATGTTTAGCGGTGCCTTATTTATTTATGTATTATGGGACTAACCGAGGTGTGTCTTTCATTGCACTTACATACATTATATGTAGTACACGTATACTAGGTAAAAAAATATATTTAAAAAGTCAGTTATTTATAAAACTGCATAAATTAGTGACTTTATGTATATTTTTATATATTTTCGGAAAAAAAATGCTTTTTTCCTCAACGTTATTTTCTTTTAACTCGATTCATTTATTCTAGCGTTTTTCTAATTTTTATATTCTTTTCAAAAAGTAGGTTTTTGAGGCTCTAAAAATAGGTGACTTGTTTCGGTATGACCTCTTCGTTCGGCCCAAATCTCTTACTACCTAGCCATTTTTTCGGGTTTGGAAAGAGAAAATAGTCGCTGGGGCCTAAATATGTAGAATATGCTACGTGAGGTAGCAGTTCGTAGCCAAGTTTATTATTTTTGGCATGGTAAATAAGCACCCGTTTTTTGTGATAGAATTTTACTTCACCAAATGTCGTTTTTGCTTCAAATCAATATCAAATCTGTCCCAAAGCTCTAAATAATATTTTCCAGTGATTGTTTTACCCTTTCTAAGGTAATAGATATGAATGACACAGTGTGCATCCCAAAAAATTGAGGCCATGACTTTGTTGGCCGACAAACACAATTTGGCCTTCTTTGGTGTACGTTCACCTCGAGTAACCCACTGTTTTGATTGTTTCTTGGTATCTGGTATATTGTCATGTATCCATGTTTCATCAACGGTTATGAAACGGTGCAAAAACTTGTTCGGATTACGGCTGTACATCGCCAAACAACCCTCTTAAGTGGTCACACGGTTTCGCTTATGGTCGACTGTGAGCAATCGCGGCAGCCATACCGCGGATAGCTTTTTCACATCCAAATATTCATGTAAAATGTGTTTTATCTACTCAATTGAGATGCCTACAGCCTCAGCCAACTCACGCACTTTCGTTCTTCGATCGTCCAATATCATTCCATTGATTTCATATCGACGATTTCTGGCTTGACAACCTTTTTTAGGCAACCAGAACGTTCGGCGTCACTTGTGCTGATTCGACCACAACGGAACTCAGTAAACCACTTCACTTATTAACAAATCATTGAAATTGATAGTGCAGAGTCTCTTTAGTATTTATCTAGCCTTTACTTGGTGTCGTTGATGGTTTTTTTACGCAAAAAATGAAGCTTAATAAGCACACGAAATTCACTTTTTCCATTTTAGTTGAAATTCGAGAGCTTATCTGCTTTCAATAGCAGTCAAACAAAAAAAAACGACGTACCTTACTATAAATTTGTCAGCAGCTTATTAATTTGACAGTTGACGGCAGCACTGATGCATTTTGTAATTGCGCAAGAATTTAAAAAAAAGTCACTGACTTATCAAACCACCCTCGTAATCGTCGGTTGGTGTCACATTCAATTTTAAAATATTAGGTATGTAAGCGAGCGTGTGTGAGTTAGGCCAACTAATGATCCTGGACCCCAGAATCCTGAGATACATACATAATTATGTCAAAAGGTAATTCTATAATACTCTGTAAGAATAACCACACGAGCAAAACGCATTTTGATAAACCTATTTTCATTTAACCAATATACGAACTTACTCTATGCTTGGCAAACCGTGCGAATACTTGCAGATTAATACTCATAATTCCTCACAACGAAGAAAATTCAGAGTTGGGCCATCCAGGTTTTATTCGGGTTTAAAGAGTCTATAGACTATATCCCAAATCTCAAAAATAATATGTTACACGTAGTGATTAACGGACAAACAGACTGGATGATCACAAAACAGCATAGTTACGTCACAAATGCAAAACCTCAAGCGCGTCAGGAGCTGGCTAGCCACAGAAACCCATTTCCATTCCATCTCTCTTGCTAACACTCTGTGATGGAGATATATATACATAGCATACCAATGTGTTGGTTATCAACTCTGAACACATATTTCGGATGACTGAGGTGACATCATCGTAATGATTAATAATATTATATTTCTTTCAAGTTATTTAAAATCAGATAGTTTATGTCTGTCTAAAGTTGAGGAATTTGTACAAAAGAGTCACAGCGGCCATAGAACGCAAAGGGTATTTGGAGGAACACGGAAGGTTATTAGTCAGTAAGAGCCTTACAGGGAATGTTCTGCTCCACCCAGAGCGGAGGTGTCATTTGATGATTTCCAATCTTGAAAATAATACCTGTCTAAAACTGACCAATAACCTTAATCCAAGCGTGAACTATGGCAGGTCATATCATCACACTTATAATATGGTAAAACAGTGGTCAGATACAAAAAACTAATTTCTTTAAACACAGCTTGAATTGTAAAATGTGCCTTCATCACAGACTGTGTGATATGAATTATATTGCTTATTTGGAAAGTGAATAAAATCTCATTCAATTTACATGCTACACAACTGTTATTGTAGCCAAAAAATCGAAAAAAAATACAGTAACTGAAACAATAATATTTCAAGCTTAGCTATTGCCATTTCATGAATTTCGATGGTTCACAAAATTAGCCTACGAGAGTTCACATCGACAATGATGGCCACATCACACTGAAATCAGTCGTGACAGATAATTAGCGAGCTTCCCCCGACTCGCTCCACACTGCAGATTGCAGTGTAACAGTTACATACAAAGTTCCGTACAATCGGATGTAGGTGACAGCCGTAGGGTTGCGTGGGAGGACGGGATTTATCGCTTGATATTTCGGAAAGGTAGCTTTTGTGAAAGGAAAAATGTATACTAAAAGACAAACGATATTGTCAACGTTAAATATTGGCAGTGATAGCTGTGGAATGAAGAGTTCGAAAAATAATTACTTAATCTCTATCAAATAATTATTATCAGTTAAAAAATCAGGGGCCACAGAAACAGTTTAAGTGAATGAACTAGTACTGCAAATCCCTACTAATATTATAAATGGGAATGTAAGTTTGTTTGTTAAGCTTTCACGCAAAAACTACTTAGGTAACCGATCAGATCATCATGAAACTTTGTACACATATTCTTGGAGATACCTATAAGAAGTAGGTACTCGTAACATATTATTAAGATACTTTTAATTTAAAAAATATATTTTAATACGCGAACGAAGTCGCGGGCAACGAATAGAATACGGAATGTCGACGCACAAAATATCGATAAATGCTAATACGATGCTACAAAATGGCGATGCACGTTACGGCGAAAGACTGTCTCTGCGAATCCACTACACTTCGATGCACGTTACCGCGATAGATCTTCACTGCGATACTACTTGACTTCGATGCACATTACCGCGAAAGATTTTCACTGCGATACTGCTTAACTTCAATGCACATTACCGCGAATAACTACGGAGCGACTTGACTTCGATAATCTATTGCGAAACATCGTTACTGAGAAACTCTTGCATAATTAATTCATATTAATATGTTTTGAATGGGCCTAAAAAAATATAAACCAAAACGCATAGTGAACAAGATAATATTATATATTCCATAATGGTTTGTACAGTACATAATAAACAATCATAATATTATTATGTATAATTAATCATATTATAAGTATATTTAATCAACTTGACATAAATACAGAGTTAGATGTAACAAAAATGTTAACAAAATGTAAACAAAGTTATAATGATAATGATTCTTTTATATTTTTGTATCAATCAATAAGATTGATACAAAAATATAAAAGAATCAGAAAATTCGTAGGGGAAAATTTGTTTTATTTCTTTATGTAGAAAATAAATGCAAGACCATCCAAATATGTTAACACTAGCTTCTGCCAGCGGCTTCGCCCGCGTGATCCCTAGGGAACATATTCCCGGGATGAAAAGTAGCTTATGTGCTATTCCAGACTATAATCTATCTTTGTTCTAAATTTCATTATGATCCGTTAAGTAAGCCGTTCTGGCGTGATTGAGTAACAAACAACCAATCTTTCACATTTATAATGTTACTTGTTTGGTGTAAAGCGAAATTATAACCATCTTCCCCTCGACATTATAATTATTAAAGGATATTCCAAACTGTCGTAAGCCGTTTTACGAAGCTACTCGCTAGCCTCTAGGCGCCAAGCTAGCCGCCTGCCTGTGCGTTCGCGACCTTAAACAACAATAATCCTTATAGCATGATTCAGTATTCACGCGCGATGGCTTATTATTAGCGTATTTCATGTTTAACTTTGGTGTTTCTATACCGATTTCTATGATTCTTTTTTTTGGAATAGTTGATAATGTTAACTTTTTAAATTTGGGATGACTGAGAGTGTTATAAACGTAAGAGTAGACAAATATAATCAGAAAGCTTCGAACTGCTAAGCTATCGGGAGTTATACGTGTTATTGTGCGTCAATCATAAAAGATAGACATATGCTGTCGTTGGATATTTTTTATATAATTTTAAGGAGGACATTTCCGTCATACATGATTTCTGTGTAGCTTTCACCATTAAGGTTGCACACGCGACGGAAGCTTAAAAAATGGAGTAATTTCTCCCGTTTTCCCAACATTTCCCTTCACTGCTCTGCTCCTATTGATTGTAGCGTGATGAAAAGTATACTATAACCTGCTCAGGAGTATAAATAATAATTGTACCAAGTTTCGTTAAAATCCGTCGAATAGTTTTTGTTTCTATAACGGTTATACAGACAGACAGACAGACAGACAAAAATTGTACTGATTGCATTTTTGGCATCAGTATCGATCCCTAATCACCCCCTGATAGTTATTTTGGAAATATATTTCATGTACAGAATTGACCTCTCTACAGATTTATTATAAGTATAGAAGATAGATAATTATCCATATCACCTTTCTTATATATACTCTTGGAGTTTTTTGTAGTACTAAGTTTTTGTTTTTCCTTTTTTTCTATCAGACCAGCTAACCTCTCTATTTCATACTGTTTTTCTGCTCTCAAATTTACTGTTTTTTTCCTATTTTTGTATGAAAATCTTTATGCGGTTCACGAAATACATCTACTTACCGAATTTCAACAGCATAGCTCTTAAGGTTTCGGAGAAAAAAGGCTGTGACATACGGACGGACGGACGGACAGACAGACAGACAGACAGACAAGATGAATCTATAAGGGTTCCGTTTTTGCCATTTGGCTACGGAACCCTAAAAAGGAAAAACAAAAACGCAGTACTACAAAAAACTCCAAGAGAATATATAAGAAAGGTGATATGGATATCTATACTAATATTATAAAGCAGAAGAGTTTGTTTGTTTGTTTGTTTGGTTGAACGCGCTAATCTCAGGAACTACTGGTCCGATTTGAAAAATTCTTTCAGTGTTAGATAGCCCATTTATCGAGGAAGGTTATAGGCTATATATCATCACGCTAAGACAAATAGGAGCGTAGCAATAATGGAAAATGTGACGCAGACGAAGTGACGCGGGTCAGCTAGTGTTAACATATTTGGATGGTCTTGCATTTATTTTCTACATAAAGAAATAAAACAAATTTTCCCCTACGAATTTTTTGATTCTTTTATATTTTTGTTCCAATCAATAACATTATTATTATAACTTTGTTTACATTTTGTTAACATTTTTGTTACATCTAACTCTGTATTTATGTCAAGTTGATTAAATATACATATTAATATGAATTAATTATGCAATAGTTTCTCAGCAACGATGTTTCGCAATAGATTATCGAAGTCAAGTCGCTCCGTAGTTATTCGCGGTAATGTGCATTGAAGTTAAGCAGTATCGCAGTGAAAATCTTTCGCGGTAATGTGCATCGAAGTCAAGTAGTATCGCAGTGAAGATCTATCGCGGTAACGTGCATCGAAGTGTAGTGGATTCGCAGAGACAGTCTTTCGCCGTAACGTGCATCGCAATTTTGTAGCATCGTATTAGCATTTATCGATATTTTGTGCGTCGACATTCCGTATTCTACTCGCGGGCAACAGCTAGTTAGTATATATAACTAACATTCAATGTAAGCAAATTGATCACTACGAACCATAATATTGGTTTCACCAGAGGCTTTAGACAATGCAGCAATGTGAATAAAGTGTATTTTGGTCTATCGACAATCACATTCGCTAATAGAATGGAACTTTGTCAATAGTGCTACTGAGTTTTTAAACAAACATTACCGTATTGCTTCTTTTAGCAACCCTGCTGGTGTTTTTGGGACATGATCTCTCTAAACGCAAGCTATCCAATATGAAGCAGTGGTAATGTTTCAAATTATAGCCGTAAAATACATGTTTTAATATACGTCATCAAAATACCTCGATGGAACAAGGGTACAAAAGGAAGAGGGTTTGACCGTTATTCAGTATGCTTGCTTACTAAGTGCTCGTTTATGGAGACGCGAGGTGTTGCGCGTCGTGTTTACGAAGAAGCGATTTACGCACGCAGCGTCGTACGTTGCAGTTCGCACTAAATTCAATCTTAATTAGTGTTGTATGAGAGCATTTACGGAGAAGCGATTCACGCACGCATTGGGGCCCGCCCAATGCCCCGCACAACGCCCCGCTTCTCCATAAACGAGCACTAAGGGTGCATATTAATTGGGCACGCCACAATTGCGGCGGTAAGTCTCCTCTTTGTGGAGTGGCTAGAGCGGCACCACGGCGTCCTCACCTTCCGCCTGACGCAGGTACTCACCAAAAACGGTTCCTTCGGGAGATACCTGTTTCGGATTCGGCGGGAGGATACGCCCGGGTGTCAACAATGTGAGGATCGCCCGGAGGACACGGTGGAACCTACGGTGGAGGTCTGCCCTTCATGGGCGGAGCACCGCCGGGTCCTCATCGAGGCGATAGGTGGCGGCGACCTCTCGCGATCGGCCCTGGTACAAGCCATAGTCCAATGCGATGAGGAGGCATGGGAAGCGGGCACCTCCTTCTGCGAAGCAGTAAACTGCTAGGGTTGTGGAATTTGTTCGAAAGAGTCACCGCGGCCCTGGAACGCAAAGGGCACTAGGAGGAAATGATGATTTCCCATCCATAAAAAACGGAGCATATTCATGTGCGCGGAGCGAGGCAGTGGAGCGGAAAATACGGAAAAATATTAACCAATCATATCAGTGAAAATGTCAGTGACTCACGTAGCAGTATGCAATTACATTGTTTAAAATTTCTCCTTTCTCCGCTCCGCTCACTCGGACAGGCACGTTAAGTCTTAATTAATTGTGATCACAATTTATTTTTAACAATTCTCAAGTGTGAACTATACACGCTGCTAATCAGAATTACCACAAAACTATCCAACCGATATCTGTCAATCAATATCGGTCATGTGTGTTCCAATTTATATCGTTTCAAAAATCGAAACAGTTCAACTGTGGATACAGTTTTTTTTCCCACCAACAACATTTCAATCGAGACTCGAAACTTCCGTGATGTATTCATATTGGCTATGTACAATTATACATAAATACATACTTTTTAACATGGCCGCTATTCACCACTGTTTAAGGCTCATTTGCCACTGTTTATTGTGAGTCATTCGAATGGAATAGTTTGTTGTATTTTTCCTCCGTTGCTTTCACTCATTGTATTGGTAGTATTGTGTACAAACTTACTGCGCTGATTTGCAACTGAGTTTTTACAATTTTAGTATAAAATTCTCTGAAACGCCCAGGGTAAACAATGTGCATACAAACCCTGTAACTTTTTAAACAGTCTAGGTTTATACTAGGTACAGTTGAAACCATCAACCGTACAATTTAATTATTGAAACTGTCAAAAGAACACTTTGGCTTTGCACGGGTGCAAATTTTAGACACATAGGTACCTTCCTGGTTTATTGCTCTTGAGCTTGGAAGTTAATCGAAAAATAATATACATCGACAGACAGCGACTTTATTTATTATCAGCATTTCCCACTACTTCCCTCGCGTTAATAGTTATAAATTATCGCGAAAAACCTATAACCGACATTTTTTAAATAAAATTTATCAAAATAATTGGTTCAGTGATTTAGTGTCAAAGCGTAACAAACAAACGAATTCACCATTAACATCATCTGCCTAGCATTTTCCCAACTATATTGGAGTCAGATTCCAATCAAACCGGATTCAGCTGAATACCAGTATTTTACATGGAGCGGCTGCCTATCAGAACTTGCCTACCAGAACGCATTTAATTAAAAGAGTAATGAACATAAATGTGGATGGAAGGAGAGAGAGAGAGGAAAGCCAAAGAAAATATAGATGAATTGTGTGAGGAGCGATATGAAAGAAAAGGGAGTTAATAAAAGTTTGACAGCTGATAAGGCAGAGTGGAAGAAGAAAACGTGTTGCACCGACCCAAAGTAACATGGGATAAGGGCAGGAAGATGATGATGGCTGCCTACCAGAACTCCACAACCCATTAACTGGGTAACACGGTACTCCTTGGCAAGACTGCTGTCAGAATGTCTGGTTTCTGACTATCCGTAACGACTGCTATTATATCTCCAAATGACAGCCGGGACCAACAGCTTAACGCGATTACGAGGCACAGAGACACTTTTATTATTTAGCTACGAGCTCCTCAAACAAACCAATTCACCATCGCAGCCAGTTGTGTAAGCACTATTGGACGAAAGCTTCTTTTATGTCTGACATCATGCCGCATTTTCTCACATTATATTCGTTTCTGGATTTATATAATTGCTAACAAAATTAAATAAAGTGACTTGGTTTTGTCATACTTGGTAGCCCAAACAATGATTTATCTTTTGAAAATGCAAAAAAAATATCGACAAATTGCAATAATCGAACGTGTCAGATTTATAAACAGGAGGTTCAGCTTTATGTTCTAGTCATGTTGGCCTAAAATCTGACGATTATTTTGAGGGTTAATCTGACAGTTAGTTTTTTTTTAATGGTAGGTGACGAATAAACCCACTTAATTTTTTTTTTTATTATTTAGTACTTAATTTATTTAGGTAAAGCGGTAGCGGCGAAAGTGTAAACGCGTACTAACGAGAGTTTTGCAAATATTATGATTTGCAAAAAGTTGCAATTTGACTAATAATACATTTAAATCTTCGGCAAATCAATCCAAATCAGAATTCAAGCAATCATCTTGTAAATTTAAGTGATTAATCCAAATAAGATAACACTCTTATAGGTTTACATTAATATATACACAAACTGGTCGCAAAACACAAAAAAATAGCAGTTTTTCAAACATTATACCCATGAATTGATAAACTCAAACTCATGCATTTATTTCAATAAGACCATTTACAGGCGCTTTTGAATTGTCAAGGACGGTTGGTCCAAAAAAAAGATGAAGCTATTTGCACGTTCCAAACCGCAGAGCGTAAATAACGCCTTTCAGCGTATTTACGACTTCAAGACTTGTGGCACGCCTATCTATCTTAAAAATTAAAGACGTATCGTCAGCAAATAACACCATTTGAGGTTGATTTTTTAAAAGATGGGGTGCTAAAAAGAGGAAAGGACCCAATATTGAACCTTGTGGTACCCCCACTTTGATTTTCAAGCCCCGAGAATTAACACCATTTACTTGAACTTGCTGCTGGTTTTCATTTAGTTAAGATTTCACTAGACTGAGTGCAAGTTTACCTAGTCCGTATTGTTCTATTTTTAGGAGCAAGGTTTCGTGATTAACACAATCAAATGCCTTGGAGAAGTCACAAAAAATTCTTATGGTATCTTGCGCCTCTTCCCACGCTGCGTATATTATGTGTTTTAACAACGTGACTCTAGCGTCAGTCGTACATTGACCTTTGGTAAAACCATACTGTTGTTCTTATAAGATTTTATTGGTATTAAAATGGTTGAGCATTACTTTGTCAAACACTTTGCTGAAAATCGGCAAAACGGATACAGGTCTATAATTATTGGAGTCTTCAAAGTCTACAAATTTAAAAAATTGTACCATATTGCTATATTTCATTATATCCGGAAAGACCCCTTGGTCATGTGTGGACCAATTTAATATTAAAACCAAGGGTGGTATGGTCTCAATACACATTTTTGATAGTTGGGTAGTGCACACTTTTGATGGACATTCCCCATATGTCTTCAGTTAATTTAATTTTGATTTGCCGGAAAGCTTTCATATTGTCGTAGGGTTGTAATGTTTGAATTGGAATTCAGCCGTACAACCTGGAACGTTTGCTCTTAAGGGCGCTTTCAATTTATGCGTTTCGTGTCGGATCGCTGCGGTGCCGAAGCGGTGCGTTAGACGTACTGTGCACGGACGATCCTCTTTTTTCATACAAAACGCTCGGTGCGGCAACAGTGCGGCGCCGGTACCACGAACGCTCGACAACAGGACGGCAACGTCGCAAGCATCACGTGTTCATTTCCGTGTTGAATAATGCAGTGAATAGACGTTAGAGCTAATTGCATCAAATTTTCATTTACATATTTGCTAAAAATGGATGATATAAACGTGGAAGATTTTATAAATGAAATTGAAATACATCCTGCTATATGGAACTCCAAAAATGACAAACACAGCAATCGCACGGAAATAAAAAATGCTTGGGAAGGCGTCTGTGAGAAATTTGTGGAAGATTTTAAAAATAAAACTAGTGGTTAAAAAATTCTGCAGGTATTTATTCAATCAAATTTTGTTATTTTGCCATGATAATTGTCCTTCGTTAACAAAGTATTCTGCAAATTTATCGCGAATTGATGTTGCTGACAAATTCTGTTCATTTTGAACCTCCTCATTTATTTGATTGGCTTGAATTAAGAGATTACTATTAGAAAGTTCTTCACCGTCACGTTGTAAGAAATTATGTAAAACACAGATAGCTTGAACAATATCTGTCGCTAACGATATGTCTACATTTATTGGTCGATGTAATATTCGCCATTTATTAGTCATAATTCCGAACGTACACTCTATGTATCTTCGAGCACGTGACAAGCGGTAGTTAAAATTTTTTTGTTGGTTATTCAAAAAATTGCCACTATAGGGGCGTTGTATGAAAAATTACTGATGCCGAATGCTTCATCACCGACAAAAACAAACGGTAGTGGTGCACCATTTTCTGTTATTGCCGTAGGACTTGGTATATTTAGACCGTTTTCTTGCAATTTCTCGAAAAAATCACTGTTTCTAAATATTTGTGAATCAGAAGATTTTCCATATGAACCGACATCAATGAATATGAATTTGTAATTTGAATCACAAATGGCCAACAATACTTTTTAAAAACTTTTTTCTATTGAAAAAAAGTTTTTATAGTTGTAATAAAGCGAACAGCTTTTAGGGGGCTTAATTATTCTTATATGTTTACCATTTATGGCGCCCAAACAATTCGGGAAGTTTGCATTGGTTGCAAAACCGTGTGCAATTCTTAACCAATCTTCTTTTTTCAGTTTAGGTAAACAAATTTCTCGTAGGGTTAGGTAAATCTGTTGACACGTATCTTTCACAATTCCAGAAATTGTTGAAATACCATGTTGATAAGAATGGTGCAATTCAGTCATACTGCAACCAGCGGCTAAGTATCTGTAACAATATTTTTATTTTTATTTCAGCAATTGTTCTTCAAAAAAAATGGAGACACATAAGAGATGCATTTGCAAGAGAGTTGAAAAAACAGCGACAGTCAAAAAGTGGATCTGCAGCAAACAGACATCGACCCTATGTTTATTTTGATCGGCTGCAATTTTTGTCGCAACTATATGAAACAAAACCTGATTCAAATGAAAAAAATAAACAGTCTGGTGACGGTCCTACTGCGTCGACATCGAAAACTACAACTAAAAGTTCATCTGCTAACGATACAAATGAAACTAACACGCTTTTAAAAATACTCGCAGAAAGACTACAAAACAAAAAAGATGCAAGAGAAGATGTTTCCGAAGATGGGGACAGATATTTTTTATTGTCTTTGTTAAACGATTTTAAAAGAATCCCAGAAAGTCGTAAAATGGATGCCAAATATGACATTATTGGAATTATCCGAAAATACGCGATGCCACAATCGTATACTCGAGATTATTATAACTTAGGTTCGGAATTGTATGAACAACCCGGCTATTTTACGAATCAATCTCCAGGATCTCAGACACTGACAAATGCTCAGCTTCAGTCCACATCAGATGAACTTGCAGCAACCTCATCCGTATCTAATTTAAGTGGAGATTCTGATGCTTCCATATATAGTGACCTTTTTACAGATGATATTTCTAAATAATAATTTTTGTTTTGATTTTTCTTTCCGCGGTTTGTCACGGATTTCTATTTGAAAGTTGTTTGTATTTAATGATTGATTAAGTACAGTTCAATTCACGAGTTATGGCGGGTGTGAAGTTAGCCGCTAGCAACTTTAGCGCTTATATACTCGTAAAAAAGTTTAAAAAAATAAATGCCATTAGCAGTTGTTATTGCTGTTATCAACGGTTATTTGCATTTATTTTTTAAAACCATTTCTTTTTTTTTCGAGTACACAAGCGCTAAAGTTGCTAGCGGCTAACTTCACGCCCGTCATAATTCGTAACTTGAACTGTAATTCTGTACTAATTATATATTGATCGTACTGATTCTTCTTATCATTATCTTATTTAGATACTAAAAGAATTTTATGAAAAAAAATAATAACCATAAAAATAATTGCAGTAATAAATAATAACTCAATATCAAAATACAAATTGTTTACTTTACTTACCTCAATGTTATTACCAGTCTTTCTTCAGCTAATATAGTATGCTTAAAACAGATTCTTGCCGCTGAATTCTAGTTTTAAGTAATTCAAGTAGTTCGTAGAAACATTCTCTAGACATTCTTAGATAATTAAAAAACTTGCTTGGATCTTGTTTTATCCTAGGGTAAAGATTATGGAAATCAACAGAATTACATTACACAGAAAACATCGGTGCTGCTCTTTTACGGGGGCGTCGTTTTTGCTTCTCTTTGATGATCAACACGAGCACTAACAGTAATGTTTCTTCGTCAGAGTCCATGGCTTGACTGATGTCACATCACTGGGATAAAAACGCACGGCTGTAAATTACGCTTTCAATTTAGACGTTCGGTGTCGGACTGCAACCGTACCGCAGCGGCCCGACAGCGAGATATAACCAGCGGCACGTTAAGCGTGCGGCAGCGGCCCGACACGAAACGCATAAATTGAAAGCGCCCTAATAAATCAAATAAGACCTATAGATTCTGATAATGATTGCCAATATGAATATTGATTTTAAACAATTGCACCCAGTCGGTTGGTTGATCGTTTATTAGTAAATAAACTACCTAGCTTAGGTGAGTTTGACTTCAGCCGAAATAATTGGTCTGGATAAGTCTTATAGAAAGATGTTATGGTAAAAATGTAAATATATTTAAAGACAACGCTTTAGAAACAGCACAGAAACTAATTAAACTGGTTATCCTTGGTATTTAATGTATTCGTGCAAAAGCATACAAATATAAAAAAAGGAAACAGAAAAGTAGGTACAAAGGTGATGCTTATTTCTTAAGAAATCTCTTCCAGCATACCTGCGAAAGGAGAACCAAATAAAAGAGATGTAGACATCGTGTATAAAAGTTAAAAATAAAACTATAAACATAACATACAATACATAAATATTACCTATTTAAATATGACGCTAATATATACTCAATAATATTTAAAAAAATTAATACCTAATAATTAAAAAAATTATACATACTTGCACTATGCTATGGACAGGCACCCTAAATCTAACATGGCTCGATATGAACCATCTGTAAAGGCGCCTCTTGGGCTTAGTGGTGGGTAGTTTTTGAAATAAAAATAATGTAGCTTAGGGTCATGTATTGTACCTATGGACGCTTTTACCTTTGGACATTGAGTATAATAAAAAAACTGGCAGGACTAAAAATATAATATTGCAACACAGTGGTGGCATTTTTATTTTCTAGCAACACCAGTGAGTGGCGTGACGCTATCGGTGTTGTGTGCAGTGTGAGGCCGTTTTGGAGATTTTTGTGTTGAAAACTAAGTTTTCGCAGGATCTTTCTTATTTTTTACTTAAATAATGCATGGATATATTTTACAATTTGATATCGTTCACTTATCTGTAGCTAGTTTTATTTACAAATCAAAGAGAAAAGAAAACAGTTTCTAACCTAAAAAACAAAATAATAACGTTTTTTTTTAAATGTTGTGTTGGTTGTACCTTTGGACATGTCTTTGTTTGTACCTGTGGACACGTTCAAAGGTACTGGTAAGGAACTGTTTATGTGTTCGAACTGTTTTTCATTAGATGACAGTGATAATGATCTTTCTGCTGAAGATTTATTTGATATGGTTCGTGCATCCAAATAAAACTCGCAAAATACACTGATCTCATTTAGGTATACCTGCCTAATGCCTACCTGTCTAACTAAAATGTTCCTACTTGAGATTATATTACGAAGAATTTATTTTGTTACTTAATAAGAGCTTTATGATCGGTAATTCTACGTGTTATGTTAATAATAAGCGCTAACTTATGATGATTACAAGACTGATTTAAATTAAAAATGTTCTGTTTTATTTTGTCCAAAGGTACAGACAGGGTTGTCCAGAGGTACAAACATGTAACGTACCTTTGGACAAAACTGCACATTTAAATAATTATTTTAAATAAACTGTTAACATTAGAGCTAGTACAAAAAATACAGTAACATTAGATCGTATGGCGTACAAAATAAAGTAATTTTCATATAGATACCTTGAATATATACCGAGATAGGTTGTTCGAAAGTTCAAGTAGTCTTAAATGTCCAAAGGTACAATACATGACCTACATTACATCTTAGCCGGAGCTCGGGCGTTAGCGCAACGCTTATGTGAGCGTAGATAGGATCCTGCTCGTCCTCGAGGGGTGGGACGAAAGATCTAGGTAGTACGGAAACAATTCTGGGGTTCTGCACTCACATCTTTAAGAGTTAAGATTTTAAGTAGTAAATAGCAAGGATCTAGATTTGTAAGGAGTACTAAATGACTATTCGCTTCAGCTGATGTGTTCCTTCAGGCCCTTATTAAACCATGTCTCGTGCAATATGGCATTGTAGGGAGCCATGGCCAATCAGCGCGCAGCTGTCATTGCTTAGAATGTGGCCACTATAATTCCAATTAAATACCTATTGCTAGATTATTAAAATAAAAATACTGTAAAAATAACGTGCAATGTTACAATAGCGAAATGAGAAGGACAGAGTGGCGCGAAGTGGGAAATACATAGTTCTCAGCGACTGCATGCACCACACTTTATTTATCATTTTAGCTACTTGCAATGCATGTGCAAATCGGCAGATTATATTATTTCGTGACTAATTAACATAAAAAATAATAACGATAACAGCGCTCGAGAATTTCCAGGAGACGTTATGTTTTTTGCAACATAGTGGCTCTCCCGTTTCCTTGTGTGACGCTCAAATTGTCAGATTATTTAAATGGACCATTTTGCTGCATGTAATTATCTTATCTCACATTAATCTGACGCGCTCGAGTAAATCGAGATAACGTTTTTTTTTTCTAATCTTATCAGCTGCCCTAGACGTTTACCCTACGTACAAGGCTCACGTATGATGGGTGTACTTCACAAGGTGCAAGAAATCCCGAAATACCCGCTTGGGCTCCCATACCATAAGATTGTTTTAATTAAATAGAATGCTGATTGACAGCTGAGTTGCCACAGTGAAAGTTTTTATGGGTTGCCTCTGCAGTGAGTTCGCGAAATGTGTTCAGAAAATGGAGAGAGATGGTAGTCATAGATCGTATACATAAAACGATTGCAATCCAACATTGAGAACAGTTTCAGAAACTACATACATCACATTCCAATATGCGAAAGCTTATAACTTCCAAATACACAACTACTATTGGCACACACTTCAAACCTATCGCTTCATCAAAGTAATCTCACAATGGAGGTAAACGAATGAAGTTCGAAGTGATTTCTGTATCGTGGCGCAGTTAGGTACTAAATATTTGTATGGCGAGGTTAGTACGTCCGGCTATCTTGTGTTTGTGCATGTGAGGGTAGGTTTAAATTGTGCACTACGATTGTTGGATAATTTATTAAGTTATCAAGATCGCAGTAGCGTATTTTCATGAAAGAATCGTTTAGGTCCGACTGCACAAACCAGAGGGCTAATTCACGTAATTTTATTACGCATCGATTAAGTTTTAGTGCAGTTGCAGTTAAGTTTATGTTTGAGTGATAAACGGTATTCTTGTAATTGAACTGCGCGTAAGCTGCGCGTGAACTGCACGTCAACTGCACGACAGCCAAAATCGACGAAACTTACGTTTGATGGAGAGAAAAAATATTACTCACTAAATTATCGAATAGAATCCATTACATTTCAATGGATATGACGTTATAATAATATTAAAACATAAACTTAAACTTATAAGCTGTCATTATGAGAAGTCAAACAAATAGTGGAATACCGATCATGTTGCGTTTCGAAGCACGCACCAAAGACGCGCAACAGTAGAATGCCGTTATTGCGCTCGCGTGACGCAAACTTGACGCGAGCTTGTCTGACAGCGGTAGAGAATACGAAAAGCGTTGTTTTGATCGAAATTTAACTTCAACTGCACTGCAACAAAACTTATTTAGTTACGTGAATTAGCCTACAGATTTGTCTTTTGCTAACCCGGTGCCACTATTTATGAAATATTAATTGTTAATAAATCTCGTGTCAGAAACTAACTCAACCAGGTGGCCGATGGTGGCAAGTGGCGACCGCGCACCGGAAGACGCAATGTTAGAATTCCTCTCACAAGGTGGACCGCTGTCCTGGTGTGGGACGTGGTTAGCCGATGGATGCGAGATACACAGGACTGGTGGTTGTGGTTGTGGCGACACATGGGGCAGGCCTATGTCCAGCAGTGGACTTTTTTCAGCTGAAAAGATGATGATTATGATGACGTAAACCATAAAATTCAGACATAAACTACAACAACTACGTGTTCTTAGGTGTCAGATACTACTAAAAAGTGAAAAATACTTGTCACTATGATTTCTAATATTGGTATATTCTCCTGCTCATATATTATTAAGTATGTATGTATCTGTGTATATATTTTTGTATATTGTATAGTTTATATTATGTTTCAATTCCTATCTAATATCTATATTCATTGTCAATAAAAATTTAACTTCATATTTGCACCAAGTGTCTGCCCCATTTCATGTCCAGGCTATCTTTTTCCATTCCTGGTTACCTGGAAGAGATCGCGGAATGCGATAAGGCCGCCATTTGTATATTTATTTAGTTTTAGGTTTTCTTTATGTTTTTTTTATTTTTTGGTGTACAATAAAGCATAATTATATAAGTAAATAAAAAACCTTTTACAAAAAAATACAACCGTCTTCTGAATAAAAAAAAACACTACCGAGAAGAAGAAGTTACACCACCAGCCCTCACGCCTGAATTTGATGCGCTTTATCTTTGTTGATTTAATAAGGAAAAAATACGCTGAAAGTAACTGACAAACGGAATAAATATATATTTAGGTATATTTAAAAATCAAATAAATCAAATAATCATTTAATCATTTATTGCTAAAAATGGTATTTGCAGTAAACACAGTTTGTATACAAGAGTATGTGCATAAATAAATTACAAATTAGTGGGTGAGCTGCTGTTCTCCTAGCTAGATTGCTGAGCAACCTGTATTAAGGAGAAACAGTTTGCCTCCCTGCAAAGGTGTTCTTAAATTATATGCGACATGTTGATATCATACAATTACAATTTGGTTGCTTACTTTAAAATATTATAAATCATTATTCTAAAACGAAAACATGCTATTAAAAACAAGAAAATAATGTTTAGAGAGTCGTGTCTGTGTGAGTGAATGTGTGTAGTGTATATGAATTGATGGTATAAAATTGGGACAATAAAATAATAATTATAAATTATAAATAAGGTTTGTTGTGAATGAGAAAAAACAACCATACAACTATTTTTAATCGTTTTATTTTTGAAAGATAAATGTAGAACAGAGAGCTACATCAATCTTCCGTTACTGAGTGAGTCAATGAGTGACCGACAGACAGTGCACAACCAAAATATAAATTTATAAGTTTAAATATTTAAACTCATAAATTTAAGTAGAAGTCGCGCGCAAACAGCCCGCGACTTCGTACGCCATATCCCGTTTTTTTCCGTTTCCATTCCCTACACTCCCCAAGAACCTAAAGTCCAAATTGCAGCTTTCTACGACCAGTAGTTTGGTTGTGCGCTGTATGGCTGTCACTCAGTAACGGAAGATTTGTATTATATCAGGATTAGATAAAACATTAAGTTTCATTTTTATAGCGCTTCAACGATTTCAATTGCCAAATAAATTTTAGCTGAAAAATATAATAAAGGTGATTTGGTATTAAATTCCTATTTTCTAATTTTCACAAAAAAATAATTTTAGATTTTTCATCAAATACATTTTTTTTTTAATTATTTTATTTTTAGATGAAGTTTATCTGACGGCTGTAAAAAAAACGGCATCTAACATAGGTATTCGTAAACAGCTTTTCCATTATTGTTTGTAAGTCTACCTACGTTGGTACTCAGAACTCGTATCAGAATGATGATGTCGTTGGCATTTGCTTTGATCTCAGAATTCTATAATATGTCATGACCTCTCCAAGGAAAAAGGTATTACTTGAGGAAACTGGTGTGACCTTCACGACCTTAAAAACGTCACGAGATATGAGAAAGTGGACTTCAAAGAATTCCTGTGACATTTCTAAACCTTACCTAGCATAATTTAGCGAAATAAAAGTTTTCACCACATTGATACGTATAATTTATGTCACATTAAAAAAAAACAATAATTTTATACAAAATAGGTTACGAAAAAATTACATGATTAAAAGTTTGGAAATCGACTAATATGAGAGTTGGTCGCAACTTTGGGACCGAATAAGTACTTGACATCTATTCCTTACGAAAATAGGGACTGTACCTACTCACAATGACAAAATCTACCTAATGCGACCCGCAATTCTTTCATAAAATAATGTTATTCTTCAAAAAGTACACAAGCGTTTTCAGAAACAAACATTTTCATCCATTTTAATTAATGCACAGAAGCATTATATTTTAAGACGACTCCCAAAATGAGACATGCTCATATTTTGGGTAGTCGGCGGTCGACCATTGTAGGCATCTTATACATATCACCGTCTTACTTTGTATTAAAATATGACACATAAAAATTGTCCATCATTAGCAACTATTCATTATAAAGTATATGTTTCAAGTAAAATTCCTACATGAAAATTAAAAAAATAAAATAAAAATAAGTCGAGTTTTCATTTTACTACTTCGATAAGCTTCTCAGACTCATGTAAGTACATTATACAGTGTAAAAAACATAAAATTCTTGTAAACATCGTTGTGGAGTAAGTTACATACTTTAGTTTTAAAATATTCAATTCATTAATTTAATAAATATTTAATTCGCAACGTAACCTTGCCAGACAAGAAATGAACATTCATTTCAGGACTCTATTAAACTCGCACAACTCAAAAATTAACATAAACCAGCAACAAATTATTAAATAAACTTAATTAAAAGCTGAGGATCTCTAAAAATGGTAGGTATTGCGCTGCTCGGCTGCATATTCAGAAGTTGGTAACTCGGCACAATAACGTGGGGAAAGTTTAAAGTGGTGTGTTTTTCTAGTGCCTAGTAGGGTAGTGCGAATAACACAAACTTTAGCCGGCCACACGCCACCACAATAACACCCACTCTGCTAGCCGCCCATCCCATGACTGGGACTAATGGCAAATTATACATTTAACCGTGCTCAACAAAACGGTTGTATTGTTAAGTTAACTTTTTAAAAAGCATAACGTATCACTAGCGTTTAATCTCTATCAAAACAAAACGAGCATTAGAGTTATTTCACGAGCACCACAAAATAATTATTCCAGTGTTATTAATCCTTCACAATTACTCTTGTGTGTGAACACCAACAAGAGTTATTTCAAAGTATATTCAGGGAAACTAAATTGAAATTTTAATGCATAAAAACGAACAACATTAAAATTTTCAAACTGTTAGTAAAAAGTTTCATTTTCGTCATTTCACAACAATTGCTTGCAATTTATAGTAGGCATTAATTAAAATTTTAATAAGATTCCGTGGAAAGCGTGTTTTAGAACAAAGGAGACTACCTTATACAATGTGATGAAATAAGTCAAACAATAATTTTGAAGAGAAATGTGGTTTGCGCCTTTGTTTTAATAAAATTTAATTAAGCGTAATTATATTTCATCTTTCACGTCTGGAAGACAAATCAAAGTAATCTGCGGGCGATGGACTCAATGAAATCGAATTTAGTCTCGGTAAGGCATTACGGTCTTGATTTGTTAGAAGAGGCGAACAAAGTAAGAAACTTCTAATGTTCGATACCTACCTTGGTAATTTTAACACACTTAAAGGATTAAAATTACAAATATAGGTATTTCTGTTCTTAAATAAACGAAGCACTCTATAACTTGCTAACTTGCGCATTGTAGAGAAAATAAGATCTATTTGAACTTTAAATTTGCATAGCTCATTAACATCTGAGCGGTATGCAAAAAGCTAGCAACAAAAAAGAACTTAAGGCTCATTAAGATCGAATTTTTCGTTGGAAAACCAAATAGTGTAAAATAAACCAAAATCTAGGCTTTCTTTTTTCCTATATTAATTAATAGAACTCTCAACTCAATGTAATGTTATTTATACTGGTAAAATTGTTGTTGGTTCAGTAAAGGCAATAGTAGGACCTAATTTAAACATTGTAGCTACAAGAACCACTGTTGCACCATTGTAGCTTTTGCCCGCGACTGCGTATGCGCATATCCCGTTTTTTACGCCCACGTAGAAATTTCGGGAAAGCTTTCTCCGACCAGTAGTTGCAGCTGTGCGTTATCTGTCAGTCACTCGGTCAGGATGAATTTTACATTATATTAGAATGGTGTGAGAAATAAATACATGTGAAAAGATTTGCGGTTTTAGGTCCTAATATTTTAACGATGGTTTAGTAGACTCTTTGATCCTTATCGGTAACGTAAAGATTTTGTACAAATCGTCCTGATTCTTAATATTTTTGTTAGTGACCGACAGAAATTTCGGTTTTGGTTTCGGTTTCGGCCAGTTTCAGCCAAAATAATTATCTAGTTTCGGTTTCGGCCACAATATAGCCGAGCCGAATTCGAGTGTTCGTGAATTTTTGTGCATCGTTCGGTAAATTTCGCAGCTTACTCGTGCTTGCTCGCCGGCGCGACCCCGGCTCACTTCGCCGCCGTCCATTTAATCGTGAATAGAGGTAATGTTTAGCGATTGAATGATTTGGTAAGTATTTATTTTGTTTTTAGTTCTTCGTTCTATTCTCATTAAATTATCTAAACTTATTACTATTGAACATGAGTTTTATTTCTATACGACAAATAAAAGTGGTTATATTGGCTTTTGTTTAACTTGGATTTGCATTCATATTTAATACTAGCTGACCCACGCAACTTCGTCTGCGTCACATTTTCCATTAATTCTGCGCTCCTTTTTGACTTAGCCTAATGATATACATATAGCCTATAGCCTTCCTCGATAAATGGGCTATCTAACACTGAAAGAATTTTTCAAATCGGACCAGTATTTCCTGAGATTAGCGTACTCAACCAAAAAAACAAACAAACTCTTCTGTTTTATAATATTATAACTCAGAGGTTCTCAGATTTTGTTGTGCAAGGCGTTGCGAACGTTCGACACTCGACTCTCGAGCGCGTACCAGAGAGTGTCTCTGATTTTGTTCAGCAAGGCGTTGTGAACGTTCAGGTGAAGATTCTCCCATACGGCGTATTCTTGCTGCCCGTGCTTGAGAACTATGTTTAGTAAGTTGAGACCTGGCTCTCTTAGACATTTTCAAATGTTTAAGAAAATGTTAATAGCGTGTAATATTCTAGCTCTGAAAAGAACTGTTGGTTAGCCCTGAAAAGAACTGTTGGTTAGCCCTGAAAAGAACTGTTGTTTGGCTCTGAGAAGAACTGTTGTTTAGCTCTGAGAAGAACTTTTGCGTAGGTATAGTTTTAAGAACGAAATCTAAAAAAAATCGCACGAAAATTATTAGACTTCGCGCACGACCGCTGCGTAGGGAGCCGACCTCGCGTCTGAGCCACGCGTGTACCTTAAGTAGCCTCCACACTATTCCCGAAGTTGATCGAAGTTGAGCGAATACGATAGTGTAGAAGGGCACTTCGCTTCGCCTCGTGCAACTTCGCTTCGCCCCGGGCGACTTCCAGTTGTTGTCGGTTTTTACGCCCGAGTCAAAGGACTCGAAGTTCGAACACGAAGCGTCTGTCCACAATACTCGGCTCACTTCGGTTCGCGTCAGCCATAGTAAATACGCAGGAATTGTATTATGCGAGAGTACACATTGCAACGGCAGTTGCCACATGAACGTTATCTATTATGCCTATCGTGAGGGGAACGGGGGGAACGGGCGACTGAGCTCCTCGCGAAGTTGCTCGAGTGTGTGGACACCTACTTCGGAATTCGGTCAACTTCGGAGAGCACTTCGCCTCGTGCAACTTCGGAATAGTGTGGAGGACACTTTATATTACTCATAGATCTCAACTCCCCTCCCACACGCGCACCCGGGGGCCTTGGTGACGTCCACTTCGCAACGGGCCGTGCAGCAGAAATCGTAATATTTTAATTTCGCCATAACTTCAAAACCAAACGTCCGATTTTAATCATTCAAAGACCAAATATTATCTACATAAACTGTAATTAGTGATGAAATACTTTATTTTGATAAGGATTAATAGCATGAGTAAAATAAACGCGTTTAAATGTAGTCCAAAAAAAAATCAAGATTTTTAAATATAAAAGTGGTTGTTGTGCCTCACTCGACATAGATAGGTATAGTGTGTCGCGGACTTTTTTGTAGATATTTATAAGATCTACAATTAATTAGAACAATTCAAGGTTCTATCTTTTATAGTTGAGGCAGCGTACGCAAAATAAGTAACTTTTCTGGTTGATTTTTACACCTTGTGTCCGAAAAACCCAAATATCTTACGGAACCCTACTTTTTTCCAAAATAAAATATAGCCTATGTTACTCGTGGATAATGTAGCTTTCGAATGGTGAAAGAATTTTTAAAATCGGTCAAGTAGTTTTTGAGCCTATTCATTACAATCAAACAAACAAACAAACAAACAAACAAAGTTTTCCTCTTTATAATATTAGTGTAGATGTAGATAATTATGTGAATTGCGTGCCATATCCATATTTTAACACTATTTCTCACTATTTCTCACATTATACTGTGTGTGACCTTTATTTCCTCAATTTTGTTTGACTATGAAGGAATAAGAGGATATAACTCGCGAGAATTACCTAGTCAATCTCGCCTCGTTCTTTTTCGTTTAAAGCGCGTTTTTATATTTAAAATTAAATTCGAATTCGTAATACGTGTTACGACTTTTATGATTGTTTTATTTTAATTTTATTTAACTGTGTTTATATTATGTATATATATATGCAAATAAATGTAAAGAAAACAGTTCAGTATGTATATTTCGGTTTCGGTTTCGGCCTAAACAGAGAGCAAGACCAAAAGTTCGGTTTTGGCTGAAAAACCAGTTTCGGTCGGACACTTATTATTTTTTTTATAATCCGTGTTCGCCATTACTCAAAATCGAATTAACAATCTTAGCAAAAATTTGGAATGAGGCTAGTCGGTTTCTTTGTAGCTACAACTGTTAGAGTCTTACTGCTCAATCTCAAAAATCCACCTTGTATAGATACATATTACATGCACGTGTACCTCACACGTGGGAGTTCCTTAGAATTATTAAAAGGTTATGTAGTGTGATGCAAAGGTCAAAGCCAAAAGTTGTAAACTTTTATATCACGGGTTTTAAAGGTCAATATTTTACAAGGAAAACGTTTTTATTTGCTTTATAAAACTTTTATTACGCAAAATCATTTGGCTGAAATTGAGTAATGGGTATTATTTGAGAACTTAAAAGCGTTTTGTGGTTGCAACTAATGCATTATTTTGACTTAATATATCAACCCCGTGAAGACTAAAAAGTCTCAAAAGCCTCCTTCGACATACAGAGGCAATCCAGGATAGGCCATCTAAAATGGGAGGCAAACTGCGGGAAAACATGAATCCTTACGATTTTATTAAACCCAAAGAACAGTTGCATTCCGGTAGTGAATTGCAGTGGCCTGTTTGAAAGGCTTCGAACCATTTGCATACCCAGGTAGGCCGCTGCCCAAGTTCTTATACACCTGTCCTTTGGAGGATTTAATTAATGCCACCGACGCTGAATTAACGTAGCCACCTACTGGGCCCAAATTATTCCGGGAGTTGACCATCAACTCAAAAAGAAGAAGAAGAACAAAATTTTAGCAAATCTCAAATGAATATAAAGTTCTTAACACGTGAGTGTTAAAAACTTAATATTCATTGTCCTTCAGAGTTTGAGAAACAGTAAAGAGCTTATAGGCTA
The DNA here is from genome assembly GCA_963859965.1 of Ceramica pisi. NCBI lineage: Eukaryota > Metazoa > Arthropoda > Insecta > Lepidoptera > Noctuidae > Ceramica > Ceramica pisi. Next base: position 10,503,521 of record OY982534.1, on the reverse strand, counting down.
AGCGAGAGCTCCGGGAGGAGACACTGAGAAACATACAGTCCGTAAAACTCAAAAGACAACTATTTTCCCTTGGAAAAGAATAGGACAGAACAGAACAGAATGAAAAAAAAATTTTTTTTTTTTTTCTCCTTATGACTATTAGGAATCTAATCCACTATGTGCATGAGAAATAAACCTGTCAATCTCTTCTCACACCCCAACCCAGTGGATTATTTACCCTGATAACATGGAAATTATACACGGTGCCATTTTAGTCGTCTTAGAACGTAACCTATAGTGGGCAAATAATTACTTTACCAAAGCAAAACAACATAGTGGGTAAAAAGTATATCACTGTTAACCCTAAAACTGCAAGTCATTTGGAAACTTTAAAAACTAAAATCATTAATAATTTACTAGTTTTGACTAGCTTAGGTAATCCTCATTATTATAACTTACCTTAATCCTAATAAGCTATATGAGGATTTTTTTCACATTTGTTGTAAGCAATTCAATTCTACTTTTATACTTGACCATTTCGATTAGCAGTAGTGAATCTAACAGTGAATGTGAATATAATCAATCAATGATACAGTTAATACTAAAACTTTTAACAGTTTGAATGTGAAAAAGACTGCTGATTTAAGGGAAAATTCCATTATTAGCATTGTAGCTCCTATTTTAGAACTTATTTTTAATTATTGTTTTGACGGTGGTGTTTCCTGACCTAATGAAGCATAGTAAAGTAATACCATTATTTAAAGCGGGTAGTATATTTGTCCCTACTAATTATAGACCTATTTCAGTGCTACCCACCTTTATATTAATTGAGAAGCTAATTTTAGAACACTTGCAAAGATTTTTTAACAGACACGAACTAGGTACTACATGCAAAACAGTTTGATGATGTTGGTTGGTTCAACAATGGTTTTGAACTTTTAGGGCATATTTATAATGCATGGGAAGAAAAATGTGATGATCTGGGTAGTTTTTTTGACCTGTTCAAGGCATTCGACTGTGTTTTCATGAAACATTAATCAGGATACTACACCACTACGGGATTTGAAACTCTTCCCTGGGTCTTCTTCCTTCATACTTGAGTGACAGGATTCCGAGAGTTGCCGTTAATGGAAAAAGATCTTCCGGATCTGCAGTTATAATGGGTGTCCCTCAAGGTTGAATTCTTGGCTCATTTTTTGTTTCTCATTTATATTAAGACTTGCCTTACTTAAAGGATAGACAAGAAATATTGTTTTTTTCAGATGAAACTTCACTTATTTAAACTTAAACGATTGCTTAGCGGTCTAAGTGCTTTGTACGGCCTACCCAAATGTCCTTTCTTTGGTATTTTTCGTTGAGTTGTTGAGCTCCTAAGTAGATCTGAGTTGAACTACGCGACTACTGACAAATGCTTGCACTGACTGGACAGGTTCACTCAAATCTGCGTGGTTCTTTCTTCTAAAGACCATCACAGATACTAATTCGCATGGTGCTTAAATTAAGTATTGTAAATGTGAGGACTAATGTAGGTCGTTATTTTTTAAGATTATTATTCGACGGATCGTTGAGTTTCTCAAAGTTCTGAGTTGAGCTACATGATAACTGACAAAAGCTTGCACTTTCTGGATAGGTCCACTCAAAACTGCGTGGTACTTTCCTCAAAAGGCTACCTCTGACGTGAACCTATGTACATGGTTTTCATAAATATTATTGACGATTGTATGGACTTCAAAAGGGACCACGTCCTATGAGTTTATTTCGGTGTTTCTTCTCAGTGTAGTCAGCTAGGAAACGCCAGCCTTATCTAGAATAATATGACCAAAAATATTGATGTGTAAAAGGGTTGTATGTAACCTAAATAAGTTTGCAAAATAAATACGATTTATGATCTTTTCGTAATTCACTTTTGTCATGTACCTATGGTAGATGCTATGTTATGCAAGTTAAACATGTTTTATATTTATTTCATTACCTACCCGTATACACCGATTTTCTTCCAAATCCATCTAAATTGATAAATAGACTTTATCATTCACATCAGCTACCTCCTTGATATGAGTAATATTTTTTATCATATTTAAATACTTATATATCATCTTCTTAGACCAACAACGGCCATCAACAACTACCTCGTATCTCCGGTCCCCAAATGACCGGACGATTAATTTAGTAACACGCGATGTGTCATCCGCTTCATTGTGACCAGGTGCTGCCAGTGATTAATTATCTGATAAAATTGTGCCACATTAATAAACAATTATTTGCCATACGAGTGCCGTTTTATTTATGCAAGCCCGTTATAATCATGCGACAATAAAATTTTAAAACGGGTTATCAAATATTTATGTGTTTGCCAAAATTGATTTTTAGTTGCACTGATTTTCGTTTATAGTTGGTGGTGATAGATAATGTGAGTTAAGGGTTTAGCTTATATGCATGCAGCATAGTATTGTTATGCGAGTGTATAAGTTAATACATTTGTATTTAGAGGAATCTGTTTTTTCGTAACTGTTCGTCTTTCAGTCTAACTGGATGCTTCTGAGAACTAGTACTTTATATGAAGTTTATCTGACCTCTTCAAACCTCAACACTTTTGTAGTAAGGACGATACAAAGAAAAAGCTAGAAAACTAATAATATATAAACAAATCCTTTTTATGCAGCCCTAACCACCACACCAGTAGCTTAAACCCGACTCCTGACACCGGCAGCAATACTATTTTCTATATTTATTAGTATTTTTTTATAAAAATGTTTACTAGTATGTAAGGTAAAATTAATAGAAAGAAGAAAGAAAAACTACGATTAAGTTAGAGTAAGAGTTTTGTTTTTTTTTTTTTCATAAAGTTAACATTGAGATCATGTTAAAATGTTTCTTTCTTATGATTTTTTTTACAACTCCGAGAAGCCACGATTTTTTTAAGTCTAAGATTAGACCAGGCTTACCTGTACCTAAAAACTATGTTACTTATTTCGATAATAATGTTACGAGCTTGGGGTTCGTGACAATAAAAACAGCCGATTAATTAACCAAAAATGACACTTTAATAATCTACACTAATTAACACTTTAAACACATTTACAACACACAATCGCACTATTAAACACTTCACTTTACTTAATTCGCAGTTGAAGATCGATATATCGCTTGTATCGCCAATTCAATACTGACTGAGTCGCGAGCTTTGCGCACCTTATATAGTCCGACAGTAATTTCCAGAACCTTCGAGAATGGAAATATCTAGAAAGTTCGGGAACATACCGGTCCTGACTGACTAGGTGTCGAAACATCGAGAATGTTCTAGCATCGAAAATTCTAGAAAGATCGTGACCCAATTAGTTCCACTACTCGATACTAGATGGCGTTAGTAGTACGTTGTGAACCCGGCATTAATTCTGGCGCGTAACAATAATATGATCGTAGGGTAGGGCGCCCTAAAACTAGGTAGAGCGACAGGGCAGGGGGCTCGTAGCAGCTGGATGAGAGTTGCCGGAAATCGAAATAAATGGAGTGCGCTAAGAAAGGCATAAATGTCCAGCTGTGGACCGCTATAGGCTAATGGTGATGATGATCGTATAACTCAGATTAGTCTAGACCAGAATAAAATTGTAATGTCTGCCCTAACGATAATGTATAACATTTCAGACTTCATAGTACTATGAAAGCCAAAATAAATATCAAAATAATTTGCCCTTTTCTTCAGTTCTCACTAGTCTCAGGTATTAGGGCTTAGTTTATTGAGAGTACTTACCGTGAATAGCTCTTACTAAGCCTTTTGTCTACAATAATAATAACTCGCACTCCTATTCCAGACAGTAATTAATACCAGCACAGTAAAGGCAATGAATAAAAGATAAATAGGAATTTCAGAATATCAAGCTGGTAGAATTCGTAAAGTTAAAATGAAACGTGTAAATAGTATGATTTAAAGAATTTATATAAGAGTGTCCATTTTTGTGGTTTCTATTCACAAAAAATGGGCACTCTTATAAAAGTTTTTATCACATTTGAAATAAAAAATCGGTCAAGGGCAAGTTGAACTCACGCACCGAGGGTTCCGTACCATTAAGTATATCAAACTTGAATTTTTTTAAATTTTCATCTGATTTCTGAAAAGCATGCTATTTAGAGACATCGTTTTATTTTTTCTGTAATCTTACATAATCTTTTACTGCGTTGAATAATTTCAGATATTTCTCCATGCAAACTTTGGAAAAAGGGGGAGGGAATGGTCAATATTATAATTTTTGACTAATTTCGAAAACCATGTGGCCTTAAAAAATAAATTAAAAAAATCTTACCTAATTACAGTTCTTCTTACTTAGTTTTTTTTCTTACCTTTTTAGTTAAACACCTATTTTTCGTCTATTTCTTTCAAAAAGCTTGTTGTGTGTGTGTTGTTTCAAAAATTGTGTTGTTTGGCTTGTGTTTAAGCCATTTAACACACAAAACAACATTGCTCCAGAAACAACGATTGAGTTGCACTAATGAGCCTGAAAAGGAACAAAATGGATAGTCTTTTGTCCAATTCAGTTGTAACACTGGCAGCAAAATAAACCAACCCATATAGAAGTACATACATCAATGTTTCTGGCCCAAACATTATCCGCTATGGCTTCAGGATGTCGAGAAATAAATGCGGCCTCAAGTGTTTTACTAGCACTCCCGGATAAAAGGATTCACCGTAAATAAAAACATATACATTATCATAATATGTAACTTTATACATGGGCAATAGGGGATGTTTTTAGCTTGGTTCAGCAGAACACTAACTATATGATTAAAGTATTAAATTTTTGTTTGCGTTTGGATATAGGCAGTGTTTGGCATTTTGGCCTAAAGATTTTTTATTTATTCTAAAAGAACATACATTGTTAACTTAGCAAATAAATACATAACTAAGGTTAGTGTAGTCCAGTACCTACGATTTCGAATTGATATTTGTTGGTTTTGTGTGTTAGGCGGCCATTACACGGCAGGTTTACATATTATTATTGTTTTTTACGTGATGATAGGTAGTTTCAACCCAGAACCTTGTTTATGGGAGTCAGATAGGTGTATACTATAGTCGCTGTTGCATCTAATAACAAGAAGTTAACCTAAATAAGGTTGTTAAACTCTGGTCAGATGATGATGAAAAGTAGTAGATTTTCCCGTTTTTCCTCCCCTACAATCCCCAAAAAGACTGCCAAAGTTCAGCTTTCTACGACCAGTCGTTTCGGCTGTGCTCACAATCACAATCAATCAGGAACGGAAGAATTTTACACCTAAAAATTGATTGATATATATCTACTTACTGTTCAACTAAAAATTAAGTGTAATTCTCCGGAAGTATAAATTTAGTCAGTGTTTTTGGGTTAAAATTGTTTGTTCGGATCTACTCATTACGAGGCAAAAAGGGCAAAAAAGTAGATCGCCCTTCTAATAACTAATCGTTACAGTAAAAAAAGATCCCATCACTGACAATATCTAAAAATTACGTTCACATAGGTATTCACAATATCCATAGCAATACCAACACAATTCACAATTTTGTTCTGAAAAATTGTGTCAGAACAAAAATATCGGGTGAAGCGGTATTGGCACTAAAATAAAAATTGACACTAAACTACCTTGTTTGTGCAGTGAGCAGCAGAGATTTCAACTTGTATCACTGGGCACGTGGTTCAGAGAGAGAATTAAACTTTATGTGAAAAGATAAATCAACTTACTGAACATCGTACCTGAATTAGAATTAGCCATCTAAACTTAATTGTTTTTTTAGGTGGGTTTTAACCGCTCAACACCCGGTGGCACGCCCGCGTGCCATAAACTGTTACAACCGTTAAAACCCGATGGCACGCCGGCGTGCCATGGCGAAAAACGCGGATTATTTAAAAACGCAAGGTCTTATTTCATGTGGCAAGGTTTATACACTCGCGGGATGATATTCTCGTTCAACTAAGCTATTCCAATTTTAAAAATATATGATGGTATCATTGAAATATTTTTTTTAAAAAACAAACGCTTACTTTGTCTCTGGAACGTCGATGACGGGCGACTTTTTGTTTATACTTTGTTTGCATGTAAACTATTTTATGCTAAGTGTTCGAATATTTATTTATGAATAGTTATTACATCGTTTTACATAAATGTTTGCACGAACTAGATCAAAATAATACTTTTTCGGCCATAATGGCCGAAAAAGTATTATTTTGATCTAGTTACATTTAGAGTTAGATCTAGTTAGATTCACACGTAATTTTACAATGTTGTAAAATTACGTGTGAATGTCAGTCGCCATTCTTGCCATTAAAATGATAAATTGGTTTCTTTTGTTGTATAATCAACGTTTATGTGAATAAATAGTCGTACAAGCAGTTATTACATAGTTTTGCACAATGTATTTACCATTTTACTTCATAATTTGACTTGTTTTGGCAAAGAATGTACCGTGAAAAACCGTTATTTTTTTTAGGTGAATTCAGAGGTTTGTATCTTTGTTTTTTTTCATCAAAGTGAGTAAGTATTTATAGTTATATGAAATTATAGCTCAATGTTGCTTAGGTTTGATAAATATTACAATTCTGAAACCTAATATACTATGTGAAATCAGCTAATACAAAACACATCGCCGATTAGTTCCCTCTTCAAGGAAATCTTATCATTGTACAATTATAGTGGCATATTCTTACGACATATAGCTAGTTTTCAATCATTAAAGGATTATGTAATATCCTAGTAACATTTTTTTATTAGAAACTACTCAATATAATTAGGTTGAGCGTTTACAAAGTCAAGCGTTTTATTACGCAATTTCATAAAAACGGCTCGACGGCCGATGAAGTTTGATTATGAATATTATGAAAATTTTACATAGGACTGTCAAAAAAACGCTGTAATTAGATTATTTGTTTATTCATAATGTAATTTGCAAAATTTCGCATGGATTGATACAGTAGTTTTATAAGAAATCGATAGAACAAGGGAACAAACAATATTTCAGCCAGTTCTCCGTTATCAACATTTGTTTATAAATACCACTCTCATATTACAAGTATTGTATTCATTTTATAGCATGGTCAGTTTATTCAAGAACCAAAAACAGTTTACAGTTTATAAGAGCCACTAGAAACGTAAGCAGACCATTTTTTTTGTTAGCAGTCGTAGCGTGTCAAATTGCGATAAAAAGCGCCGGGCGTTGACAGATGTTGACGTTTGACGCGCCAGGATTCAAGAGGACATCTCTAGAGGTACTGATCCATTTTCAGTAATTATTTTTATCTGATAGTAAAATACTATCGTTGGCCCTCCGCAAACTATACCGCGTGTATCTGACATCGACGCACAAACGATTTCCATGGGTCCAGGGCATGATTCTGGACACCCTAGACTTAGAATTTTTCGTCGGCTTTTTTCTCATTTTTTCATTTTTTTTCAAGGGTTTTTTTACTTTAGACTGTTCATAATCGTTACTCTGACCTAAACCAATGAGATTTTTAATAAAAAAATAATTAATTAACTACTTTCACTAAAAAGAGCAATCTGAATAAAACCACAAATAGATATCAGCTCAGCTGAGCTGATACCTATTTGTGGTACTCTTGAAAAAAATTGGAAAATGAGAAAAGAACCGACGAAAAATTCCAACACTGGGGTGTCCAGAATCATGCCCTGGACCTATGGAAATCGTTTGTGCGTCGATGTCAGATACACGTGGTATAATAGACAACCAAGTGACTGCCAAAACTACTGGTTGTAGAAAGCTGTTTGACATGTAGGTTTGGATTTTTCGATATTCCTTAAGAAAACAAAAAAAGCGGAGTATGCGCGCACGAAATCGCGGGAAGAACCTAGTTTATTTTTATTATTTCGAAAAAGCACAACCTCTGGAAAAAAGGTAGTCTTTATATATTTTGTTATCGTATCTAATATTTCCTTTCATGTTCCAACTGCTAAGCTATATGAAGTACCTACCAAAATTTTGCTAATCTACTATGACTGCCAAACCACGATTCGATTCTAACGATTTTAAAATAGAACTTTTAAATTGAGTTTTAAAGTCATATTGTTTGAGTTTTAGACTCACTACCATGTACCTAATAAGGTTTCTTCCGTAAACTTCAACCAAGTTATTAAAAACCTCGTGACACGCTAACAAAATAAATAACCACTTCATACGACGCACGTGGCAACTATAACCTCATTGACGGAAGATACTCCAAGCGTACCTTTTTTCAAGGAGTAGGTATGGTCATTAATTACGGGGCCGTATTTTTGTCCCTGTCCATTAGAGATACGTCAGGCGGCCGTTAACCTGAGATTAATGACGCGGCTAGCTAAATTCTAACGCTATTTTAAAACATTTTATATTTACATCACAGAATGAAAAATTCCAGTACCTAATTTCCAACTTTTGATCGGTTGAAAGTTTAATTTGTAAATCTAGTTAGGCTTTGGACTCGGCCCGTTCGTGTGAGCTTAATGATTAACTTTGTTTAAAACACTGCTTTATTATAACTAGTTGATTGTTTTAGCCGAAAAATGTTGATAAATGTTCTGACCGTTCGTTGTAGCGGTCAACTTTGTACGTTGACGAGCTAATTATTATAACAGCAGACGCAGTTTGGGTATTTTTGGGATGATTGAATTCTCGCTGTTAAAATAGCTGGTTTCGTTGAGCATAATTTGGAATTACAGATGTAAAATAAAAATATTGTACTCCGTGTTCTTCACGTAAACTCATAAACTTTAGCAAACGCATCCATAGCTTTATCAAAGCAAATCAAATGAAGGAAGTAGTACTTAAAAAGGCATCGGTACAAAGATGTAAGTAATTTCATTGAATTGAGCTATGAAAGGGTCTTAGTGCAATTTATTTAAAAATCTATCAAAAATGCTATTTGAATTTCATTTGACGACACGGTTGGCGCAGTGGTTGAGCGATTGACTGCTGCGCAGCATGTCGCGGGTTCGATTCCCGCACGGAACAAATATTTGTACGGCCTACATGTATTTGTTCCGAGTCTGGGTGTTTTCTATCTATAATATGTATGTATTTACAAAAAAAAATGTATATAAGTAGTTTATCAGCCATCTCGTTACCATAACACAAGCATTAAGTTGCTTAGCTTGGGACAATATGGCGTTGTGTGAAATGTCCAAGGATATATTAAGGATATATATTTGTTTTTGGTTGCCAATTCGGATAAAAACGCATGCATATCGGGTTATTTATGTCACGGTATTTAGTTTTGATGAAAATTAACAAAAAAAATATAATAATAATATTGATTAATGTGTCCATAATGAAAAAAAGCTTCTTTTTCTTTCTCTTTTAAAAAAACGTTGTCCCACACTAGGAATTTCTCCTGTATCGTGGGTGCGTTTACAATCATATAAATACACATGTCATACGCAAACAGCCAGATCCGGAACAAATATTTAAAAAACAAATATTCTTTAAACCTATATCTGTAGGCCATACAAATATTTGTTCCGTGCGAGAATCGAATCCGTGACAAGTAGCGCAGCAGTCGATCGCTCAACCACTGCGCCAATCGTGTCGGCTTATTTCCATGTTCTGAACATCCGATCGAAGTTTATCTATATCGTCAGGATTATGGTGTATATTGGTGAGCAATTTAGCATGTGATAACTTTGTGATGCTGAAACGTGATCTCTCACGATGGGCCTTATCAGACGACTTAAAGTCACCCATAGGCTTTGAAAGAATGTGATGAATGATGAATGTTCGCAGTTTTACTTTTATGATCGAGTCAGAAATGAATATTATCTAAAGAAAAACCAAGGTTACCGACATAGGCCGAAGACCTTCTTAACTTCAGTAGCAGAGGGCAAGCCACATTGCTCGCATAACAAATTGTCGATGGAATCGAAATCTTCTGAAGTAGAAGTTGGAGTCCCAACGCTGCGTCTCGTCGCCGTCGTCGCTGTGTATTTGCGGCAGTCTGATGGCCTGGTGAAGGCCGGAGAATCCGCTGAATGCAAGACGCACAGGACCTGTCAATGTAGCGAAACCTGGGGGAGGAGTTTGTCCAGCTTTGGAGGTCTTTTGTCTGAAATGACGATGAGCAATTTAGAATAGATGCCATCTGGAGACATTTCATTCTCGTCACACTGATAGAATACCATTCTTTAAATACAGATGAAAAGCTGTACCTGAACTAACTAGACTTTCCGCAGTTTGCACCCGTAATTCAAAATAATATACATACAGTACAGTTCCAAGGATATCAATTCTAAACCGCAAAATCTAAAAGCATTCGATATTGAAACAGAACAGCCGAGAGAGAAAGAGATGAAGCACCCCAGAGAGTCCACTTCTGAACATATCTCGTTAGCCATCCAATTAGTGTTCGGATCGACAGTTGAATATTTTATAGATCACAGTTACATTACCGATACTATTTTGTTGCTTGTTTTTACTCAACGTTCGGAGCTATAAAAATCTGTTGTGTCTTTTGTAATGAATCAGTGATTTTTTTCAATATTTTGTTCGAGTCGTGATTGATTGGATTGATTATCTGGGGGCATGGAAATGCCCCCGCCAAGTCGAGCAACAAAAATAAACACGGCCGTACCATCCTTTTCTCGAAACCATTCGGGCCATTTTCGAACCCCTGTTTCCTGTCTTTTCCCCTTCGTTGTGGAAAAAACTGGAAACCTAAACTCAGTGGCCAAGAGGGCATTATATCCATACATATTTCCAAATTACATTAAATTTGAACCCGTAGTTAAAGTATTATTGCTAGTCAAAGTTCCTTAATTTTGTCCAAAGATATTATTTATTATCAAATTCTTAGGAACATCCAGCAGACCCACAAGCTCCAAATTTTGAACACAGTTATTGTTTAACTAGCTGGCCCGCGCAACTTCGTCTGCGTCACATTTTCCATTAATGTTCCGCTCCTATTTATCTAGATATGATATATAGCCTATAACCTTCCTCGATAAATGGGCTATCTAATATTGAAAGAATTTTTCAAATCGGACCAGTAGTTCCTGAGATTAGCGCGCTCTATCGGCGGGCGTCAGGCGCCCTCCCCTCACGCTCGAGTATAATATTTTGTTGCGGAGTTATTTTAAAACTATGATATCTCTCGAGATAATCATTGAAATTTAATAATGTGAATGGCAATTTTGTTCAATATTAAATACTTATGATGATTAAGGTATTTATTTGGATAAGGATTAATATCATGTTATTAAAAACTTCCTCGCAAATAATGCATTATTTTAGAACAAATGATTTCACATAAAAAGGGTTATAGTGAGTTAACCTTAAGGGATAGACATATGCTGTCGAGGACTTTTTTTTTGAACTTTTAGAGAGAAATCATTTCGTAGTATTTGATTTTTGCGTTACTTAACCAGCGCACGCAACGGAACCTTTTTTCCCGCTTGCAACATTTCTTACTGCTGCTCCGCTCCTATTGGTCATAGCGTGATGTTATATAGCCTATAGCCTTCCTCGATAAATGGACTATCCAACGCAAAAATAATTTTTCAATTCGAGCAGGTAGTTTCTGAGATTATCGCGTTCAACCAAACAAACAAACTCTTTTAGTATAGATAAAAATCAACAATTTTACGAATTTGTCAAATCAATGAATATGTAGTCATATTTTGACGTAAATTTTTCAAAGACTAAGGAGGTTCTTGTTTCTTCAAATACACTTCTGAACTGAACACATCTATTGGCCCACCTTAGAGTTTAGGTTTCGATGGCCCCTACCGAAATATGATTGCTAGATTGAACAAAAACTGTTGATGCAGTTTTAAACCTGATACATTTTACCATCTTTTTCGATCGTATTGTTTTAAATTTGAATTCAGAATACCATACGACATGGAGCTACGCCTAACAAGTCGGATATGCGCCTTGTTAAAGGCAATTGATTTTTGAATAAAAAACATGTTTTATCAAATAAAGGTTTAATTTAATAACGCGTGTTGCCTCCATGGGCATCTACCACAGCTCTCATACGATTAGGCAAAGAGTTTATCAACCGCTCTATGAAATTTTGAGGGATCGTCTCCCATTCCTCTTCTATGGCAGTTTTCAACTCCTGCATTGTCTGGGCAACTGGCTGACGAGCCCTAACACGTCTTTTTAGCTCGTCCCACATGTGCTCAATGGGGTTCATGTCTGGGCTTCTGGCTGGCCAGTCCATAACTGTGATGTTCACATCCCGAAGATATTCCCTGACGATGCCGGCCGCATGGGCTCTTGCATTATCATGCATAAAAAGGAAATTTGGGCCCACATAGTCCGCGTATAGTATCACGTGAGGTTCTAAGCAATCACGAATGTACCTTTCAGCATTTAATGTTGGCAGCAGTGGTCCTGTAACAACCTCAAGTTGAGTTTTGCCGCTCGCGGATATACCGCCCCAGACAGTCCATGAGCCACCGCCATAAGCAACCCTCTCTTCAAAGCAGCATTGTGCGAAGCGCTCTCCCTTACGTCGGTAGACCTTCTTCCTTCCATCATTGCCATGTAACACAATTTTAGACTCATCAGAAAAGAGTACACGGCTCCAATCTTGCTGTGTCCAATTTAAATGACTGCGTGCGAAATGAAGGCGCGCAGTTCGGTGGGCTCGCGTTAGTTTGGGCCCATTAGCTGGCTTGTGTGGTACCATATCGCGTTCTTTTAACCTTCTCCGAACAGTTCGAGCGCTCACAGATACTCCGTGGAAGTCGCGAAGTTGGTTTTGTATCTCAATGGAAGTAAGGTGACGATTTCTCAAGCTGGTCGTCACGATGAATCGATCCTGCCTTTCAGTTGTGACCCGAGATCGTGGCCTTCCTTGGCGACGAACAAAGCTGCCAGTCTCTAGGTACCTCCGATAAACATTTTGGACCGCAGATCGACTTAAATTAAGTTGAGCACTCACGTTTCTTTGGCTGTGTCCAGCCTGAATAAGTGCCACAGCTTGGGCGGCGACTTCAGGTGAAGTATCCATAGATTATTGATAGAACCTCACCTTAATGTTAAGAATAAGTAATGTTTGTTGCAAAACTAAAGATATCAATCACTTTTTCAAGAATTAAATCCAAGTAAACCAATAAAACCAAGTTATCTTAGTATTCGATTGTTTGATATCAACAAACAGGCTCCAAATTGTCTTTTGTTTCTTTAAATTCTGTGTTCGAAATTCAAAAAAAGACTATTGAATGAAATATTGTGAATGTGCCAGGATCAAAACTGCATAAAAACTTTTTGCTCGACCTAATATAAAATTTTAGCTAGGACCAAACGAAACTGAAAATACAAGGTGGGCCAATAGATGTGTCCAGAAGTGTAATAACTTCTTTCTGCGGATCTTAAAAGATCCACTATAGGAGAATCATATTAAAAAATCATAGAAACATGACAGTTTCGAGTAGCTTGATGTGTTAGCTGAATCTGCGGTAGTGGCCTTTTTAGGCCCACTGGTGGTTTTTCTCCACAGTAAAAGCGTAGACCCATCGTGAAGCATGCCGTGCACAGACACGCGGCACATTTTAGCTGCGTGCTTTTTTTTTTTTTTTGATAACTTGGGTCTACGTTTCTACTGTAGTACACATGCGTCCGTTCCACAAGGTGTATTTTTAAAACTATGCTGCGATACAGTTCTACATAGTCGTGGGAAAATATTCGTGTATTACGTGTACCTCATGTACAGCGTGCATGGCGTTGCCAGCGATGGGCTTTGTGAGCACCATATTCGAGTAAGTCATTCACCAATGACATCAAATGATGCGCAGCGTGTCCGTGGCTGGAAGTGGAGACAAATACAATACATTTTCTTATAAAAGCAAAGCTTAACACACGTGCGTAGCTGCGGTGGGTTTGCACCTTAATTTAACTGGTTTTCTATTGATTTATCATGTTAAGAGAGAATGAGAGTTGCTGTTGTTTTTTTTTTTGAAACTGTTGCTTCCCTCATGTTTAATTTATATTTCGCACGAATAAGCCCCGTATCAGTCCCAATAATTATGGCAACCCTAGCCATCGCTCAGCAATTTAGGCTGGCTGTCTACTGGAGCGGAGAGGAGAGGAGCGGGAAAATATTAACCAATGAAATTGAATGTCTCCGGTCTGCGTCAGTCATTATTCATCGGCCAAACGCATGTGGTAATTTCGCGAGAGATAACTGTAGGTGGTTTACATTTAATAGATGTCAACTTTGGTTGTATTAAAGCGCAGGAGTCTGCAATTTCTGAATATAATAGGTATATATTTTCTGAATATAGACTTGAGAGATGTTTTTACCGTCCAGAGTTGTCAAAATCAATACAACAAAACCTTCTGAGAAAAGCCAACAGAGACAAGAAGTGGGTTTTGAGAAAGTCCGCAGCTAAGGCACAAGATATAATACCCGAAAATAAAAAAGGAGGACTAACTTTGAAAATGAATGAAACCCTATCAAAAACATAACATGTAAAAAATGCACAAGTCTCGCAACGCAGCTCTTCTGCCGTAAAAAGTTTTGAAATCTAATGTAGGTACCTAAACTAAGTCGGTTAATTCTGTGCCCACTTATGTATGGGAGCACCTATCCAACCACCACTTTATTATAAATTGATACCTTCTTAGTAAGCTAACAACATTTTATAGTTACCACAATATCAAGGTTACATTTTTTATTTCTTTAATGTTAAGAGTGGCTTGGAAATTGCACACGGCAAAAGAATCTCGAAATCAAAATTCGTTGCGAAACTTGTGCTTTTTTATGTTATGTTTTTGATGGAATTTACTACTATCTGCATTAATTTTAATTGTAAAGTTTGCACCGAAATGCTTCTAGGCCTGATATAGACTTAATGAGAGTGCAAAAAAAAACTAAATCTATTACTAAGGCTTTCACAAAAACATACAAAAAAGATTAACAACAATGTCCAACATAAAAACACAAATCAACAATTTACACACCAACCAATGGACAACGAAAATTAAAATTGTATAACCCCAACCGCAAGTTTCGACCGACGACAACAAAATGGTCCTTAACATTTTATAGAATCGTAACTCCGCTACGAATGGACTTACATAAATAAAACTATGAAAAATGAATGGCTCAATTTCTTTATCCCTATTTTTTCCTCCATCGGAGTCCAAATAACGCGCTCGTTTGCCATCCAGGGTCATAAATTCGGCGTCTCTCTGGCCCCGCGATCCATTTGCAATTGAAAGCGTTCTTTATAACAGGATATGTCCGGTCTCACTTTTACGAGCGAGTGTACAAGCAAGCTCGGCCGTAGTAACATAATACACTTGCCACTTTCCTATGGACTATATTCGCTGATACTTTGTTTTGTAACCTTAGTTGGCACATTTTTGAAATTGTCTGACTATGGTTGTTGTTATTGGAGATATAGTAAACTTATTTGCTTTAAGGTGACCATTTGTTTTAGGTTTTTTTTTTTTTTACTCTACTCTGTATGTTCTTAACGATCTGACTGAAGATAATGCTAACCTAACCTATTAATTAGCATTTTTTAAGCTTTGTTTGTACTGTGGAATGCTACTAATATTGATGCTTTCTTCAGAATGTACCTGATACTTTATTATTTTAATCTTAGTATTTATTTATTTATTTATTTATTTATTTATATATGCTTTATTGTACACCAACAAAAATAAAAACATAAAGAAAACCTTAAACTAAAAAAAAAAATATACAAATGGCGGCCTTATCGCATTCCGCGATCTCTTCCAGGCAACCAGGAATGGAAAAAAAATAGCCTGGACATGAAATGGGGCAGACACTTGGTGCAAATATGAAGTTAACATATTTTTTTTTTTTTTTTTTTTTTTTTACTGACAAAGAATATAGATATTAAATAGGAATATAAACTATACAATATACAAAAATATATACACAGATACATACATACTTAATATATGAGCAGGAGAATATACCAATATTAAAAATCATAGTGACAAGTAGTGTTCCTTGACTAATTTTTTAAAAACAGGCAGCGATTGCGCGCGCTTTATTGTTACAGGCAACGCATTCCATAAACGAGCGGCCTGAACTGTAAAAGACTTATCCAAAAAAGTCGTGGAATGCATTGGCATCTTAAGTTTAAAGTTATCTGATGACCTAAGAAATTTTGAATGAGAGTCACAAAGAAACTGGAAACGTTCCTTTAGGTAAGGAGGGGTGGTTGGGGAAAATAGCACATTGTATAAGAGGGAAAGAATATGGGCATTCCGGCGAAGGCGAATTGGTAACCACTTGAGTTTAACACGGAATTCAGAAACATGGTCATATTTGCGCAAACCAAATATGAACCTTATACAGAAATTTTGAAGTCGCTCAAGTTTGTCAAGTTGTACTTCGGTGAGGTCGAGATAGCTGACATCAGCATAATCAAGGATGGGTAAAAGAAGAGATTGTGCAAGCGCAATCTTGGTGGCAGTCGGCAGAAAATTTCGCAGTCTCCTCAAAGATGCAGCAGATGCGAATACCTTGCGGCTAACTTCCTGTAGCTGGGCAGTCCAAGAAAAGTTCATGTCAATAAAAACCCCTAAGTTCTTAACTTTCTCACTAAATGGAATGACTGAGTTTTCAAAAGAAACTTGGGGAAGAGTCGTCCAGTCAATCTTTGAGATCGTCCTAGAACTGCCCACCACCAAAACCTATAACCTAATTTATTAGCTTTGTTTCAGATGTCCTAGTAAGAATATCAAAAGGCAAAGCAACTTAGTTCTGTCAAAGGTAAGACAAAGCAATTTGCTTCTTCGTATTCAAACTTGCTTTGTAAAACAATAGTGTATAAAAATGCCCAAACTCAACTTATTATTAATGAGAAACAGATGCAAAGCAAACATAGAAAATGCAGCGTTTCATTTCTTAAAACCCTCATTCAAAGATCTTATCCCCACCTTTTTATGGCAAGACCTTAAACAGCCAAATTGAATCTCAAGCGATTGGGCATTCCAATCATACTCAACCAGATAAACAGCTTAATCTCTCACTTATCTCGCTAAAACCGCTATAAACAATCGTATTGCGCTTGAACATTATGCCATAATTATTCGAAAATCCAATCGCCTAAAATGCAATAAATAAAAGGGCCATTGTCAGCGAAATCGAATCGGATTTAGCCATACCGCACGGGTCTACGCAATGGAGAAGGATGGAATACAAATAGCGAATCAATTGGATTGCATACGTCTACTAATTGATTGGTAATCCGTCAGGAAAGCTGATTGGTCAAAGGATTCGGTTGACGGGTGATTTACAGTTTTCACTCATTAAATTCAATAGTGTGCCTAAACGGTATGTCGTTAAGATCAGAACAGTTGAGAAGGAACCACAGTCAAACAAAATAGGTCCTCTGCGTTTCAAAAATAAATATTATTTGACTTGCTGGATTTTCTTTATGGACTTACGAGTCTATAAATACAGTGTCAGTCTTTATAATGTGCACATACGAAATGAGGGAGACTTAAGGATGGTTTATTAATTAAATTTTACGAATATTATCTGCGCACATTCACAGCAAAATTCTTAGAAAGAATGGCTGTCTACCTGCTAAACAAAGAGGCAATTCATGCTGAGCCTTTTTTTGACAGTTGATAAAATTTGTTGGGATTGAGTTATAAACATGCAATTTTTATCAATCGGTTGCATATACGATGAAAAAAATCCTGAAGTAATACAAAAAGGTAGGTAAACAGGCATCTTTTTGAGCAATTTTATGATAACTGTAAAAAATTATGAAAAGAAAACAGATTTTTGTTAAAAAAAACATGTTTATTTTTAATTGAGGTTAGTTTATTAACACTATTTTTATTATTTTCCGATCATGATAGAGTTTGTTTCATTGCATTAGATAAATTAGTTGAAAACTTTCACAGTTTTCTTTACACTGGGGTCACAGTTGTGAAAAACTTTTAAAAAAATCTTTTTTAATACGTTTTCCGTAGATAAAATTAGGTATGGTTTTCCTCATTATTGTATGTGCACATGAAAACGAATCGCACTGTTTAATGAATCTACAACCAAAAGGGAAGTTTGTTTTTAGACCTCACCTTGACTTGAGCCCAAACGATTACAACAGAGCAGAAGATCTGCTCTGTTGTAATCGTTTGGGCTCAAGCTTGCTGAAAAACCGTAGTTCCTTCTATGACACCAAATCAATTATAAAGTAAATTATTAAAGCAGATATTACTAAATGGCATAAAAAACAATGTCGTCGATTTCGAATGGATCGGGCTAGAAAGCCCATGAAAGACTAGATTATATCTAGAGTATGCATAATTGTTAAGCTTGTATGGTTATAACCATGATGCAAATGCTGATGACATGAAATGATTTTGATTGCAAAGGCGACTCTAAACTCAATAATAAATTGTTTACTCTTAAGATAAACTAAACTATATATACAATTGTTACATTTCCCATGTGAGTACTATTATCATATGGATCTTTGTTATCCGAAATAAAGAATATTTTATTTTATTTATATACTAAAGGAGAGGATCTTGTAGCCAAATTATAACAGCCGCACAGGTCAATCTTCAAGGTTAAGCAAGGCTTGCCGAGGTTGGTCTGTGGATGGGTGACCATCTTAACATACCGAGTTTCCTCCGTGCCTCGGAAAGCACGTTAAGCTGTTGGTCCCGGCTGTCATTTGGAGATCTTTGGCAGTCGTTACGGATAGTCAAAAGCCAGAAAATCTGACACCAGTCTTGCCATGGAGTACCGTGTTACCCAGCTAATGGGTTGTGGAGGTCTGGTAGGCAGCCGCTACACTTAAAATACTGGTATTTCCGCTGAATCCGGTTTGACTGGAAGCCGACCCCAATATAGTTGGGAAAAGGCTAGGCAGATGATGATTTATTCAAATACTATAATATGGCGTCAAAAAATTCGTCCGCATCGCTGTCGACTGGAAGTGAGTCCAACAGACAAGGCAATGCCGATAGGCATTGTTATATGGCACGTTGTATGGCAATGCTTATCCTCTGTCTGAGGTAAAAGCCAGCTCATGGGTCACGCGAAGTGTCAACTAAGCGTTTAGCTAATTCTTTAAATAACACGTGACAAAAAGCACTCGGACCCCACGGTCCTAGAATTTCAAGCCAAAACGGCTCGAAAATATAATTGCCAACCAGGCTATTTCCGCCGTTTGAGATTCTCGCCGCAGTGGCAGAAACAATACAACACGATGAGCTATTAGGAAGGACATACCGTCTGGTCGCTTTGCATGGTCGCGTGCCAGGTCAATGGTTTCTGGTAATGGAACGCCGATGGCGATAAGAGCGCGTCGGATAATGTCGTAGATGTTTGCGTGCCGTGCTATGCGACCCGCACTTGACTGCATGACAGGCCGTTGTACCCGAAGCTGTTGACAGCTTCGCACAGTGACAGCGAATGAGGAGAACAACAGGATGCGCCTCAGCGAATGGAAGCAGCGAGGCGGAAAGTATCGGCGAACAAGGTGCCTATGTTCGACAACGGTAGTGCGTGAAGCCAGAGGCCCGACTCCCACTCACCCACAGCCAGGAAGCGCGCACACTCCGTAGAAATAGTAGGCAATTAGGTTCTTCTGAACTTCTCTGCAGAGCGACTCATCCCACCATCTCTGGTATGAAGGGTTGTCTGGTAGATTTCATTCGGGCAAGCGAGTTTCCTGGCATTTACAGCCTCGATAAAGTACGGGACATTAAAATGAATCAGTCTGGAAGCTAAAATATTCCTGACTAAGTATAGTTAGGATTTTTATTTTCCATTTTAACCTCAAATAGACTATCTTTTAACTAAATTTTGCCGACAGAAGACTCAATATTCCCAGAATTATTTATTGAAAGTTTCTGAAGTGTCTACTTTAAGTCTTTAGTTTACATTTGAAAAGACGGATATTGGAGCTATCTGAAAATTGTTTTTAATTAATTCATATCGATACAATATTTATTGAAAAAGTTTGTAATTAAGAGGAATGGTAAACTACACTCGCTTTTGGCTTCATCTAGTGTCGGGCGTTTTAACTTATAACGACATTTTATGTCAATTTAAACTAGATCAGGGATCTGATTCCAAAAAGAAACTAACAAAGACTCTAGTACCTATCTTTTGAAACCCATAATACTACAATCTAGTCCCATGATAATATTATAATTAGCATTGCATTCACGAACCGTGCAAAGGTGTAGCTAGCTAAACGCGACGCTTATCATGCGTCGCGTACACAGGGTTATTTGTAAAACACCGACAGCCTCTCAGGACTATATACTAACATCATAATCAACAACTTTTGTTCTATGACTCTTAAAAAATCATCATATTTTAGTTCATCAGATGTTCATACAAAAATAAGAATACTTATTTAAATTGAACGCTCTAAATGTTTCGAAGTCTATGCGAAGCAAAATAAAGAGCTTTCTTTTGCTTCGCATAGACTTCGTAACATTTAAAGCGTTCAATTTAAATATTTTAAAAATATATAAAAACCCTGTTTAATACGCGACTAAATCGGTGGCACCACGAGGTGGCTTATTAGCACAGAGTTGTTTGTGCACATACTTGATTATTTCGAAATCACCGACTTCCATTAGAGCAAAGTTTATTTCTTATAAACTGGCCAGAACCACTAATAATTAATGATAACTTATCAATATTTACTAAATAATATCCAGAAGCTCTGTTTAGCTGACTAGATGGTTTCTGGAAGCCCCGTAAATTTTGGCCAAAACATAGACGAATTGCACGCTTGCTACGTATCATACGCCTCGTGAATGCTACGCTGCCTCCTACGCTCATTGCGAATTACGTATACGCCAAATAAACGCTACGCTGACACATTAAACTCGGCGTAGTCACCAGTGCAGTGCACAACATACGCATAAAAGCTTGATATTGATGTTAATGCCCTTATAATATTCATAAAAATTAACCACTGTTGTGATTGAAAATACTGATTTTCGTTTTAATTTTAATTATTAAACGTTTTGGGATAATATCGCGCCGTGGTCCCTAATGAGTTTAACACATTTATAATTACTGCAAAACAATTTTGTGCAACCCTAGTTTGGCTTAAATATGGCGTTTGCGGATAACAGGTCTATGATTGCATGAGTCCAGTGGACCGATTGTTAACCCTATGCTTTGGTTAGCTACCTATATGTATACATAAATGTATGTATGCCTAGAAGTTTTTACCATAAATACTAACATTCAATTAATATTGACTATGATAGCTATATTTTCTTGAAAAGTCAACATGTGCGTGGGTGTCTGTATTGTTAAGTTTGGTAAACATCTATGTTACGATTTTTCATAAAACATATTTTAAGTAAATGTTACTGAATTAAACATTGAATTGCGAATGATAATTTAAGTGGGTAATTCGGAGTCTACAAAAGAAAGTCTATGTATAATTATTTTTTTGGTACATAAATAAAAGAAGAAATAATTAATTCACAAATCCACTACACAAAAGTATCCAATTTATAACATTACCTCTATTTGTTTTATTAAAACCTCATTTTTCATCTGCCTGACCAGGAGAATATGGTAAAGCTTATTTAATTAAAATACATTTATTTGATTGTAAAGCTTTTTATACATAAACCGAGGCCGACAAAGCAAAAGCATGTACACATGTTATTATGTTCCCATCGATACAACACTACAGTTTGGAACTTCGATTTTGGGCGAATATGAAAATACAACACATCCGCTTAAAGATGTCAGCATAACTAGACACGGTTTTAAGCCTTTTATCGCAGTTCAGCAGTACAGCTGGGTGAAATACCTACGAGTCATGCTGCGGGCCCTGATACCAGATGACATTTGGCCTTTTTTGTTTATGCCCCTTTTTCAGATGAATAAAGTATGTATTTGTTTGCCCTCATATACACATTTCACAATATCACACAATGACGGTTTTTTAATAGGTATACATGTATAGGTGTGTATGTTACGCCCAAAGATCGAACAACGTAAAAAGCACAAGGCGTTCATTTTCCACTGGTAACCCGTAGGGAGTGGGTCATACAGACCCGCTTTTTAAATATGAATTATTCGAGTACTTCGTAAATAAAAAAGATCAGATTTATTCGGGTTTCGTTTCTTTAGTATTCAAGTAAATAAATAAAAGTAACATTTCCTATACCTAATATTATATTTTACTCAATACTCAATTCTTTATTGCATTCCACAATGTACATGCTTAGGTGGTAGGTATTTAACAGTCTATTAAAAAAAACTAAAATAAGTCAACAAAATCTTTCTCTTCTAGTTAATTATAACTGGCATGTACGCTGTCGTTCCACCTCGTCTCGATCCATTTTTACTACCTTCAAAAATACATTAAACTATAAATTGGCTCAAATCATAAACAACAAAAAAAAACAGCATATTGGGCAAAAAAATAAAGTTGTTCATAATTATGAGTATGTCGTGGTTAAAGATATCATTTAATAATTAGTTGCTGATTTGACTAATATAGTAGTGGGTAGTGGTAAACGCCGTGACGTCAGTTGACAGTTGTAATGGCGGCACGTGGACAGAGTCGTATTGGAGAGTGGGGACTTTGCCGAGCGCACTTTGGCTCGAGACACCGACGAGGACACTCGTCCAGAACGACACTGTCGGATTACCTATATCAATTATATTAAACAGACTTATTTAATAATGTTATAAATGAGAGTTCTTCTAACTCAAAAGACAGATGTGTTGGAGGCTGTGGAGTTTGTTGGTCACTTCTTCTCCACAGCTAAAACACTAGGAAGTGGTAACAGGCGGGCGTTTTGGGGGACTGTCTATTTGTAAAGTACTAGCACTCAGCCACAGTTAATAAAGAGAGCTTAATACTGTATTGAGTGTTTTATTCCACAATGATCCTGATACCACCGAACCTAAATGATGATGGCGCTATCGCTCAGCCGTCGCTGACGTCTTCAAGTACAATTACCCCTTAAGAGGTACCTATCGTGTTTATTCTGTTGCACGTTGTATAAAAGCCTGAATAAATTGTAAATAATTAAAATAATATGCTCACATAATGGCGTAAAATTTTTACATTAAGTGCGGGGATGGGTCTCACATACCCTTTTTCAACTTTTCGCACGTGTATCTCTCAGTGTGCCTACACCACTAAAGTGTTGCCTGCGACGCTTAGAACAACTCAATACTTTCAGCTACTGAGAAGAACAGCAACGTCGAAAAGGTAGTAACTGAACTTCATGCAAAATAAAATGTGCGCGGGGTCTCACAGGCCCAAACTGGTGTAAATGATAAATATGTATTTACAATAATTATTTATAGTATTTGCTTCGTGAATACAAGAATTTTTAAAGTCTGTTCATACACCACTATTAATTTTGTGCAATCCACGTTTAGCTTAAATATTCATCTGCCTAGCGTGTTCCCAAATACATTGGAGTCGGCTTCGAGTCAAACTGGATTTAGCCTGCATTTTACGTGGAGCGGCTGCCTAACAGACCTTCACAACCCATTAACTGGGTAACACGGTAGTTCTTGGCAAGACTTGAGTCAGATTTATTGGCTTCTGACAATCCGTAACGACTGTCTTAGATACAAAGGACACCTAGGACTAAGCTTAACGTGCTTTCCGAGATGTAGAGGAGTCTCGACATGTTAAGATGTTTTATACAACTCTATTGTTTGTAAGATAAATATAGGTATACAGCATACGCCAATGTTGCATGAAGCAATATAATCTCAAAGTGACAGTACGTGGAAACAGTAATATTATCGTCTTCATAATGTGAAGAGGCACAGTGTATTACATATTCTCGGGAAGTTAATGAAAGGATTTACTGAGATTAGACATAAAGAGATGTCGATCGCATCGTTTGAAAAGCAGACTGGTATTTACGTCAGTTAGATATACATAACTTTAGCTTTGGAATTCAATCATACTAAAATTTTGTTCAAATTTTATTGTCAATCATTGTATAATTTAGCATAACAAACTAAAACACTTACATAACTCTGAAATATGGTGTCAAAAAATTCGTCCGAATCGCTGCCGACTGGAAGTGAGCCCAATAGACTAGCGGCACTGCCACGTTGTAGGGCAAAGCCTATCCTCTGTCTGAGGTAAAAGCCACGCGAAGTGTCAACTAAGCAACTAAGCGTTTAGATATTGTAGGTAACAGCGGATTTTAATTTCGACGGGACTCTGAAATCGCGAGACCAAAAACAATTGTGAGGCACATTTTTTGACTTTTTAAGAAGCGTTTTATTTTGTAATATTTTATCTTTGTCTCGGTTGCTTGACCTTAAAACTTGTTGTGTGTTTGTTATTGTGCCAAATAACGTAAATTCTTCCTCTAAGAATTCATTCTAACCCGTAAAATAATGGCAATTAATTAGAAAGTCACCCTGTCATCGCCTCAAAATAAAAACGCCAGACGAGTGATCAATTCGTAGAAATAAAACATTTTCAGTGTTGTTTCTTTGAAAATTTGCTCGCATTTTCAACATTCAAGTGAACCACTACATAACTTAAAAACTTCTAAACAAAAAATAAAAGCCACACGAATACAAAATAGTTTTGCTTGAGCGACGACGGTTTATTGAGGTTTATCTTTGGCTAAATTCACAAATAAAAAAGGGTACTTTATAAAAAGGTAAAATAATGGTTGACGTTTTGTCCAAAAGTCTTAATAAGTTACCAAAATCTGCTGATAAAGAAAAAAGTATTTTTTGCATCCCAACCTTTCAAAAATTGTAGTTACATACCCTTGAGCCACAAAAACTTAGCCCAAAGCTCATTCCATTAGACTTTAACATCAGAATCATCATAAAAATATAAACTCAACAAGCCAACAGTACTTAAAACTCTCTCATTTCACTAAAGTCGTTGACACTAAAGCCAGTTATTACCCTAATACACAGTTAAATATTGAATAAGAGACTACAGCACACTGCAGTCGAGATAGGAGCCATAATTAATTAAAATCATTAACCCTACCCCAGGTTAACACGAAAGTTCGCAGTAACTACTGGCAATGAATCTTAATAAGGAACGTACGACGTCGCTTGCTCAGTCCTTCAAGCTATTAGTTACAAGTAATGGCGAATAACTCGGAAACAAAGACATCCACTACCTTTGTTATAAAATTATCTGTGACAATTTAATACGACGTTTTTATAACAAATGCCAAGCTCTCCAAGTAAAGAGCTCATTTTTTTCATGCGTTATCGCTATGAGTCGTCCAATGACAAACGAAAGCGTGTAAATTTTGTTGCATGTAGTGTTTTGATAAAAGTGGTCGCTTCTTGTGTCCTAGTGTTTGTTTTAGATTATATGTAGACCAGCAACTGACAGTTTCAAATGGTGGACACTTTCTTGTGTCTTATAGCTAGTGACACCGAAACATGCAAGGTGTATGAAGTGAAAATAGTGTCAGAACTTACTGAAGTAACGTTTGAATTTTTTGTACACCACAATATTACTACGGGTCTTCACCCCATTAACCTATTAATTCATTGTCGGGTAGCCGACTCCGCTACCCAACAACCTGACCGTGTGAAAAGACCCTAAGGCGGTCGATTCCTACCCGGGACCGCCACGATCAAGTTACATTACAGAAAGAAAAAATAATTAAGGTTTTATTCAGCGAGAAGTGTCTCTGTTGTATAAAGGAAATATGCAAATAAAAGCTTGGAATTGAATTTAGCGCATCGACTCAAATTACATTTAGAGTGAGGTCAGACGGGGTCAGCTTGTTATCGAGTGAAACACAATCGTGAGCCTGGCCTCGTTCCATACCGAGTAGCTATCACAATATCCAAATAACTAACGTAAAAATAACGTAATTTACTATGAAATTTGCATAAATTTTAGTCACGTTTAATTAGTAATAAAAGTTTTTATTTATTTTTCAGGATTTATGGAGATATCGAAAGTAAATACTCGTAGGTACTCTATTCTGTGTCTAATAATTAACACTTATAGAAAGATTTCCTTATTTTATTTTTCCCCCACACCCCACATAGAGTGGAAAGAAGACAAGAAGACAAGTGTCATAAGTGTTATTTGATTCTTGTCAAATGATTTCTTGGAAGCAAACCCCAGTGTGCTGACATGTACACATTTGCTTGTCAACGCCCGTAAAGCCCTATCGGGACAAAGTTGTATTGTCTTACAATGTCGTTCTTTTAATTTGCGGGCGTTGACAGATTACAACAAAAATGGACACTATTACATACAGCAAAGTTCAACCTGGAGCATTTTCAAAGAACTGAAAATGCAGGTTTTATACTCACACAAATCGACCGCTCCGTTGACCTTTGTGCCCTGAATTTTCATAGCTTTCAAAAACCGAATCCCTAGTAGCCAACTAAGAAATATTTTTACTTTTAAAGGTTTTTTTTTCTGTTTATGTGCTTAACTTTATACACTTAAAATAAAAACTGCTAAGAAAACCTTCAAAAAATTTCTCCACACCGCTGTCTACAGGAAGTGTGAGCAAAGGATTGACGGCATTGCCACGTTGTACGTCAATGCTTATTCTATATCCAAGGTAACATACCAATACACACCTTAGATATTATCACGTTAATCCAGTATCAAAATAGAATGATAAAATATGTATCAACTTTGTCTGACCGCACCTCATCTACAATTTCATTAGACGGGATTATTCGACCATGCTAATAGGATGTTTTATACTAGTTAGCTCAGATACGGAACCATCCGATTGGCGGCCGACTAATAGGATTACTAATAAAACTTTCACTTAGCTACGTCATAATACGGATTCTACTGTGTTTCTCTTTTGTTTTAATTTCTGTGAAAAACGTGTGTTTGGTTTAGTAATTGCGGATTTGTTGTGGTTGCTAGACAAGAGGCTTTAGACAAGTAGGTAACATTCTGTCAGCGTTAGCTTAGCGAAAGCGTTTGTCAAAAATGTATGAATTTTTATTGACAATCGGTGTCAAAAAAAAAAATATCACGAGATTGCACTCTGCTGTACACAAAGCGTCTATCAGCGTTATGGAAACATTTTTTCCAAGTTGCGGTGCATGATCAAACATGAACAAAAAATGTGCCGATGCAAAGCAACATGGTGGCCTATGCATCACGTTGACGAGTTATATCGTGGTATATAATCATCATGTGACAATCATGAATATCATAAAACTGACTTAATTATGTGCTTAGATGCATGGATTAAATTCACATCCCAGCTTTATTAATAATTTGATAAAAGAAAGTAAAACTAAGAACACGTGAAAATCACTTTAATAAGAACTTCGCAAAATAATAGTGTTTAATTGATATAATTAGTTAAATCAAGCACATAACTATTTTAACCACGGTTTTGATATGGCCATTTTACCTTTAAGTATCTCGGCAACGTGACACTTTGACACTTACCTATATATGCGCGTTAGATCGTGCTATACTAGCTCCCATAGCAAAAAGTTCTATCCACTTTGAAATTACACACAAATGTCAAAAGTTTTTCGGACGAGTTTTTCCTTTCAAAGTGATTTGGTTTCAAATGAATACTTAAGAGCGTGTATTCCGTCCACTATTGCCGCCAATCGTTTTTTATTATTTGTGGTAAATTTAAGACACGTAGATAAAAAACTGCTCTGTAGTGCACTGAAGAAATGTATTTATTATGTTTTGAGAGTTATGTTTTGTACTTTAGAACATAAATAGTTGCCAAAGTGGATATTTTTGCTAAAAGTGGCCACTTTTAGCAATAATTGCCGTTTTAGCTATTTAGCCATGAGTAATGTATTAAAAATAGCTGTCAAAAAATAATAGATACATTTCTTCAGTGCACTACAGAGCGGTTTTTTATCTACGTGTCTTAAATTTACCACAATTAAAAAAAAACGATTGGCGGCGCTAGTGGACGGAATACACACTCTTAACCTCATTAATGCAATTTATAGTGTCCACAAACGATGATATGATGACACGAAAGACTTAATCCAGCATTGACAACATGCAACAAATTGCGACACAAGTTTCTCAGCTGGGTTGCTCACAATTTGTAGCACGCAAGCTTTAATAGGACGCGGACAGTGTTGTTTACCATCACTGTCAAATATTCAGATTTTGTACATATCTCTCTCTCTCTCACTGGAATTTTTATAGACATGTCCATGGAGCATCTTGGCCAGTCGCCGCCACTGAAACCTGTGCTGTTGAACGGGCAGAAAGCTCAAATTTTCTCTCCGATGTACTCTTTGACAATTCAAAAGTTCCTTCTGTACGGTATAAGAAATGATTACTCGTCCTTTAAACGGTATTTAACAGTCTGCTGCCCTCTCACTTCAATTACACTTTGATTGCAACAAGAATTTTCACAAAGACATACTTTACGAGTAGGTATGTATTGTCAGCGCTTTAGAAGTACTGCAAATAGATTTAAGCATGGACTTTAAATTTTTACTGTCAAAAATGTCTCAAGACACATTCCACTCTATTATAGATCGTCTGAGAATGCTGAACTTCGTTTTCACTGTATCGACTTTATTCTAAATAATAATTTGTTGACCATTCTTATTGTCTATTACACCACATTGGCATTTCTCTATTACAAAACCCAAATTAAACATCTCCTACAGTGATTTAAAATGCCAAAATAAATATCTACGGAAAATTTGTTGTTTCATAACATCAAAAAGCAATATCCGAGCGCAGTGCTTCCAATTACCGGAGTTTGTGGTGTAGCGCGGCGCTACAGTAGCCGAGATGGAATTGCCCGAATTGCCCGAACATAGGTACACCTACGATTGCCCAACAAACATATCGGTAATGCTAATTTACATTATGTGCAACCATTGACCGTTAGATGTTACTAAATGATGATTTTGAACGCAAATACGGGTCACTGGTTTTATTTCCTAGTTTCAGGTAATGGTAATAGTTGTTTAACTTAATTAGGAAATTAGGAGGAAATCATTATATTTATTTCGTAATAAGTTTAGGTTTAGTGATTTCAATTAAATTAGATTTTCGGTGAAACAAATTTTGGTATAATACTAATATTTCAGCTAAATCCAGTTTGACTGGAAGCCGACCCCAATATAGTTGGGAAAAGGCTAGGCAGATGATGAATCTATACTTAATATTATAAATCAGAAGAGTTTGTTTGTTTGTTTGTTTGGTTGAACGCGCTAATCTCAGGAACTACTGGTCCGATTTGAAAAATTCTTTCAGTGTTAGATAGCCTATTTATCGAGGAAGGTTATAGGCCAGTTCATATCATCAAGCTCAGACAAATAGGAGCAGAGAAGTAATGGAAAATGTGAAGCAGACGAAGTTGCGCGGGTCAGCTAGTAATACTAATATTATTATACACATGCTGGCAACTCTGGCTGTCAAATCAAGCATTGTTTTTGTTCCACTATTTTTAAATTAATGTTTTTCGTAATGAAATATACTGAATAACTAGAAAATAAGCAATAGAACCTTAAAAATCCAAAAAGTAAACAAAATGCAGGTGACCGACATCATGACATATTAAGTCACAATGTAAATCACCACTGCAATCAAATAATGGAATGATACAATGAAGCCTTGAATATGCTAACCAAAGCACCATATCTACGTGCACGCCTACCACCCCCGGACTCGCCGCTGAGCTCCACCTCGCCGCCGCCGGACAGCGGATCAACAATGTCACCGGCGGCTGCAGTCTTGTCGAGCTCCAGCGACGAGTATATCTCTCCGCCGACATCGCCAACATCTGTACGTCGGCAGGGGAGAAGCTTGCCACCGAGGGGCTTGCGACCTTGAGGCCAATCAGCCCCGACCCGGGTCCCCGCTGCCGATGGTTGTGTACAGCGCATGGGATGGACTTAGTCCATAAACGAGAACGTCATGCGCGCATATTACGGGGCTACAGAGGGGGAACTAACCTCACTGCGTACCGTGTTAGGATGCTGCCTCTGTTCCAGGACCTTGAACCAGCCGTAAATGTCTCGGCCCAACGATTGTCAGATCAGGTGCGGCTTATTCAACGGAATCCCAGGTTGGACGATACCGCACTTAATAGGCTGCGCTCGGAGGTACTGAACAACCCTATCATCTTGACCCCGACACAGACCGTGGTACAGGCGTTAGCTAGTGGCACAATCAAAACCGCGGCCCATTAATGTTTGTGATGGGTTACATGATAGGATTATCACGGTAAGTAGCCAGTGTAACGATAGACTGAGGAGCGCACTGGAGGATGCGCTTCGCGAGTATAGTCCAACTCCGACCGAACTTAGGCCCCCATTACCAGGGTTACCCATGCACAAAAAGAATAGGGCGCTGGTGTGTGCTTTGGACTCGCTGCTGCAGAACATCTTGGATAGTAACAAGAGCCTCGTTGATACGCATTCAATCCTGTTTTGTGGGGCTATTGCGGCATGTCATATAGCGAACGTCAAGTTCCCAAATTGTGATGAATCTATACGACCAAAACCTGCTGCACCAGCTTGGCAGTGCCGGATCGAGCAGCATATCGATGAAGCAAGGGCACTCATAGGCAAACTATACTGCTTCAGTGAAGGCAATACACGACCACGCGTGGTGCGATTTGTGAGGCAGGCGTTTTCGGGGACTCGTATCAGCCCACGAGACGTCTTGTGTCACAGAGCGCATCGACTTCCTGAAGCAGAAAGTTTGTGCATGGGCAAACCGTATTCGGCGGTAAGCTCTATTCGACGTTATTTTCCTGGACCATATAGTCAAATAGGCTCTTCCCAACAATCGACATTTAATTTTGTTTTAAATTAAGTCAATAAATAAATTCGATGAAACTATTTGTCATTATAACCTGTCAATTGCAATCATAAAATACTCGAATTTATTTGCACATCAATCTCATTGGATACTGGTACAATTTCGTCTAGCGGAACATGCACATGCTTCCGGCCCACTGATTTAGGCATTTACCATAGCAAAGTGAATATTTAGAAGTCACTCTTGCAGATTACAGGGAATAAAACATTAGAAGCTATATGTATGCGACGTTGTTAACGATTGCCACCAAGTATTCGGTTTTTTGTTGAAAATTCATCCATATTACAGAATGAACCGTAATTTTTACAAGGATTTTCCCTATACTTGCACACACTCCATAATGACTGCCTCCGATTTGCTATCCTTTTTTTGTTTTGATTTTATACATGTCCAGTCTGAATAGATGAAAACCGTTTTTATTAATTGCGGTAGCAAATATTACATCTTTAGGATCACTTACCACTCAGCGTAAGCCATCTTACCATAGATAAAAGAGAATACCTCCCTAAATGTAATTTTATATGAAAACAATACAACTTATTGTTTCAAAAAACAATTTAGATAAAACTGTACACACAAAGAAACTCAACGTCTAAATGTCAGAAAGCTCTCGTTGAGGCGATCCAAGTCAAATAAAGCTCTTGCGATATTTCTTCTGTTTGTTTTCCTTTAGGCACTAATACAATAAAGTCCCAAAACAATTGTAATCTTAACAACAAACAATAGATGTCTAATGACTCAATAATTAAGAGCTTCGAAGAAACTACCGAAAATACTATCGGAGAAAACATTAACAAAATTCGAGAAATAGTTTGTTTCATACAGTCGCATGTACGCAACTTACTCCGACAGGGTTGCAATCGTCCAGTCGCTACAAAAACTGTAGCAAGTGAACTTTGCTGTGAAAACTTGCGAAGTTGTAAAGGCGGTAAAAACTCGTTACGCCAAATCGGCCACTAAAACTCGCGAAGCGAAAATTCTATCCAACTTCAATTTACTTTTATTGTTCTTACTCTTCCTCTACGAAGCAAAAAAAGTTTTTTTTTTCTTACGTTTTAGAGACCCTCTAAACACATTTTTTTATACCGATTCAAACGAACACAGCGTCAAAATTTCACGTTTGAAATTTTCCTTGTTACGGTGTATCAAAGGGAATGGCAGAATCTCATTCCCACTGTAATGTAAATAATCTTTATTTGAATTTCGCTTTCGGTCTTCCACACAAGTACGCGATGTCGGCGGTTTCTTCAGACATGTTAAAATAGTTATTCATTTTAAATATTATGGAATATGAATTTTAAAAATAACATATGAAACTGAAAGCTCTTGAGATAATCTCTATTTTAAACATTCAATAACAAACTCAAAAGTTCGTCAAACTTCTTTTTTTTATTTGCAGTATTTTCTCTTCAAAACATTATTATTAATACTCGTATCAGATGCATTAGAAAGGATTTAAAAAAAATGTGGGCATAATTTAATTTTCTTAAAAACTGTGAGCGAATTGAATGCATTTAATATGGCCAAAGATTCGAAAACGTAGGTACAATACTCATGCTAAACACAGCTGCTATTTTTTTATATTGTATCTAATTAATACCATGTAAAATAGCAGCTGTGGTGTGTTCGTTTTAATATCGCTTCCGTAAGAAATATTCTCCTCTATGGTTCGTTTCCCGTACACGTGATGGGAATTCCCTTTCGGAATTGCATTTGGGTGATGTATTATTATCCATTTTGCGTACAAATCTGTGCTTCAACGTAATCAATCAGGCTTTTACGAGGCATAAATAAACCGGGAGGCGTGCTGTTTAGTTGACGAATGTGCAAACGGTCGCAACAACTAATTCTAGAACTGAACAATCTTTTCGACTTAGGTCTAGCGTTTAAACGATAACTTGCGTGTTGAATTGTTGTGTAAGCTGCTGTGTTAAATTGTTGTGTATTTAAACAAATTACTATCACGACCCTTTTTGTACTTCATTAGCGGGATTAAATATTTAAAAAACTGAAATACGATTTGCTTATTTATTTTTAAAAAGAGACAATAATATTGTCATTATGTTGGCCTTCTCCAAGTAACACTGTTGTGCGCGTACTGCATGCAGCGGATTTCCGCGGCCTGCACCGGGTCATTGGTCCACCCTGTGGGAGGCCGCGCCAACGCTGCGACTTTCGGTACGCTACAGCCACTCAAGGGGTCTACCTACTCTCTGGTTACGGACTTAGTTCGAAAGAGTCACCGCGCCCCTAGAACGCCAAGGGCATTAGAAGGAACACGATTTGGTATTAATAAGGCAGTAAGAGTCTGACACTCCTTTCTGCTCCGCCTAGAACAGGAGGAGTCATTTGATGATTTCCCATTCATAGAAGAAATAAGAATGAATGACAACACGATTTGACAGTACCGGACAAATCGTTTTGTCATTCATTCTTAGTGGTTAGATGATAAGGAGTAAAAAACGCCCATAGTTATTCGAAATCAGACATTACTCGAAATAAATCCACCTTTCAATAAAATAATTCTAACAAATATTTTTAACCAATGACAAATTACCGTCTATTGTACCAAAAATAACTACGCAACTAATTTAATACAGGGTTTTTATTAAAATTTATATATTACGTGACTAAATACCATTAATCATATCCCATTGATCGCCCATCGATCGAATAAGCTTAAGCATGCATTTAATAAGTGGCTAATAGTCTAATCGCGTGTTTTCCTTAATAACTCCAGGTTGCCTTTACATTAAATTGCGTATAAAGTAACAAAACGTGGAATTATAACCTCGTGTATTCGTTTAATCTAGGTGTAACATTCGAATAGGTTAATCACTTTTGTCAAGGACTAATGAAACTATTGCTTTTTGTGTTAAATCTATACTTCTTTACTAATATTATAAAGAGGTAACATTTGTTTGTAAGTTTGTATGTAGGGGGTAATCTCAGGAACTACTGGACCGATTTGAAAAATTTTCAGTATTAGGCTAAGAACTCACGGAGCGATTTTCACCCGCGACCGCCGTGGTTGCGGGCCCAAAGCTTCTGTAGAATGCAGATATATAATTATGTTAAAAATTAAAGCACAACTCACGACGCGATTAACGCCCGCGGTTCTACAGAAGCTGCGGGCCCGCAACCGCGGCGGTCGCGGGTGAAAATCGCTCCGTGAGTTCTTAGCCTTAGATCGCCCATTTATCGAGGAAGGCTACATATCACCACGCTAAGACTAAAAGGAGCCAAGCATTAATGGAAAATTTGACGCAGACGAAGTTGCGTGGGTCAGCTAGTGTTTTATATTTAAGTTATAATTTTAGATGTTTACCGGTTGTTGTGATATAAATTTGTGTGTTTTTATTTTATTCTATTTTTAACTAGCGTTTGAAAACAAATTAAACTGTGCGGACATAAAAAATATACCTATTCCACGGGAGAAAACTAGTACTCTATATGTGTGTTCTTACCTATCTAAATCAGTACAGGCGTGATTTGTGATATTTGCAGAATATATCACAAACCTATAAGAGCCCCTTATCATATCCGATATAAGTGTCAAATAAACTCCTCTTTACTCATTATCTTTATAATTGTCCAGTGTTTAGTTAAAACGACCTTTTTTTTGTTCAAATTTTTCGAATGGACTTCACTAACCTGTCGAAACCCAGTCAATACAAAACAAAAAAAAAGCAAAGTTTGTTCTTAAAAGCATCTGTCAAAGCGTTTTCTTATTCACACACCACGGTCTCACTTGACTTTGCATAATAATGCAAACTATATTCACGACGCCACAGATTTATGGTAGTACAGGGTGTTAGGGGACGAATAAATATCTAACACAGTGGCGCCAGCTTATATGTATTTACTTTTAGTGAAAAAAGTGCAAATGACAGTTAACGCCTCGCCACCGCTGTTTGTCAATTATTTTTTAGTGATAGTGCTGTTTTTGTTAGTAAATTATCTGTGACCGAGTTTTTTTGCGATTTGTTTTCTCCAAACAGCATTTATAAATGATTAAATAAGTCGAGTTTAAATGTAGTATTTTATTATTTACCTACTATTATTATAGTTTTACCCGATGATTAATAAAAATATTGGATATCTTGCTGGTCATAATATTTTCTATACAAAAAGCTGTCAGCCCTTAAAATAATATATCAAGCTTTGTTTCCATCGAGTGGATTTTGCTTGCATTCTACTTCCTAACTTCCTAAAGTAACAAAAGATACGTACAGCGATACAAATAGATAACATCAATGTTTTACCCGCATGGAATACCCCCGCGCTACCAATAGATGCATTTCATTGTAACCGCACATCGTAGACTCGAGCACAGAGCGGTTTCATTTTAAATTGTTTATGGCAACCCCGCGCTGAATGTCAGCCTAATGTTACTGGGCCAGGTCGGGGCCAAGAACGGGGAACTTTAACTAACATATACACGAAACAAACTAACACAAAGGGGTTAAACTTCCCAGCACTCAATTATACATTAATCAGATAAACATGAACAACACGACACGACTTATCTACTAACGAAATCTAATTTCCCACTTCGTTTTCAATAGCGGAATTATGTTTATTGCTTGTTTGTTTCACCCGAAATCACAAAAAGGAAATTCATAAAGCATAGCACTGCGGTTTCACTAATAAATGAGCTTTTATAAAAACAACAAAATGCTGAAGTCGAGACACGAACAAATTGAGGGCGAAGCAATTTGTATCTTTTGTCATACTTTTTAATTTCATCCCGAGGAAAACAAATTAGTTTCGCCCGAACACTTTGCATATTTACAAATCTTGAACGATGAGAGCGGGTTTTCTTTCCTTTGTAGTATTTTTAATCATTTTTAAAGCTTTATTAAAAATAAGACAATGAAGGAAATCGGCTTAAGACCTCGCAAAAAACTAAGATATTTTTTTTTACATTTCTCTTTATATTTATTTTATTTTAGCCACTTATCCTTTTTACATTACTCAAAAATGGAGTTCCAGTCATGCGGTTTTATTATCTTTTTTCTTAATGGTTTAATAAATGTAATATGAGCGTTTCAAATTGAGTTTACCCAGAGATATTAAATTCTCGAGTTTGAAATGATAACGAATGAATAAAAACAGTTGCGCGTGAGCAGCCGAGTCGGACGCACACGTTTGGAACGTCGGACCGTAATACTACTATCGCGCGGCTTATTTTTTACGTCTACCCACTTAATGATAATGTTGATACGTTTAAATGGATGATATACGTAATGATGTGAGCTCATGTGACAAAAGTGACGGTGTAACTTTGGAGCAGGAAGTAGTTTTAGAAAGTGAGCAACCACTTAATACTATGATAATGGAAGAGATGAGGGAGAGTGAAATGTGTGAACAACGAGTTTCAGAGAAGAGAAGGCGGCAAGAAGATGAGGAGATTGTGGAGGAAGAGAATTTTGTAACAGTAATTAGAGGGCATAAAAGACAAAACAGGAAAGACTCGATCAACAATAATTTGGTGACGGAAAATGATAAGATTACTGAAGAAGAGAAGCATATCATATGTGTGACTGGAAAAGAAATTTTGCCAAAGCAATTTGGAATGGCCAAGCTGTTACGATCTTGTAATATACCGAATATAGTTAAAATAGTGTATAAAAGTGCATTCAGGGTTTTGATTCATTTCGAAAATAGAGAAAGTGCTATAAAGTTGATGAATTGTGAAAAGATGATCAATTTGGGTTTCAGAATACAGAGAACGGACGAAGTTAGTCTATGTTATGGAACCCTGAGGCAAGTAGATTTGGAAACCGATGAGAAAGAAATTTTTGAAAATTTGAGTTGTGAGAATGAAATTTTATCAGTTAAAAGACTAAAAAAACTATCGAACAGCGGAGAATGGATTGATTCCGAAACAGTTAGAATATGTTTTAAAGGTGCCACTTTGCCACCGTACGTATACGGCTACGGTTGTAGGTTTAAAGTGGAACCTTACACGTTTCCAGTGTCACAGTGTTCCAGATGTTGGAAATTCGGTCACTTATCGAGGTCATGCCCAACTAATAAAACTATATGTCCAAAATGCGGCAATCAACATTCAAACTGCGAAACAAGTGAACTTGTATGCGTCAACTGTAAAGGACCTCACATGGCGATGTACAAGAACTGCCCAAGCTTTTTAAAAGAGAAAAGAATTAGAGATATTATGACCAAAGAAAATTGTACTTACAGAAAGGGATTGGAACTATATCTAAAAGAGAAAGGGACCCCACAACTTAGCACCTCAACTACTAACACAGAGAAGAACAAGAATTCTGTAAGCTTAGAAAATGAGAATATAAATTATACACAGATAAAAACATATAAGGACGCGTTGACAGTAAAAACAAATGTTCAAAATTTGAGTTTTGCTTCGGGTAGTATGATGGAAATAGACAATTTAAGAGGGAAAACTAACCAACAGAGTTACGTACCGAGAAACAAGCATACAGAGACCAGTCTTATGAATAATAGGGAGAAAGAAAGCTGGGATACACCAGAACCTACGGACAAAACAACCGAAAAAGGCGAATGTTCAGAGACAGTCGGGAAAAGTTCCAAGCTAGATTTTTATAGAATTTATCAGAAAGTTAAAGATATATGTTTGTCTGACAATACCTGGGATGTGAAACTACAGGAATTAGCCAAAATTATGTTTGACATATGTAGTAAATTATTCCTTAAAGTATTTAAAATTGATGATATATGGAAAACATTTTTAATTATGTTCAACAATGGCTAACTATAATAGAAATTTTTTGTCTCTTCATATTGTACAGTGGAATGCGCGTAGCTTGTTACCTAAACGGAATGAATTTGAAATTTTACTATCACAAGAAAAAGTACACATAGCACTAGTATCAGAAACTTGGTTAGAACCGGATACACACTTAAATGTAAGTGGATATAATACTTTTAGAAAGGATAGGTTAGATGGTTATGGTGGGCTAGCCATTTTATTGCACAAATCTATAAAAGTACAACAGTGTAACATTAATATTAATAATCCCGGAATAGAAATTATGAGTGTAAAACTTTTAAATTGCAATGAAATTAAAAATATAGTGTTGATTTATTGCCCTTCTTCGGTTCGTACTTCTCTTTCTGACTGGGAACAAATATTTTCATTATTTTCAAACAACTGTATTGTTGCCGGTGATTTTAATGGACACCATGTAACTTGGTCTTCCAAAACTGATGCCAGA
Organism: Ceramica pisi; assembly: GCA_963859965.1. Lineage (NCBI taxonomy): Eukaryota > Metazoa > Arthropoda > Insecta > Lepidoptera > Noctuidae > Ceramica > Ceramica pisi. The sequence goes on along the minus strand of OY982534.1, from coordinate 10,465,587 downwards.
GGAATCCAGTTGTATGACTCGGCTTTAGAGTCGGGGTTTATTGCCCTTAATGACAGTAGTATGACAAGAGTCACCTTGGTTGAAGGAGTTGCACAAAAAACGTCTCCTGATGTTACATTTGTATCGACTGATTTATCTGTTTTATTGAACTGGAAGATTCTGAACGAAAATTTAGGTAGTGATCATTTGTTTATAAAAATCTCATACATATATAATGGCAGCTTAAATCCTGTTGGTATAGTTAAAAAGCGGAACTTCAAACTGGCGAAATGGACAGAGTATAGTCAGAGCCTAGATGACTATTTGATGGAAAATGACGTTCCAAGAAATGTGCAATCCTTATATGATAACTTTATAGAACAAGTGAATAAAGCTGCGGATGAGCATATTCCTTCTATTAAACTTTGTAATAATCCGACAAATGGTTTTCGGCCAAAGTCTTATTGGAATCCTACTCTGTCCCATTCGGTAGCACAACGTAGATTGGCCTTAAAAAAATTTAGGAGTAATCCCACACCAAATAACTTAAATCTACTGGATAGCAAAACAAAAGCTGCTAAGAAAGTCATCAGTTTAGAGAAGTTAAAAGATTGGCAACAGTACTGCAGTAGTGTTAACGAACAAACATCTAGTTCGGAAATGTGGAAACGTATGGGATGGATTAAGGGACGCGCATCGCCCAGGTCATCTGTTTCAAATGAACACAAGGTGGAACTCCTGTGTAGTCTCGCTCCGGATTACGTTTACCCAAAACATCAACAGTTTAAATCAACTAATACAGTACTGGAGGACAAATTCACTTTACAGGAAATGATAAATTGCTTTAAACGAAAAGACACAGCGCCTGGGGCTGACGGGATTACATATTCTTTAATATTTCATTTGTCTCCTACTAGCAGAAAATATTTACTAAAATTATATAATCTTATTTTTAGCACGGGGATTACTCCAAAACAATGGCGTGATATATTAATAACACCAATACCAAAATCATCCCCAGATAACAATAGTATCAAATTAAGACCTATCTCTCTAATTTCCTGTATTTGTAAAATCTTTCACTCTATGCTGACAAAGCGACTTGAGTGGTATATTGAAAAAAATAAGTTGTTATCTCAGTATACCTCTGGGTTTAGGAGAGGACAATCTTGTCAAGACTGTTTAGTTAAATTAGTAAGTCAAATCTACACAGGATTTTCACACCAAACTCCAACAGTAGCCTGTTTTCTCGATGTTACAAACGCTTATAATAATGTGTTAATAGATGTAATGGTGAACACTTTAGATGAGATAGGAATTGGAAAAAAGGTTTGTCAGTATTTATGGAATTTCTTGAGTGAAAGACATCTTATGATAAAAGATGAAACAGATAAATGCAAATTCTTCATAAGATACACAGATAGAGGCTTGGCTCAGGGAGACCCAATTTCACCAGTTCTTTTTAACATAGTTACAATTAAGTGTTTCCATGAGATTGAGAATATTACTATGTGTCAATACGCAGACGATTTTGTCTTGTACCGAACGTCTAAAAATCTAAAAGAAACCCAACGTACACTTCAAAGAGCGCTAGAGAGAATGTGCCACGTGCTAGATGAGTTAGGACTAGAACTATCGGCAGCTAAATCTAAAGTGTGTATTTTTAGCAGAGGTTTTAGAAGATCAAAGATAGAACTTAAGATAAATAGTCAGAATTTAGACGAAGTTGACAGTTACAAATATTTAGGTGTGTGGCTCGACAAGTCTTTGCGCTGGAATAAACACATTATTGCTACTGTTGGAAAAGTTCAAAGAAACCTTAATTTACTCAAGGTTTTAGCAGGTAGGTCCTGGGGATTACATCCTCTACATTTAAGACACATATATATAGCCATGATTAGAAGTCGCATAGATTATTGTTGTTATTTATATGATGCTAGTGCAAAGTGTCACTTGGATAAGTTAAATAAGTTACAAAATCAGGCGTTACGTATTATAGGAGGTTTTATCAAAACTACTCCTATACATGTCATGGAGAGTGAGCTCTGTCTGGTTCCGCTGTACATACGAAGAAGATATTTAGCTTATAAGTTTTGTCTGAAAGCCAAATCCGTAGAAAATAATATAACAATTACCCTTTTGGATGAACTTTATTCGCTTCGACAAAATAGTTACTGGCGAAATAAAGTTATCCCTTTATTGGCCGTAGCGTTTAACGAGGTTAAAGAAATTGATATAGCGTCTTCTTACCCTCTAGTTATGTTCACACTAAGAACATGGGTCACTAACATTAATGTGAACGAAATAATTGATTGTGACTTAGAAGCAGTAAAGTCACCGAAGGGGTCTTATAATTACACTTTGCTAAAACATGAAGTGACCAAAGAATTATGTACAAAATATAATGGTTGGTTTACTATTTTTACAGATGGGTCGAAGAGTGTAGAAGGCCGCGGTGCGGCTTACTACATACCCTGTAAAGACATAGATAACCCAAATAATCATTGTTTTAAAATAAGTGAACAGGCATCTATTATGACGTTGGAACTCATTGCGATCTCAGAAGCATTGACATTTGTCATAAATTGTCAAAACAGGAATATTGTTATTTGTTCTGATAGTAAAAGTTCGCTACAGCATATAGCTCGATGCGCCTCTGGCCACAGAGGTGCTTCGATAGCTTATGACATTCTATCTAAGATAGACGAACTAACACAAAAAGGTGTTCGGCTGAGATTGCAATGGGTCCCATCGCATATTGGAATACATGGTAACGAGAAGGCTGACATGTTGGCTAAATATGCAGCCAAACACGGAAAAGAAACCAAAATCACCCTTGACTATTCAGAAATGTTGCCTAAATTTAAAAATGTTTGTCATGATCATTGGAAGGAATACTTTGACAGAATTTCATTAGAGAAAGGAATATGGTATAAGACCATACAATGTCAGCCTCCTCGTGTACCCTGGTTTATAAATAATAATTTAAGCAGAAAATTAGTGGTTACGGCTCACAGACTCAGATCTGGACATATTCCATGCAACAAATTCGCTTTCTTGATGAAAAAAAATACCTCTCCCAACTGTGAGGTGTGTGGAGTTCTAGAGGACATGCATCACTTGTTGATGGAATGTGTTCGCTATGAGGTTGATAGAAGTAAGTTGTTCAGGGCTTTGAAGTTGAACAAGAACGATATAGGTACATTCCACCAAATATTAAATAAGCCGAGCACTGAAGATGCGAGAAAGTTGTTCGATTTTATAGCCCTGATACATTGATTTTATTGTTTTGATGTGTGTATCTTGTATTAGGTTACGATGGGACTGACATACGCTGTGCGTTATAAAAGTCCCTAAAATTTAAAGAATAAAAAAAAAAAAAAAAAAGAATGAATAAAGAACACACACTCACACAACCCTGTACAAATATAGATACTTAGCGAATGAATCTTGCACTGTCCTTGAATTGCGGAGCGAAAACGCGGGCGTACTCGTTCCCGATAGCGTAGACATAAATTTTCTGTGACAGGAAAGCTTTAGGCTCATTTAGCTCGCCGAGGATAAATGGCAATAAGTGGAATAAACTTTCATCTAGAAATAGAAAATGCTGTGAAGTCAGATAAGATAAATTGAACGGGACATTTTAATACCAGATTGGAAACAACATAGTATGTTGAAACCTTTATTTTTTGAGACGGAGAGAGACTGAAAAAGTTGTCGGTAACACTTTGACAAAAAGTCGTAAACTGCTGAAATAAATCACTCAAACGCCAGTAAATTGAGTAGAGAAAGTGGCCCACATGCGGTCCTGTTTAACTGCTCAGCACATTACATAGGTAGGTGTGTCAAGCAAGACTTACGCGTGCTAAACTGACATCAGTTTCCTGTCAACATGCCACCCTGTCGTACTTACACATCCGACATCAACAAAAACAATGTGAACTAAAGACCAGTGAAGCCCCGTTCACACGCCGCCGTGTATAATTGCTTAGGTTTGAAGGCAATTGACTGGAAGCAAGTAATGACGGTAATTGTTCATAATTTGCCGAGTATTTAAATAAGTCAAGTTATAACTCCCCTTAGGGATAATATAATGTGCGATTGATTGAGTTATGTGCTGTACTTGGTCGATGTCAGTTGCATTTTTAGTCAGTTACTTTAATTGGAATAGATAGGCAGCTACGCAGTTTTGCTTCGGGGAACACATGCGTGATGTTATGTGTTTGTATAAACAAAACCGCACTCTCCCAAATACTGGTTACGTGCAAACGAGGCTTGGTTAGGGTTTGGTGGAGCAGAAGTAAAGCCACTGTGTTAGCTAGAGAAGCGTTTCGATGCGGTTTTGTGAAAGCAAACGTTTGTGGTTCCTTCTGACTTGTTTTGACACTTAGACGGGATCCCTTTGCACGTTGTTGGTCTATACAGTGGAATTCATATGCTTTCCGGCCAATTAATTGAATAGCTATTTGTTGATGTAGGATAGTGATTAGAGTTTGCGATTTTTTTGTTAGCAAGCTTTAGGGAACTACTGCAAAAACTTTTTTTTAGTTTGTTTAATAGATATCGCTGCCAGCCATTAGACCATCGTTCACCTAGAGAAGTATCACTATTGTAAAATAATTGTGTTACAATGTTATATACAATTGTGAACTTTATATTCTGTCTAACATACGACGCCTTGCAGTATGAGAAATTGAAAACCAATTCAGCTAATTCCACACCATAAGCCACACGTCTACTACAGTACTCAAAAAAAGTTAACAAAAATCCTTCACACTTTGCACAAAACTCAAGAGAAATAAAACCGACAGATATGACGAACGCTCTGGGCCCCGGATCTAAACATAAGTTTTTTTTTCGTTCATTAACCTACCTAACCTATAGAAAAACTCAATGCCAATTCCACACACTACACCATAGCACTAAAAAAAATAATGTTAACAAACATCTTTCACACTTTGCAAAACTCAAAAGGCATTAAACCGGGCATAATACCGACAGATATGACCAGAACTCCGAAAAGGGCTCTAAAAATAACTAACCTATCCTTGTTCATAGAGAAACTAAATGCCAATTCAGCCAATTACACAGCAAAATACACACTACTTACACCATGGTACTAGTTAACAAACATTATTCTTTGCTCAAAACTCAAGAATAATAAAAACCAGACTCAATACCGACAGATATGACCAGCACTCAAGAGCCGGGGCTCTAAAAATTAACAGTGCATTATACTTTGAATGGCAGGTCATTCATCTCAGCGTAATGGCAGAATGACGTCTTTCTAATGGACCGGGACAAAGAGGGGCTCCTGTTTGTAATTATTAATGCATTAATGTCCGCCACTGGCAAAGTGCACGGAATCACGTCGATAACTTTATGATAATGTTGTTTCGTGGAGTTTATTTTTGTTAGTTTAGGATATAGTGAATCTTAATTTATCTAGAGAGCTTGACTATCTTTTTCGGCTGTTAGTAATTCGACAGGTCAGAATTGCATGCAATTTGAAACGTATGATTTGATTAAATACTAATTAGCAGGGGCAATTAGTATTCAAACTTAACATGTGGTGTTTTTTAACTGATACCACTGTTGATTTAGAGTTATGAAAAAAAATTATGACTTGTAATGAATTGACATAGTTAAAAAAAAATGTACTTATATAGAGAAAATTTGATCATGTTATAATAATAACACACATCTGTTGCGTCATCTTTGTTTCTTTTGGCTTGAAAAGCTACCGAGTGTACAAACCGCGCAAATAATAATAACTACATGTTATTTTTAAATGCTTTGGGGTTATTCGGAGAATTTTGGACCCTAACATATTATGTAGATCTTTATTTTCAAGCAATGTAGTCACAAACCAGAGCGCCAATTCTACTAATTTTAATCAACTTTCGCATTCACATGTCAATCGCAAACTGTCAAAAAAGCCTTAATTTTCATACATGAATATTATAAAGCAGAAGAGTTTGTTTGTTTGAACGCGCTAATCTCAGGAACTAGTGGATCAATTTCAAAAATTCTTTCAATGTTAGACAGCCCATTTAAGCGCGGTTTCCACATTTGCACAAACTGTAGCTACACTAGCGCCCATTCATATATTTTAAAATTTTTAAAGATACTAGTTCCAACACTCGTAAAACATAAGTCATAATCGTAAATGCAATGTACTACAACACTTTGCACTTTCTAAGTGCTAATAAAAACCGTCGTTATTCCTTCGCACAGAATGCGACATTCTTAAAACGATACTTAGAATATAAAAAAGCCACGCCTTGTTATACAACAGCGGTAATTGCATTTCCTCCGTAATACCAGAAAATAGTTCGAGATTCCCGTGACTACCGTTACAAAAGGATGTTTCCAAGACTATCGTATTCTAGAACGTTCTGTCTTTTAAAGGGTAGTGTTTTACTCAGATTAAAAGCTATGTTTTGCAAGATATTGCGTTTTGTTTTGTGTTTCACTTGCTTTTCGTCGTTCTTTGAAAATCGGGTATCGTGACGCTTCAATACTGTTTCATAGCGTCCTGTGTAACAAATGATACTTTAAAGAGAGGCTTTTTGTTTACTTTTACAACAGTTTGTTGGTTTTACATTAAGTATAAGTTGCGGTTTGATATCTTATTGAAGAAGCTACGAATGTGCTGGACGCTGGACCTACGAAGGTGCTACGCTTCTGCTACGAAAGTGCTACGAGTGATTATGACAATAATTATTCTTGAAATTATCGCATGTTATTTGCAATCTTCAAAATGAAATTTATGTGGTTTCTGTTAACAGTCTGCGACTGACATGCGAATGCGAACGTTGTTTAAAAGTTAGTAGAATTCACCCTCTCATGTGAACACAAGTATTTTGTTTTATTATTTATGGGGCCTTGACCACTCAAAGTGAAGCCATAGAGACAAATAATTAAAAAGAAAACTGTAAATTAAAACATAGTGTAAAACGTAATACACAATAATTGTGGGTAGCACATGTTAATTAATTGCCAGCATAATTAATTGAATAACTTAACTAACACATTAAAGAGGGGGGGGGGGGCTTTTTTTATTTATTAACTATTCTAACACATTGAACATGTAAAAACTGGCCCATTCTTAAAAATCATGACAATATTATATCAAGATTTTCGTCAATCAATTTCATGCAACCATCAGTCACTAATATTTATATTGTAGTCGGGGTGAGTCAGTTTGAGTGAAAGGGTTTTGTTATTGGCGTAAACTTTAATTTTTTCGTAAAATAAAACTGATACACATTCGATCCAGAATTACAATTCCGCCATACTCCGGTATGACCACGTACTAAAAACTAATAAGAATCTGCTAACATAACAAACAGCCAATCAGTGGCTAGAATTGTGACAGCTCGGCTGTCATAGGTCGGCGCAAAACGCATGAGCCAAAGTGCGTTCGGATACGCACTAGGGTGAGTATCGTTCAGGCGCCTTACCTCTACCCATGCGACCAGGGAGACGTTTGGATACATCCACTATAATATACATACCCTGCATGTACACAGAGGTCAGAGGGCCAATTCTACTAATTTTTAAATAACTTTCGCATTCGAAAATGTATGTAAATTAAGGCTTTTTGACAGTTTGCGATTGAGATGCGAATACGATGTGAATGTGAAAATTATTAGAATTGGCCCTCAGAGCCTTGACTGTGGTACAACTGACTACAAAACCTGCCGCGTACTGGCCGCCTAACACACAATATTAATTTCGTCATTGTACCTACCTACATTAAGAAAACAAAACTGTGTGTGTGTACTGTGTGAACAATGTATGTTCTTTTAGAATAAATAAACTATCTTTAAACCCAACAACTAAAATTGTCAATTACACACTACAACTTACTCAAATCTTCTTAGCTTTTATAATACATTTCATATTTAAATAAATGGAAGCAATGCATCTCACTTGCATATAAATAAAACAGAAGCGTGAAATCCAATTACAAATAATGTTTACTAAACTCGGCTTTACTTGAAATGCGCCAACAGATTTGTGTGGTGAATATTCTCAACTAAAATTATGGAGAATATCAGATATCGTGAAATATAAATTCATATTTCGGTTATGTGGAGCAAATCGTTGGGTGCATATTTTTATTCCTTTTAGGTGCATCAACGTTAGCGGCAAGATACGTGTTTGAAATACGGATCGCTCTATGATAAGTGTTTTGATAACTACGTAAACTATAGAAGGTACTTAGGTGCGAACGTTTAAGAAATGTTATGAAGTTTTTTTTTATTTTCTAAGGACTCCTACAACATGGATCATTGACCTGGTGAAGGGCGCGAGAATCCGCAATAGGTATGTAGTGAACGTCTTTTGGTTAAAATGGTGATACTTTATCATTTTAACCGAATGACGTTCTCATTGGTCTAGTGGTCGCTAAGGCGCCTGCTACGCTTTGTGTCGGTTCGGTACGGACACAGTGTTATTAGGATTTTTAAAACATTGAGTCTTGGTGTACCTCTAGTTGCAATAAGAGAGACCCTTTTAGACATATGTCAATTAATCTGACACACTTTATAGTGTTTATCCTACTTTCTACTAATTCCTATCCTATGTGGAATGCGATAAAGCCGCGAATTGTATGTTTCTTTTTTAGTTTAAGGTTTCCTTTATGCATTTTTAGTTTGGTGTACAATAAAGTATACATAAATAAATAAATAAATGACCAAGTTTATGAGGATGGACGGATGTATGTTTGTTTGTTACTCGTGCACGTCAGAGCGCCTGAAAGGATCTTCATGAAATTTGGCATAGAGGTAGATTATATTCTGGAATATCTCTTTATCCCGAAACTATGTACCCTAGTAATCACGCGGGTGAAGCCGCTGGCAGAAGCTTGTATAGACGTAACATTTTGAAATCTGACAAGCCTTTTCCCAACTTTGTTGGGGTAAGCCTATTCTTACCCTAAGCAGCTGAGCAGCAGTATTTTTTTTAAATGGAGTGACTGCCTTTTTAACCGAGTTTCCAAAAAGGAGGAGTTTGTTACCTCATAACTCCGACAATTATGAACCGATTTGAAAGGATATGCTTGCAAATAAATTGGTCTCATTTAAATTTTATGAAAATCGGTTACGAACTTTGTATTTTAAATCGAAATAGCTGGAATTCGTTTACTTGGATGATAGCTTTATGTCATCCAAGTAATCGAAATTGCGTATTTTGCAGTGGTGTTGTTAGGTGTGGGGTACCACTAAAAAATGAAAAATAAAAAACTTTTTACAAAAAAATACAACCGACCTCCAAAAAAAAAAAACAAGCAACAGTTTTTTTGACCTCTACAAACCAGTAACTGGATTAAATTCAGCGGGTTACAAAATGCCACTTTAGCAGTTTCATATATTAACCACACAGCAATCTGTCAAATTTCATTTTCAGCTTTATCGCTACCGCTTTAGGTTCAAGGTTAATTGGGAAAATTTGACAGTGACGGGTAGCGTAATGTGCTTACTGATTCTGCTAAAGTGGCCTTTTTAAGTCCCCTGACTACCCGTAACGACTGTCAAAGAACCACACATGATAGTCGTAATCGGTTGCTTATCGTATTTTCCGAGTTTTGGAGGAATCTCGTTATATGATGGTCACACATCCACGTGTTGATAGTGGCAAGCGTTGCTCAATCTGGAAATTTGACCCGTGTGGCTGTTATGATTTAGCATACAATACCTACCTTCGGAAATATGTTTTCCTAATCCTTCAGAGAAATAAAATCGTAATGTCTTGCTATGTTGGTAGGTACTTATTTTAATTTAGCATGTTGGTAGTACTAGTACACATGAGCTTTCTTAGTCCAATATACCGTAACTCATATAACCTTATCTTAAATAGGACTTGCGTAACTTTACTCCGAGATGAACTGAAACAATGTTTTGAAGATTTCGTTTTACATTTATAATGTTTCCTCTTTGTACAGAGAAACTCTATTTAAAACAAGAGTGAGTTTTTAATTTAGTCTCAAACTTGCATGTTTCTATCTTTTAGATTTTATCTTTGATCAGAAATTGTCTTTTATTAGTTCAGATATATTTATGTCGCCCGAATTAACTCGAAGAATTTAAACGTACAAATAAATAAATAATGTAATAAACGTTTACAAATTTGTAAAATAAATAAAATATGTCCCAGTAAATAAATATAATAAAATCGACAAACAAAAGATGTTGTGATTGAATATTTATCGAGGATTGCAAACGATTCCATTCTTGCGATCCATCTCATTAACCACTCCTTATTTTCCCAATTATTTTCTAACAGATCACGCTCAAAGTTCCCCCACAATCGATCATCATTACTCTGCCCTCAACACTTTTACTCACCGTGTATATTTTTGATACATGAATTATCAGATCGAACTTTGACAGCGGCTGTCAAAATCATAACGTATTGTAGGGATCTTGTTACATGGAAATATGGCTGCCCTATTATCTCTACAATATACTCGTATCTTCTTCAGGTAGGTAGTTTTCGTTTATTTTTGGAACGTTAAAAGGCCTTATTCTGAATTATTTCGTATTCACATTCACAGCCATACCGCCGCAAACAGCGAGTAGCGAGTTGAGCTTGAAACTTGAAACGAGTTGGCGAGTAGCGAGTGAAAAGTTTCGATAGTTTTGACGCTCGGCTTTAAGCGATTGCTTTTGTAGACGGGCTTTTAATCGCAATACTCGCTCCTGTCTACACTATAGGTAGAAATTACCGCTGGTTAGTCAGTTCAGACCGCCAAGCGAGCATCGCCGAGCGAGTGTCGCTGAGTGAGAACAATCTTGATATCTCGATAGCTCTTGTCGCAACGATCAACTAGAGGTAAGAGTCGCTCGCCGGCAGTGTGAACAGCCAGCTATCGACTATGAATGTATGTGTCTCATTTACTCACACGAGATCTATATATTTTGTCCCTTTCCTCAGCGAGCAAATAGTCGAAAGTTAATTGATTCCTTGCCGAAGGTGAGTCAAATGCCTAATAATGAGTGACTTTAAGTCGTTGGGAATCGCACTAGTAAATTGAATGGCCAACTCTACGACTACAATGGCATCGAACTGACTAAAAGCTGTTTCAATAGACTAAAAATAAGTCAGCTATTTCATTTTTAACCGACTTCCCAAAAAGGAGGAGGTTATCAATTCGGTTGTATGTTTTTTTTTTTTATGTTTGTTACCTCATAACTCCGACTGGAACGAATTGGTCCCATTTCAATCATATCAAAATCGGTTACGAACTTTGGATTTTAAATCGAAATAGCTGGAATTGACTATTTAGATGATTCTTTGATAATCGAAATTGCGTATTTTGCTTTTCTGCGATTTTGTAGTGGTGTTGTTAGGTGTGGGGCACCACTAAAAAGTGAAAAATAAAAAACTTTTTACAAAAAAAATACAACCGACTTCTAAAAAAAAAACACTACAAAGTAAAAAATAACTTTAATTTCGGAAGTCGGTGTCAAAATACGAAGAAACTAACAAAATCTTTTTTTTGAAGTCGGTTGTATTTTTTTGTAAAAAGTTTTTTTGAACCGTAATTTGCCCAAAATAAATATAAAAGTCTTTGGATTTTCATTCTTTCATGATTTCTTAATTTTTATTACAGCATAAAATATAAGAGAGTTGCTTTCGCCCGTGACTTCGTACGCACATATCCCGTTTTTTTTCGTTCCCGTGAGAATTTTGGGAAATCCTCTCCTAGTGTTCCCCTCCACTCCTCAGGAAACCTGCATTCCAAATTTCAGCTCTCAACAACCAGTAGTTTTGGCTGTGCGTTAAGAGCGTGTATTCCGTCCACTAGCGCCGCCAATCGTTATTTATTATTTGTGGTAAATTTAAGACACGTAGATAAAAAACCGCTCTGTAGTGCACTGAAGAAATGTATTTATTATGTTTTGAGAGTTATGTTTTGTACTTAAGAACATAAATAGTTGCCAAAGTCGATATTTTTGCTAAAAGTGGCCACTTTTAGCAATAATTGCCGTTTTGGCTATTTAGCCATGAGTTATGTATTAAAAATAGCTGTCAAAAAATAATAGATACATTTCTTCAGTGCACTACAGAGCGGTTTTTATCTACGTGTCTTAAATTTACCACAATTAATAAAATACGATTGGCGGCGCTAGTGGACGGAATACACGCTCTTAACTGTCAGTAACTGAAGAATTTTATATATAAAGATATACCTGAGTATGTACTTTACCATAAATTCACCCTCAAGATGAGTCTAAGAAGCCATGAGTATCTTAATATATTTATTTATCATCACATGCTTAAGTCCGTAGATACTGGTAACGTTATCTAACTAATACTTTGAGCACGATGTCTTCACAAACTAATCCGGATTATGGGACTAAGTAGTGCCCGCTAAGTAGTCACACGCCGCAGAAAACACTTATAGCACATTATTACGGCTTAATGTACAGTACATTCTTTATATAAAATACATATACGGCTAAGGATCTTTGCAGGTTTCTCCATTTTTGTAAGAACGTTAACCTGAGTAACTGCGTAGTTGTGGAAAATTAGGACAGGAAAAGTAAGTAGTCCGTTACATATTATACTTACGCACAATAAGCAGCTGTGACTCTGTCATTTATGTGGTTGTACTGAATTTTTTTAGTATATAGTATGTCACTGTAATTATTAAAATAATATACTTATTCAAATTCGCACTATAGGGGCGCCTCTTTGCCCATTTTATACTACAAAGTAATGCGGATATTCAGCTGCATCCATTGAGACAGAAGCCGACCCTAACATAGTTGTGTAGGCACGGAACGGAACAGCATTGGTACGGAACCCTAAAAACATACTAGCATAGTTCTATTTTGCTTATTAATGATTTTGCTCCACAAAAACAACACCTTCAGCTAATGCCTACATTGTTAGCCAAGGGTAGCCTTGGACAAAAATTATGAATATATGCTTCAGAATGATGTTCGCGCAGAATGTCCTATTAAGTAATGAAAAACGTGCGAGACGGACGGAGGCCTCTCAAGATGCAATGAACCACCAATCCATCTTGAATCCGCACGAAGCAGGCAGGTCTTCGGCTGAGTTTAAATTGATGATGTATTTTTCACAGTGTAGAAGTCCAATGCTTTTTTGAAAAAAAAAAAAGATTTCTCAACTGATAGGGGAACCCATTAAAAACGAAAAGCACGAGACTGGTGCAACGATGCTTGGGGGGAATATGTCCCCCTATGTGTGTGTAGTGTATATGTTTCATGGCAGATTTTTGCTGTGATGGTGATGTTGAAGAAGTATATAACTGAACCATATATAGGTCTGGCCTATACATTGGTAATGTAGACCGGCTATAAACAACACGGTCTGCTTAACGATAGCAATGATGGACGTTAAAGTACTTCCAGCATGAGCAATTTTGTTCAAGAGCCATAAAAATATTTTAATAGCTCTGTTGCCCACGTTTTAGTGGTAATTAAGAACTCAATGTACTTTATTTACTTTGTGACATTTTTGACTGGAATAGATTTCTGATTTCTGTTTTTCGAATAAATTAGGACCATTCTTTTAAATCTTTCAAACGTGTCCCTTCCTTCTACTTTTGTCAATCTTGTGCATTTGAGTCCATTCCTATGGAATCCAGTTTCTCAATCTGCTTCTGGACCTACCACGACGGCTGTGCCTGGTGCTTGAGACCCAATCTGTGGCAAAATTTTACCCAGTTCTCTTGTGATATGCGTAGGATAATATCACCTTCCCCATTCTATTTTAATTTAAGCAGCTGTGTTGCCTAGAGCTGTTATTTAAAGAATAATGGATGTAAATAGCTATCCTCAGACGATTCCATTAGTTTGATTGGTAACGTTAACAGTGCAGAATCTGGAAAATAATTGCTTCAGTGGCTCATTAGTCACGTATCGAAGCAAACGGTTGAATGACCCAGAGACTAACGCTATGCCGAAAGCACAATTATACTAATAGCAACTTGCCATCCCTACCTTGTCGCTATTCCACCAATTCGCACAAAGCGTTTCCAAGCGTCTATCATAATGCGCACAGCAAAGGAGTGGAACTCTCTGCCTGCGTCTGTGTTTCCGAACGCTTACAACCCTAATCTTTTCAAAGTTAGAGTAAACAGGCTACTTCTGGGTAAGCTCGCTCCATCGTAGATTTTGTCTCTGTCATCTCTGACCTAGACTAGAGTGAAGAGCAAACCCATCTCAAATAAAAATATTATTATTTTATTATTTATAATTTTATTTATAATATTATTATTTATAAAATATTAATACTTATTCCAAATTCTCCCTTTGTATTTACAAGTGTCATCCAACAACTAAACTCTACTACTTCTAATACATACATCCCATAATTAGGTATATCTCTTCAGTATATTATGAAGTACATCCCTTCACAACAGCATGACAAATGTATCCAATCTATTGATGATTTGTGGTCGCACTAATGTCTGGGAGAATGCGATAGTATATAGTACATACCACATGGTACATCATAACTTTATTAATCTGGAACACTGGAGCGGTCATTAAGATATAATAGGTCAGTGTGTAACTATATTATGCTAGCTTGTATTTTGGTTACTGATTGGGTTAATGGTAACTAATTACACTTGCGCTGGTTTTAATTGCGGGTTCAGCAGAAGTGTGATGACAGTGAAATATTTTTTTACGTTGCAATGGTGATCAGGAACTCGTGAGGAGCTCGTGGCTAAATAATAACAGCCACACAGGTCGGTCTTCAAGGTTAAGCAACGCTTGCCGAGGTTGGTCTGTGGATGGGTGACCATCTTAACATACCGAGTTTCCTCCGTGCCTCGGAAAGCACGATAAGCTGTTGGTCCCGGCTGTCATTTGGTGATCTTTGGCAGTCGTTACGGATAGTCACAAGCCAGAAAATCTGACACCAGTCTTGCCAAGGAGTACCGTGTTACCCAGTTAATAGGTTGTGGAGGCTTGGCAGGCAGCCGCTCCACGTAAAATACTGGTATTCAGCTGAATCCGGTTTGACTGGAAGCCGACCCAAATATACCTAGTTGGGAAAAGGCTAGGCAGATGAATGGTGATCAGGAACACCTGCAATTTATATTGGGGACGATTCTATAACGGAACTATTTTATTTTCTCTACAACATAATGAGAAAACTAGCTTTTGCCCGCGACTTCGTACGCGCATATCCCGTTTTCTCCCATTCCCTTTGGAATTTTGGGAAATCCTCGAATCCTCTCTTAATGCTCCACTCATCAAGGAACCTTCATGCCAAATTTCAGCTTTCTACAACCAGTCGTTTCGGCTTAGCGTTATCTTTCAGTCACTCAGTCACTCATCAGTAATGGAAGAATTTATTTTCTATTTTAAGACTAGCTTCTGCCAGCGGCTTTGCCCGTGTGATGCCTAGGGAACATTCTCCCAGGAATATATATACATATAGTGTGTGTTATCCTAGACTATAATATACCACTGTGCCAAATTTCATGAAGATCCTTTCAGGCGTTCTTACGTCTTATAATATTAGTAGGATTTATTTTTAGTCAATCATGGCAAAGCATGGGATCCTCAGTTAGGGCGGGTTGTTTCAACTATACTTAAAGCACGCGTAAACGTTAAAAATGGTGCTAACTATCGTCAAATATTAATTGTTTCACAATATATCAGCGTTAACATACGTAAACAATAACGATTACGTTAACAGATGGTCTGAGCACTGGTTAACGTTATATTAGTCGTCAAATAGAACAATATTTTTTTAATCCTCAATAGCAGTTCTTCTGATGACACACAAAGGGTCGAATGCAAAAAAATAGGTATTTAGGTAGGAACCGTGTTTTAACTTGAAGTATTGGGATGAGCACGAATTTATACCAAAATGTTTTGAAACAACGCTTCTTATTTAACGAACGTTAAACATCTTTCGTAAGCGTAACTTTTTGACGTACGTATCTTACGTTAACCAACCGTTTGAAACAACCCGCCCTTAAACTTCCAGATCAAGTCAAAAGTGTTATTGGGTTGTTTTCATTGGGAAATTCTCTGTTACAGCTCATAGTTTGGAAGTTGGTGATGTGACATCTCTGTGCCAGATCTCTCTTCAATCGTGTCGGATTGGCGTCCCATCGGACTATGAGAGTTCATCTGTGTTTGTGCTCACATTTGTGCACTATAATACCTCCCACCATTGATATCTATTCTCCTTTGAGGTGGGGCTCCAATGCCCAAATCGGTCAAAAGGACTATTAATCCGACATTAGAAAGACATGCCTGAACGTAGTAATGCCAACTTATACTAACGCACAGTTTTACCTCCGCTGTCCTTTTCAGATTAATTTCGAAGCGGGGTCTAAGACAGTTGTATCGTTTCTCCGAGACTTGTCGAGCTTCATTGACTCGATGTTTTGTGGTGGTCGCCATTGTCAATTCAGGCTTTCATGAGTTGCAGTGGTTGGGAATGTGTGGCGTGGTTGTCCCAATAACGCATTTTTCTTTGAAAAAGCGTCATTCTAAAAACCCTTCCAATAACAGGACAAAACGGATCGAGTAGCTTATTACTATAAACAAAGCAACAAAAATCACGAGCGCACATAGTTACTCAACGAGCACGCATCCGACTCGACCAAGTGAAACTTGCTAGTTTTGCTACAGGACGGCTTTTGCTTACTAATTTCCGTACACCTTGATTACAGTTTACAGATTTAACCTATACTTTCATAAAACTGGTTGTATTTATTTGAAAGAAACTGAAATGTTGCTAAGAACATTTATTTATTATTTATTATATACTTTATTGTACACCTCATAACAAAATTCAATTATCATTTTACTAAGAGTTCCATTATTATTTTTAGTAATAATCTTAACTTCATATGGATTGTCCTGCCAAACCCCAAACCCGATCCTTTCGAAGCCGACACTAATAAAGACACAACTACTATCAAGCAACATATCAAAACGAGTCGAGTAAGCTTCCTAAAAAAAAAGCAACAAGAAACATTAGCTGTCAAATATTTGTAGTTACCGATCAAGCCCGTGTGCGACTAGACCAAGTGAACTTGGTACTCTTGCTACAGGGAAGTTCCTGCTTACTAATTCATATACCAACATCCATCTACCTTATTAACGATAAGAACGATCAAATCCATTCCTCACAGTCTGACATTAGCTATACAATAAAAGCCCGGATGGTAAATAATTACTGCAAGAAATAGTCTCAAATTCAAACTGAAAACATAAATAAACACGAACATGAAAAACAATAAATTCAAAATTACTGGCCAAACTCTGAAACTTCAAGCCACAAACCCCGCACAGGGTTAAAGGCATAACAATAAAAATCATTTCTAATCTCGACGTCAATTTTTAACAATTCATCTTGAGTGGAGCGACGTTGAAGTGGCCGGATTTCAAAAGTCATTTTTCAACTGTTATGACGTAATCGCTTATAAACTCTTAGCTTTTTATTTGGAGAGTAGGAAAATTTTCATATTCGCCGTTTTATGAGCTTATCCGGGAGAGGTGGAGATCGCTGGTTGGCTGCGTTTTTCATGGACCTTTTTGATTAATTGTTTGAAAGTTACAATAATTAAATGGTGGAAAAATGTGTAGTAAAGTGAAAGAACATATGTTTCAGCCAAAGGACGTCAATTTGATGTATGTATGTAGGTCCTCTAAGCGTCGTCATAATATCATTTGTCGTAAAAATGAAAAATATATATGGTCGTTTTTATTTATTTACGTTTACTTAGAAGCTAGTTTTTTTTTTCGAGCTCCAAGAGAACATAGACCTGCGCATTTTATATTCATTCAACAGGATACCTGCGTGCGTTCCTTGAGAAAAAACGTGTTAATAGACAGACGGCCAACAAAATGATCGTTTTATGATTATTTTTCTTCTTCTGGAGTCCTAAAAACAAATTTAAGTTATATCATGATAAAGTTACAACTTTATTATCCTTTTATAATTTTAATTTAGTATTTTATATATATTTTTTATGTATTGTTTGAACAGACACCGACAGAACATTTTTTTATTTCTTTAATAGAGATATAGTATCTAATAAGAGTATCTAAATAATCATTATTATTGTAGTCTTCTTTTTAATTCAGTGTAGCCTTGTTAGAATTTCTGGAAACAAAATTTTCCTGAATACATTTCTTATAGTAGTTAGAAGCTTATTATTTGGAATTTATAACCCTTTGTTCTGTGTTGGACCATCTTCATTGTTATTATTATTTGTTTTTAAGGGTAGATCTTCAGAGACAAAATTTTCGATTGCTAGGGCCAAATTATATTTTTCAATTAATTACTGTCCAAGTACAGAATAAAAATAGTTGAAGTTTGTTCTTCTGATTCATATAACGCGTCCATTTGCCATTTTTCGGAACAAAGTGGTCGATATCGCATTTTCCCTTTGTTAGATCAATATAAATTATAATCAAAGCGAAAGTAAATGAATTTTATTGTACTCTTACAAAAAAAATATTTTTAGTTATAACTACGTTAGTGTGTTTATAAAATAACTAAATAAGAAATGACCAGCGTAAAATACTGATTATGTGGCGTAAGCTGCGCTTGACCGTACTTGGTCGGGTAATAATAATGAAAGTCCAGTTATGCAACGGAGGAGCTAGAAGGCGGAGCGATTGGTTTTCTTAGACCCTGGTGTTACGAAGGTTAATATCTAATTTATCTGTGCTTGGTTAGAGTGCCTTCACACTAGCGTTTGTCCAGCGTAGGTGTGAAGGCGCTTTAAAGGTGGCATTCTGATGACACTGCCTACTTATAAAAGGGAATAAATATAATGACCACCATAAAATGCTTTGATACCCTTAGTTTTGTAACCAAAAATATCTACTTAACACCAGAAAAATAGTCACGACTCCACTTTAAATTGTATTCGACCACCAAATTTAGTAAATGATCACCAAATCTTAGCGAGCAAATTAATATTCAAATTCTATAGTAACGTGTCTGCGTCAGATCCCCTCTATGGCTGGTGAAACATGTGGGTTAGGTTAGGTTAGAACCATGACCATTAGCGGATTGGTTTAATTTTGGTGATCATTTACTATTTTTAGGTTACTCATGATTTACTTGGAGTCATTTTACTTATATAGGATAGCAAAGTGTTAAAACTTTGGTTATAATTTTACATTAAAATGCGAGTTTCATTTTGGTGATCATTTACTACTTTTGTCTGCTATTTGTTACTATATCTGGTGGTAAGTTAAACATAAGCCCTTATAAAATCTATCACAAATTCTGATTGATATGTGTACAACATTTGAACGTCGATATCTTGAAAACTGACTTTATAAAAAAGAGTATCTCATTCAAAACTATGTTATTGGGTATACCTATTTTTATATGAACATTTGTTACAAAGCTGAAAGTGAAATCAAAATTCGAAGAACTACCCGTAACTACTTTTAGTATACTTAACCCTTCTTTCTTATAGCCATAATTAAATTGTCACTCTTCTATACTCGTTTACCAAAAAACAATATTCTACAAAATGACTTCTTCTGTCTTCTCTTGTATAAAGATGAATTAGGGGTGAAAAGGAGAAGGGAATGCCTCATACATTCCTGGGCCCAGGTGTAAACTGAATCAAACTAGCCTTATTTGTAAGAGGATATACTAACAAGGCCTCACTGAAAATTTGGTGAAATTTGGCTATCCAGGAATCAAGTTATATGAAGTACTTATAGTAAAAGTGAGGTTATATTACAACCTTGTAGTTAACCAAACCTAACAATAAAATATGGAAAATACGTGCGCACTTAGAACGAAAGAAAACGAACGAGTGACATCTGTCAGTCGGTGATTGACTGATGTCACGCAGAAGTGTTAGGCCGGAAGAAAAATTAAAAGAATTCGATTCGCTATGAATCGATTCCACGAAAAAAAAACATGTCACTCGACCTTCATACATATTCTGATATTTAGTTTCAGAATTTAATTTAAGTTTTCTCGCTTCCTGGATAGAACAGACATGAAGAATAGACATGGTACCATATTTTGTGATTTCCTTTAGAAAAATATAACGTTTTTTTTTAATATACATTTCAACTAGTTAACTGCTGGGCCCAGAAGTCCCCTTCTCCTTTGTATGTAAATACATACGCCCCTGATTCATCTTGTTTTATTAAATTTAAAACTAACATTCATTTCATCATAATATCACAAAATTTAGCTTTTTGCTTTCTCATACTAAATACATGAAAAGTAATTCATAAGTTTTGTTTTAAAAGAATGTTATTCGAAATGGATAAAGTTTTAAGTGGGTCGCAGAAATATAAAAGAGCTGGTATGAGGTTAATGCTAAGATTAACTGCGCGGCATGATAATACGTTACTTTAATCCTAGAAGCTATATTTTATCACCACCGCATCGGATTTATTATCACAATATACGTTAATACGGCAATTGTGGTAGTTGTCTGCCATAAATTTTGTTTCTAAGCCATAAAACTTTGCCTTTTTGCATTCCCGCACTAGGATCAGAGGATGCTATTACAAATACAAATCACATGCACAACCCTCTACGGCTCGGAACAACTTTGAGGATCTCTTAGAACGTATAAAACGAGTGATATTTCTGTGAGAGCGAACTAAGACGGATAAATATCTGTCTTTGTATTTTCTCGCGATAAAATAGAACTTGTATTATTTGAAGAGGGCACTTCACTACCTGCTATTTTCGTAGTTTGGCTTGTCTTTTCTAATAAATTGGTGAGTTCCATACAAATGCTGATTCCGTAAATCAAAAAACGAGCTCCTTTTATCTACTTAGTTCAAATAAAAGTATTGCCACATTTCTTCCTTTCATCTTCTAGTAGCCTCATTCCGTTTCTGCGGAAATATTTCTTACACTTGATTATATTTCTATAGATCTTTGAGAGTTGGCGAAAATACTCAAGAGTCATCGTTACTAATGAAAATTACAGCGATTCGTATTGAAGGTAAAGTGCAAACGCTACCAAATGAGTCGGAACGGAGCGGCAAGGTGCCGATAATTCAGCTTGAGTTCTCTCTGACTCGACGAAATTCATTCTCACGACGCAATCTGATTTAGGTCATAGATATCTACTAGTGTTATTAAATAAAATTTATGCTTTTGAAATGCTTTCTACTTTGGTGTTCCAATTTATGTCTGTCGGCGGTGTTAAAGTGTGTAATTTGGGAAGTATTCCAATTGTATTTTATTGCACTGATTCTCTGTAACGGAAAGACATGATTAGACCTCTTAATGGAATCTACTTGGTGAAGAAATACGAGTTAAATTTTTGAATGAATATATTTTGTTGTTAGTTCACTTTAATAAATAATTTCTAACGCAAATAACATTCCATTATCTTATCTTGGTTACTCACATAAAATAATCTAAATAACTTGTTCTGACAATATTCTTAAAAACCATTACATACTTAAAGTAGCACAAATTATTTTGTAATTACCTAGGTACGTTCATACATTTGTACCGAAATGTTAACGCTTCTACATAATCAACTAACACCTTCCTACTACAAAATCACTTAAACCTCATTAAGGAACATATTACAGATAATTTGTTTAGCTTCAAACCCGCTGGATTATATCCATTTGATATTATGTAAATGAGCTCAATTCGAACGTGCCTTCAGAAACTTCGTGCCTTAGCCGAGGTAACTCCTAAATATGTTAACGATGTCATATATACATATATGAATGTGAATCTTGGATAAGTTGCTGCTACTTTTACTTGTATGAATGATATTTCTCATTTTGATGCGCGTCTAGCTGTGAGAAGGCTTGAGTTTCTCATGTAGAAGATCACATGGAAATAGATATGCGAGAATATTATATAAATCTTGGTGTGTAATAAAGAATATCTATATTCTATTGTTATATACATATATAAAAAAGCACGAGGTCACTAATACATTCAACCAAATACAAACTAATCACGAAATGTCAAAATCTACTAGACATTAGAATATGAAATTTGGACTGGAGGTAGATTATGAGTAGGAAAGTCAGCTTAGAAAGGATTTTAGGAAACAGAGGTAGAATCTAGCATGAATGAAGTTCGGACGGCTTAGCGATGACGTAAGGCTAGAAATAAGGATTTTAGTTTAAATATATGGTTTAAAGTGAATGCAAAACTAATCTTCTATGAAATGTCTGAAATAACTAGCTAACTTGCATATTTTTTTATATAGCGATGTTTTTCAATAAGCGTTGTTGTTTTATTAATTATTTTTTATTGCAGACTATACAAGTTCCATATTCTCATTTTGTTTTACTTGAGATGGGTTTGTTTGTTCTTGACTCTAGTCTAGGTCAGAAATGGCAGTGACAAGGTCTACGATGGAGCGAGCTTCCCCAGAAGTAGCCTGTTCACTCTAATTTTGAAAAAATTGTATTTGTAAGCGTTCGGAATCACAAGCAGAGAGTTCCACTCCTTTGCTGTGCGCATTATGAAAACGCTTGGAAATTTATTGGTGGCATACAAGGTAGGGCCACCCCTACCTTGTTGCAGCGATTTACCATTAAGTTGCAGTGCGTTTGGATGTCTGATGGTAGAAGAGGGCATGTGGGATGAGGTCGTGGGGTGCTGGGGTACACCCTTCGAAGTACAATCTGTAGAAGACCGACAAGCAGGAAATCTTGCGGCGATGAGCCAAGCTGTGTAGCTTGCCATCCACCAGTTTTAAGTCGCCAATGAGCCTCTTAGCTCTCTAGCTTCCACCAAGTCAAGCGCGGCAAGCTGATACTTAGCTGTACCGTCCCAAAATTAAGGTGGCTGCAATACTCCACGCAAGATCGGACTTGTGCTTTAAATAGAGTAAAAAGCTGCCCAGGCTTGAATTATCGCTTCAAACTATTTGTCATTTTATTGTCGTGTTTTTTTTTTATGTACACACAATATACTTAAAATTAAAATTTTGTACAGAGAAAAGAGCACAAATGTACTGCTTATTTCAAAAGAAATTTCTACCAGCAGACCTGCGACAGAAGAATTTAATAAAAAATGTAGACACAGTGTGTCAAAAAGCAGAGAGGAATCTTAAAACTAATTAAAGGTACTAACTTAACTAAAACATATTATAATCTAAGTAAATACACATAAAATTACAATAGACATACAAACAAATATACACAAATAGATTTATTATATTCTCCTTTTTATTTAACCGACTTCCCAAAAAGAAGGAGGTTATCAATTCGGTTGTATGTTTTTTTTTTTATGTTTGTTTTTAACTAGTTACATAATATCACAGTTTAAAATGTGTTTTTCTCTGGAACTAACTACCCTCTCACAAGGAGCCGGGCGTTGATAGCTGCGCCACAGTTACTAACTTTTGCAGTTATCATCGTGTAACTATTTTTATGTTTTTGTTCCAAAATAAACAATTTATTATTAAAGGATTTATTATTATTTAGTACATAGTATTGACATTAAAAAGAGTATAAAACAGTTTTTTTTGCCTGAGCCGCTCTGGAGGGATAATGATTTTTGGGCATAAGATCGTGTGTGATGGTTTAAAATCCATAAGAAGATAGGAAACGTAGCTAGTCGATTGATCGACTGGCCAAATTTCTGCAGAAGGCTTCCAAAGCTGTCCTCGGCAGTTTGAACTGTTGAGGATAGCTATGAAAGCCTTCTGCATCATCAAGAAAATGAGACATGGCTTTTAAATCGAGCAAACCATGAATTATTATGCGTGTATAATCACGGTTACCGACATAGCCCAAAGACTAGTCTAACTTACATAGGTTAGTGTCAGTGGACAGGGCACATTGCTCGCAGAACAGATGGACCTTTGGGTCGAATGGTTCTGAAAGACGCAGCGTTGGAAGGTCCCAAGGTGGAGTGAGGACCTTGTGAAACTTGTGAAAGCCACGAGAATTGCTGAATGTGAGGCGTACAGGAAAGGTCGATGTGTCGACTGGCCTAAGTTCTAGCCAATGTCCTGCATGGATGTCTATTGACTAAAATTAATGCTGCAATAGGTTAGATTCCATCATCCACAAATTGCAAAACTATTTAGTCCGTCAGTTAGAGTTTTGAAAAATAATGGACACGTATTTTTTGTTTTTTTTAAATCAATGAATATTGACAAAGATAAAACGCATCAACACTCGGGAGTGGGGGTTCGTGACGTCACTACTCGCTAAAAGTTATGCCACGGCGTGACATAGTGAGAATTTTAAAAGTGTCATAACTTCGTCAATTTTGGTTCCCGTAACAAAAGAAAAAATACGGGTCAAATATTTTTTGATAATCTAGCTGACGGACTAATTAGATTTTTTCAGTAAACAAGCCTATTGCAGCTTCTCTGGAAATTCTCATATAAAAACCTCGTTATATCAAGGTTATATTTCGACATAGGTTCTTGTTATGTACCTGTGTAAACCAACTGATTAACATGTGCCCGGATACACATACCGCGACATATGTCTTGGTGTTTCCGACCCATGACAAAGGGATACAAAGACCGATCATAGACTAGAGAAGGGTAGAAACTTAATATTAGCTTATGGTGTACATTGCACCCTGACTGCTAATCCCTTACTCACCTTTTTCGATAAGCAAAATGACGGTTTGATTTATTCATGGTTGAAACCTCTTTGTGACAAGGTTTACTTTTGAATATTTTTCGTAGATTGATCTTCTGCAGGCGATATTTATTTCTTACTAGTTTAGACTAGTAAGAAATAAATATCGCGAGAACTCGTATCGTAAGTTCTCGTTGCAGCGATGGTTAGGTCTTATTTCAAAGAAGCACTTATAAGGTATAAAATGTCATTGTGATTAAAATTATTTCATTTCACATTTCAGATTTTATTTATGTAGCAAGCTGCACTTCATAAGACCTACAAACCACCTCATAACATTTCTCATTAGGTGCAGTATATTACCATAAACAAACATATATAGGTCAGATTAGATAAAAATCTAACCGCAAAGAGGTTGATATACTCGTAGCAATAAATTTTACACCACAATATAAATTTGGTTGGTTTTCAGACAGTCCCTGCCAACTTACCAGTCGAGAACATAACTCGATTCCATTATTTAAAGCAAACAGCATATCATTCAGCGGTATCGGGTCCACAGTCAATCTGATCGGTGTGACTGCAACGAGAGTACCTACGGGCTACGTTATTCCCGGAATCCGCAAGAGAGCAATATTTTCGCAGATAAGCAAGATGTGTGGAGCAATGCACTTGAGCAAATACGAGATGGATTTTAGATAGTTCGCTATATATTCTCACATAAACTGACTCATACTGCGAGTTACGGGATTTGAGGAGGCAAATTTTATGGAAAATGTTTATGTGAGAGCGACAGAGTGGTTAGCGTGGCTAATGTGAAATAATAGAAGCCAAAATCTGGTTAACCGTAAAAAATTACTGTACTATTTTTATTTTGATGAATTGACTTTTAAGAGTTTTGGTACATCGATGTCGTTCAAGGCTAAATAAATCGATACATTCTCAAAATGTGCAGCTAAATACAGCCTACATACATTCCAACACATTTACATGACCAAAACAATGTCCAAACACGCGAGATCTCGCCCAATAAATGTTTATTAACAGATCCGTGGCAAAATTTACTACATCTCCTTATATGACCCCGATGTGACTAGATATTGCCTACTAGGAAACTACCAAACGCAATAAGCTCATAATAAGAACGAATGCGGTGACATGCCTGAGATTATTCCTTGCCACGAACCTACCGCACTGCGGAGTACTCATAATTTCTACTAACGTATCAAACACTACATACAACAATACATACATATAAAACTATACAAATATTACAAAGCTGAAGAGTTTGTTTGTTTGAACGCGCTAATCTCAGGAAATACTGGTCCGATTTGAAAATTCTTTCATTGATAGTAAGCCCATTTATCGAGGAAGGCTATAGGCTATAATTATATCATAACGCTAAGGCAAATAGGAGCGGAGCATTATGGGAAAATGTGACGCAGACGAAGTTGCGTGGGTCAACTAGTTCAATATAAAACCTATAAATGGTAGCTTCAGTAGGTATACCTACGAACTTGAACGTGGATGCCATAATTTTTGTATTTCTGCTCACTAATATTATGGGCGTCATAAAAATGTATTCCGTTGAATTTGCTTCCTGATTACAACATTGACTGGGTTGCAAAAGGGCTGAAATATCCGTACGTAACGGGGCTCGGGAATTCGGCTTTATGTAAAATATGCTGCATATGTAAACGAGCCGTCTAACCTTCTGTTTCACATGTTTACGAAATAAGTTCTCGTGACGTCATCTGGTTTTCAGCTACGTCGGACTTTTGATTTCGCTCGCCAGTTTTGGGAACGAATTTTGTACTCAATTTACTTGTTCAGTTCATGTAATTTTTTTTTAAGCTTCGAATTTTATCACAGATACCTACTGCAAGCAAAAAATTAACGTAGTTTTTAGGATAGGTACTACCACTACGTATAATAATTTTCTTGAAGTAAAATGTAAAATGAGTAAAAGGAGAACTGTTAATTATAAGAGCCAACTATTATACTATTGACTTATCTTGTAAAGATGTTAATAACTGTTAAGCGCCATTTACACGATGCGAGATTCTTACCTCGAACATACGATTCTCGAAAGTAAGGAAAAAACGTGATCATGTAAACATCATATAAGATATCGTACGTGGAGGGGCAAGTCTCACATGCAGATCGGTTTAAAACCGATTTGTACGATACTCTCATGAACTTGAAAAAATGTCATACGAGATCGTGTTTAGACGATTCGGGAAATCGTAAGCAAATATCCCGTAGCAATTTATGTCATAGTGTAAACAAAACTCTTGGCGATAATTACCTTATGATTATCGTATGTCATACTCGTAGCCGAGATTTTGTTTTTTGGTTGAATGTAAACGTGTGCATGCGATAATCGTCTGAAGATTATCGCCTACGACAATCGCATACGACTTTTCGCCCCAAAACGTTCGATAAACTCGCATTGTGTAAATAGCGGTTCATATACTATTTAAACAGCTAAATACCTTTTATAACCTACTCAAGGATTCTCAAAGCCTTTCAAGTTTTTTTTTTTATATTTGAACTAGTTTCAACCTGCGGCTTTGCCCAAGTTAGAGTTGAAAATCACCCCAAGGGAATATACTCCCGGAATCAAAAGTGCCTATTCCTATTCCAGGACTTGATCTACCCGTGTTAGAGATAACAAATAGATACATAGACAGACTGAGTTACTTTCGCAGTTACAGTATTGGTACAGTTATAGATGAATCAGACCAATCTATTGCTACACTGTATTGATACTTATTTGCACTGTATTGATTTCTTTCTTTTTCCTTTTAGCCACTTTCTAGTTAACCTAACTTTGTAAATGCCGTGAAACTCTGTTATTGGCTTATGAGATAATTGTCATCATCTCGCTGTCAATGTTCAACGTATGCAGACTTTAAGATGCTAGTTACCATAGATTATACACTATCTAGTTACTTTGTCGCAACTGCATTGTGCTGTTCATTGATAGTGGGGTGAAATTTCATTTAAAATGTCATATCTATACTAATATTATAAAGCAGAAGAGTTTGTTTGTTTGTTTGTTTGTTTGGTTGAACGCGCTAATCTCAGGAACTACTGGTCCGATTTGAAAAATTCTTTCAGGGTTAGATAGCTTATTTATCGAGGAAGGTTATAGGCTATATATCATCACGCTAAGACAAATAGGAGTGGAGCAGTAATGGAAAATGTGACGCAGACGAAGTTGCGCGGGTCAGCTAGTTAATAATAAGCTGTTGAGTTTCCAATAAATAAATACACCGAAACCATTATGCATTTTTAAACGACTAATGCCCGGTTTATGAGGAGCTTTATCGGTGATTTATCAGTCCGTTAACCACTAACTAACCAATGAGTTTATGACATATAACATTAGGTGACGGATAAAGAACCGATAAAGTACCTCAGAAAACGCATAAATGAACGGGCACAGAAAAAAATCATCACAGTAACTCTGAAAGACCTTTTCATCAATTCTTTTTTTTTTTTTTTGTACAAAAAGCGTTTACATTTGGAGCGAGGGAGAAGACCAAATAGTACTAAACGTCTAGCTCAATGCAAAGAGGATTCCTTTGTTGCAATCGCAGTTCTTATTAGGTGGCGGAGGCACCCGCTTATTGGGTAACAATTTGTATGTAAGCGAATTTCGAAGGAGGGAACACCGAGCTTGTGGTGATTTTTGATGGTTAAGAATTTTTTGTGGAATGGAAACTGTTTTTGGCTACGATTGATAGTAGTTTTGGAGTAAAATATGAATAACGATATTACAAAATTAAAATCTACAAGAACTATTGTTTCTTTGATTTGGAAAAACTGCGCGTTATAAAGCCATGATACTTCTCACATGTATCACGTTCACGTTAGCAAAACATTTACTCGAAAAAAACTAATATAATAATCATATTTTTCTGACTAAATGTTTGTGACATGATGTTCGTTTTTTGAAGGAGTTTATACGACGTTTTCCAAAACATTTACTCGAAAAAAACTAATATAATAATCATATTTTTCTGACTAAATGTTTGTGACATGATGTTCGTTTTTTGAAGAAGATACGAATTACCAAATAACCTACCGTTGAAAATATAAAAGAACTGAATAGTTTGAAAGGTAAATAATTTGATGAATATAGGTATTATAATAAATTATGACTTTCTACTAAGTAGCCCGGTTTAAATATTTATAAAACTGTAAGGTTAATGGTTGAAACTGAATGGTTTTGCATACAATACAAATAAAATTTCTGTGTAGTGGATAAAGGTAAAAAATTGTTGAAAATAATAATTATTTATTTATGATGTTCAATTAGTTAGTCCAGTTTCAATATTACACAAAACTGAAACTGAGCTGAGTTGCTCTTCTTTGTTGAGATTGTGGGGTTGTTTTTTTTTCGTATTCCATTTCTACGGTTCCAAGCATCTGTAAACAACGTCCTTATAGGAACCACATGAATGTCTGTCTGTCCAACTGCACAGCCAATATTTTCCGAATCTACTGGACCGATTCTGTTGAAATTTGGTGTTACCAAATACTGCGAGACGGCGACATATTTTTATGAGTGTTAGTGTCACTTTTGGGGGACAATCTGACTAAACGATAAAGAGAAAAATCAAAAAAATATTTTCAAACTGTAGCATGTGATATATCAAATGAAAGGGCTTATTTTAGTCTTTATGAGTTTAATTTTACGTTCTACGGAACTCCAGAGTGAGCGTGGCTCGACACGCACTTGGTCGGTTTTCAGGTTCGTCGAGTTGGTTAGCTGAAATTTACCATACACTCCATAGGGAAGCACTAGGAGAGATACTCCCGAAATTCCTACGTGAACGGGAAAATACGTAATTTGAGCGTATGAAGTCGCGGACAAAAGCATAGTAGCATAGTATAATATAAATCTTACGACGACTTGCATAGATTTCTACTCAGAACAGAGAAGGAGATACGATTATTCAGCAAGTCGAATTCCAAGTAGTTATCTTAACATTCTACAACAATAGCTGCAGAACAATTTTCTTTACATTGAAATATCTATCGCATTTCCTTTCACGAATCTTTTCAACTCTCGTTAACGGTGCTGGAGAAAAAAAAAATAAAAAGAAAAATCTATGTGGAAATATCACTGAATACTTATAACTGAAAAAACCGGGCAAGTTCGAGTTGGTGTCGCGCACAACGGATTGCGTATCAATCATAAAAATATGAAAATATTTCTTGCATATAATTAAAATATAAACCTCATTGGGACCATTGTACCCAACATTATGTATGAATTTTTCCCCATTTCGTTACTTGTCCCATAGTAAAAGTAATTCATAATGATGAGGACAATGACATCTTAAGAGGTATTGCGTTTGTTCACACATTGTATAGATTATATTGCTGTTTAACTTTGAAGTAAGTAATTAATTGTCTAACTTAGTGCTTCTTAAGCACTAAGTTAGACAATTTGATGCGTACCACTATTTTTTGGGAGAAATAGAAGAAATATGGGAAGGTTATGCTCAGGAGTGTGCATTTCAGGCTAACAAAAAAGGAAATATTGTTGTTTACTTATTCCGTGAAAAAAACTATTTTTTCCTTTTATTATTTTCCTAGAGAAACTGACAGACCTTCGGTATCACAATGCAAATCCGTTAGCTTCTCTAATCACATCAGTGATCACGAAGTGAGCTGCCAATCCAAGTAATCAAGATGGAATGGCAGCTCACTTTGTGGTAGAAGTATCAGTAGTAAACAGACAAACTTCCTACGCTGCAAAGTAAAAGTGTGACGACGGTATCCGTTGCCTACGGAACTCTAAAACAAGTCAATGCAGGAATATCAGTGAAAACTTTACACAAGTTATTGAAGGAAAATAACGATGTTCGACACATAATACGCTTGTACGATTTGTTAAAGTCACCTTGTCGGTAAACAAATGGAAGGAATCAAAGTGTCCCATACTGTGGAACAGTCTATAGAGCTGGGAACGGCAGGAGGGGAAACGCCTTTATTAACACCTAATATTTGTTGCCCAATTTGGTTCAAGTAAGCGCAATTGGGTACTTTCCTGAAAAATCTAATTAGTCCGACAAATAGATTTAAAAAATACTGATATCGTATTTTTTTTGCACGTTAACAAACAATTAAGAAGATGTAGTGCGTTGAAAACTCGCGTGATATCACATTTTAGTATGTTTTTGTTGAAATAATAAAAATATCTAGGAAACCCAGTTGAGTTTTAGAATTACTTCTATATCTAGTTTTATCGAGTTAGTATATATCCGTAGTTTTGGAATTAATTTTATATCTAGGAAATTACCCACGTGCTGTCATTTTCTCTGTCTCTCTTTATTATCTCGCTCGGTTCATCCGAAACGTTCTTGAGTAGAGACCGCATACCCAACATTGAACAGTCTCCCACAAAACAGACTAATGATTATGGCGAAGACTTCAGGACTAAGCTGGATACAAGGAGCACATTACCAGTCAAAGTGACGACCCTTGGGGGAGCCGCGAGACCCTATGTCCAGCAGAGACCATGTCCTTCAGTTTAAATGATTACTTTTATGTTCGATAGGACCACATATTACCACAATCCCACCACAAACCTGAATGAAAGCGATAATGTGGTTGACGAAGGAGCATGCTGGCCTAGAAGTAACTTGTTCACTCTTGACGTCTTGACGAAAAGACCCCAAGGTTGGAGCTATCGGGATAACACAGAGTCCTCCAAAATTCTTAGCTCTACGCATAATGAAAGTATTCCCAAGCCGTTGCCGGGAAATATCCACCATGTACCATGATCATGTTGACAATGACAATACAGTCTCTGACAATTGGCGTCGGGTAGATTCTGTACTCTGTGGTACAAACTATTGTCGCAAAGCTTACGTCCACATTAAGCTTTGTGTTGTTTACAATGTTCGTGTTTTGTTTATTGTCGTGTATGACGATTGTGACGTGTCGGTCTAACAAAGTTGTTGAGGTTTGTGATTTTTGTTATAACAAGTGGAATGGGTTGATATTATGTGTGTTCTGCTAATGGTTTTAGTTTTGCTGAAAAATTAAGCGTGTTTTTTTATTTTTTTATTTGTGATGGGTTTGCTCTTGAACTTAGTCTTGGTCAGAAATGACAGAGACAAAGTCTACGATGGAGCGAGCTTACCCAGAAGGAGCCTGTTTACTCTAACTTTGAAGAGATTAGGGTTGTAAGCGTTCGGAAACACAAACGCAGGCAGAGAATTCCACTCCTTTGCTGTCCGCATTATAAAAGACGTTTGGAATCGCTTAGTGCGAATTCGTGGAATAGCAACAAGGTAGGGATGGTAAGTTGCAGTGCGTCTGGATGTTCGATGGTAGAAGGGGGCTGGTGCAATGAGGTCGTGGAGTTCTTGGGCACATTCGCCGAAGTACAACCTGTAGAAGACCAACAAGCAGGCAACCTTGCGGCGATGTGCCAAGCTGTGAAGCTTGGCATCTACCAGTTTTTCGTCACCGATGAGCCTCTTAGCTCTGCGTTCCACCGAGTCAAGCGCGGCAAGCTGGTACTTAGCTGAGCCATCCCAAAGGTGGCTGCAATACTCCATGCAGGTTCGGACTTGTGCTTTGTAAAGTTTTAAAAGCTGTCCAGGCCTGAACTATCGCTTCACTCTATTCAGGATGCCCAGCTTTTTGGCTACAAATTTGGCTTTGTACTCAATGGTGGCGCCGCACTATAGACGCTACTTGTGTCGATACTCTTGCGCCATCCCATCTTCCTAATAGCTCGTCGTCTTATGCTGATTCTGGCGCTGCGGCTGCTGAGAACCTCAAAAGGCGGAAATATAATAGCCTTAGTGGCAATTATATTTTTGAGCTGTTTGAAATAAAGATTTCGAGTTAGCTAGAACTAGCTAAACTATTAGTTGACACTTTGCGCGACTCAAGGGCTGGCATTTACCTCGGAGAGAAGATAAGCATTGCTATATAACGTGGAAATGCCGCCCAGTCTTTTGGGCTCACTTCCAGTCGACAGCGATGCGGACGAATTTTTTGACGCCATATTATATTCAGGAGTTTTGTTTTCTGTTTTGGTTTCCGTAGTTTTTGGAATGGTCATTTTTAGGGTTCCGTACCCAAAGGGTAAAAACGAGACCCTATTATTAAGACTTCACTGTCTGTCTATCTGTCTATCACCAGGCTGTATCTCAAGAAACGCGATAGCTAGACAGTTGTAATTTTCACAGATGATGTATTTCTGTTGCCGCTTTAACAAAACTACTAAAAAACAGGATAAAATAAATATTTAAGGGGGCTACCATACAACAAACTTGATTTTTTGCCGTTTATATAGAAAATGGCACGGAACTCTTCGTGTGCGAGTCCGAGTCCGTCGCACTTGGCAGTTTTTATCTAATATCTTGAAAATCTTCATAATACTTTAATTAAAAATTAAGAAAAGGAAATAATTTAAACTCTCATATCAATTTAATCTCTTAGCCTTTAAGTAAGATTTTTTTTGAAATATTCAAGTATATCCCCCTAAAGATCCCAATACTCGAGATTTGTTTATTTACCAACGTAATGCGTCCGTGCTTGGGTCACAGAAGTTCAAATGTGTAAGAACCAAATTTCAACATAATCGGTACAGTAAATTCTGAGAAAATTGGCTGTGAAAGACAGATAGACTAGTGATTCCAAAAGAGTTCCGTTTTTTACGGATGTTCGGAACCGTAAAAATAAATGAATATACTTTACTATCATATAGTTACTAGGGTGACATTATAATTCAAAAAAACCGAATGCGTTAAAACCGTATCCCTACTTATTATTTGCTATCAACAGGCGAGGAACTTTAAGCTAACCAAACCACTGAATTTAAAGAATTGCGACGAGGAAAACTCCAAAAGCTAGGTTCTGAGCTCTTGATCTCGACACGATTTGGAAATCTGAACAGATTGAACAATCTTTTAGAACATTTTTCTAAGAGATCGTGTTGACTTTTCTCATACATGACATCACACCTCGATTTTCCGATGGACATGCAGAGTATACTTACATTAGTAGAATAAGTTATTTTTCAGTCTCAGACTGTTGAATACTACTAAGAAATTTGTGAAGGAAACAACTCAGTAATCTATTTCACGACGTCACAATAGAACTCGGTACCGCAAATAAACAGCAATATCATAACTAGTTTTTGCTCGCGACTTCATACGCGTAAATCCCGCTTTTTCCCGCTCCCGTAGGAAATTCAGAAAATTCTACTTGCCAAATTTCATATTTCTAAGACCACTAGTTTCAGCTGTGCGTTGTCTTAAATCAGTAATGGAAGAAAACTGTAATGGAAATCTTAAATCAGTAATGGAAAAAAAATGTTTTTTTGTGATCATCATCACTTTTTAGCGGAAAGTCTGCTGAAGCTTGCTGAAAAACTGCTTAGCATAGGCCTCCCCAAAACGTCGCCACATCGATCGGTACAGTGCGTCCCGCATCTTGCAGGTTCCTGTGGTTTTTTCTAGGACATACGCCAATCTTGTAGGACTTCTTCCAAGGCCATGTGCTCATCATGTGTTTTCAAAACGTTTTGGGAATACATTCATTGTGCGTACAGCTAAAGAGTGGAACTCCTTGCCGGAGTCTGTGTTTTCTGATAGCTACAATAGACCGCATCATCGCCTAACATCAGGTGAGATAGCGGTCAAACGTTTGTCTATCAATAGTAAAAAAAAATTTGCGCTGTTCACTGCCATGTAAGTTTGATCATTCGCCGGGTGGTCACAGTTATCACTAGCTGACTTCGTCTGCGTCACATTTTTCATAAATGCTTTTACAGCTCGTAGCGTGATGTTATATAGCTTACTAACTTTTGCCTGCGACCTCGTGCGCGCATATCCCAGTTTACTCCAGTTCCCTAGGAATTTCAGGAAATCCTCTCTTAGTGCACCCCTAGTCCCTACAGAGTGTAAAGAAGATACATGCCAAAAATGAGTTTTGGCTGTGCGTTGGTATTTAAGTCAGTGAGTCAGGTTTGCCTTTTATATATAGACTAGCTGACCCACGCAACTTCGTCTGCGTCACATTTTCCATTAATTCTGCGCTCCTTTTTGACTTAGCTTAATGATATAGCCTATAGCTTTCCTCGATAAATGGGCTATCTAACACTGAAAGTTCCTGAGATTAGCGTGCTCAACCAAACAAACAAACAAACTCTTCTGCTTTATAATATTATAACTCAGAGGTTCTCAGATTTTGTTGTGCAAGGCGTTGCGAACGTTCGACACTCGACTCTCGTGCGCGTACCTGAGAGTTTCTCTGATTTTGTTCAGCAAGGCGTTGTGAACGTTCAGGTGAAGATTCTCCCATACGGCGTATTCTTGCTGCCCGTGCTTGAGAACTATGTTTAGTAAGTTGAGACATGGCTCTCTTTAGGCATTTTCAAATGTTTAAAAAAATTTTAATAGCGTGTAATATTCTAGCTCTGAAAAGAACGGTTGTGTAGCCCTGAAAAGAACTGTTGGTTAGCCCTGAAAAGAACTGTTGTGTAGCCCTGAAAAGAACTGTTGGTTAGCCCTGAAAGAACTGTTGTGTAGCCCTGAAAAGAACTGTTGGTTAGCCCTGAAAAGAACTGTTGTGTAGCCCTGAAAAGAACTGTTGGTTAGCCCTGAAAATAACTGTTGCTTGGCCCTGAAAAGAACTGTTGTTTGGCTCTGAGAAGAACTTTTGCGTAGGTGTAGTTTTAAGAACGAAATCTAAAGAAAATAGCACGAAAATTATTAGACTTCGCGCACGACTGCTGCGTAGGGAGCCGACGTACTTATACTTATCTATGGAGCCGACCTCGCGGCTGAGCCGCGCGGGTACCTTACTCATAGATCTAAACTCCCCTCCCGCACGCGCACCGCCTTGGTGACGTCCACTTCGCAACGGGTCGTGCAGCAGAAATCGTAATATTTTAATTTCGCCATAACTTCAAAACCAAACGTCCGATTTTAATCATTCAAAGACCAAATATTATCTACATAAACTGTACTTAGTGATGAAATACTTTATTTTGATAAATATTATTTTGATAAAGATTAATAGCATGAGTAAAATAAACGCGTTTAGATGTAGTCCAAAAAAAAATCAATATTTTTAAATTAAAAAGTTGGTTGTTGTGCCTCACTCGACATAGATAGGTATAGTGTGTCGCGGACTTTTTTGTAGATATTTATGAGATCTACAATTAATTAGAACAATGTATGGTTCTATCTTCTATAGTTTAGGCAGTGTACACAAAATAAGTTACTTTTCTGGTTGATTTTTACACCTTGTGTCCGAAAAACCCAAATATCTTACGGAACCCTATTTTTTTCCAAAATAAAATATAGCCTATGTTACTCGTGGATAATGTAGCTTTCGAATGGTGAAAGAATTTTTAAAATCGGTCCAGTAGTTTTTGAGCCTATTCATTACAATCAAACAAACAAACAAACAAACAAACAAACAAACAAAGTTTTCCTCTTTATAATATTAGTGTAGATAGACAGCCTGCCTCAATAAATGGGCTATCCAACACTGAAATAATGATTTAATTAAAATATACAGTTCTTGAGATCAGCGCTTTCAACCAAACAAACGAAATTTTCAGTTTTAAAATATTACCATAACAATAATGATATAATGATGATATACATTCATTGATTGTGCAAGTCACCCCCTGCCATTTAAAAGCCGTGAATATTGTTAGTGGTCAGGCAGGGGCCAATAGTTCTTCTATAATAATCGATTATCAGTCCACTAAACCACCCAAACCCATAGCGTTTCATCTTTGGTTTCCATATTCTGCAATAGTCTTGCTCCTACCGGGGATTGTCCTTGGGAATACTTTCACAGTGCATACAGGGATAATCGCCGGTAGGTGCCCCATTACATTTGAAATATCTAACGGGGCCTCTGCGAGTTGGGTTCGGCCCCTCGTACGCCTACCAAAGGACCCGGTCTCTAGAGACGCGAGGAAGAAAACAAAAAAAACATGATATAAGTTTATTTTTTCATCACAATATTATACAGTACACAATTTAAGATGTTATGATTATATTTTATCATTGTGGGAGACTTGTGCCTGAGCTAAGTTTCCTGTGTTTCAGGACATCCGTACTTATAATTGTCATTGACAGTATTAGCATACTACACAAATACACTACAAAAATAGTCTTGGTTTCGAAGTTCTTATGTAGCTTAGAACTCACATAAACAGCTAATGTTCTGCCAAACCTGTTTCAAACTAAAAATATTCTATAAGTACATGACGTGGTAGTTGTATTGTCCTGAAAAAAGAAAATAATATTTAAGTGACGTGTCAAGAAACATGAAGATATCACTTACGGACCATTACCTCGAATGTAAGACGATATTCATACATAAAAGAACGCCGATGGAGATGAATATAATTGTATACACGAGTAATAAGAGACGAAGACTTGTGGAGTTCCGTACGATGATGAGAAACCTCTTAATGTTGTTGACAGTCCATTTGCCTGCGTAATACATCATCATCATAATCCTACACATCCATCTAATCTAATAAGATCAACACAACTCTGACTTTTTCTTATACGTTTGGCTGTTACAATATTTAGCTCTATAGTGTTCATATTTAAGAGAGAAATAACAAAATAGGAGGAAGTTCAAAAAAGTTAAAATTTCAGTGAAACCATTTAAAAAGTTTAAGTAAGCTTTTGCCGACTAGCAAAGAATACCTATGGCTTGCACCGAGTCGTAAAATTTGAGAAAAATATTGATCTGGAGATGTAGACCAACTTGCAACTTGTTTGGTTCTGTAAACAACTCAACGTGGAAAGTTAGGTGAAGTGATCGTGAAGAGAGTTATCATTTCAATTAGCATAATTTTGTTTTTGACAGTTCTAGATGTCACGGTGAGATTTAAGAGCAGCTTACAGATTAATGTGTAGATTATATACATGACCAATCATATACATGCTTATTATAGGTGCTACATATTTTTCTTTGGCTCAAGATGTTTGGCCATGGCTGGTGTAAAATTAAGGATCACAATTAGAAAATTATAAGCAGAAGTTGTGATTTACGATTTATGACGTATTAAAAAAACTACGTACTAGATCTCGTTCAAACCAATTTTCGGTGGAAGTTTACATGGTAATGTACATCATATATTTTTTTAGTTTTATCATTCTCTTATTTTAGAAATTAGGGGGATACATTTTACCACTTTGGAAGTGTCTCGCGAAAACTATTCAGTTTAGAAAAAAAATATATTAGAAACCTCAATATCATTTTTGAAAACCTATCCATAAATATCCCACATTTAAGGGATTGATGAAAAAAAAAATTGAGTTTCTGTTCGTTCTAAGTATGGGGACCTCCAAATTTTAATGTTTTTTTTTTTCTATTTTTGTGTGATAATCTTTATGCGGTTCACGGAATACATCTAGTTACCAAATTTCAACAGCATAGTCCTTATAGTTTCGGAGAAAAGTGGCTGTGACATACGGACGGACAGACAGACAGACAGACAGACTTGACGAATCTATAAGGGTTCCGTTTTTGCCATTTGTCTACGAAACTCTAAAAAGCAGAACCTACCAGAGGTTCTGTTAACAACACAACGTGGAAACTTAAGTGAAGTGACCTTGAAGCTGTTGTCTCAATTTTGATTGACAGTTCTGACTGTCACGGTGAGATTTATGCATATTAGCAATCCTTTTACATACATTCAATTAGCAATCCTTTTACATACATTCAATTAGCAATCCATATACATACATTCAATTCTTCCGTTACTGTCTTATTGAGTGAGTGACTGACAGACAACGCACAGCCGAAACTACTGATCGCAGAAAGCTGAAATTTGTCATGTAGATTTCTTGG
Organism: Ceramica pisi; assembly: GCA_963859965.1. Taxonomy (NCBI): domain Eukaryota; kingdom Metazoa; phylum Arthropoda; class Insecta; order Lepidoptera; family Noctuidae; genus Ceramica; species Ceramica pisi. Next base: position 10,427,194 of record OY982534.1, on the reverse strand, counting down.
GAAGTGTAGACAATAATCTAGGATATCCTGAAATTCCTAAGAGAATGAGAAAAAACAAGAATGTGAGTACAAAGTCGCGGTCAAAAGCTGGTATAGAAAATAAAAAAATAGTAAGCGATGTGAAAACTTATAAGTTAGTAAAAGGAAGATGGTCTATATTAAAATAACTATAAAGTTTTTTTACTTGATGTATGGAAAATAGCTATAATAATCATAAGAGAAAATTTATATAGAACACAACACGTTTTCCATATTTCTTTATTACATTCATATTCGTTCGCTCAAAAATTATATTGACGTGAAAATCTTCGTAGTAAAACATTGTTTGGCACAACATCATTATTACAGAATATGCTCTAATTCTACATCATATATTATTGGAAATTATGTTATGGAAATTGTTCACCACGTAGTTACGCTAATTGGCAGCTTTGAACATAATTTTATCAATTATAACGTATAACACGCGAGCAAAGATCGAACATTAGTATTTATAGGTCTAATTGACAGTTTGCGTTTAGATATTTCAGTCTATCAAACAATTGACTGACTATTTATTCTGTTTTTGTATTCGTATATCTGTCAGCAGCATTATAGCAGAAGGACGTAAAATTAAATCACGTTAAACTTGCCGGTATATTTATTTATTTATTTATTTAGACTTTATGCACAATAGTGGTACATGGGCGGACTTAATGCAACAAGGCATTCTCTACCAGTCAACCTTTGGGTTAAAAAGACTACACTGTGGTAGGTGTACAACAAACAAATAAAAATAAAATATAATTGAGTCATATCGATACAACAAAGTATACAAATAATATATATATACATATACTATAAAATACATATATATTTGCTAAAATAATTCTGTCAACAACTCATCATGTAGACTTAGATGAAGTCAGCTGTCACTCCATCTTGTATTTATGGTTTGACAGTACACTTCAAGTTCAGGAGGAGCTCATGGCTAAATAATAACAGCCGCACAGGTCGATCTTCAAGGTTAAGCAACGCTTTCCGAGGTTGGTCTGTGGATGGGTGACCATCTTAACATACCGAGTTTCCTCCGTGCCTCGGAAAGCATGTTAAGCTGTTGGTCCCGGCTGTCATTTGGAGATCTTTGGCAGTCGTTACGGATAGTCAGAAGCCAGAAAATCTGACACCAGTTTTGCCAAGGAGTACGGTGTTACCCAGTTAATAAGTTGTGGAGGTCTGGTAAGCTGACCCCAATATAGTTGGGAAAAGGCTAGACAGATGAGTACACTTCAAGTTCACTTCAGCTTAGTTTGCAGTAGACTTTTCTGTAAGACTCTGGAGTCACGGGCACTCAGTGCGGACTTTGACCACCAGCCAAGTGATCCCAGGAAAATCGGCACAGTGATCATGTTCTGCTACGCACAGCGAAGCTCAGAGGCACCCCTTTAGGGTCTCTCTAAGAATGTGCCCTAACGCACGAAGGGGTTTCCGGAGTGGTCTTTTGAAGAGTTAATAGGGTCCCTTCCCAGATCTGATAGTGATCACCGTGCCCCGGAGTGATTTTGGTGAGGTAAAAATTTGTCTCTTACTGGTCTTTTCCCTAAAAGTCAAGGCGCCTTTTAATAGTTTCCCCCCGACAGTAAAAAACGTAAATTTGATTAGAGTGCCAACTTCATTAAGTTTCAAACATCGTTCGCATTGGTATGTCAATCGCAAATTGTCCAGAAAATGAATAAGGCTTTTGTGACAGTTTGCGACTGACATGCGAATGCGAACTTTGTTAAATAAGTAGAATTGACCCTCAGGTCAAATTGAAATCAGAAACGTTTGTACCTATTTACAATGGGATGAGAGATTGAATGAGATGAGGCACCTTGAAAGCTTCCAATGATAAAGATTATATAGAGTTACTTCGACGAACCTAGAAATATTATTTCAACTTTGATATTCCAATTAAAAAGTTGAATCGCTAGCAAACGAAACTCCGACGTAGGGTTACTTTTATCGTTCCCATTGATTGGATACAGTGTAAAATATTAGTTTTAGATACGTGTCAGTTGTTCAGAAAATGGATTGTCGGCCGTAGTGATTGATATGTGGCCCACGTGATGACACACGATTTATCTTGTGAAATTTTTACAACAGAACCTCACCTGAGGTTAATACAGTGACGATTACGTGCATATTTTTTAGCTTTGGAGCAATTTTCTGGTTCGGGTGCTTTCATAGAGATTTTTAATCATAAAAATATCATTTATACTTATAACGTGTTTTATAGTTCATCAATGTATGAGATTCAATCAATCAATATCCCTTCCAATATCACTGGGTTATGACTTGTGTTGGTGTGGCGAGTCATAGCAAAGAAAGCAAGCGTGCGTGTTGATTAGGTTAATTTAATTTTTCTATGGGTCTATGCCAGACGAAATAAAAGTTTTTTTTATACATCCACATAAAAATACAACTGTTCAATACAATTTCAAAATGTTCGTAATGAGAACAATGATCCCATAAGAGGTATTGCGTTTATTCTGGTACACATTCTAGAAGGTACCATGAAGGTTTCATATTCATACTAGATGTTGACACAAATTCACTCCAAATAAAGTTTCATCCCTTGAGCATTTTGTGAGCAATAGGAGACCCCAGAAGTAACCATATTGAATAGGACCAATTAAACACTTGAAATTTTCTCAACCCTGCAGAAAATATTATATTCAAAAGATTTCGAGCATAGCAACAAAAACCGCCATTGTTTTCACATAAAGTATAAAAGAAAAAGGCAATTTTTTTAACAAGAAACTGAAATGGCACTCAGTGCATGGTAGAAGTGAAGTGAGCAAATATACGAATACATTTTGAGACTCAGAAACGGTAACGGTGGGATTTATTCCTCTTGGAACCATTAGAATATTATTAATCAGCATTAAAATCTATCGTACAGCATTAATATCTATCTTTTTACCTAGTCATGCCAAAATATTAAGTTCAATATTCAAGTTTTAATACAAAATTTATATGACAGTAAGTTGATGAACAATGGATATGATTTGATTCGAAATCCCTGCATTGCAATCCATCAAAAAGCTTTTAGTAATCGGATTGACAAAATCTATCCAATCTATTTTCATTTGATATAAAAAATTATAAAAGATCGCTCAACTATCGTTAGCATTTTTGTGATCCTTCATTATTCTCCATCATTTCACGACGCGAAATTCTTCGGTGAACTGAAAAATCTGGTACGAAAAATTTGTGTAGGTATTGCGGGGTCGGTGCTGTGACAATATTTAAGACTTGGGTTTGGTCGCAAGTGGAATAATACAACCGTAAAGTGTCCCCTTACAAACATTCCAAGAATCTCATTTAAAGTTCAGCATACTCCAAAAGTCAGAGTCAAGAGTATTATGTGCACGTTCGCATACTAACTTTAGCTCTTCACATAATGCAAACAGCTTTAGTGCCTACATTAGAGCGTTACTGCCTTAGTATTGCACATTATACACTTAGTTAGGGTGCATTAGGCGCTATTGCTTACATCGCTTTTTGTTCAGCGGCTCCGGAGTGCGGGATTAAGTGACCGACACTCGGGGTTTCTGGGGTAATGATTACGTCTAATGTTCTTGCTTAGCTCGCTATATGAATGTACGCTCAGACATGCTATGAAATTAAACTGAACTTATTTATTGCTTAGCAAAGGTGTCTTGTGAATCAATAATATAAAAATATATTTTTGTATTAGTTTTGTTAACTCAAAATGTCAGTTTATGCATAAGACCAAAATACCCACAAGGCAATGCTTTCTGGCGTAATCGAATCAGGAACTGAAACTTAATTCAAATCACGGATACTTCTGAGAATTGCAAAAAAATCCAAAATGCTTTCGGATTTTGAGGTTACAATTATGCGAATAGAAACATACCAAATGTACTAAGATCCCAGAGCTGCCAGATATGTGTATGATGCGCATTGATTCATAGGCCATTTTTTACAATGTCTTTTATAGAGTCGCAAATTAGCATTGACAGACTTACATTCCACCATGACCACGATCTCCAGACATGAAAGATCGACCAGAGTGAGAGAGATGATAATAAAAGCGAATGACCCGGAATTTGGATCCCATTACGAAATTTATCTGAAAATTCCTACATGGTTTCTTTGGGATAGTCTACAGAAGAAAATCAGCGGGAATCAGCCAGAATCACGACGAACAAACAACACATAGCTATGCTATCACTTCAAGTTTTTTCGGTTTCATAGAATTGACCACAGGTTTTCTCAGAAAGCTTTTGCTCATCAATATTGAATCGTTTCTAAAAGAATCTTAAGAGAAAGCCAAAGAGCAATACTTCAATCCGTAACGACTTCCAAAGATCTACAAATGCCAGCCGGGCCCAACGGCTTAACGTGCTTTCCGAGGTACGGTAGGTATGTCAAGATGGTCAAGATCCACAGTACAACCTTGGCAGTACAACGTTGCTTAACTTTGAAGATCGACCCGTGCGGCTGTAATTCTTTAACCACGAGCTCCTTTATAAAACGTTTACAAAACACTTACCTATAAAAAAGTACAAATCAAAGGTGTGTTAAGGTCATACCTTCTATTATCATTAATCGATCATCATTTATTAGTATTTACTATAGAATACACAACCCTCAGTTTACCCTTTATGAATTTCAGAATAAGTAGGCTGTGTAGGCTTAAACGAATTCGAGTCTAGACGGTTTTCTGCCCACACATCGATCTTAATTACTAAGTTACCTGGAGCTGACATCGTGTTTACCCTGTGAGGTTTCTTGTCTTCTTATTAAATTATTTGTTAAACCAACAACACGTTTGCTTTGTTTGTAGAGCGATTTCTACACAATGTTAACAATGAGTTACTTTAGTTAATAAAATAAAAGTAATGCGGTATTAGTTAATAAAATAAAAGCGGTACGATATTATTTAATGAAATAAAAGCGATACGATATTAGTTTAAAAAAATAAAAGAACTGCGATAAAATTAAAAGTCTGCAAATTTTAATGTTTGGGACATAGTTTATACAGAGTATTCCAGAAGTGCGTGGTCATATTTAAGGGTGATATCGGGTAGCTAATATACAATAGGGACAAAATATCATAACTTCCAAAGTTTATACAAACAATTTGTTTCCTTTAAAGAAAAATCGACCACAAAATCGCCTAAAAAGTCTCAAAGAAATTACTTATTAAGCAGTCTGACGTAGTAAGTGACTTCAAACCCTAGACTGAACTTAAAATAAATGCCATACACTATAAAAAATGCTTGAAAACTATCTTCTCAACATTTTAATATCCATAATCATTTCAACACACACAGATTAAAAAACAACTAGCTTACTACAATATAAAAACAAAACAATACACACAAATACAAAAAAGCAGTTATGCACACAAAACACACATTTCTTTTTTATTTGCAATAATTTTTTTGTTTCGCAATGTTTTTCAGCTACCCAACGCTACCTTTAAATATTTAATCTTTTTTAATCACGCATTTCTGGAATCTGCATGGATGGTCGAATGGTGAATTTTGAATTTTTGAATTTTGAATTGGAAGGCCTCCCACAACGTGGACCGATGATCTGGTGAAGGTCGCGAGTAGCTGATGGATGCAAGACGCACCAGGACTGGTTGTTGTAGCGATGCTTGGGGGAGGCCTATGTCCAGCAGTGAATGTCTTTTGGATGGTATGATGATGGCTTTTGGAACACCCTGTATATTGCTATCGGGTAATGGCTACCATTTTTTAGTTCTCGATATAATCTACATAGGTACACCTCTTGACCTTTTCCAATTATGATACACTAGCTGACCCGCGCAACTTCGTCTGCGTCACATTTTCCATGAATGCTCCGCTCCTAATTGTTTTAGCGTGATGATATATAGCCTATAACCTTCCTCGATAAATGGGCTGTCTAACACTGAAAGAATTTTTCAAATCGGATCAGTAGTTCCTGATATTAGCGCGTTCAACCAAACAAACAAACAAACTGTTCTGCTTTATAATATTACTAGCTGTACCCCGCGGCTTCGCTCCCGTCAACTGGCTACCTGTCTACCTACCTACCTACCCCGCTACTCTCTTACTCTTACTCACAGACAATTTGTATTTGACTAATGTCAATATTTTATACGATACAAACGTCACTCAATTGTTTTGCCTTCCCGAAACCTCTCCACTAACACTTAAACTTTATGCAATGGTTTTAAAGTTCAAATTGACTTTAAAGTATTATTACGAATCTTTTGTATGGGAGTATAAAAAAGTGTTGTTTTTAGTCTTTTTCAGACAATTTTTATATTTTTTCTCTCCGTAAGAACCATCCTCGTACTTCAAGGAATATTCTAAAAAAAGGATTGGCCGAATTGGTCCAGGCGTTGTTGAGTTATGCGCTTACCAACACATTTAGCGATTCATTTTTATATTATAGAAGATATTACTAGCTGACCCGTGCAACGTCGTCTGCGTAACATTTTTCATCACTGCTCCGCTCCTATTGGTCTTAGCGTGATGATATATAGCCTATAGCCTTCCTCGATAAATGGGCTATCTAACACTGAAAGAATTTTTCAAATCGGACCAGTAGTTCCTGAGATTAGCGCGTTCAACCAAACAAACAAACAAACAAACTCTTCTGCTTTATAATATTATAGTATATAGTATAGTATAGATGTAAAATTATCCATAATTCATGCATGCTTTCATATTCAAATTCGTCTAACATCTTAGTACAGAGAGAAAATATTAACTTAGTAAAATGATGAAAATAAAATAGGTAATCCGATTATTACATCAATAACAAAGGTGTATCTAGTAATGTTTTATTTCATTATTATTTTTCTCTCTTTTTCATTATTATTTCTCAGTCTTTATTTAATTAATTAGAACAATGACAGGCGACTATGATAAATGGATGTGAACATTTAGTAAATTGATAAAAGGGAAAATATTGACTTTAGAGTTGGTATAACTCGCGCGCAATGTGAATGGTGTGACTTTTTGGAAACTAAACGCGCGGCAACAAATGCCAGCGGGTCTAAAAAGGCAACTTTAGCAGAATTAGCCTGATTTTCAAAACTACCCAAAACTGCCAAATTTTCCCAATCAACCATGAACCTAATGCTATAGCGATAAAGATGAATACGAAACGAATCTGAAATGTGAGAACGAAAACGAAGTAAAAAACAAATGTGTGGCCGATATAGAAGATTTTTTAATAAACGCAGGTTATTTATATAAAATAATATGTGATTTAATATTTGTAGGCGAAACAAAATAATTTAAATCAGAACATCCTCTTTAGCGTAATCTGCAGTAAGTAGTCCGGCGATACTTCTGAATGAGAAAAGCTTTGATGATGTGACAATATGAGAATTGTAATAACTGTAAACTAATATACATAAATAAACATTATTAATAAAGGGATTATAACCATGAGACGTTTTTCGGTATTTACACAAGCTTATGATAGATCGTAGAAATATTTAATTTATAATAAAATTAACTTCTTTGCTAACGCTACTTGAGAACTGTCATTTTCGATTTATATTGAGAAGATACCATCCCATTCTCATCGCGTGCAGATTATCTATACTAATATTATAAAGCAGAAGAGTTTGTTTGTTTGTTTGTTTGTTTATTTGTTTGTTTGTTTGGTTAAACGCGCTAATCTCAGGAACTACTGGTCCGATTTGAAAAATTCTTTCATTGTTAGAAAGCCCATTTATCAAGGAAGGCTATAGGCTACATATCATCACGCTTAGACCAATAGCAGCGGAGCAGTTATGTAAAATGTTACGAAGACGACGTTGCACGGGTCAGCTAGTACCAAATATGTTGTTCGAAACAAAATACAAACGATTAATCTGCAGTGACAATCATCCATACTACTTGTGCGATCACAAATGTGTTTATTAAAAAGTGATTAAGATGAAACTTGGCACAGGAGTAGATTGGTCCTAGTGTATAGATTATAGGAATAGCACACACGCTACTTGAACAAACGGAGGCGAAGTCGCTGGCTGAGCTAGTAGGTATATGAATAAAACAAATGTATTTTTTCATTGGAATCAAACCAGCAACCTGTATTTCAGAAGCCAATCACTCAGCGACTGGGCCAACTGTGCCCCCGGAGCGTGTAAACATTTAATAAAAATCAATACTTTGCTCAAAAAGGTTGGCGGCAATGAAAATAACTTGAAGGACATCGCAGCAGGTAAGGCAACTCCTAATATTGAGCTCGCGTGACCAAAGTACGACCGCACGTGTTATTTAATAACCAACTCCGTATTTAGGAAACAATGAATTACCTACTTTTGTTTATATAACGACTCTCTGTCAAATTATTTTGTAATTATTATGTCCTTGCCCATATTAAGTGTTTTGTTGAGTTATAATCATGGAACGAGCAAATTATAACTAAATTGTTCAATCCGTCATTTTAGGGTATTATTTCTGGTAATATATTTTTATGGTTTATTATAAATATTAAGTAGAAAATTGAACCCACGCTACCTTTGAGTGGTAATTGAAAAATTGGCAATTAACGACAGGACCGATCCTTTCCGTCAAAGTTTTTTTATTACCTTAATTAAGTCTGAGAGCTACCTAATTTAAAATTACTTCGCAGACTTTTACCGGTAATAAACGGAAATTTATAAAGTTTTCTGAAGGCAAAAACACTAATTACTAGTTGCTACGTTGCTGTAACATTATCGCTTTATTTATCTAATTTGTTAGCTACTTAATAAAATTGAACAAATATATTATTTTTCCTTTTTCGGAATATAAATTGACTGGTAGTAAATCCCTATGGCATTAGGCCTGCCTCTGTACATCTTTGTATAAAGTATTAAATAAATGTATTTTAAATAATAACGACGAATAATATGGCGATGTCACGTTGTACTGGGATCGGTCTATCATCACTGACAAGACTATTGTTGCCAATAAGCCTGACATAGTGGTGATAGACTGATTAGCGCGCCGCGCAATGATAATCGACGTTACCATCCCACATGACGAGAATCTCGTGAAAGCTGAGAAAGAGAAACAAATTAAATATCTCGACTAAGCACACGAGGTTGTCGACATGCGGAATATGGACTCGGCAGTCATTGTGCCGATTGTCGTAACGGCTAACGGCCTGATGGCCAAAAGTTTCGACGATCACCTGTCGAAGCTGGCGTTACGCAGTTGGGTAAGCGGCCTGATACAGAAAGCAATACTCCTCGATACGGCTCGTATTGTGAGGAGGCTCCTTTGTCTGGAGCCCTAACCACCGGTAGCTTGGACCCTGCTCCCGACACCGGCGAATCACTATTCTTTATATATATTTTTTTTTTTTATGTGTATCTTTACAAAGAAAAATTAAAAAATGTAACTTGTATGTCTAAAAATGAATAAACGGAATAATAATAATAGAAAACTCAAAACTCACTAATAAAGATCTAATTCTGGGTAATAATAACACAGAGTTAGCTGATAAAAGAGCTCCAATTTACCAAAATACGTTTTTTAAATTTTCACATGTAACATAAGGTTATTTTTATTTTCTCATGTAAAATACTTATACCATACTTAAAACCTAGACTGCTACTCTTACCAACCAGTAACAACCAGTAAATTATAGCAACGTGCCAACTACAGTAATATATTCCACCCAAGGAATCCATAACGTTATTTTCCACTTGTTACGTGGTATCCGGTCTTAACCCAATAATGTACAAACACTGTCCCACTGGGCCGTTAAGTCAGATTTATGTCCGTAACTTAGGGACAGTCTAGTGAGGACAGCACCGACGGGTTAGCTCATCGGGGCTATCATAACCCTGTTTGTGGCGGATTAATTACTTATTTACAATGACAAGGTACTATTGTTTGGATTTGAATGCTGTTTGTCTTGATAGACACGAGATATAGGTAAATAATTACTTAGATGGTGTGGGCATTTAATTTAAATATTTTTCAGCCCTTGTTGTATAAGGAATAGTGTAATTTTAAAACCTTTCCTGCAAACATCTATTTTTCTTCTTCTTTATTATTGTTCTGTAAACATCTATCTCACTGTGAAAACTAAGGTTGAGTGACCATGAAGGGAACTGTTAGTCCATCTTGTTTGTATGATTTGACGGTTAATGACTTCACCCAAGATAACACGGTGAGATGTTTACAAAATCGCAGCGCAGTCATTCCATCTTTTTTGTAAGTTTTAATAAATAAATGAATGATTTATTTTGGACCAAACATTTTAAAAACATGCACACCCATCAAACTGCGTGGCAGTTTGTCGACGGGATTAGCGCTTGTCTTACTAAATCTGGCTCAAATACATAATACAAACAAAAAATTATAATAACAAAACTGTGTATTATAAGGATGTGTGTATATATTTTTCATTTTATTTGGTTGGTATCTACAGTATTTCAATTTATTAAAATGTGCGACGGCACTTTTTCGATCTCCTGGCTCGAAAAACTGCCTGTGAATTGTGTGAATTTTGGATTTTAAAAATAGATACAAAAAAAAATGCTAAAAGTGACGCCGCTATAAACTATACTGATAAATTTTATCAACTATCCTAATTGGCCAAGGTTGTCCAAATATTTCAGTTTCTAAGAACAAGAATGCCGAAGTTGGCAGCTCACTTCATTTTTACTTCACCTAACTCCATATTATATTGTAGTCTATAACCTACCCTTTCATGGTGAGAGTTTTACAGAATCGCTGTACTGTTATAGTCGTACATTCCACCTCGATTGTATGGATTGTAAACTTAAAATTCACTTCACTTAATGTTCACAGTGAGATTACAACATAACCCACATACAGGAGAAATTCCTAGTGAGAGGCAACATTAGTAAAAAAAATAAAAAATCATATGGCACAATCAAGCTTTGCATTGAATCACGAACCAAACTTGCTGACAATAATATTTCCGGGCATAACCATGATCTAAATCTCATTAAGAAGTTGTTTCATCGTAAAGTTATCTCTTTATTAACCTCGAGATGAAAGCAGCGAAGTCCTAAATATTATTAAACATCAAATGAATTATTTAGCACTTTCAAATTATCTGGCGGAGTAGAATATCATGGACAAAAGACGGCATAGCGCGAACGAGGTAGCTTAATATAATAAAGGCATTCGGAATTTTGTGTTAAGCTTTTCTCTCGGTGCCAAATGTTTCCAACTCGACTTACGAGTTAAATTGCCGGGATTCGTCTTAATTCTTCAGCTATTATGACTCTCATGACGTGTATACGGCAGGTGCTTCTGAGATAATTTCCCTGTTAGTTTAGTTCATGATCTCTTGTTGTCGAGTAATTAACTTGCAAAATCTACTCGCGAACTTACTTCATTTTTTACCGTGAAGCACTGAGAGCTCTTAATGAACACGAGTACGCGAGGCTTTTAACGCTTTTATCTATGACACAAGAAAGTAGGAAGAGTTACTTTGAACTTAATATATGAAGCTATAGTCAGTACTTAATGCCTAGTTTATCGCGTTGTGAGCCTACAGTTTAAAGCTGTTTAAAGCCATTTCATGTCACTGCTGACGGGTTAATAGGTGAAATTACGGTTATAGCCGCAATGACTTCTATACCTGCGCGCCTGCGTCCGACAATTTAACGAATCATAATAATTGTTTTAATATCCAAACTAGATTTTACAGAGCATAAAACTTGGACCGAGCAATAAAAGAATTTTTCATCGTAAAAAATGAAAGGTAAGTACCATCATTAATACAAACTTTGTATTTCCATGATTTGTACCTCTTGCTTTGTTGTATTGTAATTTTTACGGTCGGGGATGCCTGCGCTCGCGTGGCTACACTGCGTAATCGTATTTTATATCAACAATGGCTCTTATCTGTAAAAACGTATTTGAAATTCATGGGTCTGCGTCGTTGAAAAATTGTCTACAGTATTTTTATGTTTAAAGCTCTTGCGGTGATGATAAAAAGTCGGGGTTACCTGTTCAGACGCACGGCAGGTTGACGGTTACGTAATTTATATTTGTAATTTATGGATGACCTTTATGGGCCTTTGTGGTGGTCAGAAATACTTGGTTAGTAACATTTTAAGACGTTGTAGAAATGTTGGTTTCTCACTTCAGAACTAACAAGCGAGGGTGAAGTTTTAAACGTTTTCTTTCTCGCCTTTTACGATATTGGTTTGGAGTGAAATATCGGCGTCCTTAACTTATTTATCTCTGGCAGCCAGCCTAAGACGTGCGTGCAATGCTAAGTTCGCGAAATATCTTTCGAATGTAAAATGAGTTAATTTAAAGAATTTTCACAGAACGTTTGAGATGATCAGGTGTAATTTAATAAACAGGTATCTAGTTAGTAGATTCTCGGTATTCATCAAAGTTGGGACTGGGAAATAAAATATAAAAAGTGAAAATGTTGGCTGTAACTTACCTGATTTTACTTAAGATACTGGAATTGAATTATGATTAAGTATGTTATTTGCACAAAATATATTGCCACCTTTAATTTATGTTTTGTTTACATGACCTGATTTTGTACCTATTTACTAATTAATTATTTTGCCATGCTTTTAAAGAAAGAAAAATATTTTATTTGCTATTGTGTTTCTGCTTTTCGTGACAAAAAATAATGCGATCTCATTTATTAAAGTATTTAATAGTCTTTGATAAACCAACTAAGCACCTAAATGTTTTGATACGTTGTGAAAAGTCTGTGCCAGTCCAGTAGGTTACAGTGCGTCTACACGAAACCGAATTTTGTTTTCGCAGACTTTGAACTCTGAACAAACAATGTCTGCACAGACTTAAAACTAAGGGCCGGTACATATGGCGGAGCGCAGCGCAGAGCATTTTTCACAGTCAACTAGTATCGATATTGTCCAAAATCAATTAACACAACAGTTAATTTCTGAAGAGCATCGAAGCCACTACGCGCAAGCGCGCTACTCCGCGCGCATCAGCTTCCGGTCGTAGACGTTTGGACTCTGACGACAGCGTGTCGAGAATGCGCAGTCTAGCGCTTGCTCGCGCATCGGCGCGCACTCTTGCGTTTCGCCTAATGTGTCACGCGTTTTGAAAAGTTCTCGGGCATGCTCTACGCTGCGCTCCACCATAATTATGTGTGCTGGCCCTTAATCTGCGCAGACTTATATTCAGAGTTCAAAGTTTGCGCAGACATACTATGGCGCTATCATGTGGACGCACGTTACGTTCCGACTTGTATAGGCGGAGTTAATTGATTTACGTCCTGAATTACTGCACTATACTAGGTTGTACCTACCCGTAACATGATTAACTCCTGTACTTACAAACTTCGTTACCTCTAATTGACCACTTTTAATTAAGTATAGGTAATGCAATATGTAACAGAATATACACAATACCAACACATCACAAGGACATCATAAGGAGTCATTGAAAATTATTAACATTTTTTACTATGGGACCAACTCGTAGAAAAAACAACTGTTTTTAGTAAAATTTGCTGTCGAAGTTTTTTCTCGTGATATCAGTGTTGATCCTATGGTAAATCTTATATATGGATGCTGATAAGCAATAATGTGTCAACCCACAAAAAGTCAAATTCAAAGGTTTTGATATATTTTTATAATGCATCACGTGTTTAACATTTTACAAAAGTGTTTCAAGTCATTTAAAACTTAAAAGTACATAAAAAATTGATTTATATCATAAAACAAATCTGAAATAACAAATACAATATTTATCAATAATCCTTTAAGTTCCATAACATCGTCGAAATTCAAAATAGTGACATTTGTCGTCACGAAAAATATGTTATGAGGCTTGACACAGTGTTGCTAAATGTCAGTCAGCGCTTTCGCGCCGCGCCAAACAACGAATTCTTCATAAATAATGAATTTCTAAAGTTATATCCCCATTTTAAGTACTAAATTACTTCAATAAACCCATGTTTTAGTGAACTGTAAGCAATCCATGTTGGAGTCATCAAGGTAAGTCTGTAATTATTGTTATATTAAGATTTTCATGAGTAATTCGTTTATAGGTTATGTTGCCGGTTTAAATTAGACAAGGAATGATTAATTAAATAATTGTGTAGGTATATGTCAACTTTAAAGTTCTTTTTTATGCTAAAATAATATAATTTGGTCCAATCAGATTGATTTACTGTAACTTTTGGTCACAATAAATACGATAATTCACTTAACTCATTGTTGCTAAACAATGAAAGGGCATTTAACAATGCTTACAGTACAGTTTAAAGTGCTTGACATATTATTACTGAATGTTGGTTAGCTTTTTATGAGATAAAGTTTATATGTTAAGTATCTTGACATTGTATTCAAAAATCCTTTCTTATTCGTAGATTTGATAATCCCAATCAAAAAGTGTGTTTCTATTTTGTTGTAGAGAGATGTCACCGCCAAGATCAAGGGGAAAATTACTGGTCAATCTTGCGAAATCTGGTACAAAAGAAGTTTTTAATGAAAATGATGAACCTGCCGGCTCAAATAAACCTCAAGATATCCCTGCACTTGATAGAAGTACTGATTTAGACTTACACAATTCTGTCGGATTACAAAAGACTAGGTGTAATAAGTCCGATAACTTATGACGAACTTCCAGATAATTTTTCATTGGAGAGCATTTCACCAGTAATTATTGAATTCCTGGATCATTCAAACATAAAAATCTTACCTGTGCCTTATGATACTGAGATAATTCCCTCAACCTCATCAGATGCAATCAACCTATTATTCTCGCCCATTGATGAAAGAAGACTGCAGTTTGTAAACGATGAACTAAATAATAACGACCAAACCGAAGTAGTTACAGATTTTTACAGAGAAAAATAAATCAAAATTTAGTGAAGAAGATAAAAATGAACCACTTGAGATATTGGCTGATACAAATTATGAAAATAGTACAAATGCAATTGATGATAAGAATATGGATGAAAATACTTCTAGTCCTATTGAAGAAAGTCACCCTCGCCCAACTATTGATGAAGAACATGTAGAAGCCACTGTTAATGTTATAAATTCCACTAATGAGAATAATTATCAACACTGAAGATCCTGATTATATACCCGAAATCAACGACGATGATTCTGAACAGCCGTCATCATCATATAATGGAAGACTCAAAAAAGGACGCAAGAGAAAATTGGTCGACTAGACCAGCAGTATAAGAAAAAAGAAAGCAAATAACAATGAGGATTACTTTAGTGCGAAAGGAAAAAAGGTTTGTGCGAAAGAGTTTAACAGTAGCGATTGTAGATGTCCTTTGAAGTGCACAGAGAAAATATCAATAGATCAAAAAGGAATTTGAAAAATTCTGGAGTTCTGGTTCTTATGAAGCTAGGTGCGCGATATTACAGGGTAGCGTTATTGTAAAATACATATAATATAATATAATATTTCGTTGAAAAACAGATGATTCTGAGGAAAAAAAAATTTTTTTGGAAAGAAGAAGAAAAATATATAATATTCAATTCTTTTTCTTATTACATTTGAAGGATGACTTGTTTAAAAAGTTTTTATTCTTGTATTTTTCATATCAATAAAAGTTTAACTTAATATCTTAAGAGTTTTACTAAGAACAATTTGCCAAACTATATGTGATAACATGCATTTATCAATAACCATTTATGTTCCTCAATATGCATTCACTGTCATTCAATCCTGGTACTGGCATTTAGAAAAACAGTGTTATGTTCCTTAATTCGATTTTTCAAATATTACAGTGTGTTCCATATTTTGCAATATGCAATTACCTCATTTCTTTTGAAAAATATACTACATTGTTGTCTTTTTGTAATAGTAATCTATTTCTAATCTATTATTATTTTTATTAAACAAAGAAAAGAATAGTTGGCACATATTTTGTCAAGCAAACTTTATAAGAATTAGTTTAACATCTTAGGACGCCATTTTCTCAAAACCATGTTTATGAGGGTTAACACATTATTGCTTATCAGCATCCATATATATTTAAAAGAAAGTCGTGTTAGTTAAACTATTTATAACTAAAGAACGGCTGAACCGATTTGGCTGAAAATTGGTGAGGAGGTAGCTTAAAACCAGGAGACGGATATAGGATAGTTTTTATCATCCCACGGGAACTGGAACTAAATGCGGGTTAAACGGGAGCGAAACCGCGGGGGACAGCTAGTATTATTTATAATGGTGAGAATACGTTGTATATCTGACTACGCTACTTATGCGCTCCAATGACTAAAGAATGACACTTACAACACTTATTAATTAAGTTCCTGGTTCTTTTGACAGAAACTTCGTTCGTTATTAAGCTAGAATGCCACTTATCAATGCAAAAAATCTGGTCAGTGGGTCGTCTTAGGGTTCTTCTCACTCTATATTGCGCGGTGATTTGTGTAGGTACATTAAAAAATTATCAAGAACTTCTGAAGGTTCTGCTTCTGCCCTTTCAAAAAATTTTCAATTACATCCTTGCCACGTGTATAGAAATTTCCAGATTGGCCACTACAGTTCCCGTTCAGTTAGCAGATATTCTTCTAGCAATATTTCTAGCAGAACATTATCAAAATGATGTGCAGATGCTCACTTAATGAACTTGAGAAAAAAATTATTGCTTCTGCATCATTACAACACTGTGGACGCATTAAAAATTAATTACTACCTTACAAGTTCATCATATATAAACTAGACGCCCAAATTACCATATCATAAATATAAATTATTTAAATTAAAGTTCAAGCCCACAAAAATCCGACGTGAAAATGGAACAAAATCAAAATGCCCAGTCTCACCGAATATATTAAGTGAAAAATTTTCTGTAAAGCGAATTAAACTTCGCGAAGTGAACTACGAATTCAAAAAGGAATTAATTAAGCTGATGTGTTTAAAACTCTGCACACGAGAGTTATAAATTTTAGTGAGTGAGTCACGACTTGGCCATGTACTTGCAAGAATTTACTGGGACTACTTCAGTCCACACGTGAGCTTCGAACGTTAAATTAGCCTTTCTGGAAGAAGAGGCAGTGTTAGTTTGCATTATTTACTCTTTGTATTCAATGAAAAATTTCCGAGTAAAAGTAATCGATGATATGAAGCCTGCTAAGGCGTTGTTCAGTACCATTTTTTTAGACTCCTAATCATTTTCAGCTTCCGTTGTTGGGTAGTCTTTTTTTTCTAGTGTTGTAACTCCTGATGTGCTAAGTACTCTAAATCATTATTTTTCATTGTTTTTCATAGCTATCTCTCTAATAGGCTAGATTCCATCATCCACAAATTGCAAAACTATTTAGTCCATCAGTTAGAGTGTTGAAAAATAATGGACACGTATTTTTTGTTTTGTAAATCAATGAATATTGACAATGATAAAACGCATCAAAACTCGGCAGTGGGGGCTCGTGACGTCACGACTCACTAAAAATTATGCGAAGGTGTGACGTATTGAGAATTTTAAAAGCGTCGTAACTTTGTCAATTTTGGCAAAGAAAAAACACGGGTCAATGATAATCTAACTGACGGACTAATTCGATTTTTTCAGGACACAAGCCCATTCAGTCTCGGTGTTATTCTCTAAACTTTACGTCATAACACGAATTGCTGGCGAAGTAAGTAGTACCAGTCTTATAAAAGCGAACCGTGTGGCATGTTCTGATTGGTCGAAAGGGCCTACCAGTTACCACCTCCTTACATAATGATGAAGCTTCTTATCAAGTCGAGTGAGTCTAGCCAGTTGCTAAATTTCAAGGCAAAATAATAATTTTCTGTTCCAAAACTTTGCGAGAGAGAGACTCATATTTTTATTGCAATTTCAATCGCAAAACAATGTACCAAATACTAAATTTAAAGCCAACATACATAATGAAATGTAAACATTTGCACATTTAATTTTGTTCAGCATTCCTTTGTCGTCACCCAATCGTCCAAATAATTCGTAATACTGCGTTACATAAATTTTTTCAGTTTTTGTCTCGTGAAATGAAATGCACTTTCAATAAATATTGTCCTTTCACACTGAGCTTATTAAATAAATAAGTTAAATTAGCCTATCTTTGGGCTAAACTGTCGTGGTACCGCTTATTATTGAATCATAACTACTATATTACTATACTATCAACACAGATGTAATGCATGTTGTGCTAACCTGATAGAAATTTGGTACACTAGGCTGTGGTTTCTGTGATGTATTTTTTATAATATGTGTATCCAATTTTTGGTGAAATAAATAAAATAAATTACATGATTAGTATTTATATTATGAGGCAACATTATTAATTGCTTTAATGGTCGTTTTTGTGGATAACATTGTCAATTTTTAGCACATTTCTACAAAAAGTATGCGTTAAGTAAAACGATTTTCCTGCCGTTCTTACAACAACAACACCCAATGACAACAACTCATCAATTTACAAAAATACAGCTGTTCAGAACTTTTGATTCGCATACTCACCTAAATCGATAAAATGTAAGAAACAGCTGTTTTCATTTTATTTTTCATAACATTGACACGTAATGCCAGGAAAAAAGCTGGTTGATGTTAAAAAAATCAGCCAGCAGAACTTTTTATCAAACTCTTTTTCATGAATCCGTCGGTTACCAAACAAAACTGTGATTTTAGTATACGTAAAACCGATAAGCTGTTTTTTATTTGTTTGTCACACACACTAGCAGAGAAAACCTTTTGCTATACGTATATGTTTAGTTTTATTCAATAACTCTTTGTACAAGTTGTTTTTGTGTACATTATAGAATTATGAACTTTCTAGTTGACCCGCGCAACTTCGTCTGCGTCACATTTTCCATTATTGCTCCGCTCCTATTTGTCTTAGCGTGATGATATTATATCCTATAACCAATGATATTATAGCCTATAACCTTCCTCGATAAATGGGCTATCTAACACTGAAATATTTTTTCAAATCGGTCCAGTAGTTTTGGTGCCTATTCAATTCAAACAAACAAACAAACAAACAAATCTTTCCTCTTTACAATATTAGTGTAGAAGATGGATATGAAATGTTGAATAGTCTGAAAATTATTTCTAAAATGAATCAAACAAATTATATTGTTGACCATATTAGAAGTTTGACCACTTTTGCCAAAAAATACCGTTTTACCCTGTTCATGGAGATCTTATAAGCAGCCGTAAAATTTTGGTTTTCAGCTTAATCCGGTTTGACTGGAAGCTGCCCCATAGCTAGAAAAGACAAGGCAGATTATGTATCTCTAACCATAAGTCGGTACGCTACTCAAACCTTATAATACCTAACCTAAAATATTACCATGGCCTATATTATTATTATTATGGCCATTAGTCTGGGCCGCTACTCTTCCTCGCTTTTCGTGCTGAGCAAGCGCTGCCACTGCGCCTGCTGAGCATTTCAAGCGACAAAAATATAATAACCTCGTTGGTAGGTAATTATATTTTCGATACATCTGGGGCTTAAACTCTCGGGTAAAAACTATGGGTCCGAGTGCTCGTAAAATGTTTTAAGATCTATCAAGACGCTTAGTTGAAACTTCATGGAACTCAGGGGCTGACTTCTAACTCGGACAAAAAAATAGTTTTTGGGCTTCTGGCCACTGGGTCAGCGATGCAGACAAATTTTTCGACGCCATTTTTTTTTATTATTTTTACTTTAAATTAGTTAAGAGTTTTTCATTCTTTAGATAAATAAAATCTTACATAAATATTGTAATATACTTGAAGCAAATTATAAGCAGATATAAGACGTTTTGACATCGGTACCACTTTAGAAGGAAGCCGACTACACTCTCGATTTTTCAGCAGCATAACTAAGTCATTACAGCATGCACCTTACGAGTGAATTCTGCAGGATAAAATATTAGCGCAGTTTCGAAGCTTTTACGCATATTATTTATTCAAAGTAAGCACAGGAACTACTTCGAGCCGCCTTGGTTCTGAAAATAGATATCAAATTGCACCGGAAATACTGATTCGTTCCATAATCCAAACAGGGATTTCAGTTAAAAAAAAAAAATAGATTGTCGAAAATTCGAAAAATAAAATAGTTCATGAAAATCAAAGGGCAATAATTTTTTTGTAAATGAAACTGTGACAGTTGGGAAGCAATTCTGCCAAAAAAAAAAAAAATATATCTTTGAACATTGTAGCCGTTGTCAATTTACGAATTCTATTGCTGAGAACTTTCAATAAAAACCATGCATTTTTTATTCTAGACTAGCTGACCCGCGCAACTTTGTCTGCGTCACATTTTCCATTAATGCTCCGCCCCTATTTGCCTTAGCCTATGATATTATATAGCCTATAACTAAAAAATCTAACACTGAAAGAATTTTTCAAATCGGACCAGTACTTCCTGAGATTAGCGCGTTCTACTAAACAAACAAACTCTTCTGCTTTATAATATTAGTATAGATATAATAGTTAGGTTAGATTAGGTACAGGGAGCCGCATACGGTGCCTTGGCCTGGAGGTGGCCCTCAACTAGCTGAAGGCCATAGCTTTTCATGGCCCCCGACGGGTGCCACCACCGGGATCGCACATAGTTGTTGGTGGGGCCCGTATCGGTGTCGAGTCTAACATGAAGTACCTGGGATTGGTGCTCGACAGCCGGTGGGATTTCGGCCTCCACTTCCAGCGGCTGGCGCCTAAGTTGTTGGGCGCGGCTGGGCCGCTGTCAACGCTGCTCCCCAATCTGGAGGACCCGAGCACCGCCTGCAGGCGGTTGTACTTGGGGATCGTGCGATCGATGGCCCTGTATGGGGCCCCGATCTGGGCGGCTGACCTAACGGCCGGCACCATCGCTGTTCTGCGAAAGCCGCAGAGGGTGATATCCGTCAGAGTCATCAGTGGTTATTGCACGATCTCCTACGAAGCGGCTTGCGCTCTGGTTGGATCTCCACCCTGGGACCTGGAGGCAAAAGTCCTCGTGTCACTACATCGGTGGCGTGAGGACGCGCGGGCGCGCGGCGAGCGACTGATGCAGCGACACATCGAGCTGCGACTTGGGACTAAACTTGGGGATGTCCGTCGCCTTCCATTCATCCGGACCCGAGGTCGCGGCGCGTGGTGTTCCCGTGTGCCCCTCTTTGACGTCGCGGGAGGAGTCAAACACCTCACTCTCCCCGCTGACCCGAGGTGGCCCGCAGAGGCGAGCCGGCACCAGCCGGGGATTATGGAAGTCGCATAAGTTTCCGTAATCTCCGGCGTAGGTGGGAGATGGAACAGTGGGATGGTTTTAGTCAGTAAGAGTCTGAGAGACCCCAGAGATAAATGATCCATGAATTGGGAATTATTTAGACTACTCCGTGTCTTGAAAAGCAGCTGTTAGTCCAGGTTCTAATTTGTAATAACGCGGAAAACGTGACTCCGGTCTTCCGGTATCATGTTATACAGTTACAGGGTTGTGAAGATCGAATAAGCCATCGCTTCGCGTAAAATTCTGGTACTCAGACGGGAAACCGACCGCAAAATATTTGGGCAATGCTGGGTAGATAGTAGCTACTGAATTGGATCACTCTATTATACAGATGACAATCATGTCAAAATAATGAAAACTGATAGGGTTTCGTTGCCCATGGATGATTGAATAGTGCCAACCTCTACAAAATGGTTTAAACTCAATTATCGGGTGTAAACCTCATTGATTGCGAAATTACCTACATGGTTATGTTACTATTCGTATTTTGCGGCACGCATGGCGCAGTGGTTGACCGATTGGCTGCAGCGCTGGGTGTCGCGTATTTGATTCCCGCACGGTAAACATATTTTTATGGCCTGCAGATAGTTGTTCCGGGTCTTACTATGTATGAGAAATTTCTAAATGTGGGGCTAAGTTTATTTTCATACATATATGATGATATAAAATATATATGAAACCTACAAATGACACAATTTATTGAACCGTTGTCGCTTTGTAAGCTAAACAACTCAAAAAAGATATCTGTTTTGAATCTACTTACTAACAAATTTTCTCCTCTATTTTATTTGCAACTTGTTGATTATTTTAAGTAAACTTATAATTTCTATTCACGTTTTTCGTTAATCATAAAAATAGTTTTTAGTATGCATTGCTTGCATATTAATATTAGTCAAAAACTATGCAAGCAGTGCATATAAATGTGCAAAAAATCAAAACATCTTGGACAGCGTCCCTCAGGGACGCTACCAACCTACTACTTACTTATAATAATTTACTCCATACCTTTGTAGCCCAGGACCCAGGTCTAAGTTATTAATTACAGTTAGTAAGGCGTGCTGACGTCACACCACTTTCCAAATTCGCTTAGCAAGAACAATGATAAACCGGATACACGCGGAGTTGAAATATAACCGGGATAAAACACCCTTTGTTTGAAATAAAGGATATATTATTATAACGACCACTAGCAAAGGACACTTCACCCATTAGAGATAGTAATGAAATTCATTGAGGTAATATAATAAATCAGATAATTTATATGGCAAGGGACTCCACGGCTTCCGCTAGTTTCGAACTATTTTAAAGCATCCCCTGAAGCTTCTAGATAAATATAAGGAAGGTGTTTAAGAACAACAGCCAGACCAATGCACTGAGACGGGAGTTCCAACGAGCTCGCTTCAAGACACTGAAGAAATATTTAAATAGGTAAACAGGGACTTCATGAGCTTTAGTACTTAATGGGTGCACATGGTGTTAGTTTAATTTTTTCGCGGAGCTGTTAAGAAAATGGGCAGTCGGTGTATACAGTGAAGCTGCAACAATCCATTTTCGAAGGTAATTGCAATAATTACTCTCGTCAATTTATTACACCAGTTCCATATGATTTATTAACGTCCTTTCAGATAATATTACGTAGAGAAACAAACAGTGCGAAAATATCTCTTCAATAATTAAAACTTAATAGCAGACAGTGAGTGTAAAAATCGGGTTAATCTCTTTCATTGTGAAAATTTCAATAAATAATTCAAATAGAGAGAAGTGCCACGCTTTCCAAGAAGGGTCTTAATAAATGGACCAACGTTTAATTTACATTGTTTTAATCGTCCTTTGTACTTCGAGGTACATTATCTGAAGACAACTGCGTACTGAGAAATTTATGTGTGAACCATTTTTGGGCTGGTTGTTGCCTTTGATTTGGCCTGATTTACTTTTCTTGGAACTGGCTTTTGATACTGCGGTTTGGTAAAAATGTATCGAAATTTTTTGTAAGATATTTTTAGTCTATTTTGAGTACGGACGCTATAAAAATAGATAAACTATCATGGCTGAAGTTAAAAATACAAGGATATACAAAAATAAATACACACAGTATAAATAAAAAAAATAGTATCACTTTTCAGTCAGTAGTTTAAAAAGCGTTTAAGTATTTTTTAAATAAAAGCTAAATATGCGAAGGTAATGGATATAAAAACTAAATTTACAACGAAACTTTGTGAATATTTTAAAGAAGCATGCACTATATAAATTTGCCTGATGCACGAGCATTATGCTAACCTATTTAGATAAGTCAACGCCTTGAATTTAGCACATACGGGACAAATAAAAAGCAGTTACTAGTTAGCCATGTGTTTTTTTTTTTGCCTTAATGTGATTAAATACTTTTTCTATATTCAGGAAGTGCTTGTAGTTCTCAGACCGATTCAGAATTAACATGGTACTAACTGTAGGGCAATAACGCGATAGATTTACATAAAGATACTGATTTCGATTAGAAATCCTTTTTTTTTTTTTTTTTTTTTTTTTTTTTTTTTTTTTTTTTTTTTTTTTTTTTTTTTTTAGGGATGGGAAATAAAATAAAACCCATCCATGTTCCTTCATTGCCCTTTGTGTTCCGGAGCCACGGTGTCTCTTGCGAATAATCCCGCGACTCCGGCAGGCGTCGGCCCTTTCGGGCCCCTCTGTGTGCTGACTCTCTTTGAGGCGCGCGTGGAACACTAACGCGCCGTCGACACGGCGCGTTAGTGTTCCACAATCTACCGTTACTCAGTGAGCGACTGACTGACAGACAACGAAAACTTCTAGCTGTAGAAGGCTGAAACTTGGCATGTAGGTTCCTTAGAGAGTGTGAGGGATCACTAAGAAAAGATTTCCCGAAGTTCTTACGGGAACGAGAAAAGCGGGATAGTCGTGGGCAAAAGCTTGTATGATATATTCCTATTCGTTTAATTACTTATAAAATTAATAAATCCGCCTATGACATTGACACCTGTCTGTCATAAGATTCTAACTAGGTAAAAAAAAAATAAGTTTATTGCCACAAAATACCTTTGGATACAATACCAATACATTTCAAAATAGGTACATTGGATACTGGGAAAAGGCTGCACAAGTAGTGAAAAACCCTGCCTGCTAAACTAGGGGAACCCTGTGACTTAGGAGTCAGTTTTCTACTGAAACTTCGTGTACAAAAGAAACCTTAAATTTTACGTGCGAGTGTGTGTGTGTTATGAACCTATAATGACTTATGAATAATTATAATGACCAGCTATAAACTATGAATAACTATGAGTTTGTGTGGAAAAGGGGGATGACTGTGTGAGTGGGATGGGGTGTGGTATGGTGTAGTGTAATGTAGTTGTAGGTGTTTATGTATTTTTATTAATGACGTGCCATTGAGATCAGGAACGTCTTTAGAGGTACTGATGATAGAGCTCGTCTCTCGGAGTACCTATGTAAGTAAATAAATAAAAAAGCCTTTTATTTCTAGGAAACCACAAAAAAATAAATAACTGAGATTGTAATTTTGTTTTTAATATTTTTGTTAGTAATTAAGTAAAGTACTTCGTTTAAGATGTTAGGATATAACTTGAATTTTTAATTTTTATTTCAATATTTATGTCAATTTTTTGTTTGTAAATTAGGTTTAATTCTTAAGTGTAACTATTTATATTTAAGGATATTTTCCGTGGGAAAACTTCATATCTATACAGGCATGATTTATAACTTAATTTAAATATTCAATTCTGGTTAGCAAATGACTCCATAGCAAATCTTGGGCACACTGGGAAATCGATTCAGCAACAACTTATTACAAAGTTGTTGGGCCATATCAAAGCTCACGCGGAAGTTTGCATGCCGGGGTCCCTCTGAACCCCAAGACGTGGGGGTTCTAAAATATCCTACAGCATATTTTCCCTTTCAACAGTCCCCAAAATTATTCTGTATAAGAAAATGTAAGTTGTACAAAAGCCATTTCTAGACGTAAAATCGGATATAAGGTTGGCCTGAAATAAGGCTTGCGAGTTGCGAGATGTACAGTCTCGTGCAAAAATATGTGGACATCTCGCAAATTTCAATGATATCATCATAATGTCATAGCAGTACTGGTAACGTCGAAAATAATGGCATCACATATGTTTGGTCACTTAAAAACTTTGCATGCCTGTTCTTTAACGGGTGCTTTAAGTGGGATGTGCTAAAGCATTACTTTAACAAGTGTTACTTACAAATGATTAACTATAATTACATAGATGATGTGCTCACGTGCCCGCAATGTAGCTAAAAGGCTATTGGTTACATAAGCCACATGCAAGCTCACGAACTACAATAGCGGAGCTGAAGCAATCGCCTTGCCCAAAATCGGTTGGATAACATCATCTTCATCAAACTAGAAAACAGGTATTTTGCACAAGCCATGAATTCAATCCTAGTGTGGGAGCAAATTACTACACCTACGTCTAATTCTTTTGCGCGTCACTGTACCTAATTTTCGCAAGTCTCAATGTTATTTTCTAAAATAAGATTTTTATTTATATTATGTATGAGTATAATATTTGGAGTTAAATTACTTTGATAATGTTATTGGTATGATCGCAATCTTATTAACATACCTACATTTTTGGAATTACATTTTAACATGTGGGTATTGTCTACGTGTTGTAGTTTAAATTATAGATGTAGTACCTACGTATGCAGCGTTTATACTAAATTAGTTAAATAATGTTTTTTTTTTTATATACATAACGGGGAACCTCTTGGCCCAAATCTCACCTGATGGAAAGTGATGATTAGGCCGAAGATGGAAGCGAGTTTCACCCGGAATCCTCTTACACAGAAGAACTGGCTATCATACCTCTAACTGCCGGAACACAACAATGCTGTTAACATACTTGTTATGGCGACAGACTTAAACATGATGGTGGTAGCTTGCCAGGCGGACTTAGAACAAGTCCTACCCATCAACCAAGCCGAGCAAAAAATTTGCCTCCACTGGGAATCGAACCCGGGACCTCTGGGTCTAAATCAAGTGGTATAGCCACTAGACCACGGAGGCGGTTAGTGTCACCTGTTTAGCACCACCCGGGGACCACGAGTAGGGATTCGCTGAAGGGTATTCTCCTACGGTCGCGGGTGACTCGGCCCCCGGATTTATAAATAAAATCTCCTTAAAACAGGTTTTTTTTTTTTTGTACAAAACGGGTAAACTCTTGGCCCAAATCTCACCTGATGGAAAGTGATGATTAGGCCGAAGATGGAAGCGAGCTTTACCCGGAATCCTCTAACACAGAGGAACTGGCTATCATACCTCTTACTGCCGGAACACAACAATGATCAGCAATGATCATTGATCATGTTGATCAGCAATCTAGCGAGGAGAACAGCAGTTTACTCAATAATATGTCATTTCTATGCACATTTTCTTGTATACTAACTGTGTTTACTAAAAATACCATTTTTACCAATAAAAAGATTTTAAATAGTTGGAAAGACTAGGTCTGCCAATCATTTCATTTGCCTATCCTTTTCCAAAAATTTTGGGGTCGGCTTCCAGTCAAACCAGATTCACCTGAGTACCCATATTTTACGTGGAGCGACTGTTAATCTGATCTCCATAACCCAGTAACTGGGTAACACGGTGCTGCTTGTTTGGTTCTGACAACTCATTCATCATCTGCCTAGCTTTTTTCCAACTAAATTGGGGTCGGCTTCCAGTCAAACTAGATTCAGCTGAATACCAAACCTGTTTCTGAAACTCATTACGACTGCCATAGATCTAGAACTGTCAGCCAGGACCAACACGTCACGTCCCGAAAAAGAGTATCTATCCTATTGGCAAAAACGTGGAACAAACTTTAATACAAAATGTTATCCCCTATGTCACCCGTTTAGGCGATGAATTTAATATCTATGAATTTCAAGAATTAAAATAGAAGAAATTCCTTAGTGTCTATCAATCTTCAATTAATCAGTCACGATGCGTGTACGTTTGATAAAAAAAGTAAAAGCAACAATTGTTTATTTTTTAGTACAAAAATACACTTCAGTGTACTCATCACTAAAGATGGTTTAAGCGTAGACATTTTAGGCAAAACACTAGAATTTACATTCATAATAATGTACAAAGAACGTCCTTAATCCTTTGCCCAATGCCTGAGCATAAGCCAATGGGGTTGCATATTAGAAAATCAAAACTTTTCTGAGCAAATTTCAAAAGAACAACGTCTGGAATATCAATGTTTATATTACTTATTACACTATTGACCAAATCGTTTAGAGGTCAAAATGGATTACTGGGTAAATTATTAATTATCAAATGGATTATCTGAAAAAGGTAAAAATAATATTAATATTTAGCGAATAGCGCCTGTCTGATACAGAAATCCTTTGCACAGCATGATTGGCACAAATTATTACTTTCTATATAATCTAGTCATTTCTGGCACTCGCCGGCCGCTTCCGCGGCACCGCTCGCTTCGCTCGCTCGGCTCGTGCGTACGAGTTGGAGGTCACAGTTTTAACCTAACCTAACCTAACCATTTTTCTTTTAATAATAAACCCCGTCTAACTAGTTCGGCTCTTGATGCCATCTACGAGTAATCGCGTGAACGACGTCGCCGCTCTTTGGGATTATAAGAAATCATTTGTGATTATAAAATTTGATTAGTTATGATTTGATATTTTAAAATGACATCTAACAACTTTTGATCAGTCGTTCATTTGATGTCACATACATTGGGATTCTAATTTTTTTCCAAATAAAACATTTGGTCTTTAAAATTTTATTATTTCGTTTATTGTTCTTTTGAAATTTACTCGAGAAAGTTTTGATTTTTTAATATGCAACCGCCAATGGCTATTCACTACACATTTCAAACGTTATGATGACGATTTTGCAACACCTTTCCTGACAATATCGTCCAGCTCAGCTGCTCCTGCCTCGTTTTGATTCTTACAATATGACGTCTTTTTTAAGTTTGTCAGCCAGATGGCTACTTTCGGAAACCTGCAGAAAAAGAAAGTCCTTTAGACGACTACAAATCTTATTATTTGGCTTTCATTTTGATCAACCTATCGACACGCCACCATTCACTCTAGACTAGTTGTGTAGGTCATATGGATCAAATTTTAGGGAGGAAATTTTAAGGAAGGAGATATAGTAGCCACGAGACTTGAGCACAGACGAATGCAGCAGGGTGATTTCGCCAATATACGGTGGGCGGACGAAACTTGCAATCCCAATAGTCGATGAGCATTGACTGACGAACCCTTTTTTTTTTTTTTTTTTTAGGGATGGGAAATCATCCAATGACTCCTCCCGCTCTGGTTGTAGTGGGAGGGAGTGTCAGACTTCTACTGACTAAAACCCATCCATGTTCCTTCATTGCCCTTTGTGTTCCGGAGCCACGGTGTCTCTTGCGAATAATCCCGCGACTCCGGCAGGCGTCGGCCCTTTCGGGCCCCTCTGTGTTGCTGACTCTCTTTGAGGCGCGCGTGGAACACTAACGCGCCGTCGACACGGCCTGTCGTCACTAGACGGACGGACGGCGAGCCACCCATAGCTCGCCGTCCACAGGCCCGCGCCTACGGTGGCCGGAGGTCACCAGGTGGCCCCCGACGCCCGCGGCGTCCACCACGGCGGCCGGGACGAGAGGGTCTCCTCTCCCGCTCCGCCACCTCCTTCGCTAGCATGACTGCTTCGCAGAAGGAGGCAACGGCGTCCCATTTCGTCTCGCTCCGGACCATGGCTTGGACCAGGGCCGGACGCGAGAGGTCGCCGCCAATCGCCGTTTCGAGGACACGGCGGTGCGCCGCCCAAGCGGGGCACACCTGCACAGTGTGCTCTACCGTGTCCTCCGGTCGATCCTCGCAGTGGTGACACCCGGGCGTTTCCTCCCGCCGAATTCGGTGCAGGAACCTCCCGAAACATCCATGTCCGGTGAGGACCTGCGTCAGGCGGAAGGTGAGGACGCCGTGGCGCCTCTCAAGCCACTCCTCAAAGAGGGGACTTATCGCCGCTATTGTGGCGTGCCCTGCGCTGGGTTGCGATAGTCGTCGTCTCCATGACGCCATGAGATCGCGCCGGAAGTCCGTCCGCTGCGCGACAATTTGCCGCGTCAGCGGAGTTTCCCCCCGGCTTAGTACCTCCGCGCGCCAATCATGCAGGCGCGCGAGGACCACCGCCTCCAGATCCCATGGCGTGAATCCGGCAAGGAGACCCGCCGCTTCGCGCGAGATCGTGCGGTACCCTCGGGTCATCCTGAGGGCCACCACCTTTTGGGGCGCGTTCAAGTGGTTCGCAGCACGCTGCCTCAATGAACGCGCCCACACCGGGGCCCCGTAAAGGGCCATGGACCGCACGACCCCCGCGTATAGCCTACGGCAGGAGGCGTTCGGTCCCCCCAGGTTGGGCAGGAGCCGCCTGAAAGCAGCCCCGGCCCGCTCCAGTTTGGGGACCAAACGTCGGAAATGCTCCACGAAGTTCCATCGGCTGTCTAGGACGAGCCCCAGGTATTTCAGCGTCGATTCGACGCCGATGGAAACCCCTCCTACCGTCAGCAAGGATCCCGACGGTGGCGCAATGCCTCGGCCATGAAAACACATGGCTTCGGACTTGTGCAGCGCCACCTCGAGACCCAGTTGCCGGATCCTCTCCACGACTATCGCAACCCCGCGTGTCATTACGTCGGCCGCCTCCGCGTACGACCCCCCTTGTGCCAGCACCAGCGTGTCGTCAGCGTAACAAATGACGTTGACGCCGCTAGGGAGGTCGGCTCGCAGCACCCAGTCGTAACCGATGTTCCACAGGGGCGGCCCCAGAACCGAACCCTGTGGGACACCGCACGACATCTCTCGCCGGTTCCACTCACCGCTGTGACTTGGGTAGATTACTGCCCGGTCGGACAGGTAGTCCCCGACCACACGACGAAGGTAGCTCGGCACCCGATGATACCGGAGTGCCTCCCCAATGCAGCTCCAGGGCATGTTGTTGAAGGCGTTGGCGATGTCAAGAGACACCGCCAAGACAACACCACCCCGGGAGACCGCATCCCCCGTCGTGAGGGCTCTGACGCGCATGACGGCGTCCACCGTAGAGCGCCCCTTGCGGAAACAGAACTGGTTGTCCGCAAGATCCGGCCCCGTTCCCGCTAGGTGCCCGGCGAGGCGGTTCGCAATGACTCTCTCGAAGAGCTTGCCCACCTCGTCGAGCAACACCACGGGCCGGAATGCGGACGGAGAGTCCGCAGGGCGCCCAGGCTTCGGGATGAGTACCAGCTTCCCGGTCCTCCAAGAAAGCGGGAACTGGCCTCTCTCCAAGCATGCGCTAAAGAGCCCCTCCAGTCGAGGCCCGAGAGCCTCCAATGCCAGGGCCCAGGCTTTGCCAGGCAAGCCGTCGGGCCCTGGGGCGGTATTCTTGGCCTTGAGCCTCCGTACCGCCGCTCTCAGGTCTACCCCAGTCACAGCAGGGATGTCGTCGTCGTCGTCCTCTTGGTCCTCTTCCGGCACCGCAGGCGGCGGAGCCATAGGCGGGGGAGGATGTTCCCCTCGCGCAGGGAACAGAGCGCTCACCGCGTCCTCCACGAGCTGAGGCCGGAGACTCTGCGTCAGTGGGGGGGCCCAGGTGCGGAGCTTGTTCCGCACCATGAGGTAGGGGCGCCCCCACGGATCTCTGTCGAGAGTCGCCAGCATTTCCTCGCGGGCCAGATCTCTAGCCCGCAGGACAGCGTCGCGGAGAGCGGTCTTCGCGGCTCTGTATCCCTCGTATAGCTCCGCCTCGATGGCGTCCGCATCCGGAGGACGGATGCGGCGCCTGCGATGCCTGGCGTACCGGCGGCGCGCAGAAATGCACGCCTCGCGCAGAGACGCTAGCTCTCGCGACCACCAGTACACCTGGCGCCGGGCTCTTCCTGGCCGGACTCGGGGCATTGCCACGTCACAAATGTCGGACATGGCCTCCTGGAACCACCCTGCCTCACTGTTGACGTCGGCAGGCCTGTCCGGTGATGTCACCCAGGCCTGCACGATCGAGGCTTCCAGGAGGAGCTCCCGGTCCAGCTGCTTCA
This sequence comes from Ceramica pisi, assembly GCA_963859965.1. Lineage (NCBI taxonomy): Eukaryota > Metazoa > Arthropoda > Insecta > Lepidoptera > Noctuidae > Ceramica > Ceramica pisi. The sequence goes on along the minus strand of OY982534.1, from coordinate 10,395,973 downwards.
GAGCCCAACGCGGACCAATCGGGGTCTGTACGACCGGCGCGCTTGAGGTCTGGGTGGAGACGTCAAACCGGATATACCGGTGATCGGAATAGGTCTCCACCTCCTCCATGACACGCCAGTCAATGACCCGCGGTGACAGAGCGGGACTGGCGAACGAGATGTCCACCACCGACTCGCCCCGCATCCGCACGCACGTGGGGACAGAACCCCGATTGAGGACGACTAGGCCTGTCTCCAGAGCCCAGTCTTCTACCATCCTTCCCCGCACGTCTGTCAGACGAGAACCCCAAGCCAAGTTCTTGGCGTTGAAGTCCCCGAGGACAAGCACGGGTAGGGAATAGTGTCCGACGACGACACCCAACTCTACCAGAGAGTTGTGGAACTCGGCGAGAGTTCGGCTCGGGGAGAAGTAGACGCCTACCACGACGATTTCCCCGAACCGTGCTGCTACGCACCCCTGTCCCCTCCTGACATTTTCAAGGGACGGGGTACCGGCGGCGGCCGACGATATGATGGTCACTGAGCCGTTTAGGTCCGCAACCCAGTCATCCCTGGGTGGGACAAAATACGGCTCAGAGACCACCGCAATGTTGATCGACCACTGCGCCATGCTCTGCATCAGCAAGTGCTGAGCGCAGGCGCAGTGGTTGATATTCGCCTGGAGGAAGCTGAGAGGGGCCGTTACTGGCATTCCATTTCAGCTTCCTCCTGCGAGGGCCCCTCTGTGGCGGCAATAGCGGCAGTGGCGGCGGTTGCGACCGCGGCGGTTGCGGCTACGGCGGTTGCGGCTACGGCGGTTGCGGCTGCGGCGGTTGCGGCTGCGGCAGTTACGGCTGCTGCGGCGGAGACGGTGGCAGTGGCGGTGGAGGGCCTCCCCCTAGCTCCGGATCTGGCTTTGGTGGGCGGAGCGCAGGCCTTGCTCCCAGCCCGGTGATCGCCCGACTTGCCCGCCGACGCACATGCGACGCAGTGCGGCTTGGCGGAGCAAGCTACGGCCACGTGACCGGGCTGACCGCAGCGGAAACAGAGGCCGCTGCGATCGACCTCCGAGGCGCACTTGACTGACACGTGGTGCCCCACGTGGCAGCGATAGCACCTCAGAGGCCTGGGTTCCAGCAGCTTGACTTGCGCTGACACCCAGCCCACTAGTAGCCTACGGCCCTCCACAATAGTTTTGGCCGCCGTCACAGGGCAGCAAACCGTTACTGTTCGCATGCCCAAGAGGTCCGGACGTATGGCGCCTGCCTTGACTTGTTCGGCAGGACACCTTCCGGACCTGGCGACGGCGGCCACGACCTCCTCCTCCGTGACCGAGTCGTCCAGACCCAGGATGCGCAGATCTGCGCACCTAACGGGCCTGGACACTCGGGCCTCGTCCGCGTTAAGGGACGCTCTTAGCCTTTCGGCCAGAGCGTCAGCGGACGAGCCGCTGGTCTTCCCAGGGATCTCCAACATCCGCGCTCCAGTCGCAGTGACTTTAAGCCGGAGGCCCCCGGTGATCCCGAGCTCACGGAGATCCACCGTCTCCTTCGCCTTCGCCAGCAGGTCGCGGTAGGACACGCCCCTCTTTTCCGCTTCCGGCTGTAGCGTTATGACTACAGCGGCGGTCTTCGGGGCGCGGAGCCTAGCCGCGATCTTATGCTCTCTAAACTGGCGCTGCCGCTCCTGATCTTGGGCCTTTTTGGCCGCCTTCCGCCTCTTCTTCTGCTCCCCGGCCACGTGCCATCCGGCTTCAGCCGGGGGGGGTGTAGGGAGCTGTGCGGGTTGGGAGGGCGGTGGTGGCGGCGGCTGCCGCGGTTGACGTGCTGCAGGCGGAGGCCCATTTGCTGCAGGCTCCGCCACTGGCAGCGCCCTCGCTTTGCCCTTCTTCCTCTTCTTCCCCTTCCCTTACCCCTCAGCTTGCGCGTTGGCAGGCGCTGGCGCCGGCTTTGCCGGAGCTGGCTTTGCTGGGGGGGTTGGGTGCGACGGCCGACTGGATGGCCCCGGTCCGGATGCGGCAGCCGCAGCAGCCGCATATGACACCGTCCCCGGGCCCGAAGCCACCTTATTTCCACCAAGGGGGGGCCGCAGGACTATACCTTCCAGCACGGAGAACCGCCGCTGGAAGGCGGCGAGCTCCGTCCGAACCAGTGCCAGGACCTGGTTGTCCTCTGGCTCGGGCCGGCTTGGTTGTTGCTGCTGTTGCTGCCGCTGCAGTCCCGCCTGGGGTTGTTCCGCCTGGGTAGCCCCGCGACAGTCGGTCACCCGCATGCTGGCCAGGTCCGCTCGGAGCTTCTCATTCTCTTTTTGGAGAAGCTCCATGGCGGCCGTCAGTCGGGCTACATCCGCCCGCAGACTGGCCATCTCCCCCCCATTGTGCGAAGCACGGAAGTTGGCCTCCGCTGCCGCCATAATCGAAGCAGAAGCCGCAGGCATGGCCTTCAGCCTTCTGGACGGCTTCTGCTTGTGGGCGACCTGCTTCAGCGCGGCCTCCACCTCCTTCGCAAACCTGGCCTCACGCTCCGCCTCGGAGCCGCCAGGTGCTTCCTCCTCATCGCCCGTCCCGCATGCTCTCGTGCCCGGGTGGCGTCCCTCCTCGGCCAGCCTGGCCGACCTCTCGCAGGCCGAAGGCCCCCTCCCTTTCCCGCGAATCCCGCCACGCTTGTTGGTGGGGATCTTCCGCGCCGAGGCCGAGGCCTCCTCCTCTCCGGATGACGACTCTCTGTCGCCATCCCGCCTGGGCCGCTTGCGGAAGAACTTGCTGATCTCCGCAAGTGACCCGGCCCTCTCGCGCCGGGAGCTCTCTGAGCCTCCCGCGCCTCTCCCGTTTCCGCTGGATGCAGCGTCGGACTCCGACTGCTCATCACACTTTGTGCCGTTACCGGCGATTTGGGTTTTTTGGTTCAATTCCATTTTGTTCCCACGAGTAATAGGTAAATAAAGGTCCATCCTGGCAGGGACCGTGTACCAGGATAAGCAGAATAAATTGCTTTACTCGCCAGAGAGGGCTGCAGGTATCTCTGGCGAGGGAAGCACTAGAGACTGATAATACCCGTCAGCCATTCGTCCCTTCGCGGTGCTCCCGCCACTTGGGATTCGGGGTATTTTTTATAGAGGTTTACGTCCTCGTGGTCCAGGCAGTTAAGCCAAGACCGTCGGTCCTATGAGTGCTGCGAGACATGACCACAGTCTGCACTTCGATAGGGTTACGATATCAGCGGTGACAGAGAAGGACCCACCAACTCTGTCTGCTCGGAGGCAGGGTAAGTGCACACCGAGCCCGCTCTTGCTCCTCTGCTATGCCCTCTGCTACACAGAGGGTCACGCAAAGGAACGCCCCGTCGGTCCATCCAGTGGACCCCACCCGTGTCAGAAAATTAGCCGCAACAGTAACCCTCCCCGAAGCATAAGAGGAGATTCTCATTTCCCCTCATTCCCCGGAGAAAGTTACTGTTGCGCCCAGGGTGCACCGGCCCAGCAACTGCTCTTCCCTCCAGACGGATCGAAAGGGACCAGCAGCCGCCAAGCACGCGTGGAGGACTTCTGACTTCGCACCCCGACTGACGAACCCTTAATATGTATTGTGAAGCGTCAGAGCTGTCCTCGTCAAACCGACCAATGGAGAGTGTGCTCACGACTCGTGCCGTTTATTATAACCGATGGCATTCTAGGCCTAACAATCATATCTTCGTCTATCTTCCATCCGGTTATATCTCAGGAACCGCAAAAGGTAGGCAGTTAAAATTTCACGCAAAAAAATTATGTTTAATCAAAAATTCAATTCAACGTTTCCACGTGATTTTTCTGATTTGGTCACTTGCGAAATATTTAAACAGTGTATTCGATAATTTTACTCATACCTAGTAATAAAACAGAAAATGATTAACTTACTTTTTCGCATCAACCGGAAGTATATATTCCAAACTCGTCATATTAGCTAAGGCTGCCACATCAGCAATAGTGATATAATCCACCGCAAGATAAGTTGTTTGGGATAGAAATGCTTCGAAATAACCGTACGCCTTTTCGATGTCGTCCAACAGTTTCTGTTCGATGGTCGTCTTTCTCTCCAGGACTATGTAATACTGCAAATAAAAGAAACAAAAACTTGGTCATCATAAAGAATTTTAGCAACTCAACTATGCGTCTGGTAATAAGCCACCTCAATGACCTTTCAATTTCCCACTATGAATGCAGGTTTAAATTAATAGAATGAAATGCAGCACCCTATTTATTCAAACACATTCAAAAAACTCTCACATGTATTCAATTCTCATCTATAAATCTTATATACATAAAACAAAGACGGGTTTGTTACAACACTTATAACTCGAGATCTGCTGAACCAATTTTCATAGTTATTGATTCGTTGGATTTGTCTCCGACCCAAATAGCAGAATACATCTTAAAAACAATGAAAACTCGATATGTGCAATGAATACTTAATTGACGGGAGCGAAGCCGCGGGGGACAGTTAGTAAATATATAAAAGAAAGTCGTGTTAGTTACACTATTATAACTCAAGAACCGCTGCATCGATTTAGCTGAAAATTGGTGGGGAGGTAACAGCTTAGAACCAGGAGACGGACATAGGATAGTTTTTATCCCGGAAACCCCACGGGAACGGGAACTATGCGGGTTAAACGGGAACGAAGCCGCAGGGTACAGCTAGTTTATTCTAAATTATTCAAATAATTCCACATGATTTTGAACTCACAGTAACATTTCGCACTCGGGGAAAAAGAATAGCAGTGTCGAAAAACAGTTTCTGATTGACCAGAGCCCTTTGCTTGACATCCTTTGGATACCACGAGTCGTCTTTTCCATAGATATCAGCGATATACGCCAAAATAGCGTGACTGAAAAGAGAGAAGACGAAACATAGGTTATGAGAAGTAGGTTAGGTTATTCAAAAGAATGATGGCAATTGTCAAAAATGTTTTGGATTGGCTAACGTCGAAATATCAAGTGCGCGATCCGTTATACAACGTGTAACAGAATAAACGCAATACCTCTTAAGGGGTCATAGAATAGAATAGAATAGAATACTCTTTATTATGTACACCATATAAGTAACAGAAAAAATATTAAGTAAACATTACATAGGGTGACACAAACAACCCCCATAGTAAAAGTTGTTCATAATGATGAGTTCAATGACCCCTTAAGAGGTATTCTGTTACAGGTTGTATTTGAGCATTTCGACCGCTAGCAGAGTACCAATTCTACTCATTTTATGTTCGCATTCGCATGTCAGTGGCAATCTATCAAAAAAGTATGCGCAATTTGCCAAAAAAGTCACTATTTTCATACATTTTTGACAAAATAATGACAATATCAAAATGCGACCGTCGTGTTACTTATAAATTCGCACTCTGAATGCCACTTTGTGAAGAGATTCTGTGCAGAGGTAGTTTCCGAATTGACTGAGAAGGTACTTATATTGTATCTTGGAAGATGGTGATTTCATTCTACATGACAGGTTTGTAACTATTATATTAATGTTATATTTATGAGCTTCTAAACGATATAAGTACCATCTCAGTTAATCCGGAATGTACCTCTACACAGAGGCTCTTCACAAAGTGGCATTCAGAGTCCGAATTTATAAGTAATCGCATTTTGATATCATCATTTGTCAAAAATGCATGAAAATAGTAACTTTTTTTGGCAAATTGCGACTGACATGCGAATGCGAACCATTATTAGAAAAGTAAAGGTATCGAGTGCACTGGATTTTTCAGCAAAGAAAATATTTTTTTATGGAAAATTTAAAAACACTTATGGGCTGATTTTTGTTTTAATAAACCGAAGTGGTTTTTGGAATGGTTCTTTATGGTACCTTCAAATACTCTGGTGTCTTATGTTCGTTAGCCCTATGATGCAATTCAATCTTCTCGTAGGGCACGTTGAATATTTCGAAAGCCATCATGGCCGCGCGTACTGGCGGGCTCAGGTCCATGGTGTACAATTTGATACCCATCTGTATTTAAAAAATAATAACAAGAAATAAATAAACTAACAGTTGTGCGACAATAGTGTGTTAGTAATAATTTAGGTACTTTTTTACTAAAGGGTATGGTGGTGGATATAGAATGGTTTTATCGAAAAAAAAAGTATGGTATTACAGAGGGGTTACAAATACAATGTTGTCCTTTCTGGAGCGATTATTTACACTCACTTGTGTTTACATTTATTTTTGTCATCTAGAGTAGTTTATCAATGGTACTTCGGAATATGTTACTAATCGAAATTAATATTTTCGACACTTACCTTTTGTTATAAAATTTTGTAGTTTGGCTAAGATTGCAAGAACTGTAATACAGCAATTCTCAACTGAGGTACTGTTCAAACCAGTAGAATGCTTTTATACGAATGTGTTCGATAGCTTATCTACTTAAATTTTGATGTTGTACAATATTGTGAAATAAAGTTCGACTAGATTAAATTATCAGGTACACTCAGGGAAAGGGTGCTGTGCAAAGACCTTCAACTTAAATTGGCCGTAGAGTGTAATCATAACTGTCAATCTTTATATATCGTAGGACATGGTTATAACACGGCAGAATTGTATTGTATGCTCAATCAGCTGATTTACAAATTTTCCTGATTGTATAGCTTTATGTGGGTTACATGAAAAATCAATCAAGATAATAATTTCACAGTTGTTTCACAATGTTATTTAGTTATATTTCTTCCTTTTAGTGTTCCTTGTCAAAATGTAGGTACGGATGCCGCAAAGGCTCTTTAAAAAAAAAAACAAAATAAAGTGATAAAGGCAAAATAAAGTGAAAAATAAAAACTTTTTCACAAATTAATGTAACCGACTTCCAAAAAAAAACAGTATAAAATAACCTTAACTTCGGAAGTCGGTGTTAATAAAAGAAAAACAGTACCAAAAACACCGACTTCCGTCATTTTGATTGACATGATTGGTTAATATTTCTCCGTTTCCCCTGCCTCGCTCCGTACAAGTGGTCAGGCACCCTTAGACCAAAAATCAAAACATGGTGGGTATGAATACCTAACATTAATCATTTAGTAAATCGTGACCAGTAGGTACTCGCTATGACGCAGTATACCTTATTGTACACCAAACTTCTGTTAATCTCTAGTGTAATCATCCATCACGTATGCATCAATTGATTACCGACCAAGAAAACAAAATCTTATATTATAACTAGCTAGACCAGCAGGTTTATTCTGTAGACGTCTCACCGTGTCACGACTAGGTGGAATGACCGTCAAGTGAGCTGTCATTCCATCTTATTGGTATGGTTTAACAGCCGGTCGATTCTGTCGACATCTCACCGTGATCACTTAGGTGGAGTAAACGACAAGTTAGCTGTCGTGCCACCTTGTTTGTTTGGATTGACAGCTCACTTGTCATTCACTTCGCCTAAGGGCGGGTTGTTTCAACTACACTTAACGCACGCGTAAACGTTAAAAATGGTGCTAACTATCGTCAAATCAAAAAATTGAGTTGTTTCACAAAATGTCAGCGTTAACGCACGTAAAATATAACGTTTACGTTAACAGATGGTCTGACGTAACTTTAGTTGCGTCAAATAGAACAATATTGTGAAAATTCTTTTGAATTCCTCAATACCAGTTCTTCTGATGACACAAATAAGTGGTGGAATGCAAAAAAAGCTATTTAGGTAGGACCCGTGTCAATAACTTAGCCATTGGGATGAGCAGGAATTTATACCAGAATGTTTTGAAACAACGCTTCTAATTTAACGAACGTCAAACATCGTCCGTAATCGTAACTTTTTGACGTACGTATGTTACGTTAACCAACTGTTTGATACAACCCGCCCTAAGTGAACAATTCGACATGTTTACAGAATCACACTGCAGGTCTATTCTTAAAAAAAAAACCGGTAAAGAGCGAGTCGGAATCGCGCTTCGAGCGTTCCGTACCATTCTATAAAAAGTGTTTTTCTTAATTTCCATCGTCGAGGCCTATAGAATAGGATAGAATAATTTTATTTCAGACCGGAGTCCATAGGGTTAGTAACAATTTGTACTTAATTTCTATTGTTAGTAGGTTACAGACATAAAAATATACAATTAAATTTCGTCGTGGAGTGAAATTGCCGCATCCACCTCCGCAACATCTGGGAATGTTGCCGCGAACACAAGACATCAGGGATGCACATCTTTTGCTAATAATGGCGGCAAAACCATCAATATTATTATCTGAAAACATCCCTGACGCACTACACCGCGCGCCACGGCAGCCGCAGAAGCACTCTCAGTGCATTATTATATTGAACGCGTAGGTTGCTGTATGTCCGCTGAGTGAAGTGCACTCGTCACAGAATTTTAACACTGCGGTATATATTGCAGTTTTTAGCTCTTGACCACTAGTGAAACTAATGTTATTTTTGTTGCTGATTTTTGAAAAAGTGTGCTATTTAAGGTCATCTTTTATTTTATAAACTTCTGTCACATAGAATGATTTAATGTTATTGTAATTAATATGTACGATTTTCTACACACATATCGTTGTTTGTCAAATACACCGCTGAAGTCGGAAATTGCGGTTTCTGGTTATTAATGCCATCAGAATAAAACTCTTTCACCGAAATCGAACTGACACTTCTAAGTGATCAACCAAATCTAGTCTAATATTCAAATACTTGTACTAGTGTTGATTGTTTAATTTTGGTAAGTTAATTTTATTACACTATAAGTATTTTCCTATGTTTGCATGCCGTAAGGTAGTGTGTGTTGGAACTGTGTTTTTTTATAACTTTATCTAATTTTGTAACCACATTCAACGCAAAAAATAAATGATTTATGATTAATGTACTTGCACATGATAAAAACTGATCTTAAAATCACAAAGACCACAATGAACACAAGAATAAGTGGTTTTTATAATAAACTAGCTGTCCCCCGCGGCTTCGCTTCCCTGCAACTGCACTGGCTACCCTGCAACTTTTTATTTTTTTAACCGACTTCCCAAACAGGAGGAGGTTATCAATTCGGTTATATGTTTTTTATTTTATGTTTGTTACCTCATAACTCCGACAATTATGAACCGATTTGAAAAATTCTTGTTTTATCTGAAAGGATGTACTTGCAGATTGGTCCCATTTAAATTTTATCAAAATCGGTTACGAACTTTGGATTTTAAATCGAAATAGCTGGAATTCGTCTACTTGGATGATACTTTTATGACGTCCAAGTAATCGAAATCCCGTATTTTGCTTTTCTACGATTTTACAGTGGTGTTGTTAGGTGTGAGGTAGGTACCACTAAAAAGTGAAAAATAAAAAACTTTTTACAAAAAATACAACCGACTTCCAAAAAAAACACTACAAAGAAAAAAAATAACTTTAATTTCGGAAGTCGGTGTCAAAATACGAAGAAACTAACAAAAACACCGACTAAAGTTATTTTTTACTTTGTTGTGTTTTTTTTTTGGAAGTCGGTTGTATTTTTTTCTATCCTATGAACCTCCTTCTGACAATACAACAAAAAAAAAGAATTAAGGAAATCGGTTCAGCTGTTCTCGAGATTTGCGCTAAGCAACACATTCAAGTAAGTAAGTAAGTAAGTAAGTAAGTAAAGTTTATTTGTTTAAACATGGTGTACATGATACATGCAAGATAACAATGAAGTATAGCAAAAAGTTCTAACATGTTCAGCCGCATATCGTGGCGTACAAATTGGTAGGAAGAGATGGTGCTTAAACCGTGATAATATTCATCAAAATTACATTTAAGACATTTTGTAGGTACTTATTAATTCACTTAAGCGATTCATTTTAATATTATAGACTAACACCGCTCTAGTAATTTTAACTAACTTTACAGTATAGTGAAAAACTGATCGATTTAATAGGTATAATTTACTATGGACATTGGTTTTAATAAATTTATTAGTTTTTCACTATATTGTAAAGTTATTTAAAATTACTAGGGCGATGTTAATTTATTATAAAAAAAACACTTATTCTACACATCCAGAAATCTTAGATTTGTACCTAATTGGGACAGATGGGACCCTGCATCAAAATGTCAGTCAGGAGGTAGATTCCGGTACTAATGAGAGTGCAGCATTGCGGTTGAAAGCATCGCGATCGGTATCATGATTCTGCTTTATCATCATACCCGCAACATCGCAGGATTTCACTATTTCACTTTACTTTTTAAGAAAAAGTACCTATGTAACTTAAAATAGGGTATTTTAAATGGATTTTATTATAACACTAGCTGAATGCCCTTAGCTTCGCCCACTTGACAAATTATATACTTAGCATAAATATTATTCTGTATGATTTTTAAATAATTGCTTATTTTTGTTCTATTTTTGTTGATTTAATATTATTGTTTATTTTTGATTGTATCTATTTATAAATTTCATTTTTAATTCAGTAACATAAATAATTTATAATTTTCTATTTTATTTTTGTATAAATTTGTCAGGTTATGTTTATATTGATATTTTTCAGTTAATAATATTTCAATTTTGTTCGATATATGTTTAGTGCAAACCAATAACTTGTTTGTGTGGTTTTCTACTGTGAATGCAAGTTGTTTATAATAGGTAAATAACTTAAACCTTCCTAGACAACCACTCTATCCATTGATGAAAACAGCATGAAAATCGGTGCAGTAGTTTTTGAGTTTATCGCAAACAGACAGACATGCGGACGCGGAGAGGACTTTGTTTTATAATATGTAGTGATTTCTCAAAACCTACATAACAATAAAACGCAATAAAACACTGAGCTGTGTAAGTTTGAAAATCTATGATAAACAAAGTCAGTACTAATTGCGTGTAACGTAACTCGTGAGTCAGTGTGTCAGTCAGAAGTGCATGTGCACCATATTCAGAACAAAAGAATACAACAAATGATATAATAATTGCGTGACAAGTTTAAAGGGATAGAAGAATAACTCCAAAAGCGTGTAAACTCAAACTCTTCGAACTCAAGCATTTATTTCAATTAGACCATTTACAGGCACTTTTTAATTTTCAAAGTCAGTCGGTCCAAAAAAAAAAGATGAAGCTATCTGCACGTTCCAAAGAGTAGATCTCTATGGAGAAGAACGTCCAAGAAACTCCACGGACACTCTTGTAACATCATTAACTGACTATGTGATCTTTGGCAGGACGTCAATCAAATTGTTCAAGATTCAGACTGTCAAAGCTGCTCCCAAGATCTAAAAATGACAGCTGAGACCAACGACTTACCGTGCTTTCCAAAACACGGATGGTTCTAACCCATCCATGGTCTGACCCAAGCGTTATTAACCTTAAATATCGACTGTTATTGTATTTTGCATTATACCATGTGATATAAAGACAAGTTAATTTAAACGTAGTAACATGCCCCCTTTACTTCTTATTCCCGTTTAAATTCCGCCTGCGACGCGACGGTCACGTACACCGTAACGTCTCTACTTTCTTAGATTTATTGGACACCAGTATTTATTAACGCATCTTCTAATAGCCTTAAACAGTTAACCGCAGCCATTTTGACGTGATGTTTTATTTAATTAGGTGATTAGCAGCTAATTGAGGGTGATTTATATTTTTTTTGGAGATTTCATGTGGTTTTTTTTTTCTTATCTTCGAAGTTATTAATAAAACTAAGATAAATAGTTTGATTGATAATTTATTTTTATAACGCAAGCAATCACGCTACCAATCGCCCTTACAATGAAACTTGATATTCAATTGATTATTTAAATAACTTGTTTAGAAACCAATCAATCTCTGTCATATTCCATGAATGAAAATACTTTTCATAATATTGGTCAACAGAAAATACCTATATCATCAGAATTGTAATATTGTGAACTAAAATTTTAACGCGCGTTTGAAAGTATGTAAACAAAATCTGTTGACACAAATCAAATAACAATTCCGCTAACTGATTGTTTTAACAGATAATTTAGTTCAATTAATGATGTTATAAATTATTCAAAAAATTCATACTGTAGGAAGTTTTTGAATAGTATAAAACGTAAAACATATAGGTAGGATTTCTATAAAATTTAATTAATTTAGTGCGATGGGGCGAAATGATTGCATTTTCTACGACAGTGATTGCATAAACAAGCAATAAAGTATTTTATTGTTTCATTCGCCTGTAAAAATATTGCCTATGGCTTAGCACAATGGATATTATTTCCGCAGAGTGGAGCACACTTTGGTTCAAATGTTTTTTTCACGTGAGTTACCATCGTTAAATGAATTTGAGGCATCAATATCCACTGAACATTTTCATTGATTTTTACAGAGTAAAAAGTTTTTAGCTGCAGCTGTGCTCTGCAGGTTGTGTAGTAAAAAGTTTGTTAATTGCCTAGTCCCGCCTATGAAGTTTTAGTACGGTTTTATCTTATACTGTGTGCTGTAACTGACGCAGTGTAATTGTTTGTAGTTACAGTCAAACATTCAATTGCTGAACCGTTTTTTTTAGGAAGTTAAAAAAACATCTATTGTTTTAATTTTTAGTTAGGAATATTTTTAAATTCTTTCTGAAATAGTGCTTTTTTTGATGCTATGTGATAAAATCTCAGTCACTATGTGAGGATAGAAAAGGACATTCAGGTGGAACGGATGTAAGGCAAAACTAAAATCGGAACATTTACGCGCTGTTGCAAAACAAATGTTCTTCTATAAAAACTACCTATAGAATACCTAAAAAATAATAAATTCTAGGGGCTATAAGCCTGTTCAGGCAGTAGGTTTAATTTAAACCTACAAACATGGATCACAATAACAACGGTGATAGCCGTGATTGTGCGGCAGAAGTAGACACGATGACGTCATTAATCTTTGTGTAATGACCACCGAAATGCGAACACGGACGTCATGGCACATTTGCTCAAGCGAGGATACGTCATAGTATGAATGGGCTGTAGAGAACTTTGAATGCTGTGTTTAGGTAGGTAATACACCCATTATCTATATGTTGATGTTATGCGAGAATGTTGAGATGGATGTGTGGAGTAACAAGAATGGATAAAGTGAGAAATGACTACATCAGAGGTAGTTTAAAAGTGGCGCCAGTGACGGAAAAGTTAAAAGGGAGTCGCTTGTCTTGATATGGTCATGTGAAGAAGAGGGAGGAAACGCACTTAACTAAAAGAGTAATGAACATAAATGTGGATGAATGGAGAGGGAGAGGAAGGCCAAAGAAAAGATGGATGGATTGTGTGAGAAGCGATATGAAAGAAAAGGGAGTTGGTGAAAGTTTGACGGCTAATAGGGCAGAGTGGAAGGAAAAAACGTGTTGCGCCGACCCCAAGTAACATGGAATAGGGGCAGAAAGATGATGATCTATGCGTTGATGTTGTCTTCAGTCTCAAGTGTATCCAGAATCATCTGTACTGTATCCGGACTTGCTCGATATCCCGACTTGCCGTATTCAGCTGTTCTCCTTTACTTCCCTATATTTATGATGCGCTCAGCCAAAGTGAAGAACACTCTACCAGCGTCTGTGTTCCTTTCCACATACAAAACGTCTGCCTTTAAAGCAGGAGAGTAAACATGCATCTTTTGGGCACGCTCGTCCTATTATAGATCTCATCCATTGCTTTCCATCAGTCGTAATCCAAGCCAATATCTCTACAGAAAAAAATACTACGACAGATCGAATGCTGTGCAGGGTCTTTGTTAAGTAAGCTGGGTCAAGGCTAAGCCAAAGATGAATAAGAGTTTGGCATATTAACTGAATTTGACAGAAACGGTATTTTTTTTTGTGTGCACGGTCAGTACACAATAAAACATACACACTATAATTATATAGATTCAACAAATATTTTCAAATTTTGATACTGGAAAAGACGGACTTGTCGCAAAAAAAAAACAATGAGCTTATAATGCACTGTCGTTATCTTTATCCAAGAAATCCGATAGATAGGTGGGTAGCTAACAATATGTATGTACCTATGAGTACTTAGCCACGGTAATATTATGATAATATTACCGTGAATGATAGTGCCGCCTGTCGAGCTCCAACCTGCTCATGTTTCGACCTGTCCTGTATGGTTTACTATAGAAATATTGTGTTGTGTTACAAATCATTGTGTAATTTACATAATGTTGTCCAATTTAAAAATGCCAGAAAACATAAGACGTTGGCGAATTTATGTCTAAAAGGCCGAATCAATATAATATGTGATTTCAGTTAACGTTTGTCAGGTTTTAAGGCTTATCTTTGTCATACCCACAGGCGTGTCTCTTTACCGCTAAAAGGATATCATTCAAACAAACTCCTACTTTTCGGAGTACATCTGTTCCAGTTCGGCTCGAGCTCCTAGGCCATGGAGCTGTCATCCAGTCTCAACTTCGGCGCCAACATTGAGTGTAAACCCCAAACTACGGCCAAAAAGCTGGGCATCCTAAATAGGGTGAAGCGATACTTCAAGCCGGAGCAGCTTTTAACTCTATATAAAGCACAAATCCTGCATAGAGTATTGCAGCCACCTTAGGGATGGCTCGGCTAAGTATCAGCTTGCCGCGCTTGACTCGGTGGAACGCAGAGCTAAGAGGCTCATTGGCGACGTAAAACTGGTGGATGCCAAGCTAAGAAGCTTGGCTCATTGCCGCAAGGTTGCCTGCTTGTCGGTCTTCTACAGATTGTACTTCGGAGAGTGTGCCCAGGAACCAACTCCACGACCTCATCCCACTAGCCCCCTTCTACCATCGGACATCCAGACGCACCGAAACTTGCCATCCTTTCCTTGTTGCTATTCCACCAACTCGCACTAAGCGCTTCCAAGCGTCTTTCATAATGCGCACAGCAAACGAGTGGAACTCTTTGCCTGCGTCTGTGTTTCCGAATGCTTACAACCCCAATCTTTTCAAAGTTAGAGTATACAGGCTACTTCTGGGTAAGCTCGCTTCATCGTAGATTTTGTCTCTGTCATCTCTGACCACGACTAGAGTCAAGAGCAAGCCCATATCATGTAAAAAAAAATATTCTATGGTTGTTGCCTTACCCCTGGTAACTCGGTAGAACGCACGCCGGGCGGACAATTCAGGTAGTTCTATTTGTTAATTACCGTTCTAATTCTAGATGGCAATAAAATTTTCCTTCTTTAAAATTTCTAGCAATTAAATAACGAGAAGGTACTCGGTATTGTGTAGCCCCGTCTCTTTTGTAATTATCCGATTTTCAAAAAAATGAGGCAAGTTATTTTTGAGTGTTTTTTTTTGTAATTCGGCTAAAATGCTATTAGTTTCAACAGTACCTCAGTTGAGAAGTGCTGTATTACAGTTCTTGAGATCTTAGCCAAACTACAAAATTTTATAACAAAAGGTAATTGTCGAAAATATTAATTTCGATTAGTAATATTTTCCGAAGTCAAATTAATAAACTCCTATAGAAGACAAAAAATAAATGTAAACACAAGTGAGTGTAAATAAATCACCCCAGAAAAGACCAAATTAGTTGTAACCCTGCCTCTGTAAAACCATACATTCTGGTCTTCCTGATTTAAATATTTTTTTCCGGTTAAAACCATTCTATATCTAACACCGTTCCTGTTAATTAAAAAAAGTAAATTACTACCACCTCACTTTGCACTATGGTCGAACTAATGTTAGTTTATTTATTTCTTGTTACTATTTTTCAATTCTTAAATAAACAATGTAAACATTGTTTATTTACAGATGGGTATCAAACTGTACACCATGGACCTGAGCCCGCCAGTGCGCGCGGCCATGATGGCTTTCGAAATATTCAACGTTGAAGAGAGAAGATTGAATTGAATCTTATGGCTAACGAACATAAGACACCAGAATATTTGAAGGTACCATAAATAACCATTCCATAAACCACTTCCGTTTACTAAAACAAACATCACAAAGTGCTTTTTCCAAAAAAAAAAAATAATTTCAGAAAAATCCAGTTCACTCGATACCTTTACTGGAAGATGGTGATTTCATTCTACATGACAGGTTTGTAACTTTTATATTTATTTTACATTTATGAGCTTCTAAACGGTATAAGTACCATCTCAGTTAATCCGGAATGTACCTCTACACAGAGGCTCTTCACAAAGTGGCATTCAGAGTCCGAATTTATAAGTAATCGCATTTTGATATTATCATTTGTCAAAAATGCATGAAAATAGTAACTTTTTTTGGCAAATTGCGACTGACATGCGAATGCGAACAATTATTAAAAAAGAGGTTAGAATGTGCACTCTGCTAGCGGTCGAAATGCTCAAATATATCAGATTACACACGTGATATTTCGGCGTTTGCCAATCCAAAACAATTTTTGACAATCGCCGTCGTCACTCTACCGCTGACAGAACGTCACTTTTTGTCTTTCCAGTAATCTAACCTACTTGACAGAACCTATGTTTCGTCTTCTCTTTTTTCAGTCACGCTATTTTGGCGTATCTCGCTGATGTCTACGGAAAAGACGACTCGTGGTATCCGAAGGACGTCAAACAAAGAGCACTGGTCAATCAGAAACTGTTTTTCGACACTGCTATTCTTTTTCCCCGAGTGCGAAATGTTACTGTGAGTTCAAAATCCTATGAAATTAATTGATTAATTTATAATAAATGAGAATTAAGAATTTATTAGTTATGTTGAATGTGTTTAAAGAATTAGGGCGCTGCATTTATTATGTACATTGGCGTATCCCACATGCTCTATAATTTTGTTTCCAGCGGCTCGAAACAATTTGGGTTAGGTCTGCAACACTAGTCGCTATTTAAGTTGCTTAAATTCTTGATGATGACCAAGTTTTTGTTTCTTTTATTTGCAGTGTTACATAGTGCTGGAGGGAAAGACGACCATCGAACAGAAACTGTTGGACGACATCGAAAAGGCGTACAGTTATTTTGAAGCATTTCTATCCCAAACAACTTATCTTGCGGCGGATTATATCACTATTGCTGATGTGGCAGCCCTAGCTAATATGACGAGTTTGGAATATATACTTCCGGTTGATGCGAAAAAGTAAGTTAATCTGTTGTGTTGTGTGTGTTATTATCATCAAAATACACTACTTAAAAATAATCCCCGTGACCGAAAACCGAAAAATCATGTTTCTTACATGGGGTTCACATTTAATTTTTTAATTAAATGTAATTTTGCACTGTTTAATTTAAAGTATGCCGTCGGTCACCCTTCGAGCATGGAACCCTAAAATATCAATCCAAAGCGCCGAACCAACAAGTCTGTAGTAATTGGTAGCATGTTAGTTGATAGAAGAGTTTACATAGAACAAAGGCAGAAAGTTGATCAAAATGAAAGCCAATTAATAAGTGCATAGGAAGGTAGTCGCCTAAAGGACTTTTTTTTCTGCAGGTTTCCGAAAGTGACCGTCTGGCTGACAAACTTGAAGAAGACGTCATACTGTAAGAATCAAAACGAGGCAGGAGCAGCTGAGCTGGACGATATTGTCAGGAAAGGTGTTGCAAAATTGTCATCATAAGTTTTTAAAGTATGTAGTGCTTACCCGGTAGCAAAGAATTAAGTACGTTCTTTGTACATTAGGTATTATATAATTATGTTGTTTCTAGTATTATGTATGCCCAAAAGGGCCACGCCTTTTTTTTTTTTTTTTTTTTTAGGGATGGGAAATCATCCAATGACTCCTCCCGCTCTGGGTGTTGCGGGAGGGAGTGTCAGACTTCTACTGACTAAAACCCATCCATGTTCCTTCATTGCCCTTTGTGTTCCGGAGCCACGGTGTCTCTTGCGAATAATCCCGCGACTCCGGCAGGCGTCGGCCCTTTCGGGCCCCTCTGTGTTGCTGACTCTCTTTGAGGCGCGCGTGGAACACTATGACGCCTTAATCATCATTAATGATGGGTACACTGGCAATTGTTAGTGAAGTGTATTTTATTACTAAAGATTAAACATTTGTTGATTTTACTTCTTTTTTTTTATTTACCAACCTACACGCATTGTGACAGATTTATTGACGATTGATAGACACTACACAAAGGAATTTCTTCTTTTTTATAACCCTGAATTCACAGACATCATTTTCATCATCTAAACGTTGACTAAAGTAACTGAAACTGAAAACTAAAGTAACTGAAAATCTAACTACAGTTAGATGATCGTTCTCAAATACATAACTAACTTCAATGCAAATGTTCAGCAAGTTTTTGTCGGGCGTCTGTCTCATACAAAGTTAAAGCATTAAAGCTATTTATGAATGTTAACTTTCAGCTGAAGTAGACATCGCTCACAGTTCTTCTTGAGACGAAGAAGCACATTGTGCACCTAGATGATGCATGGAGCTTCTTACGTCATTGTTTTTAATAAAGTGTTTGAGAACTTTTGCGACTTGCTGTGGATGGGTTCAGTTGTTTTTCTTTTTGATAGGAGATTTTGCTACAGAAAAACCAGTGATTAAACACGTCTTTGGTTATAATATTCATGCTATAGATGACTGTCACCAACATAGCCAGTAATCACGGGCTGTAATTTTCGGCGACACTCACAAACACGCTTGGTTTGTATGGAAACACGCTTGGTTTGTATGGAAAAATGCTAAAACGTCACATTAAAAGTAAAAAAATATAACGGACTTCCAAAAGATCACTACAAAAAATAAAATAACCTTAATTTCGGAATTCGGTGTTTTTGGTTTTGTATCTTCGTTTTTTAACTTACGTAATTAAGATGATTTTATACTTGGAGTGTTTTTTCGGAAGTCAGTTATATTTTTTTTTTACCGATAAACAATTACAATCATTATAGCATAGGTGTAGGGGAAGATATAGGAAAGTGAAGTGATGGGTTAAAACCCTCGGCATTAAGGAAAGTAGGCACTGTTTGCCTAATAAATACCATATAATTAAATAAATAGATACGTTTGCTCGAATACGAAATAACGATTTTCTCCAATATTATCAATAACTTATCTATATGTTCTGTTTATTCTAAGAAATAATAATATTTTATCTCAAATGTCTGCAATTCGAATACATTAGTTATTCGAATTCATACCATATACGAGAACAACACAGGAATACTTTCAAATACAAAAATACTTACGTCAACAAAATTAAATACTCGTAGGATCGTTGTATCGAGATAAAAAGGTCTCTGTAGAGTTTTTAAAAGTCAACCGGACCGAAAAATTCCCTTACAATTTTTTTTTCGAGGAATTGTTCAGAAAGTTTGAAAAATTTGTTACATTTTTGGCATCATCATTTTTACCCTTTTAAGCACGAGAACAGCGAATCTATGGAGTGACTTGTGGACCAATTCAGAGTAGATAAAAGCTTATTTCCATCAGTTTGGCACGGTTGGCGCAGTGGTTGAGCGATTGACTGCTGCGCAGCATGTCGCGGGTTCGATTCCCGCACGGAACAAATATTTGTACGACCTACATGTATTTGTTCCGAGTCTGGGTGTTTTTCTATCTTTAATATGTATGTATTTACAAAAAAAAAAAATGTATACAAGTAGTTTATCAGCCATCTCGTTACCATAACACGCATTAGGTTGCTTAGCTTGGGACTATATGGCGTTGTGTGAAATGTCCAAGGATAATACATTATATTATTATTAACTAGCTTCTGCCAGCGGCTTCGCCCGCGTGATCCCTAGGGAACATATTCCCGGGATGAAAAGTAGCTTATGTGCTATTCCAGACTATAATCTATCTTTGTTCTAAATTTCATTAAGATCCGTTTAGCCGTTCTGGCGTGATTGAGTAACAAACAACCAAACTTTCACATTTATAATATTACTCGTTTGGTGTAAAGCGAAATTATAACCATCTTCCCCTCGACATTATAATTATTAAAGGATATTGCAAACTGTCGTAAGCCGTTTTACGAAGCTACTCGCTAGCCTCTAGGCGCCAAGCTAGCCGCCTGCCTGTGCGTTCGCGACCACAAAAATAATCCTTATAGCATGATTCAGTATTCACGCGCGATGGCTTATTATTAGCGTTTTTCATGAATAACTTTGGTGTTTCTATGCCGATTTCTATAATTCTTTTTTTATGGAATAGTTGATAATGTTAACTTTTATTAATGTTAATTAGTGACGACTGAGAGTTTTATAAACGTAAGAGTAGACAAATACAATCAGAAAGCTTCGAACTGCTAAGCTATCGGGAGTTACACGTGTTATTGTTCGTCAATCATAAAAGATAGACATATGCTGTCGTGGGATATTTTTTATATAATTTTAAGGAGAACATTTCCGTCACACATGATTTCTGTGTAGCTTTCACCATTAAGGTTGCACACGCGACGGAAGCTTAAAAAATGGAGTAACTTCTCCCGTTTTCCCAACATTTCCCTTCACTGCTCTGCTCCTATTGATTGTAGCGTGATGAAAAGTATACTATAACCTGCTCAGGAGTATGAATAATAATTTTACCAAGTTTCATTAAAATCCGTCGAGTAGTTTTTGTTTCTATAACGGTTATACAGACAGACAGACAGACAGACCGACAGACAGACAGACAGACAAAAATTGTACTGATTGCATTTTTGGCATCAGTATCGATCCCTAATCACCCCCTAATAGTTATTTTGGAAATATATTTCATGTACAGAATTGACCTCTCTACAGATTTATTATAAGTATATAATATATATATATATATATAAATAGAAGAAGATATGGGTTCAAACTTAAAGTTCTCAGGTACTAACCTGGAGTTTTCTAGAATCTCACGGGCGTGAACCAAGGTGAGATCCTAGTTCATAATTTAAGATGGTAAATGGCTTTGTACTGGATTGAAATTATTATCTAAGTCCAGTTGTAAAAATTTCCTAACTATACGGCAAGTGTTCAATATGGCGGCTTTTTGTAATGTAAGGTATATGTATTTCGATAGATTGAGGATATTAAAGCTATTGAATATTTGTTTTGGAATAACGCCTGTTGTTGAAATTACTATTGGGACTATTGTCACCCTGTTCATTTTCCAAACTCGAGTGATTTCCTCTTGTAGTTCAGTGTACTTCCTGATTTTTTCTGTGATAGTTTTTGTATGTTATTAGTGTTTGGGACTGCTATATATATTATGTATGTGTGTTTGTTTTCTTTATCAACTACTGTTATATCGGGTCTGTTGTTATATATAGTGTGATCTGTAATAATAGTGCGGTCATAATATATTTTGTAAAATTGGTTTTCTAGAACTGCTCTTGGTGAATATTTATAATATGGTGTGTATGGATCTTGCATGAGTTTAAGTTTTGTGGTGAGTATTTGGTGCATGATGTCTAGTTGATTATGCCTATGAGTGTAGTCGTTCTGAGTCAATGTCATACAAGCTCCTGTTATATGTTGAATTGTTTCAGGTATGCTGTCACATTTTCTGCATAAATCATTTCTAACTGAACTATCTTTTATTATAAATTTCCTGTATTTTTTTGTATTAATGACTTGGTCTTGAATGGCTAGCATAAATCCTTCTGTTTCTGGGAACAGGCCGCTTAATTCAAGCCATTTGTTGGAAGATTATTTTTTTTTTATTATTATTATTAGTTTAGAAGTTTATTGATATTCGAGATGCGGAAATGTTCTTGCAAAACTCATAGACCAGACTAGGAAGTTTTTTTCTTATGAAAACAAATGTTGTCAGTTTTGAAAGGTATGAAGTGTACGCTGCATCATTTTTAAAATAATCTGTCAAGTCTTTTCCCAATCATGTTTGACGGAGGACGGCAAACTCTTCCATTACAGCCGTTCGATTCTGTAAACATGTCGAAGTGAAGGCGTGGGTGAAGTGATCACGAAGTGAGCTGTCAAACCATACAAATAAGACGGAATGACAGCTCGCTCGTCGTTCACTCCACCTTAGTGAACACGGTGAGTTGTCGACAGAATCGACCGGCTGAGTGATTGACTGACTGAGAGACTGACATACAACCCGACGCCGAAACTACTGACATTAGAAAACTGAACTTTGTGCATGTTGGTTCATTGGTGAGTGTAGGGAAGCACTAAGGGGGTTTCCCGAAATACCTAGAGGATTGGAAATAAACATGCACGTACGAAGTCCCGGGCAAAAGTTAGTATTTTATTTATGGAGTGCGTATTTGACCTTTTCAACTCAGCAGTTGTCATGACCGTTTTTCAGGTTTCTACATGTCAGTCTGTGACTATCTAAATTCACATCCAAATTAACTGTTCTTTCCAAGGCATGGAGTGATTTCGACTTCCTACACGTTTCGACTTTTGCGATCACTAAGTATTTGTGCATGTTATGATCAGGGGGGCTAAAAAGGCCACTTTATTATATTAGGGTCACAATAACAATCTGTCAAGTTCTATTTTCATCTTTAACGCTTACGCGTTAGGTTCAAGGTCGATTGGGAAAAATTGACAGAGACCGGTAGCGCGATTTGCTTTCTGAATCTGCTAAAGTGGCCTTTTTAGCACTCCAGTACAGGCGTACTGTTTTTACATTGTTTTTATCACCGTTCGATAATCGGTATCCGAGATTATAAACTTCTTATGACGTGTAAATGGCTCTATTGTTTACGTTAAAATATGCAACGATTAATAATCAAGTCATGGATAATGTTATGTAATCGTTACTAATATATAGTACCCTCTTTTTATTTTTTATATATTTTTTATTTCGTTTTTGTCTTTTTTATTATTTATTTTATCTAACTATGCAGGTCAATCTTTCTACAAACGTCAACACTTGCTTGAGTGTGTATTTTGTTTTATGATATCATAGTGTACTAGCTTTATTTTTTTTTGTGTTGAGACATGTATTAATTAATTAATTTACATTCTACTCATTGATTAAATTCTAGTTCCTAAAACGTAATTTGTTGGCCACTTCTTCTTCACAGCTAAAACATTAGGAAGTGGTGACGGACGGGCGTTTTGGGGGACTGTCTTTTGTAGAACTTGCCGTTCAAAAAGTGCTGGCTCTCAGCCTAATTTAAATAAATGACTTTTGAATTTGAATTTTCTTGTCACATTCATTCACATCTTCCTTCCATCATTGTTTCGACTACTTTTGTAGCTATCTAATACAGGCATTGTTTGCTTAACTGGAGGGTCCAAACAAATTTATGTAATATAATTTTCCATTGCCACGATATAGTAGATTAAGAAACGAGGGCATAAAGAAGTGTCTTATGAAACGAGGGCATAAAGAAGTGTCTTATGACACGGGCGTCATATTGAATCCCAAACGCATAGCGTAGCGAGGAAGTTTTAATTTTAACTCCCTCGCTTCGCTCGTGACTTAATACGAGCATCCTGAATGCAGCGAGGGTTTCAAGCTAGCCCAAGTCAAAGACACTTTCATCTTCATCCCTGAAGAGCATAGCACTCTACACACCTACTGCGAGAAAATTAATTGTGCTCTAGCCATGAAAACAGGTGGCGCGCGTCGGCTCCCGCCAAATGAGCAGTACGCGGTTAAAATTTCCATTATAGCCTATAGTATAGATTTAAGGGTCAGTAGGGGGGTATTCCATTATAGTATAGATTTAAGGGTCAGTAGGGGTGGAGGGGGAAGGGGGAGGGGGGTGGTCCCATGGTTATGGAGATATCCATGGTTAAAGTTTTGAGGTTAGAAAAAGAGGTAAAATTGAGTATCGTTTAGCAGGAGGAGGGAAGGGGATGTGCCCCCTGTGCCCTAGCACCACTTCCATGTAAAGGCGACAAACCGTTCTTGAGAAAAACTAATTATAGTAACCTAACCTCAAAACGTTTTATATTCGCTCAATATCAAGGGAGGCCCAGTCGACGGAGAACGGACGGACGGATATGGAATGGAATGGGGGAATGGGAATGCCGTTTGTCTGACTTTTCTGGCTTCTGGTGTGGCAAATACATAGGTATTTATTTATGAAGTTTTATAAGGTCAGTAATTCAGTACCATCGTTGGTTCAAGCACAATTTGAGTTTAAACTGCCTATTCTTTGAAATATCCAAAGCAGCTGAAATTCCCTGAACTTCGAACAGTTCGTAAACTAGTTGCGATGACACAGCAGATTCCTCTTCCACTCTCTGTTGCTGACACTGTTTAGAGTAAGCTATAGTTAGCTAGTATTTGTGTGTTAGAGACCTTCAAAGTTAACGCATTGATAACTTACCTCGTTATTAGCGCACTTCACTCGTGAATCGCTTAGGCAATTCCTAATCTATACGATCTATACTAATATTATAAAGCACAAGAGTTTGTTTGTTTGTTTGTTTGGTTGAACGCGCTAATCTCAGGAACTACTGGTCCGATTTGAAAAATTATTTCAGTGTTAGATAGGCCATTTATCGAGGAATGCTATAGGCTATATATCATCACGCTAAGACAAACAGGAGCGGATCATTAATGGAAAATGTGACGCAGACGAAGTTGCGCGGGTCAGCTAGTAAAGTAAATAAGAGTGTTAATATTTAGTTGATGTTTACAACGAATCTCATCTCCTCAATTTATATATCATCCTAATATTCAAAATTATTCGTTACTGAGTGACTGACAAACAACGCACCGCTGAAAGTACTGGTCGTAGAAAGCTGTAATTTGGCATGAAGCTTCCCAACACTCCGTAGGAGAGCACTAACAGAGGATTTCCTGAAATTCCTACGGGAACGAGATATGCGCGTACAAAGTCGCGGGCAAAAGCTAGTCAAATTATACAAAGTAGGATTCGGAAGCATTTCTCCGACCACAGAAAAGTGATTATGTGCTTATGTGGGGTTAGTGTGCAGATTTTCCATCAAAAATATTTTGGCACAATGATGATCTCACTCCACACATCCTTTAGGAACCGAAAGATGAAAGGATGTGTAGAGTGCCTTAATATGTTTGGGGGCCGAGTCACCCGCGTCCGTAGGAGAATACCCTTCAGCGAATCCCTACACGTGGTCCCCGGGTGGTGCTAAACAGGTGACACTAACCGCCTCCGTGGTCTAGTGGTTATACCACCCGATTCAGACCCAGAGGTCCCGGGTTCGATTCCCAGCGGGGGCAAATTTTTTGGTTGGTTTGGTTGGTGGTAGGACTTCTAAGTCCGCCTGGCAAGCTACCACCATCATGTCTAAGTCTGTCGCCATAACAACAATGTTAACAGCATTGTTGTGTTCCGGCAATTAGAGGTATGATAGCCAGTTCCTCTATGTTAGAGGATTCCATCTTCGGCCTAATCATCACTTTCCATCAGGTGTGATTTGGGCCAAGAGTTTCCCCTTTTTGAATCATCATCATCATCTGCCTAGCCTTTTCCCAACTATATTGGGGTCGGCTTCCAGTCAAACCGGATTCAGCTGAATACCAGTATTTTACGTGGAGCGGCTGCCTACCAGACCTCCACAACCCATTATTTGGGTAACACGGTACTCCTTGGCAAGACTGGTGTCAGATTTTCTGGCTTCTGACTATCCGTAACGACTGCCAAAGATCTCCAAATGACAGCCGGGTCCAACAGCTTAACGTGCTTTCCGAGGCACGGAGGAAACTCGATATGTTAAGATGGTCACCCATCCACAGACCAACCTCGGCAAGCGTTGCTTAACCTTGAAGAAAATTTAAAAAATATGTAACAAAAGAATAAGTGAACATGTTATTATCTTATCATTATTTATCGTAACGTGTGAGGTTCTAAGTTCGAACTTTCGAGTATATTTGACAGTTCAATTACGTTTTCGATAGAAAACGTTGTACTTATTACGCGTTTTTCTGAATCGTGAAGATAAGATTTTCCGCAGTAGCATGACCTCAGCCCTATGTTTTTTGTTTTTTATAATCTAGAAGTTACACTACGATTTTTCTATCTTTGCCTATGCGAAGTACGTCGCAATTGATAGCGCAGGATGTCAATTTGACAATAAACATAGCAACAGCGCAGGCGCGGGTAGGTCGCGTCTCCGTCATCAAACATTTGCACCACGAGCTACCTGCACGCGTAGCATGGCGATTCTATCTCTATTCTACCAAGAAAAGACAAAGCTCTTTCTATCCCACTCGACATGTCTTCTGCCCGAGCATGGCGCGACCCGTAGACTCGCGTTTCTATGAAGACAAAGACATATCTTATCTTTCCATAGCAACGGAGAAGTAGCTAGTGATGAGTTCATTTTGCGAATACTACGATGAATTTTACGTTTAGTTAGCCAAAAAAATGTGTCAAATACTCTATTTTTCACACTCTTTGCACGTAACTCAAAGCAACAACAAAACGTGTTACTCGAACATATTTTTAATCTATATGGTTTATGTTTGTTTACAAATAACATGTTTTTGTTGAATTTATTATCGTACCGATTTAAATTATAATTGTGGTGTTTATGATCATGGCGGCAAGGAAAAAGTAAGTAGATTTTATGATAATAAAGTACTGATTATTCCAATAATTGTGTGTAATTAATGTAAGTGAACATAAAATCCTACCATGCGATGAGAAGAGAACATAATAACATTCTAAATAAAAGGTGATTGGTGGCATTGTCTGATGAAAACTTTGCCATACACAGTGCAATGCGTTCTTTACTGTTATCTGTTATCTTTCTTTCCTTTAATATCGTCCGAAATGTTTTTACTTTAGTCATAACAAAAACAGTTTATTTACAACGTACAACCCGACAAATTAAGATGTTGGTAGACTATATGTCTACCCCGACATACTTTCTAAGTTCTATTTGGCAAAAATAAAATGATTGTCGAAATAAATATTCCTTGTCTAGGTCCGAGAAGATGTAGACTATTTGACATTTCATATAGAGAGTTATTTCTACCCCCAAGTGTCAAAAGTAGAGAAAATATTGGCGGCATGCTCGACGTTGTAGACATAAGTCGATCGAAAAAAAGAAACATTTCTTTTCTACGTGTCAAACATCGCCATGCTAACGAAGATAGAAATCTTTCTTCAATCTGTCATTTTGTCGATTCTCCGGTCGACAAAACTCGTTTCTACGGTGGTCATGCTACGCGTGCTGGCTGTCAGAGGTCTAGAAGATACGAACACAATTTGAAGTCACGTTCTAGTATAATGAGACGCGCAACACGTACTAACGTAACGTTTTGGGGAAGGCTCTGTTCCTAATAGTATGTCTTGATAGGTTGATAGATTATCACATATTGACAACAGCTTTGTAAATACATAGATACGGAGAGACAACAGTATTTCTAATCAATATTAATAATGATGCGAAGGGCGTGAACCATTCATACCGATATCTTCAGCGATTAACTCTGTTTATTGTTTGTTTGTTACCTCTTCACGTCTTAATGTCTGAACGGATTTGCATGAAATTAGGCACACGGCTAAATCATGTACTTAAATAGGGTCATACCTACTTTTCATCTCGAAAATAAATTCCCTTGAGATAATTTTTGACTTCACGCTGGCAAAACCTCTAGCAGAAGCTAGTATGTCATAAATATTCATTTGTATGCTGTCAACAGTGACAACGATAAATTGAGTATTGAGTATCGATTACATTACGAGACACTTTTATTAAAATCTCACGTTTATTTACCCAACAGATTAGATTAGATTTAATAAAACAAAAGTTACGCACCTACAAATAAATCTATGGGCAGGTAATTAATTTCTGCTACCGAATTATTTTTCTCTCTCACAATTTAATTACAAGTACCTGTATTGTTAGAATGTTATTATGATGAATGTTTGCCGAGGGAGGAGCGAAACTAAATTAGACTAAAAGAAACTAAACAAAGCCTCGGGAGGTATGGCGTTGGCTTACTTATAAGTAATAGGTAGGTATCTACTTGCTAACTGAATAAGAGTTCCGTTCAGAAACAACTAGCTATTTAGAACAACTAGCTATTTAAGAACCTTTTTAGGGTTCCGTAGCCAAGTGCAAAAAACGGAACCCTTATAGATTCGTCATGTCTGTCTGTCTGTCTGTCCATCAGTATGTCATAGCCACTTTTCTCCGAAACTATAAGAACTATGCCACTGAAACTTGGTAAGTATTCTGTGAACCGAATTAAGATTTTCACGCAAAAATAGAAAAAAAAACAATACATTTTGAGGGTCCCCATTGCATACTTAGAACTGAAACTAATTTTTTTTTTTTCATCATACCCATTCGCGTGGGATATCTATGGATAGGTCTTCGAAAATGATATAGAGGTTTCTAATATCACTCTTTTATAAACTTAATACTTTGCGCGACAGACACTTCCAAAGTGGTAACATGTGTGCCCCCCCCCCCCCCGTAACTTCTAAACTAAGAGAATGATAAAACTAAAAAATATATAAGATGTACATTACCATGTAAACTTCCACCGAAAATTGGTTTTAGTTTTTTTGAATACGTCAAAAATCGTAAACCGCAACTTTTGCTTATAATATGTAGGTACCTACAGAACAGCAGGTAGTGTCAAACTCTTACTGCATGAAATCAATCCGAATCAACAGTCAATTAGCCTTGTACTTTCTCAACTATGTTACTTCCAGTCAAAAGTATTTTTACATAAAGCAACTGCTTATCTTACTGCCGCACCGCAGTAGCTGGCTAGCATGGGCTAGCACGAAACCTCTTGTCAAAATTCGTGTCAGATTTCTATACTTCTTACTACCTGTAACGACTGACTGATATTTAAGAAACAGCTGGGAACAACAGCTTACTGGTATTTTGAGTATCGAAAATCTCAGTATGTTAAAATGATCACCCATCCATGTACCGACCGCGGCAAGTCTTGCTGACCCCGCTGATTCAGCTGTTGTAGTTAAGGATAAAAAAATTAAGTGACGAAAACCAGCTCAACGAAGAAACATCATTGCTGTTAATTTTCTTGAGCAAGGATCCCCAGTGGCAATTCTTTTAGCAAAAAAATATTTGGACAGATTTGGGGCACTTCGTAAACATCATTCTAGATGATTGATAAGCGGCGCACACGCGAGAAACTGCTTTATATTCTATTTGTCTTAGAAACTTTGCTAACTATTCCCGGCTGATAGGAAAAAGGAGGCCAGGAAGTGGTTAAATGAAGAAACAGATAATATTATGAGCCACGGGTGTGAATAATGTCGCTATATACAGGGTGTCCCAGAAATCAACGTCAAGCCGAAATCGAGCTTTAGGCCAAGTCGTAACAGTTATCAGAAAAATATGAAAAAAAATCTTGGTCATGTACTTTTCAAATTATATGTATTCAAAAATAAATCTTAAAAACTGACACCCTGTGATGATCTTTCAAGTCCTGTGACTGCAAATATTAACTTTTCGTCATTTTTTTTTCTACCGTATAACTATGAATAACCCTTCTGTCAAACACAGTTAAAAGTTAGAATATAACTGCCTCAGTTTCAAATAAAAAGTTAGATTTTTGCCCAACATTGAATGCAAAATAATTACATTACTCAACTTTAACCGACTGTACTGTAAAAAAAATGTACTACACTATTTTGGCAAGTAACATTAAAAGATGGCGCGTTTAGTCTGGATTCCAAAATGGTATGACACTTACTAATTGCTTCTTCATAATTAAGGAAAAAAAAAATTTATGAATGTGACGTGACTTACTGCTTTAATAAGAGTGAGCGAGATAGATAGTGACGGTACCTTGATCAAAGGGTACCACTACTTAAAAAAGTAATTTGTTAGTTTTAGGTGCATTTGAAATAAAATTTAGTCGTTGGGTTTCCTTATGATTTTTATTCAATCAGATTTAATGTTCAATGTAACAAATGTTCAAACTGTTTGCCTTCAGCTGCAATGCAAGCGCTACACCTCTTTAAAAATGATCGCGTGATAAGACGGGCGTATCTTTTCGAGTTGATGTATTCAGCGGCTTCTGAAATTCTTTCGCACAGTTCATCTAAATCTTGGATAGGTTTGGTCTAGTCAAAATAACGTCCCTCTTCTGGTCGCTAATCACGCTGCAATCTATCAACTCAACTGAGAGAGACAGTGCTCTAAAAAGAAACGGGATGGATAAATTCCTCTCTTTTCTTTGTAGAGCGGTGTCTCTCTCAGTTGAGTTGATAGATTGCGACGTCTGTAAGCAGCATTCATCTCGGTCGACATTGTATGAAATCCGACTTTATTCAAAAGTTTTTTTTTATTTTTTTTTATTAAGAAGTAGCAATTAGTAAGTGTCATACCATTTTGGATCCAGACTAAACGCGCCATCTTTTAATGTTACTTGCCAAAATAGTGTAGTACATTTTTTTTACAGTACAGTCGGTTAAAGTTGGGTGATGTAATTATTTTGAATTCAATGTTGGGTATAAATCTAAGATTTTCTTTGAAACTGAGGCAGTCATGTTTTAACTTTTAACTGTAATTGATAGAAAGGTTATTCGTAGTTACATTACAGAAAAAAAACTGAAGAAAAGTTAATATTCGCAGTCACAGGACTTAAAAGATGACATGGTGTCAGTTTTTAAGATTTATTTTTGAATCCTTATAATTTGAAAAGTACATGACCAAGATTTTTTTTCACATTTTTCTGATAACTGTTACGACTTGGCCTAATGCTCGATTTCGGCTTGACGTTGATTTCTGGGACACCCTGTATGTACATAAGTACCTATAAAGGTTTTTTTCCAAAAACTTAAAATCTTGCTTCATGTTTTTGTAAAGGATGGCTACTGAGAAGAAAATGTGAATGTTAAGGGCGCTTTCACATAATTATTTTCTTGAATTTTAGCGTTTTATTCGAATTTTGATGTGTGATTTTGCTTTAGATATAGCCCTAAAAAAATAAAAATATGCCTAAGACAGTTTTGTCAAAGCGCTCTTACAAAATCGAATTGCTCAGGTTGACTAAAGTTGAATACCGCGCGTCACAAGATTATATTGATATTCGACAATTATTTAAAAATATTTACTTTACTTTTAATTAGACCAATTTTTTTTTTAAGCAATATAGCTATACCATCTTAATAATTAAATATTTTTTATTTGAATTTTGATTATAATTTCATAGATAAAAATTATACACATACATTTTTATAAATCATTAAATTATAATATCTTCGGTGTACCAAGGTATCAAAAGATACCCTAAAGCAACGTTTTGTGAAACATCCTTTGCGGAGTCAAGGATTTTACTGATGTACGTGAACAAATTGAAATATTTATTTAGAACACTCCCAAGATAAATGATCAAACTATCTTAGGCATATTTTTGTTTTTTTTTTTAAGGCTATATCTAAAGCAAAATCACAGATCAAAATTCGAAAAAAACGCTAAAATTCAAGAAAAAATGTGAAAGCCCTCTTAATGAAAATTGAAAGAAATGGCACTCCAAATTCTATTATTTTATATGGAGCCTTTTACCTCCATGAACAATAATTAATCTGGGTAAAACTAACAAAATACCATTGAATCAAATCTATATCTATATCTAATTATAAAACACTAGCGATCCGCTCCGGCTTTGCATGAAAACAACCAAAACAATCAGATAAATTTGTAGAGCCACTCTCAATTGATGCTCCAACATACATGTGGCAATTAATAAATTTAGTATTTCTAAAGAAGACTAACAGACACTGTCCAACACAACAACAGAAACACCACTGTGAAATGTCAAGGTCGATCAGTCAAAAAGATGAGGCGCGTTGCAAAGCGTTTAACTCTATTAAGCCAAACGAGAAACTCCACAGACACTCTTTTAAATCTGCGATCACAATGCGAAATGCCCTTTTACACGTCTAGTTCTTGCTTAAAAATATTTTTGTAAAAATCCCGTCTTTTATCAAAGTAACAAAGATAAAAATATGAAATCAAACAAAATTACAAAACCGACAACATTTCAAACTAGTCTCGAATTTATAATCCATATATACAATCTTGCTATACACACAAAACAAAGCTAATTTCAGCGGCCGCGGCTGAAATTTACGGAAACAGGAGCCATGTCGGCTTGTTCCTGAGATTGCGTCTGCTAGAACGTCCAACTTTAAGCATTGTGTGACTGCGTACAGAACTGGCAAAGCTATCAAAGTTTATAACTGTCTAATACAATGCTATATGCAAACGCAGCGGAACTTCGTCGCGAGATATGTTACGTTTGAATCGTGTGCGGGGATCATAATGAAGTCGATATATAGCGGGATACTTTCCATTTTAATGTTGGGTAAAATATAAAAATTATGTTTCTTTTATATCTAACTTTAATTTATTTAACACTAGATTGTGCCAGCGGCTTCGCCCGCGTAATCCCTAGGGAACATACTCCAGGAATATATTATAACCTATTTGCCCTCTTAGTTCTCATTCCCATGAGATTTTTGGGGTAAAAACTATCCTATGTCCTTTCCCAGGTCTTAAACTAGCTTTGTACAAAATTTTATCCAAATCGGTTCGATGGTTTAGGCATGAAGAAGAGACAGACAGAGTTACTTTCGCATTTATAGTATAAGTTAGGATTAGGATTCTTTATAAATACAATTTTTATTCAGAATCTCAAAAAAATCTTTATACTCGTAGGATGGTTAAATGTATTGCGATAGGTTTATATTCTGTTATTGACAGCGTTTTCTCTTGCATGCAAGTTTAATTACATTACAGGGCAAGTTGCATGCAAGATGGCTGCAAGTTTAAACGTGGCATTAGATCGAGGTGATAACTTTTACGTCATGAAAAATTAAGAGCAATAATTTAATTTAGGCAACAGTTTTTTTTGATCATCAGGCATCTCAATCATTCGTAATTCACGAAATTTTATCAAACTTTGAAAATGAGAATAATCCTTTCGAATTTTACAAAAAATCTAAATAATATCGGGAATCACACTAGATCATAATATATTATTCTTTGGTATACAGTGTTCTTCACAAGAAAAAGCAATGAACTTACAGAATTCTGCATAACCTCTATATTTTGCGTCTACGTGCCTCACAGGCGCTTCTCCATTTAACTTATCTTGTTCTGTGGCACGTACTTTATCTACATAAATATGCGCCTGTCTTCCTGAAAGATTACTCTATATTATTCTTCATATTTTATAAAATAAAACTGCTCAAAAGTCGACATGTGTCAAAATATTTCGTCATAGGTGAATGACAAATCATAAATTTAAAAAATTCCATGACAACGTTACGCTGATTGAGTAACAACATAAAATATGCTTTATCATTGTTGATGTTACCACTATTTATATTATGAATAATGATCTCACTATGTTGGAATTGTGCGCGAAATAATTATCAAGGCAGCTGAGATAGATAAGATTGTCAAATCAGTTACCTAACCAGTGATACTCAATGTGAGTGCGTTGTCCTAGGGGGCTTACTCAGAGCATGAGTCACATGTTAGAGTATCTCAAGTGCCCATATACTTTGGGGGATTTAATGAATGGCACCGATTCTGCAATTGACTTAGCCACCTACTGGGCCGCTCTAGGGAGTTATATATCGATTCGAAAAGAAAAAGATCGTGTGCTATAAGCCTGGTTCAAAAAAAGAGAATTAAGCAGACAAACTGGCTACAAATGGTGCATTTGATTGAACCTAGGCATTTTTTACAAGTAATCCAAAGTATTATTAAAAGTTAGGGGGTTATTATTGCACCAAATACGAAACATGAGGAATAAGAAAAAGTTATCTAGTCCATTTAGGCCTGGGTATCAAGTGAGATACCTAGTGATTAAACTGGTCATTATTTTTATTATTATTTTTCGTTGTCTCTTGTAATCCTGGTAAAATAACAAGGCATACATATGTATCTATATGACAATCTAAAATCTAAAACGATTGTGAGAATAAAATGTATATAGATGTGCGTTACTTATGTCACGAGGTCAATCCCAAACAATTTGAACTTTAAGAAATCGGTCTCTAATTGAATGTCACTTGTTCTAGAGCTCAAGGAATAAGACAAAGATGGAATTGTCCCCACTAGTTCTCTTAAATTTTTATCAGAAAAACCTATAGAAAATGAAGTATGTAAACATAACTATAAATCAATTGTCACCAGCAAAATTATATTGTGCGATGTGCAACAAGACTGCAATAATTATCGTCAACGCAGATAGTTAGTATTTTTTTCCATTTCCATAATAAGACAAGGTATTCAAACGTTATTGCACTGCATAATGATGAAGTAATGACTGACAACAAGATAAGTAGATAATGCTATCGACTTGAATAAACATCAGCCTGTAAGCCTGTAAAATAAACATCACCTACAGGCTGATATTTATTTAACTTATCTGAACTTATACGTATGTTGTTCTAAATAAATGCCTTTAGGATTCCGTACCCAAAAGGTAACCAACGGAACCCTATGACTAAGCCTCCGCTGTCCGTCCGTCGTGCCGTCCGTCCGTCCGTCTGTGTGTCAGCGGGCTGTATATCAAAAACCGTAATAGGTAGATAGTTGGCATTTTCACAGATTGTGTATTTCTATTGCCGCTATAACATCAAGTAATAAAAATTAAGGCTAGTCTTGATACAGAAGCCTTCTCGTGCGAATACGACTGGCATTTGACCGGTTACCGCTTTGGGTCGATCGGAAGGGAGCGTAAGACTCTTACTGACTAAAACCTAGTTGTGTCCACTCTATGGACACTCTTATAAACCATGATTTTGTAAAAAGTCAGTGTTTAAAAGAGAATCCATGGAGTTTCTTGCACCTTCTTCTCTTTGGAACGTGCAACTGCCGCGCTGGAGTATGGAGATAGGGTCGGTGAGTGTGTTTTGTTGCAGAATAACTTGCTGCTCTTGTCGCTAGCGCGGCAGAATTAGCTTCATTTATTTGATTGACATACTTTGAAAAGTGCCTGTAAATTGGTCTATTTGAAATAAAGGATTTTGTATTTGTTCCTGCAAATGCCCTTTGCGTGCCAGGTCCGCGGTGATTCCTCAAAATCTGCAGTTCAAGACAACCTATGCACTGCCACTGGCGATGCTGTGGACTCAATAATGCGGGCGAAAAAAGAACTGTATATGTTTAATAACATTATAAATTAAAATTTAAAAACATATTAGTATTGGATAATGCAACATTGAATATTGCATAATAAACATTGAAAATTAAAAGTCATCCTACATAAGTATTCATAAACATCTATAAATAAGAATACTGACCTTGACTGGTCAGCAGTAGTTGTATGTGGCGGGTGTGTCACTATCGTATTCTGTTTGATAACGCAGACGAACAAAAATGTAAGGTTTTTAGTGTGTTTATTACATTCCTACTAAATGAAGTTTCCCTTAGTACCTCAGTTTTAAATGTTGAAATCATCAAAATCTATACTAATATTATAAAGCAGAAGAAAGAAGCAGAAAAGTTTGTTTGTTTGGTTGAACGCGCTAATCTCAGGAACTACTGGTCCGATTTGAAAAATTATTTCAGTGTTAGATAGCCCATTTATCGAGGAAGGCTATAGGCTACATATATATCATCACGCTAAGACCAGCAGGAGCGGAGCAGTAGTGAAAAATGTTACGCAGACGACGTTGCGTTTTTTCATAATTATAGTTTCAATAATTTCGACGATAAGGTCCACTTATCTCCGAAACTACCTACTATCTACTGACTGGGCATTTTTCGTCTAATTTCTTGAATGGCTTCGAAACTTTAAATTTATGGAAAAATATAATTTCAACTCCATTATAAGCCTTTCTATTTTATTTGCCACACGGTACAGTTTGATAAACTTTTTTAATTAATTTTATCCAACATTTTTTATTTACAGATGGGTGTTAAACTGTACACGTTGGACTTGAGTCCGCCGGTGCGTGCAAGCATGATGGCATGTGACATATTTAATGTACCTTTCGAGAAGATAGAAGTAAATCTAATTGCTAAGGATCATTTGAAACCAGAGTTCATGAAGGTAAGTACAAAAATAAGCATTTTTCATTTTTATCTTAGAAGAAAATAAAATGATTACGTCTCGAGCTCCGACAAGGTGTCTCAACTGTCTTAGGCACTGGCCTTACCTCCGGCGAGGAAGCGATTAACTGTCGGCTATTTGCTCGCTAAGCAAATTGACAAAAGATATAGATCTCGTGTGTTACACTGCCGGCGAGCGGCTCTTACAGTACGATTATTTTTTCTTTGCCTATGCGAAGAACGTCGCAATCGATTGCGCAGGATGTCATTTAGACAAGAAACATAGAACAGCGCATGCACGGGTAAGTCGCGTATGCAGTCCCAGTCCCTCGTATACGTTCGATGCATACTTGTGTCTCGCTTACTCAATGCAATACGACTGTTGATACGAAAAGTGTTATTGTTTTAAGTTATTTATTTTGGTTTTTCTTACCGTTTCATTTGTGTTTTGTGTGTTTTTGTGGTGTATATGTTTGTTGTGTTAATTTGTGACCTTGTTATTGTTACTGGTTGTGTTTCTTACTTGTTAATAATACAAAACGTAATCAGAAAAATATTCTACAAACGTAACACTTTTTTACGCGATGGGACCAGACGGCTTAGTGTGAGTTTTTTAACGTTCTCGATCGCGTTAGCGTAAATGCCAATTTGTATTGAAACTGAATAAGCACCGCCTGGTGAGAATAACAGATAACCTCTTTTTTTCTATACACTTTGACATAAGCAAACGTTAGCGTGAACGCGATCGAATACGTTAGAAAACTCACTCTAAGCCCTCTGCGCGGTCGTCACTAAAAGCTAACTTCGGAGCGGCAAAGAAAAAATAATCGTACTGTACTACTAGTTGATCGCAGCGACAAGAGCTATCAAAGATTGTACTCGCTCAGCGACACGGCACTTATCTTACCGCCGACGAGAAACAGATTAGCTATCGACTATAAGGCTAATCGTAATGTACCCTTGAAGATTCGTCTTGAAAACACTTCCAAGTTGGGTAGCAGCTAATATTATGTAGGTACCTATAAAATCTTCTGTAAAACTTTCAGAAAAATCCACTGCATACTGTTCCTGTGCTAGAAGACGGCGATTTAATTCTACATGACAGGTAAGTTATTACAATTCCACGTGAGACAGGTATTCCGTACTTATAAAACACTAACTTATGCCCGTGGCTTTCCCGATTGACAAATTATATACTTAAACCTTCCTCGATATTACACTATCCATTGGTGAGAATCGGTGCAGCAGTTTTTGAGTTTATCGCAAACAGACAGACAGACGCTTCGCATCTTCATATTATTATAAAACAAATTCCTCTGTCTGTTTGTCTGTTAAATACATCGGCTAGTGTTTCATGAGAAGTAGTGATCTCGCAGTTAAACTACGTAAGATTCATATTTTTTTATAAAATCGCACTGAATAATTTACAAAGAGAACTCTAAGGGTGCCTGTCCATTACAGCGGAAAATTTTAACCACAGGAATTGCAAAAAATCTCCGCAACACGTAAGTCACTAACATTATGACTAACATGATTGGTTAATATTTCTTCGTTTCTCCACTCCGCTGCCTCGCTCCACGCGAATTCTCAGAGACACTCAGGTCGCTCTGGGCTGCGTATCGTGGGTTCAATACCTGCCGGTCTATTCTGTCTCACCGTGTACACTTAGGTGGAGTGAACAACAAGTGAGTTGACATTCCATCTTGTTCGTACAGTTTTACAGGGGCCCGAGTCTGCTAGCTATTTTTATAAATTTGTCATTCCGACACGATGTCATTATCATGCCATTGTCATTTTTCTAAAAGTTCGTAATCTGCTAAATTCATAATGGTACGGTCACTGGCACGTCAGTGTTCAGTCACTGGCACGTCAATGGTCTCGTAATAGAATTGCGGTAGGAATGCCGTATTGCCATTATTATAAAACCGAGCTAAATTTGAGCATTATTTATTCATGCCTGATTTTATTTATATTTAGTTTTACATATTATTATTTATAAGTGTTATAAGCAATCTGAAGTAGTGAGAAGTTCGTAAATACTAAATGTGTCATTATGTACGAGATTACCATTCATATGACTTTCTTCCAATGGCGTGTCAGTGGTTGATCATTTGGATGTCATAATGACGCCATTATGATGCCATTATGTTAGTAGATTACCAAACTTGTCAAAATCAACCATTTTGAAATCAGTGATCGACCATTCTGACACTATTGTAATAACAGACTCGGGCCCCAGCTCACTTGTCGTTCACTTCGTCTAAGTGTTCACTTCGACCTTTTTACAGAATCACACTGCTGTACGGAGCAAATATGTATTTGTATGATCTATAGATACCAAGTTGTTTCGGGTCTGGCTATTTGTGTATGTAAGTTTGTGTGTTTGTGAACGCACCCACGATAGGTACTGGCGGAATTCATAGTGTAGGGCCATGTTTTTTAAAAAGAAAGAAAGACAGGAAACATTCTTGCCCGGTAGTTCTCTATCTAGAACAAATCCCAAATGTGGGGTCCTGGGTTCGATTTTCAGATCGGGCAAAAGTGTAATTGGATATTTTTAAAAGGAATTTGTCAGCAAAAGCCTGGAGTTTGGAGGTTGGTGACGTGACCTGATCTCTGTGGCTCGGAAAACACGTAAAGCTGTTGGTCTAGCGCCTAATCTTTTCGGATTGCAGTCAAAATGGATTAGGAGATTAAAGGATCAGAGAGAGCACCTGTCACACTTTTGCATAATAAGCTTATCTTCATTGGGATTGGTCACCATGAATGAAACTGCGAGATGGTCAATGCTTGATCGTTTATGAATGATAAAAAGCTTCCCCCCTGCGGGCTGATAACCAGGAAACAGGTACTACGAAATACTTAACTTATATTCTTTTTTTCATAGCCACACCATTTTGGCGTATCTAGCTGATGCCTACGGAAAGGACGACTCATGGTACCCGAAAGACGTCAAAAAAAGGGCGCTGGTCAACCAAAAACTTTTCTTCAACACATCAATCCTCTTTCCCAGAATGCGAAATGTAACCGTAAGTAAAACCAAATGTATCAACTATCATTATTCTGTATGTTAATTACACAATATTTTGCTGTCTGGATTTACTTCTGGCGTTTTTATTTATTTATTTATTAAAAAAGTTTTACCAACAGCTTCTGAATAAAGTGTTTCTTAGGATTAGTAATACAAGCCTCATAATTATACAGTCGCCAATTACAGGTCAACCAACATGAACAAAATAAGTAATAACACAATATTAATTAAAATTAGAATAATAAGACAACTTACTAAAAAATCGTAAATTAGATACAAATGGCAAATAAGTACCTGGAATGAGTTTCAAGATTGACAATGAGATCAAGTTAACAAATTAATCTGACAAAGTTATCAGAATAATAATTATTATTACGGAATAAATTAATAATCAAAATCAAATTATAATTAGTTATTAGAAAATTAAGTATTCGGTTGCGTTCTTTGGTACTTCAGTATTTAGCTTTAAAGACTTTCAAGGAATTGCTGCTAACTTTAAGCTTTCATAACAGTATTTCTGGATAACACAGAAATCAATTATTTATTCTGATTCTTCTTAAATCTCATAAGCTAGTGACATACCACTTAGCTAGAGATTGACATTAAGGAAATATTTCTGAAGTACCCTCATTTGAGATGAGAATTTGTTTAAAATGGCGGAAGTAGTGGTTTGGAAATAATTTGAGCGGGAAAATGTTACAAGTAGGTAGTCAAGAGCCAAAAAATCTGACATCAGTCTTGCCAAGAGGTACCGTGTTGCCCAGTAACTGGGTTATGGAGATCAGTTAATGGCATTCGTTTAATGTGCAGTTATGGTTACTCAGCTGCATCCATTTAGACTGGAAGTCGACCAGTGTTCCAGTTCTACTAATTTCCACATTCGTATGTATGAAAATTAAGGCTTTTTTGACAGTTTGCCATTGACATGCGAATGCGAAAGTTGTTTAAAAATTAGTAGAATCGGCCCTCTGAACACAGTTGGGAAAAGTTAGGAAGGTTAATTGATGGTAGCATGGAGGAAATATTAAGGCTATTTGAACATAACCTCGCGGATCAACTGAACGAGCCGATACAAGTTTGTAGAACTGTAATGCGGTAATGTAGACGATAAACACTTTTTAGAGAGATAGAAACAATGATCTTAACTAAATAATTGTCTACAATGATTAATTAGTTACGTTTATTTTTGTTTTGCAGTTTCCACTTATACTTGAAGGAAATAAGGATATAGACCCAAAACGCTACGATGACATTGCTGAAGCATACGGTTTTGTTGAAGAGTTCCTGTCGCGA
The DNA here is from genome assembly GCA_963859965.1 of Ceramica pisi. NCBI lineage: Eukaryota > Metazoa > Arthropoda > Insecta > Lepidoptera > Noctuidae > Ceramica > Ceramica pisi. The sequence goes on along the minus strand of OY982534.1, from coordinate 10,355,964 downwards.
TCAACTTATCTAGCTGCTAATCACATCACAATAGCTGACGTGGCAGCTTTACCTTCTATGTCCGGTTTGGAAGCATTGTTGCCAATAGACGTAAAACAGTGAGTGGAATCCTTTTGCATTAGTGGTCTGTGGGTATCAGACACGCGCCTAGCCTACAACGTCCTGCTTGTTTAATTTAATAATGCTTTAAGGATGCTGTTGGGGCTGCCATGGCGTTGTAGTGCTTGAAGAATGCTCGCGCATATGGTTTCCATGCCATCATGCCAAAGAAAGCAGCCACCTTACTGCAACGCTTGCATGGTAGTGACAACAGCATCCTGAAAATGATAGCTGCCAGACCGGACTGTCCCTTTCAGAGACACTGGGTTGAGAGTTGGTACAGTCATAGATAAAAAATAATAAAAACAAAATAATCATTTATGAAAACTTACTTGCTATGATTATTTTACATAAAATAATCATTTATGAAAACTCAGAATACTAACCTGCTTACGTAAGCATCATTGTTATTAACACGAAAGTACAAACTAAATTCTCGACTACAGTCTGAATAAAAGTTTTATTTAATTTTCAATTTTATGAATCACACAACCTTTGTTATACATAGTAAATATATAATAAATAAATGTATAAGGTTTGCTTAGTATTAATGCAGTGGATTAGAATAGTCCAATCGAATAAAATACTAACTATAAATTTGTATAAGCTGATATATTTTTTAACTTTATCATGAAAAATTCTTTGTTGTGTGTTTTCTTTAAATAGAAAAACCCTGTTTGAAATTAAAACATAAAATTGTTTTTATTTTTTACTAACAAAAATTGAGTAATTAATAGAAAGAAAGACAAAAAACTGTTTAACCAAACTTAAACAACAATATGTCAGTGTTCACAACTTAGCTTGCAGTCGGCTAACGTGGTCGCGTATTGCCATTGTGTATATCAGTACAGATACCCATAGTCTGTACTGGATCACTTTGTGCTCTAAAAATAACAAATACTCTAAAGCAAACTACGTATGACTACAGACCAGTCTGTATAAGTATTGTATAAGTATACAGTTTGCTTGCATATTTTTAAAGCAAACTACGTATGACTACAGACCAGTCTGTATAAGTATACGGTTTGTTCGCATATGTTATAACCTCATCTAACCCAAATTATTCACCAATAATAGAAGGGATCTGGTGCTCGGCGGCCGCCGCGGCACGCTCGCTTCGCTCGCTCGCCTTCGCAAAATAATGGTCATGGTTCTAACCTAACCTAACCCACATGATTAACCAACCATAGAGGGGATCTGAACCTGACGATCATTAAATGCCAAAAACAAAAACTCAAATAGCAACTCGTACGTATTTTGCTCTAGTATTTTAAAGCAAAATGTATATTGATTCAGACACTCTCTGAATAGGTATACAGTTTGCTCTTCAACTACAAACGCAAACTGCGATCGAACTCAGAGCAAACCCGGTCTGGGTCAGTATACAGTTTGGCAATACGCAACGTGGTCAATCAAATCCGACTTTGGTTTAGTGGTTTTACGGGGATTGTTAGATCAGGGTTACGTCAGCTGTGTTTTTTTTTCCTTTACGTTGTACATTTCATCTCTTCTTTCGTTTTCAATTTGATAAAAATAAAGGTGAACTAAAAGATCTTATTTTAACAGGTTCCCAAAAACAAACGCATGGCTGGCCAATTTGAAGAAGACGTCGTTTTCTAAAAATCAAAACGAATCTGGAGCTGTTGCGCTTGCCGAGTTGATCAAGAAGTGTTTAGCTTAATTTTGTACAAAGATTTGTTTTAGCTATGCTGTGAATCGATATGGGTCTATACCTAGGGATTTTGAGTGAATTAGACAAGTATTTAGTATATATCATATTATTATTATAATAAATGCCCATTATACCATCGTTGTCGGGGCATAAAACTATCGTGTGGTGGACTATAAATAAATATGAAGCAGGTAATAATATGACTAAGACCAATAAAGCGTCATTGAAAAACCTTTCTGTTTCATTTACTTACATAATTTTATTTTTGATAAACATGTTTTAGAAGCCAACGGGACCAAAAAGTTCCGGTACCATTTTTTTGGAGGATGTGTTTAAAAATGTTTCAAGTATTACGCTAATGTGGGCAACCAATCAGCCAGGCTGTAGAGGGATTGGGTGGATCACATATGTAGGATGCATCAGGAAAATGGGCCAGAGTTGTTACGCAGTAGGAGCCTGAAGACGGGCGTCGTCGCCGAGGAAGACCTAGGAAACGCCGGCGTGACGAGTTAGAGCCGTTTATGATGGATTGGTCAGAGAAGACAAAACACCGGGAACAGTGGAAGGCTATGTGGAGATCTTTACCAAGCAGTGGGGCAGTATAGGTTAAAGAAATATATATTGTAGTAACATCACATGTCATACCGTCATAATATATCTATAGATTACAAAAACGTATAGATTACAAAAAAACCTTAACTGATAAAATGATGTTGCCGAGTGCTCATACATAAATATGTTGCTGCCATACTGATGAACTTACTTTTTTTTTCTTATAATCAATATTTCGGTTTTTATTATATAACATTTTATATACATCATAAACTAAAGATAAATCTACATTATGTACAAACGCGTATAAAAACAAAATAAATCTGAAATGAACTTACTAAACAAGAAACTGGTTAATTTATAGGAGCACGAGACCTCTGCTGTTTCTCTCCCCAGAATTGGCCGATTGATTTTGAAAAAATCCGGGTCACAGTCTACCCGTGTGCCAAATTTCTTCAAAATCAGTTCATACGTTGAGTCTAACAGTCTTGTTAAATATTTAAAAAATTGTCCACTTGTCTTGTCGTTAGGCATTATCTACTATGCAATAATAAAGTACCTACGCTTAGGTAGATTTTAATAATTATCAAAAAATCGAGGCATTACAAAAACATACCACCACTGCACAAAAACAACAACATGAACATCTGGACTTTAGAACTTAATAATCTACATTATTGTATAATAACGCCTAACGACAACACCAGTGGACGAAAAATTTTTAAGTGCCCGTAATCTACACTAATATTATAAAGAGAAAAACTTTGTTTGTTTGTTTGTTTGTTTGTTTGATTGATTGTAATGAATAGGCTCAAAAACTACTGGACCGATTTTAAAAATTCTTTCACCATTCGAAAGCTACATTATCCACGAGTAACATAGGCTATATTTTATTTTGGAAAAAAATAGGGTTCCGTAAGGTATTTGGGTTTTTCGGACACAAGGTGTAAAAATCAACCACAAAAGTTACTGATTTTGCGTACGCTGCCTAAACTATAAAAGATAGAACCATAAATTGTTCTAATTAATTGTAGATCTTATAAATATCTACAAAAAAGTCCGCGACACACTATACCTATCTATGTCGAGTGAGGCACAACAACCATTTTTTAATTTAAAAATCTTGATTTTTTTTGGACTACATTTAGACGCGTTTATTTTACTCATGCTATTAATCCTTATCAAAATAAAGTATTTCATCACTAAGTACAGTTTATTTAGATACTATTTGGTCTTTGAATTATTAAAATCGGACGTTTAGTTTTGAAGTTATGGCGAAATTAAAATATTACGATTTCTGCTGCACGGCCCGTTGCGAAGTGGACGTCACCAAGGCGGGGGTGCGCGTGCGGGAAAGGAGTATAGATCTATACCCGCGCGGCCCGTACCCCACAGGGGGTGCCCCCAGCGAGCGGGGTTGTAGTTTTTAGTTTTGTTGCCTTGGCTGGGGGCCTTAAATTCATTTGAGGCCACCACAGGATGGCCCGGTTCAGCAGTCTCCGTCCCTCAGAGGGGGTGAACTGCGAGTGGTCCGACCGAAAGAAAGAAAGAAAAAACCCGCGCGGCTAAAGCCTAAGACGCGAGGTCGGCTCCCTACGCAGCGGTCGTGCGCGAAGTCTAATAATTTTCGTGCGATTTTTTTTAGATTTCGTTCTTAAAACAACACCTAAGTACGCAAAAGTTCTTCTCAGAGCTAAACAACAGTTCTTCTCAGAGCCAAACAACAGTTCTTTTCAGGGCTAACCAACAGTTCTTTTCAGGGCTAACCAACAGTTCTTTTCAGGGCTAACCAACAGTTCTTTTCAGGGCTACACAACAGTTATTTTAGCTAGAATATTACACGCTATTAACATTTTCTTAAACATTTGGAAATGCCTAAGAGAGCCAGGTCTCCAACTTACTAAACATAGTTCTCAAGCACGGGCAGCAAGAATACGCCGTATGGGAGAATCTTCACCTGAACGTTCACAACGCCTTGCTGAACAAAATCAGAGAAACTCTCAGGTACGCGCACGAGAGTCGAGTGTCGAATGTTCGCAACGCCTTGCACAACAAAATCTGAGAACCTCTGAGTTATATAATATTATAAAGCAGAAGAGTTTGTTTGTTTGGTTGGTTGAACACGCTAATCTCAGGAACTACTGGTCCGATTTGAAAAATTCTTTCAGTGTTAGATAGCCCATTTATCGAGGAAGGCTATAGGATTTAGCCTAATGATATACATATAGTGTATATCATTAGGCTAAATCAAAAAGGAGCGCAGAATTAATGGAAAATGTGACGCAGACGAAGTTGCGCGGGTCAGCTAGTAGTCTATATATAAGCAAATAGCCTTGGTTCGTTTGGTCAGTATTGTGTGACTCGTGGTGTTTTGCGCTCGTATCAAAGTTAATTCAGATAAAATGTAAGTCTTACATTTTGTTTTCTAAACAGTTTTATAAAGCCACTTTTGTTTAACAATTTAATTAGCCTGACTTATAAAATCGTAATCGTACCGCAGTAGTCAGTAGTAAACTCTCGTTAGGTAGGTATTATTGATTAAACTAACAATGCTTTGACGTTTCCCGCGCATACACCGGTAAATGTCTCGAGGTCATAGTCTCGCAACAAAAAATACTTTGTTAATGTGTTTACTGTGTACAGTCTAGCTGACGGAACACGTCATGAATTCAATTAATTCTTTCAGTCTTCTATCTGTTATGTAGATACTGTATATTGATCTTTAGTTTATATTTAAAGGCTATTAAATGACAAATTAAAGCATCTTCTATCTATATAAATAAAAATGAATCGCCGAAATGTATGTACGCGCATAACTTCGTAACGACTGATCCAAATTGGATATTTATTTTTACTTTGTGTTCGTTATTGTTAGGGAGAGGTTTGTATTCTGCCGCAAGATGGTTAAAAACAAAAAAAAAATTATGATTAGTACCTAAGCTAAATTTTAAGTATATATTATAAGTATAATAGTATTGTACTTAACTACCTATTAATAACGTACACAAGTAATCCGTGGAAACGTTGCAGATAGTACATAATTATGTCATACCATTTTTTATTTATTGTAACGATTGTAACACACATTGTACAATTGTTTGGTTTTCGAAATCCGACTGGTAGTTCTAGAGCTTAGAATAGCGAGTTGTAACAAACAAACTTTTCAGCTTTATTACTAGTATAGATTTTAGAATAGTTAATTACGGGATTGCTAAATCCGCCCCTAAGACGACCCACTGACCGCTACCATGTACCTTTTTATTTTCGAGTTTCCAATATAATAATAATAATAATATCCTTGGACATTTCACACAACGCCATATAGTCCCAAAGCTAAGCAACCTAATGCTTGGGTTATGGTAACGAGATGGCTGATAAACTACTTATATTTATACGTTTTTTTTTTGTAAATACATACGTAGTATAGATAGAAAAACACCCAGACTCGGAACAAATTCTTGTAGGTCGTACAAATATTTGTTCCGTGCGGGAATCGAACCCGTGACATGCTGCGCTGCAGTCAATCGCTCAACCACTGCGCCAACCGTGTCGTCAGTCGTATTTCGGCACTGTTGCAAGGCAAGCGCCATGATCACGGAGTAACGTAAGATCTTGCGGGTGGGATGTTATTGGCAGACATATCGGTCTACCATCTTTCGTAGTCTTTTATTACGAACATCTCCGGTACCACTGTCCACAAACTCACTTTTTACCCGCAACTGTTCTTGACACACAACACTAACAGAATCTGACCGCGAAATAACACTTTGTTGAAATCTCCTGTTTTTACGCCCACCCGCAAGATCTTTAGTTACTCCGTGATCATGGCGCTTGCAACAGTGAAACCATGAAAGTTTAAAACAATATATAGTATAGATTTACTATGTGGACACCTAAATTGCTTAGCAAGATACATAGGATGATGACTGTACCAGTAATTGGAGCCTGTTGTGAACTTGTGAGCGACCTTTGTACCTTTATTAAGATATAAACGGTTTCACTCTCGACAAGCCAACAGCTTTTATCTCAAACTAGTGCCCTACCTCGACTTCGCCCGGATGTTTGTTTTTTTTTTTCAAAATGTTCTTACCACAGATATATATAGACCTAGATAACGCAAGTATCACGATCTATATGAAAAGCGTGCCATTTTTTGGCTACCTACTATAAGACGTCACAAGCACTATTTAGTGATGGGTAAATAAAATCGATTTAAATACGCCGCCGACGTCCGACTAGCGCTAATGTAGACTGAGCGCGAAAGTGGCCACTTACGATTTTTGTACGTAGCTTACGTACAAAATTGGCACGCGAAGTAGTTGTTCTTGCGTTATCTGGGTCTATCTATATCTGTGGTTCTTACATACAAACTTGACGAACGCAATTACGAACACAAACAAAAGTAGTCGGTCAAGTCGTTCTTACATGGCGTTACCAAGGGAAACTGGGATTCATTTTTATAAACATAGAAGATAGATGCAGATCTCAGAATAGTAAATTCAGTTGATCAGATATTTTAATTGCATGACCTTTGGACGGACACTCACTAGTACCGATGAAATGGTGCTGTCGATATGGCAACCCTGGACGGAGGTCTCGGAGGGCTATATCCAGCGTGATGATGATGATGATGATGATGATATATATATATTTCAGATGGGTGTCAAACTGTACACTTTGGATTGGAGTCCGCCAGTGCGCGCGACCATGATGGCTTGTGAAATATTCGGCATACCTTTTGAGAAGAAAGAAGTGAACCTTATGCACAGGGAACACTTAACACCAGAGTACTTGAAAGTAAGAAAATAGCAAGACACTTCTTACACGAACTTTAGTTCAATCATAATCCATTCAACCAACACAGAACCTAGACCAAACTAGAAACAACGAAGTGATCAAAATGTTTACAGAATCGCCCGGCTGTACCAATGGTTGCACGGTACGGCTAGTTCAAAATAAGATATTTTGAACTTGCCATACCGTGCAACTTCGTCTGCGTCACAATTTTTACATGGTCGTATCGTCATGTGACATAAAGGTTATATCACATCACGCTCAATAAATGGGCAATCCAATACTAAAATATTTATTTCAATTTCTGTAGTTTAACGTGTTCAACCAGAGTGCCAATTTTACTCATTTTGAAATTCGCATCGCATTCGCATCTCAATCGCAATCTGTCAAACATGTATGAAAATTAAGACTTTTTTGACAGTTTCCAATTGACATGCGAATGCGAAAGTTATTTAAAAATTAGTAGAATTGGCCCCCAGATAAACAAACAAACTCTTCAGCTTTATTATATTAACACGGATAGCTTTAAATGAAATTACTTGTCACTGTACTGCATATCACCCCCAATGAATAAAGATAACGGTTTGCTATGGATCGTAGTTCTATTTACTGTATAACTCTCCTCAGCCTCCCCATCCTACTCCAAAGCGGTCATTTTTAGAGTTCCGTATCCAAAGGGCCCAAAATAACCCTATCACTAAGCTCCGCTCTCCGTGCGTCCGTCTGCCTGTCAGCGGGATGTATCTCAAGAACTGTTTTATGTAGACAGCTGAAAGTTTCACAGAGTGTATACAAATTACAAAATTATATAAAAATAAAAATTTGAGAGGTCTTCCATACAAGAAACGTGTTATTTTAGTTTATGGTAAGGAACCCTTTGTGTGCGAGTCCAACTCGTACTTGGCCGATTTTTTATTCAAACCTTTTTTTTTTTTTTCAGTTAAATCCATTACACACTATACCTGTGCTAGAAGACGGTGACTTCGTATTATTTGATAGGTTTGTTATTTTAAAATTATTTGATAATACGGTAGGTAGTTCACAAGTTGAAAACTTACTTGATTCCACTGGATTTAGCGTGATGACCATCAATGCTTGTAACGTTTATGAATAAGCAGAAGCGTGTATTTCTGGTCAATTACAGATTGGTACTATTGGTTTGAATTGTTTGGATTGGTTGGTATTTACTGCCTCATTGGTTTGGTGCTACTGAGGATTTATGAGGCCCTAAATTTGATTTCTAGGCCTTATATTCCTCCTGCCTGGGTCGCGGAATTTGTACGCAAGAGTTACCGCGGCCCTGGATTTCAACGAGCATAAAGGGAAACACGGGTGGGTTTTAGTCAGTAAGATTCTGAGAGTCCATTCTGCTCCTCCCAGAGCTGGAGGACTTATTTGATGATTACCCATCCTTTACAAAAAAAGGCCTAAGTATTACTGTGCTAAAACACTGTAATTCTTCAGTAGCCACCCGAAGTCTGGGTTAGCGACCTATAATGCGGGACTTACATGCAACTGGTGAAATATGGATGAGTACAATAGGTCCATCTCTGTTTAAGTATTCGGAGATCAGAGCGAGAGTCAAAATGTCAGTGACCCACGTAGTGCGGAGATTTTATGCAATTCCAATGGTTAAAATTTTGCCGTTTCTCCGCTCCGCTGCCTCGCATTACAAGCGTATATATATGTACTAGCTGTACCCCGCGGCTTCGCTGCCGTCAACTGGCTACCTGTCTACCTAACTACCTACCCCGCTACTCTCTTACTCTTACTCACAGACAATTTGTATTTGACTAATGTCAATATTTATACGATACAAACGTCACTCAATTGTTTTGCCTTCCCGAAACCTCTCCACTAACACTTAAACTTCATGGAATGGTTTTAAAGTTCAAATTGACTTTTAAGTATTATTACGAATCTTTTGTATGGGAGTATAAAAAAGTGTTGTTTTTAGTCTTTTTCAGGCAATTTTTATATTTTTTCCGCAAGAACCATCCTCGTACTTCAAGGAATATTCTAAAAAAAGGATTGGCCAAATTGGTCCAGGCGTTGTTGAGTTATGCGCTTACCATTACATTTAGCGATTCATTTTATATTATAGATTATGTAAATCACTTCTTAAATTGTATGTTTTTCCTCTTCAGTCACGCTATAATGATTTATCTGGCTGAAACCTACGCAAAGGACGAATCATGGTATCCGAAAGACATCAAAAAAAGGGCGCAGGTCAACCAAAAACTTTTCTTCGACACTTCAATTCTTTTTCCTAGAGCACGAGGTGTAACTGTAAGTAAATAAATGTAACTTTGGTTCTTTTAGGGTCATCTTATTTCCTTTGTAATTTGGTACATTGATTTTATGATTATGTATGTTTTTGTTAAAGGGATCTAAAACATGAAAATTATATTTTTTTTGTTTTATCTGTTTTGGTATAAAAAAAAATATTCTATTCCACTTTACTCTACATGTAGATGTGCTTTTTTTTTAACCGACTTCCCAAAAAGGAGGAGGTTATCAATCCGGTTGTATGTTTTATTTTTTATTTTTTATGTTTGTTACCTCATAACTCCGACAATTATGAACCGATTTGATTTTTTTTTGTTTTATCTGAAAGGATATACTTGCAGATTGGTCCCATCATATCAAAATCGATTACGAACTTTGGATTTTAAATCGAAATCCCTGGAATTTGACTATTTAGATGTTTCTTTGATAATCGAAATTGCGTATTTTGCTTTTCTGCGATTTTGTAGTGGTGTTGTTAGGTGCGGGGTACCACTAAAAAGTGAAAAATAAAAACTTTTTACAAAAAAATACAACCGACTTCTAAAAAAGACACTACAAAGTAAAAAAACATACAACCGAATTTATAACCTCCTCCTTTTTGGGAAGTCGTTTAAAAATAACTTTAAATTCGGAAGTCGGTGTCAAAATACGAAGAAACTAACAAAAACACCGACTTCCGAATTTAAAGTTATTTTTTACTTTGTAGTGTTTTTCACCGTTATTTTTTTTATTCTTTTGCAGTATCCTATAATGGCTGAAGGAAATAAGGTCATAGAACAGTCAAAAATCGATGCTATTTTAGAGGCATATGGTTTTGTTGAAGAGTTCCTTACTCGAACGACTTATATTGCTGCTGATCACATCACGATTGCCGATGTGGCAGCCTTAGCTACAATGACGGCAATGGAAATTTTTGTACCGATAGAGGTGGAAAAGTGAGTATTTCTTTCAAACATTTTGGATTGTGGACACGGTTTTTCGAGAAAGAGCGTTGCAAACGGAGTTAGCTCTGCTTTCCAATGCAGAAAATGCGTCATCGAGAAGCAGGCATCGCGCGTTTCATCTAAAATAGAAAGGCCCTAAAGGACTACCTATGTACCTACCATTCTTATTTGTGGCTTTCTGTAAATATATGACCTAATCGAGAGAATTCAAAGTCCCAATTCTACTATTTTTCAAGTAACATTCGCATGCGAATCTCAGTCGCAATCTATCAAAATGTATAAAAAATGAGAATTTTTGAACGTTGCCTAAAAAATAGCAGAATTGGCCCTCAGAGTATGAGGTGAAAGAAATATTTTCTGTTCCAAGCACAGTAAGGTTTAGGCATAATATTAGGAGGTACTCACAAATTAAATACTGTGATTCAATATTTTTTTTTTTTTTGTGGTAATAATCCACTAGCTCAATGTCCTTAATTTTGATATAAGAATATTGTTTTATTTAAAGGACAAACTATATACACTTAAAATAGAAAATAAAACTCCTAACTAAAATAAGGCGTCAAAAAATTCGTCCCCATCGCCAACGACTGGAAGTGAGCCCAAAAAACTGGCTGCATTACCACGTTGGGCAATGCTTATCCTCTGTCCAAGGTAAAAGCCAGCCCTTGGGTCACGCTAGATCGCGACGCGTTTTGCTAGATCTTTAAGATGTTAATGCTCAATGTTATTATTTGAATTAAAGTGTTATATTTATGAGAATATGCCTAGAAGCTTACCTACTATTGATTGGAAGGCAATAATTTATTTGCTCGGTCTGCTATCGCTTTTGCGATCTCGTTGGGGTTTCTATGCTTTATCAGGGTTTCAGTTTGTGGAATGTTCGCCCTTGTTTTAACAGGTATTTGACAGAAGCAGCCGTTACCCTTCATTTCTTTGGCGGCGTCTCCATGGGTCCAGAAGCAACGATGAAGCTCTGTTTTATTTTATACAAGGAGTACCTATTCAAAGATTTTATTTTTCAGTTTCCCGAAAACGTATGCTTGGTTTACAAAATTGAAGGAGACACCATACTGTAAGAAACACAATGAACCTGGAGCAGCGTTACTTTCAAATATAATTAAGAAATGTTTAGAATCCTAGACATTTTTAGTTACCTTATGATGGGGATAGGAGACAATACCCACTACGTAGGTTAAATGGTTTATTTATTTGTGACTGCATTATATTCCACACAGATGATAAGTAATCTCACAATGTTTGAAATAATACGTACTGAAATGTAAATCTAACAAAATTAAAATCTGTTTGATCCAATTTTTGTTTTAATCATTGCTTGCTTACACGAATGTAGATACATTATAATAGTTTTATACATGATAATCACTATTATATACTAACATCTGCCAGTAGCTTCGTTCGAGCAAGAGTGAAGAAATTATCCGAAAAAAATATAGGTATTCCTTGGGAGTATATTCAATTATGGACATAATAGGTATGTCCATGCCAAGTTTCATTCAACGCCATTCAGCCGGAAAGACATGAACAGGTAACAGACAGACAGAGATTTCGCATTGTCAAAAAAAGTCTCATAGTCAAGTCGTTGGTAAAAAAATACACAATTGATATGCTTTTTTAAAAGTTAACAATTCTTGTTTGCTTGTCATAAATTATTATAAATATTATCTACTTTTTTGCCATCAACATTACTTTAAAAATCCATACTGTGATAAATCTACATTCCGTCACTGGTAAATGAAACCAAGATAAGAAAAAAATTGCCTGTACACTTTTATACTTTTTTTCGAGATATGGGTTGATCCAAACATGAAGGAGTTACAAAAGTTCAAATAATTAGAAAATATTGCTTGTTTATTTTCCCGCTCTAACGAAATACCTAAAACAATATCCTGTATTATTTAACACGGAAAATAGACATGGACCAAGAGTTGGTCCCGGCAATCCATCCTAGAGATCATTTTCTGCTATAGTTGACTAGTAAAATCACAAAGTAACTGCTGTATCCATGGCCTGACTATGTTTGACAAAGGACAGACGGCACAAACCGAGACAAGCAAATAAAACAAAGGTGTCCTAGGATACAATGAATAGGAAGCCGTTTGTTTGTTTATAAAACGGAGTATAGTAAGGTGTTGTTCTTAGCTTACACATCTACCGTCTAGATAAAATGAATCAATAGTGAACTGACTTGTTATAGACAACATGACATTGCGAAGTATCCTCTGTCCTATTCTGAGGCACGGCCTGCCCATGTGCAAAGTTTTGGCAAGTAATGTTAAAATAATAGTTGAATTGCGATTGTTAATTCCACTGCCTAGATTGTTCTATTCGATACTGAATGAGTTGATCTTTGGCCAAAATGAATTACACCAAAATCAGGTAGGTACGGTTCCTAAGAATTTTTCACATTTTTTTGTATATATTATGGACTTGAGACCCCTGATATCTCAGTAAAAATACATTCTGTATAAAAACATCATTGTGTAAAAAAATACAATATCAAGATAATTTTGATTTATATTGTTACTAAGGTAGGTACATTATAATCTACTCGAAATACTCGTTTACGGCATAATAATGTTTATGTACCTACAAGATAATAATGTGCAGATAAGTTATCATTATTTATCTGGTTAAAAATAAATATTCTGACTTATTGGTTAGTATATTCCGTGTAAGACGTTAAAAGTGTCGTGTGATAAATAATAAACGTAAGTTTTACTCTAAAAATATTGTGATAATCTTGCTTTAAATTAGGAGTTTTTTAGTATCTATATTTTCACTTCAGAAAAAGGCGAGAGGCTTGGTTTGCAAATCAGAAACAAAAAAAAATAGAGAAACAACTTTTGTTAATATTGCTAAAACGTTAAAGGTCCGATCTTCCTGAACTCTACGGTTGCCGCCAGAGAATATTATAATGTCTTCTATTGGCTACGTTTTTTTTCAGATGGGTATTAAATTGTACGGAGTTGACCTGAGCCCACCAGTACGCGCGGCCATGATGGCTTTCGAAATATTCAACGTGCCCTACGAGAAGATTGAATTGAATCTTATTGCTAACGAACATAAGACACCAGAGTATTTGAAGGTAGGCCATATTCTCTTCGTAGGCTTACTCTCTCCTTTTCTCATCTAGAAACTTCATCTTTCACGAAACCCATCCATCGTTCATTTGCTCTTTAATAACTCTTAAAGCCATCCATATGTAACGGCTCAAAAAACTCGGTCGACCCAAAACCAAGTTTCTAATAACTTTGGTTAATTTTAATTGCAGAAAAATCCGTTGCACTCAGTACCTCTAATGGAAGATGGAGATTTCATTCTACATGACAGGTTTGTTATTTTTTATTATAACATTACCATAAATGATGATGTGATTGAGGTGGGTAGTTAATGTGGTATGAACAAGCTTCTAGAGCGTGTATTCCGTCCACTAGCGCCGCCAATCGTTTTTTATTATTTGTGGTAAATTTAAGACACGTAGATAAAAAACCGCTCTGTAGTGCACTGAAGAAATTTATTTATTATGTTTTGAGAGTTATGTTTTGTACTTTAGAACATAAATAGTTGCCAAAGTCGATATTTTTGCTAAAAGTGTCCACTTTTAGCAATAATTGCCGTTTTGGCTATTTAGCCATGAGTTATGTATTAAAAATAGCTGTCAAATAATAATAGATACATTTCTTCAGTGCACTACAGAGCGGTTTTTTATCTACGTGTCTTAAATTTACCACAATTAATAAAAAACGATTGGCGGCGCTAGTGGACGGAATACACCCTCTTAAATCACATGATAGTCAACTTCAATCACAATGTATTTACCTATGACTTTGGGATCTCAGGTGGTATGCAGAACGCCAGGCATCCTCCACCAAGTCGAGCTACACATTTTCAAGAAATGTTATTAATGTTTTTGAATTCCGTACCCAAATGGTAACCAACGGAACCCTATTACTGCCTCCGCAGTCCGTCTGTTAGTAGGCTGTTAGCAGCTCAAGTATAATACGGTACTTAGATACGGTAGGCAGTTGACATTTTCGCTGATTTAGTATTTTTATTGCCACTATAACAGCAAATAAAAATTAAGGTTTATGGTACGGAACCCTTCGTGTGCGATGCCGACTCGCACTTGGCCAGTTTTTCGAGAATATTTGAGAAATCACTGCTTGGGCACGTGCGAATTTGTCCTAACAATCTTTCGACTTCATGTTAGCCTCGACTTGCTGCAGAACATACAACTCATGCTAGGTGCATATGGGGTTGAATATTTTTATCAGGTTACCCTACTAAATTTTACATGCAATATGTGTTTTAAGCAGTTGGTTTCTTCAGCTGAAATAAAGTTGATGATGATCATTATTAACTATTCAATGTACGCTAAAATTGTAGTTTTTACAAGAAAAAAAATCAAGAACTACACTTTACTTGTACTCTGTCTCTTTTTAGTCACGCAATAATGGCGTATTTATCTGATGTCCACGGAAAAGATGACTCGTTGTATCCAAAAGATGTCAAAACAAGAGCACTGGTGAATCAAAAACTATTCTTCGATACCTCAATTCTTTTCCCAAGATTACGAAATGTTACCGTAAGTAAAAACTATAATTTTGTATAATGTTTACATTGAAAAGATTGATGATCCAGTAGGGGAGCGCGGGGCTTGTTGTAACAGGGGTAAGTAGTAACAGACCTCTTTAAATAGGAATTTAAACTTTATTCACGATTTTTTTTACCTAATCTTAAAATTACAACGCGCCACGCCATTTTATCACAGCCAGTGTCCCGCCAGGCAGCGCAGTGAGTGGGTGTGTGCAAGCGCTTCGTTGGTGACAGGTAACCTATAATTTTATTTTCGTAAATTTTTGGTTAGCTTTACTATTTTCGACTAATTTGAGCTTCATGTATTTTATTTGATGCTAAAATATAACTATTTATGATGTTGTGTAACAGTTTTCGGGATTGCTAAGTTGATTTAATAGTTATCGTGATAAATATTAAGAACTATACCTAGGGGCTAGTTGTAACAAAACCTCGGGGTTTATTGTAACATGTTACAACTTGCCCCCAGATTGCTGTAAGTTACTGTTATTATTTGTAATGTAACATACCTTATTTGTTTTCATTTAGAATGAGAGACTATAAGAGAAAAACAGAGCGGGCAACACAAAGCCAGGAGGTGTACGAGTTAGCTGCAGCTGAAGTTTTAGAAAACAACTGTAGTATTCGGAAGGCGAGTAAGAATTTTGATCTATGTCACGTATCTCTGTACAGATACATTAAGAAGAAGAAGAATAATGAAAGTCCAAAAGTAGGCTATGTCAAGCCTAGGCAAGTATTCACAAAAGAAGAAGAATGTAAAATGTCTTCATATTTATCCTCAAGTGCGCTGAAATATATTTTGGATTACTTCCTATCGGAAATCAGGAAACTAGCTTACCAATGTGCTGTGCATCTTGGCGCTAAAAATATTCCCTCTTCTTGGCATCAAAATAATAGTGCTGGTCCTGACTGGTTCCAAAATTTTATGCGCAGAAATCCTCACCTGTCTTTAAGGACTCCAGAAGCGACCTCACTGAGCCGAGCAACATCATTTAATAAAACAAACGTTAATGCTTTCTTTGAAAAATATCAAGGCCTTCTCCAAAGATAAGAATTTAGCGCTTCTCGAATTTGGAACATGGATGAAACTGGGGTCACGACCGTTCAAAAACCAAAAAAAATTGTAGCTGCTCGTGGTCAAAAGCAAATTACATCAGCCGAGAGGGGAACACTTGTGACACTTGCCTGTGCCGCTAACGCTGCGGGAAATTTTATTCCACCGATGTTCATTTTTCCCAGGCTTAAATACTCTGAAATGTTCATTCGCGGTGGACCTCCAGATTGCATTGGAGCTGGCAATTCTTCAGGTTGGATGACAGAAAAAGAATTTTTGATTTTTATAGATCATTTTATCAAACATGCGAAACCCACCAAGGAAGAGCCAGCTCTGTTACTGCTCGATAATCATAGCTCACATGTGAATATTGCAGCTGTCGAAAAGGCCAAAGAAAACAATTTTATTTTACTTATTTATACGTAGGAGTCTATGGCCCTTTTAAAAACTACGTGAACAGAGCACAGACTGCATGGATGCATAATAATCCAGGGAAAACGATGACAATATATGACATCCCAAGTGTAGTGAAGGAGTCATTACCACTTGCCTTGAACCCTGCAAATATTATCAGTGGATTTAAAGCTTCTGGTATATGGCCTTTGAATGTTGATATTTTCCAAGACAGTGACTTTGCGCCCTCTTATGTTACTGATCGTCCAGATCCTACAGAACAAACAGAAAATGTTCTAAATGAAAGTGAAAATTTATCGTTGAATCTTGAACATCCAGAACTATTAGATTCTGCTCCTGAAGTGGATATCAGCACAACAGAAATTATACGCCACATCGAAACAGCGAACGAACCAACTCCAAGTTGCTCTGGTCAAAATCAATTTTCCCCATCGAAGATTAGACCATTACCAAAGGCACCACCACGAAAAACAAATACAAATTGCAGACGCAAAAGGAAGTCTGCTGTTTTGACAGATACGCCTGAAAAAGAAGCTTTGAGAATGGAATATGAAGAAAAGATAAAGAAAAAGCAAAAAAAAGATGATAAAGATAAGGGAAAAGAAAAGCGAAAGGGGAAAGGAAAAGGTAAAAAATCTGCGAAAAATAAAGATGGAATAAAAAGAGTTAAAAAAAGGATTCTAAGTTCAGATTCTTCAGATTCAGAATCTGAAGATTGGCATTGTCTTATTTGCGATGAAGCGTATAGTCATTCAAAAGGTGATTGGGTAGAATGTATTGTATGTAAGATGTGGGCTCATGTAGGATGTGTCACAGGAGATACTATTTCTTTTCTTTGTATCAACTGTAATTCAGATGAAGACTAATTTCTTTGATAAAGAAACTCATTGCAAGGCTGATTATTGTAAGATGTAAAGTAAAAGTAAGAGATAACTACAAGACTTAATTTAGAGGTTTATAATTTAATTTAACTACTGTGATTATAAAGTGCCATGTTGATATATATAAGTGCCTATATATGTAGGTACATAAGTACAAAATAAGATAGATAGTTAAAAACTTAAATATTTAATTTGTTGATTATATAAAAAGTATGTTTCAGTTAATTATTCATAAAAAAAAAACATATTATAGAAATAGCTAGTTAGTTTTTGTTGTAAACAAAGCAAAATGATCCAAGATGTGAAAAAATTAAACGATTGAAGGTGTCACATTTTTGTTTCTTATTCTTTTTACTACTTGCCCCAATAGATGTTACAACTAGCCCCAACGACAGGGTAAGTTGTAACACTTCCCTTTTAAAAAAAAAATAATTGCGAAAGAGTTACCTGTAGATTTGATATTTTTTCGATTTTACTTAATAGAAGAATAGTTAGAGTATCAATCAAAGTTTAGTTAGTGGTAATTTAGTCAATACACTTCAAGATATATAACTATTTGTTAAAATTGTTACAACTAGCCCCTCGCTCCCCTACAATATTATTTATCAACAGAAACTTATTCTTTTCAAATTCAGTAGAAACAGTGATCAAATTGTGTTTTTTTTTTTGCAGTATCCCATAGTAATAGAAGGACATAATACCATAGAACAGAAAAAAATAGATGACATTGCAGAGGCTTATGATTTTTTTGAAGCATTCCTGTCCCGTACAA
This sequence comes from Ceramica pisi, assembly GCA_963859965.1. NCBI lineage: Eukaryota > Metazoa > Arthropoda > Insecta > Lepidoptera > Noctuidae > Ceramica > Ceramica pisi. The sequence continues at coordinate 10,337,876 of OY982534.1, read as the reverse complement.
CTTATCTTGCAGCGGATCACGTCACTATTGCCGATGTGGCAGCTTTAGCTAATATGACGACTTTGGAATTTTTAGTTCCGGTAGATGCGAAAAAGTAAGTGAATCTTTTTATTCATGAATATTATTTTAAAACTAGCTGATGCACACGGCTTCGCCCGCTTGACAAATTATATACTAAAACCATCCTCAAGATCCACTCTATCCATTGGTGGAAACAGCATGAAAATCGGTGCAGAAGTTTTTGAGGTTATCGCGAACAGACAGACAGACAGGGCGGAGTACTTTGTTTTATTATTATATTTAGTGATAGTCATAGTGATTCATCGACCACATGTTTTTATTGTGCGAAGACTAAGAATCAATTATGCTCCAGTATGATTGTTTCTAATTACTATCGACCGAGCACAAATCGCTCTGAGAACCTATTTCATAAACTAAAGTACACCTTGCCCGGCCTTGGGATGAAATCCAGACCACATTATTGTGGGCTCGGCAGTAGACACTTATTCGATGGCTTAACTGTATATTTCATAGTTATAGGTACAACTTGTAAAAGCGTAAACGAAATACCTGAAAATAGGTACTACATGACTTTTACGATACGAACAACCCCAAAATGACGGAAAATATATTAACTACCCAAAAAATTACGTGTGCATATTTAAAAAGAAATGTGGCTACTGTACAGTTGATTGTGTTTTTACAATTTTTGAGTTGGTCACCGTAAAAGTTGTTAATCAGTCCTGCAGTGGGGAGCAAAGGTGTTATTTTTTTACTTTTGATGGGCATATGTTTGACTGCTATGTCACCTTATAGTAAGCGATGATACGGTCGAAGATGGAGCACGCTTGCCTAGAAGTAACCTATTCTTACCTTATTTCACCGCCCTAATGCCAGGTGGGCCAATATCTAAGCTCCAGCTCATTTCTTCATATCTTTCTGGACCTGCCGCGTTGTAGTTTTCTAGTATTTCGGAAATACTGAGTGGTGGGGTTTTGGCCATTGCTCATCTGACATGCAAAGGTTGAATCGCTGATTAAACGATTTATTTATTTCAGGTATCCGAAAACAACCACGTGGCTGACAACCTTGAAGAACACACCATATTGTATAAAACGAAATGAACCGGGAGCAGTTTTGCTGGATGAGATTGTAAAGAAGGGAATTTCATCGTCCTAGTTTTATTAAACGTTGTTATGCCAAGGCCTTCTTCTGAATTGCCTAAGTCCAGTGGTACCCGAACACAAATTAATAAGGACACTCAGACTGTGGTGAATTATACATATTTGTCATTAATAAATGAGAAATAAACAAGTACTTTGGCGCTAATATGTTTGTTTCATTGACGTTCGTGATTGACTGTTTAACTTGCTGATCGATCCCGACGCATCACGCCTACGTTTTAATAGTTGTTACGCTGGACAACATAATAATATATCGTGTATCAGAAGACCCAGACACAAAAAACGAATAGTAATAAGATCAAACCTGTCTGATGCAGTGGCATTTGTTTAAATTCATTCACAGATTTTTGCCATCTACATCTGATAGCCAATTCTACCAATTAAGCAACGTTTAAATACACACGTCAGTCGCAATCTGTCAAAAGTGTATAAAGGTGCTTTTATTTTTACATATTGAGACTGAGATGCAAAGGAGACGTTCAATATATGTATGGAGCTTGGTACTAAAATAGTTCACAATTTAAACAGCCATCTGAGCTATGTATGCTGAAAGAGCTATGCCATGACATTATTTTTGAATTTGTTTTTTTGGGCATATATATATTTTTATTTACAGTGAACCCGTTTTTTTTTTAACAAGTGTTGATAATTCAAATGCTGGCATCACTGAATACAATACAAACAATGTTTATATTTTAGGGTTGGCAACCCTTTGGCAAATGATTTGACAATGACAATGACAGTCTCTGTCAGCAAGACTCGGGTCTAGGGATGACCAAAAGGGCCGACACCTGCCGGGGTCGCGGGACTATTCGAAAGAGATACTGTGGCTCCGGAACAAAAAGGGCAATGAAGGAACATGGATGGGTTTTAGTCAGTAGAAGTCTGACACTCCCTCTCGCTCCGCCCAGAGCGGGAGAAGTCATCTTATATGTATATTACATATTATTATATAAGATCAGCTACTGTAATGCTTTTACCTTTTTCAACAAGTTTTGATACCGCTCAACACCCGGGGGCACGCCCGCGTGCCATAAACTGTTACAACCGTTAAAACCCGATGGCACGCCGGCGTGCCATGGCGAAATATGCGGTTTATTTAAAAACGCATGGTCTTATTTCATGTGGCAAGGTTTACACACTTGCGGGATGATATTCTCGTTCAACTAAGCTATTCCAATTTTAAAAATATATGATGGTATCATTGAAATATTTTTTTTAAAAAACAAACTTTTACTTTGTCTCTGGAACGTTGATGACGGGCGACTTTTTGTTTATACTTTGTTTGCATGTAAACTATTTTATGCTAAGTGTACGAATATCTATTTATGAATAGTTATTACATCGTTTTACATAAATGTTTGCACGAACTAGATCAAAATAATACTTTTTCGGCCATTGTAAAATTACGTGTGAATGTCAGTCGCCATTCTTGCCATTAAAATGATGAAATTGGTTTCTTTTGTTGTATAATCAACGTTTATGTGAATAAATAGTCGTACAAGTAGTTATTACATAGTTTTGCACAATGTATTTACCATTTTACTTCATAATTTGACTTGTTTTGGCAAAGAATGTACCGTGAAAAACCGTTATTTTTTTTTAGGTGAATTCAGAGGTTTGTATCTTTGTTTTTTTTCATCAAAGTGAGTAAGTATTTATAGTTATATGAAATTATAGCTCAATGTTGTTTAGGTTTGATAAATATTTCAATTCTGAAACCTAATATACTATGTGAAATTAGCTAATACAAAACACATCGCCGATTAGTTCCCTCTTCAAGGAAATCTTATCATTGTACAATTATAGTGGCATATTCTTACGACATATAGCTAGTTTTCAATCAATAAAGGATTATGTAATATCCTAGTAACATTTTTTTATTAGAAACTACTCAATATAACTAGGATGAGCGTTTACAAAGTCAAGCGTTTTATTACGCAATTTCATAAAAACGGCTCGACGGCCGATGAAGTTTGATTATGAATATTATGAAAATTTTACATAGGACTGTCAAAAAAACTCTGTAATTAGATTATTTGTTTATTCATAATGTAATTTGCAAAATTTCGCATGGATTGATACAGTAGTTTTATAAGAAATCGATAGAACAAGGGAACAAACAATATTTCAGCCAGTTCTCCGTTATCAACATTTGTTTATAAATACCACTCTCATATTACAAGTATTGTATTCATTTTATAGCATGGTCAGTTTATTCAAGAACCAAAAACAGTTTACAGTTTAAGATAAGAGCCACTCGAAACGTAAGCAAATCATTTTTTGTTAGCAGAGTCGTAGCGTGTCAAATTGCGATAAAAAGCGCCGGGCGTTGACAGATGTTGACGTTTGACGCGCCAGGATTCAAGAGGTTAAATTGTAATGTTAAATATATTGTTTGTCTCAATTTCATGGAGCTGCAGCTAAAATTATATTAAAATCTCAATAGATGTAATAGAAAAGGAAACCTAAGCCACATAAAAAATAATTATATTCCACAGAAATGAATAAATAAAGTCAATGTGTGTTTCGTTTGTACTGAAACTTAAAAAAAAAACATATTTAACGAGTAGCTTGAAAAATAAGCTTTCGAATTAGTTATATTTTTTTTTTTTTAGGGATGCGAAATCATCCAATGACTCCTCCCGCTCTGGGTGTAGCGGGAGGGAGTGTCAGACTTCTACTGACTAAAACCCATCCATGTTCCTTCATTGCCCTTTTTGTTTCGGAGCCACGGTGTCTCTTGCGAATAAGGTATATCACATTTGATTTTGAACCTCTCCTATTAATAGAATAGGCCCTCAGACTACTATATACATAGGTTAAACATACATTAAGCTTGCTTTGCGTCAAGGGGTTGGATAAAACGAAGACGTTCTAGTTTTACTTCACGCCCACTCCCGCTGACTCTACCAGACTCTACCACTTACCAGCATGAGAGCCGTAAAGGCAGCACTAAACACCAAAACAAGACCACCGTCAATGTCCACCCCGACTTTTCCTCAAACCAGCCCGCACCGCGGAACCTGTAGTCGTAAATTTGTCCCTAAATAATAATCCTTGTTCGATCCAGCCTGTCCCTAGCTGTCCTCTCCCCAGTGATGCCCTAAGCTGCCCTTAGCGTGTCGTCACGTAGTTTGTAAGTTTTTAATAAGCCCTGTCTAGAGGCTTTAATATTGACATTAAGGCCGCCATAGGCAAGTCCAAGTTGACAACCTCCTAGGTTGACTTGCGAAAGGCCACTCATAATAATTTACTTCACGCATTCCAGTGAGACATTGCTATGCGTTTTCGTGTTTCATATTGTGGCCCACGTAAATTATCTCTGTAAGGTGATTGTTTAATTCGCGATGAGAATCGTTTCGGTGATTGTTTAATACGCGATAAGAATCGTTTCGTTGGCAAGCCTATCTGAACTCTTTGTTAAAAGAAAATTGTTTTTGATTTCTGTGAAATTGATAGTAATGGAACAATATTGATGACATAGGTGTTGTTGATGTGCAATTTATAAATGGAGTACGGTTCCTTTTTTTTTCAATAATCGACTATTAAGGTTATAATTTTTAAAATTCTAGAATTGTAAAAGATAATCTTGAAGCCAATATCGTAAAAGACATTTTCTCACTTCGGCTATGATTTTTAGGGCTCATTCTTAGAATTACTTTAGGAACCAAACAAGCAAATATGATGTAAACATCAAGATACAGTACCTATGACTTAGGTACTAATAAATGCAGAGTAAAGTACGCAGGCTATTGGCTACAGTGGCCATAAATGTTTACTGCAGTTGATGAGTCATTGATATCTTCGTACAAGAAGCGTTTACAACATGACACTTAGGTACATTATCCAAGAGATACCTATAGTACTCGATGACTGTTATATTCCAGCTATTTTTAAATCAAAATAACTGGAATTGCTACATAGAATGTTCATTGCTTTCCATTGATGTTTTTAGACCGCACACCTAAAAAGACCACTAAAAATTAAAAACTTTTCCGACTGCCAAATAAAAAAAAACACTACAACTTAACCACCGACTTCTGAATCGGTTGTATTTTTTCGAAAAGTATTTTGCCCTTACATTTTTCGAGTGCAGGGTCCTGAAATATATGAGTACCTAGTATGTACCTATATATTCAGCAGCCAGTCACAACAACCTCTTTCGGAATATTAGTATGGCCACATGATACAGACTTTGAACTCTGAATTAAAAAAAACTATCAAACCGACATAAGTCTGAATTGCTTTGTTTATCAGACGAAGTTCTTTAGAAGTTTATGGAAGTCCATGTATAGACTTTATATTAGACTCTGACGTCGTCCTAATGGAAAGCAATCATCACGCGAATACACGACCACCGCCGCCTTTTGCGTTTATTTGTAAGACGAACGCTTTAGATTTCTATCATCCTAAGCATTTTAAGCTACTTTAGGTGATTTGATGGGATGAGTTTACAAGCCATACTTAACATGATAAAAGACTGAAAGTGAGCTTGGTGTTTTGTTAATATAATATCAAAGCTGTAAGCGCGATTTTCGCAATGCAATTGTGACCACAGATGCAGTATGCAGTTGACTATAATAGTTTTACTGTACCCATTATGTCATGATGCCATCTGGCGCAAAAAGACAGCCTCACTGCTAAGCAGATTGCGTGGGAGCAGTAACAGCATCCTGAAGGTAATAGTATAGTCTCTGTTAGTTATAAGGTACTAACATAGTTTTTAAGTTCATACTAACAATATATGTAAATTATGGAATGTAATGGATCAATGTTGTCTGAAATTAAATTAAATTAAATTAGGCAGGTGGTTTATGTAAAGTAAAAACAAAAGTGCCTGTATTATAGATCAACACGAATTTTATCTGTTAACTAATCTTCACAAAAATAATTGAAATACGCTCCGATAAACATTAAAATCTGTTGAATTCTCAGTTTGTTTTATGTAAATACGAGAAAATAGGTAATAGTTTCAAACTGATTATCTTTATTATATACTAACATTCTTCGTACGTACTTAACTCCTTCTTAAAAGTAACACATTTTTGTATCCTGAGAGTATGACATGTTTCCTTAAGGACATCTGTCCGTGTGCCAAGTTTCATACAAATCCATTTAGCTACCTACCTAACTAACGATTTTTATTCGCATTTATAATAATGTTATAGTACCTATGTATTTTCAATTTCATAAAAAACTTAGGCACTAGGTAATGCTTTGGCATGTGCATCGGAGGACATAGACATTTTTTCAAATTCTCTGGGTAAATATAAGTCACTGATCCGCACACAGTTGCATGTTATGTGAGTGTTGAACTGCCTGCCTAGTTGTGTTTTGTTTATCTGTAAGCAATTTAATTTTCTTCTGTGTTTGCTTTGCTATTTGATCTTTGTGTAAAATCGCCAACCTTAATGATAATTATTCTAGAGATACTGCCTATGGAATCAAACATTAAATTTAATTATTAATATAATAGTACAAAACGTTAAATAATAACATAACTTTGACTGCTATGTACATTTAAATTGTCTACATAAGTTAGGTATAGTTTGATTTTTCTCTATTGCATGATGTGGTCTCCTATAATTGAGGAAGCACATGGTTTTTATTTTATTTTATAACTCTTTTATAATATAGCAAGTAAGGTGTATTCTTTGTTGGAGATCCTAATAAAATAAATAAATAAATAAATAAAGTCGTTGTTACCAAGCAATAATTCAAACTGTTTTGAAAAGTTAAAAAATATTGAAATATATTTTTATTTACTTACTAGCTATCCCCCGTGGCTTCGCTCCCGTCAACTGCAACTTTCTTATTTTTATATTCATAAGAACTTTCTCCTGACAAAAACAAACACGACAAAAAAAGAATTAGCGAAATCGGTTCTGCTGTTCTCGAGATTTGCGCTTAGCAACACATTCACCGATTCATTTTTATATTATAGATTGGCATAAAGGGAGTCAATAGGATATATTATTAATGCACTTAACTTTCAATAAATTAACAAATATACTAAACTAATAAAATACTAAAGTATAACATCAAGAAATCGTCCTCCACGCTGTCAGCTGGTAATGTACCCAAGAGACTGGCGGCATTGCCACGTTGGATGGCAATGCTTAATCTCCGCCCAAAGTAAGAGCCAGCTCTTGGGTCACGAGAAGTGTCAACCAGCCGAAATTTCTTTGAAAAGGCTGTGAGCACAAGGGCCCCACGGCTCTAGGGTTTCAACCCCAAAATAAATATTTGGCATAAATATTTTAAACTTTTAAAATTAACAACAGCAAAACGGTATTGTGATGACGCACATTCCATCATTGGTAAATTATACGGCAAAATTTATATTATATAATATTTATCGTGATAAAAATATGTACAATATTCAATGACTACGCTAAATAACATAATACATAAGTAAGAAAAAAATGCCTGCTCATTTTTGATACCCGTTTTAGAGATAAGTAGTTATACAGAGTCATCTATTGAATTACATGAGTGTACATAATTTGAAACGATTCTCTTGTAATTTACCCGCTCTATTTAATAATTGATTCAATTACAATAACATACAATTAAATAACATAAAAATAAACATGGACCAAGAATCGGGCCTAGCAGACTCCTTTAGTTGCAGTACATCCAGAAGATTTCGAAACTTTCCGTAAAAGTTGAATATAAAAATATACGGCGTAAAGTTATGTTGTGAACTAGTGTAAACAACATACAGACATGAGATTTAAGCAATCCCGATCCATTTGCTATCATTAATTGAAGAGTTTCGTTGCCTACCACGAAGTTCTTCATCAGATCTTAAACAAATTGAAATGGGACCAGTCCGGAAAAATACTCTTAAAAAAAAAAAAGATTCATCCAAATTGGTTGTCAATCGGCGAAAATATCGCTGAACAAAATTTTTCATGGGATCCCATCATCAGATCCTAACTTATACCTTCCATCATCAGCTCAGCAACATGAGATGACATTAACAGACAAAAATATCTGAATTGCATTAGAAATTTTATCTAAAACATTGCTATAAAATTTGAGGGTTTGTCTCGAAGTATGGGGAGGCTTTGTAATTCAAAAATAATTTAAAAAATCAGTCTACAATTGGCGGAGATAACGGTGAACATACAGTCGAAAATTATAACCTCCCCTTTTCGAAGTAGTCGGTTTAAAAATAGCCCTGTGTAATAAAAACGCAATATACTATTTTTATTGTTACTACTCATTATAATCTACTCGCATACTGCATAATTATGTTTATCGAAAAGATAAGTTAGCGGTCGTATTATCTGGTTATTTATAAATGAAAATTCTGACTTATTGCCTAGTAGAGTGTGAGACGACAGTAATTGTGTCTTATATAAAACTATAAGCGTAAGTATTTTGCTTGAGAGTGTAACGATATATATGTGTTTTCAAGTATATTTTAATTTTATTTTCTTTTCGATTATCTTTAACTTTCACTTAATAAAAAAGATTTTTTTGCGTTTATCACTATAAAATCTGCTACAACTGCGAAGTGTATTTTATTTATACAGATGTTTTTCTGCTTAATCATGTAAAAGCAGCTGTCTGAACTTTGTGGTGATCACCGGTGGATTTTACAATCTCACAAGTTTACCATTAATCGCATGAAAAATAAATACCATTCCATTCTGCTATGTTTTTTCAGATGGTGATTAATCTCAGGAATCTGCTAGATGCGTGGAAGTACTTAAGCGAGAGATGTGATGACGCTTAGGGGAAACCAATGTCCAGGAATGAATAACTAAAATTATGATTTATTTTCAGATGGGTATAAAACTGTACTCATTGGACTGGAGCCCACCAGTGCGCGCGGTCATGATGACTTTAGATATATTCAACGTGCCTTTCGAGAAGATACAAGTAGATATTCTGGCTGCCGAACATAAGACCCCAGAGTTTTTGAAGGTAAGGCATTTCAGTCTATTTGAAGGCGGTGCAAAACTTATCATCTAAGATCACTTATGATCCTAGTACTCAACTACACTCTCTTTCTAAACATTTCATCTGTCATACTGAGGGCCAGTTTCACCGGTTACGGATAAAGTGTCGGTTAGCCTATTAGGAACTTATCTGGCAGATGAACTAAAACTTTTGGTTTCACAGGTGTCAGATAGCGATATCTGGCAGATTTATTAGGTATTTGAGTATTATAAAGTATTATAGTGTCGGTTAGTTATCCATCAGATAAGTAACCGACACTTTATCCGTAACCGGTGAAACTGGCCCTTAATCTCTTTTCTTTGCTTTGCTCTTTTCTTACTTTAATAATAAAGTCATCCACATAACGGCTACAATACTCTTTCTGTTACTTTCGTTGCATTTTTCAATATCAGATTTTTTATTATAGATAAATCCATTGCACTCCATACCTGTTCTGAAAGATGGAGATTTCGTTCTACATGACAGGTATGTTATTTTACTATACATAACACAAGTACTTCGCCCGCGACTTCTTCCGAGCGGATTTAGTACTTTACAAAGTTAAATAAATACTGTAGAATTACGAAAGGGTCAAATTTCTGTGATGGAGAAAGGTGGGCAGTTAGGTTAGAATGTCCACTGAAGTGGAGAAGAGAGTAGCAGAGAAATATCAAGACTCTTCACATCACTGAGATTTTATATAAGTCCATTGGTTAAATCACTCAGTTTCTCCACTCTGCTATCTTGCTCCGCGTAAGTGGATATACCAAAAAAGCCGTAATGTGGTTAGTTCAAACTCCTACTAGCTCCATCTGATAGCCACCTCAGCGTATTTAATGAGAAGTTCAGAATCTCAGGTGAAACACGGAATACTGGGCTTTATTGGCGCAGTCATATTGCAGCCACTTTTTGGGATGGCTCAGCTAAGTCTAAGATTGCCGCGCTTGACTCGGTGGAACGCAGAGCTAAGAGGCTCATTGGCGACGTAAAACTGGTTACGTGACGCTGCAAGGTTGCCTGCTTGTCGGTCTTCTATTGTATTTCGGAGACTGTGCCCAAGAAATCCACGACCTTCTCCCACCGGACCCATTCTACCATCGGACATCCAGACGCATTGCCAGTTACCGTTCGTTCATAATGCGCACAGTAGAGTGGAACTCTCTGCCTTTTTTTTCTTTAGGGATGGGAAATCATCAAATTACTCCTCCCGCTCTGGGTGTAGCGGGAGGGAGTGTCAAACTTCTACTGACTAAAACCCATCCATGTTCCTTCACTGCCCTTTGTGTTCCGGAACCACGGTATCTCTTTCGAATAGTCCCGCGACTCCGGCAGGCGTCGCCCCTTTCGGGCCCCTCTGTGTGGAACTCTCTGCCTGCGTCGTCCGTGTTTCCAAACGCTTACAACCTCAATATTTTCAAAGATAGAGTGAGCAGGCTACTTCTGAGTAGTCGTAGATTTTGTCTCTGTCATCTCTGACCAAGACTAGACTAGACAAGAGCAAAACCATTTAAAAAAAAAGTCATAAAGCACGCACTGTTCATTGTTTTTTTTTAGTGCCACTTTTTGTTTTATTTGCTTTGTATACCGGTGCAGTTGTCAAATAAGTGTTCATGTTTTCTTTTACTCCATATAATTTTATTTTGTTTTAGTCACGCGATAGTTGCATATATATCTGATTTCTACGGAAAAGATGACTCATGGTACCCAAAAGATGCCAGGAAAAGAGCACTCGTCAATCAGAAATTGTTCTTCGACACCTCAAGTCTTTTTCCCAGATTACGAAACGTTACCGTAAGTAACTTACGTTTAAAACAATAAACAAACTTACTAAAAGAAAGGTCCTGATCAAAAGACTTACTGATTAACCAATTTATTTCGCAGACAGAAATTTTATAGAACTTTTTTATGCAGAAAATGTTTCACATAATATTAGGTCCTTATAATTTTATGTTGAATATTATTATCTGTTTATTTATTTATTATATAACATTTTATATACATCATAAACTAAAGATAAATCTACATTATGTACAAACGCGTATAAAAACAAAATAAATCATTGGGCATCAAAAAAATAATCCACATCGCCGTCAATGGCAAAAGTGTCCAGAACACTGGCAGCATTGCCACGTTGAATGGCAATGCTGATTCTTTGGCCGAAGAAAAGCCCAGCCCTCTGGTCACGTGAACCGTCGACAAGTTGTTTGCTGATGTCCCGAAAGACTATGTTATTAATTCAAAAACTATTATTTACTTCACTCAAACATATTTTCACAGAAATATAATTCAATGAATGAAATTTATGAGGTACTTATCGTTAGTTGTAATGTATTTTACTTATGTCTGTTTTGTGCACATCTTTCTTTCTTTGTTTCATAATCACATTTTATTATTAATTTAGCAAACTTATCAAACAGCAGAATTATTTTAGCGAATATTGTTTGTCCGGTGTATATTTCCGTGGTATTTTATTTGAGTGATAATTAATATAACTATAACTAAATATTATTGTTTACATGACAATATTGTTTTATGTTTTTTAATGCTGTTTTTTGTGTTTTTTTTGTTATTATTAAAATAAAACAAAAAAAAAACACATTGTTTTTTGTTTATGTGTTGTTTTGTAGCATACTTTTAAGATGGCAGAATTTTATTTGGAATCATATTACTAAGCATTTTGATATTTCTATAACATAGCATTTTAACCTTAAAATTAATATAAATATTATCTTAAAAATTCAACATGTGTGCTACAAAATTAGTGACAGAAACGAATTGCTGTAAAACCGATTCCACGTTGTCTTGTCTGCCCTACCGCTTGAGTGTAATTTAAGCCCGCGTAGGCGCGGAGGGGCGAGGCGACCCGGTGGGATCGCCGGTAACTCTATCGAACAATTCCACCACCCTGGCCGTGACTGTCCCAAGCGGACTTCGTCAATTATGCTGACAGTGATCAATTTTTTTTTATTTCACAGTATTCTATACTGGGAGAAGGAAAGAAGGCCATAGAACAGAAACTGTTGGATGACATTGACGAAGCGTACGGTTTTTTTGAAGCATTTCTATCCCGAACCACTTATCTTGCGGCTGATCACGTCACTATTGCCGATGTGGCAGCCTTAGCTACCATGACGACTTTGGAATTTTTACTCCCTGTGGACGCAAAAAAGTAAGTGTATCATAAATTATTTACTAACTAGCTGTACCCCGCGGCTTCGCTTGCGTCAGCTACAAAATTCTTATTTTGTTTCGTTCATAAGAACCTTTTCATGACAATAAAAATACAACAAAAAAAGATTTAGCGAAATCGGCCCAGCCGTTCACTCGATCGAAATAGGAATTCATTTTTATGTAAATGTATTATTCATTTAAAATTCAACATCGTGCTTCTATTGCGCGAAGGGTTAGGTGTGTCCGAAGCAATTAAAAAGAGGGTATGCGATTAGCTACCAACCGAGCAAAAATCGCTCTGAGAACCCAGAAATTCATAAACTAAGGCGCAGGACAAATATAAGAGGCGTCGGTCGGAGGCGAGGCGCGGGCGTGGTGCGAGCGCGGCGCTGCGGTGCAGCGTAGAACAGGCGCGCAAACGGTGTCGGATAGACGTGGCGCGGGCGAACACAGTGGATGCATTTGGGGCATTCTAGTGTTTGATTTTATCACGGCAACATGACGTCTTCTTGTGGTGCGCCGAGGGCGAGGAAGCGGCGCCTGCTCCACGCCCGTGCCCCGCCGTCTCAGTATGTCTTGCGCCCCGCTTCTTCTATACATTTTGTATGAAATATCAAAAAAGTGGCGTCGCGCCCGCGCCGCGTCCGCGCCTCGTTTCCGCCCGACGCCTGTTGTATTTGTCCCGCGCCTCAAGAAGGTACATCTTACCCGACCTTGGGATTAAACCCAGACCACTTTATTATGGGTAGAGCAGTCGATACTGTTGAATGATAATGTGGTCTGGGTCGAATGAGTCGAATAAGTCGCAACAGAACAAACGCAACAGCCGGTCTATTATGTCGACATCTCACCGTATATACTTTGGTGGAGTGAACTACAAGTGAGCCGTCATTGCCATCATGTTTGTATGGTTTGACAGATCACCTGTCGTTCACTTCACCTAAGTTTTCACTCCGACATGTTTGCAGATTTGCAACAGAACAATAGTAACAATAAAAGCAACAACAGTAACAGAATAAACGCAACATTTGAATAAGGGTCATTATATGCATCATGTGATGAACAACCTTTATGTGAAACCACTCTGAAATCGAGAAAAGAATATCACCTGCCCATACAATTCAAAGAACTGCATCTACTGAACAGCAGATTATGTTTTTCTTTTCCTGGTTTGGTCCCCGTAAAATTTGGTCATTGGCCCTGCTGTGTAGGGCAAAGGTCTTCCTACCTTCTTTCTTCAAGTCTACTGCAATCACGGGCCAATCCTTTAAGTTTTGCCCGTTGCTCCTCCGATATGCTATAGTTGAGTTCGTTGATTAAACATTATATTTATTTCAGGTATCCGAAAACAACAGCATGGCTGACAAAACTGAAGAACACACCATATTGTTAAAAACAAAATGAAGCTGGAGCAATTCAGCTGGATGAGATTGTAAAGAAGGCAATGTCATCGTCCTAGATGTTTTACTGTTTTTCTGCCGCATTCTATTGGGCATATCTATTGAGTAAATTTATTAGGTACTAGCTGTCCCCCGCGGCTTCGCTCCCGTCAACTGGCAACTTTTTTTTACATAAAAACCTTCTCCTGATGATAACAAACACAACAAAAAAAGAATTGGCCAAATTGGTCCAGGCGTTGCTGAGTTATGCGCTTACCAACACATTTAGCGATTCATTTTTATATTATAGATTGGCATAAAGGGAGTCAATAGGATATATTATTAATGCACTTAACTTTCAATAAATTAACAAATATACTAAACTAATAAAATACTAAAGTATAACATCAAGAAATCGTCCTCCACGCTGTCAGCTGGTAATGTACCCAAGAGACTGGTGGCATTGCCACGTTGGATGGCAATGCTTAATGTCCGCCTAAAGTAAGAGCCAGCTCTTGGGTCACGAGAAGTGTCAACCAGCCGAAATTTCTTTGAAAAGGCTGTGAGCACAAGGGCCCCACGGCTCTAGGGTTTCAACCCCAAAATAAATATTTGGCATAAATATTTTTCTTGTAATTTACCCATTCTAACGTGATTCCTGAACATTTATCCTACAAGGATAGAAACACGACCACAACGTTACTAATAAGATCCAATTACAATAACATACAATTAAATAACATAAAATAAACATGGACCAAGAATCGGGCCTAGCAGAACTCCTTTAGTTGCAGTACATCCAGAAGATTTAGACACTTTCCGTAAAAGTTGAATATAAAAATAACAAATTAAACTACAGTATTCATGGCTTGACCATGTTTGAAAAAGGACAGATGGCACCGACCGAGACAAGCAAATAACCTGAGGTTGACTAAGGATACTCGTACAATGAATAGGAAGCTGTTTGTTTGGTTTACAACCCGGAGTATAGTAAGGTGATGCTTTTAACTTGCACAGCTTTTGTCTAGCTTAAACGAATAGGTCAATAGTGATCTGACTTATTGTAGGCAACATGACAAGGGAAAGTACTCATCCTCAGTAAGGGGAAGTAGTCCGTCGACCTATTCTAGAGCACTTTCTGCTCGTATTCAAAACAAAATTTTATCATATTAGTTGTAATTAATACTTTCACTGTCCAGATTTTTCAATTCGATACTGAATAAACTGATCCATGGCCAAAATTAGATATCCTAAAATGAGTTTGTGAAAAAAGAGCTATGGTTCCAAAGAAAGTTGTTTCTCTTGTGAATTCAGGATTTCCAACAACTACCAGTAAAATTACACTCTGTTTAAAATACATCCGACTTCCAAAAACAAAACACTACAAAATATAAAATATTTTTATTTTTCACTTTTTAGTGGTACCTGCGTACTTTCACAGCGTACCGGCGTGATGTTATGGTGTCAACTGGTGTAAACAACATACAGACATGAGATTGCAGCAATCCCGATCCATTTTTTATCATTAATTGAAGAGTTTCGTTGCCTACCACGAAGTTCTTCATCAGATCTTAACCAAATTGAAATGGGACCAGTCCGATAAATACTCTTCAAAAAAAAAAAGATTCATCCAAATTGGTTGTCAATCGGCGAAAATATCGCTGAACAAAATTTTTCATGGGATCCCATCATCAGATCCTAACTTATACCTTCCATCATCAGCTCAGCAACATGAGATGACATTAACAGACAAAAATATCTGAATTGCATTAGAAATTTTATCTAAAACAGTGCTATAAAATTTGAGGGTTTGTCTCGAAGTATCGGGAGGCTTTGTAATTCAAAAATAATTTAAAAAATCAGTCTACAATTGGCAGAGATAACGGTGAACATACAGTCGAAAATAATAACCTCCCCTTTTCGAAGTAGTCGGTTTAAAAATAGCCCTGTGTAATAAAAACGCAATATACTATTTTTATTGTTACTACTCATTATAATCTACTCGCATACTGCATAATTATGTTTATCGAAAAGATAAGTTAGCGGTCGTATTATCTGGTTATTTATAAATGAAAATTCTGACTTATTGCCTAGTAGAGTGTGAGACGACAGTAATTGTGTCTTATATAAAACTATAAGCGTAAGTATTTTGCTTGAGAGTGTAACGATATATATGTGTTTTCAAGTATATTTTAATTTTATTTTCTTTTCGATTATCTTTAACTTTCACTTAATAAAAAAGATTTTTTTGCGTTTATCACTATAAAATCTGCTACAACTGCGAAGTGTATTTACATTATACAGATGTTTTTCTGCTTAATCATGTAAAAGCAACTGTCTGAACTTTGTGGTGATCACCGGTGGATTTTACAATCTCACAAGTTTACCATTAATCGCATGAAAAATAAATACCATTCCATTCTGCTATGTTTTTTCAGATGGTGATTAATCTCAGGAATCTGCTAGATGCGTGGAAGTACTTAAGCGAGAGATGTGATGACGCTTAGGGGAAACCAATGTCCAGGAATGAATAACTAAAATTATGATTTATTTTCAGATGGGTATAAAACTGTACTCATTGGACTGGAGCCCACCAGTGCGCGCGGTCATGATGACTTTAGATATATTCAACGTGCCTTTCGAGAAGATACAAGTAGATATTCTGGCTGCCGAACATAAGACCCCAGAGTTTTTGAAGGTAAGGCATTTCAGTCTATTTCTCTCTCTCTACTTCTACATCTCTTTCTAAACATCTCTTTCTAAACATTTCATCTGTCATACTGAGGGCCAGTTTCACCGGTTACGGATAAAGTGTCGTTTAGCCTATTAGGAACTTATCTGGCAGATGAACTAAAACTTTTGGTTTCACAGTTGTCGGATAGCGATATCTGGCAGATTTATTAGGTATTTGAGTATTATAAAGTATTAGGGCCAGTTTCACCGGTTACGGATAAAGTGTCGGTTAGCCTATTAGGAACTTATCTGGCAGATGAACTAAAACTTTTGGTTTCACAGGTGTCGGATAGCGATATCTGGCAGATTTATTAAGTATTTGAGTATTATAAAATTATAGTATTATAAGTGTCGGTTAGTTATCCATCAGATAACTAAGCGACACTTTATCCGTAACCGGTGAAACTGGCCCTTAATCTCTTTTCTTTGCTTTGCTCTTTTCTTACTTTAATAATAAACTCATCCACTTAACGGCTACAATACTCTTTCTGTTACTTTCGTTGCATTTTTCAATATCAGATTTTTTATTATAGATAAATCCATTGCACTCCATACCTGTTCTGAAAGATGGAGATTTCGTTCTACATGACAGGTATGTTATTTTACTATACATAACACAAGTACTTCGCCCACGACTTCTTCCGAGCGGATTTAGTACTTTACAAAGTTAAATAAATACTGTAGAATTACGAAAGGGTCAAATTTCTGTGATGGAGAAAGGTGGGCAGTTAGGTTAGAATGTCCACTGAAGTGGAGAAGAGAGGAGCAGAGAAATATCAAGACTCTTCACATCACTGAGATTTTATATAAGTCCATTGGTTAAATCACTCAGTTTCTCCACTCTGCTATCTTGCTCCGCGTAAGTGGATATACCAAATAAGCCGTAATGTGGTTAGTTCAAACTCCTACTAGCTCCATCTGATAGCCACCTCAGCGTATTTAATGAGAAGTTCAGAATCTCAGGTGGAACACGGAATACTGGGCTTTATTGGCGCAGTCATATTGTAGCCACTTTTTGGGATGGCTCAGCTAAGTCTAAGATTGCCGCGCTTGACTCGGTGGAACGCAGAGCTAAGAGGCTCATTGGCGACGTAAAACTGGTTACGTGACGCTGCAAGGTTGCCTGCTTGTCGGTCTTCTATTGTATTTCGGAGACTGTGCCCAAGAAATCCACGACCTTCTCCCACCGGACCCATTCTACCATCGGACATCCAGACGCATTGCCAGTTACCGTTCGTTCATAATGCGCACAGTAGAGTGGAACTCTCTGCCTTTTTTTTTCTTTAGGGATGGGAAATCATCAAATTACTCCTCCCGCTCTGGGTGTAGCGGGAGGGAGTGTCAAACTTCTACTGACTAAAACCCATCCATGTTCCTTCACTGCCCTTTGTGTTCCGGAACCACGGTATCTCTTTCGAATAGTCCCGCGACTCCGGCAGGCGTCGCCCCTTTCGGGCCCCTCTGTGTGGAACTCTCTGCCTGCGTCGTCCGTGTTTCCAAACGCTTACAACCTCAATATTTTCAAAGATAGAGTGAGCAGGCTACTTCTGAGTAGTCGTAGATTTTGTCTGTCATCTCTGACCAAGACTAGACTAGACAAGAGCAAAACCATTTAAAAAAAAAGTCATAAAGCACGCACTGTTCATTGTTTTTTTTAGTGCCACTTTTTGTTTTATTTGCTTTGTATACCGGTGCAGTTGTCAAATAAGTGTTCATGTTTTCTTTTACTCCATATAATTTTATTTTGTTTTAGTCACGCGATAGTTGCATATATATCTGATTTCTACGGAAAAGATGACTCATGGTACCCAAAAGATGCCAGGAAAAGAGCACTCGTCAATCAGAAATTGTTCTTCGACACCTCAATTCTTTTTCCCAGATTACGAAACGTTACCGTAAGTAACTTACGTTTAAAACAATAAACAAACTTACTAAAAGAAAGATCCTGATCAAAAGACTTACTGATTAAAACGGATTACCAATTTATTTCGCAGACAGAAATTTTATAGAACTTTTTTATGCAGAAAATGTTTCACATAATATTAGGTCCTTATAATTTTATGTCGAATATTATTATCGGTTTATTTATTTATTATATAACATTTTATATACATCATAAACTAAAGATAAATCTACATTATGTACAAACGCGTATAAAAACAAAATAAATCATTGGGCATCAAAAAAATAATCCACATCGCCGTCAATGGCAAAAGTGTCCAGAACACTGGCAGCATTGCCACGTTGAATGGCAATGCTGATTCTTTGGCCGAAGAAAAGCCCAGCCCTCTGGTCACGTGAACCGTCGACAAGTTGTTTGCTGATGTCCCGAAAGACTATGTTATTAATTCAAAGACTATTTACTTCACTCAAACATATTTTCACAGAAATATAATTCAATGAATTAAATTTATGAGGTACTTATCGTTAGTTTTAATATATTTTACTTATGTCTGTTTTGTGCACATCTTTCTTTCTTTGTTTCATAATCACATTTTATTATTTAACAAACTTATCAAACAGCAGAATTAGTTTTAGCGAATATTGTTTGTCCAGTGTATATTTCCATGGTATTTTATTTGAGTGATAATTAATATAACTATAATTAAATATTATTGTTTACATGACAATATTTGTTTATGTTTTTTAATGCTGTTTTTTGTTATTATTAAAATAACAAAAAAAAACACAATGTTTTTGTTTATGGGTTTTTTTTTTGTTTAAATAAAAGAAAAAAAAAACCAGTGTTTTTTGTTTATGTGTTGTTTTGTAGCATACTTTTAAGATGGCAGAATTTTATTTGGAATAATTTTACTAAGCATTTTGATATTTCTATAACATAACATTTTAACCTAATATTAATATAAATATTATCTTAAAAATTCAACATGTGTGCTAAAAAATTAGTGACAGAAACGAATTGCTGTAAAACCGATTCCACGTTGTCTTGTCTGCCCTACCGCTTGAGTGTAATTTAAGCCCGCGTAGGCGCGGAGGGGCGAGGCGACCCGGTGGGATCGCCGGTAACTCTATGGAACAATTCCACCACCCTGGCCGTGACTGTCCCAAGCGGGCTTCGTCAATTATGCTGACAGTGATCAATTTTTTTAAATTTCACAGTATACTATACTGGGAGAAGGAAAGAAGGCCATAGAACAGAAACTGTTGGATGACATTGACGAAGCGTACGGTTTTGTTGAAGCGTTTCTATCCCGAACCACTTATCTTGCGGCTGATCACGTCACTATTGCCGATGTGGCAGCCTTAGCTACCATGACGACTTTGGAATTTTTACTCCCTGTGGACGCAAAAAAGTAAGTGTATCATAAATTATTTACTAACTAGCTGTACCCCGCGGCTTCGCTTGCGTCAGCTACAAAATTCTTATTTTGTTTCGTTCATAAGAACCTTTTCATGACAATAAAAATACAACAAAAAAAGATTTAGCGAAATCGGCCCAGCCGTTCACTCGATCGAAATAGGAATTCATTTTTATGTAAATGTATTATTCATTTAAAATTCAACATCGTGCTTCTATTGCGCGAAGGGTTAGGTGTGTCCGAAGCAATTAAAAAGAGGGTATGCGATTAGCTACCAACCGAGCAAAAATCGCTCTGAGAACCCAGAAATTCATAAACTAAGGCGCAGGACAAATATAAGAGGCGTCAGTCGGAGGCGAGGCGCGGGCGTGGTGCGAGCGCGGCGCCGCGGTGCAGCGTAGAACAGGCGCGCAAACGGTGTCGGATAGACGTGGCGCGGGCGAACACAGTGGATGCATTTGGGGCATTCTAGTGTTTGATTTTATCACGGCAACATGACGTCTTCTCGTGGTGCGCCGGGGGCGAGGAAGCGGCGCCTGCTCCACGCCCGCGCCCCGCCGTCTCAGTATGTCTTGCGTCCCACTTCTTCTATACATTTTGTATGAAATATCAAAAAAGTGGCGTCGCGCCCGCGCCGCGTCCGCGCCTCGTTTCCGCCCGACGCCTGTTGTATTTGTCCCGCGCCTCAAGAAGGTACATCTTACCCGACCTTGGGATTAAACCCAGACCACTTTATTATGGGTACAGCAGTCGATACTGTTGAATGATAATGTGGTCTGGGTCGAATGAGTCGAATAAGTCGCAACAGAACAAACGCAACAGCCGGTCTATTATGTCGACATCTCACCGTATATACTTTGGTGGAGTGAACTACAAGTGAGCCGTCATTGCCATCATGTTTGTATGGTTTGACAGATCACCTGTCGTTCACTTCACCTAAGTTTTCACTCCGACATGTTTGCAGATTTGCAACAGAACAATAGTAACAATAAAAGCAACAACAGTAACAGAATAAACGCAACATTTGAATAAGGATAACAACCTTTATGTGAAACAACTCTGAAATCGAGAAAAGAATATCACCTGCCCATACAATTCAAAGAACTGCATCTACTGAACAGCAGATTATGTTTTTCTTTTCCTGGTTTGGTCCCCGTAAAATTTGTTCATCGGCCCTGCTGTGTAGGGCAAAGGTCTTCCTACCTTCTTTCTTCAAGTCTACTGCAATCACGGGCCAATCCTTTAAGTTTTGCCCGTTGCTCCTCCGATATGCTATAGTTGAGTTCGTTGATTAAACATTATATTTATTTCAGGTATCCGAAAACAACAGCATGGCTGACAAAACTGAAGAACACACCATATTGTAAAAAACAAAATGAAGCTGGAGCAATTCAGCTGGATGAGATTGTAAAGAAGGCAATGTCATCGTCCTAGATGTTTTACTGTTTTTCTGCCGCATTCTATTGGGCTTATCTATTGAGTAAATTTATTAGGTATTACTCGATTAACCCAATAGTTTAGTAGGTCCAAGCACAAACAGTTGAATAATGAATGAAAAATAAACAAGTCATTTGACAAAGAGATTTTTGTTATATTTATAAACAAATGTATGTTCGCGACTGGTCTGCCTGACTAGCTGACTTATCTACTTACAGATTATTAGTTACCTACACCCAAAAATGAGAGAAGGAGTGGGCACTTCATAAAATCACACCTGTATCTACAGGCCAAAAGGGATTAGGCAAAAGAGTAGGTACCTTTAGAGCATGTACATTTCGTAATAGCTTTCTATAACCCAATATTCGGTACTTATGCTTTAACTTTACGCAGGGGAGAAAACATTATAATAGGTACAGCCCCACCTAAACGCACTCCAGTCCACATTGATATACTTTTCGCTCTTCAAATTGTGTATTGCCCATGTAAGTTACATCTCAGTGTTCTATCTTTTGGTAGTTAAGTTGAATTCGCGGCCAAAGAATTTTTTCGTCGGCAAACATTTGGCAATCGTATCATAAACTCTTTGTTGGCAAAAAAAAATGTTTGATGTCTGTCAAATTGATAGAAATAGGAGTATTGTTGACACAGCTGTTGTCAGCTGTTGTTGCTGTAAAATTTATAAATGCCTCATATTGTTGTTCATTGGAGAAGGGTTATTTTTGTTTAATACTCGGTTTGTTTCTCTTTCCATCTACAAATTGTGGTCTATGTCGTAAGTATTGCTGGCATTCACAATACCTTCCTATTTATTTATTTAAACTTCATGTACAATATGTATGGCATGGTAAGGCGGACTTAACGCAGACTGCTGTATGAAGTAAAGGAACAAAATAAGATGTAAAAACATCAATATATATCTAGGGCATTCTAATTAAGGTTGGGTGAAGTTCGTAGGATTTTGGCAATAACAGTTTTCTGCAAGTAATGTCGAACCCTCACCATCGATTCATCGTAAGCGACATTTAGCCGAAAATGCGTTTTTATATCTTAAATGATATAATAGTTTAGAATACAAATAGAGTTTTTTAAAAACCTTTCGCTTACAACAAGTTGTCTGTTATATTGCTATCCTCGTAGAAAAAGTTGTTCAGGAACATAGTCCATCAGATATCTAATAGTACACAAAGATTGCGCAGAACTTAGTTTCAGGAAGTTCTTACTGGCCGTAAAATGTCCATAATATTTATTGGTTGGCACCGACTTACATACCTACGTTTGAGATGCGTCGTGATAGCAAACTCTCGACTCTAGCTAATTATGCTATTGATTTAAACGAGCAGCAAACATCTTCGATTTAAAAATGATACCGTGATATAGAGCGAACAATATTATTAAATCCTTGACAGCTGCGTATTTTCTTGCAGAAGAATTCAATTCATCACTATTCATAGTTCCTATTCGATGCCAAAAAAAGTTTTTGTTTTTTTAAGGTACTTTTTCCGTAAAAAGTTTCGTAAAAAGTTTTTTATTTTTCTACTTTTTAGTGGTGCCCCACACCTAACAACACCACTGCAAAATCGCAGAAAATCAAAATACGCAATTTCGACTACCAAAGAATCATCTAAATAGTCAAATTCCAGCTATTTCGATTTAAAATCCAAAGTTCGTAACCGATTTTGATATGATTGAAATGGGACCAATCTGCAAGTATAACCTTTCAGATAAAATTTTTCAAATCGGTTCATAATTGTCGGAGTTATGAGGTAACAAACATAAAAAAAAAACATACAACCGACTTGATAACCTCCTCCGTTTTGGGAAGTCGGTTAAAAAGTATTTAAAGCGGTGTGAAGGACCCTGTAAGACTTGCCACCTTGCCACTGTGACATATTAGTTAACCATGTCTTATCAGATTTTCTGTTCAAAGGTGCAGCAAGTATCTGATCATAAACCCATTAATAAGCTTATGTATTTGTATTTTAACTTTTATGTATTTGTTTATTTTTACTGTATATTTAAAGCTAAAGTAAAATCTGACCTCTCTTCGAAGGCATACTATTCTATTAATGATTATTTAGTCGTTAAGAGTCCTATTACATTTTTTACGGAAATTCATGATTTTTGACGCTGTAATTTTCAGCAGCAGTAAGATATTTTAATTATTTGATTTTGAATAACGATAGTGCAAGTCTCTTTCTTGTAAGTTAGGGTTACACATTTTCATTTTTCTTTTCGTGTAATTAACTATAAATATTTTACGAACTCAGTTTGCAAGAAAAAATGTCGGCGATAGAACTTTGACGGTCAAATACACATTGTTACAATCAAATCTTTTAAAAGCTGAAATTACTAAAAGGTAAGTTGAATGTTTTACTTGTTTATTGGAGTTCTAGAATTTCTTTAAATTCCTTGAGTTTTCACAGAAAAAAACGTAAAGAAAGCCTAATCGCCCAAGCCTATCGTGAAAATGGGGGTACCACAAGGCTCAATTTTGGGTCCTTTCTTGTTTCTAGTTTATATAAATGATTTGCCCTATATTTTAGAAAATAAACTCAATATGGTGTTGTTTGCTGACGATACATCTTTGATTTTTAAAGTAAATAGACATGCAAACAATCTCGACGTTGTAAATAACGCCCTAATGCAGGTACATGATTGGTTCACAGCTGATAATTTAGTATTAAATGAGAAAAAAAACGAAGTGCATTCGATTCACTTTACCAAATGTCAAAAGTAATAATTGTGACATAATATTGAACGGGGAGAAACTAGAATTCGTCGAAGAAACAGTTTTCCTGGGGATTAAGCTAGACTCAAGGCTACAATGGGGTCCTCATTTAACATCTCTTGCAGGAAGGTTAAGTTCAGCAGCATATGCTGTAAGAAAAATTCGCCAGTTTACAGATGTTGAAACCGCGAGACTAGTCTACTTTAGCTACTTTCACAGTATAATGTCTTACGGTATTTTACTATGGGGACGGGCTGCGGACATCGAGTCTATTTTCATTTTGCAGAAAAGAGCCATCAGAGCCATTTACCATCTCCGCCGGCGAGATTCTCTAAGGGAACTGTTTAAAGAAATTAACATCATGACGGTCCCTTGTCAATATATTTGAGTGAATTTCAACAACTATGATTTGTTACCTAATTTTGGTGGAAAAGTTTGTTTCTGGTTTTTTTAATAATCTAAGATGTTGATAAGCAACAGATACGTATTCAGGTACATAAAATGTGAGAGAAATTTATTTATTCCTGAAAGCTTCTAATATATTGTCGACACCAGAATTGGTACGCCACCAAAATTGGTGTCTGACACCAAAATTAGAAATATTGACATCAGAATTTGTTTCTGTTACCAAAATTAGAAAGCCTTGACGTCAATTTTTTTTTACTGAACCAAATTATAAATAAATTATCAATAAAAATCTTATTTATAGTGAATAAATGTTTTAATAAAAAAATAACATAATGAGATCAATAAAAAAATAACAATCAACAAATACAACATTCTTATTTTTCTATCTTGTTAATTCTACAGTTTTTAGTTTAAATGAATTGCAGTCACCTCCTCTAACCTCTATCATCATCAACATCGTCATCATCATCATGATCATTTTTAATTATATAAAAGTAATTTTTTAACATGTTATGTTAACATAATTATGTAATGAGATCAAATTAAAAAATTATCAATCAACTAATAAACTTTCTTACTATTCTAAGTCTTGTCAATTCTTCAGTCTGTAAATTAAAAAATATTCAAATCATCATCGCTATCATCACCATCATGATAATTTTTATTATTTTTATTAGCTGTTTTATTTTCTTCCTTAGTACACTGTGCATTCATTTCCTGAACGATAGTAAATTACTGAAGTGTGCAATGTAATTTGAGATCGGCTAGCGTCAAAATAGACGGGTTGAACTTTTCACTGAAATCCGTATGTGTATTAAACATTCGTTTTCAGCAATTCGTTCATCATTCCTAATTTTTTCTTTTCTCTTCTTTTCTGTCATCGTTTTCCTCTCCAAGCACTCTGCGTGTGTCAACTTTGAATTTTATTTCTTTGTTATGCTGGAAAACAAATATGTAATACCTAAATTATTTTTTATTGCTATTGAAAGCATTTTTCGTTCTAAGCGTACAGTACACATTTTATTGTTTCTTCATCACTCTCAAGCTACTCGTACTGAACTTTCAAACCGAGTTATCTTACTATGATTCGTTTTCGTTTGTCTTTGAGGTACCTCGTAACTCTAAAAACTAATTTTGGTGTAACTAAGCAATTTTGGTGATTGGTAAAATACCACCAAAACCACCAAAATTGCACCACCAAAATTAGAATCTTGTTGAATATGTTTATTTAAAAAAAAACTAAAAAGAATGTACTATTTATATTTGGATAATTTTGAAAGCAAACCTTAACCTTTATATTTAAATTTAAATTACAACAATGACTTAGTCATAAAACGTTTTAAAACATTACACCAAAATTGCAGGTTTTTTGTCCGATTACTACGAAAAGACTTACTTAGGTTTTTGGCGGGAAATCACAACGCGATGGCACACGTCTGTCACTGCTGCGCATGAGCGCCTGGCCAAACGAAGTGAACGTTGGTAGCGTTGTTCATCTAGGTTTATTCTATACGAGTCACTTAATGATTAGATTACTCCCACCAAAATTTAAAATTTCGCGCGGACAGTCCTTTTCGATTTTCACTAGGATAAAGTATTGCCCTAAATATAAAAATAAAACTGTCATTAGATAGAAAAAATAATGCTGAATACAAATAAAATCAGTAGTTTCTAGTAAACTAGTGTAGTTTCGTTTAAGAGGTGGTCATCCCCAGAAAAACGGATTGTGGACGCGCCACCAAACTTAGAATTATGCTAAATAACAATTTTTTATTTCACCACAGAAATGTTATATACTAAAATATTGACGGCCTGATCAAGATAAGTACCCCTTTTTTCTATAAAAAAAATAACTTCGTTGTACGTTTACTTTAAGATATGATTTTCAGCCGCGCCGCCTAAACATTATGCTTGAGAAAATCACTCATTTATGAAAATATCATGTACGTTAGAAAGAATCTACATCTTTTCAGTAAACGAGGCGACAGACATAACTATGCTACTAGAAATAGGAACCAATTAATTCAACCTGGTTTCAGACTTGCTAAAGTAGCAACATCTTTTATGGGATACTGTTTAAAGTGTTATAACAAAATACCGCCACGTATATTAGAACTGAGTGAGACGAAATTTAAAAATTGTATAAAACGCACACTATGCAAGCAAGCATATTATAAATTAGGGGAATACATTGATTATAAAAATGCTTGGCTCAATGCTGGTCCGCTCCACAGCGACTAAAGTGCCCGAACTAAAGTGACCTGCTGAAGATTGTAAGACTACCTTTGCACTGTATAGACTCATTCTTTTTTGCATTGTATAATTTTAGTCATAAATTATTTCGCAACGAATGTAACCATCATTTTGTAAACGATGACAACTGGTTTAAAAGAGTGTCCATGGAGTTTCTTGCACGTTCTTCTCCACAGGATCTACTCTTTGGAACGTGCAACTGCCGCGCTGGACACGGGGTCGGTGGGTGTGTTATGTTGCAGAACAACCCGCTGCTCTTGTCGCTAGCGCGGCAGGATTAGCTTCATTTATTTGACTGACAGAACTTGACTATTCAAAAGTGCCTGTAACTGGTCTATTTGAAATAAAGGATTTTGTATTTGTATTTGTAATTTAAGCCAGAAATGTCTTGATTCAGCGTCCATTATATTCCAAATAAAAACAATTTTATCAAATAAATTAATATGATATAAAATTTCAATCTACAATTAATACGTTTCATTAGTTTTCGTTTGTCAATATAATAAAACAAAATTACAATAAATAAAATTAAAGTACTATATATTCTGCGTCAATTCAGCGCGCGCGCTCCTCAGTCTCGCGCGAGCGCCCAAATAAACTATAATCCTATTCAGACTAGTAAGTATCAACATTGTTTCGCGGACTATAGATGTACTCCCAACGCAGACCAACGTAACTTCGTCTATTGCATTCGAGCATTTACGATTCGTAATAGGACTCTTAAGAATAGTTTGTCGCTGTGTTGAACGCAAGACATACCTATTATTATAATTATATTCTTTGTCTATAAGTAGTTAGTTTATGACCGGTTACATGTGTTCATATGTACTTACATATAATATTGTTTTTACTCATTTATTTAATCTACATACGTCAACATTTGCTTGAGTTGTATTTCGTTTTATAGTGTCATAGTGTGCTAGCTAGCTTTTTTAAATTACTTTGCATACTAATTATTCTATAAATTCTAGTTCCTAAAACGTAACAGACAGATATGTTGCTGGGGAGTTTATTGGCCACTTCTTCTCCACAGCTAAAAGACTAGGAAATGGTCACGGGCTGGCATTTTGGGGGACTTTCTTTTGTAAAACTTGACGTTCAAAAAGTGCTGGTTCTCAGCCTAATTTGAATAAATGACTTCTGAATTTTAAATTTATGAAAGTATTTCATTTTAGATGGTAGTGAAACTTTTCACAACGGAGCTGAGCCCTCCAGTAAGTGCATCTCTGATGGCTTGTGACATATTCAATGTGCCTTACGAAAATGTAGAAGTTGATATTAAGGATGTGCAAAATTTTAACTCTGAGATTTCGAGAGTAAGGTCTTAAAATATTGTTTTTACCTATTCAGCAGTAAGTCAACACCATCCCTCTTGGCCTAAGGCTGCTTTTCCATTAGAGATGTGCTGTGAATGCGTTTGATATTATATAGCACTATTCGAAACCGATTCAATTACTAGACTATGTTTTTGATATGGAGGGATGCGTGCTATGGATGGATGCGTGCTATGAATGCGAGCTATGGATGGTCGCGAGTGGTGTAGCTGTGTGCAGAGCAGTGTTATACCTAACAGTA
This sequence comes from Ceramica pisi, assembly GCA_963859965.1. Lineage (NCBI taxonomy): Eukaryota > Metazoa > Arthropoda > Insecta > Lepidoptera > Noctuidae > Ceramica > Ceramica pisi. The sequence goes on along the minus strand of OY982534.1, from coordinate 10,309,729 downwards.
GGTTCACGTTTACCGCGTGAGTGCTTCCCTCAGCAAGCTGCCGCGGGGAACGGCAGCTTCCCTATTGTCGATACATAGGCGTCGCATAGCTTGAGCTGCATTTTCATAGTACATTTTACTCGGTCCGCTACATAGCTTAGCAACAGCGGCAACGGTCACAACGTTTCATAGCCAAGCAGCATAGAACATTTCTGGTGAAAAGGCATCTTATAGTGGGGCTATATGATACAGAATTTTGTCTGCACAGACTTAAAACTCTGAATGAAAAATTCTTTCACATCGACATTTGCCTACATTGCTTTTTGCATAGACAAAATTCAAAAGAAATGAATGAAAGTCTGTATCATGTAGACGGTTTATTAGGCTCTGGCGTCACGCGTCGTCCTAATAGAAAGCAATCATCACGCGAATACTATCCGCCGCGTTTTGCGTCTATTTGTACGTCAAAAATGAATGAATGTGTCGTCGCACCGGTAGAGGTCGCTTTCCGGTTTTTTCATTGGTAACTTTTTATTAAGACGACGTTTTAGGTTTGCTGTTTATAGATGCTCAATTTAATGGACAAGTACAGTGCCTGAAGATCTTTACGCAAAATTTTCTATTGTAAGATTGCAACTTTCAGAAAAATCCACTGAAAACGTTTCCAGTGCTTGAAGACGATGATTTCATATTGCATGATAGGTTTGTAATATTTTTTATTCAGAATCCTTAACAAAGTAAGTTTTACCCATTGTCACTCCTTAAAAGATTTTAAAATGCCCTAATATAATCACAGTTTTTGATAAAATATTAAGATGTGCATTATGTATTGCCTTGTGTTGGTGAATATTAAATAGGCATTCAGTGCTAAGCGAGTATTACCTTAAAATTTTATAAATGTTATCAAGGTTATAATACCCGCTATTATTATTTCGTATTTACTAGTACCGTAAAATGTTGCTCATTTGCATCCTCATGCTTGGATTGTAGTATCCGGCCCTAAATTCTGCCAAATCCAGAATTCAAACAAACTCGTTTTTACCCGTGGACACGGCTTAACACATCCTAATTTATTACTCTGCAAATTGATTTATTTTCCCCATCCTGACGGATATTTTGCCTCTAAATCATTTGTCACTCAGTTCTTTTTGTTTCCGCTTCGCAGTCACGCTATATTGATGTATCTGGCCGACGCCTATGGGACGGACGACGCATGGTATCCAAAAGATAACAAAACAAGGGCGCTCGTCAATCAGAAATTGTTCTTTGATACTACTGTCCTTTTCCCGAGGTTAAAAAATATAACGGTAAACGATTTTAATTAATATGTATAAAATCAAGTTAGTGTAGGTACCTATATGACGGACTCGTCCGAGAAGGTAACACACTGGAAAGAATGGAAAGCTGTACAGAAGATATATGCCCATCAGTGTGTACATTAAAAGAACACCAAATTAAAACATCAACAAACGAAATATCGATTACCATACTTTATTTATTTTTCAAAATACAACAGTAGCAACTTAGTACATCTTTTAGTATTACTGAAGTTTAGTAGTAGTTTTCTTCATTATCTTGAGAAGACTGAGTTACTTCGTGTTCACAAATAAAGAAGCACTTCATACCACAGTCGACTTGGGTCAGGCGACCGGTATAGAACATCGAGCCACACTGGTCATTCATCCCTCCACTCAGCTGGTTTCCCCACAACGCTACGCTTTCATTTAAAGCTGTACCTGTGAAAATACACTTTGAATGACGATCCCTTTCATTTCGGCATCACAAACAAAACTATAGCTTGAACTAGTCTAATAAAATGTGTTGTGCAGTTAGATTGCTGACCCTGGTCCCAGGAATCGCATAGTCTGACTAGCAAGTCAATCGAAATCATCTCTTTCTTTTTTTCGTGTTAAGTTAATTTACTACACTAATATTATGCTTAGTTAGACGCCACGTTTATAGCGGAATCAGGGGAATTTCTGTGTTTGGGTAATAGATGAAAATCCCCCATTTCGCAAAATTTTGTATCCAAAAGGCCGCTGGCCACTCTTCTCATATAAGGCACTGCAGTTCACGATCGGTAGATTACTTTCAAACATGAGTTCGTCTAGAATTCGAACATTGCCTAAGTGCGAAAACTGCAAACTAGAATTAACGATAATGACATTAGTTCTCCTAAACGAAGGCCCTTTCGCGACTACTTTATAGCTAGTATATGTAAACCAGCAAAGCCAACAGTATCGCCTTTCTTCCTTTAAAACATCGTAGAACGCGTTCTTTTTCATGCATGATATAGTTTAACCGGGGATTGAGCGAGTTCGTAAAGCTGACTATGACACTTCCCGTTTCCTAAGATATTTATTAGAAATGTTATTTCGTACTGTCACGCACCTTTAACTGTCTGCCAGCCCTCATTGAACCTGTTATGAAAGCCCAGGTGATATATTCCTCTTAGGTAACTTCCTGCATCCCAGTCTTTTGGACCAGCTTCCGCGAGTTTCACAAGGTCGTCCAATTCCAACCAATTGTTGACCACCGACAAGTAGGATTGTTCTGAACTGCATGCATTATAAGCATCAGTCCAATTCAATGGGACTAAGTGTAACTTGTAACAGTTGCCGCTTTTCTTATTGAAACTGTAATCTGTAAAAGAAGATTATTGTTGAAATAATAATATTAAAATAGTTCTAAATGTAAGACCGTGCGGACGTTTGCTTACACAGACCAAACAAGAAGCGCGTAAAGCCTGGCGCACACGACCGCTCCCGAAGTTTGCCGAAAGGGTAGGAATTTCGCTTCGGTATCGACGGGCCATATGCGGGCCAATTTGTCGCGACATAAAAATTAAATAGTGAAAATAAATCTACAACAACAACAATTTTCGATAGGCAAGCTATCAGCGTTTTGATAAATCAATCAAATATGGTATCAAGTGGATGACAGTTGATCTTCCACTCATGTCTCTTCTACTATCAGCACATAAGACGCTGAACACAACCCTTTCATTATACAACAACAAACAATGCTTGTACCCGATAACTAGCTTTTCACTAGTTAACAGGTTTTAACATTTTTAAGGGTTCAAAATCAAAGCTTTAAAGTAGAATATACTTTCCTTATTAGGTTTGATTAATTTAATAACTTACCTAAATCAGGCATATTGCAGTGCTGGTTCCATTCTAAGGACTGGAGCGTCTTTTTGCAAATAAAAGGATTGATTCTGTCACATGGAACGTCAATCATTTTTCCACTCGAGTATAAGATTACACAGTCTTCTTTGCCCAAGTAATTGTTTGGTTCTCCAATGCTCCAGTTGTGGTATACGTCAGCGACTCGTTTACCTGTTAAAATATGAATAACAGTCATGCTGACCCGTGCCCACTGTGCTGAGCAGTATCTTTCGGTTTAATTATATATACCTGACACTCACAAAAAACGTGGCTATCTATTGTTAAAGATTTTTTTAAATCTGTTTGTAGATCCAGAGATTATCCTCTACAACCTCACAAACGAAAAAAACACAAACAATAACTTAGTAAACTGCACAATTTCATAACTCTAATCTGTACGCGAAACCATAATTCTATTTTATAAAATTAATCTATACTAATATTATAAAGCAGAAGAGTTTGTTTGTTTGTTTGTTTGGTTGAACGCGCTAATCTCAGGAACTACTGGTCCGATTTGAAAAATTCTTTCAGTATTAGATAGCCCATTTATCGAGGAAGGCTATAGGCTATATATCATCACGCTAAGACCAATAGGAGCGGAGCAGTAATGAAAAATGTTACGCAGACGACGTTGCACGGGTCAGCTAGTTCTATTTTATAAAATTAAATTAGCCTAATAACTAAAATATAACCATAAAATATTAACTGTATGCGTTTCAAACGAGAATAGGAACGTCAATGACCTCTATCTGTCAAATGTCTCTTGAAAAGTACGGTTTGCAAAGAAAACTTAGCCGATATGCAAATCAATAACGGTTTATTTTACTCTGTTTAAATAATTCTTAAATCAAATTTAAATAAAAAACGTTCGTTAATGAGCTAAATATAATAATTTACGGCTATGACGTCACAATATGGCGCTAAGTCGATCCTATTCTTATTTGAAACGCATTGTATGCCAGAGAAGTCCCAAATCAGGGGGGCCCTAAGTCCGTAGTTTCGGGCTTAGTTACGGGCGTATTCTACTCCGTATCACTTAACCACTAAGAATTAAATACAACACGATTTCACAGTTATCTACTATCAAAATATCGTATTGTCGTTCATTCGTAGTTCGGGTTTGAGAGTAATCGTAAATTCGTAGGTAATACTGAGTCTAAAACTACGGACGTCGGGCTTAGAGAATAGGCCCCCTGTTCAGCCTTTTAGAAGAATAGCCGTAACAAACAGATAAACCAACTTAACCAAATAAAAGTACCTTAAGTTAATTTGCGTGTAAAAAATGATCCGTTAGTTTGAAATAACAAACAGTCATTTCAGATTCAGAATTACATTTTATAAGTTCAGTTTATTTACTTTAACCCAGTAATCTTAAAGATAAACTTGGAATGGCAATATTTTTTTGAAAACAACAACAAGAGAACAACTCTGGAAGTCGGCAGGTCATGATGCCGGTGAACCAACGATCTAGACAGGTACTTGGACCTGATAGCAAGCATGCGTTTAATGAAGGTGGCTCAATGCGGTGTAAAACAAGACAAAATGGAAGACATACTTACATCCTTTGCAATGTGTGGGTTTGTCACATTACGGTTGTTGTAGAAGTGATGTAGTTATATCCCTAGGGATATTAATATAGTCAATCTTAAAGGCACGGATATAGTATAGTGCACTAGTGTGTACACAGGTGCACTCCCTATCTAGGGATATAGATAGTGAGTTATTTGAAAGTGGCTCATACCTTTCTTACTACAAACATAAATAACTACGATATTAGTACAATTTAGTAAAGTTCTAGTATTACTTAGAGTTATATTATAGTTATACCTCTAGGGATAACTACATCACGGAAACAAACAAATTCTGCTATAATAAAGCAGAGAGGGAACAGCACTGCAGGATTACTCCAGACTCACCTTCAATAGTCTCAAAGAGTCCCTTCACTAACAAGTCGGACATCCCCAAAGTGACCGTCCACCATGTCGGCTGGGTGCTGTTCCAGTAGGATATCACAGCATCAGCCTCTTCCTGGTTTTCTGGAGACCACAAACTGGCTCCTTCTAGAGAACAAGCCTTTTTGGCATCAGCAAAAGTTTTGGGTAAAGCGGATATCTTATAGAAACTTTCTGTTGCTTCTAAATATTTATAGTCATTCCGGAAAAACTTTTTGTCTTTCTGGCATCCTGCGAACAAAAATGTAAATTAATTATTTATTACTGTCTATTTCGTTGTTCCCCCACAGCTGAAGATCGCGGCCACATACGACGCGGCTGCAAGCCATGTGATCATCTCCAATGTAGACCGCTCTGTACATGCAACCTCCAACAGCCATTTTTATGGTGTCTGACCATCTTACCAGTGTTCTACGTTGAGCGCGTTTTCCTTGGACCCGGCCCATTATCATGAGCCTTTCTAGACTATGCTTGGATGTACACATAAAATTTATGTACGAAAATGCTGGGCACGCTCCTTGCATATATAGCACCTTGCACATAAAGCCGTTTGGTGACGTTGAGTTCATTACTATAGATTTTTCCTTATTTATATACCGGCTAAAGACCTAATTATAGTTTTTTTTTTCTTAAATACGCACAAAACGTTTTGAGAATACTTTCATTGTGTGTACTCCTAAAGAGGGGATTTCTCTGCCAGAGTCTGTTTCTTTAGCTTCTCCAGACCTCTTCGTCGGCTTTAAATCAAATGTGAAAAGGTCACTTCTAGGCTAGAGCGCTTTGTCCACGACCACATCATTACTTACCATTAGGTGAGATAGTGGTCAAAAGTGAGCCTCTCAGTATTAATAAAATATTAAAAAAAAAAAACAAAATAAAAAGAAACTTACGTGAGACATTTGATGCAAAAAACACGATGAAAACCACAAATATTTTCTTAGACATCATTGTAAGTAAATGATTTTGCAAGCTTCTGACTGAACCTTTGATATGAAACGCGCAATCTACGTGAACTAAAGCAAAACTGTGTCGGTCAAGATATGTTTTATCAACTTTATTATAATTATTTTCATTATATTGATATTATTTATTGTATATAAAGTGACCTCTGCCCGGGATGCGGGATGCGTCATTTTCTACGATAGTCGTTATTATATATACCAAAATTCCGGTTTTTTGATTAAATATACATGAGTTCGGGGAAATCTTGATTATAATACTTAGATATCAATGCCATCATAATTAGATCAACGTTGTTATGGTAGATTCGTAGGTAAAAATCATACTACTTTCATGTTTTCCGCGACAAGATCCTATACACCGAAAATCTGTGCTGTAGTTTTTTGTAAAAGAGTACTTATTAACGTCTAGCTAAATTGCACAATTATTTGTAGAAACGTAAAGTAATCTTCAAAACAACATAAAAGAAGCTTTTTTAAAGTCAGTCTTGGACATTTTTTTTTCATTTTGAACAAACAGCGTATTGAAGTTTTTTATTATTGAGTATATCTAATTATACAAAAATGTACTTACAATACCATAACTTTTTTTTCAGTATGCTTTAGTAATAGAGCGAAGAGCCACTTTAAAGCAGAAGTGGTTGGACAACATTGATGAGGGATATGGTTTACTAGAAATGTTCCTGAATAAAACGGCTTTTATTGCCACAGATTCTATTACGATTGCTGATATTTCAGCCTACAGCAATATGTCGTGTTTAGCACATGTTGTGCCAGTAGATGAAAATAGGTAAGTTCACAGCTTTATCTCTTGTATCAATGTAGGTTAATATGCTTAGTTAAAATCCTGGATTTAAAAAAAAAAATCATGTACACCCATGGCAGTCCGTCAACCTAGCTGATTGGTCAATTAATGTCTACTTTCTAGATTCATTTAAATTGAAATCTTTCTTAATATATTCCTCACATAACTCTTTAATGAAAACATAGACATAAAGAACTTGTTAAAGTGTTCCCTACCTGACTATCAAGTGAATAAGGTCATAAAATAATGAGAGAGACAAAACGATCGTGCGGCCAGTTGTTGTCCTTTTCTAGAACTTTGATTGGTTCACCTCATAAGGTGTCAGTTTCAGGTTCGCGTCATCACTACGAGCTACAAAATAGAGATAGATATTGGCCGCTTATTCGCGTTGTCTCTTTCTACATGTTAATTTATTAATTTTGTGATAGTGATGCTCAGGCAAACTTTCTGTCTATAAACAAAACGCATAAAATTAAGCATGAATGTTAAATTTAAATTAAAAAAGAAGAATATTATGTATTAGGGACGAAAAAATAGGGAATGAAGTGGCCAGTGATGTACCTACTCACAATAGAACTTCCTAAATTTCAAACTGGCAAAATGTTCGCTAAACTGTTCAAAATATGATATTAAATGTAAGAATAGTCATTCGTTTCTTGTCAGGTTTCCAGAAACCAGCCGATGGTGTAGGGAAATGAAGGAGCAGCCATATTGTATAAAACATAATAATCCGTCAGCGGCTACGTTTGGTGACTTACTGAATAAGTGTCGAGAATCTACATCAGCTTTAAGAGCAAATTGATAATCATGAAGATGAACTGTATGCAATACCTATAGGCAGCTGAACAAAAGCCACCACCAAGCGTCGCCACATCGAACGTTCCTGTATTTATCGCATCCAGAAGACTCCCGCAAGAGTGTTTACAAACTTATAAGCCACTAGCTAGTGTCACTGGTGTCGGCCGCGTGGATATCAAAAATTAAAGACCAGAACGCACTATGTCCTCATTCAGATCATGATGTTCCCGTGTGCCAAATTCGTTCAACCTGAAGCTTGATACAACAGCGTGAACGACTGTATTGATATTATAGCAGCACACCTGAATGATAACCGTGTATATTACTGTTTCATCGCCGCCGTTGCATCCGACGAGATTGGATTGAAGTGGCCGCGTGCCAGTACCCACTCGTAGATACACAACCTACAGCATGATATTGTGAATAAATCGTAAGCTGCGCTCTGACCATGATATATGCCGGTACAAATTGGATTTATTTCCCGCTTTCCCTTCCCATTGGTACTGAACAGAAACTGTTATTGCACGTATGAACGATGAGGTGTCATGAATAAAATATTCTCTAGCGAACGCGTCACGCATCCGACGCTTTCGATCGCGATTTCAATGTGATACACCAATCACACGACACCTCGTACAAATGATTTATAGCTCGTGTACTCATAAGTGTAACCTGTTTTGGAGCGTGCTGTAACAGAATTACAGTTCCCAAGCGTTCTGATACCGAAATATTGACTGTATTCAATCACGGGATATACACGCTGAATTTTATAATAAGCGACTATAATATACATAGTCTTTTTTTACTTTTGATAGGAACGCGTTTGACCACTATCTCACCTGATGGTAAGCGATGATGCGGTCTAAGATGGAGCACGCTTGCCTAGAAGTAACCTATTCACTCTTGACTTAAAGACTCCTAGTTTGTAGTTATCGGGAAACACAGATGAATATGCTCCTAAAACGTTTTGTGCGTGTGGGTGGGATGTCCACCATGTACCGGTGTCGCATTGCCGTTTGTCATGTGGTCCGATGATGGAACGGGCTTAACGGAATTAAATTATGCAATTCCGTCGCACATTCCTCAAAATGCAACCGGTAGAAAACTGACAGGCATACTGTATGTTTGTGTAGGCTAGCTTCAGTCGCTCCCCTTTCCCGCCATTTGTGGTCACTGACAGATGACATAAGTGACAACTGCCTCACTACTGCTGTAGTATTTACATTTACTGACAGAATACATACACTGGCAGAATAATAGTCGACATATTCTCAGTTGCCAAAGAAAAAAAAAAAGAAAACCAACAAGTGTTGGCAGTAATTCAAAACTCTTTACTACGCATATTAAAAATAAAAATAAACTGGCCAAGTGCGAGTCGGACTCGCGTCCGAAGGGTTCCGCACTAATTCCATTTTTTTAACATGTTATTTTGCAGTACAGACTTTCAGAAGTTTTCCTGTAATATTAAGATATAGAACTATTATCTGTATTTTTTTTAAACTTTATGCTCAGAAGTTTCGGAGATGCGAGTAAGGAATGGTCATTTTTGGTCTAATTTCTTGAATAACTTCAAAATACATTTACTTCTTGTAATACCAATACAAACCATGTCTGGTTTAATGGTACAAAACAAACATAACCTGTAAAAAATAAAATAAAATAAAAACATTTTTGTAACTTAAACTCTCAAGTAATCACTTTCAATTGATATGACACGATAATATAGCTTTTTTTTTCTATTTTGTCCCCTAAAAGTAACCCTCAAACTAAAATAAATATTTATTTACGTATAACGTCCGTTTTTGGGTCACAGAAGTCCATATGTATACCAAATTTCAACAGAATCGGTCTAGTAAATCCGGAGAAAACTGGCTGTGACAAACGGATAGACAGACGAATAGACGGACAGACTGACACCCGAGTGATCCTATAAGGACTTCGTTTTTTACGAATGTTTGGAACCCTAACAACTTTAAAAATAAACTGACCCTAATGATTAAATACCTACTGCTGATACCGCGGCTCTTTGCAGTATAAGACCATGAATAATACAAATTCACCTGTATTTACATAGGTAACACACAGCCACATACTTAAGTTAGCGGCTAATTTTATTTTGATTGGTGGTTCAATAAAACTTCAATTAAGTACCATGTCTGTTTTAACAAAATTATGTCATTTATTAAACAAAGCTGGTATTAACATTACTGAAAACTGCTAATTTACTGTATGTGTTTAATAACGCGGATTTAATTTTAATAAAAAAAGATTTAAGACTAGTATTGTTTCTTTATTAAAGTCAGGCTTATGCGTAAAAAATCAACATTTAATTGGTTTAAATACTGATTAGCATATTCAAATTAAATTTATCTTTAGATAGTTTTCATAAAAAGTAAAAAATAATCATTTGGTAATTTTTAATTCAATCAATAAGTCAATTCACAAACTTGTCTGCCTAGACACGACTTTTCAACCAAGTACAAAAAGTGCTGAAGTCGGTGCTCAAACATTTTTATCAGAAGCCACTGTAGCCAGACAGTCGTTCTAGATTCTTATTTCTAGGTCCATATCATTGCTAGTTCGCTAAGAATAACTCCGCAATGATCCTTCCCTCAGCCAAGTTTAACGGCCATGAATATTCGGTACTTTTATATGCAAATGCCATTTTGTTAGATTTATGCTTCAATGCAAAACGAATCATTCCTATTTTGCTTTGCGTTTTATTTGAGTATTACCGTAATACCCATTTTTGTTGTTTTTCCATTGTTCATCAAATTATACACACAAATCTATACCGTGTCGCAGCTTCATACGGTATAATCTCCTTTGCAGATACGAATCCCCGCATCGGTGTATTGTCTTTTGGGACATATATTTCAATAACTCTGCTGTGGTATTGCGTATAAATCGTTCTTTTAGACATTTGACAATAATTTACGTCGATAATTTGCATCCGAACAAAATATGCCTTTATTAAAGCATAGTTGAGATATATTTTCTACGGGACCTCATTTATTTTTACTTAATGAGTATATTACGGCTTAATGACTTTTTGGGGTAACATCAAATTATTCAGATTTTTTTACTGACGGAAACCTACTCTAATTTTGTAAAAAATGACACTCTGATTTCTATTGAATAAATGATGGTGGGACTGATGGGTCAGGGCATTTTAAACCTATTTCAATGTGACCTTATTTTTATTTAGAATGTGTGGAATGGGTGGCAGGAGTGTCCGGTTACACACATCCCATTAGCACGAACCCTTCACATTTATAGCACGAACCTGTGGTTCGCGAAATTTTGCACAAATAATACCCACTTTGACGCTACATAGGTAACGTTGGGTCCAATAACTTTGACGTTTTCCTGACAGTCTATCCGACCTTTTTGTAAGCACGTTCAATGGCTCAAAGGGCGATGTTTCAGTATCTATTTGCAGATATATCTCGTCTATGTCCGTATAGTCACACACACGAATGGTAACACTTGCACTGCAGTGTCCGCCCGAAATATAAACTCATAAAGAAGCAGTAAATATTAAATTGTTGAGAATTTCTCAATTTGCCTTTTTCCAGTTTTATTGGGTCCAATAAACATTGTGTCCCGGACAATATACTTAAACTTCGACCTTCAGAACATGGAAATAAGCATTTTTCATTATGGACATAATCGATTCAATTTTTTTTCTTTTTTGTAACATAACATTTAATATAAACTAAACTAAGAATACCTTGACGTAAGTCAACCGATACGCATGCTTCTGTATCCGAATTTGCAATGAAAAATAAATGAAATTCAAGTAGCATTTAATGGATTTTTAATTTTAATTGCACTAAGACCCTTTCATACTGCATAGCTCAATTCAATGAAATTACTTATAGCTTTGTATACCTTTTTAAGTAGTACTTCCTTAGTTTGTTTTGATTTGTTAAAGCTTGCTAAAGTTTATGAATAACGTGAAGAGCACGGCGTATAATATACATTTTTTCTTTTTCACATCTGTAATTCCCAATTATGTACAACGCAGCCAGCTATTTTGGCAGCGAGATTTCGATCATCCCAAAAATACCCAAACTACGTCTACTGTTATTATAAGTAATTACTTAAGTAGGATTATCACAGGACAATGTATTATTAGCTCGTCAACGTACAAAGTTGACCGGGTAGGTACCTCTAAATGACCACTACAATGAACTGTCAGGACATTTATCAAACATTTTTCGGCTAAAATATTCAACTAGTTATTATAAAGCAGTGTTTTAAACAAAGTCAATCATTAAGCTCACACAAACGGGCCGAGTCCAAAGCCTAACTAGACTTTTTGATAGGATGAAAGTTTAATTTCTAACTTTCATCCTATCAAAAAGTGAAAATTATGTACTGGAAATTTTCATTCTGTGATGTATAAAATTCTAAAATAGCGTTAGAATTTAGCTAGTCGCATCATTAATCTCAGATTAACGGTTAGTTATTGCATATTGCGTAGCTCAATTAAACGGAATTACAAACATCTCCATAACGAAGCCTTCTAAAGGACTACTTCCTGTGTTTGATTTGATTTGTTAAGAGCGTGTATTCCGTCCACTAGCGCCGCCAATCGTTTTTTATTATTTGTGGTAAATTTAAGACACGTAGATAAAAAACCGCTCTGTAGTGCACTGAAGAAATATATTTATTATGTTTTGAGAGTTATGTTTTGTACTTTAGAACATAAATAGTTGCTAAAGTCGATATTTTTGCTAAAAGTGGCCACTTCCTAGTGTTTGGGCTAGAGAGAAGAAATGGCACAACAAATTCTCTAGCAACACGTATCTGTCTGTTCTGTTATACAACCTATGGACAACTAGGTTTGCCCGCGGCTCCGTTAGTGTCACTGTGTATATTGAAACACAGTATCAGCCTAGGATAAATAAAAACAATAAGAGCCATTACGCACTGTCGACTGGTCGCCAGCGACTCAGTCCCTCAACGACCGAGACATAGGCGGGCGACCGGCGACCAAGTGCGTAAACACACATTTAAACTATAGTAAATCACAGTCGCCATCGACTGAGTCGCTGGCGACTAGTCGACAGTGCGTAATAGCTCTAAAAGACTCACCCATTCACACCAGCACAAACACACACACATATTCAATACTAAATTAATTCTAACTTATACTAATCTAATAAGTACTACTTGCACTCGGAATACAACGGGTTTACACAATCTCGCCATTTGGCATTGACTATCAGTCTCCTCACTTACCTATCGCTTACAATGTCTAGCGATGTCAGAGACATAGCTCCGTCCTAATCAATCCTAACTCGGCTCTCCTAGCTCCGAATACTTCCAAGGCCTAACGCCGAGTGACCCGCCTTTCCAAGCAGCGAACGTCCCCGACCGGCGTCCTGTTGGGCTTTGTGCAATTTCTTAATAATAATGCACATCATAATTGCTGTGCTTTTTGTTTATTTTTCGGGTATCAGATATACAAGCCCCTTTGTCGATAATGTTATCCGCTAACGAATATCGACTCTAAGGAATTGTGGAGAAGGTCGCATTTCAACTAACGTAAAATATTGCATTCGAATAACGTTTGGCACATGGCGCGTTTGTTTCCAATCAAAGTAAAGATTGATTGATTTCCTGAGTCCCAAATCTCATGTTACACATTTTAAAAGCAAGATAACATATTTTGTGATTCTCGAAATTAAGTGGCAGGCTGTCCCTTACCATCAACAGGACAATTTATGATCCTTTCAAGTGTCTGGCAACATGTGAAACGTATTGAAACAAATTAAATAAATATTTTGTATAATAGGAGTGGCGGATAGTCACAACCGCATTAAGATTTTCACACAAATATAGAAAAAAAAAACAATAAATTTTGGGGGTAAAACTAAAAATTTTTTTCATCAAACCCATACGTGTGGGGTGGGGTATCTATGCTGAGAGGTTTCTAATATTTTTTTTTTTAAACTGAATAGTTTGCGAAAGAGACACTTCCAAAGTGGTAAAATGTGTCCCCCCCTGTAACTTCTTAAATAAGAGAATGATAACACTAAAAAAAATATATGATGTACATTACCATGTAAACTTCCGCCGAAAATTAGTTTGAACGAGATCTAGTAAGTAGTTTTATTTTAATACGTCATAAATCATAAACTGCAACTTTTGCTTGACCTACAGTAATACAGTTTTGTACGGTACCCTCGGTGCGCGAGTCCGACTGGCACTTGGCCGGTTTTTTTTCTTTATTTTATTTCTTATGGCAAGTGCGCTCCATTGTTGACCACGCCATCGCTTTCCATCCCGTAAGATCGTATTCCAGCGCAAGCATATCAATTACTAGCTGACCCGCGCAACTTCATCTGCGACACGTTTTCCATTATTGCTCCGCTCCTATTTGTCTTAGCGTGATGATATATAGCCTATAGAATTCCTCGATAAATGGGCTATATAACACTGAAAGAATTTTTCAAATCGGACCAGTAGTTCCTGAGATTACCCCCTACATACAAACTTACAAACAAATGTTACCTCTATAAAATATTAGTATAGATAATAAAAAAAGTGTTTCAGGCGAGCCTAAAAGGAGATGGGATGGGCTAGACTTCTGCAATGAGAACTGCGGGCCTAAAAAGGCCACTCTAGTAGAATCATAATATTAACCACACAACAATCTGTCATATTTTATTTTCATCTATATCGCCAACGCATTATTTTCAAGGTTGATTGGGAAAATTTGATAGTGACGGGTAGCGTGATGTGCTTTCTGATTCTGCTTAAGTGGCATTTATAGACCCACTAGTCCTTAGTAACTTTATAGAGGAATGAATAAAGAATAAGGAAGCCTTTTGCCTTGCAGCGGGAATTCCACAGCTTTTTAGTAATAATCACAAAGTATAATTAGCATTGCAGCTTCTGTATAGTAAAAAATTGTGTTTACTGAAAACTAAGATCTTCAATCGCATAAGGCAAAGACAGAATTTATGAAAGAGAAATTTAGGAAACAAATAAGAAAAAAGATTAGGGAAGCGAAATTACAAAAAGAGTTTATTTATGTACAACATGGAAGGCGACATATATTATGAGCACTTAATAAGTTAACTTAATTAAGACTTGATCCAGTTAAACGCAACTTTTTTATTTTAAATTAAATGTAAAATTGTATGGTCTTCCTTTTATTTTAGATGGTATGTTATTTAGAAATAATAAATGTATCTGATTGAGCCTTTCGATCAGTACAGTAAAATTACAAAATTTCCTTTTCACATTTAGTGGATTCGATTCGCGGTTCAGCCAAACAATTATTTAAAAAACTTTATTATTTGAAAGCACTTGGTATTGTTTTTAAAATAAAAATTAAAGGTTTCATTCAGTACATCTTTCTATCTACAGTATTTTTAGGTAATCCGAGCCGATAAGTCGTAGAATGCCCTGTATATACTACACATTCCATTCATTGAACCACTAGTCAAACCTACAAACTAATTGGCCCGTTTGTTCCAAACAGATTGAAAAAGCCGGAGAAAGCAAGAGATAAAAGAACCCAAAATAATATTGGGGACGCCTTTGCCCAGCAGTAGGAAAACACAAGTAAAGAAAACATTAAAAATACGAAAGTTCTCCACTAATTTAAAGTTTTGTGTCAACTATCCTTACTGAAAGTTTACGTAAGTATAACCGCGAACATAAAAGTGGTCGACGCTTTGACGCTGTTTTGCATATAAATTCTTTCAGAAAATGAGAAAGTCATACGTTACAGCTTCGTTCTTTGAAAATCTTATTAAATGCCTGTTTAAATTAAAGTAGGTAGCTATCATTTAATTCAATGTATGTTGACTTTCGTAAAATGGAGATTGGTATTGGTTTCATACGAAATCTGGAGATTTTTGGTGCCATAGAATGAATATAATTATGAAATACTTATTGTTATTAAGGTAAATACTGGTTGGAAAACTTTCACAAGTATGCTATATACTTATTTTGTGCTTGGAAAACACAGTGAAGTAGCAGAAAACTTGATTTTCCCGTAGCTTTTCTAACGTGGTGGCCCGTCACATAAGAACCCGGTCCATACATTTTGTAGCAATTGAATTATATGATCATACAGGGTTTTATTTCTCTATTACCTGAGCCATGCCCACTTCGTTGGGTGGTATATTTCGGGTAAGTCTATGATACTCACAAATAACGTAGCTTTCTATTGGTATGAGAATTTTCAAAATCAGTTCAGTAGATCGAGAGATTACCCCCATCAATCTCACAACCTCACACACTTTACCTCTTTATAATATTAATAATAATTATAGACTAGCTGACCCGGCGAACTACGTTCCGCCTAACAGTCAATTCTTTATTTTTTTTTTCTGAAATAAACGTAGCCTAAGTTACTCCTTATTACATCAGCTACCTGCCAATAAAAGTCCCGTCAAAATCGGTCCAGCCATTTCAGAGATTAGCCGGAATAAACAGACAGACAAAAGTTGAAAAAAATTTTATTTTGGTGTATGTACCGTATATATTCATATACATGTAGTAAAAAACGGTTATTTCAATATTACAAACAGACACTCCAATTTTATTTATATGTATAGATGTATAGATTATTGTTTATTGACTCTGGTTTCAGTATAATCTCAACTGACAGAAAGTGATGATATGGTTAACGATGGAGCACGCTTGTGTATAAATATCCTAGTAACCTACCTATTGACTCTTCACATAAAAACCCCCTAACTTTTAGCTATCAGGAAACACTGACTCCGGCAGGGTGTTCCACTTCTTAGCTATACGTACTATGAAATAATACATTTTAATTAATGGAACCTACATCTAGTAGATTGTTCTTCTATTATTACACACTAAAACCGTTTATCAAGCGTTCAAGGCTACTTTAATTAAAATCCAAATCTGGCTTTTAGTAATAAAACATTAGTTTTTGGTTCAAAGATTAGCATTAAACCCTAAGCTTATGGTTAGAGAAATATTTTGCTTACGTCTTTGTTATGACGGGACTGTCACAACTAGTGTGACAAGGGTCGTGGTCATGTCACAATCCGCTTAAGTAGTGTGACTAAAAGCATTGCTAAACCAGCCCAGTGTAAGAGTATTTTGGTTTCTCGTAAATTTAGAACTTATTGTGTTTTACAGTGTACAGCTATTAATCAAACTGGATGTTGAATTTCATTATGTTAATGTGAATTTTGACCGTTACGGGTGGTTTTTAGAGGGTTAAGCAGAGGTTACACAGTGTCTGGGCATTCGCACGATAGCAGTCTCAATTTCAAAAAGTACTGTTTTTTTTACTCTAGTATGCGCACTGTCTTGCTTATTTAGTGAAGGGCCATGAGGCTCTACACTAATCTGCCTAGCCTTTTCCCAACTATAGGTACTGGGGTCTGCTTCCAGTCAAACCAGATTCAGCTGAATACCAGAGTTTTACGTGGAGCGGCTGCCTACCAGACCTTCACAACCCATAATTGAGCCTTATAGGTAGGGTAACTGCTAAGTGGCAACATTATGACCAACTGAACGGTTACCCCATTATCATAATGCATTAACATTATTATTATCCCCTTGGGTTATCAACTCCGACAAGTGCCGATTAACATAATCTCCGCTTTGCAAAAATCAATGAGCTTCTGATAGTTTAAATGAATAATGTTTAGAGCACAATATTATTTGCTGCAGTTAAGTAGATCGAAATCGTTACCAAAATGTAAAAAGAAACAGCTTTATGGAAATAATGGTTGAGTTTTTCCCTATTTTATTAATCACATATCTGGCGATTCATAATTTGGCTCCTCATAATTAAATCCTTGTTTATTAAATAACGTGATCACTAAAAGGACCTCAATTATCATTTTTATAAATTCAGAACTAAAAAAAAAAAACAAAGTTCAAGAGAACTTGGAAAAATGCAGTGAGTGACGGTGATACAGTTTTTCGTAATGGCCTTTGCAAATTAGAAGTTAATTGGTGAGTTATCATAACAAGCCTATAACGCATTACATTATAGTATCGCTCCGCGAACCACCTCATTTTCTTATTTCTTACGTCTCTAAGCCGCCCATTTCACATTACTGTTTCTCTTAGCTTAACTATTAATGTAAAAGTCGAACTAGTCTTTATCTTATCTTGTACTAGCTGACCCACGTAACTTCGTCTGCGTCACATTTTCCATTAATGCTCGGCTCCTTTTAGTCTTAGCGTGATGATATGTATGCCTATATCCTTCCACGATACATGGGCTATCTAATACTGAAAGAATTTTTCAAATCGCACCAGTAGTTCCTGAGAGTACCCCCTACATACAAACTTACAAACATACAAACTTACAAACAAATGTTACCTCTTTATAATATTAGTATAGATTTCACAAAAATAGGATACTAGTAAATGTTAAAACAGAAAGCAGTGAAGTAAGAACTTTTTAACCTGTAAGAACTAAGTTTCATCTAAAAAAAAAATCAGAGATTTTCAATTCTCAAGCTACGATTCATACTACTAGACTGCAATAAGTTCAAAACAAAAAAAAAATGCCACGCACAGCGAATATCAACATAATATATTACACTTATCACACATAGTTTTAGTAAAGTCACCCAAGGTGACACTTAGAATAATTGTTGTGCACAGATTATAAACAATCAATGAACTATTTTTGGTTTCGAAACTAATATTTTAAATGGCACCACCTGTAACTAAGTACCGCATGTACTTTCGAGGCGCACGTTGCGGCATACCTATCAAACTGTGGAACAAAGCCGACTAAGTCTTGTATTATGCAAACAAGCATCATGTAAGGCGAGGATTTATGAGGCAAGTTCGTTGCGAAAATCGCGAGCTTCACTCCTGGGAGAACCCCATACTCACTATGGCTCCATATATTCATATTTAGGGTTAGAAAGCTCCAGGCGACCGCCCTCGGGAGCGTCGCACGCATGAATGACAATCATACGTAATTGAATTGATTACTCATTGTACGAGTTCATTCATATTCAATGACGTACTGTTGTTCATCGGATACCTTGTGTTTAGTTTCATAATAGGTTTGTTGTACATTATCTTTGTGTACAACAACAATTTCTAGTTAACGCCGAATTTCCATAGGCGTTTTGATGCAAAATTGGACATTTGAATAATTATTTAGTTCGAATTGAATGTTGGTAACTATAAAAAACGGCTTTTTGTTTCGAAGCCATGAACATAAAACAAGGTTTTAGTTTTTAGCACACTTTTTAACACCATCACGTTTTGGGTTTTTATGATCTGGCTATTTTATTACCTCGCTTCATTGGGTAGTATTTTACAATTAATATTTTCAGATGTTCTTTACTTTAAAAAAAAATAATCTAAAATCCGATTGCAATAGATATATTATATGTCTATCAATAGCGGTTATTATAAGGACATTAAGTATCTTTCGAGGTTGTCTGTAGGTTATTTGTAAAACCATTCTGAAAATCTAGGTACAATAACTTTGCCCAAGTTTAGCGCGTGCCTATCTGTCTCAATTGTAAATTAAATAAATACTTTTCAAAAACATATTAGCCACTGTAATTTATATGAATTTGAACTTTAGTACGTGTTTAAGAGGTTTTTTTTTTTTTCATTTTATTTAATTCACTACTTATTTTAACTTCAATTTTAAGCTCTTGATTATAGAGCTCACATTCAGATACTTAATTTCTTTAATAATTTTTTTTTTACATTCCTGTCACCCAGTTTTCTCTAGAGCGCATCATATGACATCAGGTCTACCGCTTTGGAGAGCTCCAGGAAGCAGGCAAACACCGGTTTTTCGGTCTGTGTAATATTGGACAGTATTCTTCAAACTCAGCACAGCACTCTCGGTTGAAAGTTTAGGTGAAAACCAAACTGTGCATCGTACTCAAACACAATTAAATACTTTTTGAGGCACGAATTAAGTGTGCTGTCTAAAATTTTAGCCGCTGTGGTTGCCAGGGAGATATGACGGTAGTTTCCCGTGTCCGAGATATCCCCTGTCCTGTTTTTTTTACTATAGGTACTATAATAGTTTGCATCAGCTCAGCAGATAAATGAGAGTGACTGATGCACATTGTGTAAAACAAGGACAGGACCTTCGCAAAGTGAACCCCCTTTGCATATTTTGAAATGTTCGATGCTGAGTCCGTCGTGGCCTGGCGAGTTATTGATATAAAAATCCGAAAATGCACGATTCCTGTGGCATGTGCGTCTGCAGATGCCATAGAAATGATTTTCTCATACAAAAAAACAATTTTACCTCTTAGTATCTAATATTAAGTAACAAACCGAAATCATATTAATCTATCCCAATAATCTATTACGCTGACCAACCAACCAATCCACAAAAACAAATTCTGTTTATTTGGTTCTTACCCCAAAAGCAATGTCAAGCCCTTCGCCATTATTGTTCAATCTTGTGTTAATATTAAAGTTAAAAAAGCTTTGCCCGCGGAACTCAAGCGATGTCGTAAACAGATCTCAAGATGACAAACAAAAGTATTTAAAGGCCTTCAGAATCAGCGGATATTAAAATAAGAAAAGTCGACAGAATGGATGGGAGATGATAATCTCCCAGTAAAATATATTTATGAATTATCGGAAGCTCTTTCGTGACAATAAGGAAGTAATGTTTGTGTTATATTCATTATGAATTCCGAATATATTCTTAATGTTTTTCCCTGTTTTTTTTGGAATTAATATTATGTGTAATAGTCATGACGTGATGTACATTGTTTTGCACTATTCTTAATCAAGTACTATGTTAATAAAACTTTAGGTGAATTATTCGAATAACTGAGAACTCAATAACACATCTCAATAAACTAATTCAACGATAACTCATTTTCTGAATTTTGGAAGTACCTATCAGCCGCCATATTGGATTTGAGGTGACGTCACGTACTTCAATATGACACTCTCCCGAATAATACGAATCTAACGACTTCACATTTACTCAAATCGGTGAAAGCGTTATGCCGTTTGGTCCCTCGCTACTAATAGACCAGCCCGTCTTTGCCCAAATCTGTCTAACGATGACTTAGGGATTTCACAGCAGAGATAGGTATGCAATCCACTGTATGTATAGGACTTCAATCTGCAGATAAACTCTATAGTTTAGGTATTACATGCCAGATACATGGCTACTTATCCAATTTCTTTAGTATAGAATACTGAGGATTTTGGAATGCATTTCTACTGCTGTGATTTTGATCTTTTAAAGAACAGCTCAAAAAAAGAAATCGGTAACACAGTAATTTTTTTCCATTTCAACGAATACAATAAATGGTTATCGCTATAAAGGTATCGATAAGTAGTAATAGCCAAGGAGCTTGTGGCTAAATAACAACAGCCGCACGGGTCGATCTTCAAGGTTAAGCACCGCTTGCCAAGGTTGGCCTGTGGATGGTTGACCATCTTAACACTCCGAGTTTCCTCCGTGCTTCGGAAAGCACGTTAAGCCGTTGGTCTCGGCTGTGATTTGTAGATCTTTGGCAGTCATTACGGATTGTCAGAAGCAAGTTAATCTGACTCCAGTCTTGCCAAGAAATACCGTGTTACCCAGTAAATGGGTTGTCGAGGTCTGGTAGGCAGCTGCTCCACGTAAAATATTGGTATTCAGCTGATTCCAGTTTGACTGGAAGCCGACCCCAATGTAGTTGTTATAATAAATAGTTATCGTAAATTCGAAGAGTGGTTCGAAGACCATTGATCCGATTAAAAAATAATAAAAAAAAACTTCGGGTGGCATAGACCCATAGAACCAAACTAACGCTTTTCTTAGTCAGTAAAACGGTAAAGAATGAAAAAAAGCCTCGAAGAAAAATTAAAAGACAAAAATTCGGAGACATGCGAAATGTTTGTGATCAATCCGATCTGTGACTGAATGTTATCGGATGACCGAACTTGTGCTTTGTATAGAGTTAAAAGCTTTCCAGGCCTGAAGGTGGTAATTCAGGACTGGACAGCTTTTCAGCCTATTGAGGATTCCTTCATTCAATTTACAAACAGCTTTCAACGCAACTTTTAGAGCAGCCACTAAAAATATGAGCCTTTTTCAATAGAAATACATAAAATTAAATGTCAAGTTGTAATTGTTCCCCCGTGTTGTTGTAAGGCCTGTCAAGTGGAACTTTCGCAATAATAAAAGTAGCGAGATACTCACCAAGTTTTTTCCTGTTTCACAGCGACACTGGCAACATTTCAGATAACATTCAATTAGCTTTTTGAATAAAAGTTTCAAATGGTTGGAACTTTTCTGTACTTTTTTTTATAAACAATCATAGCGGTAAGTAATTGATATATTAATAATTCATGATTTTATTACAAATAATTTTGGCATTATTTTCTTGGAAACAAGGCAAAAAACGAGTACCTATAGAAATAAAACCGTACTTAGTACTCTCAGTCACGGTGCCAATCGAGCTGTCAAATTTATACAAATAGACCATAAAAGAATTTATCTGAAATAGACTAAAGTAGGTAATACTCGCATCCGGGTAAAGTTCATGCATACTTCATGCCTAAGAGCCTCCTTTAGCCATAATACTCTCCATATAGTTTTATCTGATGGAATATCGGAATAGGAAATTGTAGCCCCCGTATTAAAGCGCATAAAAATGCTATGGATATGGTTGAAAAGCACGAAAGATGAACCTGGCCGAAATTTATTACTAGCAGCAGTTTTTGGATACATAAAACCCGGCCAAGTGCGAGTTAGACTTGCACACGAAAGGTTCTGTACCAGAAATCATAATTTTTATTATTTGTTTTTTATAGCGGAAATAGAAATAAACAATCTGTGAAAAAATTTAAACTGTCACCTATTACGGTACGGTTCTTGAGAAAAAGCCCGCTGACAGACAGATGGACGGATGGATGGACAGCGGAGGCTTAGTAATAGGGTTCCGTTGGTTACCCTTCGGGTACGGAACCCTAAAGAATTAAATTAAACCGACCTCTAAACCAGAGCATTAGAATGACAAAATGGTGGAACTTAAAATTTCGTCACCAACATACAGAAAAGCAACTCCAAATTACAATCAAAATACTACGCCCCATCCTCTAATCCGTCCGTAATCTTCTAAGTTTTCCCACAGCTACAATGTAGTCTCGTTAAAATCAAGTAGATTGCGATACGACACTGAAGGGACAGGATAAAATTGTTTTGGTACAGAAACGGTTGACAGCTTCGCAGCTGCCCGTTGACAACGGTCGTCCAGAGTGACACTGTAATCTATTACGCGGAAAACCCGCGTTTGTTCCCACTGTTTAGCCGAACAACTAACCATTGGCTATTTCGGTGTAGTAAAAAAGTCATCGCTGTACGCGTGGGTGACATCGGTGACAAATGATGGATGAATTACTGACCTGTTCCGTCCTTGACAAGTCAACCGCCTTGGCAAAATTATGCGCTTTGGGGGCGACACCAAATAATTGTTCCGGGGCTCCCGTGACAATTAAACAACCGCGTCCTAGACCGACACTGACGAAAAGCAATTTTCAAATATCTGTGGACATAACGTAATTTGCAGTGACAGTACTACCGTTCTACTCTGTTGCTATATCGTGTTTCTCTATTTTTTTTACACCGCTCTCAAGATGACAAGCAACTAATGCACTGTAAGTTTTTTATTTCTGAGTCAGCCTGGAAAAGGCACTCTCATGTATCTTACGATTAAATATAACTTCTAACATCGCTACTCAAGACAGGCGAGAGAATTGATTCTATAATGCTCGAACATTTCGATGCGAGTTATATAGAATAATATACAGAAGTAGCTACCTTGATGAGAAATAACTAAAAAGCTTGGCCAAGACACATTCCTTGGAATTCGTATGTAAATTACATTGCTTACGTATTGATTTCCGAAAATATGTAGTCCGTCAGAAAAGGTCTTCCGATCTCCATCTAAGTTATAGTCGTTTCCGCCCCATACCCTTGTTATGTCCGCTTTTACGAGAAAATTTATTCTTACCCGGTTTTTGTTCCGCGAGCGTACGGACGTACTGACCTAACTTTATAAGTAAAATCTTCCATAACTGAAGTTTTACATTCCATATTTTCGTTCGTAATAATAACAATTTGATATATCAGCGAATTGCCTATACCTACTGAGCTAAAACGGTTTCAGGAAATGGAAAGCTTAATAACTTAGGCGCTTGAACTCAATGGACTGGCAACGTTCCTATTACTGAGCCATTGTGGACTTCAACTAGTTTTTTTTTTACTACGTGCTTAAAATTGCATAGTTCCTATTATAAGCTTTGAAGAGAATAATAATCTTAAGCCTGAAGAAGTAGGTGGCTTATATTAATATTCGTAGTAGTGAGAAGGAAATTCATTTTTAAAGCTACATGAGCTTGAATGTGGGTCTTATTAAAATTAAAAAGCTTTGTATAAAAAACAATCAATTGACTCACTATACTGACAATACAAAAATATCGCATATAGCTGCCTAATGAGTGAGGTTAGCTAGATCTGAGTTAGAATTGATCATATTTTATATAGTCATCTTGTATTAAAAGCCTTTCAAGATCTATAAATTATTATATTATACAATGGCAGGAGCCACCTCTCCTGAAGCACATCATTTTTTAAACTGATGATAATGTTTTACATACTAATTTATTTTAGAACTAGCTGACTCGTGCCCACTTCGTTGGGCGGAAATTTTCAGATTAATATGTTGCCTATGACACTCACAAAAAATGTGACTTTCTTCTGGGAAAAGTATTTTAAAATCGATTCAGTAGATCCATAGATCCCTACAACCTCACAAAGTTTTAGCAAACATTACAAACTTTATCTCTTTATAATATTAGTTAGTCAGGAAATGCTCTGGGTGGTATGTAAGTAATGGTATATCTCATAATTCTGAGCTATTATAGCAATTCTGTGTCCGGATTTAGTTTCAGCATGAAAAAGTCTACAGGAAATGATGTGTCTTATCCTAAGGACAAAAATGTTGCAGACTAGTGTTATCAGAGGCAAAAAAACTGACACCGGTCTTGCCAAAGGGTGTTACGCAGTTGCTGGAAATCAGATGGGCAGTCGGTTCAAGTAAAATATTGGTACTCGGCTGCATCCGATTGGGCCGAGCCAAATTTCACATTCAATTTGACATGTGGGGAAACACAGAGCAAAATCTCGAAGACATGTGACATCCCCTCTGGATTTAAGGTCATGGGTCGTAAAATATGTCTCACAATGTCAATATGAAAAAGCCAACGGCGGGCAGCCAGCGCGCTGTATACGAGCCAACGACGCGACGGTGTGCTTTCAGCGTACCGGCCGCGTGCTTTCAGCGCACTAATCGCGTACTGACAACGAGTCGTCAGCGAAACACGCACTGGACGGCGAGCTTTACATAGCGGCCCAAGTAGCACTGGTTCCAAAGCGGTTGACTAATGGTACTCATTTAAATTCTTTAAGCAGTCTAAGTAGGTGGTATAAGAGAGTTATAGCGTGCTATAACTGTCTTATACCACCGGTTTACGCACAAATTATTCAGCCTTATGTTCACCAAAGGTGAACAGTGAATAGTCGAATAAAGCACTATGAGAACAAGTGGTCTCATAGCTGATCAACGGCACTATAATAAATTCCGTGTGGTTCTTCATACAGATAAGATAGTAACAAGAAGTAACGAGTTATCAATTATACAGGCTCTGTTGAAAATTATCGCTCACAAACGTACCCTAAAAACTATAATTGGCCTCTTTTTCTCCAAATAATCACTTGAGGACATTTTGTAATAAATAAAAACACGTATCTGATCTACTGCTCGTGATTCGGATGTCAATGACAGCCATTTTTTAATGTTTTATTATTATTATTACTGGTAAATATTCTGTGTTTATTATATTCCATTGGGTTAATAATATAGGCAGTGTGAATTTATTTTAAAGTGTATATATATTTAGAGTTAAAACTGTCACGCGCTTTAGGAATAATGCCTTTGAATCCAAAAAGTATTTCGGAATAAGCAGAAATGAACAAAGAAATTTTTCTTTTGTTTTAATAGCGTCAAAATCAGTGCACGGTTTTGTATTAGAACATTAAGCACTTTTTTTTTTGTACAAAACGGGGAAACTCTTGGCCCAAATCTCACCTGATGGAAAGTGATGATTAGTCCGAAGATGGAAGCGAGCTTTACCCGGAATGCTCTAACACAGAGAGGTTGGCTATCATATCTCTAACTGCCGGAACACAACTACGCTGTTAACATTGTTGTTATGGCGACAGACTTAGACAAGATGGAATAATAATTAAAACTCCATAGTTTTTGATACCTATACCCAAAAATAGTTTAGAAATACTATAGGTTATTAGTGAACAAAATGGTGGTAACTTACATTGCTATACATGCCTTATCCAGGTATTAGTGACTAATATGTTAATTTTAATACAGCCGATGAACCACGTGTGGTCAATGTTAATGTTTAGTGTCGCCGCACACGGGCCACCGGCCACAACCACAAAACGCCGCCACCGGCATATTTCCTGTAGTTTTCATACATTTAGGATTGTAGCGTGTGGCGGCCACCAGCGTCAACCGTGTGCGGCGAGTCCATATAAAATGTACGAAAACTACAGGAAATATGCCGGTGGCGGCGTTTTGTGGTTGTGGCCAGTGGCCCGTGTGCGGTGACCCTTAGAGTTCACTAGTGAACTAGATGAGAAATACTAAAGAGAATGCTACTTGGGCGGGATGACATAAACAATGGATAACTGATAATGTACCTTTTTGGTGATAGACCCTAACCTACGTCGATTTTAAAGAGGATGGTAAATTACACTATAGATATCCATAGACCTGGTTCCTATGCATTTTTTTGCCGCAGTAAAAAGCATATTGAAATAAGTTGGAAAAAACTGGCCAGGTGCGAGTCCGACTCCCGCACGAAGGGTTCCGTACCATTATCTATAAAACGGCAAAAAAATCAAGTTTGCTGTATGGGAGCCCCCTTAAATATTTATTTTATTCTATTTTTTAGTATTAGTTGTTATAGTGGCAACAGAATACATCATCTGTGAAAAATTCAACTGTGATAGACAGACAGACAGACAGCGAAGTCTTAGTAATAGGGTCCCGTTTTTACCCTTTGGGTACGGAAGCCTAAAAACATGGTAATGAAAGAATCGTACTTAAGTTGATTTTAATAATATTTTAAAACATAGGAAACGTTAACGACTGCTTAAACAACTTGGCTATTGTGTTGAAAACTCTCTAATTTATTCTGATATAAGTACATATGTATTTATTCGTGAGATCTGCTGTCCTACAAATATCCCTTATATCGTAAAAATAATACGTAATATCGAACAGTCACATTCAGTTTGTATGCCCCGTGAGAATGAATTCGATACCGGCCCATTGTTTTCCTATAATGGATATTTTATGCAACTCTGTGCTGGAGCCATTTCGCCTCCAATGCTGGTAAACTCGATGTGGGTAACAACTGTGTCTATGATAAAGATGTTATATATTACATCTTTTTTATTATGATAGGCGCCAGATAAACGGTGCAATGACGGTCATTGACCCGCATACATTTACTGACTTTCTTAATAATCAAAAACAGAAGTAAAGACATAAAGCTGTCCTGAATCGACTTCTGTCGTGATCCTTTACGTTCTCTTGTAATGCAATATTACCTAATATGTATTGTTGTTTTAATGTGTGTTTCTGTAATTTAGTACTTACTGTTCACAATTTATTGTCCGGGTATCTACGAAGAAATATTAGGGAAAGGTCAATGTACTTTATTGCAAGCTTATCTGGCGCCTACCATATACTCTTCTTTCATCAGTCTAGTCTAGCTATCAAGTATGAGTTTCTGAGTTGGTAAATGTTTTATTAAAGGTTTTCTGGATGGGATTCCTCATTAGCAACCTGGAGTTTGGATTTCAGCCCGTTTAATGTATAACTAGTTGGTACGCGCTACTATGTAAATTAAAACTTTTTACAAAAAAGTGGGGTACCACTAAAAAGTGAAAAATAAAAAACTTTTTACAAAAAAATACAACCGACTTTCATTTCGGATGTCGGTGTCAAAATACGAAGAAACTAACAAAAACACCGACTTCCGATATTTAAGTTATTTTTTACCCCACACCTAACAACACCACTGCAAAATCGCAGAAAAGCAAAATACGCAATTTCGATTACTTGGAAGACATAAAACTATCATCCAAGTAGACGAATTCCAGCTATTTCGATTTAAAATCCAAAGTTCGCAACGGATTTTCATAAAATTTAAATGGGACCAATCTGCATAATTATATATTCTTTCAGATAAAACGAATTTTGAAAAAAGAATTTTTCAAATCGGTTCATAGTTGTCGGAGTTATGAGGTAACAAACATAAAAAAAAACATATAACCGAATTGATAACCTCCTCCTTTTTGGGAAGTCGGTTAAAAACAAAGTTAAAAGAGCTAAACTCCCTCTGCCTAACCATTTGGAGGTACAGGCCTATTGTGTGAAATATAAAGTTTTTCTTCAAGCAACAAATCTCAATCACAAAAATCTCGAACACTTGACACATGTTTGTTATACCAAACATTGCGCCTAGTGAATCGATCATCGATTAGGATGTTTATACGGAAATATTTAACAAATTTCCACGAAATTCTCATGGAAGAACAAAGACACTTCTAACTAGAAATTTAATAAAAGGGACGACGTACTAACTAACAAAGATGGATACAGCATCTAAAAGATGTATCTATTATATCAGCACCGCTGTGACAAAACACTGCTAAAGGTCGAACAACAATAAAATTTAATCAAAATGTAATTTATGAAGATTAGCGTAACGCGGCGTACAAAAGGATCGTATATTGGAAAGAGAACAATGCTCTGATGGCGGCGGTTCATTCCCAGGAAATAGTTTGCAGCTAGAAAGGCTTTGTGGGGTTAAAAAGTTTGGGTTTTTAATAGTGTCTGCTTTCAACGGTTGCAAAATGAGCAAATTTTGAAATGTTCAGAAAAAAATATAACTTGAAATATAACACTCTCTAATGCCTCGCAATTGATCATCGCAAAAACCTTAACAACTTGCGAGCTTAAGCTTTTTCAGAGCCATATTTCACAATAATACTCCACACTCATGCAGTGACGTAGCACTGTAAAGAACACTACACAGCTCTTTCATAGCAATTTGTATAGAAGTACTTATCTAGATTCTTTACTTCATTGTATCCAACGTTGAATAGGCGAAGTGCGGCCACATGCCGAATAATAAGAGGTAAATGGTACCAACGTACAGGAGGCACCGATTTTCAAAAATCAATCACTTACGTAGCTGGCACTGATTGAACGGAACAACAAAGCGACTTGTTGTACATAAATAAAATTAGTAGGGAAAAGTTTGGTTGAAAATAACTTACTGATTTGGCATAAAAATGTGTTTTACCACTTGGGTTTTCGATGGCAGAAAAGTAATTTATGATAACTTTATATGCTCTAGTTTTTTAAGGACAATCTAGTTATCGGTTTTGCAATCTGGGTTAGACAGCAGTTGAATTTATGATTTATCGAGAAAGTTGTAGGTATGTACTTATACTAAACTTTTTTTTGTTCAGCGTTGTAGTCGTTACCTGCTTGTGCTTCGTTTAACACAAGAAGCGTGCACTTTTTAGGATCACTACTAGCCCATGACGTTCAACGATAGCTTTCCAGTGAAATAATCTTAGTAACCGATCGATCAATCTTATCTATCTATATATCTTCTATCTATACTTATAATAAATCTGTAGAGAGGTCAATTCTGTACATGAAATATATTTCCAAAATAACTATCAGGGGGTGATTAGGGATCGATACTGATGCCAAAAATGCAACCAGTACAATTTTTGTCTGTCTGTCTGTCGGTCTGTCTGTCTGTCTGTCTGTCTGTCTGTATAACCGTTATAGAAACAAAAACTACTAGACGGATTTTAATGAAACTTGGTACAATTATTATTCATACTCCTGAGCAGGTTATAGTATACTTTTCATCACGCTACAATTAATAGGAGCAGAGCAGTGAAGGGAAATGTTGGGAAAACGGGAGAAGTTACTCCATTTTTTAAGCTTCCGTCGCGTGTGCAACTTTAATGGTGAAAGCTACACAGAAATCATGTATGACGGAAATGTTCTCCTTAAAATTATATAAAAATATCCAATGACAGCATATGTCTATCTTTTATGATTCACGAACAATAACACGTGTAACTCCCGATAGCTTAGCAGTTCGAAGCTTTCTGATTGTATTTGTCTACTCTTACGTTTATAAAACTCTCAGTCGTCCCTAATTAACATTAATAAAAGTTAAAATTATTAACTATTCCATAAAAAAAGAATCATAGAAATCGGTAGGTATAGAAACACCAAAGTTATAAATGAAAAACGCTAATAATAAGCCATCGCGCGTGAATACTGAATCATGCTATAAGGATTATTTTTGTGGTCGCGAACGCACAGGCGCCTGGCTAGCTTGGCGCCTAGAGGCTAGCGAGTAGCTTCGGAAAACGGCTTACGACAGTTTGCAATATCCTTTACTATTTATAATGTCGAGGGGAAGATGGTTATAATTTCGCTTTACACCAAACGAGTAATATTATAAATGTGAAAGTTTGGTTGTTTGTTACTCAATCACGCCAGAAAGGCTTAACGGATCTTATTGAAATTTAGAACAAAGATAGATTATAGTCTGGAATAGCACATAAGCTACTTTTCATCCCGGGAATATGTTCCCTAGGGATCACGCGGGCGAAGCCGCTGGCAGAAGCTAGTAAAAAATATAAGTATTAAAAAAAAAATGTCACGTAACTTAATGTGGCAGACCAATTCTACGCGAGCGAAGCCGCGGGCAAAAGCTAGTCACTAATAAAAAAATATATTTCATATTGAATGAACACGTGTGACTTCACTGTGACGGTACAAGTACCGCATTATGACGTCACGCGTGTTTTCAACGCACTGTATTATCTTATTTTTGTTTACGTGAAAAAAGATAAAAATCGTGTCCAATTTTTTTTGGGAGTTTATCGGTCAGACTATTTTTTTTTTCAGTAAAATACTCTATTAAGTATTTTATTGTTTAGATTAAATAAATAACAAAAGCTGAATATCACATTATGTACGTAATAACATAAGGCGCGCCGGACGTTGTTGTCAACTACGTAAAGCAATAATAGAAAATCAAAATCATTTTTGAGAAACATCACAGAAAGGGTAATAACATGTCATCATAACGAAAGAAAAGTACCAAATCAATTTGTTATTTTCTTTTGATTAGCGCAATGTTTGCAGAATCTACTTTTCCGCATTTGTTTAGGATATAGGGTCCGCTTTATTTTCTTATGAGGAAATCAATGTTAAAGAAACGTTTATGGACGAACAACAAGCTATAAAGTATGAAACAATAATATTGAATACGCAATGGTCTCGATTTATTACTGAATCTATACTAATATTATAAAGCTAAAGAGTTATTTTGGTTGTTTGCTTGAACGCGCTAATCTCAGGAACTATTGGTCCGATTTGAAAAATTATTTCAGTGTTAAAGTCCAGTCGCGGAGCAGGAAGAATTTCGTAAATGACCTTTTTACCTACTGACAGTGGTCACAAACATTTTTGTATTAAGTGCGGTTTACATGAAATATTTGAAGGAGAAAGTACCAACTTAGAAAATAAAAGAAATATTATTGTCATATAAATGATGTATTTAGATTTTATATTATAAGTTATAAAAATCGAGTTACAATTACTAATACGGCAAAAAAAAAAAAAATATCAGAATCCGATTCCTCTGTATCGGAGTTACTGCTTTCCAAAAACGTCTCGCCTATTACATTTATTACATAAGAATCAACATTTATCTACATTATCATCTAGTTTGACTAATTTCGATTCCTTCTTTTTTTACGTGACATACACTTGCAAACAAGAAGAAACCTTACACTCTCAGGCAAAGGTTTACAATCCCTGAGGACGGCGGCCATTGCATCTGTGCGAGCAAGACTCATTCAATTTACGCGGGAGTGACAGAGACAGGTAATAACAGGTCAACGGACGAAATTCTTCATGCTTGGCGGCCGGACTTTATATCATTACGCTAAGACAAATAGGAGCGGAGCATTAATGGAAAATGTGACGCAGACGAAGTTGCGCGGGTCAGCTAGTAAATTATAACGTATTTATAATATAACAAGTGGTTACAATGTGGTGAGGATCCATTAGGCATGCATATCATTTTCCACAATTAATAATTATTATACATTAAATATAATATAAACTCAGCAATTCAGCATAATATAATATACACTAAAGTGATGGCAATTTGAGAACTAAAATATATGATATTATACCTACTAGCTTATGCTTTTTTTTTCGATGGGATATCATCAAATGACTCCTTCAACTCTGGGCGGAGCAGAAGAGAATCAGAGTCTAACTGACTAAAGCACCCAGAGTGTTCTTCCTTATGCCATTTGCGTACAAGGGCTGCGGTGACTCATTCCAACAAATTCCGCAACTTTAAGTGATTTTAATCTTAAACTACAACAATATAATAAGTATAAAACCGTGGTTTCTATAACCGCTCGTATTTGTTCATTGATAGCTTTTAAGATTATCTGTAGGGCTTGTCTAAAAATCTCACCAAGAAAACTAAGGTGAAACGAAAATTATGTGAGCTCCCAATTCACTCTATCAAGATGGAATGACAGTTTACTGAGAGTTTTATAGCTGGTCTATTCCGTCGACATGACATTCCATCTTGATTATATGGATTGACTGCTCACTTCGTGATCACTTCAACCAAGCCTTCACTTCGAAATGTTTACAGAATCGACCAGCTGAATCGCACTGCAGCTGGAGTTGTGAAGTCTCCTATTGCTGTATGTCCGCGGCACTATAATATATTTTAAACTCAGCTGTTTATCACTGTTTTAATTTTCATGTTTATTTTTAACTTTGATATTATGTCGGTCTTCAATAAGATGATTGAAGAAATTATTTTATTATTAACTTGAAATCTCAAAGAAGCCCTACTGGAGCTCTCATAGATTGAAATATCATATTGAGAGTTACTTTTATTTGCTTATTACTTCATTCGAACTTTTGGAAATCACCTCTAATCCCTCAATAGTACCTATACTTCAATTTAGATCGGTTAAGTCTGACTCGATGATTGTAAAATATTTTGATATGGTTTACAGTATATGAAGAGTCATGTCATAAAAGTGGAAGGTTTGTGTACTTAATAGGGTATTTGACTACTATGAAAAATAAACATTAATGATATTTTTGATACACGTTATTAAAACAGTGCGTTGGTGAAAAAGTAAACAAAATTGGTGGAAAAACAGAGATTTTATACACTTTTGAAGTTATTCTTCTATCTTTGTCACAAAAAATGTCGTTTGCACTGGATGGCTTCGATTGATGAGTGACGTCACACGACATGAGTGCATCTTTGATTTTCACAAATTTTAAAACGCCTACATCGCCGCTATTTTTTTTTTTTTTTTTTTTTTTATGCGAAACGGGGAAACTCTTGGCCCAAATCTCACCTGATGGAAAGTGATGATTAGGCCGAAGATGGAAGCGAGTTTCACCCGGAATCCTCTTACAGAGAGGAACTGGCTATCATACCTCTAACTGCCGGAACACAACAATGCTGTTAACATTGTTGTTATGGCGACAGACTTAGACATGATGGTGGTAGCTTGCCAGGCGGACTTAGAACAAGTCCTACCACCAACCAAACCGAGCAAAAAATTTGCCCCCGCTGGGAATCGAACCCGGGACCTCTGGGTCTGAATCAGGTGGTTTAACCACTAGACCACGGAGGCGGTTAGTGTCACCTGTTTAGCACCACCCGGGGACCACGTGTAGGGATTCGCTGAAGGGTATTCTCCTACGGACGCGGGTGACTCGGCCCCCATATATTACACACACATATTTTTTGAAATTTTTAAGCAATA
Source organism: Ceramica pisi (assembly GCA_963859965.1). NCBI lineage: Eukaryota > Metazoa > Arthropoda > Insecta > Lepidoptera > Noctuidae > Ceramica > Ceramica pisi. The sequence goes on along the minus strand of OY982534.1, from coordinate 10,276,085 downwards.
TGTTTAACTGCGTCATGTCTGCTCTTTAACTTTTGAGAAATTCAGGTATGTAATTAAAAACCGGCCAAGTGCGAGTCGGACTCGCGCACCGAGGGTTCCGTACAAACCTGTTATATTATAAGCAAAAGTTGCGGTTTACGATTTAAGACGTATTAAAAAAAAACTACTTACTAGATCTCGTTCAAACCAATTTTTCGTGGAAGTTTACATGGTAATGTACATCATATACTTTTTTAGTTTTATCATTCTCTTATTTTAGAAGGTACAGGGGGGAGGGACACATATGTTACCACTTTGGAAGTGTCTCTCGCGAAAACTGTTCAGTTTAAAAAAACATATTTTAAAAATCACAATATCATTTTTGAAGACCTATCCATAGATACCCCACACATAAATAATGGGCATGATGAAAAAAAAAATTTTGAGTCCTAATAAGTTCTATTATGGGGAACCCCCAAAATTTATTGTTTTTTTTTTCTATTTTTGTGTGAAAACCTTTATGCGGTTCACAGAATACATCTACTTACCAAGTTTCAACAGCATAGTTCTTATAGTTTCGGAAAGAAGTGGCTGTGACATACGGACGGACAAACAGACAGACATACATGACGAATCCATAAGGTTTCCGTTTCTCCCATTTGGCTACGGAACCCTAAAAATCCAGTCAAATACCCTATCTGCACCCATGAAAAGCCGGGCCAGTACGAAACTAAAACATGTCACTCTTCAGTAATCTATATCACAACATACTCGCATCTCACCTCTTGAAGCTCATACGGCAGCATTACGAAATTGAATGAAGATACAAGGCTATAAGGTATTTAAATAGTTCCGCCATTAAAGCTCCGGCAACCGTCTAGACGTGCACACGCTTGCTCAGTTCTTATGCAAATGGGCATAAAATATACAAGCATAATTGGTGCATATCCATTGTCCTTATCTCAGTTTTACCTTCAATTAAAACTAATATATTATGACACGAGGTTACGGACTCTTACAGTACTTTTAATGTTTCTACTGATAAATTCTTTATTAACGCTCGTAAATTCCCTTCGCGACGTTTATTTACCTAGCGGTTATTTCATGAAATTATTTTTAAAATTTTAGGAGAAATCTAATCTATGCTGTGATAAATTTTCATAATCGACCTGTTATGAGTATTCGGCCTGATTAATTATAGCTTTCACAGACTTAATTATAACCGTTAATAAATTCATAAATATTATTGTCACAAGTTTGTTGCCGACTATTATTTAAAAAAAAATGCAATATCAAGATGAGTTCTTCGATGGAATCATTTGTAAATAGATATGTATATTGTTGTTGGTGGTATTGTACTTCAATAGTTATCTATACTAATATTATAAAGCAAAAGAGTTTTTTAGGGTTCCGTAGCCAAATGGCAAAAACGGAACCCTTATAGATTCGTCATGTCTGTCTGTCTGTCTGTCTGTCCGTCCGTCCGTATGTCACAGCCACTTTTCTCCAAAACCTTAAGAGCTATGCTGTTGAAATTTGGTAAATAGATGTATTTTGTGAACCGCATAAAGATTTTCACACAAAAATAGAAAAAAAACAATAAATTTTGGGGGGCCCCATACTTAGAACTGAAACTCGATTTTTTTTTTCTTCGTACCCATACGTGTGGGATATCTATGGATAGGTCTTCAAAAATGATATTGAGGTTTTTAAGACTATTTTTTTCTAAACTGAATAGTTCGCGCGACAGACACTTCCAAAGTGGTAAATGTCCCCCCCCCCCTTCATTTCTAAAATAAGAGAATGATAAAACTAAAAAAAATATATGAAGTACATTACCATGTAAACTACCAGCGAAAATTGGTTTGAACGAGATCTAGTAAGTAGTGTTTTTTTAATACGTCATAAATCGTAAATCGCAACTTCTGCTTACGGAACCCTCAGTGCGCAAGTACGACTCGCACTTGGCCGGTTTTTTTTGTTTGTTTGGTTGAACGCGCTAATCTCAGGAACTACTGGTACGACTTGAAAAATTCTTTCAGTGTTAGATAGCCCATTTATCGAGGAAGGTTATAAGCTATATATCATCACGTTACGACTAATAGGAGCGGAGCACTAATGAAAAATGTGTCGCAGACGACGTTGCACGGGTCAGCTAGTAAAATTATATAGGGCAGCTGCAGCACGCGCAGATATATAGAAGTAGGTATAGATTACCATCGGTATTCGCAAATTACCTATAGGTATAGTAAATTGTAATAAAATTAATGCGACCTATTTAGTTATTACATGCAGCCGAAAATACTGGTTTGGTGTAGAAAGCTTTTGGCATGTAGGTATCTTGGTGAGTGCAGGGGATCACTAAGAAATAATTTGCGGACTCCTTTGGGAACGGGAAGCAAACGGTATATGCGCATACGAAGTCGCGGCCAAAAGCTAGTCTACATATAAAACTTAATCGGTGATTTTTCATTTAACTTGTGTGTCTTCTACTATTTTTACATTTCCGAATATAGCACCCGTATACACTGTGGCGATGCCGTCACAATTCATGTCAAAATTCAAACACAAAGCACTTCATGTCTCGAAGTTTTTATGAAGCATTCAGTAAATTACCTCAGAGCTGAAGTATAATAGTGTTTTATAAGAATTATAAAGGCGGTATAATAACGGTGTGGGGCGAACGTCATATTGCTTCAACAGCTATTCATCAAACGTGCAAGGCACTATCGATCACGCCAGCGCTGTTAATGCACCGACAAATTAATGATTCCTTCAAAACACAGCCATCGTATTATTACCCTAATGAAATTCCACTATCGAAGCAAATTATCACGTAGGTATATAGGTACCCACGCAATTGTGCTGCAAATTACTTGTCAAGACGTAAACTTTAATGTAACCGAAAAATTACCCGTTAAACTTGCAATTAACCGATTTTGCTTGACAATAAAAGTTTGGCACGGTAATTATGCCTGTCTGGGGTCTTGTTTTAATTAGTTTAATGCTCTCTTTGAAACCAATTTTCAAGAACATTTTCTGAATAAAAATGCATGACTGGTATTTAGCTTTCAGTTTATTCCTAACTGGAATTAAATATTTTAATTTTGTAGCTCTAGATAGTAGATCTTTTCTTAATTTTTTTATAAAATGTTAAAGATTTCTCTTGAATTACTAAGTATCTTGAAAGTATTGAAGCTAAAATTCTTAATGATATAGATGTAAGATTTTATACTTTAATTTAATTATGTTAAATCTGATAAGTACTTCTAATCTACATAAGGACAAAATACACCTTCAGATTTTCACTTATATTAATATTGAATCTTGCATGCGATAAGACTAACAAAATATTCACTCCCCGAACTCTAAATAATCGTCTTACTAACGATTTTTTTGTCCAACACTCGAGATATAATTTGATTTATTTTTTCATTTCCGTCAGTTCATTTATTTGATGGAAACAGAATTATGTTGTAGAGCAATTTTATTGTAGCAAGTTAATGGAAGGCAGCATATACCTACGGTGGCACGCCTCCTCGATTCATTCCCCGTATCTGATTTAAGCACGCGCTTTTTGAATCAACCGCTGCCTGGCTGCACTCGCCTAATATAAAATCACGAAAACTTTTTACACGTAATTTTATTGTTTTTATGACGAACGTATAATTTAACGTTTAAAATAATGCCATGGGACACGATTATGAGGTTAAACTTTACGAGTATTCTTAGAAATGTTGGTGTTTTGGAATGGGTTTCAAAACTATTTCAATTATTAGTTTCAGATTGGTCATTCTGAGAAACGAAGCAGAAATCTTATAAGCATTTCATGGAAAATCTGTCCTGTATTAACCACATATCGTTCTAAATTATTCACGTCAGCCTATTCACCCGTTTGGCGCGTCTATAGGTTAGCTAGGTGTCTACCTATCTACTATTCCCATTAGCTGCTGCGTTCGCGTTGAAGCGATTCTGATTGCCGAAATGATTAGTGAGTCGCGGTTATACGTACATAGATTGTTTTCAAATGAATTGATAGGGAAGCGAGCTGAATAGCTAAAGTTTGATTGTATGTTGCTAATATGGAACTATGGCTTATAATATGTCTTTGATTTTGGTGACTAGTAAACTTAGTAATTGTCAATGTGAATAGTGTACTTCTACTTTGCCTCGTTATCAACTGATTGTATAGGGTGATATCCACAGATATAGATAGACCTAGATAACGCAAGAGCAACTACTTCGCGTGCCGGTTTTTGTACGTAGCTTACGTACAAAAATCGTAAGTGCCAGTGTAATTGGACACTGGCACTTACGATTTTTGTACGTTCAGTCTGCATCAGTGTATAGCGCTAGTCGGACGTCGGCTGGGTGAGCGCTGGTGCAAGGCGGGGGTTGCCAGGTTGCGAGGTGGGCGGCGTCTTTGAATCGATTTGATTTTTCCATCACTAAATAGTGCTTGTGACGTCTTATAGTAGGTAGCCAAAAAATGGCACGCTTGGTTTTCATACAGATCGTGATACTTGCGTTATCTAGGTCTATCTATATCTGTGGTGATGTCTGTCTCATCAAGTTCCAAGTTCCCTAAAATAGTCAAGTAGAATTACAAGTTTGTTCTCTCTAACTGCTAAATATTGCACACAGTCAAAATGATTGAACTGGCAATATTGTAAATTGCGGGTTTTCGCAGTATAATTTCCCATTTGCAAAAGTTTAATTGTGAAACTTGTAAATCATTAGTGGCTTTACTAAGTTTTTTTTGCTGCATAGCTTTTTTAAGTTAAGGTTATAGATTCATTCTTTATTTCATTTAATTTTTGTGTTTCCTGATAGCTACAACCTGGGAGTCTTTAAGTCAAGAGTGAATAGGTTACTTCTAGGCAAGCTTGCTCCACTGTAGACCGCATCCTCGCTTAACATCAGGTGAGATAGCGGTCAAACTTATGCCTATCAATAGTAAAAAAAAAAAAAAATATAATTGAGATGGGTGTGCTCTTCACTCTAATCGGTCAGATATGACAAAATCTACAATGAAGCGAGCTTACCCAGAAGTAGCCTATTCACTCTTCACATCACACTTTGAAGAGATAAGGGTTGTAAACGTTCGGTGCGAATTGGTGGAGTAGCGTCCTGGATATCCGATGGTAGAAGAGGGCCCGTGGAATAAGGTCGTTGAGTTCTTGGGCACACTCTCCGAAGTACAATCTGTAGAAGACCGACAAGCAGGCAACCTGGCGCCGATATATTATTCAAAGTAAATTAGGTTAACTGACACTTTCAGGCAGGTAACCGGTAAACTTTCCAAATTTTATATTCTATTCTATTCCTTACTTTCGTACCTACTAATCTTATAAATACCTAAAATTGTAGGTATGTGATTTATGTTGGTGTATGTTGAGAGTTTTAAACTTTGCCCCTCACAAAGAATTTCTCGTGTATCTTGGGTGCGTTATCAAACATACAATTTCACATACACAAACAGCCAGACCAGGAACAACTATCTGTAGCCCTTACAAATATTTCTTCCGTGCGGGTATATCGCTGAACCACTGCGCCAACCGTGTCGTCAAAACGCGTCTATCTGTCGGTCAGTATATTTGAAAAGAAAAATAAGATTATTTTTCGATTTTTGCACGAGTGAAACTTTTTAGGGTGCGTCCACATCTGGCGAATGTGCCGCAAATGTGCAGCACGCGAGCCGATTGCGAGCTGCCCGCGAGCTGCGCGCGTGCAGTCACTGCAATGGTTTGGTGCGCCTCTTTAGCGCAACTCATGCAAGGCTCGTATAGAGCGCGCGAGCGGTGCGCGATCTGCGCGCACTCAGTTCTCGCCCTTACAGTTCCGTTTACTGGCTCAGTACTATCGAAGATGTCAGACGACACTAGTGTATTTAATATAATTGCTGCATCATTAGCTATTATATTACTGATAAAAAGGAAAAAAAAGAGACAACGGCGTTGGTGGCAAAATCCTATTTTTAAAAGAAAACAGAATACCGCGTGTATCTGACATCGACGCACAAACGATTTCCATGGGTCCGGGGCATGATTCTGGACACCCTAGACTTAGAATTTTTCGTCGGCTTTTTTCTCATTTTTTTATTTTTTTACTTTAGACTGCTCATAATCGTTATTCTGACCTAACCCAATGAGATTTTTAATAAAAAAATAATTAAATAACTACTTTCACTAAAAAGAGCAATCTGAATAAAGCCACAAATAATATCAGCTCAGCTGAGCGGAAAAGAACCGACGAAAAATTCCAACACTGGGGTGTCCAGAATCATGCCCTGGACCCATGGAAATCGTTTGTGCGTCGATGTCAGATACACGCGGTATAGTAGCGGAGTTGAAAAGCCATCAATTAAGCGGACACTATGCAATTTTTTTAAAATTGTTACCAGAATTATATGAAAATCTACGACAGATGGTTAGTTTTAAGATTGCTAAAAAGGAAACGCATTTTAGGCTACCAATTTCAGTTCAAAATAAATTAAGTTTGACATTACGATTCTTGGCCACTGGAGATTCCTACACAAGCTTGCAGTACCTTTTTAGAATTTCTAAGCAAAGTATAAGTATTATTATTCCTGAAGTGTGTTTAGCGATTATTAGTGTTTAAAGGAAAACGTAGGTACGTGTGAGTATTTTTCTAATTATCTTTATTTAATAATCACATAGCCTTTTTTATAAGCAACATATAAAACTACGAAAAGAAAATAGTTATTATTGAAACAAATCACTGTAGCTGTCATTCGTATCTTCTGCCGAATAATTACTTTCCTGACTGTGCGGTCTGGACGTAGAAGCAGAATAAGTTGTATAACCTTGCGTCGACACTTGCTTATTTGATTGATAATTATAGTGGCTAGAATCGGCTTTCATTATGACATCAAATATTGCCTGTTGAACCATATTTTTTGTTGAACGTGAATAATATTCCATTTCGGCTCCAATAAAATTTATAAATGAATGTACTTCTTGTGACAACTTGGAAGTATCGGTCAATTTATCTGTAGCAGTCTTTAAAACTTGTAGGGCTTCAGTTACGATTTTATCATCAGTCGATTTTTTCTTTTTGGACGGCGGAGGTTCAATAAAAGACAGGTCGATTTCACTGTCAGTATTTATTCCATCATCTTGTACCTGTCGCTCGTCCACTTTATCTTGTTCTATATCTGCTTGTTCTTGTAGAATAGAATAGAATAGGATAATAATTTATTTGCTCAGAGTACTATACTTATTATATATACTTATTATACTACTTACATACTTATACTTATATACTTATTATTATTATATACTTATTATAGGTAAGTATATTATTTGCTTGTAATAATGTATTATTATTTTTCAGGTGCCAAGGAGACCAGATATATGGCTAAAAGTGAGTAAAGGATTCGAAGATAAATGACATTTGCCCCATTGCATTGGCGCAATAGACGGCAAACATATAGTCATACAGGCACCTCCGAAAAGTGGAACTGAATATCATAACTAGAAATCTAGTTTTAGTATTGTTCTCTTTGCACTGGTAGACTCAGATTATAAATTTATGTTTGCTGATGTTGGTTGCCAAGGGCGTATATCTGATGGAGGGATATTCAAAGATACAGAGTTCTACAAGATGATGCAAAATGGCTCCCTAAATTTACCACAAGAAAAACCATTACCTTATAGGACTAAAGCGATACCCTACTTCTTTGTTGCTGACAGCGCTTTTGCTCTAGATAAACATGTGATGAAACCTTACTCCGGTAACCACAGTAAAGGCACACCGGAACGTATTTTTAACTATAGATTAAGCAGAGCTCGCAGAATTGTTGAGTGCCTTTGGCATTGCATCATCCAATTTTAGGGTACTTAGAAAACCTATGATATTAAAACCAGAAGTTGCTGAAGTGGTCGTTATGAGCATTATTCACTTGCATAATTATTTGAAACAGAACGCCGCCGATACTTATACTACCTATTCTAATATGTACATAAATCAATCCGTACCTAATTTCACATCTCTTTCAAATATTCAAACACCACAAATAAGATATTCCAGAGAAATAAACGAAATAAGAGATGAGGCTTCTTATTGTGTAAATGAAGGCCGTATTGCATTTCAAGATAAATATTGTTGATTTAATTACTTACAGTATTTAAACGTTTCCTTGGTTTATCCCGATCAGCTAAAAAGGAAAAAGCGTCGTAAGCAAACCATCTACTTTTGTAAGTCTCGGATGCTCCTATAAATATAGAATAATATTAGTTACATAGTCAGTTTAATTAATAAAATAAAACACAAAAAGTAACAAGTCGTTTTTTACTCACCTTTCCCTGTCCCTTTACTTTTTTGACTTTTTCCTTTCTCTCTTCTAAAAGACGATACAAGACTTAACAGTTTGCTACGGCATTGTTCATAATCGCTTCCCATTGTAGCACCTATTTCTTTCCACGCATCATTTTTTAGATTTTTCTATAGTAATATTGATCTTTAGGATCCCATAATACTGGAAATCTTTTATAAATGTTTCAATTAAGCGTAAACAATTCCCCTCCGTCCACTCCATGACAACACGTACTTAGCCTCCAGTAATCAGAAACGAACTGAGCGGGTAAGTTATAATAACCAGCGCGCCGCCCGCGCGGCGCTGATCGCGTACGGTCGCGCGCGAACTTCGCGCGGGCGGCGCAGAAGCGGCGCACGAACAAAAATGCTCGCGCGTAGCTCGCGGGCAGGTCGCAAACGGCTCGCGAGCTGCACATTCGCCAGATGTGGACGCACCCTTAGTTTCACTCATATATTTTTATAAACCGGCCACGTGCAAATCGATTACAAAGCAAGGTTCCCTACTATAAAAAAAAAACAAGTTTCTTGTATGGGAGCCCCTAAATTTTATTATTTAATGTTGTTATAGCGGCAAAAGAATTACACACTGACGGTTCTTGAGATAAAGCCCGCTGCAACGGACGGATGATCTGTGGAGGCTGAGCTAAAGGGTTCTGTAGGTTTCCCATCGGGTACGGAACCCTGAAAATAAAACCTGCATCTAAAATAAAACTACACTTTAAATTCACTCCGTGCTTTCACAGTTCCTTGAACATCAATCAAAGCGCTACCAACTATGAAATAGCCTTATAGACATACTGGTACTTAGCACTTCACACAGAAAACACTAACAAGCCGGCACGAACCCAACCTGCACGTCAAAGTGAAGAAACGAGGCAAGGAGTCACGTACCCACCACCTACCGAATATGCGATATATACTTAACTATGCGAACAAGTATTTTTTGTTTAGCACCAGTCATCTCTATTAAAATCCCAAAACCTATAAGACAAATGCCTACTACTCTATTTAAAATACATTTAAAAAAATGTCTTATAAATAAATGCTATTATACCATATCGGAGTTCTTGAATGAACGCAGTTAATTAATTGGATTTTTCTGCAATTACGACATTTTCTGTACATTTTCTTCCTTTTTATGTAAGTATTACGATGAAAAAATAATTTTGTTTGTTGTTTAGACTGAAATCCTTTGTGGTTATTTTAAACCAAATATGTTGTTTTTGTACGCCATAAATGGCAAAACATGCTGATCTAGCCGTTATTATAAGACCTTGCACATGTTATGATGTATACTCATGTTTTACTATAAAAATATATTCTATTCTATTCTACCCTTCACCAGCTACGATAAATGATTTCGTTTCACGGGAAGTATTTTGAAACAAAGTGCCAAAGTTTTGGCAGGGCCATTTAGCTACAGTCCATTATTAGAAAACTTTAAAGATAAACGTTGTACACAAACATAAATATGGATGGCTTTGTAAGTACTATGGGTAATTGTCTTTTGTTAAAAGGGGTGTGGACATATTGTTTTAATTTACTGTATATGTGGTAAAGCGGATACTTACCATTGTTTATTGATTTATTATTGGTCCAGCAATAATAGTTGTATGGGTCGATTTTCAAGGTTAAGCAACGCTAGCCGAGGTCGATTCGTGGATGGCTGGCCATTTTAACATAGCAAGTTTTCTGCGTATCTCAAAAGTACGTTAAACTAATAATAAATAATAATAAATGGTTTATTTTGGAACAAAAACATACATTCATAAAAATAGTTAAACGATGGTAACTGCAAAAATGAGTAACTATGGCGCAGCTATCAACGCCCGGCTCCTAGTGAAAGGGTAGTTAGTTCTAGAGAAAAACACATTTTAAATTATGACATTATGTAAGTAGGTAAAAATAAAAACCGGCCAAGTGCGAGTCGGACTCGCGCACCGAGGGATCCGTACAAACCTGTAGGTATATATTATAAGCAAAGGTTGCGGTTTACGTTTTGTGACGTATTAAAAAAAAAACTACTTACTAGATCTCGTCCAAACCAATTTTCGGTGGAAGTTTACATGGTACATCATATGTATTTTTTTAATTTTATCATTCTCTTATTTTAGAAGTTACGGGACACACACACAAATTTTACCATTATGGAAGTGTCTCTCGCGCAAACTATTCAGTTTAGAAAAAAATGACTGTAGAAACCTCAATATCATTTTTGAAGACCTTATCCATAGATACCCCACAAGCATGGGTTAGATGAAAAAAAAAATGAGTTTCATTTCTAGATATGGGGACCACCAAAATGTATTGTTTTTTTTCTATTTTTGTGTGAAAATCTTAATGCGGTACACTATATCTACTTACTAAGTTTCAGCAGCATAGTTCTTATAGTTTCGGAAAAAAGTGGCTATGACATGCGGACGGAAAGACAGACATGACGAATCTATAAGGGTTCCGTTTTTTGCCATTTGGCTACGGAACCCTAAAAAGCAAAAAATAATAAAAACACGACAGTAAAATTATGGAATAAGTGTAGTGTAAGTGTATGTGTATGTATGTGTGTGTGGGGGTGTGTTAGCGTGTGTGAATATGAATGTGTTACACTTCCACAAGTTTTTCAGTTGAATCATATGTAAGCGATTTTAGCCAAGTATTGCCTTTTCTTGCATTTATTTTTGGTGAGAGAATAGATGTTGATAATTCTGTTGTATAATTTTGAGCTTATGCAGGTACAATGACGACGTGCTACTACATTTGAACAAGGTTTTACATCGCATACTCGATCTGAACGGCGTTTACTGTTACATCTGGCTATTGTACAATGTACAATATTTACGTAGCACTGCCTGAGAAACAAACAGCTGTCTGACTGTTAGGACCTGGCAGAGAGAATACGGGGAGATCGTAGGAAAGCGTCTACGTTTCCTCGCAAGGACTTTCAGTAGGCTAATTCACGTAACTAAATAAGTGCTGTTGCAGTGCAGTTGAAGTTAAGTTTCGATCAAAACAACGCTTTTCGTATTCTCTACCGCTGTCAGACACGCACGCGTCAAGTTTGCGTCACGCAAGCGCAATAACGGTATTCTACTGTTGCGCGTCTTTGGTGCGTGCTTCGGAACGCAACATGATCGATATTCTACTATATATTTGACGTCCCAAAATTACAGCTTATAAGCTTAAGTTTAATTTTTAATAATTTAATAACGTCTTATTCATTGAAATTTATTCGTTTCTATTCGATTATTTTGTGAATATTTTTTTTTTCTCACCGTCAGTAAGTTTTTTAGAGTTTGGTTGTCGTGCAGTTCACGTGCAGTTCAAGAATACCGTTTATCACTCGAACTTACACTTAATTGCAACTGCACTAAAACTTAATCGGTGCGTCATAACATTACGTGAATTAGCCCTCAGAACTGCTCTTTGAGCTCTCTCAATGCGTAACATAGAAGTCTTATGAATGCCACCCCACACTGTTAAGCAATATCTCATCACTGACTGAGCCACTGCAAAATATACGTTAGTTAAAGTCCCAAAGTATGCCGCAGATCTAACTTTCTTAAAAATATATAAAAGCTCACGTGTCACGACTGAGTCAATTTGTTGGTGCCATTTAAGGTGACTATCAAGTACAATACCAAGATATTAATAGTTGCAGTACCTACTATTTGAGGGGGGCAGTCACAAATAGTCTAAGGTTTGTACGAGTATGGGCTTGGAGAGCAAAAGGAGTCTGGGGTTGACCTGTCTTATTTAAAGAAAAGGTAAAACTACGTTCATTAATTTAATTTTATTGATATTTAAAGTTAACAGATTTGTAGACAACCATTTCATGACAATACTCTGGACTAGCTCAGCATTTCTACAAGTTTCACTCCAATTTCGGCCATGAATTATTAGGACAGTGTCGTCTGCGTAAGTTACTATTTTTCAGTTAGGGAGAGATAGCCGACACAGCTCATTCACATAAATAAGAAAGAGACTCGGGCCAAGCACGCTGCCCTGAGGCACACCAAAAGTGAGCATATCCCTTCTAGTAACATGGTTATCCACCTATACGTACTGTGTTCGTCCACTCAGATAACTTTGAACATATCCCAGGCCGTACCGCGTATACCAACATCATACAACTTCGAAGGGAGAATGGGAACAGAAACAGTGTCAAAGGCCTTTCGATAGCCTTTCGATATAAGATACCCGATGAGAGACATAAATTAAAAATGTGGACAAGCACGTGGACTATAATTACTCAAGTAGCTTTCACAATTATTGATTTGTTTGGTTGGGATACCGTCAAAACCAATGGCGCATTTATCTTTTAGGTTCAGGATAATATTTATTTATCTCAGAACCGTCAACCTCGTAAAGTACCATTGAATGTAGCACCATCGATTTAGAAAAACTGGAGTCATAATTGCTAGATGTGAGATGTACTATTATGAGCTTCAGATTGTTGAATTTTGGATGCCAATAGTCTGCCCACATTAGCAAAGTATTAATTTTCCATTTTTACTAGAGCAGCACAGCAGTGGAGGGATTAGCACTGCATTTTAGGAGCTCTGAAGACGGTGTTTTAAGAGCCCATGTAGCTTTCGGGTTGTTTTTTGCCTTCTGAAACTATGCGTTCGTACTCTCTTTTAACTTTTTTCAGTAAATTATTACAACAAGTTTTGGTAACGGATGAGGTTTAAGAGTGTGTATTCCGTCCACTAGTGCCGCCAATCGTTTTTTATTAATTGTGGTAAATTTAAGACACGTAGATAAAAAACCGCTCTGTAGTGCACTGAAGAAATGTATCTATTATTTTTTGACAGCTATTTTTAATACATAACTCATGGCTATATAGCCAAAACGGCAATTATTGCTAAAAGTGGCCACTTTTAGCAATTTATGTTCTAAAGTACAAAACATAACTCTCATAACATAATAAATACATTTCTTCAGTGCACTACAGAGCGGATTTTTATCTACGTGTCTTAATTTTAATAAAAAACGATTGGCGGCGCTAGTGGACGGAATACACGCTCTTAACTTGTTGTTTTCGTTGTCTGGATGTTTTTTAAACTTCAGATATAATTTGTCTCTATGACGTAGGTATGCATCTTAAGAGGCCTGGGGTAATCCATGGTTTAAGAGTGCGTCGTCTACTTGGGGTAATTGATTTATGAGTGTGTGCTGTAATAGCAGAAGAGATTATAGAGACCAGCCTCATTCGGGTAATTAGAGTTGAGAAAAGGTGAGAAGTCAGTTTTTGCGATGCACTCGATAACCTTTAGAACATCAATTTTTGGGTTACGGTAACTCTGATTAGCCTTAATTTTCATGTTACAAAAAAGGATGACTGGTGAATGATCCGTTATGAGAGAATCAAGTACTAGAATAGTTGCAGGAATTTGACACCGTATTATCACGTGATCTAGGCAGCTTTATAGTCTAGTAGGAAGAGTATGAGCGCGAGTTCCGGTTTTCGATTGTAGATCTTTAAAAGTCTTTACGGAAACTGACGTCAATAAAGGTGCCCATTACAGCGGTGCGAGGCAGCGCAGCGGAGAAACGGAGATAACCCTTGGAAGACTAGAAAACACATCAGAGGGCTAATTCTACTCATTTTTAGGGTTCAGTACCCAACGGAACCCTATTCCTAACCCTCCGCTGTCCGTCCGTCCGTCCGTCCGTCTGTCTGTCATTGGGCTGTATCTCAAGAACCATCATAGGTAGACAGTTGTCCCGAATATCTTTTAGGTTTTAACTTTAAGATAGTTTCAAAAATATTTTTAACTTCTTTTCTTGTTACTTTTTATTCTAAAGTTAGTTTGGTTAGGACATTGTGGGCTTGAATCATCTGATTTATTTATAAAAAGATGATGCCATGTTTCGGAAGGCACGTATAAGCCGGTGATCCCGGCTGCTAAATGGCGGTCGTCAAATAAACCATCAGAGGCCCTTGAGGCCATTTAGAAACTCTGACACAAGGGTGTGTGAAGCCGTTAGACCTCACTGACCACACGGTAGGAAGAAGAAGAAGATGTTAAAGCTAGTACTGGATAAAAAGTACCCTCTAATGAGTACGGGTTCAACATTTGTATGACTTTCTACGATTAGTGAGCCAACTTTATTTTTTAGACTCATTTGGATTTCCAGTACCTACGTAATCACTATATCACCCCTCTCAATCTGTCGTATTTCAACATGTCTTCCTGTGCAAACCTACTACTCCATCTCAAAGAGATGTCAGCATAGAAGATAGTCGGGGCCCGCTAGGGCCAGTGCCTGCCAGGGTTAAGGAATTTTTTCGAAAGAGTCACCACGGCCCTGGAACAAAAAGGAAAGGGCATTAGGATAAACATGGATGGGTTTTAGTCACTAAGAGTCTGACACTCATTCCACCACGCCCAAAGCGGAAGGCGTCATTTGATTATTTCCCATCCTAAAAAACCTATCACTTTTTTTTTTTATGAGCTATAAACTATTAATTAATACTTTCTTACTTGAACTTTATTTGTCTAACATCCGCAAATTAAAACTTAAAACGTACATATAAAAGGGGAACATGGTCACCAGAACATTACGTTAAGTGACGATGTGGAAGTTACTACCAATATTAGCCGTTTTGGCTAATTTAATTTTAACAGTGACTTCTGGTACGGATTCCTAGGATTAATATTGTCTTTAAACCATTTGTGTCGTTCAGAATGAAAGGATTTTGAATTTGGATTGACAGTGTGCAGAAGTTTAACACAGTTTCTTTTCTGATGTTAATGTAAACTAAGTGTCTCATTCAAAATTAATTCAAGTGATTAAGATATGTTAGTTTATTTATTTTAGATAACAGCTTCAGAATTATAAAACTTCATCATATCTTATGTAAAACTAATCAGAATCTCAGATAAAGTCTAAGCGTTATTTCAAGTAAAGCATGTAACCCATCAGGCCACGTAGAATTAACAGATTGTAAGAGATATTGAGACAATAATATACGTCTCACATGTGGGACGGCCGGGCCTGACAGGCACCTTTGCTTAGGCACTTTTGAACTGTCGAGCAGTAGATTTTGGTTGGAATTTTTCTGTATAAATATCAGAACAGAGACTTGTATATTAACCATTACATAGAAATAATAACATTATGGAGAAAATAACTAAATGTGTCATTATAACCTAATTAATTTCTATAGCAAGGGATACGCACACTATAATCACGGTGGAAAATAAAGCAGAAGCGGGTAGCATCGCAGGAGTTGAATCAGGTAACATTTTTATTATTATTGCTTAACTATTTTCAGAAAGCCTTTTTTAGATCAACCTCTTTTGTTCCATCATTGGGCAAAAATATGGACCCTCTCGTCTCGACTTCATTCCTCTTCTTGAGTTGCCATTGCCTAATCTCTCGCAAACATGCTTAATGTTGGCAAGTCGACATGCTAGCATTTTTATGCCTCCCTCGGCAACCACGCCCATTTTCTGGCTCCCACTGCATGACAACTCTAGCTCGTCCTTTCTGGTGCACTCTACATAAATTGCCCACCCAGCCTAGCGGACTAATGCACATTTTCTGGATCGTAAATGAAAGCAATACTATCTAGCCAAGCCTTATGATTAATAAAATTTGTGTTGAATTGATAGAAATTATTTTCAAAAACCGGAGCAAACAAGTTATAAAAATATAAACAAAGATTTCTACTTAAGGCTCGAGAGAAGAAAATAAACTACTGGAGCTGTAACCAACAAGAGATATAATGGTTATACTATAATTTTCATTGAGTAACTTCATATTAAGCGAGTGTTTAAATAACGGATAGAAAACGTTTTAAATATTGTAACAGTAATGAGTAAGAATAGATAGTGACAAATGAATTGTAATTACCTAATAAGTGTAGTAAATTTGACAAGTAGTAATGACCTTCAAATAGCAGCTTCTTACGTCGTTTTGAAACAAACTGATTCAGAAAGAAACGGGAATAAATAATGTGGAAATGACATTCTAGTTGCTTGTCTTAGCGCGGGGTTTCCATGTAAAACCTATTAAAAACATTTGCGACGCAGCAATGCAACCAAAATGTGACAATTTTTTTAAAATTTTTCAGTGGCTAATTATTTTCCAGGCGACTAAAAACTTAAAGCGCGAATAACTATTTGCTACAAAAATAAACCAATAAAATTATATTAAGTTTAAGAAAAGGCAAGGAATTACCTAACCGCTGAACAAAGAGCGACCGCGCCTGCTTAAGGCACGGATAGGTTCGAATGACATTACAGATTAAATTTTCGTCGCGTTTAATCGTCGTTGCATCGTTGTCGCCTTATTGGGCTGCGCCCATCTGCCTTACATGAAAAATTAATTTAAAAAACTTCAATTTTAGCGGGAAAACAGTTGTTTCAGTAATCTTGCCAAACTTAAATTACAAAAGTAGGTAACGCAAGACAGCAACATACATTTTTACAAGAAACGGTGGCGTCGCAGAAAATAATATTGCTCAAATGCTTCCAATATAGACGTTGTTTAAATAGATCTTCTAATTATTAACCGACTTCCAAAAAAGGAGGTGGTTGGTAGAAGTGAGGAGGTAGGTGAATAGTAACTTTGTAGTGTTATATTTGGAAATCGGTTATATTTCGTTTGTCTAACATTCGCAATCTAAACCCGTATTAAAATTGTGAAGCGTAAAATATCTCTCTAGGTATAAAAGGTAGAATTTTCTTGATAAAACATTTAGACTAGTTTTAGTGGCAATGTGGAAGTTACTATCGTTAGTCGTTTTGGCTAATTTGGTTTTTATCGTGTCTTGTGGTACGGCTTTTATTTTATTACGTTTTGATGAGCCAGCACTTTAACAAAAGGTCTAGGAACGAAATGAAAAATGAGCAAGCTGAGAGTGTGGCTGTCCACTCTTGCTTTGTAGGCTGATAGGTCATAGATGGTAGGGCCACAGACACTGGTAGAAGTCCACGCTTAGTCTGCGCATTATATGTAAATGTGAAGCAAATACTGTTATGGATCGACTAGCTGCCCCCTGTGACTTTGAAACTCCTGGGATTATCCTATGTGTTATTCCAGACTTGTATCGACCTTCGTGAAATTTGGTATCACGATCCTTTCAGCTATTTTGACATGATTGAGTAACAAATATCCATCCGTCCAAACATCCAAATTTTTGTATAGATTTCGTGATTGTGATTAAGTGTACCTCCTCAATTTAATAAGGATTCGTTACTAAATATTCGTCTCTCTATTTCAAGGTAATGGCACAGCAATCGCGGGAGCTGAAGCATCTGCCAGCAGCACGACTGTCATCAAAACTCATCATCATCACAGTACGTATTTAATCAATTTTATTCTTAACCTTTGATATTTTCTAATTTAATTAGTGGAAGTACGCTCAAAATGGTCCTAGTTACTAAAATCATTATAACATCTGTGAATTCACATTAGATTCAGCTAAAATATGTTTTGGTTTATGCAGAAAAATGTGCTGCTAATGAAAAATACGTGAAGTGTCCCGAGAAAATATGTCAGCCACAAGTATGTGAGCACGTCGGATTCCCCCAATGTTCGTCGCACGAAGAGAAATATTACCATGGAAGAGAAGAAAAAGTAGACCTAGATGCTGGTACTGAAGAACCATGCACGGGTCCTCCGGCTTGTGTTTGTAAAGATAACTATGTTAGAAATGACGATGGAGTCTGCATGCATGCTAGTAATTGCCGTAAGTACATCCCTACGTTATTTTTAATCAGTATTGCATTTTTTTAAATGGGTTTGATCTTGAGTCTAGTCTTGGTCAGAGATGACAGAGACAAAGTTTAGTCTATGATGGAGCGAGCCTACCCAGAAGGAGCCTGTTCCCTCTAACTTTGAAGAGGTGAGGTTTGTAAGCGTTCGGAAACACAGACGCAGGCAGCTAGTTCCACTCCTTTGCTGTGCACATTATAAAAGACGTTTGGAAACGATTAGTGTAAATTGGTGGAATAGCAACAAGGTAGGGATGGTAAGTTGCAGTGCGTCTGGATGTCCGATGGTAGAAGGGGGGCGGTGGAATGAGGTCGTGGAGTTCTTAGGCACACTCATCGAAGTACAATCATTTCCAAAAATCTCTAATAGTGTTATCTACGTTCGAAAAGGAAGTCTTATAAAGTTCATGTCTTAGTCCCAGTAGTTTCGGCTGTGCGTTGATATGTCAGCCCTTTTATATATGAATCCCTATTAAAACCATACCTAAAACAGCAGTTTCATTGATTTTGTAATTAAAATTAATATCATATCTAAGTTTTAAAGGACAAACATGACCGGTTTTTTTTTGTCTGAACACGCTACCCTCTGCAACTTACATGCACTGTTTAAAGTTTCACTATTAGTCATTTTCAGATGTGTAAACCTTATCACACATACAATTATAACAATTTTGTGATTCATGTACAAATCAAAATCGAATGACCACATTCTTACAGCAACTTGCGGCAACGACAAGAACTCGACTTTTGGCTGCGGAATCAATTGTGGCAGACGATGCTCCAACTATGATAAGGGACCAGTCAAATGCGCCGAAGCGTGCTATGTCAACAATTGTGATTGTAAAGAGGGATATGTGTTTGACGACTACCGAGGATATTGTGTGATGCCTGAAGATTGCAGTGAGTACAATCTGATATATCAATCATTAAGAATTTTAAACTTTTTCACATCAAAAATTATCATTAGGGTACCAGCCCATTACAGCGGAGCGAGGTAGTGGAGCGGAAAAACGGAGATATTTTAAACAATGGAATTGCATAAAATCGTCGCACCACGTGAGGCACTAAAATTGGACACAGGGTGCCTCTCCGCTGTAATGGACAGGCACCTTTAGAGCGCAGTCTCAAATCCCAAGAGTCTGACACTCCCTTTTGCTCCACCTAGAGTGGGAAAAGTTATTTTATGACTTCCATATTTTGATCCTTGAAAAAAGGCTCTTTTGAGGCCATCTGTTAAAGGAAAAGTACCTATTGTTTAAAACATCTTGGCTTAATAACTAGACAAAAAAGGACAAAAAAATTAGGGCAGCTTTACTGGACCAACGAAGACTGAAACTCTATTCACTATCCTATTCTAATAAATCTCCTTAAACTCTCTAATATCAAAATGGTTGATAAACACATGCAGCTAAAATATTGCACGGGTACATGAAGTGTTAAGTGCAATTACTGAAGTAGATTGTGCACTTACACAAATTGCGCATTACGCATTAGCTAGCACTGAACGGGCCTATAAACAAACCACGCTTCCCATCGAAACCGCTTTTACATTTTACAGCTTATTACCTACTAGTGCGGAAAATAGGGTTATACCGTATTGTTGTTATGTTGATTGTTCAATTGGAAGGAAAGTACTACTACTCGTACTTCTGCTTACGTAGTCTTTTTAAAAAATTACTATCAGAACTTGTTTTCAATTAACTGTCGGATTGCTTTTGTGGATTTCTTTTTTTTTTGTAGTGAAATACCTCCCAGGAGCCACCGGTTAATACAGTATTTTTAGGGTTCCGTACCAAAATGGTAAAAAAAAACCCTTTAATAGCCATTTTGGTAGCATTCCGTTACGTTAAAATGCTATCTCAATATACGGAATATTAATAAAAAAGTTCAGTCTGCTAACAAATAAAATTGCATAATTAATAATCTACATGAAACTTAATTTATGCAAAAACTATTTCTATGAACCACTGCATAGTTTGTTGGCTAATTATAAAGTTTTAGAACTCGAGAACAACTTTTGAATATTGTGTGCATTAAGCGATTTACCTTAAATAGTACCTTTTCTTGTTGCGATCGTTGTATAGAGGTATAATATTTTCAGTGAACGTTAGTAGTAAAGCCAGGGTTTCAGGAAGTTTTACCTTTATGGATCCGCAGTAGGTACCCATTAACTGATTTCCCTTACGATTGGAATAATTCTGGAAACTGCAATGTCTTTATTACAGTAATATTTTTACGCAATCGATACAAAGAATCACTTTCTTAAGCAAGACTTTAAATACTCTGGATTTATTTATTTAAAACTGTGGCCCAACATACTGGAACAAAGCTGTCTAGGGAGGCTATTTCACCCAGTAAAATATAGTACGTTGATACAAAACGACGGTCAAGTAAGATATTTCTTTCTTAATTCAATTGAATTATTTACCTGGACCTCTTTTTGGTTCTGTGAATACACAAAACTGGGTTTTTTATTACAGGCCGTTGGTCATAAAACTCTTTACGGCTTATTTAGGACTATTTATTTCACTCGGTTTTACTTGAATACAGTCTGAAGTTAAACCTAGTAAATGTGATTTGTAAGATCTGTTGGAGCTTTCGGTGCTATCTGCTGGACCATGTCGATTTCAAATCAGAGCGCATTCACTGTTAAAAGACAATCCATTATTTTGCTTTGTTCTGTATTTACGTGGAATGATTTGTGACGTTCAATTCACATTATCCTAATATGAACGTAAGGTACATACAGAAAATAACTGCATTCTGTTTGTTTTGTAGCATTCCATTAACATCGTCTGTGTATTCTGTGCACTTTATTGTAACTAAAACTAATACAAATAACAAGCAACACAATAGGTATTTGGATTATGACTATAATTTGGTGTCTCTTTTGTATTGTAAACATTGCGGATGTAATTTCCTTTTGGTATACTGTTGTTAGAAACGTTATTTCAACCTTACAAATCTTCAATTTTGTAAACTTGTATTAATAACCCAAAAACAATTCCCACCCTGTTTTTCATCGCGGAGTTGAATAAAAAAGGCTTAAAAACAACTCACTACCAGAACGGCAAGTTAGTCGGTAGCTATTCGTACTCCAACAAGTTTAACCTGGTAGAATGTAATTTTTCCCGGGTTGGCACTGTATATCCACTTTATACACAACCGACAATTGGGATCTATATGGCCCGATAAAAAACTTTATTGTTCGACGCAGTTGGTACGTTGGACAGCGTGGAGAAGGTAAATGTGGGAAGATTTTACTTCAATTTTAAATGTGGCCTTGGACGACCGAGCTTGGAGTCAAGCTACTCTTCCCATCCGTATGGGAGGCCTCGGCGTCCGCAAAATTACGAGTATCAGTTTACCGGCTTTCATATCCTCAGTTCATGGCACTGAGAAATTAGTCAGGCATATTCTAGCTTCCTCACTGACTGGTTTTGATGTGCCGTGCTTCTCTGAGGCTATGGATGCCTGGAGACTCGCTTGCCCGAATCTAAATCTACCCGACTACCCATCGTCCCAAAGACGGTGGGACGAGCCACTCTGCAGAATAGTTCAGCATGACCTTATGGCCACATCTGCGACTGCTTCGGAGTGTGCGCGCCTGCTGGCTGTTGGACAGTGGGAGTCGGGACTCTGGCTTCACGCACTACCATCGTCGAACATAGGCACCTTGTTCGACGATACTACTTTCCGCCTCGCTGCTTCCCTACGTCTTGGCGCTCCTTGTTGTTCTCCTCATCGCTGCCACTGTGGCGAAGTTGTCAACAGCCTCGGACACCACGGCCTGTCATGCAGCCGTAGCGCGGGTCGCATAGCGCGGCACGCGAACATTAATGACATCATCCGACGAGCTCTTGTCGCCGTCGGCGTTCCGGCTGTATTAGAACCCAATGGCCTGGCACGTGACGATGGCAAGAGACCGGACGGCATGTCGTTATTTCCTTGGAAGATGGGTAGGCCTTTAGTGTGGGACGCTACCTGCGTCGATACTCTTGCGCCATCCCACCTTCCTAGCTCTTCGTGCTGTGCTGGTGCTGCCGCCGCGGCTGCAGAGAACCTCAAGCGGCGGAAATATAATAACCTCGTCGGAAATTATATTTTCGAGCCGTTTGGGGTTGAAACTCTCGGGTCGTGGGGTCCAAGTGCTCATAACTTGTTTAAAGATCTATCAAGACGCTTAGTTGACACTTCGCGTGACCCAAGGGCTGGCTTTTACCTCGGCCAAAGGATTAGCATTGCCATACAACGTGGCAATGCTGCCAGCCTTTTGGGCTCATTACCAGTGGCTAGCGATGCGGACGAATTTTTCGACGCCATATGTTAGTTTTAGTTTTAGTTAGTTAAGAGTTTTTTTTATTTTATTTAATTGTATATACATCTAGTCTGCAATAAATAATCCATTGTCCAGATTTGAATTGATGGACAACATTGGAAAAGTTTTTTAAAACAACAAATCTTTTACTGAATAATTACTGAATGAAAACTTTGACAAAATGTCTTGAAAATACATATCATCATCTTTGATATAATTGCTGCGCCATAAACATAGATATTTCTAAGTACCACAAATTAAAAGAACAGGCAACTTAAATATTAAATATGACAACTTATAAATTAGTTAAGTTAGTAACTTCTATCAAATTCCAACGAGAGGATACTTTAAATATTAATTTTAGACAAGAAGAGAACAGTCCCGGCATAACGTTTAGCTCAACGGATTAATAAGCAATTTCAATAAATTTTAAAACGTAAGTGTCTTCTGGTATGTTCTTAATTTCCCCTGTAATTAAATAGTTAATTATTTAGCAGGCGCAACGATCTAAAGTGGAAATAAGATAACGTAAGCGAACGCTTATAGAGGGGTTTATGAAATTTTCGGCATCTTCTATTACCATCCAAAGGAGGTAACTTTCACGATTCAAGCCAATTTAAGGGTAAAAATTGAACGATTTTATGAAACTCATTTAATATTCTATGTTTGAGAGAGTTTAACTGAAAAACAACAAAAATACTGATTCTATGTAATTCGTGAATTACATGGAAACACTTTTAAGAATACTAGTGTTAATTTATTAGCTCCCACTATGCAAAAGAACAATAGGTACCATTCAACTAACTCTATCTAAATTGTATTTTTATGTTTTAAAGAGCTTGTATCAGATCCAGTCTGAGGATTATCATAATACGATTTTAAATACGATATGTGACTTTAAGGTAACAAAGATGCACCAGAACCTGAGGGTACAGAAGGAACTCCAGGAAATGGTGAAGATGAAGATACGGATACTACTCCTTGTGCTGATTGTGACGAAGATAACTGTGATGCACAAAATACAACCAACAGGCCGGATGGTGGTGAAAACACATGTACCACCGATGGAGGAGATGATGGAGAGGGAACTGAGGATCCTAATAATGGTTACAATAAGTTTAATATTAACAATAAATGTTGTCTAAATCGAAAATAAATGATACTTAATCACTAAACGGATGTTATTCAAATAAATATGTTTATGTATTTTCAATAGAATCGACATCTACAACAGTAGGAGGTTCTGAAAACTCAACGACACCTCAGGGTACGAACAGACCAAAGAGAACTACTACAACGTCTAGTGCAGACTCCAGCTCAACTACAGAAGAATCAGGTGGAGACTCAACTCCTAATAATGAAGGTGAAAATGAGAGTGAGTGTTTTGATAGTGAAAGTTCATTTTTGTTTAGTGAGTCCAAACTCTGTCACAAGGCACAATAGCAAAATATTTCGATAAGTACATTATTAATAATTTTATATTTATCTTCCAGATTCATCAAGCACTGGATCGGACATGACAAAAGAGGGGTCGGGACCGAAATCGACTACGGAACCATCTGAAATGGAATCGACAACTCGTAAACATACGAAAAAGCGCAGGACTACCACACCTGCACCTACTGGAGGTTCAGACTCATCAACTGATGGATCGAAAATGACCACTGAAGAGTCGGGCTCTGAATCAACAACCGGTGGCTCTGAAATGGAACCGACAACTGAAGGGTTAGATTCGGAAGCTACAACAGGCGGCTCTGAAATGGAAACGACAACTCGTAAACATAAGAAAAAGCGCAGGACTACCACACCTGCACCTACTGGAGGTCCAGACTCATCAACTGATGGATCGGAAATAACCGTTGAAGGGTCGGGCTCAGAACCAACGACCGGTGGCTCTGAAATGGAACTGACAACTGAAGGGTCAGGTTCGGAAGCTACGACAGGAGGTTCTGAAATGGAAACGACAACTCGTAAACATAAGAAAAAGCGCAGGACTACCACCCCTGCACCTACTGGAGGTCCAGACTCATCAACTGATGGATCGGAAATAACCACTGAAAGGTCGGGCTCAGAACCAACGACCGGTGGCTCTGAAATGGAACCGACAACTGAAGGGTCAGATTCGGAAGTTACGACAGGAGGCTCTGAAATAGAAACGACAACTCATAAACATAAGAAAAAGCGCAGGACTACCACACCTGCACCTACTGGAGGTCCAGACTCATCAACTGATGGATCGAAAATAACCATTGAAGAGTCGGGCTCTGAATCAACAACCGGTGGCTCTGAAATGGAACCGACAACAGAAGGGTTAGATTCGGAAGCTATGACAGGAGGCTCTGAAATGGAAACGACAACTCGTAAACATAAGAAAAAGCGCAGGACTACCACACCTGCACCTACTGGAGGTCCAGACTCATCAACTGATGGATCGGAAATAACCACTGAAGGGTCGGGCTCAGAACCAACGACCGGTGGCTCTGAAATGGAACTGACAACTGAAGGATCAGATTCGGAAGCTACGACAGGAGGCTCTAAAATGGAAACGACAACTCGTAAACATAAGAAAAAGCGCAGGCCTACCACACCTGCACCTACTGGAAGTCCAGGCTCATCAACTGATGGATCAGAAATAACCACTGAAGGGTCGGGCTCAGAACCAACGACGGGTGGCTCTGAAATGGAACCAACAACTGAAGGGTCAGATTCGGAAGCTACGACAGGCGGCTCTGAAATGCAAACGACAACTCGTAAACATAAGAAAAAGCGCAGGCCTACCACACCTGCACCTACTGGAAGTCCAGGCTCATCAACTGATGGATCAGAAATAACTACTGAAGGGTCGGGCTCAGAACCAACGACGGGTGGCTCTGAAATGGAACCAACAACTGAAGGGTCAGATTCGGAAGCTACGACAGGCGGCTCTGAAATGCAAACGACAACTCGTAAACATAAGAAAAAGCGCAGGACTACCACATTTGCACCTACTGGAGGTCCAGACTCATCTACTAATGCATCGGAAATGACCACTGAAGGGTCGGGCTCAGAATCGACGACCGGTGGCTCTGAAATGGAACTGACAACTGAAGGGTCAGGTTCGGAAGCTACGACAGGAGGTTCTGAAATGGAAACGACAACTCGTAAACATAAGAAAAAGCGCAGGACTACCACCCCTGCACCTACTGGAGGTCCAGACTCATCAACTGATGGATCGGAAACAACCACTGAATGGTCGGGCTCAGAACCAACAACCGGTGGTTCTGAAATGGAACCAACAACTGAAGGGTCAGATTCGGAAGTTACGACAGGAAGCTCTGAAATGGAAACGACAACTCATAAACATAAGAAAAAGCGCAGGACTACCACACCTGCACCTACTGGAGGTCCAGACTCATCAACTGATGGATCGAAAATGACCACTGAAGAGTCGAGCTCTGAATCTACAACCGGTGGCTCTGAAATGGAACCGACAACTGAAGGGTTAGATTCGGAAGCTATGACAGGAGGCTCTGAAATGGAAACGACAACTCGTAAACATAAGAAAAAGCGCAGGACTACCACACCTGCACCTACTGGAGGTCCAGACTCATCAACTGATGGATCGAAAATGACCACTGAAGAGTCGAGCTCTGAATCAACAACCGGTGGCTCTGAAATGGAACCGACAACTGAAGGGTTAGATTCGGAAGCTATGACAGGAGGCTCTGAAATGGAAACGACAACTCGTAAACATAAGAAAAAGCGCAGGACTACCACACCTGCACCTACTGGAGGTCCAGACTCATCAACTGATGGATCGGAAATAACCACTGAAGGGTCGGGCTCAGAACCAACGACCGGTGGCTCTGAAATGGAATTGACAACTGAAGGATTAGATTCGGAAGCTACGACAGGAGGCTCTAAAATAGAAACGACAACTCGTAAACATAAGAAAAAGCGGAGGACTACCACACCTGCACCTACTGGAGGTCCAGACTCATCAACTGATGGATCGGAAACAACCACTGAAGGGTCGGGCTCAGAACCAACGACCGGTGGCTCTGAAATGGAACTGACAACTGAAGGATCAGATTCGGAAGCTACGACAGGAGGCTCTGAAATGGAAACGACAACTCGTAAACATAAGAAAAAGCGCAGGACTACCACACCTGCACCTACTGGAGGTCCAGACTCATCAACTGATGGATCGGAAATAACCACTAAAGGGTCGGGCTCAGAACCAACGACCGGTGGCTCTGAAATGGAACCGACAACTGAAGGGTCAGATTCGGAAGTTACGACAGGAGGCTCTGAAATAGAAACGACAACTCATAAACATAAGAAAAAGCGCAGGACTACCACACCTGCACCTACTGGAGGTCCAGACTCATCAACCGATGGATCGAAAATGACCACTGAAGAGTCGGGCTCTGAATCAACAACCGGTGGCTCTGAAATGGAACCGACAACTGAAGGGTTGGATTCGGAAGCTATGACAGGAGGCTCTGAAATGGAAACGACAACTCGTAAACATAAGAAAAAGCGCAGGACTACCACACCTGCACCTACTGAAGGTCCAGACTCATCAACTGATGGATCGGAAATAACCACTGAAAGGTCGGGCTCAGAACCAACGACCGGTGGCTCTGAAATGGAACCGACAACTGAAGGGTCAGATTCGGAAGTTACGACAGGAGGCTCTGAAATAGAAACGACAACTCATAAACATAAGAAAAAGCGCAGGACTACCACACCTGCACCTACTGGAGGTCCAGACTCATCAACTGATGGATCGAAAATAACCATTGAAGAGTCGGGCTCTGAATCAACAACCGGTGGCTCTGAAATGGAACCGACAACAGAAGGGTTAGATTCGGAAGCTATGACAGGAGGCTCTGAAATGGAAACGACAACTCGTAAACATAAGAAAAAGCGCAGGACTACCACACCTGCACCTACTGGAGGTCCAGACTCATCAACTGATGGATCGGAAATAACCACTGAAGGGTCGGGCTCAGAACCAACGACCGGTGGCTCTGAAATGGAACTGACAACTGAAGGATCAGATTCGGAAGCTACGACAGGAGGCTCTAAAATGGAAACGACAACTCGTAAACATAAGAAAAAGCGCAGGCCTACCACACCTGCACCTACTGGAAGTCCAGGCTCATCAACTGATGGATCAGAAATAACCACTGAAGGGTCGGGCTCAGAACCAACGACGGGTGGCTCTGAAATGGAACCAACAACTGAAGGGTCAGATTCGGAAGCTACGACAGGCGGCTCTGAAATGCAAACGACAACTCGTAAACATAAGAAAAAGCGCAGGCCTACCACACCTGCACCTACTGGAAGTCCAGGCTCATCAACTGATGGATCAGAAATAACTACTGAAGGGTCGGGCTCAGAACCAACGACGGGTGGCTCTGAAATGGAACCAACAACTGAAGGGTCAGATTCGGAAGCTACGACAGGCGGCTCTGAAATGCAAACGACAACTCGTAAACATAAGAAAAAGCGCAGGACTACCACATTTGCACCTACTGGAGGTCCAGACTCATCTACTAATGCATCGGAAATTACCACTGAAGGGTCGGGCTCAGAATCGACGACCGGTGGCTCTGAAATGGAACCGACATCAGGAGTCCCTGGTATGGAAACGACAACAGATAACTCTGTCACGAAAGTGACAACAGAAAGCTCTGGCGACTCTGGCATGGAGACAACAACAGAAGTCTCTGGCATGGAAACGACAACAGGAAGCTCTGAAATTGAAACTACCACAGAACATTCAGAAACAGAAACGACAGAGGATAATTCAAATAGCACTACTGAAGAAGAATTGTCTTCTACTGAAGCATCAACCACAACTACGAAACTGAGAACTACTACAAAATCAAGTGAAGGAACAAGCACCACACATCGACCAAGATCAACGAGAAAACCTAGACCATCCACCACTCGGCGACCAAAGAGAACTAAAACGCCTCAAAGTACTACAACATCAGGAGGAGAAACGACAACTGATAGATCAGAAACTACAACAAACACTGACGGATCCGATGGTACGACTTCAACAGACGATTCAGGAAACACAACTACATCAATGACTACGACGAATGGACAAACCACCACCATGAAAGGTAACTATAGGATTTTTTTTTCTTATACTTGTGTCGTTTGCAATTTTTCTTCTTGCTCAAAAGGATTAAATCCCTTTAAACATTATGTTCAGCAGAAAGTATAATAAGTACCTACCTATCAATGTACTCGTATGTAGGAATCATGTCGCTTATAATCTTATAACCTTCATTATTTCGAAGATCGTATTTTAGCTACCATCACTACAAAGGATCAGGATTTCAGAATTATCACGTACTGTCACCATAATCTCTAAGTGCTCGTTGACGGAGAAGCGGGGCGTCGAGCGTCGCGTGCGGTGTGGTGGCCCGCACTTAATTCAAACATATGGCGTTGTATGAGAGTGTTCACGGAGAAGCGATTTTACAGGCGTTGCGCACGGCGTCTGCCAACCCACCACCACAGACAAGCGTTGCCTTAACTAATTTATCAAATTCCCCGAAAATTCAAGTCACATTCTCCTATTTAGGAACAAAAATTCTATTGGTTTACCGCTAATTCCCCTAATAAAATAAAAAAAAATCAAAATTTTAATATAATTATTTTTGTAAATTGTCATGTAATTATCAAATTATTAAGAAAATAGTCTAATGTAACATTTTTTTATCAAAAAATTACAACAAACCTTAGACGTGATTCTTATTTTAAATCAACTAGTGAGGGGGTATCTGCACTTTAAAATATGTTTCAAGTTTTATTAGATTTCTTGAAAAAGTGTTCTGACTTGGACCGCACTATCGATATACAAATCTCCGCATTTTCTCCACGTCTTAGCAATCTCCACTAAATCCCAAATCAACTTGACATTCCCCGCAGTTGGGGCAATTTCCCAGATGTTGGCAAACGCTGGCTTAAGTGTCAAGTATCCGCCGCCGCGGTGAATGCGGCTCCGTAAACGGAAAAAACGTTCGACGACCCGCTCGACGAAACGCCACACGTGACGCTCATCGCCCCGCGTCAACGAGCACTAAGGTCGCGGACACGAAGGCAGCGGACGGCCAGTGGCGCGCCAACGCAGATCCGCATTAGAGTGGCGCGCGTAGTGTTGTATTATGAGAAGTTACCTATTTTTGACTACGTTGACGCGATAGCACCGCTCAACTAGCACGCGCCACTCGTACCCCACCGCTGCGATGCTCCCGCGCCGCTGCTATCGTGAACATTTCCATATAAATCTATGCATTTAATTTTCACCCATGTGAAGCTGGGCTAGTAATCTCCTTGAAATGGCTTGACAGTTTTTATGACTCTTTTTTGTGCATACTCAGTAGGTCTGAAAATAGGTCTTAGGGTACTTTTTGTTCACCTGATGACCTCCGGCCACCGTAGGCGCGGGCCTGTGGACGGCGAGCTATGGGTGGCTCGCCGTCCGTCCGTCTAGTGATGACAGGCCGTGTCGACGGCGCGTTGGTGTTCCACGCGCGCCTCAAAGAGAGTCAGCAACACAGAGGGGCCCGAAAGGGCCGACGCCTGCCGGAGTCGCGGGATTATTCGCAAGAGACACCGTGGCTCCGGAACACAAAGGGCAATGAAGGAACATGGATGGGTTTTAGTCAGTAGAAGTCTGACACTCCCTCCCGCTACACCCAGAGCGGGAGGAGTCATTGGATGATTTCCCATCCCTATAAAAAAAAAAGGGTACTTTTTTTTAGCAAAACCACGTTTTCCCCTTATGCTACTTACATTATAAAAACCTTACCGGGTCACGGATATGACGCATAAAATATGCAGATTGTCCAATAACTAAACTCAGAAACGTCACAAATTCGGGCACAGCTTGTGGTCAGCACAGCTATGCGTCATGTGGTTACAACGAGGAGGTATCGGAAGGCAAATGTGTATAACCTGATAATTTCTCGCATCTTTAGTAGACAGACTCTCGATTCAATATTTTTAACATCATTTCACGTCATCTAAACTTAGTTACAAATATTATTAAACATTTTTAAAAAGCTTGGATAAAGTACACTTTTTTGTTTTCAATACAACAACTGCACTTTGCAGGGTTAAATATTAACTCCTCCTCGATAATCCCTTAAACTGCTTGTCCAAAGTCTTGGTAAAATGATTGTCCGTTACTTAATTGCAACTTGAAGTATTTCTCGTTGTCCAGCAATAGTAACAAAACTTGTTCACTGCCAACAGAATGCGAGCCGGGAAGATCCATGTGTGAACGTTATAAATGTAGCTACCAGATAGACAAATGTGTTGCTTTATTGTGTTATATGTACGTAAATTTATGTAATTTCTGACCTTAAACTTGTTGACATGTCATATTGTTTCAAATATTAATAGTAGTTTAAATGAATACACCTACTTGCAACTTTATATTCTTTGACGATTACTTATGTACTATAATGCTACACTAGTTCCGGTATTCAATTCCCAGGACAGGCAGAGTATGAAAGGGTGTTTTAAATATAATTTTATATATTACAAAACATTAAAACTTCCACAGGTCCAAATGATTGCAAGGGTAGGCACGAATGGTACTTCCTTTGTGCGCCTTTATGTCCTCAAAAAACTTGTGCCGATTACTTAAACGGTGTTAAATGTCCTTTAATTACTGGACTACTACCAAAATGCAAACCTGAATGCCGATGCCTAATCGGTTACTATAAGGACGATGAAGGAAATTGCTTGAGTACATGGGAATGCAGTAAGTACAATCAATTACTTAGCAATTATGGATACTAGAGTTTCTTGTAAATATTTTTACACAATTAGATTTGGTTTTACAGGAAGACGGGCAAGATCAACTACTAATGCGATGGCATCGTCAACTACAACTATGAATCCAAATAATCAAGGTAAAAACAAGAAATGGTAGTAATAATATAGCTATTTCTTCTGGCAGTACATTTTCCCGGTCTATTCCGTAAAAATCTCACTTTGAAAACTTTGGTGGAATGAGCTTGAAGTGAACTGTAGATTGCATCTAGATGGGATGGTTTCAATCCATCCTTTTCACTACCAATTTCAGAACTGTAAACATATCACCGTATTAGAAGAAAGCTTAGAGTAAACTGTCATTCAACCTTGATTGAATGGATTTACACCTCATTTCATTATCACTTTTTCAGAATATCAGTACTGTTTAAATCACTTGTGATCTGTACGAATAACATAAATGTCTTGACTATTTTTCTCAAACCAGGCTGCACCAGTGCCTTGTTTTTTTGATAGGCCCTTGATAATGATAGATTTATTTCATGATTTATAATCATTGATAACAGCGATCACTATTTTTTTTAAAGTACCTAACTCTTGTTGATCACTTAACTCAGATTCGACTGCATCTTCTTCGACTACAATGATGTCCACGACACCTGAGCCAAGCTGTGAAGACGTTGCAAAGGAATCATTCATAATAGGAAACCTTGGTTACACTACGAAATTATTGACTGTAAGTTTTGATCAATTGTTTTCAATTTTGTTGCTTATAGAATAGGTATTCAATTGTTCTGTTGGTCTAGTAGTCAAACTGTTGAGCACGCTGAAGCCGCGGTCCCACGGACTGATTTTATGCAGGCCAGGTCTCACCGGGCCGACAGGCTGTGGGAATCGTCGCATCCGGTGCAACCTGTCGTGGCCTTGTGTAGTCTCTCCGATCCGTTGGGTGTCAGTAAGCTCAAAGTAGCGGTGTGGTAGTACAATTTATAACAATAATGTCTCGTCAGTTGCATTTTACTTACTAATATGAGATTAATTTTTCCTTTTTACTTTTATTCAGGATCTATCACAACGTGAGCCTGGCAACAATATTCTAGTTGGAGGTGCATCTGTTTTATACCTCTTAGCTCAGCTAGTTATGGATGCTAAGGGCGAAGCAAAGACTCAGATTTTGGACGTACTTAACTTTAATAAAACAGAACAAGTAAGTGTTTAAGAGCATCTTTAGCATCAACGTCCGCTGGATATAAGTCTCTTACAAAAATCACCATAACGACAGTAGGACAGCTTTAAGCGCTGGGTCGGTCAAAATGATAGTTATAGTTGCACCACACATGGTTCAAAATCGCGTCACTTGATAGATGACTCATTTGTTCAGATGTGCTGACGCAGCAAGCAAAATAATGTTCTGGAACAGGACGATCATTTCATCATCCATTCTCCATTAACATGTGCTTTTAAAGTTCATCCCAGTTATTTCAAGACCAGAGTCTGGGTCAATGGTATCACTGTTCTTATGCCACTTATTAAACATAATTACTGATTCACAGGTCGGCTGTTCATTACCAAAAATTTCTGCAGAACTCACTGCTACATATCCTGACATTCAGTATGCTTTGTTCTGTAAATTATATGCCGATACCGAGTATGCACTCACTAACGATTATATTCAGAAAACAACACAGTTATTCGGTATCGGACCAGAAAATCTTAATTTCAGTTCCTCGGAAGCAGCACAAAAGATTAATAGTGACGTAAGTACATTCTTAAATAAACAAATATCTAATACAATTTACAAGTGTTTTGTAATAAAGTTTATTAATCTAATTCTTTACTTTACACAGGTGGCCCAATATACAAACGACACTTTCCTTAATTTCGTAAAGCCCATCACATTGTCGCAGTTGGACGGTTTGGTTTTGACGGACGCCGAATATTTTCAGGTAATTTTAAAATAAAGACATATTTGAAATGCCATAAACTTATACATAAACTAAAAACTAACAAACTAATTTTAATTCAGGGAAAGTGGGAGAACCAATTTGATCCAGCAGACACGATCCTGAAAGATTTCTTCGGGCAAGGAAGAATCGATAAGATTCCATTTATGCATAAAAGAGGGTGGTTCTTATTCGCAGACAGCCCTCGACTCAATGCAAAGGTACTTAATATCATTTTACACACGTCATCCACACAAGTAACGGCAGGGCCATGTACGGTTTGGTACTGAAATCTTAAATTCACTTAATTTCAGGTATTGAAGCTCAAATACAGAGGCGGTAGATTCACTTTGGCCATAATACTACCATATTTGTTAGACGGAATAAGTGACCTGCTAAAAAGAATGGAAAATCCTCAGAACACGGCATCAACGTTTGATAGTCTTAAATATGAAGATGTGGAAGTTTCGTTGCCAAAATTCAAAATTTCAGTAGCAAATAGGTTGAAGATATCCTCAGAAATGGTGAGTCACCAAGTACATAACTGTCTCATTTCTTAATGTAATATTGATATTAGGCATATTTTTTATTATTCCACTGCAAAGCTTCTTCCTCGCTTAAGTGTAGGTACCTACTAACCGGATTCGTAACATGTTCGTGTCTACAAGGCAGTTTAAGAGCAGGGGCCCGAGTCTGCTATTACAATAGTGTCAGAATGGTCGATCACTGATTTCAAAATGGTTGATTTTGACAAGTTTGGTAATCTACTAACATAATGGCATCATAAAGGAGTCATTATGGCATTCCAATGATCAACCACTGACACGCCATTGAAAGAAAGCCATATGAATGGTAATCTCGTACATAATGACAGATTTAGTATTTACGAACTTCTCACTACCTACTTCAGATTGCTTATAACACTAATAAATAGTATTTAAAACTAAATATAAATAAAATCTGGCATGAATAAATGCTCAAATTTAGCTCGGTTTTATAATAGTGGCAATACGGCATTCCTACCGCAATTCTATTACGAGACCATTGACGTCCCAGTGACCGGCCACTGACGTGCCAGTGACCGTGCGATTATAAATTTAGCAGATTACGAACTTTTAGCAAAATGACAATGGCATGACAATGGGATCGTGTCGGAATGACAAAATAAAAATAGCAGACTCGGGCCCCAGGTCTAGTCAAAGAAGTAACATTCATAGTTACTTCGGCCAGGGTTGCGGAAAATAATTTCTCCAAAGAGTTATCGAGGCCCTAGGACACAAAGGGCATTTTGAAGAAACTCCTGTAGGGTTTCAGTCAGTAAGAGTATGACATGCTGCAGAAGTGATTTGCTGACTTTCCATCCGAAAGAAAAAATCATGGCACCAATAGTACTGATATTTTGTGGCTATCCTGATCTGTGAAACTCCATGCTTTATCAACATTAACCGTAAAACTTTTATCATACAGGCTAACATAAAGGAAATCTTCAACAATTTGACTACTGAGCTTGAGGACATTGGGTCCGCTAAGCCACCATACGTAAGCGATATCCTACAGAAGATAACATTTCATGTAAACGAATGGGGAATGGGCGATCAATTGGACCCTGGTAAGCAACTCCTTACTCACTACTTATTGATGCAAGTTGAATGATACTGGCAGGTCAGATTTTGATGACGTCGATACTAAAAGTTACCTCCAAAGCATGTTAATTTTAAAGTAAAATACATCTTTATATCCCCTTTCTATTCGTCCCGTCCGTTCTCCGACATCGTCCAGTGTCCTATAATTATTATTTGACATACGATTTTATATTTATTCGATTGTTTTACTTCAGTTGGTTCACACATTTGTTCAGCACTCTTTCTTTTAAGATTTCATACGGAGGCTTATTTGATTTAAACATCATAACACAAATGTACATTTTAACTCCATTTATTACTTACTTTAAATCCCTATAATTATATGTGTTTATCCACAGACATAAGTACTCATCCAGTACAAAAGCAAAATTATACTTAAAAAAAAAATTGAGATTTAATTGATTGATTTGATTAAAAATTCGATAGGGGGTTATTAGACCTATACTCACATATCGTTACTGAAAATGTCAATTAATGTAAGAGACATTTTAAAATTTGGGTAAATCTCCTTTAATATAATCTTTGTGATGTTGGAAGCAAAGGTCGATCTTCAAGGTTAAGCAACACTTACCGAGGTTAAAAGCACCTGAAACCGTTGCCGGCTGCCATTGCCAGTAGATCTTTGGCAGTCGTTACAGATTGTCAGAAGTCAGAAAATCTGACACCAGTCTTAGCAAGAAATAACGTACTACCCAGTTACTGAGTTATAAAGGCTAGACAGGCTGTCGCTTTACGTGAAATACCTACTGGTACTCAACTGAATCCGGTTTGACTGGATGATGACGTTAATAAAATTGATTCTTCTGATATCAATATTCGCGACTACATTTTACGAGTTTATTGTAATGCACGGACAATCTATTGTCAAACTCCGCAACGAAATTACTTTTCACTAAACTCACTAACACATTTTTTTTTTTCAGAATTCATAAATGTGGACAATATGCCAAGTCCTCCCAAATTTGCAATAAAACAATATTTCAAAGCCGACCATCCCTTCGTTTATATATGTTTCTTTGACAAAATAGTGTTGCAGGCAGGATTGCACGCACACTAGTCTTACACCATCAAGGTACAAATACACTATACGATAGAAAAACTGAATCTTACCGTAACGTGAAATAAAACTCGGAAGCTGTAATGTGGTAGAAATAATGAAGATCGTATTGCTCCAAAAATAATTTGAAAAACTTGTAAGTTTGCTGTAAGTTTTCCTTAAATTGATAAAATAAAATAAATAAATAAATAATGTATAATGTACAAAGAAATAATGTACAAAGAAATGCTACAATGTAAGAAAAAATGTGGGCCGGATTCTCAGAAGACGATTTAAGGAAACAAAACATACCTTTGTCTTGAATAGATAGGTTTAAATAGAAAAAGTTCAACGAAAGTTTTCCAGATTTGGTAATCAAGACAAAATATCTATATATAAATAGCATAATTATACAACACTGTAAACAGTAAAAAGCTATAAACGATTTGAAATGTAATATTAAGAAAATATATTTTATTGATTCTATTACTGCATCTTTTATTTTCTACAAATCTTACATCATCTAGGATTTAACATCTTGTCGTTATTATATACTACACTACAACTTATAACAAAATAAACGCAATATATTTTAGGGGTTATTTTGCTCATCATTATGAACATTTTGTACTAGGGAACCAACCCCGAAATCACGAAAAAAACTCAACTTTTCAGTAAGTATATTTACAGACGCGGTGTTACGGCATAGATGCTGCTTTCTTCTTCGTTCTTATCGTGTAGTATTTTTATTATTATTTTTTACTATTGATAGGCGTACAGGTGAGTAGCGGTTAAACACCGCTTGGCGGAATTAAATTATGCAATTCCGTCGCACACTCCCCAAAATGTAACCGACATATAATTGTAAATTTTTGTGTATTTTTGATATGCGTCATATTGACCGCAAATAAACCCTTTTTCTTTCTTTCTTTCTTTCGATAGAAAACCGACAGGCCAGCAACTCGGCGCCGATGCTCGAGACTTTGGAGCTTTGATTCGACGAGCCTATCATTGCCAATGATCCTCTTGGCTCGTTTTTCAATTGACTCGAGAGCATCAAGCTGGTATCTGGCAGATCCGTCCCAAAGATGAGAGAAGTACACACGATCGAACTTGCGCTTGATACAGTTTAAGAAGCTGTTCTGGCGTGAAGAGATTACCTATATTTAAGACTTAAAATTAAAGGACACGGGTTTTATTTACATACAAAAAGAAGGTCTTCTGTCTCTTCGTAAGAGATACTTAATAAATATTGCACAATTCTCTTCTTACAGCTATAACAGTTTAACTTATAGATACTTAGTTTCTTATTTAATCTATTGTATAGAAATGGACCTAAAAACGTAAAAAATCTTTTTACAAAAACATACTTTGAAAATGAATTAGAGTCGCACACAATATCATTCCGTCTCTTATTAATATTTACGGTTTTGTAAGTAAGCATGGTGTGCTGTTTTATTACCAAGTGCATAATGAAAAGCTGGCGAACAGTCAGTACGTTGCAGGATTTGTATAGGAGATCTGTGGGATAGAGAAAGGGATGAAAATTGGCTACTTTTAAAATGGCTCTCTGAGCTGTTTCAAGATGGAGTAAATAATAATAATAATATAAGGATGTATAATCCAGTAAGATGCTGGTAGGGATCTTGACCGCACTTCCGGAATTGTCCTGATAGCCGTGGTATACTTCTCCACTCCTCTAGCACCTCAGGCTATGTTGCCTCCTTGGCGCTACGTCACTTTGTGCTAGCGACCGTTTTCGGGGGCCCATTCATTGAGTGTGCAAGGCACCCCCTGCCATTTAAAAGCCGTGTATATTGTTAGTGGTCAGGCAGGGGCCAATAGTTCTATAATAAACGATTATCAGTCCACTAAACAGCCCAAACCCATAGCGTTTCATCTTTTTTTTCCATATTCTGCAATATTCTTGCTCCAACCGGGGATTGTCCTTGGGAATACTTTCACAGTGCATACAGGGATAATCGCCAGTTGGTGCCCCATTACATTTGAAATTTCTAACGGGGCCTCTGCGAGTTGGTTTCGGCCCCTCGTACGCCTGCCAAAGGACCGGGTCTCCAGAGACCCGAGAAAGTAAAAATAAATAATAATATGCGCACTCTTTATACCTTCAATATGTGGTTTATAGGAGAGACATTCGTATACTAATGACTGCAGGAAGATATGGCAGAGCAAGAAGCTTCACGGACGCTTATGGGTATATATTGGGTCCTACATGGGCCCGATGTAGACTTCCTAGCCTGGCTGTGTTTTGGTGGCCTCTTTGGGAAAACCAAAAATTTTGTTTGGCGATTACGGACGAAGTTATGAAGACGAACAACTACCGGAAATATTTAGTGAAGGAAGGTACGGTTGACATATGTCGGGCATATCACCGGCCCAGGGAATCCATCTGCCACATTGTTTCCGGTTGTTCTAGTCTGGCTAACGGAGACTATTTGCACAGGGACAACCTTGTAGCCAGATTATCCACGGGCAACTTGCTCTTAAATACA
Organism: Ceramica pisi; assembly: GCA_963859965.1. Classification (NCBI taxonomy): domain Eukaryota; kingdom Metazoa; phylum Arthropoda; class Insecta; order Lepidoptera; family Noctuidae; genus Ceramica; species Ceramica pisi. Next base: position 10,237,798 of record OY982534.1, on the reverse strand, counting down.
ATCTTGTGGAATCTCATGTGCCGTACTACAGGTATGTGCCCAAACCAGTTCTCGTCACCTTTGAAAAAAAAAACGTTGCCCCACACTAGGAATTTCTCCTGTATCGTGGATGCGTTAACAAACATATAAATACACATACACAAACTGCCAGACCCGGAACAACTATCTGTAGGTAATACAAATATTTATTCCGTGCGGGAACCACTGCGCCAACCGTGTCGACATAATTAGTTTAACGTATTGGGATCGGTCTATCATCACTGACAGGACTATTGTTGCCAATAAGCCTGACATAGTGTTGATAGATCGACTGGTGCATCGCGCAATGATTGTTGATATAGCAGTCCCTCAAGACGACAACCTCGTGAAGTCTGAGAAACAGAAACAAACGAAGTATCTTGACTTGGCTCGCGGGGTTGTCGACAAGTGGGATGTCAACATAGCAGCATTGTGCCGTTAGTCGTGACGGCCAATGGCATAATTGCCAGGAGCCTCGACCAACATCTAAAGTGGTTCTCGTTGGGCAACTGGATCAGCTTGATCCAGAAAGCGGTAATTCTGGACACGACGCGTATATTGAGGAGATTCCTCTCTCGGGAGCCCTGACCACCGGTAGCTTGGACCCTCTTTCCGATACCAGTGGCTACTATTTTTTATATTTTCAAATGTTTTCTTTTATATTATTTAAATAAATATTTATAAATGTAAATTAAAAATACGTACAATGAATAAATGTTGATAATAATAAAAAGGGCCTCTGACATAGATAGATGCCGCTGCCGTTACGTATTAACTGAAGACTGGGTCTCAGATAACTTACATCGCGGCATCTAAGTTTTCCGTCCAATTTGAACAACAACCCAAATATCAACCATTGGTCCGCTGCCTACTAGAAACACTTGTCTGGTCAGAAGATCCTCCCTTTTCAATGGAGGTTTGTGAGTCTTTACACCCTGTTCCGTATGTGATGAGGGGTGTGCTTCTACAGCGGCATTGGAAGGCCTCCCAATCGATATGGCTACACTTGGGGGATGCCCATGTCTATCAGTGGACGCGTCATTCAGCTGAAATGATGATGGTGCTGATGACAGATAAACATAGAGTAACGTTTGCTAAGTTTTACCGGCCATAAGGGGTCTGCCTTTAATCACAAGAAGTTTTAACGAGAGGAGGGGTCATCAAAAAACACATTAAATCACGATGAGGTGGGAGGGTACTGCGACAAGCACGTGTACTTTTCGTGTGTCAAAAAATGTCATCTAATGTGTGTCGTGTAAAATATTTTGATGACATTTCTTAATAAACCTGGTTTTAAAAATATCTGATTGGAGGGGTCAACACATGATGCCAAAGAAAGTGAATAAAAGTGTAAAATCAGCCTAAAAATCCTCAGGAATCAGTAGATTTGACTGCCAGGTATACATAACCTTGTAAATATTCAGTTTAATAGTCAGTTTAACTATTTGTTATTATTATTTCCTAACACTAACCATTAGTTTTTTCAAATTCTCGAATCGTGATCCATAAAAACGATAGATACTACCACCTGTTCACGAACTCAAATGACGTAACGTATCTTTCTGTGTTAATTGAAATAAACAATTATGTGTTACTAATTGTTAGCTTAATGAAATTAATTAAATAAAATACGATCATGTTTTAGGGTTCCAAAACCACTGTTTTTTTTTTTTTGGTCATACATGCAGGAATGGAAACTCGATGGAGAGACTGATGATGGTCGATTGAACTCTCTGGACTGACCTGATACAAAATTACTCGTAACATAAACAACTGCCAGAATTAGAAACACATCGCTGAGGGAGCAGTCTTCGAGAAAGTCAATAACCACTTCTACATAATATATTTCATCTGCGCAACCATGCCCACTCTGACAAGAATATGCGACTAGGAAGAGGAACCCTCTCGTCTCTGCTTTAAAAAGCTGCAAATCGGTCGTAGTAATGGGGGACTTGAACGTTGATATCAAACCTGACAACAAGGACCCACACTCGCACGAATATCTTCTACATACAGCAACGCTTGGCCTTTTACCGGCTTTTTTACATCCCACTAGACCAAGTTCAAATACTTGTCTAGATTATATTCTAATAAAAACTAAATCCCCTTCAAATTCCTTCATACTAGAAATGAGTGTTACAGATCATCATGCTACGGCTTTATGTGTACACAGAATCAAAGTGAACCGTAAATCTAATCAACAGACAACCACACGTTTAAATTACATTAATGCCGTAAAAGATGTGGAAGGCGTTGATTTTGCCCCAGTGATGAACGCCACAGATGCTAATAATGCTGCAGATAATTTAATTAGTATTCTCAAAGATATTGCTCTTACTCACACCTCACATGTCAAAATTTCAAGAAAGGCTAAAATAATAAAGCCTTGGATTACACCCGGTCTTATCCGATGCATCAACAACCGAGACAGCATGCACTTAAAGCTTAATTTAGATCCGCAAAACACTGTTCTCAAAATAACTTACACAAGGTACCGAAATTTCTGTAATCGTCTTATGAATAAACTCAAACGTTCCTACGAAAAATCCCAATTTGATAAAGCTCAAAATAATAGCAAGGCAACTTGGAAGGTGGTTAAAAAACTTACTAATACAGAAAAGAATACTCAGCCGGCCACGAATCTTTTAACTTTATGCACTGACCCTCTGTCCTCTGTTAACATAATCAACGATTATTTTGCTAACGTAGGTAAGAACTTGGCATCTAAAATAACTACCCCAACTACTGACCGCTATCAGACATCCAATCAAAGTACAGTAAATTCAATCGCGCTTCTCCCTGTTAGTGAAAGTGATGTCGAGACAATTATAAGAGGCCTTCGGAATGACACTGCTACGGGATGGGACAACATACCAGCCAAGTTAATCAAAATGGCTCGTAACGTTCTTGTGCCTCCCATTACCCATATCTGCAACCTTGCCATATCACAAGGAGTATTCCCGAGGGCCTTCAAAATGGCGTTAGTTACCCCTGTCTATAAAACTGGAGATAAGGATCAGATCTCCAACTATCGCCCCATCTCCGTCTTAAGCGCCTTGTCTAAAATCATGGAACGAGTTCTTAACAATAGTCTTAGCAAGTATCTAACCAAATTCCACATCCTCGCCAATAACCAATATGGTTTCCGACAAGGCATCTCTACGGAAAATGCAGTTGTTGACCTAGTACAATCGGTTGCTGACAAACTAGACAAAAAATTGAAAAGCTATGGTATTTTCCTAGATCTTAGTAAGGCATTCGACACTGTCTGTACTTCCAAATTGTTGGTGAAGATGGAAAATGTGGGTATACGCGGTCTTGCTCTTAACATTTTTAGAGACTATCTCTCTGATCGAAGACAATCGGTCAAGATAGATAATATAATTAGCGCAGAGGAACAAATAACCTTCGGAGTTCCCCAGGGTAGCATTTTAGCCCCAACCCTCTTCCAAATTTATATAAACGACCTTTGTAAACTACCTCTCCTCAACTGTGATATCTTTACCTACGCGGATGACACTGCACTAGTGGCATATGGTAAGAGTTGGGATGACGCTAAATTGCATTCGGAAAACGCATTACGGAGAGTAATGGATTGGCTAGCAAGTAATCTATTAACATTGAACGTTACAAAAACCAAATTTTTACGTTTTTATTTACCGAACTCACCAAAACCAGCTAAAGAAACCGGAAACCTAAAAGCCCATACCTGTCCGCTAAACAATACAGTCTGTGCTTGTTTGTCGTTGACTAAGGTAAAATCTATTAAATATCTCGGAGTGTTCGTCGACGAGAAACTAGACTGGACCACTCAATTAGAGTCAATAACATCTCGCACCCGAAGACTCATATACATTTTCAAAAATCTGAGGTTTTCAGCGGATAAAGATACTCTCCGTATGGTTTACTTGGCCCTGTGTCAATCAGTTCTCACGTACTGTATCCCTGTGTGGGGGGGAACTTATAAAACAGAGCTATTAAAGCTTGAAAGAGCACAAAGGGCTGTGCTAAAAGTAATAAACTTTAAACCACGGGACTACCCCACATCGATGCTTTACACAGAATGTAATGTCCTATCTGTTCGGAAATTGTATATCCTAAGAACCATCCTATACAAACACTCTATGATTTCCTACAATAAGCTGCTTCTGTGTCAGCGGCGCTGTGGTTTTCCGTTATGTCCTACCGTCTCTTGCAGGACCGCCTTTGTAAGACGACAGTTTAATGGTTTAAGTGCTAGGCTATATAATAAAGCCCACAAACTTCTTAATATATACGCCTTGACTAAGTGTGAGGTAAAGAAGAAACTAAATTCCTGGCTTCAGACACTAACATATAATGATACCGAGGAGCTGCTAACTACAACACATTAAATGAGATATGCTTACAATTACCATATCCTTAAAACCTAACACACACATACTCACTCTCATACACACACATACTCACTCTCATACGCACACAAACTTACACCTATACACACATACATTATACTCATAATTATTTAACATAAGTACTTTGTTCGCCTACTGCACGTACCAGTTTTTTTATTTTGTTACTGTAATACGACCTCCTACAACAGGATATTCTTTCCTAAGATACAGACAGAATTTCTGCCTAGTTTAGGAAAGGGAGTCCTATGACCTACTTTATACTGAATGTACTGTTTTCCATTTTTTTAGTGTGTAAGACTACTCTGTGTGCCATGTACATACTTCTTAGTGAATAAATTATTTATTATTATTATATATTATTATTATATATGGGAAAACGAAATCCCTTCTAGTATCACTCGGTTGTTTTTGCCTACAGATTACAGAGGGTCTAAAAAGGCCACTTAGTAGAATCAGAAAGCACATCACTCTACCTGTCACTGTCAAATTTTCCCAATCAACCTTGAGCCTAACGCATTAGCGATAAAGATGAAAATTAAATTTGACAGATTGTTGCATAGATAATATTGTGACCCTAATATGATTCTCTTAAAGTGGCCTTTTTAGATCCGCTGGAAACCCTATAAGAATTAAAAAAACAAAAAACAACACAAATGAGATTCGTTCAGAATCCTACATGCGAGACCGATTAGCACTTGGCATTTTTTACACACAATAAAAAACGAATTGGTTGAATAAATTGTCATTTAAAGAAACAAAATATGTTTACGCTAAGGGTTCATTACATATTACATAACAATAGTTTTACTTATTAAACTCCAATGGGTCTCAGTCACTATAATTAATCATTTAATTGTTTATGCAGCATGGAAAACTGCACCTGTGTTATTTCCACAATAAAAATAAAATACAAAACATAGAAACATACTTCTAGGTATATTTTGCCAGTAATATGGTGTCTGGAACCTTATTACTTTGTAAATATTTTACTTGTTTAAACAAGTGCACGAAGTCGTGTGAGAAGCTATATAAGGTAGATAGCCTTGATAAGCACCGCAGACAGTGTTGTTAGTGATAATGTGGAAGCCACTCGTGGTGTTAGCCATAGTGGCGAATACGGCTTTGATAACACCCTCTGAAGGTAGGATCTCTTTTCATGACGCTTTGAGTTCATGATAGTTACAAGGAAAGAAAGAAATAATGTCTATTTACAAGTAACAGAATAAACTAACAATAATGACTAAATACTTCTCGGTACGACTCGTATTGTTTTATTTTTTAACCGACTTCCCAAAAAGGAGCAGGTTCTCAATTCGGTTGTATGTTTTTTTTTTTATGTTTATTACCTTATATCTCCGACAATTATGAACCGATTTGAAAAATTCTTGTTTTATCTGAAAGGATATAGTTACCTACTTGCAGATTGGTCCCATTTAAATTTTATCAAAATCAGTTACGAACTTTGGATTTTAAATCGAAATAGCTGAAATTGGTCTACTTAGATGATGGTTTTATGTCATCCATGTAATCGAAATTGCGTATTTTGCTTTTCGTTGTTAGGTGTGGGGTACCACTAAAAAGTGAAAAATAAAAAACTTTTTACAAAAAAATACAACCGACTTGTAAAAAGTTATTTAAATAATAAAACAACACAGCGCTGATAGTCTGTTGGGCCTTCAATCTGATAGGCCCTGTGAGGATGTATGTCTAAGTAGGCTTTTTTTTTTTTTGAGGGATGGGAAATCATCCAATGACTCCTCCCGCTCTGGGTGTAGCGGGAGGGAGTGTCAGACTTCTACTGACTAAAACTAAATTCATTGCCCTTTGTGTTTCGGAGCCACGGTGTCTCTTGCGAATAATCCCGCGACTCGGGCAGGCGTCGGCCCTTTCGGGCCCCTCTGTGTTGCTGACTCTCTTTGAGGCGCGCGTGGAACACTAACGCGCCGTCGACACGGCCTGTCTAGACGGACGGACGGCGAGCCACCCATAGCTCGCCGTCCACAGGCCCGCGCCTACAGTGGCCGGAGGTCACCAGGTGGTCGCCCCCGACGCCCGCGGCGTCTACCACGGCGGCCGGGACGAGAGGGTCTCCTCTCCCGCTCCGCCACCTCCTTCGCTAGCATGACTGCTTCGCAGAAGGAGGCAACGGCGTATGTCTAAGTAGGCTTCAATTAATAAAGTATAAAATGTATGGCTTTTAAAATTTACAAACAAAATAAAGTAATTGAGCATGCATAATTTTAAACACTAGACAAAATCATAACATATTATATAACAAAGTCCCCCGCCGCGTCTGACTGTCTGTCTGTTCACAATAAACTCAAATACTACCGCACCTATTTTCAAGCTGTTTTCACCAATGGATACAGTGGTTCTCGAGGAAGGATTTAATATAAATATAATTTGTCAAGCGAGCGAAGCCACGGGCATCAGCTAGTAATGAATAAAAATATTATCAAAGTGATTGTTTTAACTTAAAATCACTGTTACCAATCAAGATATTCGATGTTTTAGGAACCGAGCGTGGCCCTTATCCTGAAAACAGTAATCATGGTAATCGTAAGTAATGAATTTTATTTATTATTATTAAAAATAATAATTTGCTTCTACACTACAAAATATAGACAAGTAAAACTAAGGCAATGTGTCTAATCACGATAACCGCTTGGCCACCGGCGAGCATGAGTCACGTGATGACGCCGAGCGCACAGGCGCCAAATATCAAAGCGCGGGCAGCTGCACGCCAGATGTTTATGTTTACGTAAACATTTTTTAGTGGCCTCCTATTACAGCTACCACTCAAGTGTATTGTTATTTGTATAGCTGAGAAACGGCTCCTTATAGTTACGTTAAGTGTATGATAACGATTAGTTTCTATATTTTTTAACTAATTTGTAAACATTGAATATTGGTGAAAAAAACACATTATGTGAACTTTGAACAGGAATAATTTAAAAAGTAAATCGATAACATATATATTTTATGACTTCTATGGGTAGCTGGGTTATATCTAAAAACGATAAATAACAAACAACATACTCCACCGTACAAAAACATATATAAAAAAAAAAAACTACCACCAAACATTAGCCATTTCCCGCCATTTTCCATTGTTTACCTTCCGACCCACGGAACAAAAATTCTAGTCATAACGTAAATTTCGTTTGTTTTGTTTATGTTTTGGCTGAAATCTATTGCCCAGTAAACATAAAATGCGATAATAATTACTTTTTAGTCAGAACAAGCAGCTAGACTTAATAATTAATCAATTACGATAGCGTTCTGACAACATGGACGCCTTGTGTAACAAGGGCTAAGAAAATCATAAAAAAGATTGTAAAACTTACCCACATGTTGAAATCCTTTTGCACACACATTAATCACATCACAATGCACCAATAAAACATTAATTAACACTAATTCACTCACAAACAACATAATAAACAAGTTTATTCGACACTACGTCATCGCGCAACTCGCGTCATACCACAGACTGAATAAAACATTTAATTTCTTTTTAAAAATGGACTCGCCCGTGGCGTGTTCCGTATTTTTAGCATGTATGAAATGTCAATAAATCGAGTGGAAAAGAGCAAAAGGATTAAAATACCGTGTGTTAGACAGAAATGGACATAATTTGTGACGGGTCGCGATCAAACGTCAAAGAATACTACAGTCCCTTTGGTATATTTACTCCAAAATTTTTTTTGAATACTATAGTCTCTTTCGTTCCTCAAGCGGCAAAATGTACAAAATAAAATATAGTTGGTCTTTGTAACAATATTAATTAAATTAGTCTACAATATCTTTTTATTCGTAAGGGAACCTGTTCTTAACTTACCCATTTAAATTTCAATTGAGTAACCAACATAAAGATAAACTTAATTTAGATAGCACAATAAAAACCAGCCAAGTGCGAGTCAGACTCGCAAACGAAGGGTTCCGTGCCATAAACGTAAATTTTTGAAACAATTGAAATACACAATCAAAGAAAATTTCAACTGTCTACCAATTACGTTCTTGAGATACAGCCCGCTGACAGACTGACGGACGGAATGCGGAGGCGTCGTAATAGGGTTCCGTTAGTTACCCTTAGGTACGGAACCCTAAAAAGTAAAAACATTTATAATTTAAATGTTAAAATCATCACTTTAAGTTAATACGTATAATTTATTTACAGCACATCGCAAATGTAAGAAACCTAATGAAATATTTGACCTCTGCCCGAACCCATGTCCTCCAAGAGAATGTGGGATCAATAAAGCCCTGATTCTTTGTGCCCCTGCTCCTAAGCCTGGTTCTAAAGACTGCAAACCTGGATGTAGGTGTGCAGACGGCTTTCAGAAAAACAGGGCTGGTATATGTATTCCTGAGACTGAGTGTCGTAAGTATTTTCATTTCTTTGTTTCGTTCAAAACTTGATTTATAATGAAAATAAACTCTAAACTGAACTTGAAGGATACAAAAGCTGCTAAACCGAATATGACTCGAATCATTAAGTGACCTAAAAGCCAAAACACGATGTATCCAAAAATGAACAACCGACAGATAGAGTGAAGCCCGATCCTTGATTAGATACAGACCATTCAACCGGTCGATTCATTAATAAAATTATTAGTGAATCGACCGGCTCAATGACTTACAATTATAATTATGATAAACAGTTTATTCCAGAAAAAATAAACAAAAAGAAAACAGTTTTATTACTGAAGAGAAGTGAAATGTCATTTCATCCTCAGTTCACTTCGTGACCACTTCACCCTAGCCGCTCTATTCTATCACCGTGTTGACTAAAGTGGAATGAGCGAAGTGAACTTTCTTTCCGTCTTGTTTGTATTGATTGGCAGCTCACTTCATATTCACTTCACCTAATCTTGCACAGTGAGGTGATTACAGACAGGATTGCACTGCAGAATTTGTTCATAACGTTAGAATAGTGAATTACGGGTTTGCTAGCATGTACATTTTTATTTGCGAGTTTCCAATATCTCGGCACTGTTGCAAGCGCCATGATCACGGAGTAGGTTGTTCATACGGTTGTAAAATCAAACACAAAAAAACTTTGTATGGTGTTTGTTGGTGTCATATTTCATGTGAAGTTTTGTATCTGATTTACAGTAAAGAAATAATCTTATCGAAAACAAAAAAATCCTCGTATTTAAACCCAACCGACTACTAAATCTTCCAGGCAAATCACTTTTCATGCAGCCTGATACAGTGATACCATAAAATCAGAGATAGAACTAAAAGCTACCAACTGCATAAGACCCTGCAGTGCGTTTCTGTAAACGTCTCACCGTGTAAACTTAAGTGGCATAAGCGTGAAGTGACCTGTCATTTTATCTTGATTGTATAGATTGACAGCTCTCCTCATGTTCACTTCACCTCAGCCTCACCGTGAGGTGATGTTTACAGAATTACACTGCTGTATATTCTTTTTAAAACACCTATAAAATTTCATCCCATTACAGAATACGACTGTGCTAAAAACGAAACGTTGGACCCATGTTACTCTGATTGCCCACCCCGGTATTGTGGTGTCAATATAGCAGCAGTATCGTGTCTAGCTATTGATGAGCGTGACTGTAAACGTGGGTGTCGATGTGACGATGGTTACCAACGAAATGCTGAAGGGAAGTGTGTACTGGAAGAGGATTGTCGTAAGTATAAAAAGCTAATTTACGTGATTTTTCAGTACCTTTATGTGAGGATACCATCAACCAAGATTCATCTAGGAAGAACACAAAGTTATCTTAACTATACTCACTAATGTCGCTGTTAAATATTTTTTAGCGCTGTTTTTTTTTGGAACAGAGAAACATGAGACCTTGGAGACTGTTATAAGCTTCATTTTCTTTTGCGAATATATAAGTTCTAGATAAAAAAGGAACAGGACGCGAGTGCAGCTGCACGCAGAAGCTAGTAAATCATTTTTTTTTTTCGACTCATTCATGGAGTCAAATCACGAAATAACTTCACAGATATTTTTCTTCTCTACATCAATGTGACTTCTGTCAAAAAGATAACCATTTAAAAACGAATTACCTTTTCAACATATAGCTCAATGTCCCTATCCAAATGAAGTGTTCGACGTTTGTCCCGCCCCATGTCCACCCCGCCGATGCGATGTGGACGAGACACTGATCGATTGCATGCCGGGACCAAGACCTGGTGACCCTGAGTGTGAGCCAGGGTGTCGATGTGCTGACGGGTTTTTCAGAAACCCTTACGGCATTTGTGTTACGAGAGAGCAATGTCGTAAGTGATCTCCTTGGTGTGAAACTGAAGCTTCCATTGCGTCAGTGTTGGTTGGCTTATAGCTAATGGTCCGCGTGGAGGTTTTTGTAAAAGCGTTTTACTTTTTTCTGTTTTTCATTTTGTGTTAAGCCCTTTTAGACAGGAGTCTCGCCCAAGTACGTTTTTTCACCCCTTCAAAACAGTTGGGTGTTATCAGTTTAACGTATGTACTAGTTAGCCTATTTGTGGCATCGTAGCTCTCGAACGGATTAACTTATTCTTATTTAGTGTTTTTAACTTAACAATTATATTCAGCTTAAAACTTGACAGCCTCAATTTTTCCACACCAGCTCAATGTCCGGGACAGAATGAAATGTACGACATATGCCCTAACCCTTGTCCACCTCAACGATGTGATGTAGACCCACGAGTAATCAGATGCAAGGCACCTCCAGAGCCTGGTGACCCTGAGTGTGAACCTGGCTGTCGATGTATCGATGGTTATGTGAGGAATGAAGACAGCATCTGTGTGACGAGGGAACAGTGCCGTAAGTCTTTTCTTAAGTTATGGTTTGTTTTGGATGGCTCGTTGCTCAAGATTACGCTTACGATATTATAAGGCCAATCACACATTTTTCAACACCCAACTCAATCATTTCCAGGCCGAATGAGATATATGACATATCTCCAAATCTTTGTCCATGTGAAAGATGTATCGTAGACTCGCTTGATCAGATGCGCTGCACGCCCTGTTTTTGTTAAACTAAATATATATTTAGCATCAATTTTGATCGGCTCACAGCGAGAGATGTTGGAAAATTCATATATTCACCATAACCACAATGCTAAAAACTAACTAGATTTTCTACAACAGCCCAATCATGTCCTGGACCGTATGAGGTGTACGACATATGCCCTAACCCTTGTCCACCTCAACGATGTGATGTAGACCCACGAGTAATCAGATGCAAGGCACCTCCAGAGCCTGGTGACCCTGAGTGTGAACCTGGCTGTCGATGTATCGATGGTTATGTGAGGAATGAAGACAGCATCTGTGTGACGAGGGAACAGTGCCGTAAGTCTTTTCTTAAGTTAAGGTTTGTTTTGGTTGGCTCGTTGCTCAAGATTACGCTTACGATATTATAAGGCAAAAATTTTCACACATTTTTCAACACCCAACTCAATCATTTCCAGGCCGAATGAAATATAATATGACATATCTCCAAATCTTTGTCCATGTGAAAGATGTATCGTAGACTCGCTTGATCAGATGCGCTGCACGCCCTGTTTTTGTTAAACTAAATATATAAATATATTTTCATCAATTTTGATCGGCTCACAGCAAGAGATGTTGGCAAATTCATATATTCACCATAACCACAATGCTAAAAACTAACTAGAATTTTCTACAACAGCCCAATACTGTCCTGGACCGTATGAGGTGTACGATATAATATGTCCAAATCCTTGCCCACCTCAAAGATGTGATGTAGACCCACGAGTGATCAGATGCCCGGCACCACCAGAGCCTGGTGATCCTAGGTGTGAAGCAGGCTGTCTATGTTTTGATGGATACGTTAGGAATGAAGACGGCATATGTGTGAAGAGAGATCAGTGTCGTGACTTTTTTTGGTGTGCCTATGCGTGGCCATGTGGTGACCAAAAATATTTTTTTGAAAGAAGAAGCTTTTTTCTAAAAATAGATTTTACTATTTAATTTCTTTAAACCCAATTCCAAGTCCATTGATTTTACATAATATCAACTGTGGGGGGGGGGGGCATCTGCCAGAGTAGTAAAATTTGTTCGAAAGAGTTACCGCGGTCCTGCAACGCAAAGAGCATTAGAAGGAACACGGTTAGGTTTTATTCAGTAATAGTCTGACTCTCCTTTCTGCTCCGCCCATAGTGGGAAAAGTTATTTGAAAAAAGGGGGATACCATAAAATTATTTATCCTCTTCCAGCACAAAACAAATGTAAAGGAGAGCACGAACAATATTCGAAATGTCCTGCTTTGGTTTGCCGACCAAAGAACTGTACGCAAGTAGGGTTTCCACAGCCATGTCTACATCCTGGACCTGATCCTTCACGCTGTCCAGGAAAACCAGGTTGCATTTGCGAAAGTGGATACGCTAAAAACAGCAGTGGAAAATGTATCCCTTTAAAGCAATGTCGTGAGTATTATAAAACTAACGAATATGATCATTATTTTATCGCAACACGTGCTCGAAAACGTCAGATTTATATTGTAAAATCTGACGTTTTCGAGCACGTGTGTCCGCCCGGATGTCATTAATGTGACTTGAATTTGGAACTCAACTGGGAGACCGACAGGAACCGCTCGTGGCCACCTCTCTTCATGACTTGTGAACAATTATCTCGCAGTAGATTTGAAAAGTAGAGTATGCTACTCAGGCACAAAGGTGTTTTACCTTCGCCTTGCTTGAATCTTTCGCTGCATTCAGGATTCTTGTATTAACTCCCTCGCTTCGCTTTCGAGTTAACTTACGAATCCTTCATTAGGTTCAGAATGCAATATGACGCCCGTGACATATCCCCTCAGTGCATAATATACTATAATGTAATGTTCAATTTTATGAGTTTTCACAACGTTCAGTCATACATCCCTTGAAGAAAAATAAATTAAATTAATTTAAATTATTCGCTCGATTTTTACTTGAAATTTTGTTTTGTACGAATAAAAAGTTAAATTCCTCGCTAGAGACTTATGTTATACATTTTCCAGCTACGTGCGGTGGAGATCCTAACGCGGTGTGGGGCTGTGGTAAGAACTGCGGTAGACATTGCTCCGAACGCAATAAGACAGAACCAGTAGTTTGTACCGCTGAATGCAAAGAAAACGGTTGTGACTGCCGCAAAGGTTTCTGGTTGGATGATAACACAGGGAAATGTGTTCTTGCTAAGGATTGCAGTAAGTTTTTGTAACGGAACCTAACTGTGTGTTTACATATAATTTGGAAAAACTGCGCAAAAACCCAATCTAAGGCTTTTATTTTGTAAATTCAACTCTTTTCATTCCATTGTTAGAAGTAGAAGGAGTGTTTTTTAAACATTTGAAGGAATAAGTTAAGATGCCTTCAAATTCATTCAGACTGTGATAGAAAGTGTGTTATGGAAGTGCAATGCGGACGTCATTTTTACCAATTAACTTCTTTTCCTAGTAAAAAAACTTAAATCTATGCGTGTGAAGACAATGTTAAAATTTATTTTTAATCTTTTCAATTATTCCACATAGGTAGTGAAAACGACCTTTGCAATTATCCTTTTACGCACGTAGGTAGGTACTAACTCTTTGTACTCGAGTTAGTTAGCGATAACCGTCACGGTAAACAAGTTAATTAACAGGTGTTTTATGAATACAAAAAAAAAAACAAATTAACCAGTTGTTACAATAAAAGAATGTAAATGATATATTGGCAAATAGCATTAATTTAAAATAAATATGAATCACGACGTCAATAACGTACAGTATGTAATTAGTATAAGTATTATTAAGGATAGATATAAAACAATTTTTTTTTTTAAACAGCTCCAACTTGTGAAAAAGATGAAGTTTATTCAGACTGTACCAACAGCGACTGTGGGCCGCAAAAATGTTCGCAATTAGGATTTGCGATACCTTGTCCCAGAATTGATCCCGCTTATTGCATCAAAGGATGTGTTTGTAGAAAGGGCTTCGTACGTGCCGCAAATGGAACTTGCATACCGAAAAACAAATGCCGTAAGTTTCAATATAATTTAATAGTTCGAAAACATATCACAGGGCGGTCTGGATTATTTGGCGAAGGCCGCGAGAATCTACCGGATGCAAAACGAACTGGACCGGTCGTAGCGAAATTTTGGGGAGGCCTAAACACTTGACGTCTTTCGTTCGAAATGATAATGATATAATTTATTGCGTTCTTGTAGTTCTTAGGACAAAACACAATTTTGAGCATAATCAACTGCACTTGAACTACAATAGCTGCCTTAACTATGTCGAATTCTTATCATGCACCTGCTTTTGGTTGTACTTTTAAAATATATTTACTCAGAATCTCATAGCTTGCATATAATCCAAATATCCATCCGTTTTAACTATGTTACAGCTTCATGTGGAGGGGATCCTAACGCGATATCAGGTTGTGGAAATAACTGCGGCAAACGTTGTTCCAATTATAATAGCACAAAACCTGTGGTTTGCACAAAAGAATGCAACTTAAATGGCTGTGATTGCAAAGAAGGGTTGGTTTTGGATGACAGCACTGGGAAATGTATCCCTCCGAAACAATGCGGTATGTGACCTTAATATACGTACTTAGACTTACTGCAGATTATTTTTAAATATTTTTGGTCAACTATTGTTGCAATAGTACGCACAGCACGCAAATTGTTCTTCAAAATCGATTACCGACTGAACATGTGGTAGGTGTATAGAATGCCAAGGCAATATGACTGTTGCAGAGTTTGTTCGAAAGAGTCGCCGCGGCCCTGCGACCCAAATGGCATTAGGAGGTGGGGTGGGATTTAATAAGTAAGAGTCTGACACCCCCTTCCGCTCCGCCCAGAGTGAAAGGAGTTATTTGATTAAGAACCATTCAAATGTAATGGTGTATATATATTTTATATTGATTATTTAGAAAACAAAAAAAAGTGTTGATGACGTTATTGTTTAACAGTTTCTTGCGCTGGAGACTTCAATGCTGAGCCCGGTTGTGACAAGAATTGCACAAAACGATGCCCTGGTCCCAAACCAGCAGAGTGCAAATGCTATAAGGATGGCTGCGTATGTAAAGATAAATTTGTGTACGATCCTAAAACCAAAAAATGTGTACGTCTAGAGCAATGTAGTAAGTAACTTAATGATTTAACCATAACATTAGACGGTGAAAAAAACTTATGTTGGACCTATCGTCCACCGTAAGGATCATTAATATATCTCCTCCTAAAACTATCTAACTATCTTATCTGTATTTATTATTATTGAATACTAGCTGTCCCCCGCGGCTTCGCTTGCGTCAACTGGCAACTTTCTTATTTTTTTTTTCATTTAGGTATAAGAACCTTCCCCTGACATTAACAAACACAACAAAAAAAGAATTAGCGAAATCGATCCAGCCGCTCACGCGTGATGCGATGACCAAGGGAAATAGGGATTATTTTTAAATATATACTAGCTGTTCCCCGCGGCTTCGCTCCCACATTTTTTTCTTTCATAAAAACCTTTTCCTGAGAATAACAAACACAACAAAAAAGAATTACGGAAATCGATCCAGCCATTTGCGCGTGATGCCGGGACCAAGCTAAATAGAGATCGATTTTTATATGTAAAAGAAGATAATTTTTAGACTTTTTAAAACCGTGTCTACATAAAAATGAGTAGATATCTAAAACTGAACTCATCTTTTAGCTCCACCCTGTGGTATAAACGAAGTCCTTTCAAACTGCAGCAACGGTGGATGTGGACCTTGGCGGTGCACAGATGTAGGATTTCGAACAGGTTGCGTCAAAATGGACCAAAAATATTGTACCGTTGGCTGCGTCTGCAAAGAGGGTTATGTGAGAGACGAAAATGAAGTTTGCATTCCAGTCACTGATTGTTGTAAGTACCAATTTATTTACACCCAAAACACCTGGATAACAAAATTAAAGACCGAGTAAAGGGCACAAAGGTAATACTGGTAAATTCACGAGAAACTTCCAGGAGACCTGTGACAATCTATTATAAGTACTTACCTACGAGGATTAGGTAAGCTCCAGGTACACAAAAAATGACAGTAAGTTACGATCGATATAGTTGTATTAGCTTTTCTCAGCAGCCTCACCAAGTTCAAGTAAATTGGCTCAAGGTACATACAATATTTTTCATTCAAACTTCCATCTCCTTTAGGAAAGAATTTCTAAAAAACCTTTACTATCACATGTCTAAATCATATAACGAAGTTGACCTCCAAATTTCTTTACGTCCAGTTCTTTAGGCTGTGCAATCACTGCATATTATAAACAAAGTCCTCCATCGTGTCTGTCTATCTGTCTGTTCGCGATAAACTCAAAAACTACTGCACCGAATTTATTGCTATTTTCACCAATGGATTCTGAGATTAGCGTATTCAACCACATAAACAATAAAACTCTTCAGCTTTACAATGTTGGTATAGATAACTAGTCAAAGAACGAAGAGCCCGGCTTCTAGGTTTTTCTAGTCAAACCTCAGGTCTCACATAAGGTGTTAGTCAAACTCTAAACAAATATTGTTTTTTTACCTTTGACTAACGAATTTTGATAAATCCTAGGAGAGACTAATTTTAACAGTCAAACGCCCAAACTCTATTTGATGAAATCGTGGTTTGACTAGTCAGACCCAAGTTATTTTATGAAATGTCCATATCTCTCACATAAAAAGAATCTGTAATATAATTATATTAAGAAGATTAAACTATACCTATTATTTTATATTAAAGATTAATTATTAATATTATTATATATTATTATTATTATATATTAAAGATATTCTTCGTTCTTCATCATAGCACCAGTTAGTAGCAAGAATAAAGCTATTTCTGAATACGTCAACGGTGTGATGCCAAACGAAGAACCGCTTGCAGATTGGAGAAACTGTTCCTTGTGTTAAACCTGCAAATTGTAAACCTGGATGCATGTGCTTTTTTTAGCGACGTGCGGTGGGGATCCTAACGCAATATCGGGCTGTGGTATAAACTGTGGCAGACATTGCTCCGAACGCAACAAGACAGAACCAGTATTTTGTACCGCTGAATGCATAGAAAACGATTGTGACTGCCGCAAAGATTTCTGGTTGGATGAAAACACAGGGAAATGTGTTCTTGCTAATGATTGCAGTAAGTTGTTACAACGTAACCTAACTGTCTGTTAACGTTAACGTGATTTAACTGTTTAGTGTTTGTACATTAATATCTCACTTTGGTAATTTAATAATATTCATTGCGTTTTTTACGTAGCGTAGCTGCCAAATTTTTTCAGGATGTTGTGGCTAAAGAATAACAGCCGCACAGGTCGACCGTTAAGGTTTTTCCCAAAACGTTTTGTGCGTATAGGTGGGATGTCCACCATGTACCAGTGGCGCATCGCCGTACGTCTTGTGGTCCGATGGTGGAGCGGGCTTGGCAGACTTAAATTATGCAATTCCGTCGCACACTCCCCAAAATGTAACCGATAGAAAACCGACAGGCCAGCAACTCGGCGTCGATGCTCAAGACTTTGGAGCTTTGATTCGACGAGTCTATCATTGCCAATGATCCTCTTGGCTCGTTTTTCAATCGACTAGAGGGCATCAAGCTGGTTTCTGGCAGATCCGTCCCAAATTTGAGAGCAGTATATACGAGGAGATACACGATCGAACTTGCGCTTGATACAGTTTAAGAAGCTGTTCTGGCGTGAAGTACCGTCTCACCTTTGCCAGGATCACCAACTTTCTAGCAGCCACTTGAGCCTTGGCCTCTATGAAAGGGCCAAAATTGAGGGTAGATGTTAACGTAACACCAAGAAGCTCAATTCTGTCGGTTTACGGCAGGGTTATACCGCGGAGAGATGGAGCAGGGTGGAATTGGCTCCTTTTAGCGGAAAAGAGACATGCTTGGGTCTTAGCAGCATTGAACTTGACCAGATTGCCCCATTCAGAGACAGCCTGTAATACGTTCAAGCGCTCAATCATAGCCTCACGGAGAGACCGGGTCTGTGACCCACCAGCTATGTCGGACACGTATCTCTCAGCAACAGTGCTGTCGTCTGCATACCCAAAGGTACCGGGTTTTAGCAGATCATTAATATGCAACAGGAACAATGTTGCCGAGAGTACTGGCAGGCAGTCCGGAGGAACAGCCATCTATGACCACTCGGATAGACCAATCCCTCAGGAAATCTGCAATCTAATCGCACAATCTGGCGGGCAGGCCGAAGGAAGGAAGCTTACTCTTCCTCTCTCCTATTATTTGCAGTGCCCGACAGGGTCCATATTTGTTCTTTAACCATTTTAAACCATCTTTGTAATACATATGGAATGCAATAAATTATTGAGTATTGAGTATTAATAAAGCCATCGTGCCAGACCCAGAGATAGATTCAGTACCCGTACTGAATCGTAAGCTCCTGACACACCTGACCCGTACTGAATCTTAAGCTCCATGTCCATGACGTTACCGAGATAGGTCTATAATTTGACGGGTCAGCTCGACTACCCTTCTTGGGCACGGGCTGCACGTTAGCTTGCTTCCAGCCTTCGGCACTTTCCCAGTCTCAAACGAAAGGCGAAATAGGCGTGTCAAGATCAGAGACAACTCAGGCGCACAAGTCTTTAGTACAATTGCTGGAATCCAGTCGGGGCCACTAGCCTTGTTCATGTCTAAGTTACGCAGTACCCTAAGTACGTCTTTCTGATGAATGCTTATGTTCGGCATACACGACCTGCATCCAACAGGAGGAGCAGGGGGCCTCGCGTCACCAGAATCCAGACAGCTCTTAACACATACATAAAGAGTCTTGTAGTCAAATGTTTTTGAAAACTAAACTACAGGTATTTTAAAGATATTCTGTGATTATAGCACCAGTTTGTGGCAAGAACGAAGTTTTCTCTGATTGCGTCAACGGTGTATGTCAAGCGAAGAACTGCTCGCAGATAGGAGAATCAGTTCCTTGCGTTAAACCTGCAAAATGTAAACCTGGATGCCTATGTGCTGATGGTTTCCTTAGAGATGCCTATGGTGTCTGCATATCGAAGGACAAATGTCCACGTAAGTTACTATAAATAATTGTTTAATGAATAAAACGCCAGTTAGAGAACTTTTGGGCAATTTAAATTTTTAAACACTGAAAAAAAAAAAACTCTTTCCTCTCCCTCTGATTTCTTTTCGAAAAAGGTATTATTTAATAAAGTCAGAAGCCTATCTTCCATATGTACGCATATGGAAGATAGGCTTCTACTTGACTTCTTGGTTTTCTTTCTTCTAGACTTGGCGCCAAGTATTATTAAAAAGCGGTTCCTTCATTTCAAAGAACTATGATTTTAAAAATTTATATGATCGTTTCTAAGGGTGCCTCTCCCATCGGAGTCAGGCAGTGGAGTGCCGAAACGGGGAAATTTCACGTGAATCAATTACATTTTGACTGAAACGATTGGTTAAAATTTCTTTTCTCCGCTCCACTGTAATGGACAGGCACCCTAAGGGCCCGTTGCACAGCTTTCTGGTAGACACTCTCAATTACAATGCCTTACTAAATAACATACCTAATATTCTTCTAAAAATATCTTTGAAAAGACATCTTATATTCCTGCAGTAAAATGTACTGGCGCAAATGAGATCTACGATCCATGTCCGCCAAGTTGTCCGCCGCAAACTTGCGAAAGTATCGGACAAAAATACTTCTGTCCATTGATGCCCACTAACAAAACTTCCAAGGACTGCCACGGAGCCTGTCGATGCAAACCAAACTTCCTCAGAAATAAGATCGGAGAATGTGTTTCGGCTAAGGATTGCCGTAAGTTTTCTGCATTTCGAGTTCTATTATTGTTGTGGACCCCCTTTTAAAGTCTTCGCTCTAGTACCTTTCACGGAAGGTACTTTTATGATGAGATCTTTAGCGAGATCTGTCTGTGGATGGGTAATCATCCGTATCATCTTTGACAGCCATTACGAGAGTCAAAAGCCAGAAAATCTGACACCAGTCTTATCAAGTAACCCAGTAATGTGAAAATACTGTAGTATTTCCAGATTACTGAGTTGTGGAGCGGGTGTATCGCTCCATATAAGGCTGTTCATTTTGGAAGGTACATTCGATATGACTGAAATCTGATCATGAACTCCTAGCTCAAAGAGTCGTCAGAGATCACTTCCCTCCCCACTCGTGCGCTGTGCGGTGTCAATTATATCGCTCCGTTTTATAAATTCGGAAATCGCGTTGCGTGTTTGTTTTAAGGCTTGTGAATTGCTTTCCGGTGTGCCTTAGTGTTTTAAGTGCGTGTTTTGTAAGTTTTTAAAGGTGTTTGTTTATTCATTTATTAGTAATTAGTCAATTTCTCCAGCCATCGGTAAGTTCATTTATTTTCTCTTTGTGTGGGTAACGCGAAATAACTTTATCGATCGTTATTTATCTGTTTCGTTTTTGTTTTATTTCATTCAGTCGCGTCCTAATACGTTTATTTAGTGTTTTTCGCCGTTAATGATGATGTCAACAAACGATGATCCGCCGGATCGAGGCGGAGAAATATTTCGTAGAAACACAAAAACCCAAAGGTCGCCCGTGGCAACCTCCGCTAGTTCTAAACGCTTGTTCAGTGAACTGTCTCCAACGTACAGTTCACCCGATGACAGTTCAAAACGGCTTCACCAAACATCCGAAACCGTGGAAAGATCCTCACCCTTTTTAAATATAAGTAATGCGAGCAATACTGATTATTGCGACTTAGTTTCCGAGGCGTCGGCATACCTGTCTAAAATTAACGACTTGGTCAATGATCAGGGGTCGCGCATTAACGTTGCAAATAAATCTGCCATCATGGACATGACGCAGCGAATTAGAAAAGGTTAGGTCGATTAACGCTGTCAATTCTAATCCTGTCGGTAACAACAATTGTAAAATTTCATATGCGGACTCGTTGAAACTACGTTTACCAAAAGTGGCGCCAGCGATTATGGAATCTCGTCCACCGTTACCTTGTGTGGTGGCTTATCCGACCGCGGCTCGATCAGCTGATTATAGCACCTCGTCCGCGACAAAACAAGCGCTTATGAAGGCAATTAAACCTAGTGATGACGGTTTCCAAATAGTAGGCGTAAAAAAAACCGCGAAATCCGGTGTTGTATTACGCGTCGCTAATGAAAATCAGCTAAAAAAATTGGAATCGGTAGAAGCAATCAAGGCCGCTGGTTTACGTCTAGAAAAACCAAAAGGTAGACGCCCTCGAGTGTTGGTTAAGGATGTACCATCTTCAATGGAAGATGGCTCTTTTTTGATTGCATTATACCGTCAAAATATCAAAGATGAGCTTCAAATAAAAGAGGATGACTTTATAAAATCTACAAAAATTATCCGTAGGCGCACGTTAGATAACGGTCGTAAATGGATCGGAATTGAAATAGAGCCTGCCGTACGTAAGCACTTAGTGTCTACAAAGGATAAATTATTTATTGATTGGGCTACCTGCCGTTTTATTGATGATGTCGAAGTTGTTCGTTGTTTAAATTGTCAACAGTTTGGTCACGTTAAAAAACACTGCGTTAATAAAGAACCTACCTGTGCTAATTGTTCAGAGGCACATGAAACTAAAGATTGCCCGCACAATGACGACTTAAATTTTAAACCAACTTGCGTGGCGTGTAAACGCTTTAAAAAACCGTGTGATCATCGCTGCGGATCTCAAGAGTGTACTACCTACAAACTCAAACTCGAACAATTAATCCTAAACACTAATTATTAATAATGGATAGTTTAACCATAGGACAATTAAACCTTCATAACGATAGGGTGGCGACATCTGAGCTGGATAAATTGATTGTGGATTATAATCTAGATATAGTACTTGTTCAGGAACAGTATCAAAACGCGCGCTTGGGTCACAAGATGGTCCAGCTGAACAGCAAGTCACGTGCCGGAATTTATGTTGAGCGTTCTTCGAGCTTTACTGTAGCAGCTATACGTAATCTCATGACGCCCCATTGCGCCGTGGCGGAAGTGTCATCGCCTACCTTTAAGGTTTACGTTGTGAGCTGCTACTTTCAGTATTCTGACCCTGTCACTCCTCATATACATAATCTCCGTCACGTCTTGCGGTCGCTCGCGGGCTGCAAGGTTATAGTTGGTGCTGACGTAAATGCATCTTCTTCCCTGTGGTATGGCAAAGTTCGGGCCACTGATTCCGAACGACGTTGTGCTGTTGAGGATTTTATTGCTGAGATGAACTTATCAATCCATAACACCCCAGACGCACCACCTACTTTTTGTAGCCAAATGGGCGAATCTTGTATTGACGTCACACTTTCTAGTGCAGACGTACGCTTGGATAGGTGGCGTGTTCTTCCTGACGCGTCTTGTAGTGATCATCGCCTGATCGTGTACGATTTTGTTCCTATTCTTACTCAAGGTTCTTCACACTTAATTGGAAATTTTAGATATAAGAGTAAAGGCGCGAACTGGGAATTCTTTAGCTCACTTTTTGCTTGTCATGCCAAAGACTTCACTCGCGATGGACTGTCAGCTGAGGAAAGTGCTGAGATAATGTCAGACACTTTCACTTACTGTGCTGACATTGCTATTGGTCGTGCATCTGTGACCAATATTCGTAGATGTGATTGGTGGAGTGACTACCTTGCTGAACAACGTAAGAGCTATCGCAGAGCGCGTAGACAGCTTAATAAGCTTAAAAAACGTAATGTTACCGGAGACGTTTTTAATCTTGCCATAAGTACTTTTAGAGTTGCCAAGTCGCGTTACAGAGCATCGGTTGAAAAATCTAAGGGTAATTTACTCCGGAAAATTGTTGATAAACTTGATAAGGAGGGTCCGTGGTCTCCTTTGTATCACGAGTTTAAGGCTAATAGATCGGTCGACCTTGCATACGTTCAGAACATTAAAGTAAATAATACACATACCACCGGCATTGAAGAAACAACTGATGTTCTGCTTGATTCTCTTATACCAGATGATTCATCAGTAAATGAAAATGAATACCATCAGCAGATCAGGGCGTGGGCCGCGGTACCACCTGAATCACCAGAGTCAGACCTTCCGTCCACTGACGAATTCATAAACGTTGTCAAGAGACTACCTCTCAACAAATCATCCGGTGAAGATAAAATATCTAATAGAATGATTATAGAAGCGTGTAAAACGTCGAGCGATGCGATTTTATCAGTATATAGCCGATGCATTGCGGAAGGTATTTTTCCTCGAATATGGCGACAAGGCTTTATACGCATTATTCCAAAGAGTGGCGACAAGCCCTCGGACGACCCTAAGTCATACCGGCCCATAACACTACTCCCATCTTTGGGAAAACTTTTAGAGCGACTGATTGTTCCGCGCTTGTTACCGAACGGACCTAAATTTCATAAAAATCAATACGGTTTTACTATTGGAAAATCCACTGTAGATGCGGCTCTATCTGTCCGTAAAATTGTCAACTCATCGGAACATAAATACGTGGTTGGAATCTTTCTCGACATTTCTGGCGCTTTTGATAACGCATGGTGGCCGATGTTACTACTTAAAATGAAAACCCTTGGTTGCTACAAAAACATCTATAATCTGATTTGTTCGTACTTTCTAAATGGCTCCGCGAAACTCAAACGTGGACATCATTCCATTACTAAGTCTCTAACCATGGGATGTCCTCAGGGCTCAGTTATCGGTCCATATATATGGAATTTTGGCTACGATGATTTCCTCGCGCTTCCGCTCCCGTACGGCTGTTCATTAACCGGTTACGCGGACGATGGCTTGCTGCTCATTCAGGCAAGTACTCGGGCTGGACTCGAGAACTTGGCTGACACATGCCTACGTTTAATATCTCAGTGGGGCGATCGAAACCGTCTGACCTTTGCACCGCATAAAACCTATCAACTTCTTTTAAAAGGAAACCTTAAATCCTGGCCTAGTATAAAATTTAATAACGTACCCGTTAAAAGGAAAGAATCCGTGTGCTACCTCGGTATGCTACTAGAAAGAAACTTTTCATTTATTGATCATATAAAAACAGTAGGAGAAAAAGCAAAAAAGAACTTCTACGCCTTGACGAGAATATCAAAGGCTACTTGGGGTCTATCATTTCAAACCCTAAAAACTATATATGGGGCTACTTACTTGGGTTGTATGTGCTACGGGGCACCTGTCTGGGCCGATAGGGCCACCATAGGGGCGGTACGACGTAAATTACTTCAAAACCAGCGTTTGGCTTTGATATTCTTATGCAAGGCGTATAGGACGGTTAGTACTGAAGCCTTACCGGTGCTGGCGGGTGTTCTCCCAGTCGATCTTGAGGTGCAGCGGCGTGCTGCAATGTACTTCTACGCTAGAAAGATCACGGACCCAGAGTTTTTACCGCAACGCGACCGTGCTAAGATCTCTAGATTATTAAAACCCCAGACTGACGTCTGGGAGGTACTTTTATGCGAATGGCAATGTAGGTGGGAAGATTCCATCAAGGGCCGACACCTCCACCAGTTTTTTCCATCCGTTCGTGAGCGGCTGGAGAAGACATGGCTGGAGGTGGATCACTGTGTTGCCCAATTTCTCACAGGTCATGGCAACTTTAAGAGTAAATTATTTTCCTTTAGGCTTGTGGCCTCACCTTTATGTCAATGCTCTACAGCTGACCTTGAATACGAACAATCCGCACATCACATCTTGTGGGAGTGTATTCTTTGGCAGACTGAACGTAATGTTATGTTAGATAGTATTCAGGTTAAATCTGGAGTAGTTTACTATACGGACCTTGTAGAAACCAGAACAATTTCCGTGCGTTCAGGCGATTTTGCCATACCTATTACTGGAATCAAAAGTAGCTCACAATTTAGGACCCATTAGTTTAAATGTTAATATATAATCCGTGTTGCTTGGCAACTGGGCCTAACCCAGTTGTATATGTCCCTTGGTGCCTATTGGCCTAGCTCTAATCTGTCTCCTGCTTGATATGGAGGGAAGTGGAAATTATATTTATTTTTCCTACTCCTCCGCTGTACTCTTCTGATTAATTTCGTTGCGGGATCCAAGACAGTTGAATCGTTTCTCCGGGACTCGTCGGGTTTCATTAACTCGGCGTTTTTCTGGTGGTCGCCACTGTTGATTCTGGCTTTCAGGAGTTGCAGTGGTTGGGAATGTGTGGCGGGCTTGTCCCATTAAAAAAAAAAAAAAAATAGCTCAAAGAGTAAAAACGGGACCCTATTACTAAGACTTCGCTGTCTGTCCGTCCGTCTGTCTGTCACCAGGCTGTGTCTCAAGAACTGAGATAGCTAGACAATTGAAATGTTTACAAATAATGTATATTTGTTGCCGCTTTAACAACAAATACTAAAAAAAAAAACAGAATAAAATAAATATTTAAGGGGGCTCTCATACAACAAACTTGTTTTTTTGCCCTTTTTATAAATAATGGTACGGAACCCTTCGTGCGCGAGTCCGACTCGCACTTTGCCAGTTTTTACAACTCAACAACGAAAATATATTAAAAAAGATTTTCGCTCATTAATGATGTCGTTTTCAGCACCGGTATGTAAAGAGCATGAAGTATATTCCGAATGTACAAACGGTGGATGTCAAGCTAGAAATTGCACTCAATTAGGACAACCAGTACCCTGCATAAAGATGGATCCCAAATTTTTTATCAAAGGCTGTGTCTGTGAAGATGGATATTTACGAGCAAGAAATGGCACTTGTGTTCCGGAAGATAAATGTGACAGTAAGTACTTTTCAAAACCAAAATTAAAAGACCAGATTAATTTGACGGTTTTATATCGTTTCGACCACAATTAATTGTCAATGGTGTTATTATTTTATTTTTTAGTCCTTTGGTACGAACTCTCTTTTGTCTTTAATAAAATATATATTTTATACGTCAATTTCTTTTACTGAGTCAGTTTTAACCCATTCGGTATGGACACGCTCAGTGTAAATCTGTACCTACTATTATTATTTTTAGTACTTTGTTTTTGATGTTGTGGTTTTATTTACTTATTTATTTAAACTTTATGTGCAATAGTGGTACATGGGTGGAGGATGAGGTATAGTATCTGTGTCGAACAATATTTTTTTGCTATGATCATGTTTTTCCCTACAGATTGCAACAAACCTCATGAGCACTACAACCCTTGCGCTCCATCATGTCCACCACAAACTTGCGAGAGCATCGGAAGAAAGTACAAATGTCCAGTGACGGCTGCTGTTTGTAGGGGAGCCTGTCGATGCGATGAAGGATACTTCAGAAATAAAAAAGGAGAATGTATTTGCAAAAATAATTGTTGTGAGTAATATTATTATATTACTAGCGTTCTCCGTATTCCGCAAAACTCATATTTTTTCGAGATAGACGTATACATAATTATGTCACTACGTGAAATTTGTAAAAGTACAAGTCAAATTACTATTACTAGGGATTACCTCCAACAACTTTTGATTGAAGCTTCACCAATAAATTAGAAGATTGAATTCTAGTGCCCCATAAAGTGTACTTATTAGCAATCTTCCTTATACAAACAAACGTATACGTTTTGCGATCTTAGTGTAACTTCTGGTGTTTTAGTGAAATGCACAGGTCCCCACGAGTATTGGTCATGCGGCAGTGCATGTGACAACGAGTGTGCGACATTATACAAACAGAACCAGACCAACTGTCCCATCAAAAACATCAAATGTAATGAGAAGTGCTATTGTGAAGAAGGATACGCTAGGGATAAATATAATGTTTGCATACCTATCGATCAATGTCCACGTAAGTCAAGATTTTTTTAACCTATCACAATATTTTCGAGACGTAGGTCTATCAAGATCCGGTTCTCTTTTTAGGTCTTTACCTATGATATAGTATTTTTTTTAATATGTTAACGTATGCTTTTTTCTATATATTTTTTTTATTTTTATAATCAAAGTAATCATAATCAATAGTTAGAAAGGAGGCAAAAAGTCTTCAAAGGCATGTTCTGCTTCTTGGTTGTTGATTTATTTTTTGCCAAGAAGTTATTCAAATTCTGTAAAAGTCTGTAGGCGCAAGGTCTCGTGAGTACGGCGGATGGCGAATAGCTTCCAATCCAAGCTCTTGTAACTTGGGGACCGTACCACAGTGCATTAGGTCTAGCGTTATCGTACATGAGCAGCGAAGACGAGCGACTGACCAAAGCTGGTAGGAGACGTGCGAGCTTCCCCATCATTGTGTTCAGAACTTCATAGTACACATCTACAGTAATGCTCATCTCGTTAGGTAAAAAGCTGTGAGGAATCACACCGGGGCGCTAGTCCACCAAACAGTAGGTAACCATTACTTTTCTTTTAGGAGAGTTTTAGGTGGTGAAGCAGAATCCATCCAACTGACTAAGTGCTTGCGATTGCCAAACAGAATTATTTTTTCTTTGCAGTTAATAATTTTGTTCAACATTCCTTCTTTTGTGTGCCTGTTTTGCAGTACAAGGTACGTCTCGACGCGTACTTCGCGCTGACAATCATTGAATTCGTGGGGCACCCATTTGTCAATCTTTTTTACCTTAATTCATGATCAAGGTAGAAAAGCTTGACATAGATACGGCATTGTTGCCATCACAGGTAGAGTCTAAATGAGGCTGACATGGGAACGAAGGGATTGGCACTTAAAAGAACGGTCCACACAAAGTGGGGCTGTGGATAATGATAATAATGATTTTTTGTTAATCCTTCATTAATCTGAATATTTTCTATTTAGCACGAACTTGTGGTAAGAACGAAGTCTATGATTCATGTGCCAACAGTGGATGTGGGAAATGGAATTGCTCGCAGTTGGGACAACCTGATCTCTGCATTGATGTTATTGAGTGTATTGGAGGCTGTATTTGTCAAAAGGGATTCTTACGAAAGGAGAATGGTACTTGCGTACCAATAAACCAATGTCCAAGTAAGTTTAGGATGACGTTGTTTGACTTTTAACTTGTCTTTGTCTACCACCATCTAGTACGTACACATTAGATAGAAGTATCGTTCGTTCCCAACACCTTGTTTTAAATCTTTCATAAAATTCTCTGCTGCCTTTTGGTACCAGTGTGTGATTTTTGCGTCTCTTCTCGTCACGGCTTGCTCCAGATATGACCAGCGTATGACAAATTATTCAGTCATTCGAAAGTAATGCCCTTTTCTATTGCAGTACCGCCTTGTGGTAAGAACGAAAGGTTCGAATTTTACCCAGGTTCCATATGTGAGCCGCAGTCATGCACAGAGCTAGGTATGCCTCTTAAGTGTTCAGCAATAACAGAAGATACAAGTCCAGGAGAACCGGCTTGCATCTGTGTTCACGGATTCGTGAGGAATGAATATGGAGATTGTATACCTAAGAAGCAATGCCGTAAGTAGTTTTATTTGGTTAATTACCCTTTTTTTCTGTCTTTGATGGAATTAAATTAAGTTAATACTGTTTTTTTAATACTACGAACTTTTTCGAAGCTATGTAAAAAAAAACTTGGAAAAATGAGCAAAAAAAAAATTTAATATAAAAAATGTTTTGAACAATCTGATCGTGTTTTTTCGTAACCGTATACATCTAAACGTTTCATTACAGCATCGTGTGGTGGAGATCCAAACGCAGAATCAGGCTGTGGTTTCCACTGCGGTGGACGTTGCTCCAATTACAACAAAGGACCCATACCATGCCCTAAAAGATGCAAACTTAATGCTTGCGACTGTAAAAAAGGCTTTGTATTTGATTCAAACACCCGAAAATGCGTACGGCCTAAACAATGCAGTAAGTATGGAACATAAAGACTTCCAATTTCAATTAATATGGACCATATTTAAACATTTATAATTTTACCTTTTCAGCTCCAATATGTGGAAAGCATGAAGTATTTTCGGAATGTATCAACGGTGGATGTCAACGCAAAAATTGTTCCCAACTAGGGAAACCTGTACCTTGTGTGAAAATAGATCCAAAATATTGTGTAAAGGGGTGTCTCTGCAAAGAGGGATATTTGAGAGAATCTAATGGAGTCTGCGTTCCTGAAAAAAAATGTGGACGTTAGTATGTTGGCTGATTGGCTTGCTTTATTTTTTATTCCAGCTTCCTAATATTTTAAGGGTTGCGGGTTTTTTTTAACACAATCACATTCTAATCCCAACTAACATTAAACGAGTATACTTGCTGATGCCCGCGGATTCGCCCGCTTGACAAATTATATACCAAAACCTTCCTCGAGAATCACCCTATCTATTGATCAAAACAGCATGAAAATTGGTGCATTCATTTTTAGTTTATCGCGAACAGACGCGGCGGAAGACTCTAGGTAGGTAGGTAGTGTAGTGACGCGAAAGTGAGTTTATTTGTTTGTTACCTCGTCACGTTTTAATGGCTGAACGGATTTGGCACACGGGTAGACTATTTCCTGGATTAGGGCAAAGAATAATTTGTAATCCGGGACTATGTTCCCTTAGGAAAATATTACGATTTACCCGCGAGCAAAGCAGCGGGCCGCAGCTATTAAAGTATAAACTTTGAGTAAATTTATAATCTTCCTAGTTCATCGTGTTTTCGTCGTTTTAAGATGGGTAAGCCTTTAGTGTGGAACGCAACCTGTGTTGATACTCTTGCGCCATCCTATCTCCCTAGTTCATCGCGTTGTGCTGGCGCTGCGGCTGCGGAAAACCTCAACCGGCGTAAATATAGTAACCTTATTGGTAACTTTTATTTTCGAGCCGTTTCTGGTTTAAACCCTAGGGCCGTAGGGCCCTTGTGCTCAAAGGCTTTTCAAGGAAATTTCGAAACGGCTGGTTGACACTTCCCGTGACCCAAGAGCTGACTTTTACTTTGGGCTGAGATTAAGCATTGCCATTCAATATGGCAATGCCGCCAGTCTCTTGGGTACATTACCAGCTGACAGCGTAAAGGACGAATTTTTAAATTTTTGTTTTTTTAGATTTTTGTTAGTTTAGTGTATTTGTTAATTTTAGTTTTACAAAAATTAAATTTCAATTTGAGTCAAAACAATAAAATGATAGGGACAGTATTAAAAATAATTATATTACAGAATCTTTTACACAAATACTTTTAAAACTACAAAATGAAAAACCGGTTTTAAATGTTTTTATATAAAAGGGCTTTGGTAATAATTTTGCCTCGTTCAGCTTTCTTTATCGTAACCAGCGGTTTGATATAGATTTTGATTGACAATGAAACTCATTTATAGCGACTTATTAGCTAATAAGGGCGGGTTGTTTCAAACGGTTGGTTAACGTAACATACGTACGTCAAAAAGTTACGATTACGGAAGTTGTTTAACGTTCAACTAACTTGTTTAACTTTTTTTTTGTTTTCTACCCTTTTTTGTGTCATCAGAAGAACTGCTACTGAGGAATTCAAAAGAAATTTCACAATATTGTTCTATTTGACGCATCTAAAGTAACGTACCAGTGCTCAGACCATCTGTTAACGTAATCGTCATTTTTTCACGTGCGTTAACGCTGATATATTGTGGCACAACTCAATTATTTGATTTAACGATGGTTAGCACCATTTTTAACGTTTACGCGTGCGTTAAGTGAACGTAAAACAACCCGCCCTTAGTATAGATTTCTGTAAACAGGTAAATGCTGGGGACATCACGAAGTTTACGATCCTTGCCCTCAAATTTGTCCTCCTCAAACTTGCGAGAGCATCAACAAGACTTATCATTGTCCATTAATGAAAACTGATATACAAGATTGTAAACCTGCCTGTCGATGCCGTGAAGGCTACTGGCGGAATAAAATTGGACAATGTATATCAACGGAAAATTGTCGTAAGTATATACCTTCTCCTCTCAAGGACCGTAAACCCCAATTGGGGCCAAAGCGTAATGTCTTAGTATTGTTATATTATTTGCGGATGCTAATACGTTAATAAAAAGTGGGTACATTCGACAAAGATTGGTAAGCACGTTATAAGTTGCGGAATTTGTTCAAAAGTGTCAATGCGGCCTAGGAACGCAAAGGGCATTTAGAGGTACATAGATGGTTCAGTAAGAGTCTGACACTCCCTTTCGCTCCACCCAGAGTGGAATGAGTCATTTGATATAGGTATTTCCCAAACCTAAAAAAAACGTGCTACAAAAACGCTCAGGCAAAGGACTTCACAAACTTCAAATGTGTATTTACAGGGTTAAATTAATTTGGTTAGCGACCGTAGCTACACTGCAGCTACACAGCCAGAAGATATTGACCCTTATGTCAGTCAGTTTTCTTGAATTTAAGATTAGGATTTTATTATTTCGTTAAGATTATCTACGCAGCTAGCTGCCAACTCAATTGATTTCAGTTGACCATAAGATTTGTGAAAATCTAAAAAGTCAGATTTGATAGCAGGAAAGCAGGATTGCTTAACTATACTCAGTATGAAAGAGACATGAAAAGAGCAATTTTTTCGCACTTACTGATAAAGCGCCCCTCTCTACTCAGCTGTCAAAACTGACTTCTTAGATTGCCACTAGTATGGTAGACATCCTCGAAATTACATTTAAATTATTCAGTTTGACATATTGTTATTATAATAGTGAAATGCACGGGTCCCCACGAGTATTGGTCGTGCCGCGGAGCATGTGACAACGTGTGTGCAAATTTACACGAACAAGACCAGGACAACTGCCCCACCAAGAATATCAAATGCACAGAAATGTGCTATTGCGAAAAGGGATATGCTAGAGATAAAAACAATGTTTGCGTACCTATTGAAAAATGTCCACGTAAGTACCAAAATGATAATGTTGGTTTTTGCAACGATAGGCGCCTTTACTAATTTCTCTGCGTAGATATCCAGACAGTAAATTATTTATGAATCATTTTTTATTACTAGAAAAAGCAAAAGATCACGATAGATGGCGATTCAGGATAGCTATTATGTCATTATTTTGTTTTTGGAATTATGTATGTCAAATGTAGGTGGGGCCGTTATTGTAGAATCTGTGTGGGCCAATTCTACTGAAACAACTTTCACATTCGCATGTCAATCGCAAACTGTCAAAAAAGCCTTAATTTTCATACATTTTGCGATTGAGATGTGAATGCGATGCGAATGTGAATATTAGTAGAATTGTCTGTATAAAAGTCATTAATCAAATGATTCTTCACTTCTTTCTGTGATTATATTATGTAGCTTTCACTAAGTGTTACCACTCATAGTAACAATGATGAGTCTAACATTTGAACTGGTGATATTGCTATTATTATTGATACTGCGTCAGTGGAAGTCTGGGAAAAAAATTTGAACATCAAAATGTAATTTTTATTTCTAGACAAAAACACAGATGTCTTTTGCGATTAATAAAAATGAAATAGTATAAAACGAAGTGGTTGTCTTCTCCTGTTTACTTCTAACCCACGCAATAAACTTTAGTACGGTTAAAACTAAAAGAAGACCAATAAACGAGGCAGGTTTCAAAGCCTGGTCGTGTCACTAGATATAAACAATTTTTTAAATAATTGTACCCAATCCCTTTCATTTTTCTCCAGCGCCAAAATGTAGAAATAACGAGCGACTAGAACAATGTCCAGATTGGTTGTGTTCACCACAATGGTGCTCCGAACTAGGCTATCCGATAGCTTGCCCAGCATTACAGGGTAACATCGGCAGCAACGCAACTTGCCCAGGAAGACCTGGATGTGTCTGTATAGACAACTATGTCAGGCATGATTGCGGAGAATGTATTCCT
The DNA here is from genome assembly GCA_963859965.1 of Ceramica pisi. NCBI lineage: Eukaryota > Metazoa > Arthropoda > Insecta > Lepidoptera > Noctuidae > Ceramica > Ceramica pisi. Next base: position 10,204,775 of record OY982534.1, on the reverse strand, counting down.
GTCAGTGAATGCGGTAAGTATAAGGCCATTTTATCATATTTTGTCCCGGTTTTATGAAACTATGTAGCATGATGGACTAGTGTCAATTTGATCAACCAATCTTAACTGTAATCATGTTACTATAATAACAGCGGATAAATTGTAGAGGTAATGCGGTACCGAGAGTACAGTCCCGCAAACCTCTGTTGAAAAGGGAAGATCCTCCGACCGTGTCGTGTCCGGTGGGCAACTGCCCGATATTTGATATTCGGACTATTGATGTTGTCTACACGGTGCCATGTCTGAATATATGAAATACTAGAGGCCGCCCGCGACTTCGTCCGCGTATAAATTCTCGTTATTCCCGTGTAAATCCCGATCCCTCGGGAACTCCGGGATAAAAAGTAACCTATGTGTTATTCTGGGTCTTCAGCTACCTACATTCCAAATTTCATCGTAATCGGCTCAGTAATATTTGATTGATACAGTAACAAACATCCATACATACTCACAAACTTTCGCATTTATAATATTAGTAGGATGTCCGAAAAGTTGTCTTACAACGGCAGCATCATTCATTAAAAAGAAATATTTTTATTAAAATAAAATATTATTTTTTATCATGACGCATGAGATAGTTTGAAACATCTAACCTCTAGGAGTGAGCGTGGTCCGAGCCTTGTGTTACAAAGATATCTCGGAATGGGGCGGTCTTTCGTTACGCAGGTAAACATTATTAACAGGCTGTTTCATCATTCTAATGCATGTTCTAGATATGCGGCAGCATGTCCAGCCAGAAACTCAAAGAAAACGAAACCACCGACGCAGCAGCCGTGTGTAATTGACAAAAATTGACCCGAACCATTTTGAGCTACTTTTGACCCCTTCATAACTCGAAACCTATTTAATCAAATTACATGAAAATTGGCACATTTATCAAAGCCTTTTAGCATGTCTAGAACCCAAAATCAAGTTCAAAAACGCCGGCATTTTGTGACTGATTAACTCACTGACTTATAGGTAGATCAAAAAACCTAACCCACGTCCAGATGTCCTAGAAAGTTGAGATTTGACTTCCAGCTAGGTAATTGTGTGCTAGGGAATTTCTAAGATTTCAATTATTGGATTTTGTTAGCTAGCAATTTCAAAAATTATAAGAGCAAAAATTTCTGCTTTCTTCTTTGCATGAGAATAAGTTCCATGATGAAATGTCGTTTTTATAGGTACTTACGAATTAAATAATAATTATACAGGTTACATTTTTAAAGTGTGCCTTCAGGGCCATTTGATTTTTTTTTACCAATATTAATACTAACTGCTTCTGGAAGCGCCGGCTCACTCTTCTAATAAATTTGTTTTGCTGGTAAGTTAAGTCTTGAGCCTTAATTTGTCTTATTTTAAAGTTACGTAATTACATAACTTGGCGCCCATATAGATTTCAATTCTTTTTTCGACAATCATGGATATCATTAACTTTGCAGATGGTTCATTTTTCACATTTATGTTTTTGATGGGTTTTATTTTTATTGCACCTTATCTTTTATGAATTATTTTAGTAAAATAATCGCGCCTAGAGGTAGTTCATGTCGGGTACATTAAGTGGGCCGCCTTTGTAAGACGAATTAAATGGCACCGTGTATGTTTAAATCTCACAGAAAAGGCTGCTAGTGGGATAGACGGCGTTGCGGTTCTTTTTGTTGCCGTACTCTAAAATTGCGTGTCGCTTGTTTTTGTTGTGGCAGTTCATGAATTCCGCTACAAAACTTTTCAGTTTTAAGAAATGAGGTGTTAAATTTAATGCCTTATTTGAAATGTTTTGTGCGAATTAAATCTCACACTTATTAAATATCCAAAAGTTTGGATGGATGAATGGATTCATGAAAAGATGTTTGTTACTCAATCACGCCAGAACGGATGAACGAATCCGAATAAATTTGGCACAGACATAGATTATAGTCTAGAACTTCTCTCTTTTTATCACGGGATTATATTCCTTTGGGATAACTTCACTCATCAACTCTTTTTTTTATTATTATTTTATACTAAGTATTAAGACTTTTTACTACGTTTTATTTCACAGAATCGTGCGGAGGAGATCCTAACGCAGTATCGGGTTGCGGTATGCACTGCGGTAACCTTTGTTCCAACTACAAGCAAAAGAACTTTATTTGTTCGTTTGTTTGTAAAATCAATGATTGCGATTGTAGGAAGGGATACGTTTTTGATACCAACACCGGTAAATGTGTCTTTCCTAAAGATTGTAGTAAGTATCGTTTTAACGATCATTAATAATAACAATAAAGTACATTGGCCTTTCCAGATATTACGGAAAAGCCAATGTACTTTATTGTTTGTACTTCGTAGATATACCTACCAGAAAAATAAATTATGAACCGTTTTTCATAACTAGAGAACGAAAAGGCTCACGATAGAAGTCGATTCAAAGCTTTATGTCTTTATTTCTGTTTATGGTACTAAGAAAGTTAATAAATATAATATGTGGAGCAATGACCGTTATTGCATATTTATTTGGCTTCTACCACATTATTATTTTTCCGTCACTAATTGTGTTTAAATGACTTGCAAATTAATTAATTTTAGCACCCACCTGCGGAAAGAATGAAGTTTACGATATTTGTGCCAACGGTGGATGTCAAAACAGAAACTGCTCGCAGCTAGGAGGTCCCATACTTTGTATAGACCCCTATAAATGCATCGGAGGATGTGTCTGCCAAAAGGGATTCTTGCGAAACAAAAATGGAGTATGCGTACCTGAAAACCAATGTCCGCGTAAGTATTTTATTTTTATATTATTACAGTCAATTTATGAGTTTGGTTTCCCGGCAGTTATTTTATTCCAACCGTTGAACTTGAGCTGTGTTGCTTCGGTCGTAAAAATAAAAATTGCATGCGTAGTGAAAAGATATCTATGCATTTTACTGCGTCAGCCAAATCATAATACAAGGTGCCGATTTAGTCATCAAAAAAGGAGGCTCACTTAATGTACCCAAAATAAACTACCTCTGGGTGCAATTCTTTTTTTAATAATTCTTTAAGATGACAGGTGAAATAAAAATAAATAATGCATTAGAAATATGAAACACCTTGTTAATAATGTCTACGTATCAAAACAATAATAATAATAACCCTACCGCAGTATCTCTACGTTGACGTCGTGGTGGGGCTTGCGCGTCCCGATGGACCTTAGGTCATACCTAAGGTGAGGGGCCAGACAAAGAGAGATACAATCCACGAGGCAGTTTTGTGGCGAACTGTTGGGCAGTAGCGACCCCACGAACCTTAGCTCCCGGGAGAAGTCTTGTTCCTCATCTACGGCTTGCCTTTATTGGCTGGCCAGTGTGAAAACTGACGAGGAACAGAGCTCCCACCTCTTTCTTGCCTTAATTGGCCGGTCTGAGTGGAGATTCGCTAGAGCACACGTGCTCGAGAGAAGGATGTATAATCCAGTAAGATGCTGGTAGGGATCTTGACCGCACTTCCGGAATTGTCCTGATAGCCGTGGTATACCTCTCCACTCCTCTAGCACCTCAGGCCATGTTGCCTCCTTGGCGCTACGTCACTTTGTGCTGGCGACCGTTTTCGGGGGCCCATTCATTGAGTGTGCAAGTCACCCCCTGCCATTTAAAAGCCGTGTATATTGTTAGTGGTCAGGCAGGGGCCAATAGTTCTTCTATAATAAACGATTATCAGTCCACTAAACCGCCCAAACCCATAGCGTTTCATCTTTTGTTTCCATATTCTGCAATAGTCTTGCTCCAACCGGGGATTGTCCTTGGGAATACTTTCAGTGCATAATCGCCGGTTGGTGCCCCATTACATTTGAAATTTCTAACGGGGCCTCTGCGAGTTGGTTTCGGCCCCTCGTACGCCTACCAAAGGACCGGGTCTCCAGAGACCCGAGAAAGAAAACAACATAATTATAATAAAGAAAATGAATAAAGGAAATAGTAATAATATCTTTGGACATTTCACACAACGCCATATAGTCCCAAGCTAAGCAACCTAATGCTTGTGTTATGGTAACGATATGGCTGATAAACTACTTATATCCTTTTTTTTTGTAAATGCATACAAATAATTATTATAGATAGAAAAATACCCAGACTCGGAACAATTCAAACAATAATACATTTTACTATTCATCTACAATAGGAGTATGCACAAAACCGCACGAAGTATACGACCCCTGCCCTCGCACGTGCCCACCTCAAACTTGCGCCGCCATTGGAATTGCTTACCCTTGTCCTAATCCCCCTGAAGGAGATGAATTTTGTAACCCAGCCTGTCGCTGTGAAGACGGGTACTACAGAAATTCAGCTGATGAATGTATTTCAGAAGAAGACTGTTGTAAGTATATTCTATCAGAAATGTACCTACTTACTAAGCTCTAATCGTTTGTATTGTCGCCAAAAAAGTGTTTCAATTTCCCAATCAAAAAAAAAAAAACATGCAGGATTCCGTACCCAATGGATTAACAACAGAACCCTTCATGTGCGAGTCCAACTTGCGCTTGGCCGGTTTGTACAAGTCATAATTATTATTACAAAAAGTTACATACAAGTAATTTGATTCCCTAAATTAGTTAGATATACCTAGCAACTACCCAAAGACAGAAAGCGCTCATTGGGCGAAAAAATAGCTCGGGTTCCGTCGTCCTACTTAGGTATAAGGTGACGAAGAATATCAAAGCCATGTCTTATACTTACAAAACATACTTATTTCAAAATGTGGTTGCATCAGTTAGGGCTCAGATCGCATCATGGCATCTTTATTTCCACTACACGTTGTGGGCTTTCTTAAGACCACGACGCAAAATTAGCGATGTGGAATTTTGGAACAAACCACAACGCGTTGTGAGCTGTTTTTTTGCTAAATGAGCGTTGATGACACAAAGAGCGGATTTCACCAATGAAACAGCTGATCTATTCTGTCGACATCTCACCGTGTACACTCAGGTGGAGTGAACTACAAGTGAACTGTCACTCCATCTTGTTTGTATGACAGCCCACTTGTCGTTCACTTCACCTAATTTTTCACTTCGATATGTTTACAGAAACGCACTGCTGATCGCATCGCAAACACTGACAAGTTTTGAACGCAGTTAAGATGTACTATCTTAACTGCATTCAATTAATTTAACTAATATTTTTATTAAAATAAAAATAATTTTTTCATTTATTAATTTTCTTTATAGCAAAATGTACCGGACCCAACGAATACTTTTCGTGCGGCCCGCCCTGCGACAACGTGTGCGCTACATTGGCAACCCAGAACCGAACCAATTGCCCTTATGTAAACAAGCGATGCAATAATAAATGTTATTGTGATAATGGCTATGCTCGAGATCATAACGACATCTGCATACCTATCGATCAATGTGGAGGTAGGAACATCGAATAACTATTACTTAAGTATATAAAAAGTAGTATTGTGGCTAATTAAACGGTATAATGACAGCCACATGCGTCAAACTTCAAGGTTTAGCGACGCTTTCCCAGGTCAGACCGTGGATGGGTAACTATCCACATAACGAATTCCGAACCACTCGTGTTTCTGGCTGGCTTTCTATATGTCAGTCTACCAATTTGTTTAGGTGTTCAAGAAATAAGATTAAACCCATGGATTAAACATTACCATTCCCAAGGAGGGAATAGTACACGTAGGTACTAGAAAGAAAGAAAGAAAACTAGTTTATTTGGTTTTTTGTTACACACAATGCAACAAATAAAAGAAAACTTATTAAAAAAATATAACTTTAATTTCGGAAGACGGTGTTTTTTTTTAGTTTCTTCGTATTTTGACATCGACTTTCGAAATTAAAGTTATTTTTTATTTTGTAGTTGTTTTTGTTTTTTCTTGGAAGTCGGTTGTTTATTTTTTTTTTGTAAAAAAAACTTTCATCCAAGTAAACGAATTCCAGCTATTTCGATTTAAAATCCAAACTACGTAACCGATTTTGATAAAATTTTTTGACTAATCTGCAAGTATATCCTTTCAGATAAAAAAGATTTTTTTCAAATCGGTTCATAATTGACGGAGTTATGAGGTAACAAAAATAAATAAAAAATACAACCGAATTGAGAACCTTTTTGGGAAATCGGTTAAAAATAGGTACATTGTGAGCCCAACGGCTGCGCCAAATAGGTGCAGTTCAGTGAAATACCAGAAAACTAGCGTCAGGCTGTTGCCTGACGCTAGTTTTCTGGAAGATGCAAGTATCTTATCTATAGATTCCAGGAAATCCTATGCTTTAAAAAGATCTCATGGTCTCTGATCTCATGTTATATAAATGAGATTCGATCGGCACTCTTTGCACGCATTTTCAAACTTTTCAATTCAAAAACTTTATCAGAATTAGGCTTAGAATCAGCTCTACTTCTCGTTTAACCATGCTTCCCGCCACTGTCAAATTTTCCCAATTAACCTTGAACCTAATGAGCTAGCGATAAAGATGGAAATTAAATTTGACAGATTGTTGTTAGATTAGTATTATGATACAACGTGATCATGTAGTGGCCTTTAAGCCCCCACGGTAAGTGGTTTATAGAATAGCAGTGCGGCCCCTGTCTTTCGATACTTCACAGTTCTTGATTATGTGCGTTTCAGTATCTTGCCATGGAGATCTAAATGCGATACCAGGATGCAACAAAAGTTACGTTTTTGACGACAATTTGAAGAAATGTGTGCAGCCTGAAAACTGCAGGAAGTCCTGTTTAGTGTAGTTTTCTAAATAAGGTTTATTGGTTTATTTTTGGTTTGCTTTTGGAAAGTTCTAAGGTCTGTCTTGATAAATAATATCCTATAATATTAAAAATAAAACGTGCTCTAAGACCAACCCATTCCTCCTAGCCTGGTCTATTCTGTAAACATGTCTAAGTGAAGGCTTGGGTGAAGTGATCGCCAAGTGAACTGCAGTGCGATTCTGCCGATTGATTCTGTCGACATCTCACCGTGTATACTTAGGTCATTCCTTCTTTTATGTATGATATGACAGCTCACTTCACCTAAGTTTTCACTTCGACATATTTACAGCAGTTTGAATAGACCGGCTGTCATTCTATCTTGATTACTTGGTTTGCCAGCTCACTTCGTGATCACTTCACCCAAGCCGTCACTTTGACATGTTTACTGAATCGCACTGCTGGATAGATATCGTAAATGCGACATGACACCAGGGGGTCTACTTTCTAAGCCCGAAGTCCGTAGTTTCGGACTTAGTTACGTATTCTACTCCGTATCACCTAACCATGACAACACGATTTTTCAGTTACTGTCAAATCGTGTTGTCGTTCAATCTTAGTTCGGGTTCGGCACTTATCGTTAGTCAGTTAATGATAAGGAGTATATGAAACGTTGACCCTGAAAAGTTGATGGCTTTAAAATGACAAAAACCGTTTCAAGAATTATTATAAAATGGCGATAAACTGTCAGCAACTTATATCTTACAGCGCAATGCAACAAACCACACCAAGTCTTCGATCCTTGCCCGTCGACATGTCCTCCACAAACGTGCGTGAGTCTGGAAAGGGCTTACATCTGTCCCATCGAGTATGGCCAGGAACCTCCCTGTCAACCAGGATGTGTCTGTGAAGAAGGTTACTACTTAAATTTGATCGGTGATTGTATCTCTGAGGAAAATTGCTGTGAGTGATGTTTTCATTAGATAAGATAAGATTTTTTTATTTGTTTAAATATGGTCTATATACGAGAGCATGTAAGATATTACATCGTTTGAGTCCAATCATGTTTAGCCGTGAGTATCGGCGTACAAATATTTTCATAAAAATAATAGAATATAGTAAATTTTCGATTTTTTCCTAATTGTCATTAGATAGAATCTGCACTTAAGTACATGGTTTATAATTAAAAAACTCTATAAAATATGTGACAAAGTCCAAAAATATTTATATGTTTTAATGTTAAAAAATATAATTATATTATAATGTCAAAAATATTATTATGTTGTAATGTCAAAAGTATTAGTATTTCACAATTTCAAAAATGTTATAGTGGGATATTACATACATAGTACATTACTGAGGCGGACAGCAAAGGGGGCATTGATGGACGACGTGTAAATGTGGGCCGAGGCGTAGCCGAGGCACACATACGTAAGTCCATCAATGCCTAGTTGTGGCCAAGGCTTGTACAGTACTTTTCTCAAAAAATGCGCGGAAATTAAAATACAATTACATTTCATAATCAATGTCGTACAACCAACAACAATAATAATTCCCGCGTAAAAATGTTCATTTTTTATTTCAATAGACAGCTTTCTATTTGCAAGCCACTAAAACCTTTGATAAGTAACCTCCTTAGTTGCCATGTTTCTTAATATAAGATCGCTCCATTTTTAAATTAGGTACACGAAAGAGTTTACTGTGTAATTTATTTGGCCCCAAAACACGATTTATATGGATTTTCATACAACTTTTTCCGGCCGCTGCTCGGCCAGTACAGCTCACATTTCCAAGCATGTTTGAGAAAAATAAAAATAGTCTTAATTTCAGGAGACAGCTAAAATTATTCAATCAAACAAAGAATCCTTTTTGGCCAGAAATTCGGAGACACTATAATATGCTTTTCGCAATATCTTTATATATATCTTTTTCAACTCACTCACCTTCCAACTTTTATACATTATGTTAAATATTTTTGTTCATTAGTAGTACAAAGAAATAGTATTCATTGAAAAACATTTCAATCTTCCATTGGTGACTTTTAGTCAAATCATTTTTTTTTTAATTCAAAACAATTTGTTTCACCGATAAGTAAATCTTTGGTATCTTCTCAAATAATCTTGAACTCGAATAGATTAATTAAGCTCTCATACAATTTTGGTCCTTAGAAACTTGGGTCTTTCTTTAATTAAAATTTTGTTTGCGTCTGTACCCAGCGCCAGTCCCAATAGTCAATTGTTCGATTAAGCGGAGTGTTTGTACCCATCCCTGTTTTTAAACAGTTTGCTGTTCTCCTAATTATCTACAGACGATATTTAACGGTGACTTCTAATAACGATGTCTTTTTAGTAAAATGCAATGGACCACACGAATACTTCTCATGTGGCCAAGAATGCGACAACGTCTGCGCAACTCTAAGCGAACAGAATAAGACCAATTGTCCCATCGTCAACATTCAGTGCAATGAACAATGCTACTGTGAAGACGGATACGCCAGGAATGCATATAATATCTGTATACCAATTGAAGAGTGTCCAGGTAAGATTCACTTAATATTCGCATCTTAGTTACCTAACACAGACCGTCACACTGTGACCTATGCCTGTGCGTGTAGTACTTAAAGACGGCAGCCATCACCCGAGCAGGCTTAAGAAGCAGTGGAGAATTTGATTTTTTCTTGTCTGGTTGACTGGCAAACAAAAATAGGTAACACTTTTGCTGTAATACAATATCGTTTACTAAAACATAATCTCTAACCTAGAACTTACAATTGTTTGAAAACTAATTAGAAATGAGCAACCTGCTGTCGCACCTCAAAATGACTGTTCAAAAGAGAGACTGGAAGTCAATATAAAAAACCTCCAGATTTAAACAACCACACCTTATTTAGAAGGTCATCAAAAGCTATAGTAGTTAACGATATAACATTTATTTAAATACTATGTGAAATCAACAAAATATCATAAAACTCATTATATTCCTCAATTACAGTAAAATGTTATGGAGAACATAAAGTTTTCGACCCATGTCCTGAGACGCCACGGACTTGTAAAAGTCTCAACGACGATTACTCCTGTGAATCGGAGAGTAGCGAGGAAGAACCAAGCTGTTGTAAGCCAAGCTGTGTTTGTGGAGAAGGATACTATGAAAACGCCATTGGACAGTGTATAACAAAGAAGCAGTGCTGTAAGTTATGATGTTATCATTGTTTATTAAAATAAAGTTGCCCGGGACCTGGAGCCTGTCTCAATTGTCAATTGTTCGATTCAATCGAGAGTTTGTATTTAAATGACCCATCCCTATATTTTAACAGTTTGCAGTCCTCTTAATTTGAAATCATCAGACGGTATTTAACGGTGACTTCTAATAACGATGTCTTTTTAGTAAAATGCAATGGACCACACGAATACTTCTCATGTGGCCAAGAATGCGACAACGTCTGCGCAACACTAAGCGAACAGAATAAGACCAATTGTCCCATCGTCAACATTCAGTGCAATGAACAATGCTACTGTGAAGACGGATACGCCAGGAATGCATATAATATCTGTATACCAATTGAAGAGTGTCCAGGTAAGTTTCATTTAATATTCGCATCTTAGTTACCTAACACAGACCGTCACACTGTGACCTATGCCTGTGCGTGTAGTACTTAAAGACGGCACCCATCACCCGAGCAGGCTTAAGAAGCAGTGGAGAATTTGATTTTTTTCTTGTCTGGTTGACTGGCAAACAAAAATAGTTAACACTTTTGCTGTAATACAATATCGTTTACTAAAACATAATCTCTAACCTAGAACTTACAATTTATAAAAACTAAATAAATATGTGCAAGCTGCTGTCGCACCTCGAAATGACTGTTCAAAAGAGAGACTGGAAGTCTATACGAAAAACCTCCAGATTTATACAACTACAACTTATTTAGAAGGTCAACAAAAGCTATAGTAGTTAACCATATAACATTTATTTAAATATGACATCAAAAAAATATCATAAAACCCATTATATTCCTCAATTACAGTAAAATGTTATGGAGAACATAAAGTTTTCGACCCATGTCCTAAGACGCCACGGACTTGTAAAAGTCTCAACGACGATTACTCCTGTGAATCGGAGAGTAGCGAGGAAGAACCAAGCTGTTGTGAGCCAAGCTGTGTTTGTGAAGAAGGATACTATGAAAACGCCATTGGACAGTGTATAACAAAAAAGCAGTGCTGTAAGTTATGAAGTTATCATTGTTTATTAAAATAAAGTTGACCACCTCAATTGTCAATTGTTCGATTCAACAGAGTGTTTATATATTTAAATGACCCATCCCTATATTTTAACAGTTTTCAGTCCTCTTCATTGAAATCATCAGACGGTATTTAACGGTGACTTCTAATGACGATGTCTTTTTAGTAAAATGCAATGGACCACACGAATTTTACTCATGCGGTGGTGCGTGCGACAACGTGTGCATCACTATGAACGAACAGAGCCAGGCCGACTGCCCCATCGTCAACATTAAGTGCAATGAAATGTGCTACTGTGAAGACGGATATGCCAGAAATGCCAGCAAAATCTGTATTCCCATTAAGGATTGTCCTCGTAAGTTTATTTTCTTTAGGACAAGGCCACTACTCTTTCCACTATTTTCGATCGATCTTTGTAACTAGATAACTTATTAATTAAGTAGTAATAAGTCTTTGTGGAGTACCCAACAACTCGTACTGTAAAAATATTATCCCTATAGCTATTATTTCTACCATAACTGACAATCGTAGAGCAGACAAAAGACTGTCAGTGGTAGCGTGGCGACAGCGATTATCAAAACGTCAAAAATTATTGACTAACGCTTTCGAAATGTCACGTGATCAATTCCTTACACTTTGGCATTTCGACAATTGTATTCGCTGATAGAATGGCAACATGCATCTGGTGGTATTGAATTTCCAATATTTGTGCTGTCAATATTTGATTGTTAGTTTTATTTGGTGGTCAATATTTTTGCTGGTCTAAAAGATTTGTAGTGATGTCTGTAACCTGCAGCTAATTTTTCATTTCTATCTGAAGCATCTCGGTGTGGTCCTGACGAGAGATACGAGGAGAGTCCCTGCCGGGTCTGCGAACCTCTCACTTGCAGTGAAGTCGGCATGGACCCAGAGTGTTCCACGGTCGAAGACGACGACTGCGACGATACTCCAGGATGTATCTGTAAACGTGGTCTAGTGAGAAATGAACACGGCGTTTGCATACCTATCTCTGAATGTTGTGAGTGATTCCACATTACTTTTCCCAGATATTTTTTTACGTGGACGTCTATTCAGACTCTCTGACTGATAGCTTGACTAGTTTTCTTTGAAATAAATGATTTGACTTTGACTGTGACTTTGAACTGAGTTATTTATATCCTAAATTTAATACAATTGTTAAATCTCTGAATTATTCTTCGGTTTCCGCATCATTGTTTTCATTTCTCAAGAACCACTTATTTAATTTAAAGTATTTTTTCAAAGCATAAAACGGTTTTATTCATAATGTTTAAACAATACCGCGTGTATCTGACATCGACGCACAAACGATTTCCATGGGTCCGGGGCATGATTCTGGACACCCTAGACTTAGAATTTTTCGTCGACTTTTTCTCATTTTTTCATTTTTTTCAAGGGTTTTTTTTACTTTAGACTGCTCATAATCCTTATTCTGACCTAAACCAATGAGATTTTTAATAAAAAAATAATTAATTAACTAGTTTCAGTAAAAAGAGCAATCTGAATAAAACCACAAATAGATATCAGCTCAGCTGAGCTGATACCTATTTGTGGTACACTTGAAAAAAATGAAAATATGAGAAAAGAACCGACGAAAATTTCCAACACTGGGGTGTCCAGAATCATGCCCTGGACCCATGGAAATCGTTTGTGCGTCGATGTCAGATACACGCGGTATACATGCAAGTAAGGTGAAAAAGAATATTCTTAGTTACAAGCACTAAATTAAAAAAAAATATAAAGTTAATGGTTCGGTACCTACTAACCAACCTTTTAAAATAGATTATTTAATTCAGAATAAATAAATATATAACGATATTCACTTTTATGTTGTTAAGTTAAGTTGTTATAAATTCAATTTGCTTAGAAACGAAAAAGCAGAGGAAAAAAATTATTTTGAATTGGCCGAAACTAAAAAATTCATCTGTAAAATAACAAAGCGTATAAAATATGATTCTCTTCGACCCCATTATTTTTATAGTCCAACAATAAATTCGACCATTTCAATTCATAATTCAGTGAACACTAAAACATATTTTTTTTTAGTTTTAGTAAAAACCACATACCTGCTTAGATTGAAGTAAGGAAATAAATGGTTCTTGAGTTTTATTTTTAGTTTTATATGATTAAGAAAAAAGAAACAATGTTTTTTTTTTTATAATCTATACCTGTTGCACTTGTACCTATATTTATCTTCTATCTATATATCCTAATTCTATGTGGCAGCGAAAGGTCACTCATTCATTCATACTTTCATTCATTCTCTCACTGATTAATCACGAAACTACTGAACCTACGAAGGCAGAGATAGAGTAGAGTTTTGAGTGAGAGCTGTTTGCTAAAAAAGGATTTTAGAAAAGTCACCCCGTAAATGGGTGAAATAAGGGGTGGAATTTTGTGTCTTATTCCTTGAGTAAATTTACTTGAATTTTGGTATGAAACCTAAGTGAACACATATATAAAAGTTGTCAGTATTAGTTTTTCAGAACTACCACAAAAGGCGATTTAGGGAATGTTAAAGTTTATACTGAAAGAATGTCAATCCTAGAGCTCCGGGAAACTCTTAAAGGGATAAAAAAGGATGACCTAAAGAATGAATGGATGGATGAAGGATGTACTAAATCGCACAGACAAAGTCGCGGGCGAAGTGCTACTTCCCTATACAGTCAACTTAAACAGCACAACTTTGCAAATGTGGTACGTTTTTGATATTTGCGATACGATATGATGATTTGCGCGTAGAGTATAAGCAAAGAGTTATAAAAACACACGTTTATTAAATAGAAAAAATATTCATTATTTCCGAAAAAAAACCAAGTCCCACGCTAATTCGAAGCTAAAAAATCCTTTTATTTGCAGTTAAAACTTGTAATTGACCAATTACTTTTATATTTGCAAAACAAGATTTCTAAATTCAATTTTATAACATTATTTGTACGCATTTTAAATGAGCCTTACTATACGTGGTTTTAGTTTAGCATAGTAAAGGTTTCAATATCGAATGTAAATGGGAAACGTAGGTATAATACTGTACCGGTTGTATTAATTTATAATTTTTAAGCCATCGGACTTGGTGGCCGTAATTGTACTACTGCATGCAGGGAGCAACAGTGCAAGTAAAATTAATTTTACCTACCTATGAAATACTTTCCATTATCACAATTTCTGTGCAGGACAGCCGCATACATAGTCTTAGGTTTAAAGTAAATAGTTCGTGTTAATTTTAAGTAATCTAAATACCGTTAGTTAGCAACATCTGTTTAGAAAGTAGACAGATGCAAGGGACAGTTCGATGCTTTAAAACGTTTGGGTCACATTGTCATAATTGTAATTTTTAAGTTATTACCGACCCCTTTTCTTAAAGATCCCTTGTTTTGAGAAAGTTTTATGTCTGCCCATTAACAGAGCGGTGTATTTGTCTCTTACATTTATTGACGTCCGGCAATAGTTAAGATCCCTTGTTTGCATTATGTTGTGAAAGTTTTACGAACCTCGCCGAAAATGTTTTCTTATTTTAAGAATAAACAACCGTAGTGAGTACCGTTCTACCCCCACTAACTGGGGTGAAACTGACGCCAAAGACCCATATAAAAGAGGCCCGTGGGCCAAAACAAATCAGTTCCTTTTCATACGCCAGTTCCTCTACATACAGAGTTACTGTACATAGTCCTATCTGCTACGAGACAGAGGGCTTGGCTCAGGGACCGTACTCGCTACCATCTACAGTTGAAAAAGTATTTTCATTTAAGTACTTCCAATGCGGTAGCACCTTCTTCACAGTGACAGCGTCTTGTCGCCTTTCAACCCTCCAATCCAGCAACTTGTACGACCCATCGTGCAAAATTTCTTTAATCTTTCAGAAACATCTTTTTTTTATTTGGGTCTGCTTTTGACTTTAGTCTAGGTTAGAGGTGACAGAGACATAGTCGACCATGGAGAGAATTTACCCACAATAAGTCTGGTCATTTGAAATAACCTAAGATCAGATACATCATAAATGAGCAGGAACACAGGCCTCCTCATTACATGAGAGAGACAGGGCACGCAGGCCTGTCCTGTCTCCTGGGTAGGTCAAACTTAGATCAGATACAAACGTTACTTTTGCTGCGATACACACAACGGTATGCGTGAGTCCATCGCCATACCGATAAAGATAAAACGGTTATTTACGGTAGACATCTAGAAACTTTATGTCTGCTGAAGTGATGCAAAAATACCTAGGGAAACTATTACAGGAACATATTCTTCGTCACCTGTTCCATGGTACTTGGGGTCGATGCAACACATTTGCTTTTTTCCATTCCGTCCTGTTAACCATCACACTATCACTGACACCCGTATCTTTCATATCAATCATAACACAATCCATCCATATTTTCTTTGGATTTCTTGTCATTCTCCATCCATAAATAATAAGTATCAAAACAAATATTGACTGGGTCTTCCGTAAAACATTTACAACAAAACATAATGATAATAATTAAAGTTCTCAAGAAGGAACAAGACTCGATTATGGACCCTTTGTTTTTCAAGTAATCTCAATAAGCTGTATACCACAAATTTCCTTATACGGCAGTAAATTGCTTACAAGAGCTTAGAATTACACAAGACACGTGTTACGTCAGCAAAGCTTAACATTCAAAACTAAAAATCATTTTCTTAAACACCTTGGCAAACGTTGGTTAACGTTTATCGTTGTAAACACTAGATTGGAACAAACTTAGATATAAGTGTTTTAAAACGATAAATCAACTGAATGAAATTCAATTTTCATTCCACTAAAGACCATTGTTAAATTAAATCAAGACTCGTCTACCATCCTTTAATAGTTATCTATATAAATAATAGATTTTATCGCTTTTTATTATATAGGTACTTTTAAATATTTTTATTTTGTAATATAGGTACTTTTAAATATTTTTATTTTGTAAATGATGTGAAAAGATTTTTGTTTATTAAACAGCTTCAGAAACGGCTGTGAATGTCTCAGAGGCAAGAGCTAGACTCGATCAAGGAAGCATAGCCTTATCCGGAAAATTCTTAAATGTAAGTACTCTTAGGTATTTACTATTACACGCACCAACTCTTAGCCGGTTTGTAAGATAGAAATCACAGTTTTTCAAAGTTATTTCAGAAATTAACAATATCCGCACTTTGATGATTTACTATTAGAAGAATAGTCTATGCAGAGATGCTTACTTCTGGCAGTGGACGAGTTTTAACTGAGTGATTATTGATGAACAATGATTCAAATGATCCTATAAATATGCACGGTGCCATTTTAGTCATCTTACAAAGGCGGTTCGCTTAATATACCCGATAGAAATTACCTCTAGGCGCGATTTTTTTAAATAATAACTGATTAGAATAACTAACTAACTGATTAGAATGATGAAACACAGGTAAATAATTTAAGCGTAGCAAAACAATGTCGCTGCTCCATTACGTGCCATCCTTGGAACACAAAGCTCGGACTGCACTCTCTCCTGTATGTTTCAAACTACGTCATGCGTCATGCGATAATTTATAATATATATTTTTTTTTTAGTAATTAAAATGTTCATAACATGTGGGCTACCGTTGTAAGACGACTAAAATGGCACCACATTATGTTGGTGGTCACTTATTTTGCGGATAATTCAACAATAGTTTTTTTCCTCAGTTCCTAGTTTCCACCAACCCAGACGAAAACTGCGTAGCGTCACCTATGTCTCTAATGATACCATTGGCACAACTTGCACTTGTTGCCATAGACTCGGTTTTAGATCAAATACTCAAATTGATGAATCTTAAGAGTAAACAAGAGGTACGTACGTAATATTTATTATCTATCAAGCTTTGGATAGAAGTGATATTTATGTCTATACAAGATGTAAGTGAAATAACAAAAAAAAAACAAAATAATTAACACAACTAATTTACAGTTTGAAATATTTCTTTGGACACACTATTAATTAAAAAATAAAATACATTTATTTCGAGCACTCTTGACTCATATGTGGAGTACACACAATTAAAACAAAATACAGAACGGAAAAAAAAACCGGCCAAGTGCGAGTCGGACTCGCACACCGAGGGTTCCGAACAAACCTGTAGGTATACAGGGTGTAAGGGACAGCCTTCCACAAATTAACAGGGTGCAATCAGCTCCTTACTTTGAATCATATTCCAGTGAAAATTTCCTCAGGATTTTTTTTTTTTTCGATATTTCTTTTTTTTTGCTTTATTTCAATGAAAAGTTACATTACCTGTATGCAGAACTCCATAAATGTAAATAACACAGCTAAAATAAAAAAAAATCTCATGAACGACGCATGAAATCAGCTGTTAAAACGTAGCGCGGGCGCAGCTATCCTTTCGAAAGCTCGCTGCGCTGCCGTTCGCTGCGTGCGTTTTGCAGAGGTAGCGATACATTGCGAGTGAGGTAATTAAACAAATCAGTTTTATTGGATTCCCATAAAGTTCCTGAAATAATTTCATGTACCGGTCAACTTAGTACGATATACTGAAATCACCCTATTAGTTTGAGGAGGGCTGTCCCTTACACCCGTTATATTATAAGCAAAAGTTGTTTAGTTTTATCATTCTCTTATTTTAGAAGTTACGGGGGGCGGGACTCATTTTACCACTTTGGAAGTGTCTCTTGCTCAAACTATTCAGTTTAGGAAAAAAAAATGAAATTAGTAACCGCAATATCATTTTTGAAGACCTATCCATAGATACCCGATACACGCACGGGTCCAATGAAAATAAAATTTTTGAGTATCAGTTATCGGGGCCCCCAAAATAGTTTTTTTTTTTTTTTTCAATTTTTGTGTGAAAATCTTAATGCGCTTTACAGAATACATCTACTTACCAAGTTTCAACAGCATAGTTCTTATAGTTTTCGAAAAAACACATGGTGTGTGACATACGGACGGACAGACAGACAGACATGACGAATCTATAAGGGTTCCGTTTTTTGCCATTTGGCTATGGAACCCTGAAAAGGCAACTGCCCCATACAGCAGATTTTTTTTCAATAGTCTCAATGATCCTGTTTCAGGTTATGCATTATTAAGATATATGTACATATAACTATAAAGCTATTACTAATTACAGATAATGGCATGTTTCCCGGGATTAATAGCAGAATTAAGCAACCAATCTCACGTCGATTTGAAAGTGGCTACTAAAAATTACGAAAACGAGAAATATCCACTAAGCATACCTTACATACGTGACTCAAAAAAATATGTCGGTGCTGATGCACAAAATGTTGACTTTAGTAAAGCAGATGAAGTTGCTGCTTTAATAAATCAATGGGTGAGTAAAAAAACTGCATCGTCATCACCAGGTGAACATAAAAATAATGCATCTGTCTATTAATACCTCTTAACGTCTGAACGCCTGTACGAATTTAAATTGAAACATGACACACAGATCGGGACGTGGTCTTCCTGAAAAAGGAACAAAGGGTGCTTTTTATCCCGGAAGCATCTTCCTTTGGGATAACTGTAGAGATTCATGCTGGAAAACTTCAAAAATTGTTTTTTTTTTTTTTTAAATCCAGATATACAACCAAACTAATGGCAAAATCGAAGATCTTGTTGTTCCGGATATGTTCAGTGCAGATACAAGATTATGTCTGGTCAACGCAATTTATTTCCTGGTAAAATTTGCTATATTTTCAGTTTATATAAAAGTCAAAAATCAAGAGTTTATAGTATCGCTTTTTGCAGGGTAATTGGGAGAAACAATTCAATCCTAACGATACAGAAGTCAAAGATTTTTATAAATCTAACGGTGAAACTGTACCAATGAAAATCATGTATCAACAAAATACTTTTAACTACGCTGAAACTGACCAATACCAGGTTTGTAATATTTCTAGTTGTATTAAAACTGAGTTTATGAATCGACAAAAACAGTGCAATAGAATAAAATTCATTTATTTTATTTTCCAGGTCCTGGAAATGTTTTACAAAGGCAATAATTTCAGTTTCGTGATAGTTCTCCCAAGAAATAAAGAAGACTTGCAGCCTACACTTAAAACTATTCAAGTACCTGGTGTGTGGAACCAAATAATGGGAAACCTTAGTCGCAAATCATGTCAAGTCTACGTGCCGAAAATGTTAATAAAAACTAAAATCGATTTACAAGAAATGCTTAAAAAGGTACATTTAAATGCAATATTGTCAAACTTTTCTGCATTAGTTGCATTGAATTCGGTATTCGAAGTAACTGTGGGTCATCAAGCGGCGAGATGGGTACCTAAATGACATTGTTGCCATCGCAGATAGAACCTGAATTTTGGCTGACGCAGGAACGTGAGAACTGCCACAGCAAAAGCAGGCATATGTTCAGCAGTGAGCAAAGTCGGACTGTGGATGATGATTACAAAATTCAATACGGATTGATTTTTTAAATTGATTTTTAATAGATTCGGTACTCTTTATTTTATACCTATATTTTTTCTTAAATTTTAAGTTTTTATTATTTTAGTACGGTGTCGGCAAAATGTTTGATCCAAACTATAATGGGTTTAAAGGAATGTTAGAAAAAGATGAACCAATATATGTTTCTGATGCCGTTCAGAAAGCTTTCATGTCATTTGATGAGACTGGAACTGAGGCAGCGGCAGCTACTGGTATGTATTGACCGCTAAATAACCATCACAGACGTCGTCATGTAAAGAGGATGAATGAGAGATGTATTTGAAAAAGGAATTCGTAATGTGGATGCTAGAAGAAAAGATCTTCTAGAGCTCTCTTTCTAGAGCTAGAGTTATAAATACTCTAGGCAAATCTAGAAGACCATGTCACATATTTTTAGGTGATATCGGACGATGTGCCATTCTTTTAGCGAAAGCGACTGTTTAAATGCCAAAATATAAGGGATTGTTTACATGACATTACGACAGCGTCTGCCAATCCCGTACATTTTGTATGTGTTGACAATCGCCTTCGTCACGCTGCCGCTGACAAAATGCCAGCTGTCTAGACTGAGCCTAAACTTACGTTATTCTTCTATTATGTGAAGCATGTTTCTTCATTATTATAATTGTTCGTAATTTATTTACAGCTATCATTGTTTCTAAAAGGAGCCGTCCTTTAGTTCCACTTTACATCTTCAACGCTAATCGTCCTTTCTTATTTTATATTTTTTATAAAAAAACAGTATTATTCTGTGGAACCTATGTTAATTAAGGTGAATTCACTTTAAATATCAATTCTGATATTTTTTGGACTTCACATTTAATTTACTAGAGCTTTTTGAATATTTTTTCAGCTTTGGCAGTTAAAACATTAGCGCTCCAGTACCCTCCTCCGAAAAACTATATATTTAAAGCAACACACCCCTTCATATTTCAAATAAAGTTTGATAAAATACCTCTGTTTTGCGGGCTATTCGTAGGAGCGCAGTAAAAGGTGAAATTAGTAGTTCAAAAATTTATTCATTTATTTTTAACTTACCAAATGGTGGTTGGTTACTGGTGAAGGATATAACATGCAACATAGCAAGCACTATTTCTACCCTTGAGACTTTTCCACATATTTTCGTGGCTCAATCTGATCTCAAATAATTCTACTCTTATCTGAAAAAAACATTTTATGCCTAGTGTGCGAGAGTGTGAGTGCTATTATTTTGATCATAATACCTTACTGTTTTATATTTACAGCTTTTTTTCTATCAAGAATTAACATACTACCTGTAAATCCGCCAAAAAATGTTCAATGCTAACTACCCATTTATATTTTATATAAAATTAAGAGAAACTGTATTATTTTTGAGTTTGTTTGAGTCTTCGTCAAATAAGGTGAAATACGATGTTCTTAATGTATGCCTGTGTGTTAGCGCATGTAAAGTTGCCAGATTTGAAGCTAATTTATATTTTAACTTTTGTTTCTTTGCTTACATGCGTTACCTACTTATCGCCTGCAGAATAGTTTTATTTCAAAATTATTAGCGCTTGAACTTGTTCATAATGGACATCTATGTATCTTCCAAACTTTAATTTTAATGCTTTGACTACTTGGGCCCTACAATTTGGTTTCCGATTAATTATCGCTAATTTAGTCTGATTTTGTATTTTCAGCTTTTATTTTTGGCATTACGGCAGTTAGAGAACCGCCAAAAACATATGAATTTAGGGCAACTCGCCCTTTCATTTTCTTCTTAACGTATAAAAGTGCAGAAAGTTCATACAAAACACCTTTGTTCTGTGGAACATTTGTAGGAGGAGCCTAGAAAAAGGTGAAAAATTTGAATGTGTAACAAGTCAATTTGAAATGGTGGTTGCTTAAATGGTGAAGGGTTCCTAATTACACAAGATTAATTTATCTATGTATAACCTTTTAATTACACCTGTAATGTTATTACATCTGCAATTTTTTCAGGCTATCATAAATAAGTAAAACATTTTTTCTTCAGAATGAAAAAATGTATAGCCCGTAACTGTCCCTATTATTGTTATGAGGTTATTTGAACTTAGACTGAGTAGTCGGTTTGCTAGTAGTTGATGTAACCTTAGTGGCATTGCTATTTTTAAATGCCCTGAATCTGTAGCCCATGACCATTTGTTATTATGAAGTTGAGTTGATCTCTGGCAAATCTATGTACGAAACTGTGAGAAAGGTAGGGGAAGGAATGGATCTGTGGATGGGTGATTCTTAATTAAGAGCGTGTATTCCGTCCACTAGCGCCGCCAACCGTTTTTTATTATTTGTGGTAAATTTAAGACACGTAGATAAAAGACCGCTCTGTAGTGCACTGAAGAAATAAATTTATTATGTTTTGAGAGTTATGTTTTGTACTTTAGAACATAAATAGTTGCCAAAGTCGATATTTTTATTAAAAGTGGCCACTTTTAGCAATAATTGCCGTTTTGGCTATTTAGCCATGAGTTATGTATTAAAAATAGCTGTCTAAAAATTATAGATACATTTCTTTAGTGCACTACAGAGCGGTTTTTTATCTACGTGTCTTAAATTTACCACAATTAATAAAAAACTATTGGCGGCGCTAGTGGACGGAATACACACTCTTAAACGTATATCGAAACTCATGCTTCGGAAGGTAAACATTTTAACCGTTGTCCAGAACCAGAAAATCTGACAACTGTCGTGGTAGGCAGTAGGATCATTTTTTCTTGCACCATCAAAACACCATACAGTTCTACTCTTATTCTCTGTTCATTAACTATTTTATTTTATCCATTTCTAACTAACGAGAATATGTTTGTCATAGGTTAAAGCTTCATGTTCAGTGTGCTGGTTTTGCTTCGTTATTTAAGGCCGTACCCTGACCAAATAACCTTGAGTATTTTTTCCCTCAAAATTAGCGCAAGAGATACAATAGCGAATACGCTCATGAATAAAATCGTTATAAAATCTAATTTTGGTCGTTTGAAAAAAATATTTCTACAAAAATGCTCATAATTAAATTGCCTATTCATTAGTGTAAGTACAAAATCAAAATAATTGTTAGTTTTCGAGAAGATGCATGTTTTCAGTATTTTTTTCTCATTTCTGTAGTTTCGTTGTGAGGAGATTAATTAAACATTAACTTAGTAATAATAAATTAAAATCATTTTGAAGCCAAGATTATGTAGAAATTTAATGTAATTTTTATAAGTTGATACTTCTTTTAGATAACGAGTGGATAGCTCCAAAAAACTGCACAAAAAACGGCTAGCGCTGCGTTTTGCTCGGGGACGCGCCTTAACATTTTTGCTATGGGTTAATAACTACGACGTGTACCATACAACTATTTTCATAATGTCCTTCAGCAAACTTCGTGTTTCGTCAGTCGTCGGATTTCTATCAGTTGCTCTTAGCATTTGGTGCAGAACGGACGCTCTCAATGTTGATTGAGAGCGTCCGTTGGAAGTATATAGAGTTGTGAATACTCTTTTATCTTAATTTATTTTAACATGAGAGAAAAGTTTCTTTTGTGTTCGGAAATGCGATAACTGCTGAGGAAAATTTAGAACTTAGTTGTAGGTACAGCTTAGTTCATACTATTTTCCATAAATTTCTAAGGCCCGTATTAATGAACGTTACTCAGCCCGTGAGACCGCACTTGATTTGAATGTTGAGGTGCTGATCGTGTTAATAAACGTGATTCTTTATGTTCTCAAGTAGCGGATTAGGCGTTCGTCATCAACTGAGTGATGTACTGATTAATAAACGAAACTCGACCCTTAAGTATACAACGAGCGCGGGTTGCTGAGATGCTATATCGTGAGTGCAGATAGACCGTGACTTGAGGAGTGATTAGCGTGGCGCGAAACATGGAGTTTGAAAATATTTTGAGTGATATTCATTAAAAATATGCTTCCTATTTTCCAATTTCAACAAAAAATTGGGAGATGTAAACAAACAGATGTTATGTTTGGCTTGGCGGGTTTGGCGACCACAGACTACATGAGATCCTTTTTTTTTACACTCACGCTACATTGCCTTATGTTGTTTATACTTGCTGAGTTTAGTAGTAAACAATTAATGTAGTATTGGAAAATAAATACACAAACTTTTTAACAATTTAACGCTTTTTTGGGTAGAAACCATCTTTATAACGTGTATTTGCGCTTTTTATTAAAGATTTAATGAAATAAAAGTATTTCAATCAAAAATTTTACATCTAATAACATGGCAATAACGAAAAACTTCGGTCAATGTGACGTCATCGTTCACGCGATCAAGGCATCAAGTACAGCTAGGTGAGGAGCTGATCTTGGTAACTGAGATACTGTATTTATGTGTCTATTAATAAGGAATAATCTTGAGATGCTGATAACGTCATAATGGCGTATCAAATGATAACGCACTTGAGTACGTTGTTGAGGGACGTTTATTAATACGTGCCTAAGCTTCCTCAGTAAATAAACCTTTTATGTAAACTTGCAATACCAACCTACTTACGTAAGCACCATTGTTAATACTAACATAATTTTGGACTGTAGTCTGAAATAAAATATTATTAATTTAATTTTATAGAAAATTAAAATTAAGTATAATAATTTTCTTTTTTTTTTCAGAAGCGTCGAAAGAAAACTTTGATGTATTATTTCGAAATAAAATTGTGACCTCGATAAAATAAGTTACTTTTATTTCACATCTAATAATTCAACTTGTTATTTAGTAACGTAATATGGTACTTACTAAGTTATATTATTCCACTTTACAGTACCTAACTTCTTTCAGAATAAAATCTTAATTACTTAATTCTTGAAACAGTTTAGTGCGCTAATTGTCCTCATTCAGTCATTAACAACACTTGAAACACTTATTCCGAGCTTTAGAAAAATATATAACCAAGCAATTTGAATACAAATTGTACAAAAGTAATTAGGATTCCGTTGTTTAGTTCTACAGATAAACGTACCCAACCCTATCACCCAATGTTTGTAACCAGTGAGAACAAATATAGTAGGAACATTATGACGGTTACCAAGGGCAGACCATTGAGGGACTAGTTTCCAATTAACAGGTATTATTGGAGCTCCCTCGAGGATGAGAATATCGACAGGACGGGATCAAATGAAATTACGAGTTAGATCTCACTTATCCAAGCAAAATCCTTAGATAATCTTCCAAAGGAAATGTTATTATGGCCTCCAGTCCTGGTTAAAATTAAACGTTTGTTTTTCTCAAACTGTTTGATAGTTTAATCCTCTTTCAATTCTTCAGTTTCCAATTTAAATTGTGAATTAGATAATACTTTGATGAATGGATTTCATCGGATCCTATTGTGCTTCCGAATTGGAACCAGATGCTAAAGGACCAATTTAGAATTTAACATTTACAAGGACATTAAAACTAGGATTAAAATACTCAAGCAGGAGTGAGCTCCTGATCCGTTCTTAACCAATGCTTAAAAAATATGGGCACCTTTACTTTCGTTAATGTACATTTTTCGACCAATTTTTTTGCTGTTTTATTAGCATGACGAATGGTCAAATAAATAACTATTTAATTGATCGAGAGACGCATATTAACGAGTGTTTATCACAATTTTAACCATTGGTTGAGTTTATTACGAATTAGAAAACTCGCATCGGTGGCTGATCTCGTTTTAGAATTTTTAAATGGTAATCATGGTTTCAATATTCATTCAATTCCAGTCAGTCACTCATTACAAACATAATGCAATAACTATTTTTTTTACGGCTACGTATTAATCCCCATAAATGAAAGTGAGTTATCAAAAGATCAGCCACTAAATCGAGCAATACATCACTCAAGCACGGACCGTGGTTCCCCTTGAGACTCCTATATTGATGATTTAATTAAGCAGTTGCCCTCAAACTTGTGTATTGGGATGCTTCAGTTCGCGACCGTCGGAGATCCGTCCGTTACTCCGGAATTTGTAATTAAGAAACAACGTCTTGGAACAAAATCTGTTTACGTAGTCAGCTAAAGTATTTTATCTTGTTCACCGCGGTTTAGCGTAAACATCCACACAGGATATGTGGTAAAGTAAAATAGTTCGCGTTGTTGGTCGTTCGCTGTTGAATGATTTCATGTTGTATGAACTTTGCTTGTACGCGTCAGTATTAATAGCATTCTCAAAGGATCAGCACAATATTGAAGTTCTAATGGGAAGTTGGGACCCGGATAATTTGCTCAATAAATAACCCGGCATTTAACTACTTCATCAATAATAACAAGACGAAATAAAGTGTATATCATGTTATACTCCGCTCGTGTAAAAATGTTTACACAAGCAAAATGCTGAGCACAAAGCGCCATTCATCATCTTCGAAGTTATATACCCTTATCGTCCCAAAACTATCTAAAATCATACTTTCAACAGGTAAAGCGAAACGAGTCGATAAGTAAGACCAGTAAATTAGCTTCGGATAACATCGAAGTTCGTCGTAAATTTAGCTCAACTCTGTCGATTGTAAAGACCGTTGGCTCTCCGGCAAATTGATCTTATCGGGAGGCTACCCGATGTTCATAGTTAGTGGTCCATAGTTCATTGTGAAATTCGCAAGCGGTGCTAAACTCTGACGGTCAACTAATTTACCGGCAGACCAATCTTTACCTTTACAGTTATGGTATAGTTGTAGCTCCAAAGTTCTTCAGTGCACAGCGACCGCTAGGTAAACTTGCCCGAGTCTCACAATTTGTATAGAAATAATTAGGTACCTACTACCATTTTCTGCACAACATCTTCAAAAGTCTTCTTTATTAGGGACCTTTTTACAATTTTGTTACGGAACTCTACGGAATGCAACTTTCCAGTGTGGTTTTGGAAGTTTCTTCGTATTTTAAAACCGACTTCCGAAATTGTAGTAATTTAATACTTTGTAGTGTTTTTAGGAGTCCGTACCAAAATGGGTAAAAAGAACCCTTATGGTTTGACTAAGTATGTCCGTCTGTCATAGCTGGAAATTTCAAGAACTACTAATGCTATCAACTTGAAATATGGAATACTTTAGATGACGTTTGCTCAACTAATATGCAAATAAAAAAGGCAGAATGTGCACGGGCCAATATATTTTTTACCAACTTTTGTTAAAATACCCACATTCTATGCGAATAAATGATTTGATTTGATTTGATTTGAAAAAAGAAATAAAAAAAACTTTTTACAAAAAAATACAACCGACTTCCAAAAAAAAACACTACAAAGTAAAAAATAACTTTAATTTCGGAAATCGGTGTTTTTGTTCGTTTCTTCGTATTTTGACACCGACTTCCGAAATTAAAGTTATTTTTTACTTTGTAGTGTTTTTTTTTTGGAAGTCGGTTGTATTTTTTAACCGACTTCCTAAAAAGGAGGAGGTTATCAATTCGGTTGTATGTTTTTTTTTTTTTTTTTTTTTTTTTTATGTTTGTTACCTCATAACTCCGACAATTATGAACCGATTTGAAAAATTTTTGTTTCATCTGAAAGGATATGCTTGCAGATTGGTCCCATTTAAATTATATCGAAATCGGTTACGAACTTTGGATTTTAAATCGAAATAGCTGGAATTTGACTATTTAGATGATTCTTTGATAATCGAAATTGCGTATTTTGCTTTTCTGCGATTTGGCAGTGGTGTGGTAGGTGTGGGGCACCACTAAAAAGTGAAAAATAAAAAACTTTTTACAAAAAAATACAACCGACTTCCAAAAAAAAACACTACAAAGTAAAAAATAACTTTAATTTCGGAAATCGGTGTTTTTGTTCGTTTCTTCGTATTTTGACACCGACTTCCGAAATTAAAGTTATTTTTTACTTTGTAGTGTTTTTTTTTTTGGAAGTCGGTTGTATTTTTTTGTAAAAAGTTTTTTATTTTTCACTTTTTAGTGGTGCCCCACACCTACCACACCACTGCCAAATCGCAGAAAAGCAAAATACGCAATTTCGATTATCAAAGAATCATCTAAATAGTCAAATTCCAGCTATTTCGATTTAAAATCCAAAGTTCGTAACCGATTTCGATATAATTTAAATGGGACCAATCTGCAAGCATATCCTTTCAGATGAAACAAAAATTTTTCAAATCGGTTCATAATTGTCGGAGTTATGAGGTAACAAACATAAAAAAAAAAAAAAAAAAAAAAAAACACAACCGAATTGATAACCTCCTCCTTTTTAGGAAGTTGGTTAAAAACGTACACATTTTATGCCCTAGTAGCCTCATTTCGATTTTGTAAGAACCCCTTCTTAAAAATTTGAAATGAAGCTACAAGGTTATGGGGTTTCATATCAAAGAACACTAATTTCACATTTTTAACCGACTTCCCAAAAAGGAGGAGGTTCTCAATTCGGTTGTATGTTTTTTTTTATGTTTGTAACCTCATAACTCCAACAATTGTGAACCGATTTGTAAAATTCTTGTTTCATCTGAAAGGATATACTTGCAGATTGGTCCCATTTAATTTATCAAAATCGGTTGCGAACTTTAGATTTTAAATCGAAATAGCTGGAATTCGTCTACTTGGATGATGGTTTTTAACCGACTTCCCAAAAAGGAGGAGGTTATCAATTCGGTTGTATGTTTTGTCGGAGTTATGAGGTAACAAACAAAAAAAAAACATATATCCGAATTGATAACCTCCTCCTTTTTGGGAAGTCAGTTAAAAAAATACAACGGACTTCCAAAAAAAAAACACTACAAAGTAAAAAATAACTTTAATTTCGGAAGTCGGTGTCAAAATACAAAGAAACTAACAAAAACACCGACTTCCGAAATTAAAGTTATTTTTTACTTTGTAGTGTTTTTTTTGAAAGACGGTTGTATTTTTTGGAAAAAGTTTTTTTTATCTAATAACTTTTTTTAGCCCACATAGTTTTTGACTTTCGACGAAAAATTTAAAAATTTTGACCATTCCCCTCCCCTTACCTCCGAAGTTAGCATAGAAAAAAATCTGAAATAATTCTATAACATAGAAATTTATAGAAAAATTACAGGAAAAATAACATTAGTTCCACTATCGGTCAAGAGCTGGCGAGGATTTAAAACTGCAATGTAAACCGCGTATTAAAATTCTCTGACGAATATAGGCCTCGCCCGCCGATGAAAATTTAAAAACATTCCACGTTTTATATGATGGTACGGAACCCTTGGTGCGCGAGTCCGACTCGCTCTTCAGCGTTTTTTTTTTCATTTGGTTTTGATTCTTGTTTAGTCGCTGTAATGAGTTCCTAAGGATTTGGTACAAACCAGTTCAGGGAATGTGAATATCGAAAAGCAAAATCTAATTAGTCCATAAGAAAGATTTCCAAAACATATTGGACACGCGTTACTTTTTTCACGTAAAAAAAAATTGATGGCGATACAGCCGAGCGCGTTGAAAACTCGTGTGATGACATTTGAGTAGACTTTTTACTACCTTAACGTGACGTCACAAGCTCCCACTTCTGATCTCTGATGCGTTTTATCTTCGACAATTTTTATTTATTTGATAAAGCAAAGAATAGGAGGAGTTCATGGCTAAATAACAACAGCCACACAGGTCTTCAAGGTTAAGGCAACGCTTGCCGAAGTTGGTCTGTGGATGGGTGACCATCCTAACATACCGAGTTTCCTCCATGCCTCGGAAAGCACGTTAAACTGTTGGTCCCGGCTGTTATTTGAAGATCTTTGGCAGTCGTTACGGATAGTCAGAAGCTAGAAAATCTGACACTAGTCTTGCCAACAAGTACCGTGTTACCAAGTTAAAGGGTTGAGGTTTGGTAGGCAGCCGCTTCACGACAAATACTGGTATTCAGCTGAATCCGGTTTGACTGGAAGCCGACCCCAGTATAGTAGGGAAAAGGCTAGGCAGATGATGATAAAGAAAAAATAGGTGTATAATACTTTCAATAAATCAAACTGACAGACTAAATAGAATCATATTTCTGTTACTCAAGAAAAATCATCCACATTCTTAGATTTTTTTCAAGAGATTCACCTAATAGGCGCCATAACATTGTTTATTCGCGACAATGATATTATAAGTAAAAAGGTGTAGATAGGTTACGTATACAACATTCAATCTTCAAAAACGTGAAACCTACGTGACGTGTGTCCGTTGACGGCGCAACGCGACACTGAGGTGAAGTGTGGCTAGTTAGCCACATTTTAACGTGTCACTTGCTGAGCGCTTATAACCTATCTACACCTTTTTACTTATAATATCATTGATTCGCGATATAACAATGGTTCAACCTTCGCGAATTGCGTATAGAAAAGATTATTAATGTAACCCAAGATACGGCTTCTAAGCAGCAAATTGATTGCATAATTAATACCACTTTAATAGGTATCTAGCATCTCGTATTAGAGATAGTTTGAGTAGAAGTAATAGTTGGACACAGTTGATTGGACTAACGCATCAAAGACTATGAAATTCCACACGACCATGGGTATGTTTACACAGATGTAAGCAAAAAAATTAAAGTCTATCTTGGGATACTACCTAATATTATAAAGCCGAAGAGTTCCTTTGTTTGGTTGAACGCTCTAAGTTCAGGAACTACTGCAGTGCGATTCTGTCAATATGTCAGGGGTATTAATTATGATATATAAATATTTCTCCGCTCCTCTCCTCTCCGCTCTAGTGGACATTCAGCCTAAAGGAGATGTTAAAAAATGTACGAAGCCTGGGCCATGTCCTTACACTGTACAAAAAATAGGGAAATACATTTAAAACAGTTCTCAACTGTCACTGTTAAATAGCTTTGTTTGACGACACGGTTGGCGCAGTGGTTGAGCGAATGATGTTGTGGGTTCGATTCCCGCACGGAACAAATATTTGTAGAATCTACAAGTATTTGTTCCGAGTCTGGGTGTTTTTCTATCTATAATATGTATGTATTTACAAAAAAAAATGTATATAAGTAGTTAATCAGCCATCTCGTTACCATAACACAAGCATTAGGTTGCTTAGCTTGGGACTATATGGCGTTGTGTGAAATGTCCAAGGATATTATTTACTAGCTGACCCGCGCAACTTCGTCTGCGCCACTTTTTCCATTATTGCTCCGCTCCTTTTTGTCTTAGCGTGATGATATATAGCCTATAGCATTCCTCGATAAATAGGCTATCTAACACTGAATGAATTTTTCAAATCGGACCAGTAGTTCCTGAGTTTACCCCCTACATACAAACTTACAAACAAATTTTACCTCTTTATAATATTAGTATAGATTTATTTGCTGGTAAAGCACAAGAAATTTTACTTGAAATTGCAACGCACAAAAAACCCATAATGATGACGTTTGACATTTATTTCTGATAATTACTTACCGAAAATGAGACGAAAGCTTAGATTATATACCTCTAGATGTAGCCACCGCGTGGCCGCACATGAGACAGCACTATAAAACTTCAATGTTGCTATTATGGAAACTTTTCCCTAAATATGACCAAAACCGTGAGGGTGTTTCGTTGTAACAACTACATACTAAATTATTATTAATGTACTAATATGAGTCGCAAATTATTTATATTATTCAACATATAAAATTGCCAACAGGATTCTAATGATACTAACAGTAATATTTTATTAAAACAATCTTGGAACATGTTACATGATACTTTAAATACGTACGTACTTAACTATTGTTACAAAGCAGAATTAAAACTTTTATGGTTTATTTGATTGAACAAACTAGTCACAGAGACTCGAGAGGTCTATTTTATGAAATATTTTTGCCTCGTTGTTTGCACATTGAATTGAAGTTTTTGTATCAAACAATGTGACACGAGAATTTTATATATTAGATTAATATGAAGTTTACTATATAATTCAAAGTAATCTGGTGAACAAACTATTTATTTTATTTATTTAACTACTAACTTACACTTTTTATTATAGAGTTAAGGGAAAAAAAGATGACAAGGTATGGCAACACAACGAATATCAAGTTATAGGTTATGTGGAAAGAAAAATAAACGATATCGCTAGAATTACGCCTAATTTTCATTGAAAGCCATGTCATTACATAAACACAAATGTATTTCTTCAATCAGTGCACAATAACTATTAACATTTGCATACTTACGAGTGAAAAGTAACATCCTCATCTTCCTTTCTTTCTGTGCGGCTTTTGCAGCCTAAAATACTGCACCATCCCATTATATAGCACACAAAATGCACGAAACACTTAACTATTGGAGTCTATTTCTCATAAATGCACTAAAACTATTACTTTAATTGCCGAAATTATCTAAAAACATAAAAAACTGACTCGAGTCGACCTCTCAGTGACAGTGACAGGCCTTTGTTTGGCTAACTTTCCAAAGTTCGCCAAGCAAAAAACCGGCACGCCGTATGAGACAGAGCATGTTATGTTTTGTCTCAATTTTCTCACCTGTTTCGTATATATGCTTCTCACTTCCACACTTCCCTACAGTCTCATGGCTACATCTAGAGGTATATAATCTAAGGACGAAAGTGACTGAAGTGACATTTTGTGACAGCTAAGAGTTATCTTTGTATGGTGATCTATGGTTTACTGACATTGTTTTAAAACAAAGAGTAACTAAGTCGGTGCGACGCCATCTTGACAATCGATAAAATTAATTTATAAACAACAATTAACTACCACAACAGTAAAAATTTAAATGAATTATCTGTATCTTCCCCGAGTTCTACGGATTTTTTCTGAGGTAGTTTACATGAACCTCGCCCATTTTTTAATCTCCTTTACATTATCCACAGCCATAGAAAGGACAACCCTTTTTTAGGGATGGGAAATACAAATGACTCCTCCCGATTTGGGCGAAGCAGAAGGGAGTGTCAGACTCTTACTGACTGAAACCCATCCACGTTCCTCCTAATTCTCTTTGCGTTCCGGGGCCGCGGTGACTCTTTTGAACAAATTCTTAAAATGGAAAGGACAACCCTGCCATAAGCAACAAAAAACAAAATACACTGAAGTTATCAATATTCCTGAAACTATCACACATGAAAATTGTGTGCCATATTCGCTGGCTCCATAGTCCTTGTCTCATAAAATAACTTAGAACACGGCCAACTTCGTTCTGACTTAACTTAGTACTGGAACACATAACTTGGCTTAACTATACGTATAACTGGGCCACATAGTGCTTATTTATTTAGGGTGGCTTATTTATTTGTACAATATGTGCCTTATTGACTTTGTATTGGCTATACAATGTAGATAATAATATGTAGTTGACTTCAAAAAATGCCTGTGGTTGTAATTTTCCGAAAAGAGTTCCTTTTCGGAAAATTACAACGGAGCAATGATTTCGCTGCTTCAGTGTACGCTTTTGTTTCATTGCGGAGCTATGAAAATTAACCTGAAAAATATTTTTTCAGACATCAGAATCTCTGCATTTATATAACACCAGATGCTGCCCGCGGCTTCGCTTATTTCACAAATTATATTACTAAAACCTGCCTCGAGACTCTATCCATTGGTGGAAACAACATGAAAATCGTTGCAATAGTTTTTGAGTTTATCGCGAATAGACAGACAGACAAACAGACTTTGTTTAATATTAAGTTGAGATGATAGTGATGTTGTTATAAATTAAAAAATAAATATAAGTATCATCGTATAAAGGTGTCCAGAATATTGAGATACTAAAATATTTGTTACATCAAGAGTGTAGGTATCTATATTGAATATGGCCTCTTTTTCTAGTAACTTGCCACAAAATTTTCTCTCACCTACTTATTATAAGACTAACTAAACCACACGTTTTAAAACACCTGCGAGCTTTTAATCTCAGTAAAATTTCTTGCAACTTAAAGTATAGAAACTTTCCTCATAAGTTGCTCGCCTACATCATTAACAACTACAAAATTATCTTGCTAATATAACTCGACGATCACGGCTTCAGACTTTTGAAGATTAATAATATGTCAGAAGACCGTTTCACTGGCTTAGTGTTCAAACATGGCTGCTGAGTATTGGGTCTTAGGTTGCATCCACAGGTCTTCGTCATCAACATCGCATCACCCGAAAGGCGCCCACTACTGGACATAGGCCTAGTGTCGTCACGCATCTGTCTCGCGTCTCGCATCCATCGGCTACCCGCGACTCTCACTAAGCCGTCGCCACTCCATAACTTTTCGGCACAAGCAACCATCTGTTCGGCGAGCAATATGCCCTGCTTACTGCCACTTCAGTTTGGCGATCTTTTGGCATTCATAGGTGAAGAAAAGAAAAAGTAATATGATAAGGTATATTTTCGAAGTCAACGGAGTCTGGATTTGACAAACTAAAAACAGAATAGTCAGACTTTGATGCCGCTGTCTACCAATTTTGGAAAAAGTGGCGGTATGATGTTACGTAAATCTATAATATAGGTATGCTGGTGTAATGAGGTTTCGTTGATTGTTCTCCAGCATTTTATAAAAAAACGCTAAAGCATCTCATGAATTCCTTTGAAAAGTAAATTAACGTTACCCTGTGGTTTAACCGTTCCTTTTGCTGCGTTCCACTCACCGCTTTATTTTCATAAAAAAAAAAAATTGTAATCAGAATGAAGTTCCCGTTGCACGTACTCTCTTCCATAGCACTCGTAATTTATTGCTCATCGTTACGTTTACGTTAATAGAAAATTGTTATGCTTTTAAATGACGACGAAACAAATTAGTACCTATGCTAAATAGAAGTAAGTTTTTGTTTTATGGGAATAGAGTTTCAATTCGTTTAATGAATCTAAGCTAAAACAGTGAAATTACTTTCCAAATACTAAATCTTGTGAGAGCAGGTAGCACTAATATTAATGTTTTTTCAGTTGCTCATTACAAAACCTTGTTAATGGTGTTGATAGGGACTGACATGGTTTTCTAGAATGGCAGTTAAATAAACACTACAAAACTCATAATGCAATATTACCTATTCCTATTGTTTATCGCAAAATAAAAAGAACCCATGAAATCAAATCTTAAGTTTACACTTTCCAAAACCAGTCCCAAAAAACTAGAAGACTACATTTTCTCAGTAACAGTCACCGGATAATTATTATCCGGTGATAGATATGCAAACTCCTTATTTTCTCGATATATTGTGATCATGTATCATTATGAATACAATGAATCCCACCCAAATGCAATAGTTTCCAATGTGTGTAAATGTGCTTCATTGAGAAAAAATTGTTTAAAATATCATGCAATATTTAACAATGTTATTGTGCCTGCTATTTTCTACTAATAATTAGTTCAATAGGTATCTGCATTTCTCCTCCACTAGTGAGACAGAATCAAAGATAAGTTCAAAAATATTTCACTTGCCCAACAGTCGTAGCACGTTCGCGTAATCTAACCTCACGTACCCTAACTATTGAGACATGATTCCAAAACGTTTTGTAAACCCATATTTTATAAATTTTCTCAATTTAAAATCATGTAAGAAAAGAATAATATTCTCCTTGAAACTTCTCTAATCTGTAGCTGTCTGCATTTCTGTTGCGTCTAAGGATCTCATCAGTCTGAAACTGAACGCGATTAACATGTGTACAACATTTACGAACTGTCAGTGTCATCATTTTCTATAGAATATTGACACTGATAACTCTTGAACGCAACTTGATCGCGATCTGCCGGTCGATTCTGTAAACATGTCGAAGTTAAATAAAATGAGCTGTCAAACCATACAAACAACATGGACTGACAAGCTCACTTGTTCCTCTTAAGTGGACACGGTGAGACGTCGACAGAATAGACCAGCTTTGTCAGTTTCATTGGTGAAATCCGCTGTTAAAGGTCTGTATAATAGACACAGGTGACGTGGATTTTGTTCACTACTTACCAGTTACTTTTATTCCTTAAGTACTAACCTACTAGGTTCACACGATCTGCGAGACTAAACGTTTATCCCGTCTTCATTCCACTGCATTAATTTCATGACAATTTTATACCTACGTTTCATTACCTAGCACCAACGGATGCCTTTGTTCTATTTTCAAAAGCTATAAACCTCAAATGACATAGAGCATAGAGTTTGCTTCATCTGACAACGCTATACATAATTTTCATTTAAAATTACCTAAAGTATGTGTAACATCATAAGCTGTAACAAAACTTTCTCTAACGTATCTAAAATATGTTTTTGTTTTTGTTTGCCGTTAAACAAAAAGCGACTGCATCAGCTCGGGAACTTAGACATCCCCACACGGATAGGTTAGGTTCGAATGGGATTACGGGATCAAGAGTGAGCGAGCAATACGAACTTAGCTTCCGTGATCCCATTCATGTTAGGTTCCTTTGCAGGTGGAATATTACAAATTAAGTCAAATGTACCTACCTTCGATAAAATTAGTGACCATTAATTAGATCAGCAGTGTGATTCTACATGCCGAAGTGAAGGCTTGGGTGAAGTGATCACGAAGTGAGCTGACAATCCAAGTAATCAAGATGGAATGACAGCTTACTCCGTGATCACTTCACCCAAGACGTTACTTCGACATGTTTACAGAATCGACCGGCTGTGGCTGTTCTAAACGTCACATCTCATACGAAAAGCGTATATATGAATTAAAATTATATCTTTTGGATGTATAGATATCAAGTGGTTATAACAATAGATGATTATAAGAAATTAAAATCATGTCAAACGAAAGTATTTTTGGGACAAGCCCGCCACACAATCAACAGTGACGACCACCAGAAAAACGCCGAGTTAATGAAACCCGACGAGTCCCGGAGAAACGATTCAACTGTCTTGGAACACGCAATGAAATTAATCAGAAGAGTACAGCGGAGGAGTAGGAAAAATAAATATAATTAAACGAAAGTATATCATTCGATTTTTTAGATCTTGACTTTATTGTAATATTAAAGTTTACCTAACAGACATAAGAAATGTATTTAAAGAACAAACTATATACACTTAAAATAGAAAAAAAAAAACCCTAAGGATCACTGGCTTGCGTCTAAAAAATGGCATCAAAAAATTCGTCCCCATCGCTATCGACTGGAAGTGAGCCCAAAAGACTGGCTGCATTGCCACGTTGTATGGCAATGCTTATCCTCTATCCAAGGTAAAAACCAGCTCTTGGGTCACGTGAAGCGTCAACTAAGCGTTTTGCAAGATCTTTAAATAGGACGTGAGCACTCGGACCCCACGGTCCAAGAGTTTCAACCCCAAACGGCTCAAAGATGTAGTTGCCAATAAGGCTACTATATTTCCGCCGTTTGAGGTTTTCAGCAGCCGAAGCCGCAGAACCAGCACAGCACGACGAGCTAGGAAGATGGGATGACGCAAGAGTATCGACACAAGTAGCGTCGTATAATGTCGTTGATATTTGCGTGCCGTGCTATGCGACCCGCACTTCGACTGCATGACAGGCAGTGGTGCCCGAGGCTGTTGACAGCTTCGCCACAGTGGCAGCGATGAGGAGAACAACAGGATGCGCCTAAGCGAAGGGAAGCCGCGAGGCGGAAAGTAGTATCGTCGAACAAGGTGCCTATGTTCGACGACGGTAGTGCGTGAAGCCAGAGGCCCGACTCCCACTCACCCACAGCCAGCAGGCGTGCACGCTCCGCAGAAGTGGCAGCAGAGGCAATTAGGTTATTCTGAACTCCTCTGCAGAGCGGCTCATCCCACCGTCTCTGGTATGATGGGTTGTCGGGTAAATTTTGATTCGGGCAAGCAAGTCTACAGGCATTTATAGCCTCGGTAAAGTACGGCACATCAAAATCAGTCAGTGTAGAAGCTAGGATATTCCTGACTAATTTTTCAGTGCCGTGAACCGAGGATATAAAAGCCGGTAAACTAAAACTGGTAATTTTGCGGACGCCAAGGCCTCCCATGCGGATGGGTAGAGTGGCTTGAGCCCAAACTCAGTCGTCCATGGCCACATTTAAAATTGATGACAGCGTTTGCTTTATAATTTCGTCCATTTTTTCCAGAAGGTGAGGGTGCTTCCATAGATGGGAAGCACGAAGAAAATATGATAATTTAGGGCCGAAACAGCAGTAGCGAATTATGGTGATGGCCGAATGCATGTTAATTTTTGACAATCTTTCCGAAACATCATTGAAATTTTGAATTTTTTCATCAACAAAATTAGGAAAATAATTCTCAAAGATTGGCGACCCAAGGAGGCGAAGAGAGCTTTTATCCATTATTTTGATTTCAGGGGCTATTGCGTTGAATTTTGAAAGAATGAGTTGTCGGTCAGAACCGTCAGAACTGTCAGATAAAAATAATTCACATTTAGAAAAATTCAGATCAAGTCCTATGGAATGAAACTGAGTTTTTAAAAATTGTAGATCATCTAATACCGAAATTACATCGCCACCAAGGGTTCCATCATCGAGATACCAAACATTAAATTTTGAATTTAGCTGTCGAATAATTGGATGAATAGCTAAACTAAAGATCACTGGCCCGAGGGGATCACCTTGTTGACAGCCAACAGCGGATTCCAAAAGGTTGTCCTGGTAAAGTAATTTAGATGGTTGTCTATAACATTGCCAAAGAAAACTGAAAATTTGAGGTATTTCTTTTTTAGATTCTGCCAGCAAGGTGTCCCTATTAACAGAATTAAAAGCATTTTTGATATCAACCTTCAGAATGACCTCTCCTTTGCCAGAATTTACGTAGGTCGACAATGCGTGTACGGCAGCCTCACAGCCCCCTTTGGAACCGTAACCCAACTGAAGGGGCTGAAATTTTTTCGAAACGACCTCACCATAAAATTTACAACAAATCTTGGCTGCCATACGACGGTAAGTTGTTCCCACGGCAATGGGACGAATCCCGCCATCTCTCTTGCGTAGGGCACATAAGTTAGCTCCATACAAGACGTCGATGACGGCCTCGTTCACCTTGCCGGAGAGCATGAGGTTAATCAGAGCCGTGAGCTCCTTCAAAAGTAGCTCACCAGCTTCCCCGGCGCCTGAACATGTAAGGTCCTTTAGGTGTTGAGGACTTAGGCCGTCGAGGCCGCCAGCAGATCCACTTCGGAAGGAGCAAATGGCTGTGATCACCTCTCGACCTGTAATGGTGAGGGAGTGAATGTCCGAATCAGGGGGGTCGGGAAAAGAAAGATCATCCGCTGGGGCAGGATGTTTGCTCTCCAGAGCTGCGAGAGTATCTGGTGAACAGGGAGCCACCACATCACTACTAAAAAGAATCCTGGCTGCTCCGCTAATGTCACCTTCCCCTAATTTAGATTCGAGCACATGGGAAATACCTCTTAAAGAGGTAAACTTCTGTGTCGAAAATTTTGGTTCCAAATTATGGGCCGAAACGTTACAGTTTTCTTTAATTTGTGCTGTCAAAGTTTTTGTGGTTGCCAAATTCTTATTAACATGTAAAATTCGGTAGGGGAAAGTGAGAAGATGTTCCCAGGCACTTTGCGAGTTCTCCCGGGTGGCACGGCGAACGCATCCTGCTAAGTGTTGCGCCACTAGAGGTCTAGCGCCGCGGGGAACTCGTTTTAAAACAGGTACAGAGTTTTTGAATTTTGCAAGAGTTTTCCAAAACGGGTCAAAGGATGTAACTGGTGTAGGTGAAATGACAGGGTCTGAAGTGAGTGAATTTCGAGATTTATGCACCTTCCCAATATGCACATTCAGACCCCGCTTACCTTTAAAAAATCGTGCCTGGGTGCACAGAGGACACCTCTCCAAGATATCCAGTGATGTCGAAGGTTGACCGGCACTAACTTGCAACACATCACTGCTACCGCGAAGCATATATATACACTGACACACCTAAACAAATACAATTAAATACCTAAAAAATAAAATATACGAAAAAACACAATTAAAAATGTCAACTGGTGACAGCGCCTGACGTTAGCCCGCGCGTCGCGCGCAGTCGCGCTGAGGGCCTGGAGCGCCACGACGAGTCGGTGCAGCGTCCGGAACCCGCTCTTTCGTAGCAGTCTGTCGTCTGTTTGCGTTGTGCCAAATCATATATAATTCAGCGGCAGCACTGCCTTAGGTGTATCCATAACAGCAGCTCACGATAATCGATAAAATAGTCAATTCACATCAACTCGACTTATGTTTGGGAATATGAATTTCGAAACACAAAACTTCACGAACAGAAAACCGCGTAATTCGGTGTACAAGAATGATATAACAACACTTTTTACTCTTAATTCAATGAGTAGAAATCAACACAAATAGAAGAATCAAATGTTTTTAATTAATTTTTATTTATACAATTTGAATTTTTTTGACATGTCATCATTTTATCATTCGATTGATAATAAATAGTTTTAACTAAAATCACACACCCAACATTAACACAAACTACTCTCCCAATTACTTACATTTAACCCTCAGCATTCCTTACGAACAAATAAAAAACAAAAGCTTATCAGGATTCACACCTTTTAGTAGGCCCACTTCCACAGATTCGCGGCCGTCATTTTGGGCTATCTCTACCTCCCGCTACCTTACCTATTTATATCAAAGCAAGTGCCTCTATAAATGGGGGTTTTCGGCAGCTCAAAATTGCAACTGAATATTTAATGGCGCCAGATACCATCAACAAAGCAGAGGCGCTGCGGGCCACGAGGACTCTTTTAGGTATCGTTACAATGGTATTTTAGAAATGGTATTTTAAATGTTTGACTTCTGTGAAAGCCTGTTTAGATAAATGACAAGGTTAAGAATTGCCATTTCACCTTAATTGAATTCTGGAGAATACGGCACGTTCCGTCGGCTACTGTGAAATCATACTAAAAACTGGACAATACAATCTTGATACACACTATATAAATTGCTAATCAGTATGCGTAGCATACTCTTGAATGCAACCACAACTAGGACTCCTATTTCGTCGTAGTCGCTGAGCTCCAGATTCAAGCAATAGATTTCTGTGTATCACATCGAGTTCACGAGGCACAAACACGACACAAGAACAATCAAATAACAATACACCACTAACAAACAGAACAGAACAGAAGCGAGCTGAATAAGTTAAAATTACGGCCGACATACGAGAGACCGCATTTGATTCGACGATAGCTGGCAAATCTTCACGGTTCTAAAGTCACGTAGCACTGTATAATATCTGAAATTCAGTGGGACTATCTAAATTGGTACGAGTCGGATAATAAACGGACCGGATACACGGGAGTGAGACGATTTATGAAACTAGACTTAGAATTAAAGTTGCCCGTCTGCGGGTACGTGCAGTCGGGAAGTTGAAATTATAATAAGAGTAATGTGCCGGTTTATGAGGAGTATTATGTGAGTGCTGGATAAGACTTGTATGAGGATAGATAATTATGATGGTAATTGCAGTGGGTGCCATTATGTGTAGCTGTTTTTGCGCGTCATCAGGCGTTATATTTGAAGTTGAGTATTTATCCAACTGTATTGTTTGAAAAGCTCCATTGTCAATTCAAAACTGACTCATTGCAAGTATTATATGTGTACGCAGTAGCTCATATTTGATTTGTAACTGAAACACATACTCATTTTTAGGGTACCCAAAGGTTAAACAACAGGGCTCTATTATTACTAAGCCTCCGCTGTCAGTCCATCTGTCCGTCCGTCCGTCTGCCTGACAGCGGGCTGTATCTCAAGGAACGAATTAAGTAGATAGGCAGTTGAAAAGCAGCAAGTTTTCTCAGTGTTTATTTCTATTGCCGCTATAACAAAAAAGAATAAAAATTAAATGAAATTAAAAATTAGGGGAGCTCGTGGCTAAATTATAACAGTCGCACGGGTCGATCTTCAAGGTTAAGCAACGCTTTCCAAGGTTCGTCTGTGGATGGGTGACCATCTTAACATACCGAGTTTCCTCCGTGCCTCGGAAAGCATGTTAAGCTGTTGGTTCCGGCGGTCATTTGGAGATCTTTGGCAGTCGTTACGGATAGTCAGAAGCCAGAAAATCTGACACCAGTCTTGCCAAGGAGTACCGTTTTACCCAGTTAAGGTAGAAGCGCCAGGGTAGCCCGCGAAATTCAAATATTTTTATGTTTTCTGCAATTTGCCGGTCAGTGCAAAAAAAATACAGCTTCACACTGACCGGCAAATTGCCAAAAACATAAAAATATTTTTCGCGGGCTACCCTGGAGCTTCCACCTTAATGGGTTGTGGAGGTCTGGTAGGCAGCCGCTCCACGTAAAAATACTGGTATTCAGCTGAATCCGGTTTGACTGGAAGCCGACCCCAATATAGTTGGGAAAAGGCTAGGCAGATGATCAGATGATGGGAACTCCCATACAAGAAACGTGTTTTTTTTTCGGTTTATGGTACGGAACCCTTCATGGCAGTCCAATTCGCACTTGACCGGTTTTTTATAACACTCTGTAAAATATACACGAAAAACTTCTTTGTGGGTTTTTTAAATGCAACAGTTCAAATGGTATTGAGGCGTTTCCTCGTGTTAATGGATTCGGACATATTTAATTTATAAAAGTTAAAAACTGCTGTCCTTGACGTCTGAAGAGAATTAGTTTGTTATTAAAGCTGAAAGACTTGAATCTTCAAAATAAAGATAACAGGATTAAT
The DNA here is from genome assembly GCA_963859965.1 of Ceramica pisi. NCBI lineage: Eukaryota > Metazoa > Arthropoda > Insecta > Lepidoptera > Noctuidae > Ceramica > Ceramica pisi. The sequence continues at coordinate 10,162,970 of OY982534.1, read as the reverse complement.
GTCCAATTATTTTCTTTTTAATGAAAAACACTAACTTTTTTAATCAATTTAATTTAAGGTGTAGGTACACATAACAATTAGGTTAATCATTTAAACATAAAAAATAATGACACTAAACCATGCTGGTCTGTTCTGTAAACATTTCATTCTGGTTTAATTTACAAGGATGAAACTTTTTTCAATGTAATGACTAAATTACTCATCTGCAAGCGAATAACAGACACGTAAAGTATCTACGGTAGACTAAATATTATAATAGAAATAAAATATGCTGCGTGTTGAAACTCGTAAAGTGGAATATTTTAACTAACTGTAGCGGATAGGCATTCGTTCTGCTAGAGCAGAAGTTTTAATAAAATATATTAAGTAAAAGTATCCATTCATATTTATTTTCCATAGTAGTCAAATAGCCTAATGATAATTCACTTAACGTTCGTTAGTTTTCACGTTGAAATTTTTAACAGAATAGCACTGTAAACTAATACACTACAGGTTTTCGTCATCGCCATTGAGGGTTAAAGCCAGTCTGTTCTGTGTAACACTTCCAAGCAGAGTTTCCTGAAGCAAGGCAGTCTGAAACACCTTGTTCTCCAAATGTGGCTGTACCACCGAGGTTCGTTGAGCCTATGACTGAAAATATCAAAAAAAACAGTGACGGTTATGATCAAAACCATAAATCCAAAACGCCAACCCATCTTGACCAAGTGTGGTGACGCTCGGTAAGACCAACTTATAAGATGGAGGCTTTGCCCAGCATTGGGTCAATAGACGGCTGGTATGACACATGCCGTCTATTGATGCAATTACAAATATATTATTACACGCCCCAGTACCTAACTGCTATAATTAAATGAATTAAACATAATATTTAAGTAGAAACATAAATTAGTCAGCAGTGTGCTTTCTCCCATTTCCTTCTAATATATATGTGAAGGTGTGTCTGGAAGTTTGTAATGTTTGTTATAAAATTTCCTTAACTAACTAAATCAGGAGGAAATGCGGGCGGATAAGCTTTGTATGGAAAAAGTCATAATTCGAGGTTTGGTCCTCGCCTGTTCCCTCCTCCAATATTGGACCGATTTAAAAGACAATTCACAAACTGAATAAGAGGGATGTACACTGTGCCTCTATGTTTTTTTTTTTTTTCATAAATAGTTGGCAAATTTGTACTCTTGGGCTCTGTTGATGGCTGCGAAATTTGTCCGAAAGAGTCACCGCTGCCCTGGAACACAAAGAGCACTAGGAGAAACACGGATGGGTTTTAGTCAGTAAAAATCTGGCACTCTCCCTCCTGCTTCGCCCAAAGTGGGAGTAGTATTTTGATGATTTTCCATCCATAAAAAAATAAAAAAGGACTCTGCTGATAGTGGTTTATTGGACAATTTTGAACACTTTGAGCGTTCTAGTGCTTATACGATAACATGAGGAGACGGTTTATATACTTCTTATTTATTTTATGAAATAACTTTTAAATTGGTCCAAAATTGGAGGAGGAAACTTTTTACATCCAAAGTCTCTCTCTCCGCCCGCGTTTCCTCTTAACAGTGCACCTACCTACGTTATCTCTTCACCTCACATAGTTGACCGATTGAAAATACCAAGGGCATAAGATCCAGCTTTGTGCATGAAGTCTGATTAAATAATAAAAATATTAGTTTCATCGTGCATCTCTTTCTGATTTTGGTCATGATAAATGAAACTTATTCTCTCCCTCGCTTTCTTTTAACCCAGGACATTTTCTTACAACGAGTACACTATACCCTGGAACGACGTAGGATACTTTTAATCCCGAGATCACGTTCCCTTAGAACAAAGCCCAACTTCCACGCGGACGAAGCCTCAGGCAAAAACTAGTATCTTTTCAATAGTATCAATACGGTTTTCAAGGCGAGGAGGTTTAACCCACACACTTACTTTGTAACATATTTCCTTGATTAAAAACCAGTCAGCTATTCAAGTTATAAAGATATGATTTAAGGCTTATTTATTGAACACTGAACTAATTGGAACATAATTTAAAGGACTAACTTGAAATCGAGCACGATTGGGAAAAGTTCGTTTACCTCGACAAAACCTTTTGAACTTAATTTCATCAATTTAACTTGACTACTTTTTAAGAGTATGTGAGTACCCTTTCATAATTTTTTCCAGTATCAAAAATATCTGTATAATATCTTATGAATTCGCAACTGGAAGACATCTTCTAAATTCGCACGGATGTGTTTTTTTTTATTTTCTTTTACACCTCGCCTTGGCAGTTACAAACACAACAAAAAAGTGGTATCCAATTTGGGTAGTCGTTACGTAGTTATGCGCGTTCATAAATTTTGACGCTTCAAGTCAAATCAATCATTCAGCATTCTTACATAACATCACACGCCCTCAATATCAATTTAATACCACAATTCTCATCTCGACCCAAAAAACAAACAGTGACTTACAACAGCCATAATATAGCTACTTCCTTAACCTCCAAAGTGCCCAGACAACTCATATCAATCGCTGAAACTGAAAACTTTCAGCAGCGCCAACACCAGCCAATAGTTTATTTGATTTGATACATTATTAATGTAACATGCTCTCTCCATACACGTTCCACCTTCTCCCTATGCCAAAGTCAATATTTACCCCCAAACAAGTTATACGCTAGTTTATTCATAAATGGGAAAATTATTGACTGTAGGGAAATAAATTTACGACTAAATATTAGACTGATTTGGGAGCCAAGAAATGTGGAATCAGTTGTTCGCAATTGCTCATATTTGCAACCAATATGTAATGTTTGATTTTGTTAATTTTATGCTCACAACCAACCATTTTCGCAATTGAGACGTGAAAAGACTCGTCTTTCAGGTCTCAAAGACTATAAATAAACAGCCAACGCTCTAGTGTTATTTAAAAATATTATTAAAAACGGCTCGCAAATTAGATTCTACGTTGATTTTAGGGCCATAAATAATAAATGCCTGATATCAGGCCATTAACATCCAAGGAATATCGTTTCGGCAGCCAAAGTGAAATAAAAATGATATATGAATACTTACAGTGATCGTAGCTTCGTTTAACTTTTCCCTGAAAGTAATGAGATTTCCTGTAATTAATGAAAAAATAATCTTTACAACTACTCAGGTAGCGAGATTAAAATGCAGAAACTTTAACTAGGAAATACCTAATTTGCATTTAAATCTGTTTAAGAAAAAAACTTGCAACAAAAAGGAAACTGTTAAGTTCTATTAGAGCTGAACAAAGTTAGAATGTATTTCTCAAGTTCCAGAGCAAGGAGCAGGTAAAGTGGAGTATTTCATTATTATGATTCAATTCCGACCGACGCGCGACGCCTCTACAAATTGTTTTCTACAGCTCGTCTTTATAAACTGAGATGCGAAATGTCTTTATTAAAGAGTACATACAAACCAAAGATTTATTTCTACTTATAGTACACACAAAAAGTAGCCATGAATAATCTAAAAAGGAGCATATTGCAACTCATAATCTTCTATAAATCTACCCAAAGTTATTTTTCATCATATAAAACCACCTAATTTTCCGAATCTTCCCACCAGCCAGTGCAACCGTTCTAATTTCAAAACTCGGACCATAAATAAAACAGGAACCACACTTACTGCACTCACGAAGCCCGCAGCCACAACAATAAGTAGAACGAGGCGGAATCTCATGTCGATTTGCATCAAACAACTCTACGGAACAGAGAAACAAACTGTCTTGTCGCACGTTTAATGTTGCCTCACTTAATAAAGGCTTCCGAGGCAGTGGCAGACGGTTTGCTAACGAGACTACCTTGGGGTGAGGTGTTCGTGATAGGTGACAGCGTGTTTATGTATTTGTATTGTAGTTTTCTCTGGAAATGTGTACTTGGATATCCTGTTAAACACCTAACATTAATCTTATAAACATGATTCACGAACCCAACAGAAGAAATGATTAAAACACAGTAAAAAAACTGGTAATCACTCGCAACAAAATTGATTTACGCGAAACCTACTATAGTCCCCGCCACGAGAAGGTATAAGTTTTGTAAACACACATTCAATTGTTTGTTCCATGAGTCAGACTCGTTCCAGTACCACAAAACATTAGACGACAGCGCTTTATATCGATCAAATATAACCCAACCAAGTGAAATTGCTTGTTAGTTTCGTATAACACGTATGTTACTTTGAGTAGATTTAATTTGGGATTATTTTTTGTCGCTACGTAATTTAGTAGAAGTTCTTTGTTTACACAATTTATAGCTTCTCGTGTCGGGTACTATAACTTTTTCTTAGAAATAAATTTGAATACTTTATTAGCTGCCGCCTTCGACTCAAAGTCCAATAATCCAGAGGGAACATTCCCCCGGGATGAAGGTCTCCTATGTCCTATTCCAGGACATGGTTTACTCGTGTGCCAATTATTTCATTGAAATCCGTTCAGCTATTCAAATGTGAAAAGGCAACGAGGCAAAACTCACATTCGCATTTAGAATTTTAAGTTGGTTTAAATTAAGCAAATTATAACTAATAGTACCCCTGCTTTAAACCCTGATTTTTCCCTCCTATATGGAAACGCTATGTTCTTATAACTTGAACCAACAAACTAAACCTGTTCGTGGTATGATTAGAAACACAATGGTAGCGTTCGTATTTATTGCAGCTCTGTATGAGACAACTCAGTCTAGTCACTTGTGGACTAGGAAATTATGTAATAAACTTACTAATTAGGTAGATGTGACTAGTTTAATGTATGGCACTCGCTTCATTTTCTTATTTGGATATTAAATTAAATAAAAGTTACTGAACGCAGGCCTCCCTTTATATTTCCACACAACTCTGTCCTTTGCTGTTACGGCCCAGAGATAAAGAGTTTTTATGTGAAGGATTTAGACTTAGATAAAAAATAACAATAATACTGTTTTTTCACGCCACCTGCACGAAAACGTCAAATTGTTTTACATGCAAACCTAACCTAAAGTACTAGTCTAGTCGACAAGTTGAAAATGGTACAAAATAGAGATACTGCTCTTAAAATTATGTGCGATAGCTCATTGGATCCGGAATGACGCCTAGAAAAATGTGCCAAAAGCGTATTATAGCACGTAAAAAATTGCAAGAGTTATAAACAATAAAAGATGAAAAACAAATGGCATTTCGTTTTTTGCCAGAATTTCATAAAATATTAATATTTAAGAAATTTCAAAAATAGAGTCTGAAAGAGGAGGAAATTTCCAATAAAAAACTCCTAACTCTCGGAACTCTATCTCCATTATTTAAAACTTTAATTTAACGCTGAAAATAGGTCTGCGCGCGACATTTTTAGGTTGCACGCGTGGCGTCAAAAGCGAGTACGGCACATTAATCAATTTATTTAGGGTATTGAATATTGTTTTTTTAAGGAACATTTAGGGAATTGAACGAAATTGCGTATTTTGCTTTCCTGCGATTTTGCAGTGGTTAACAACACTGAGGTACCACTAAAAAGTGATAAATAAAAAATATTTTTACAAAAAATGCAACCGACTACCAACTAAACTAAAATAAAACACTACAAAGTAAAAAATAACTTTAATTTCCGAAGTCGGTGTCAAAATACGAATAAACAAAAACAACTAAGCAAAAGAAAGCTCTTCCTTTTTTTTTTCTTTTTTTTGCATAGACTTCGTAACATTTAGAGCGATAAATTAAAATATTTTTTTATTTTTGTATGAAAATCTGATGAACTAAAATATGATGAATTTTTAAAAGTCATAGAAAAAAAGTTGTTGGTTATGACGTTAGTAACATAGTCCTTAGCGGTTGTCGGTGTTTTAAAAATAAACCTGTATTGCCTTTTTTTTTTAGGGATAGGATGTCAGACTTCTACTGACTAAAACCCATCCATGTTCCTTCATTGCCCTTTGTGTTCCGGAGCCACGGTGTCTCTTGTATAGCCTTCCTCGATAAATAGGCTATCCAGCACAAAACTATTTTTTTCATTTTTGTTTGTTTGTTTGTTTGGTTGAACGCAACCAAACAAACAAACTCTTCAGTTTTGTAATATTAATACATAAGTATGGATTTATTAACGATATGATTCATTTAAAAACCTTACCTAGAAAAGAACAAGATCATAGCTGCATATACGTCATCTCACCTTACTCGTAAACAAGCGCTTGGGGCAGATTGAATGCGGATTGCGGAAGACAATAAACTTGATACGGAGGTGTATCAGGGTATTTGAATGGATTTGTTTACTACATGTCTCAAAATGTAAAGAGCAGAGAAAACGCAGCTAAAAACATTGCTTAAAAATCTCAAAAAATGGCGGTGTTTTCAGCGTTTTAGTGTGTCTTTCTATTGCCTTTCCATCACAGCGGAGCGATGCAGCAGAGCGGAGAAACGGAGAAATATTAACCAGTAACAGGGCAGCATGATACCCCTTAGTGAATCTGGTGTCAGATTTTTCTTTCTGCGGGTCTAAAAAGGCCACTTTATCAGTATCAGAACGAATATCACGTTACCAATCAACCAAAATAATTTTCCCAATCAACCTTGAACCTAAGCTAATACGTCATCATCACTACATAATTATTATAAAACAAAGTCCTCCGCCGCGTCTGTCTGTTCGCGATAAACTCAAAAACAACTGCACCGATTTTCATGCTGATTTCACCAATGGATAGAGTGGTTCTCGAGGAAGATTTTAGTATATACTCCTACCTTGTCAAGCGGGCGAAGTCTCAGGCATCAGCTAGATAGCTATAATATAAATGAAATTTGACAGATTGTTGTGTGATTAATATAATGATTCTATAAGGATATGATTCTCATAGGTACAGAGGTATCTTTAGCCCCCCTGTTCTGACCATCAGTACGCCTTATAACTCAATAAATTAGATACCTAGGTATTATTATACTAGACACTAGCTGAATGATGCCCGCGGCGTCACCCGCTTGGCCACTCTACCCATTGGTGAAAACAGCATAAATATAGGTGCAGTACTTTTTGAGTTTATCGCGAATAGTCAGACCGACAGGCTACTTCCCGTTTCGTCACATTCCCCTTTTCTCACTATGTCAAAACAACTGAACGCGAGTGGCGTTTGGTCACGATTTTGATCTTCATACATTCTCTCCCGATTTGTCACCATTTAAATATGCCTATATTCACTCCCGTTTGGTCACGATTTTGTTTTGAAAGTACAGTCAGAAGTAAACAGAAATGCCACCGTTCCTGTTATATCTAATTACTAGCTTCTGCCCGCGGCTTCGTTCTCGTGAAAAGTGTTGTCATTAGGTGCATCACATTTTACATGAATATTTGTATATGAAAATGCTATTCAAAAAAGGTAAAAGCGTTGAATTGAAATGAAAATTGCCATTCAACGTGGCAATGCTGCCAGTGTTCTGGGCACTTTTGCCGCTGACAGCGATGTGGATTATTTTTTTGATGCCCAATGATTTATTTTGTTTTTTTATGCGTTTGTACGTAATGTAGATACTGTAAAAATTGTAATTTAATAATACCTTATATAAATTGATTATTAGCATAAAAAAAGCTAAAAGCTTTATATTTGGGCTGGGATTGTGAACGCTATAGATGCACAAATACCAGGATACCAGAAAACATTCAATGTATTTCCAGAGTTGAATATGTGAACCGAATGATGAAAATCGAAACATCGAAGTATTTCTGGTGCTGGAATTGTGAGCGGTTAGGATTAAAAAGTACCAGGAGAACAGAAACAAATCGAAGTTTAACTTAACGAAGTTTAAGCGCTGTAGATTCACAAGTACCAGGAGACCAGAAACAGTCGAAGTATTTTCGGGGTTTTAAATTGTAAGCGGTTTGGATTCAAAAGTACCAGGTGAACAAAAACCTGTCGGAATATTTTCGAGGCTGAAAATATGAACGCTAAAGATTTATAGGTACCTACCAAGAGACCACAAACATCTCGAAGTAATTTCGGGGGTGAAATTTTACTTTCAACCGCACCGCAAAGACACAGTATCTGGATACCAGACTCATGAAGATTCATTTTCAAGGATAAGAATATGAGGCAAAAAAATTGCGCCCCAGTTCTCTAGAGGCTACGCAGACGACGTCGCGGGAAGAAGCTAGTTTGAAATAAATGTAAGTTTTTGTTTTCTCAAAAAAAAAAATGTACTGGCCATGAAGTCTTCAAAAGAGATCACATGTGCAGGTTAGTATTTCAGATTGATTTCGGTTGTTTTATTTATAAAAGGCTGGCCATTCATATGAATACGTATAAAAAATAAAAAAAAACTGGTAACTGTGATTCGGACTCGCGTGCAAAAGGTTCCGAACCAATTTAATTTTTGTAACATGTTATTTTAACACTATCGACTTCTTATAGGATTTCCTATAATTTTTAGGTAGAAGAACTATTATCTGAATTTTTTTCAAGATTTTAGACTCAGTAGTTTCGGAGATAAGGTGAGGGGGAATGGTCATTTTGATCGGATTTCTTGTTTTATTTTAATATATATTATGAAGAAACAATTAAAACACACAGAAAGCCCTTTCATTAGACATATCACACGATACATTTCGAAAATTTAGTTTTTGAAATTTTCTAGTTTGACCCCCAAAAGTAATTCCTACTCAAAATTTATTTATTTACGTAAGAGTCCTATTACATTTTTTTCGGAAATTCATGATTTTTGACGCTGTAATTTTCAGCAGCAGTAAGATATTTTAATTATTTGATCCTGAATAACGATAGTGCCAGTCTCTTTATTGTAAGTTAGAGTTACACATTTTCATTTTTCTTTTCGTGTAATTTACTATAAATATTTTACGAACTCAGTTTGCAAGAAAAAATGTCGGCGATGGAACTTCGACGGTCGAATTCACATTGTTACAATCAATTCTTTTAAAAGCTGAAATTACTAAAAGGTAAGTTGAATGTTTTACTTGTTTATTGGAGTTCTAGAATTTCTTTAAATTCCTTGAGTTTTCACGGAAAAAAACGTAAAGAAAGCCTTATTTAAGCCAGAAATGTCTTGATTCAGCGTCCATTATAATCCAAATAAAAACAATTTTATCAAATAAATTAATATGATATAAAATTTCAATCTACAATGAATACGTTTCATTAGTTTTCGTTTGTCAATATAATAAAACAAAATTACAATAAATAAAATTAAAGTACTATATATTCTGCGTCAATTCAGCGCGCGCGCTCCTCAGTCTCGCGCGAGCGCCCAAATAAACTATAATCCTATTCAGACTAGTATGTATCAAAATAGTTTCGCGGACTATAGATGTACTCCCAACGCAGACCAACGTAACTTCGTCTATTGCAAACGAGCATTTCGACGATTCGTAATAGGACTCGTAACGCGTCCGTGTATGGGTCATACAAGTACATAGTGTACGAAATTTCAACGTAATTGGTCCAACAGAAAAGTGTTTGTCAAACCAAAAATTGAAGAAAAAGAAGTTTTGCAAACTATATCGTGTGACAACCAAATGAAAGGGCTTAATGTCAAGATTTTCATAATATTTTTTAGATAATTTTAATGTTTTAGAAGTTTTTCAAGAAATTAGACCAAAAATGACCATTCCCCCTCCCCCTTATCATCCAAACTAATGAGCTTAATATTTTGAAAAAAATGCTGATAATATTTCTTTACCCGTAGATCACAGGAAAACCTATAAGAATCGTCTATAGTGCTAAAATAACCCTTTAGACGCAAATCCGAGTCGCACTTAGCCAGTATATTTTTTTTTTCCAAATCAAAAGCACAATTATTCCCTAACAGGTAAACTTTTTTATACATATTATCAGCTAACCATTCCATGCCCAATAATTTATTTTGTTAGGGTTCCGTAGCCAAATGGCAAAAACGGAACCCTTATAGATTCGTCATGTCTGTCTGTCTGTCCGTCCGTATGTCACAGCCACTTTTCTCCGAAACAATAAGAACTATGCTATTGAAACTTGGTAAGTAGACGTATTCTTTGAACCGTATTAAGGTTTTCACACAAAAATAAAAAAAAAACAATAAATTTTGGGGGTCCCCATACTTAGAACTAAAACTCAATAAAAAAATTTCATCAAATCCATACGAGTGGGGTATCAATGGATAGGTCTTCGAAAATGATATTGAGGCTTCTACTATCATTTTTCTCTAAACTGAACAGTTTGCGAGAGAGACACAAGTCAAAAAACAAGTCTTCGTACACCTTGTTTTCAAAACCAGTACCTACCTACACACCTTTTGGTAATTAGGATATTAAGACTAATATTTCGATACCATTAGAACAGGGCGGCCTATGTGACGCAAGTAATGATTTTTACATCGACTAGAAAAACATTATACCTTCCCCTGGGAAAGTCGGGTGATAAAAAGGAGCTGACTGTACCACACGAAAGATAGTTAAAAAGAAGGTGACAAATCGGGAAAGAATCATGTATGAAGATCAAAATCGTGACCAAACGCCACTCGCGTTCAGGGGCTCGAGTCTGCTATTACAATAGTGTCAGAATGGTCGATCACTGATTTCAAAATGGTTGATTTTGACAAGTTTGGCAATCTACTAACATAATGGCATCATAATGGCGTCATTATGACATTCCAATGATCAACCACTGACACGCCATTGAAAGAAAGCCATACGAATGGTAATCTCGTACTTAGTGACAGATTAGTATTTACGAACTTCTCACTACTTCAGATTGCTTATAACACTAATAAATAATATGTAAAACTAAATGTAAATAAAATCTGGCATGAATAAATGCTCAAATTTAGCTCGGTTTTATAATAATAGCAATACGGCATTCCTACCGCAATTCTATGACGAGACCATTGACGTCCCAGTGACCGGCCACTGACGTGCCAGTGACCGTGCGATTATGAATTTAGCAGATTACGAACTTTTAGCAAAATGACAATGGCATGACAATGGGATCGTGTCGGAATGACAAATTTATAAAAATAGCAGACTCGGGCCCCAGTTGTCTTGAAAAGTTTTGACATAGTGACAAAAGGGGAATGTGACGAAACGGGAAGTAGCCGACAGACAGACAGACGTGGCGGAGTACTTTGTTTTATGTTATGTAGTGATGCTTTTGCCCGCGAATTCGTACGTGAATGGAAGACGAGTAAGATGAAACCGTGTAGGTATATTTAATGGTTGCGTGTGTGTATTAGTTAGATTGTAGTAGTGGTGGGTATCTAAAGGTTCCTTTGAATCAAACGACTTATTGATCTTTTGAAAGTAAATATTATATTACATTTCTGATAAATGTGCTCAATATGTTTCCAAGGACTAAGTTTATACACGTGTAAATAAAGACGTGTTCCTATAAGCAGTAACTAGTGCGCCATTATACATAGTATCATAATAAATGTACATATTTTATACGAAGGTATTTCAATGAGTTCTTGTAACTATCTGTTATCCATTACATTACAATATTTTTATTAACTTGCAATGTATGTATATTTGTCCGGTTGGAATCTTGCAACTGAATTTTAAATCAGTTATCTTTAACCGATTGAGCTGAAATTTGGTATACAAGCTTATTTTGAATGACAAAGCATGCTTAGCTATGTGACGTCATTCTAGATCCAATATGGCGGATCATTCAAGATGAATACAACAGTATGGGTATCAAATGAAAGGGCCTACTACAACGTCATATTAAATATGGGAACCATCAAGACGTGTAAAAACTTTTGTCTTGATGTTTTTTTACAATTTATTTATTTGTTTTATCTCTTTTTAAAAAACTCTATTACGATAACTCTTCTGGAAGATGTGTTTATGGTACGCGCCAAATAAATGTGCAATAACTGACATTGACCCACGTGCATTTACTGACTTTCTTAATATGAAAAATAGAAATAAAGACATAAAGCTGCCCTGAATCGACTTGTATCGTGATCCTTTACGTTCTCGAGTAAAGAAAACGGTTCATATATAATATTTTTTTGGGTACGAAGGGATATAAGGGAAAGGTCAATGTACTTTATTGCAAGTTGTTCTGGCGCCTACCATACAAAAATAACAATCTGTCAATCTTCCTACATCGCATTTGCAATTGTAGCGTTGCAGGTTAAAATTAAAATACCTACAACATTGGATTCTGCTGAATCTGGTTTGACTGGAAGCCCACCCCAATGTACTTGGGAAAAGGCTAGGCAGATGATGATACAACATTGTAGAACATTCAAATTAAAACCAGCTGGAACTGGTTTAAGTCTAGATTATAGCTAACCAGATTTTGAAATTAAAATTTTAAAAGGATGGACTGCAACACCGATCTAGTGATCGCAAGTGCTGGGTTCTATTCCTGGGTCGAAAAATCTGTCAATGGAGTACGTATCTACAAAAAACTTTTTACAAAAAAAATACAACCGACTTCCAAAAAAAACACTACAAAGTAAAAAATAACTTTAATTTCGGAAGTCGGTGTTTTGTTAGTTTCTTCGTATTTTGACACCAACTTCCGAAATTAAAGTTATTTTTTACTTTGCAGTGGTACCCCACACCTAACAACACCACTGCAAAATCGCAGAAAAGCAAAATACGCAATTTCGATTACTTGGATGACATTAAACTATCATCTAAGTAGACGAATTCCAGCTATTTCGATTTAAAATCCAAAGTTCGTAACCGATTTTCATAAAATTTAAATGGGACTGTAGAGAATACTTATTTACAATATTGTCAGTTGACTCGCCAACGCACCACCGCACAGGCCGACAGTTCGACAACGACTGCCCGCCCCACCACTCGTACCGGTATTTATAACCGAGCGACGTGTGCGCCCGAGGCAACGTCACAATACTGTTATCAGTTTGTAGGTAGTTCGAAATATTGATATCTACATACACTACATTCCCTTCCTTGTTTTAAGTAGTTGTATGTAACAAGATTTTTTTAGTAAAAACATTTAGCATATTTTATTATTTTGATTAATAATTTATTGACATGTCTGGCATACGAAATCACGGCAGAATAATATTTAAAAATAATTTTATGGTTTAATTCAATGTTTCCTTTTACCCTTCCTCTTCTTCTTCTATTTCATTTTCTGATTCGCTTATATCTTTTTCTGTGTTGATTTCTTTATTTTTATCACTTATGTCTGTGTGTGTATGTGTGTGTGTTATAATCATAATTAATCAATCTCATTAATGAAGTAGACGTATGATAAGATTTAATGCCTTGGTTTCTTTATCATTAAAAACCGTCTACCGACGCTTGTTTACTCTCAGAGTTATTAAAAACTTTAACTTAACTCACTAGTCGTTCAGTCAATTAGCCGTTTGACAGTTCAAAACTGGCTGTTATAAATCCTTTAGGTTTGACTCGTGATTCACTAGTATTCGTGATTACCAAGTCCAAGCACCACTGAAAGTCACTAAACTCATAATTATTTGAACAAAGAAATTAAATAATCTTATTCACAGTCAACAGCTAACTCATAGCTCAGCACAACACACTTCCTATACTGGCACCTCCCCATGGGAAGAATACCGAGAAAACACTTATTTGTACCACCAATAGCTACGACAACGACACCCTGATACAGACTCCCTCGTCTATATCACTCTGGGATGCTAATATGATACCCTGGTACGCTCGCCAACCCACAGAAACAAGAACCTAGTCCCTCAAACTAATTTGATGCTACCTCTTAAACTTCTTCATAACATCACGTGATAATTGACCTTGGCCATCTTCCCGACAAAGAGATTTTAAAACTCACCAACCGGTAAGCTATGCACATTAGGGCCCACAAAGAGAAGAGAAACTAGGCCTGACATGTTTGTGTCTAACGTTCATGTGAAGTAGCTACTACGTTCACGAATTACTACGGCAATCTACAAGCATTACGGTCATGACTGCACCGCATACTTCGAATCAATTGATTTTATTTCGATCTAACTCATAGTAGCTAAAATGTGTAACTAACAAGCAACCCGAAAGGGAAACATCTATTTAGAAATTGTAATAGTTCAGAATTCTACACACTCTTATAGCTTTATTCAATGTCATTAATATCAAGTTGCTATTTTAAATCGTTTACAATCGAATTTACTAACTGAATTTAGTAACTATTGTTATGTATGGAAAACTGTGACCCACACGTTTATATAAAAAACCTAGGTTCAATTTTTTCACTAAACACGTCGCATGCGGTCAATTTGCTTGTGTGGCCATCTTGCCATCCAATATCTCATTATTTAAGTTATTTTATTATGCCAATGGGAAATTCTTAAATTACTCGCTTATTTTTTTTATATTATTTTTGTTTTATTTATCGGCACGCGATTGACCACCATCTCACCCACGGGCAAGCGATGACGCGGTCGAAGACGGAGCACGCCTGTTCAGACCACCCAATAATCACTCCTGATCAAAGACTCCAAGGATGCAACCATCGGGAAACACAGACTCCGACAGTGAATTCTACTCCAAGTAACTCACGTTTGCACGAGCACTCACTTTGCTCCCCCTATGAAGCTTGTATCTAAAAGATATCAAAGGGAACCGACGATGATGGTTTCGTGATGGTACAAAGGAGAGAATGCCGCCAGCGAACCAACTGGAACCGCTGCGGCACGACACCTACCGAACCCAAAGTAACTATACGTACCGCGAAGCCGTAAACACTCCAGTATATATCTCGCGGCTACACTACACCACTAAGGCAGAGGGAATTGTGGAGTATGTGCGCCAAAAGACAAGCTACACGCCGAGAGTGCAGTTGCTGGAATCGCGCCCTAATGTCAACGTCAACGCGTTTGTGGTGCGGGTACCAATATGTCATGGAAGAGGACTTTTGGCCGCAGGTGTCACCGTCACTTGACTCCCGCGGATATGTCCCACCAGAGCGCACAATGACGTAATGCTTAGTGAAGTTTTTTACTTAATTTTGTAAGGTACATAATATCTATGTGCCACAATAGCCTGAAGATAAAGAGATTTACTATTTTTATAAGTATACCACGGCAGTTTCTTTCCCAAGACATGACGTTTAAAGTTGCATTTTCTAAAAGTGTTTACTATTTTTATATTTGCGTCAAATGATCCTGTTAGGTTCAAAGGTTTCTTAGTTTAATAACAATAATAGTGTTATTGCACTGGATGTTTGGTTACGAGCCTGTACTTTATTTTGTTTCATATTTTCCCAGGTTTTGTGTGTGACCAACATTATTGCATTTACCTACATCTAGGATCTACTAACATCAATCGAAAAGATTGACGTTCTCAGATCTTACTTTGTTTAGATGTATAGTTTGGTAATAGCCACACCAAAGACATCCACTCCATCAGCTGGTGACATTTGCATTTGCTGTATTATTAAACTTACCGATCCACGCAACCTCGTCCGCGTCCGATCCCCCATCAATGCCTCGCTCCTATTGTTCGCACCGTGATGTTAGATCCTAAAATCTTCCTCGATAAATAGGCTACCCAACACTAGAACAGTTTCTCAATTCAAACCAGTAGCTACCGAGATCAGTGCCACACACAAACAAACCCTTCAGCTTTAAAACATTATTATAGACATTTTAGTCCACAAAATTTAGCAATTCTAGTCCACAAAATATAGCAGTGAAGCACGTTTCTTCTTACTACTCTCGATGTCAGCAGCCATTCCAGGTAGATCAAGAGTACCAGCTTCCAACGTTCCCCTCTTTCTTCTGTAGTTCAATGACGACTTCTCAATTAAATGACCAGTAGGTATATTCTACTGCAATTATTGTCATTCTATGATGACTTGACAATTTAATGTCCGGCAGGTATATTACACTGCAATGATTGTCATTCAATGATGACTTGTCAATTTAATGATCAGTAGGAATCATACCACAATTACTGTAATTCAATGACGACTTCTCAATTAAATGACCAGTAGATATTCTACTGCAATTATTGTCATTCTATGACGACTTGACAATTTAATGTCCGGCAGGTATATTATACTGCAATGATTGTCATTCAATGATGACTTGTCAATTTAATGACCAGTAGGTAATTATTCTACTGCATAACCGTCATTCAATGATGACTTGTCAATTTAATGACCAGTAGGTCATTATTCTACTGCATAACCGTCATTCAATGATGACTTGTCAATTTAATGACCAGTAGGTAATTATTCTACTGCATAACCGTCATTCAATGATGACTTGTCAATTTAATGACCAGTAGGTAATTATTCTACTGCATAACCGTCATTCAATGATGACTTGTCAATTTAATGACCAGTAGGTAATTATTCTACTGCATATCCGTCATTCAATGATGACTTGTCAATTTAATGACCCGCAGCAATGCTGCTTAATATACGTATGCGGTTGCTTGTTGGCACAAACAAGCAACACTTCACGTTGGTCGCAACGTGCTGCTCCAATGCCAAAGACCAAGCCCAGGTCCGCCAGTACGGCTGTGCAGGCAGGTTTGATGAGGAGCGCCAAGCCACGTCCGAAGCACAGGCAGAGCCGATCGTACGCAGACGGAAAAAGTGATGGCCGGATGAGATGAAAGGACGTGAGCTGTATCGCTTCTTCCCGGACGTGGCCTCAGCTCCATGTGATTTAGGAAAAGATTGCATGACATTCAATGGCATTCAATTTAATGATCAGCTATGCTGCGTTTCACCATATCAATTGAATTATCAGCAATGCTGCGTTACACCATATCAATTGAATTATCAGCAATGCTGCGTTACACCATATCAATTGAATTATCAGCAATGCTGCTTAGTATGGTATCAATTTAATGATCAGCGTTGCTGCTTAACATCGTATCAATTTAATGATCAGCAATGCTGCTTAGTATGGTATCAATTTAATGGTCAGCAATGCTGCATAATAATTAATCCATTTAACTATCAACCATGTTGACTTAGGTCACGTGTCAAATCAGCGTTGCTGCTAATGATTAAGTCAATGTGATGATCAGGTATAGTAAATAAATTTCAAATTAAGTTATTCGGAAAAAAAAACATTTTTCCACCAACCCATGTTTAGGCAAGCGGCACTTCATGGCAAGACTGGAGTCAGATTTTACTGGCCTCCGATCATCCGCAACGACCTAAGTTCCACAAATGACAGCCGGGGCCTACGGCCCAACGTGCCTTGAGGCACTTTGGTCTTAACACTTACTTATGACGAAAGTGTAAAAACATATAGCCGAAATGCTTCTATCCATTCAAGAAAGCAGCACTTCGTTCCTATTCTTTCCCCTTTTTCTTCTAGGAATTACTTTAACTCACAGTTTAATCCTCGTCGCCAATGTAGAGAATACTTATTTACAATATTGTCAGTTGACTCGCCAACGCACCACCGCACAGGCCGACAGTTCGACAACGACTGCCCGCCCCACCACTCGTACCGGTATTTATAACCGAGCGACGTGTGCGCCCGAGGCAACGTCACAATACTGTTATCAGTTTGTAGGTAGTTCGAAATATTGATATCTACATACACTACAGGGACCAATCTGCAAGTATATCCTTTCAGATAAAACAAGAATTTTTCAAATCGGTTCATAATTGTCGGAGTTATGAGGTAAAAAACATAAAAAAAACACAACCGAATTGATAAGCTCCTCCTTTTTGGGAAGTCGGTTAAAAACAAAGACTCATTTATCTATCTATTAGCTTTTGCCTGCAACTTCGTACACGCATGTCACGGGATATCCCGTTCCCGTAGGAATTTCGGGAAATTCCGCTCTTAGAGCTAACCTACACTCCCCAAGAACGTGCCAAATTTCAGCTTCCAACGACCAGTGGAATTTGGCAGTAGCAGCCTGGTCTATATTTATGCCCAGTTGATGGCTATAGGCAAGCCCTCTTATTACATGGGACTTATAACTAGCGAAGTGTAAAAAGAACGTATCAACACAAACCGAAAGGAACCGATTTCCGTCATTAGGATATTTTCTTATAGTCGAAAATCGCTTACTCTGTTTTGCGTAGATAAGTCCTATTTTCTTACGACGGCTTCCTATATACGGGAGTTTAATCTAATTGGTGTCTCCATTATAGACATTATGTGTCTATATTTTTATGTGTAAATACAAAAAATGCAATATTGTTATGAGAAAATACCTGTCTGGAAACTTGCAAAATGAGACCAAAACGTAATTTTAAATTTCATTTTAAATATTTTCAATGAGATTTTTCTCAGGTTTCGATACTTTCCGTAATGATTAAGCAAATGCATATCATGCATTTTGGTACTTTTTCAGTGACAGTGCTTATTTCAGTAGTTGTACGTTTTATGCGTGTTTTTTTTAGTTTAATAAAACCTCGTCTTGATGGAATAATGAAAATTGACGCATTTATCAACGACACCAGACAAATTCTGCCTGTAGAGGTCTCTGCAGAAATGTTTGTCCGGTAACGTCAGTGGACATTGTAAGGTTAATCTCAGCTATAAATTAATATTATTCTTCTTATCGTGTAGGAACTTAGGAAGTAATGTCCAACGAGCCCACACATCCTAGTGTCAGAGTTTCTAAACCGCCGCAAGGGCCTCTGGCATGGTTTAACGGCCGCCAAATGGCGATATAAGGATACAAGCCTGCAATGTCCTAGCCAAGCTGGAAACAACTTTACAAAGTATGTTTCCCGTGGGGATCGAACCCTTGACCACTGGGTCACAAGGCAAGCGCCTTAACCACTCGACTGCGGGGGCAGTTAAACAAACATGACACTAAATAATAATGATGATCATTATTCAGTAACTCACAAAGTGACCATTGAATTCACTAATTGTTTTCGTTTTAAATTATATTATTTGGTTAAATAACGTGTCGAGTTTTAATGTGTTGAACAAATTCATTGTAATTACCAAGCTTACTAACCGGATAAATTAACGAAACGTTACAAAATACAAATTAATTCGCCATAATTTTATTCAAAGTTGTTACGAATAACTAAAACAATACATATTAAATATCCTGAATTATATTATCCTTTCTTTGTTTTTATAGAACTAGTCTACCACACTACTTCCAAAAACTGCAATTCCTGAAAGTCAGAATCAACGGGCGCGGCCACCAGAAAAGCGCCAAAGAAATGAAGTCTCGGAAAAACAATTCACTTACTTGGATCCCGCAACGAAATTAATCAGAAAAGTACAGCTGTCAAGTTAGAAAAAACATACCTAGTTTCTGCTTTCCTCCACATTTAGCAAAAGAAAGAATAGAGCTAGGCAAAAAGGCGCAAAGGTACATCTCCTTGTGCTCCTTTCCCTGGCTCTGTCTTCTCGGCAATGATCTAACTGTAGGAACATTTTTTAACTTTTGAGAACAAAACATACGATTTCAGTGAGGAATAAGCACTAAAACTGTATTTAATTTTTTCGAATAAACAAAGGTTTGCTTAACAAGCGCAGTCAATTTAATTGAATTCCAACGCGAAATTAATCAGAAAATAGCGAATAAGTAAAAATAACATACATTTTACCTGTTACTTTTGATGATTTGGTTTGAGCACGAATTGAAGAGGAAACGCGGGCGGAGAGCCTTTGTATGTAAAAAGTCAAAATTCGAGGTTTGGCTCCCGCCGATTTCCTACTCCAAAGTTGGACCGAGTTTAAAGATTTTCATAAATTGAATTAGAAAGATATTTACTGTGTCCCTATGTTTTCTTTTTTAACCGACTTCCCAAAAAGGAGGAGGTTCTCAAATCGGTTGTATTTTTTTTTCTCATGTTTGTTACCCTCTCATAACTCCGTCAATAATGAACCGATTTGTAAAATGATTATTTTATCTGAAAGGATATTCTTCCAGATTAGTCCCATTTAATTTTTTTCAGAATCGGTTACGAAGTTTGGATTTTAAATCGAAATAGCTGGAATCCGTTTACTTGCATGATGGTTTTTTTTTCATCCAAGTTATCGAAATTGCGTATTTTGCTTTTCTGCAATTTTGCAGTGGTGTTGTTAGATGTGGGGTACCTACCACTATAAAGTGAAAAATAAAAAACTTTTTACAAAAAAATACAACCGACTTCCAAATAAATAAAAAATACTACAAAGTAAAAAACAACTTTAATTTCGGAAGTCGGTATCAAAATACGAAGAAACCAACAAAAACACCTCTTTGTAAAAAGTTTTTTGATGATAATATTACCACTAATGCTCAATGAAAAGTCCCTCAAAAATGCTCTAAATTTTCCGACAAACCGCTGTCAACAGAGCTCTAATGTACAAATCCAAAGGCTAAAACCTAATGTAAAAAAACATAGGGACACATTATACATCTTTTTTATTCGGTTTGCTAATATCTATTCAATCGGTTCAATTTTGGAGGAGGAAACGGGCGACATCGACAGCCAAACCTCGAATTATGACTTTTTACATACAAGACAAGCACATGATGTGTCTTGTGTTGCTTGTCATATTCATTGTCCTCAACTGCTAATGCTTTTAACCATGCTATTATAACTTGTATTTGCCAATTCTGTTTTAAAAACATCATTCAGCAATTCTCAACCCAACCAAGATTTTCTTTTATTTTAACTGCAAGTTTTTTTATGCTTTACGGATCCCGGGCTACTGATTTACCTACTCCTTCACGGCGTGCTGATTCTATTTAACCACTAGCAAAACCAAAACACCAATTGTTTGTTTGCCTTCCCATAACACGAAGCAATTTAAATCGAAAACTTTCCATCTATACTGCTCAAAATTATAGCCTCAAAATCAAAAGTTCCATTGATATACTTACTACTTATTAAATGTAGGTTTTTGCGCCCCATAATGACAATAGAAACTTACCAGTCACCGTAGGCAGATTAAACGCGTTAGATTGCAGCAAACACTGTCCTGATTTTTTAAAAATGACCGAAGTTTTTGAAAGCTTCTGACCGAATCGATCGAAGTTGAAAAATTGGTGAGGTCTTAGACATTTTAAATTACTGACCTATATGTGAGCTACTCGTATGTATCCCAAGAAGAAAAACCGTTGAGTATATCGTTTTCGAAAGAGACCTTCTTACGAAAACACCAAAAAACTGTCACCGAAACACAATATTAAAAGCCCTCGAACCATAAAACTTATCTCATAACAGTACACGGAGTTAAGGCCGGTGTAAAGACATCATTTACTGAGACAAAATAAGGATCATAGTCCCGAACCGTCGTTAAACAATTTGTAAGGTCGTATAAACTTATCCAATCTTGTCTGACTGAGTGGACTAGCGCAATATATGTGGTATGGCTCCTGAAATTTATTGACTGTTTAGTTCATTAGTTGTATGGTAAATACGTAATAGTTCACCGAAGGGTAGCTTGGAACTGGTGGTTTGTTATTTATGCTGTTGTTTGAAGATGTGTGTTGGCTTTATTTAATGGTACAGGCAGTCAAATGATTAATGTTGACATAGCTTTGCGCACTGGTGACGAAGGGGACTGTTGGCAGAAGCCACTCTTATTAATATAAATACGGGGTATAAAATCATTTGTACTGTCACCTCACAGCCAAAACTACTAAGTTTTTAGTATGTAAGGATGGGAAATCATCAAAACACTCCTTTCGCTCTGGGCGGACCGAATGGGAGTGCCAGGCTCTTGCACACTAAAACCCATCTGTGCTCCTCCTAATGCCCTTGCAGTCCAGGGAGCCCATCCAGCAAAGCCTGAGAAACCTGGCTGTGACAGACGGACATACAGACAGACAAACACGCGAGTGATCCTATTAGGGTTGCGTTTTTTGTTCGGAACTCTAAAAATTACTAAGGTTATGCAAGTTGGGAAGATATGCATCACATTCGCGCTGCTGGAACCCGTGTGCGAGACAGAGCCACAGCTGCGCTGGTTTTCAGTGACGACTGGCATCGACGGAATAAAGTCGATCGAAGCAGCATAACAGTAATTAAAAACGAAATAAATAAACAAAAAACAAATAGTGATGCCACTTTAGTAGAATCACAAGATGCACATTTAGAAGAAGCACATCAAGTTACCCAAAACTGGAAAATTTTCCCAATCAACCTAATGCTTTAGCGATAAAAATAAAAATGAAATTTGAAAGATTGTTGTATGATAAGTAGATCCTAAAATGACTCTACCTACTAAAGTGGCTTTTTTAAACCCAAAGATTTTAAGTTCGCAAGTTATTCTTGAAGATAAAGCCTTGTCTCCTTATTGTGTCTTCTTTAGCCAAACTGTTAATTAGTTAGACATCATAATTAAGGAGTCAAATGAAATAAGACGTAACAAATTACTTCAAGGTAAGTTTCGGTTCGTTAAATCCTTAAAACTTAGATCGTTAATTTAAATGGAACACTTAAGCTTTTAGGCATTCAGTCTAGTTTTAATTTATTCTAGTGCCTCCATCGTTTTAGTTTTGATTTACTTATCTTTTAAGTTAGTTGTTCAACAATTACTTGTCGATAGCAGTTATTACTATACGTACCTTTTCTTTTCGTTTTACCTATCTACATAAATAGTCTCTTTTACAATAAAATTTTCAAGTGGATGAGGCAGCAAATTATACTTGGATTTATTTCATCATCTGCCTAGCTTGATAGATTATATTGGGGTCGGCTCCCAGTCAAACTGGATTCAGCTGAATACCAGTACTTTACGTGGAGCGGCTGCCTACCAGATGTCCACAACCCATTGACTGGGTAAAACGGCAGTTTTTTGCAAGTTTGGTGTCAGATTTACTGGCTTCTGACAATTCGTAACGACTGCCCGATAATTACAAATGACAGCCGGGACCAACGGCTTAACGTGCTTTCCGAGGCACGAAGGAAACTCTATATGTTAAGATGGTCACCCATCCACAGACCAACCTTGGCAAGCGCTGCTTAACCTTAAAGATCGTCCGTGCTGCTAGTATTCTTTAGCCACGAGCTCCTCTGTTATACTTAGATTAATAAAAAGCTCATAAAAGCAAAATGATTTTGAATACTAAATGTAGTAGTTATTTTTACCAAAAAAATTTTTTTTTATTCATGGCAACAACCTAATTTTTCAGTCTTTATTATAAAAAAATATGTAAACTTAGGATGATCTTGATTTCGATGTACTGTCCAGTTTAACTGATGAGAATTGCCCTTAGTTTACTAACTAAGACAGGTTTGCACAAAAAACCCTGTAAATTAGCATCACAAAAGCAACAAATCAAGTCTAAATATTTAAAAAAGCCCCCATTAAAATTCAAAAAATATATTGAAAAACCGACGTAATAATTCGACAGTCATGTATAACAAAGGCTTCGCGTCAAAGAAACGTTATTACCATAATTTTTGAGCCCTCCTGATTGGAGCTCATTGTTACCTACATCCAACGCCTAATCAAAATATTTTCACAAACTCCTTCACAGACATGCTATGGACTCATTTAGGTGTATGTAAATTATATGAAATGCCAATTTGAGGTATTTTAGAGCGTTATGGCGCAGTTACTTTATCGTTTCTGTAACTAGCCTTTGCAAATGGCTTTGTTCGCACTATGTAGGTACATTGCCAAAAAAAAGAAGCGTGGTACCGTCTCCAGCATCTTTTATCAAAATTCATCAAAATCAAATCAGCGATTTAGGCATGAGCACAAAAAAAACAAATGAACAAAGTTACTTTTATAAATTTGAGCGCGACTTCGTACACACACATGTCCCTTTTTTCCCGGGAAATCTCTTAGCGAAGTATTCCCATTAGAAAACCAATTTTTAGAGCACCAAAACTATTCTCGATAGAGCACCTATATATTTGATTGGTAAATATTGGTGCTCTACCGGGAATACTCCCTCTTAGCTTCTTTACGGAATCTGTAGGGAAGTTACATGCCAAGTAGCATCCTATGACCGGTAATTTCGGCTATGCGTTGGGTCAGTCACTAATCAGTTAGGTACGGAAGAATTTTATATATTATTAAGATATTAATGATGTAGGATATCACAGTTATTTGACCACGTAAAGGCATAAAACGTAAGACAAACATCATTGTAAGGCGCCAACTTCAAGTTGGAAACCAATTAGTACGGGTTGCTTCTATAATTTTGGATTAGTTGGACGGCTTAACAGGAATATTTGTGGAATGAAATACTACATACTACTACCAAATTACTACGTAGGGCATGAAATATCAAACACAAGATAATTATTACTGATCTTTTTTAACTAGTTAAGATATCGATAAACTCATGAGCACAATAATTCGATCGCTGCATCATTGCTTAGCACCAGATAAGTCATCAACTCTTCCGTTCCTGGTTACTGACAGACTGATAGACTGACGGACTGGCAGACTGGCGGACTGACAGAATGACGGACTGATAGACTGAACTGACAGACTGACAGCCGACGCAGAACCTTAACTACAAAATCTGAAATTTGGCATGTAGGGGAGCACTACGATTTCCCGAAATTCCTACGGGAACGAATTCGCGATTCGGAAAAAAGCTAGTGCAATATGAAATGCTAAAGTAAAGCTGCTTTCAGACTACGCTATAATATATAGCATAGAGTATATGTATAGCTCATAGCACAACAATATCGCGCACCATACATTGTCAATAATATATAGTACAGTACAGTGTGAACGTGTCCATAACAATGTATGCCGCGCGATATTGTTGTGCTATGAGCTATATACTATATGCTATTATATATATTATTATAGCGTAGTCTGAAAGCAGCTTAACTGGAACATTCTTAAAAAAAATTTTCCTCACTAGCTGTCCCTCACGGCTTTGCGCCCGTCAACTACAACTTTATTATTTTTTCTTTTATAAGAACCTTCCCTGATCATAAGAAACACAACAAAAAAATAATTAGCGAAATCGGCCCAGCCGCTGAGACGTGATGCGATGACCAAGGGAAATAGGGATTCATTTTTACATATATAGATAGTGCTCGTATCCACACTATCGATGTTCTTCGATACAGATTCAATTTAAAGTTTCAGAAAATTCTTAAAGCTAGCATATTGGAGCGGAAAGTTTTCGCTCTGAAAATTGACACTTGAACTTTGCTCGAAGCTTAAAATTTCAAATAATTTGGCGTATTAGGAACTAATGAAAGTTTAATTAAGTTATTAATATATTCACTGCTAGTAAAAGGTTCTGCAATGTTGGAGAAAAAATATAATTTTCAAATAATTGAGCGACAAATTGGTTGGGCAGTTTATAGACTATACCTATATATTCATATTGTTTACCGACTTCCAAAAAAGGAGGAGGTTCTCAATTCTTCGGCAATTTTTTTATACTTATGTTTGTTCACCAATTAGTCCGAGATTACAGATCCGATTTGTGTTTGATTCTTTTTAGCATAATATTGCCATTTGGTCCCGTAAAAAATTAATTCAGTTTGGCTTAGTAGTTTTTATTTTAGTAGCATTTTTGCTTATTTCAATTTCTGCGTTGACGATAACGTCGTCCAAGTATCACCACTTAAAAGTGAAAAATAAAAAAAAAAATTACAAAAAATATAACCGACTTCCAAAATAAAACACAACACACACAAGTATAAACTAACCTTCATTACGAAAGTCGGTTATATTTTTTTGTAAAAAAGTTTTTTTTTTTTTTTACTAACAAGTTATGCAATGATATCAAATAACTAGACCTGACTGGATGTTTGTCACGATCCTGCAGAATAAAATAACGCTGATCTCAATAATAGGAAAATTTTCTACATCTTATACCGCGGTTTTTTTCTTTAAGAATGGGAAATCATCAAAGGCTGCGCTCTGGCCGCAGCAGAAGGGAGTTTCAAACCCGTTATGACCAACAATGTCGAATCAGTTATGAGTCAGTAATGACCAAAACCCATCCATGTTCCTCCTAATGGCCTTTGTGTTTCAGGGCCGCGATGACTCTTTCAAATGATCTTATCCCACAAATATTATACCCATGGTAGGCGCCAGATAAACGTGCAAAAAATAACATTGATCTATCCCTAATATCCGTACGTAGATACTCGAACAATAAAATGAACCGTTTTTCATTTATAAAGAACGGAAAGTATCACGATAGAAGTCGATTCAGGACAGCTTTATGTCATTATTTCTGTTTTTTTTTTTATATTAAGAAAGTCACACACACACACACACACACACACACACAAACTATATCGGACAATGACCGTTATTGCATGAGTATCTGACGTCTACTTTAATAACGCTGGATCTGGCATAGAATGAGGCATTTCTGACTAGATTTATAGAACTAGTTCGAGCCAATAGCTGAATAACATCTTAGTAATACAGTACCTCCAAATCAACGCACCCTCAAGTCTTAATCCAACACGAGACCAACTATCACTTGTGGACCAAACACACTTAGTATCATTAATCATAAGTTCGCGAACTTTCTTCGTATAAAGTTGGTCCTCTTAAGCCAAAGGAGGCATTAATGCTGTAGTGCTCTTTGCGTAACAAGTTACCTTGGTACCCATAAATATATTAGCACGGTGCGACGTACAAGTTTAATGAGAGCGACACGTGCCTAAGTGACGCATGTTAACACAAGCTGACTTGTACTGATGCAGCGAACTGGACTTGTGATGTGGATTTATGTTTGGGAGAAGTAATGGTCACTGTAGCTTAGTTATAGCTGTTTCGGGCTGGAAATCTTGTTTCAATAGCCTCATTCATGTAAAATATGATCAGGCTATGAAAATTGTTAGGTACTTTAAGATTACAGTTGCCGTTACACTAGAATTTGTAGACGAGCCATATGAGTACTCGTACATACCTATCTGGGTCAGGTCATATCTCCTAACAATCAAAGAAGGGGCAACGGTTGGAGAAAATATTGGTCACTGAAAGAGGTCATGAATTCAGAGGTCTAGGAATTACAATAAAAAAATTTAAACACCGATGTACTGCCTTGTATTTGCATCAAACAATACAGAAAGAAACTACAGTTCTGTCAAAAATCAATAGAACGAAAAGGAACCGAATAAGAAATTAATATCTAAGAGCCAAAACAAAAGTGACGGTCATCTTCAAAAGAATTGATCAGCAAATGTGGTGATGGGCTGGCCACATGATGAGAACCAATAAGATAAATGGAGCAAAATAATAAGGGATTTTATCAAAGAAATAATTAACGAAAAAGGGAAAAATCAAATCTACTTAGTTGTTTTACCATTTTTCGTTAACTATATGGTAGGATGAGTTACAACGTGCCCTAACTGGAGGAGCGTGGCCCCTGGTAGAAAACATCCGAGTTAAGAGTTATAACTCTTTATTCAGCTGCAGATAAATAAAATAATAAATAAATAATAATATCCTTGGACATTTCACACAACGCCATATAGTCCCAAGCTAAGCAACCTAATGCTTGTGTTATGGTAACGAGATGGCTGAAAAACTACTTATATACATTTTTTTTTTGTAAATACATACATATTATAGATAGAAAAACACCCAGACTCTGAAAAAATACATGTAGGTCGTACAAATATTTGTTCCGTGCGGGAATCGAACCCGCGACATGCTGCGCAGCAATCAGTCGCTCAACCACTGCGCCAACCGTGTCGATAAAAACAGAGAGTTATAATCTGAGGATCGAACCTACAAAAACGTTTTGGGAACTCATTCATAGTGTGTACAGATAAGGAGTGGAATTCCCTGCTGGTGTATGTGTTCCTGATAGCTACAACCTGGGAGTCTTTAAGGCAAGAGTGAATATGTTACTTCTAGGCATCTTACTTATCGCTTACCATCTTCAGGTGAGATGGTGTTCAAACGCGTGCCAAAGTCCTGAGTTGAGTAGGACATCTTGAATGAAGATTCCAATATCGGCCCATAATAATTTGAGCAAACCTAGGTAGGTATACCTTAGGCTAAGATCCATAAACATTACTTGGCGCTGTGTAAGGACCTAGTTTCGGTACGCCTCAGGATGCTGTCCATTTTCGCTTAGTGAGGCCGCGGAGAAGAGAAACGGATAGATTTTAACCAAAAATGTCAGTCAAAATATCAGTAACTCACGTGGTGCGGAGATTTTATGCACTTCCATTGATTAAAATTTATCCGATTCTCCGTTCCGCTGCCTCGCTCCGCTGTAATGGACAGGCACCCTTAAGCATCGTATCCACTTGGCAACATGTGACTCAATACGTCACGCCGTGGTTTAACTTTTAGTGCGTACTGACGTCACGAGCCCCCACTCCCGAGTTTTGATGCTGTTCTATCTTTGTCAATATTTACTGATTCACAAAAACAAAATATACGTGTCCATTCTTTTTCAATACTCTAACTGGAGGACTAAATAAATTTGCAATATATTGATGGTGGAAACAAGCCTATTGTTGCACAACGACTGAAACTACAAGACCAAGACAGAGGAGATACATGTTTAAGCAAAGTACCTACAGGCCAAGTGACGTGGTCATGGCTATAGATGCTCACTGAAAAATCTAATCTCAATAGGTACGATAGCTATCTGCTTTTCTGCCGGTCATTGACCGCAACACAGATCAAAAGCAGATTATTTCCACATAGGCTTAAATGAGATTGCTAAGATTGCTAACATTCTACACCCAATTTAGTGCAATGCAATAAAATCTGATTCATACAAATCAAAAGCTATCAAAAAAGTCCAAAGGATAAAAATTCTTGTCAAAGCCATTAATCCCTCACCATAAGTAAAATCGCCTTCAAGGATGATCGCGTGATTCCCCATAATATTTTATGTAAATAAGCAGAGATTATTACGTTTGATACTTTGTTTAAGTTCCGTGTGTATCCACGGACTTGCTGTCTTATCTTAGATCAAGAGAAAATTGAAAGGATCAAGAATATAATTACGTGTACATTGACAAGACGGGCTGCACGTCATCGAATAATCTGTAGCGACTGAAATTATTAGATCAGTCTACTTCTCTAGAAGGTGACGTACCTATTTGGTAGGTGTACGTAGAAATTTTGTAGCCAAAATCGAAATTGTATAACTACATGCATATACTAATGTTTTTGGAGACATAAAATGTAACAAACGATATTTTTAAAGACTTAATTACGTAACGTGATCGTTATTACGGAACCAAATCACCGAGCTTGATTTTAACGCCCAAAAAAGAAATATTTGTGTTGAACATAAAAGAACTTTTGCGTGTCGCCTGCCTATAAAATTTTGTAATTAATAACCACGACGCCAGTCGTTTATGGTAATACGGGCTATTTTTCTTTACACTAATGCGCGTCTTTGAGTTCAACGTGCTTGAAACAGCACTTTGCAATTTCAGTGGCCCTGAGATGTTATCTCTATCAATTATGGCCCATAAAACGTAATGACTTCATCGTAAATCTTAGCGTACACGACAGAATTTTACTTGGTGTTGAATAAATGAGTCCAAATTGCTCGAAGGTATGACTGTTGTCCCTAGCCACCCGAGCTGATCGGTGGTGCGTGAGCACTCGGGACAAGCCTTTGTCAAGATTGTTGTGACCCTCTTAAATTCATAAATGAAGCAGTTGGCCGCACCCCATCTGATATCGCGGAATAAAGCTCACCAATTATAAACAAAGCCTTATCGCTGAACTGAGTTTACAAGCCCGATTCTTGAACAAAGAACATGTTAGAAATTAAACTTGCCTACTAAGTGATGTATGGATTTAGGCTAGTGGCTTAATTAACTCGGCTATTTGCCAAGAGGCGGTGTTGGTACATGTTTGCCAGACGTTATCCGACAGTGAAGATGATCAGTTCCCCTGTCACCAGTAGGTACCTAAGTCCTCTCTTGAAAATAGATTTTTTGCTTGGAACTTTCCTGTTTCACAATAATGAAGCATTCCGTGACTTACGTAACTGCCTCGCCCTGTAATACCTAGCTTATTTATGAATCAAAAGAATAAAAATGTAATAAAGACGTCTTTATTAGAATTTTATATTTTCAATTGTAAGGTTACCTGACTTTGAGGGTCGTATTTTGAATAAATAGCTCATTGTAACGGTGATAAGGCCTCCGGTAAAGGGTATCAGGGAAATTGGAAAATGACAATTCGAGTAGATATTCGAACCCTTTTTATTTAAGGAGTTTGAATTTCTTCAATGGTATTTGGCTGTATCTTTAAACAAGCACGAAATAATTAAGGGATATAAATATCACACGGTATACCAAATAACAAGCATCTAGTGTTTAGTTTTTCTCAATGAGATATCGTGGACAAATGTGTAATTATTCTATTTGAATACTACATTTTTGATCAATCTAACTATTAGTAAGCTTTAGAAAAAAAAGCTTATTTCTCATACGGGCACGAATTCCACCTGGACAATTAGAATTGAGAAGGAATTGTTTCCCATACATCTTGCCCGCCCAAATCAGTACCTACTGCCCACAAAGCTTTTTACCAACATGGTCGCATGCACAAAACGATAGCAAATTTTTGTTCTTTGACACCAACGAAAATTAAACACGGTTTCACCATCCAGTGGAGCCACTTAAGTAAGCACTTAAAATGTCATAGAGATGAATGGCTCAACTTCAAAGTTGCCTTTAACTTTTGACAGTAGAAAATCTCTAGAATTTTTATCTAGGAAGCTAATGGAGACCTCCTTTAAAAGCACTTTTTAATCACATTTTGTTTCATCAAATATATCAGTAAACGTACAGCAGAATAGGTATTTGCGTGGGTGCCTTATGTGACAAGTTTGTTAAAAGGCCGCGACCAACGATATCAATTAATAAAGCAGTCTATTAATTCCAGGTATTTCGTTGTAATAATATGTGTGACATTTTCGCTACAGAGAATACGGATTAAATATCTTTAGATTTATATCTTAATACAATAAATAAATGGATAATATATAGGTGATGGATAACATGTAGGTAGGTGGTGATTTTACGCAGGTAAAATGGCAGTCTTAATGCCTCAGGATTGTAGTAGTGACTGGTAGGGAGTGGCCCTACCAGTCACTACTATTCGTCAATCAGACATTATTATTATTGGTTTTGTATAGTTTTTCCTACCCCACCACTGAATTTTTCTGATAAATTTTGCTAAGGGAACCAAGACAATTGTATTGATTCGTCTCCTCTTTATTATCGGTGTTTTTCGCTACCAGTAACCAAGGATGGTGAATAGATAACATGGCAGGTGAATGAAGTTGCCATGCCAAACCAATGGATTTAAGTCAGAAATGTTTCTGAGTTAGATATTTTAATCGATAATTATGAACACCTGTTAATTGTATGAATACGGTTGATACATAGAGATGCCAAGATTAAGATGAATGGCGTGCGATTGGAGACGCTGATGTCCTGCAGGGAACAGCAGAATGTACGAGTATGTGGGACTGCAAATGACACTAACCCAAAGTTATTAAAAAAATACAAGGTTTGAAAAATACGTAAGCAAGACGCTATTTAGCACAAACTGAACATTTAAATCGTAGTTCAGTCCCCTCAAAATAAATCAAATAGAATGACACAGTATACAAAAATAACTGAAAAGCTTGTGGTCATGTCTATGCCAAGATTCAGTCAGACC
This sequence comes from Ceramica pisi, assembly GCA_963859965.1. NCBI lineage: Eukaryota > Metazoa > Arthropoda > Insecta > Lepidoptera > Noctuidae > Ceramica > Ceramica pisi. Next base: position 10,131,537 of record OY982534.1, on the reverse strand, counting down.
AAGAAACAATTGTACCTAAAATAGACCTTTGACTCATCCGTTTTCCTTCCTATTCTCCTATGATTACACTTTCAATTAACAATACTGATAAAAGCAGAACAATACAATACAATTTCTATTTGATATTCGAACTTATCACCCACGCAAGAAAAGCTTTTTCTACATTTCTCGCAGAACTAAGATTTCAAACAACAAATGTAATGATAAATTTAATTACTCGAGAAATGGGAAATGTTTTGGGAACATATTCATAGTGCGTACAGCTAAGGAGTGGAATTCCCTGCCAGAGTCTGCCATTTCCTGATAGCTCCTACAACCTGGGAGTTTTTAAGTCAAGAGTGAATAGGTTACTTCTGGGCAAGCGTGCGCCATCTTCGACCGCATCATCGCTTACCATCAGGGTAGATAGTGGTCAAACACATGAGTTGACAGAGAAAGTAAATATGTGTTTAAATAATCTTTCCGTTTGGTTTACAGCAAATAATTTAATAATAAACCCTAGTAAAACCCAAGTTATGCTGTTTAAAACAACTTCACGTCTAATCTTCACATAATATTAGAATATTAAATGAAGTAAAATTTATAGGAGTTTATATAGATTCCCTATTGAACTGGAAAAAAGAGCTCATCACCACTGATTCCTCGATATCTTCAGCTTGCTATGCGCTACGAAGCCTCAGGGACGGTATTGATTTAAAGCAGTATATTATGCATTGGTAGAGTCCAGGTTACGATACAGCATTATGTTTTGGGGGAGCAGTTACGGCTATAATTGGCAAAGAGCATGCGTACTACAGAAACGAGCATTGAGAACGATTGTCAGAATCCCACAACAAGAGTCATGTAAAGATGTTTTAAAAAAATTAAGTGTATTAACAGTACCAAGTTTATATGTGTTAGTACTACTCAGCCACTTTGCAAAATACATACGAGAACACGAGTCAGAAGAAGAACGTGAAATTAGAGAGAACACTAGAAGAAAAGTTATAAAAAAAATTTGCACCTAAATTCAATATTGCTAAACATTGCTCTAAATACCAAGCTGTAGAATTATTTAATCGGTTGCCTACTGACTTAAGATCATTGATTTACAAGGGTAGGTACTCTTTTCAAAGCTAAACTTAAAGCATTCCTGTTAAATAAATGTTTATATTCGCTATCTGAATTGGAGACAAATGATTGTAAATAGTTGTCATTTTTTTAGTAATTGACCTTTCTGTATCGACCATTTAATTATGCCATCAAAATATTTTCAACGCATTATTAAACTTTTTGAATACATTTATAATCATGTGACATAAAATTATTTTATGAATTCATAATTTATAATGACTATTTACAATCTTTTGACATAATACTTATATCATATGTTATTGACTGTTTTATTTTTGTTTAATATGTTTTGTGTTATTTACTGTACAAACCCATGATGTATTATTTTTAGCTGTAATTAATTAATTTATGTACTACATAATTCAAACACAATGTGAATTGTTTCATGAATAAATAAATAATAAAAAACCTTTGCCTATAATAGTAAAAGAAAATACTTTCGAACGCCTTCTTGTTCGTTTCTCTGAGCCTGAAAAAACTAACCTAACCTAAATGAAACTATCTACGGTTAACTAATGTTATAAAAAATATTTGCATGGCAACCGTTTCTTATAAAACTCATTCATCAATAATCAATTATCATCATCATGATAATCATCATTTCAGCTAAAATACGCCACTTAAGAGCGTGTATTCCGTCCACTAGCGCCGCCAAACGTTTTTTATTATTTGTGGTAAATTTAAGACACGTAGATAAAAAACCGCTCTCTAGTGTACTGAAGAAATGTATTTATTATGTTTTGAGAGTTATGTTTTGTACTTTAGAACATAAATAATTGCCAAAGTCGATATTTTTGCTAAAAGTGGCCACTTTTAGCAATAATTGCCGTTTTGGCTATTTAGCCATGAGTTATATTAAAAATAGATGTCAAAAAATAATAGATACATTTCTTCAGTACACTACAGATCGGTTTTTTATCTACGTGTCTTAAATTTACCACAATTAATAAAAACCGATTGGCGGCGCTAGTGGACGGAATACACACTCTTAAGCCTTCTCCAAGTATTGCCACGTCGTCGACCGGCACTGTGCTTCTCTTGAATCCAGCGAATTCCCAAGGCCTTCACCAGGTCATCAGTCTACCTTGCAGGAGGCTTTCCAAGGCTACGTCCTACGGAACGCGGCTGCTCCTCCAGAATATTTCGACCCCATCGACTATCTGCGGATTTATTATGTCTACATCTCACCGTGTTAACTTAAGCAGAGTGAGCATAAAGTAAACTGTCATTCCATCTCATTTGTATGAACTATTCATTTATTCATAAGACAACTTTTGGTCCACAGTTGCTGTTAGTAATACATAATACTATGTTAGTAAACATAAAATTTTAAAATACAAAATGAAGGTCCCTTATATTTGTTTTTTTCTATGGTTTTGTACTTGAAATTGGATAAACATAAAGTTAATAAAATCGATTACAATTAATGAATTAATTAAATTTACAGAGAATTAATTGTCAAGAAATAAAATTACAAAAATAAAATTTAAAAAATGAATAAAAATTAAAATGTCAATAAATTAAAAGAAAATGTCAACAAACATAGTAACAGAAAATAAATTTCAGTATGTATAATAAACATCAAAACAAATTAGCAACATGCATAGGTAACTTAAAGTTACCTGCCCCATCACTGATTAATGGGTGCATGTAAAGCCTGCCAATGCAGCTTTAGGTACTTATTTATAATAAAAAAATATAGCTATAGCTTAGCTTATAGCAAGTCATGTTCACTTCACTTAGCTTAGGATTACGTGAAGAGAGGTTTACAGAATCGCATTACAGTTCTGCGAGCAATGTGCCCTGCCCACTGCCACTTAAGTTGGAGATTCAAAGCAAATGCAAAGTATTGCTGTTGCAAACTACGTAGGTTGGTACTTACAGGTACAATTTATACTTCAGTTTAGTTTATTTTTCAAGTAACCTAACTAAGTATTGTAAGTTGAAGAAACAGTTAAAATTTAAACACGCCTGAAACACAAGCTTCTAATTACCCCACGCCACTCTAAACAACAATTTCTAAAATTAGCATATTAACGTACTAACATAATCATAATGCCCAGCGAACATTTCTCAAACTACCTTTTTTACAGCGTTTTTACAAAGAATTTAAGAAAATATACTCCAATTGCTTCCGCAGGTAATTACTATGAAAATTGCTTTCAGTGGCCCGCTAACGTCTTTATAAGCTCTTTGATTATATTAGATGACACTTTTATACAGCCTTTAAAATGGCCAAATATTTTCGACCTTTTCGTAAAATGCGTAGGAAGAAAGTCAAGAATAATTACGCTTATGCAAACTTTAAGAAGAACTTGTGATCCTTATTTAAGAATAGGCTGTTTTTTAAGCCAGTGTCTTTACAAGCCAATTTGGAGATCTCGAGTATTGGGTTGCCTGATATCAGCTTTCAAAGACGTTTGAGTTTTAGTTTCTGGCAAAATGTTCAAGTTTCAAGGAGAGGATGAAAAAAAAAGGAAAATAGGGACCTTGCGGCAGTATAATTGGCTGTGAATATTAGATTTCACAAAAACCTAGTGCAATCAAATGAACCTTAGTGTCTTATCACAACTGCATTCGAGGAATTCTTGTTAGGGTGCCGTATTCAAAGGGTAACCAACGGAACCCTATTACTGTCAGCGGGCTGTATCTCAAGAGCCGTAATAGATGGACATTATAATTTTTCGCAGAGTGTATTTCTATTGCTGTAACACCAAAATAAATAATTAATTAATTAATTTAAAATTAATGAGGGCTTCCATACAAGAAATATGTTCGTTTTTTTTTGGTTATGGCCCGCGCTATTAACCAATAAACACTACAACCACAAAACTTGCGGAAAAGATGCCAATAAAAATAAATGGCACAACATTACAGCACGTCTGACCCTAATAGCCGAAGTGATAGGCAGATTTGTGGAATTACATTTTGACACATCTTTACTAACAAAAAATCTACTCTGACTAGCATTTTCCCAACTATGTTGGAGTCCTGTTTTATTCTATCCGGATACAGCTGAATACCAGACTTTACCTCAACAACCAAGCAACTAAATGATACGATATCCCTTGGCAAGACTGGTGTCGAATTTTCCTGGCTATCCGTTACGAGGCACGGTAGATACTCGGTATGTTATGGATTGGTCGGATCCATCGAACAACCTCGGTAAGCGTAGTTTCACCTTGAAGATCGACTCGAACGGCTGTTGTATAAATTTCTTATGAATAACGAATCGTTCATAATAAATACCTAGAAGTAATAAATAATTTCCATTACGAATAAACTGTTTGACAAGGCGTTACCAAACCAAATATTATGAAGTGTTCTTCCAACAAAATAGTGTCTGGCCGAAAATAGGACGCTGTATATATTGAGGACAGTAACACCTACACTGAAATAACATGTTTACTGTGCGACTGAACCTAATAGTTTAGTGGCTAGTTTACACAGTGCGAGTTAGCGAGCGATTCAGCTTGCCCAGCAGCTGCAGATCAGAGGGCCGATTCTACTTATTTTTAAACAAATTTCGCATTCACATGTAAATCGCAAACTGTCAAAAAAGCCTTAATTTTCATACATTTTTGACAGATTGCGATTGACATGCGAATGTTAAAATTAGTAGAATTGGCACTCAGTTACTCGAACATGGACGTATCTTACGAGATACTTCAAGGATAGTAGCTTGCACCCGAGTTACTTCAAAATGTTTGTTTTCACTGCCTGCTCGCCTCTCAGCAACTCGCTGCTAGCTGACCGACAGCAACTGACCGGTAAGGCGGTCAGTACTGGCTCAACTTTGTTTTTACGGACCCTTTAGCTGCCAGACAATAACTGTCCTTCATTGTCCGCCAGCTATTGGGCCGAGTAACTGTCTACTGTCTAGTCAGCAGCTCGCACTGTGTACACCGTTAAATACGTCACTGTCTGATCCTGGGTCCTAACATAATAAACATTTTGAAATCTATTAATGGCCAAATACCTCGAATAATGGCTCATACTCATACAACTTGTGGCTAAATAATAATAGCTAAGTGGTTCGATTTTAGAGGTTAAGCAGCGCTTGCCAAGGTCGGTCTGTGGATGGGTGACCACCGTTCAATTAACTAGACTCCTTCGTGTCTGTTGGACTCGGCGGTAGCAGTCATCTGTACTTTGACTTTGACAGTCGTTACGGATAAACAGAAGCCCCAAAGGTCACCAGACATGCCAAGCGGTTTCGTGTTACTTGTTACAGGGTTGTAGTTAACAGAAAGGCAGTCATCATCATCATCATTATCTACTTAAAACAGTCCACTGCTGGACATAGGCCTCTCCAAGTGCACGCCATTTGGCTCGATCACCGGCAACTCTCATCCAGCTGCCACCAGCCACCCTGCTAAGATCGTCGCTCCACCTAGCCTGAGGGCGTCCTACCTTACGTTTGCCGATTCGCGGTCTCCACAAAAAGAAAGGCAGTCGCTCCATGTAAATTACTGGTACGGCTGCATTCAATTAGACTAGAAGTCGATATAGTTGAGAAGAGGCTAGGCAGATTGATTCAATCGTTTATTAGGCCTAAAAGCATTTGTTTCACTACCGGCGATCAGCGAGTAGCGAGTGAAAAGTTTCGATAGTTTTAACGCTCGGCTCTCAGCGAGTGCTTTTGTGCGACGAGCGATTACTTGCAATACTCACTCCGGCCTGTAGGTAGAAATTACCACTGATTGGTGAGTTCTGACCGCCAAGCGAGCATCGCCGAGCGAGTGTCGCTGAGCGAGCACAATCTTTGATAGCTCTTATCGCTGCGACAAACTAGAGGTAAAAGCCGCTCGCCAACAGTGTGAACATCTTTTGTCCCTTTCCTCAGCGAGCAAATAGTCAATAGCTAACGCTTCCTCGCCGGCGGTGAGACAAGTACCTAAAACTATGCTTAGGGTTCCTTTGTAAATCGTTTGTGAATTACCTACTGTGAATACTTGATGCATTCATTTTGTAACCTAGGACGTCCTTCGTCAGCATATTTAATACTTAGTTCGAGTGGCCACCTGACTTATGCAAAACTGTTGAATAATTTCTTACTCGAGGCTATAATCAAACTTCTTGGCTGGCTATCATTTCACAATTTAAAAAAAATGGGTTGCACTCCAGGAGTGCCGGCCAGAAGTGAAAACTTGAACATTACCGTTGATCATTTTTGAATCATCCGTCATTCGAATTTTCGAACAGGTCACGTGTCCTGACGTCTAACGAATTTTCGATCAGGTCACGCTTCCTGACGCGAGTTTAATATTTTTAAATACCCATCCCAAGAAAAGTGCTCAACGCCGCTAAAGAAGTTTTCACTTAAAAAAAAAAACAAGTTTCTAAGAATTCAGAGAGTATTCATATAAATAGACAAGTTGATTTGGTTGGGTCTCGTTCTGCCATAATGTAGCAAAAAAGAAGGCGTTAAAAGAAACTCAACTAATACATATTGTAAAAAAACTTTACATGGTAAAGTACATATATTTTTTTAGTTTTATCGTTCTCTTATTCTAGAAGGTTCAAAGGGACACACATTTCACCACTTTGGAAGTGTCTCTCGCGCAAACTATATACTTACCAAGTTTCAACAGCATAGTAATAATAGTTTCGGAAAAAAAGTGGCTGTGACATAAGGACGGACAGACAGACAGACACGAATCTATAAGGGTTCCGTTTTTGCCATTTGGCTACGGAAGCCTAAAAACAATCATCCATGTTAACGAATTCCAGCTATTTCGATTTAAAATCCAAAATTCCAAACCGATTTTGATAAAATTTAAATGGGACCAATCGGCACGTATATCCTTTCAGATAAAACAAGATTTTTTCAAATCGGTTCATAAATGACGGAGTTATGAAGTTAAAAATACAACCTAATTGAGAACCTCCTCCTTTTTGGGAATTCGGTTAAAAACAAAAGTTGTTGGAGATCCTATGTTTATAAATAAATAAATAAAACAAATCTAGGCAACGAAAATCAAACAAGCATTACTCCTCTACCTAAACCGAGAGAGTCAGTACGTACCCGGTACCGTTAGGGTACATCTAGAGAGGCACTACCGTATATTATGTTCCTTTACTTAGGCACCAAAGACCACTTATTGCTTAATTTACAAGTTAAAGGGCGACCGCCCGCGCACAAAGGAAAAATGGGTTATATAAAAGCACTGCGCACCTATTACGTTTTGAAGGCTTTCAGACGTTATGCCGCCTTCATGTAAAATAATATGTTTATGGGCCAAATTGTAGGAGATCGTTTCAGTCGACCTTATTTTTGCCTGAATAAGTAGGTACGTTACCAAGGGCTTTGTTTAAAAGCTAGCCTTCAAAGTGTAGGCTTATTGCGGATCTATTGATACCCTTTTTGTTTAGGATTTACAATTTTGTTACATTTTGTCACTAGCCTTTTGACTCGCCACGCGTATGGATAATTCCAAATACTATTTTGTAATGTTATGGTCACAAAAAGGATATTTTTGGCAGTTGGTATTAAGGCAGATGTGGCTCAGCATGCTGGTTCTATCTTTGTCGCCCAAATCACGAATCATCATCATCTGCCTATCCTTTTCCCAGCTACGTTGGGGTTGGCTTCCAGTCACAGCGGGTTTAGCTGAAAACCAGTATTCTACGTGGAGCGGCTGCCTACCATACCTCCACAACCCATTAAATGGGTAACACGGTTCTCCTTGGCAAGACTGGTATCAGATTTTCTGGCTTCTGACTATCTGTAATGACTGCCAAAGATTCTTACTGAAGAGACTTCAAATGACAGCCGGGACCAACGGCTTAACGTGCTTTCCGAAGCACGGAGGAAACTCGATATATTAAGATGGTCACCCAAATCACAAATAAAACATGAGAAATACCTGCCAACTTCAGAGACAATAGGTACCAGTTTCAGATAATAACATATATTCTAACATCGTCCTAGTTATTGAAATGGTCTTGGGTACAAACCAAGGCCAAAATCCAACAAAACTTTTTAAATATCTATATCGATATATGTGAGCCTAAATAAACTCACAATAGCAAAAGTTCTACATCCTCCGTCCCTTCCTAAAACTTACCCTAATTTTATCACTTAAAACGTACCTATCCAGTCTAATAGAATATTGTAGAGGTAAGTACATGATACCTGTTGCTGCAATATGGCTGCCAAAGTTGCGCCTTTGAGTTAAAAGCCAAAGCTTTATGTAAGTTGTTACCTACATAATACAGATGGGGAACAGGTGTCGCCTAACTGTTGTTACAAACCAAGCAAGCCGGAATTAGTTTGAGACTTGTATAGCTAATCTGTTGATTGTAATTAATAACTATCTATCTTTGACAGCCGTTGAAATTGGGGAGGCTAGTTTTCCTAATTCGAGAGTAATTCTAACCTAATTTGGTTTTGGTACCTATACATTATTCATTAGATGCAAGTATGTAATCCGTCAGTTATGGCTACTTTACACAGTGCGAGCTGGTGACTAGACCAGTCGGATTGTCTTCTCGTATGCCAGTAGCTCGGCTCACGTTAGCTATCTACACGATGATACCTAGTAGCCGCCCAGTCTTTTGCGAGGCGCAGCACACAAAAATACAGGTTCCGCATGCAACTGCCGGGCTGACACTAGCGAGCTACTGCTGTACGCGTCCTAACGATACAAGTGATGTCCAAGCTGCTGTTTTAAGGCGGTTATCACACAGCCACGCATCACGCTGCATGTTGCATGCCAACGCCCCTACGCGCGTACTTGCGGGAGTGCAGATCTGCATCATCGTGCGGGTTTTTACGCACTCACGCGCGTAGGTGCGTTTAGTGGATTCAAAGCGGCTCTGACTCATTTCATTCAATGCAGTTGGCTGTGGTGATAATGCAGTGCAGATCGTCGCGTCTGTTTTGATATTAAAAATGGTTATTAGTGTGGAATTCATTCAATATGCTGCAGTTATACTAACTGTTTGGTTTTAATACAAACACACGTCAAGCCCATCCAAAATCACGCACGGCACTGCGAGACTCGGTGTGCCATACCTTGCGTCTAGCCCCACACCCACGCGCGTGTGCGCATGTTTCTCCGCTTGTAGCCGCGTGATCTGCATGAACGCGCGTGGGTGCATTTTGTGGACTATGCGTGTTTTCTACACAAACGGAGATACTTTCAAGCAACGTTAGAACACGCATTCACGCGATACGCTGCGAGGTGCGTGGCAGTGTGTTTATCGCCTGAGCTGTCGGTGTGTGTAGGCAAGTGAAAACAAAAAATGTTGAAGTAGCTCGAATCGAGCTCTACACTTTTCACGTAGACGTGGCGTCACCCATACATGCATACGCGCTCCGCGTCGTCTTATAATTGTGTTTTTGTGACAGAATCAAAACTTTGTGTCCAATAGTGTGTTCGATAGCTGAATGATGGACTAAATTAGTTAATTTAGGAATACACCCTGTTGTCTTTTCCCTGAAGTTCCAAAAACTCCATATAACACCCGTAAACATCTTTACTCAGAAATTGATGCGTCAATTACTTCAGTAAAATCATCTAAAATATCCTCAAGACATCCACAACCCACGTCGGGACGAACTTTCCGCATTGCCCCTAGGAATACCGAACCGAACTACTCAACTATGCATATAAATCCATACATTGAAACTAGTTACAAAGGAAGTTTATCACAATAGTTAGAAGGGTCATTCAATTTCCTTCAGTTGACAATGCCTGAACGAAAGGGTACAAATAACCCTAAGTAAACTCACTTCTCTTAACCCTCTCTGTGTGCTGGGATTCAGTTTTAAAAGAGAGATTTTTTGCGGTATTTTCGAAAGATTCCAATTCAAATTCCGTTACTGAGTGAGTGAGTGACTGACTGACGGACAACGTACAGCTGAAACTACTGGTCATAGAAAGCTGAAATTTGGCAAGTAGGTTCCTCGGGAAGTGTAGAGGGCCACTAAGATTTTTCCCATTTCCCGTGAGGATTTTGGGAAATCCTCCAGAAATCCTGACTGGAACTGGAAAAAACGGGGTTTTTGACACATGTTTTATTTGGCAACTAATATTTAGACATGTTTTTTTCCGGAAACCGATCACTTTCCGAATTTTTTTGTTCGAATTTCATTTTACCGAAAACTGTTGATTGAAATCATGTTTGCTATATGCATTATTTGACATATTTATAGATCATTGAAGTATCATGAAGTGCCATCCGAACTACATTTTGCCGATTTACTTATTAACTTTTTGCTATAGGCCGAAGCCGTTTTTGAACTTTTTTCATCTGCCAAATGATTTATTTGCTATATTTTCACCACACCGAAACAACATTTTACGGAATAATATTCAGTCACAAATATATAGCCGTTTACTTGGTAGCATTTATAATATTAAATCAAAGTAGTGTCTTAAAAAGTCAATATGTCGGAATGCTGCCTTTTCGGCGAAAAAAAAATTTACTAAATTTCTTTCCCCAAAAACTTTTTTTATATCAATGCAATCTTTGGAAAGATGTTAGTAAGAACTTTTTCTTGTCTGCCCTACACCTAGAGTGTAATTTAGAATGGTGTAGGACAAGTCGAAGCTGCGGTGGTGAGCGTTAAACTATCTGCAACGATAAGATCGCGTGGGACCGTCGAAGCCCCACAGCAGCGCCGGAGCCGTGACAGAAACCATGTCTGCTGCATGTTGCATGCTCGCTTGCATGCTGCATGCTTGTTTGCATGCTGCATGCTTGCTTGGATGCTGCATGCTTTCTTGCATGCTCCATTTGCCTGCATGCTGTATGCTTGCTTGCATGCTGCCATATGCCTGCTTGCATGCTGCATCCTTGTTTGTATGCTTCTTACTAGAACCACTTAAAACCACCAGAACTGTTTTATAAAGTGCCATAACATTTAAATAATATTTTTTAATAATATTTTATTTTCATAATGCTAGTCAATCATTAATTAAATAATGTATACTCAGCATCGTTCCTTTGTTTGCGGTGCCCTAACAGGGTTCATGCACAAAGTGCATTTGTCACTAATTGTGAAGTATATTGGGTGCACGAGAGCAAATTAATAAATAAATAGTCTATTAATAAAACATATATATATATTAAACTGAAATTAGTTCCTTTAGCTTTAATCTATAACGCCAGTGTAATAATTGTATTAGCTTTGACAGCTCTTTCAAAAATATAATTTTACAAAAATTGACTTTAATTTCCATAAGTTTTTTTTATTTTTTATTTTAGCTTCTTTAACACTTCGTTTAATGAAAATATGGTAATTTAAACAGTGGCATAATGAATGTTCGGAAACATAATATTTCGATCAAATGTTATTTCGGCAAAATGTTACTTAAAAAGTTTGTTGATCAAATGAAACGTCGGAGTACCTAATGAGATAAATCGAATTGATAAATAGGTCAACTGTGGCAGACGTGATTATTATAGTTTCATATTGTTTTTAACTTCATCGAAAGTAAAAAAAAACGAAACGATAACAGTTGTAAAGTTTTAGGTGAAATAAAAATCGATAAAATATTTTTCCACCTCATGATAGGTAACCTTTTTGTCCTGCTTGTTACTTTTAGATATTTGAAATAGAGGCATTTTCTCAGAATAACGTCTTGTCGTTATTCATAAGTCTAAATTAACTGTTTCTTTAAAATCACGATTTCTTTGATTTTTGGGGTTCCGTAATTTGATTTTAAAAAAAACGGAACCCTCATAAGATCACTCGGTTGTCTGTCGGTCTGATTGTCACAGCCGATTTTTGACTGATTCGGTTGAAAGGACATGGTAAAAAGTGGCCTATGAACCAACACATGCGAAACCTTTACCATTGTTCCTATTTTTTTTTATTACATTTTAATGAATCGAATAGAACGGACACTTTTTAATTACGAAACCATTTTAAAAAGTAACTCACATGGGTTTTATTACCCGGTGCCATTATTTTTAAATTGAAACAAAGCACTCTCAGCGCTGTAAGATTTTTAGTTACCTACAAAAAGAATAAAGCGATTAAAGCATTATATGACACGAACAAAATTGACACTGAAAGTCGAAGAATTGATAGTTGACACTGCCAATTTTCAGATAAAATATAAAAAGAACTGTGATTTTTAATGTATGCTTTGGCAGCTGATACCAGGGAATCGGCCGTCGCCCTAAGTTACCACGCTTTCGTATGTTAGAAGAACATAATAACACTACTCTATATCATTTTTTTGGTGAGATAATAAGAGAGGTCTGGCAGCTCTTAGTTCATTTGGTATGTTTCTATTGGCAACAATAAAAAATACCAAATGTGAGTATAACCTCAAAATCCAAAATCATTTTAGATAGGTATTCTACAATTCTGAAAAGTGTTCATGATTTTAATTTAGTTGCAGTCGAACATATATGCATTATTTAAAACACAAATAGTAAATTCACGTCTCTGTTGGTTCTTAGGCGAACGATGTATGGACACGTAACAATGTCCTTTGATACACATGTGATTAAATGGTTTTGAAGTTATTCAAGAAATTAGAAGAATAATAATGATCCCCATCTTCGAAACTAAAATTAAAAAAAAATACAGGTAATAATTTTATTATTTGCACATAGATTACAAAACAATCTAAAAAGAAGTCTATGGTTTGAAAGTAACATGTTACAAAAATTAGCTTCGTTTGGAACCCTTTGCATGCTAGTCCGACTCGCACTTGGCCGATTTTTATTTGGTTAAGCTTATTAGTTTCTGACGTGCAATTTAAGTACGAACTTGAAGCTATGTAATAAATCTAAAATAAACTCAATTTTTGTTTTCAATCCATCACAAAAATAATATTAAAAATAGGATAGATAAACTTTTTTATTCCGAAAAAACTAGTATTGGAAAAGTTACAGTGTAAGAGACAATCACTTCGTAATGTAATCTCAACTTTAAATAAGCAGGTACCTACGCCAATTAAAGGAATCACGACTATTCCAGTCTACAATAATTAATTCAAACTCATTTAAACCTACCCAAATAGAGCCGAGCTAAATTAATACAACTTGTAATAATTAACTTCCTAATTAAATTACAAGGAGAGGGTATAAAAGGAATGTGCTTACAAAAATATTCGTTTTGATATTAAGAAATACAATGAGAAGGAGTTCTTTGAACATTTTCCTAATCACATTAACGGAATATATTTCATGTAACAAGTATATTTGCGTGATTTGAAAAGAACTTGATTTAATATTCAGAGGTTTTCGTTATTGGAGTTCCGTACCCAAAGGGCAACCAACGGAACCCTATTACCAAGCCTCCGCTGTCCAACCGTCCGTATATCTGTCAAACAGGTGTATCTGAAGATCCGTTATAGGTAGGTAGACAGTTGAAATTTTCACAGTGTCTATTGCCGTTATAACAACAAATTAAATAAAATAATTATGACAGGGGTCTGTTATACAAGAAACATTGCTTCTTTCGGTTAAAGGTAGGTACGGAGTCCTTTGTGTGCGAGTCCGACTCACACTTGGCCGGTTTTTCCTTATTTTAAATAATTGGTCGTTATTGGGAATTGACTGCTGTGTATAAGTACCAACAAATTCTTACATTCGTGAAAAGACGTCTTAGTAATGGAGTCTTTTTGTGTTTATTGTAGGTGAACTTCAGACGAATTGAAATATTTTCATTGTATCGAATGATACTTACAGAAATAATGATTTACAAGTAAAGCGCTTATTACACTGCACGATCTATCGGGCCCGATTAGCAGGGACAGTGTAGTGTAATAAGAAACAGGGAGTAAGGACCCTGCCGTCGCGTCGGGCGATCGGGTGGCTCCAATCTCCCTGGTCTGTCTATCGCCTAATGTAAGTAAGAGACAGGGAGGCAGGGCCCTGCCGCAGTGGCAGCATAGGGAAGATTGGCACCCAGGGCGGATTTGTATTGAGAGACTTCCGATTGATTATTTAACTAAAATATTCGATCATATATATTATCAAAATTGAAGGATGATGCATTTTTAAAGACATTAACAATAACATTGAAGGATGATGCATTATTAAAGAGACTCAAAGAATTGTTTGTATTTGTTTTTTTTTTTATAATTATTATCCGCTATATCCGATTGAATGTTAGAAAAGTTGGAATTTCATTAATCAGAGTAAGTACATATAAATGAGCTTTTGTTCGTTTCCCGTAATAGTTTTTATATCTCGTTACTATCAGTTGCGATGCGTTTTAAACTATGATAATTGTATATACGTGTAAGTAGTTAAGTACAGCATTAGGTACTTATTAATTGATGTCTTAAGAGTCCTATTACGAATCGTAAGTGCTCGTTTGCAATAGACGAAGTTACGTTGGTCTGCGTTGGGAGTACATATATAGTCCAGGAAACAATTTTGATACTTACTAGTCTGAAAAGGATTATAGTTAATTTGGGCGCTCGCGCGAGACTAAGGAGCGCGCGCGCTGAATTGACGCAGAATATATATAGTACCTACTTTAATTTTATTTATTGTAATTTTGTTTAATTATATTGACAAACGAAAACTAATGAAACGTATTCAATGTAGATTGAAATTTTATATCATATTAATTTATTTGATAAAATTGTTTTTATTTGGAATATAATGGACGCTGAATCAAGACATTTCTGGCTTAAATTAGGCTTTTTTTACGTTTTTTTCCGTGAAAACTCAAGGAATTTAAAGAAATTCTAGAACTCCAATAAACAAGTAAAACATTCAACTTACCTTTTAGTAATTTTAGCTTTTAAAAGAATTGATTGTAACAATGTGAATTAGACCGTCAAAGTTCCATCGCCGACATTTTTTCTTGCAAACTGAGTTCGTAAAATATTTATAGTAAATTACACGAAAAGAAAAATGAAAATGTGTAACTCTAACTTACAAGAAAGAGACTGGCACTATCGTTATTCATGATCAAATAATTAAAATATCTTACTGCTGCTGATAATTACAGCGTCAAAAATCATGAATTTCCGTAAAAAATGTAATAGGACTCTTAAGAGGGAAAATTTGTGCGCCTTCTTTGGATGTACGAGTGAGCTGTCGTTGTCACCTCGGTGCTAGGTACCCGGGGCGAACCAACCTCTTCCGCCCCCACTTTACGCCGCCACTGCTGTTAGGGCGTGATTTCTAGTGTAGTGTAATAATGGGCACCCTGCCGCAGGGACAGGGTGCCCTAGAAATCGGGCCCGATAGATCGTGTAGTGTAATAACCGCTTAAGTAGGTTCTACCCACACAAAACTAGATAAGAGTCTCTTTATAAGAATAAATGATGGATACATTTTTTTTTTCCAACAAGCAGCTTTGGCGTCTTTCAGTTTGCTATAAAGCAAACCGCATCAAATACTTGTATCTAATATAGATTCAATACTAACTTTTTGACGCGGTTTCAATTCCATGGAATCATGGCATTTTTGGCTAAAATATATTTTAAGAGAACTTAACTTTCAATCAATAGGTTACTTAGTAGGTTACGTAGGTACCTACTTTTTTTTAAGGTTTTAGGTATGACTGGTGACTTTTTTATAATCGTTATTATAAAAAAAATTACGGGTGGGTGTAATTAAGTAATGATGATTTAGTAACTCCATTTTTACCCCCCGTCCAAAAAAGGGGTGTTATAGGTTTGACCGCTGTGTGTTTCCCCATAAAACACTACAAAGTAAAAAATAACTTTAATTTCGCAATTTCGATTACTTGGACATAAAACCATCATCCAAGTAAACGAATCCCAGCTGTTTCGATTTATAATCCAAAGTTCGTAACCGATTTTGATAAAATTTAAATGGGACCAATCTGCAAGTATATCCTTTCAAATTAAACAAGAATTTTGAACCGATTTGAAAAATTGGTCAAATTGCGAAATTAAAGTTATTTTTTACTTTTTTTATATTAGGAAGGATATAGATAATAATATATAGTTTATAAGGAAGTTTTAACTAAAAGTTTGAGTTTTTTTTGTGACATGTTTCGATAGATTTATCGACAGACACTGAAATACAATTACCAACCTCTAAGGATTAGTTACAACATAATACGAACCTACGTCTACCTAGCAACGCAGTATGAAAATAGTAAGCACCTAACCCTGAAATCCCAACTAAGTTTATCTTCTACAAACAGAAGTTACCTATGTAAATCCAAATCTTTAATATTCTATACGGCGGCCCTATGTTGTTCCGACGCCGACGCCGCCCGGTCTGTACCAAATAATTGGATCAACTACAATTTTATTAACCACTAAATTGTATAACTAGTTGGTAAACACATTGGCTAACACGGGTTAACTAAGTGGATTACTTGCTTTAATATCGTCGCTTGTATATTGTCGAAATTAATAGGGTTAAGTTATGTATATCATCAATCGATGCTTTGACAGCCAACTATGTAGTCTTACACTAATATTATTAGAGGAAAGATTTGTTTGTTTGTTTGTTTGAATTGAATAGGCTCTGAAACTCCTGGACCGATTTGAAAAATTCTTTCAGTGTTAGATAGCCCATTTATCGAGGAAAGTTATAGGCTATACAGGGAAATTGAAAAAATACCCGAAACCTCTTAGGCAGTGAAAGTACACATGATTATAAGCAACTTTTGTTTTGGTAAAACTCCGAAATCTCGAAAAAAATATCAGCTGTTTCATACAAAATGCAGTATTTAGCCAATGAAAATGTATGAAACAGCTGATATTTTTTTCGAGATTTCGGAGTTTTACCAAAACAAAAGTTGCTTATAATCATGTGTACTTTCACTGCCTAAGAGGTTTCGGGTATTTTTTCAATTTCCCTGTATATCATCACGCTAAGACAAAAAGGAGCGGAGCAGTAATGGAAAATGTGACGCAGACGAAGTTGCGCGGGTCAGTAAGTTAGTTATATTTATGATAAGTTATAGTTAAATTAAGTGGTAAAGTTATCAATAATTTAAATTAATGAAACTAATTGGGCCCAATAGGTGGCCACACGCGATTGTCTAGGACAATCGTGGTATCTATGGCATTTGCACGTTCTCAGAAATGCAGTTATCGATACTTCGGACAAGCCTTATATATTATTATTATCTTTCGTAGTGTGTCCTGTTGGATTTTAATCCACTTTTCAAACACTTCCTGACATCCGATTAAACTTAAACTTGGAACAATTATGTAACTTTTGGCACAGTGCAATAATATGGTACTATAAATTGGTCTGATGACTGAGGCAGAAGGAAGCCATAGCAACTCCTCAATCGAACAAGTTAGCAGTATCGTGTTTGGGCTCATTAGTATAATTATGTGTATTGACTGGCGATATTTCATTTATTACATAAAATCTCGGGGGCAAATTCTACTATTTTCTTAACCACGTTGGCACTAGCTTAGCTCTTTTTTTTTAGGTATTGGAAATCATCAAATGACTTCCCCCGCTCTGGGCGGAGCGGGAGGGAGTGTCAGACTCTTACTGACTAAAACTCATCCATGTTCCTTCAGTGCCCTTTGTGTTCCGGAGCTACGGTATCTCTTTCGAATAATCCGTCGACTCCAGCAGGCACTAGCTTACCTATCAGTCAAAAACCGTCAAAAAGCCTTAATTTTCACACATTTTTGGCTGACGCGACTCACATGCGAATGCGATTCTTGCTTGAAAATTAATAAAAATTGGCCCTCTGAGGGCCAACTCTACTAATTTTTAAACAACTTTCGCATTCGCATGTCAATCGCAAACTGTCAAAAAAGCCTTTATTTTGACAGATTGCTATTGACATGCGAATGCGATGCGAATGTGAAAATAGAATAATAGGGAATATGCACGCAATTTTTTTATTTACCAAATGAATTACTTATGAGCTCCAGTAAACACTCAAGAAAATATTTTTTAAATATCTTCATCAGCGATTAAGTTATAACGCTTCAAAGATTACTATTAGAACGAGAAGTCCGACATGGAATTTGACGTCACAGTCACATTACGTGACATCTATACAGCTGCCATAGAAAACAGCGTTTTCGCGAGAGGGACAGACATATTTGTTTAAACTAATGATATCTCGCTTGTTTTTCGAGCAATGTTGATTCTATTTCCACTGTTAGTAATGTATTTTTGTATATTTTTAGATAAACTGTTTAGATAATAAATATTTTTTTATGCATATTCTCTATTGGCCCTCTGGTCTTGCCTACTGTCACGCGTCATAATAATTTAAGTAACCACATCAATGTCATATTGACAATATACCTGCGCCATAGACAAGAGTAATATAAATCAAGTCAATCATATTATGCTAAGACACGGCTTAGCTCTTAATTATTAGCATATGTTAATGAATTGACACAGCGCACATTATCACATTAACGAATCAATGTTTGACTGTTGACTGTGCTTAAATTACTGCGGAGCGGCAGTCATTTATTATGTCGTTGTAGCTTCTTCTATCTTATACTTTTATGGTAGACCTAGACTTACCTAAGAAAGTTTAACAGAGTCAGACTTACTGTGTGTCAGGCTTTGCAAAAAATACCCTTAAATACTTAGTAGCTCCCTATATCTATATACTAATATATGTATGTTATATAATTATAATATATAATATAATATTAAAAAGCTGAAGAGTTTGATTGTTTGCTGGAACGCGCTAGTCTCAGGAACTGCTGGTCCGATTTGAAAAATTCTTTCAGTGTTAGATAGCCCATTTATCGAGAAAAGCTATAGGCTTATAACATCACGCTACGACCAATAGGACGCAGACGAAGTTGCGCGAGAAACGTACAATAAAATTAGTAAAAATATGTCCCTGAAGAAAATACGGCATTTTAAATTTAATAAAGTAGTTAAAAACTTGTTAGTTGTATTAAATTACCATGGAACTGAAAATCTCCTAAGTGGTCCCAGGTAACCTACAACTACCAATCAACTTTTACATCTATGTCACATACCTATAATGCACACATACATATACAAACTTCATGATACACTCGCACACACACGTCAACTTTTACATCTATGTCACATAGGTACCTATAATGCACACATACATAATACAAACATCATGATACACCCGCACACATACGTCTCATAATAACATTCTAGTTTTTTTTTTTTTTTTATTGGAAAGTTGATAATGTGGAAATACTTAGTTAACTTATTTATACCAACAACGGATTGTTGCACAAAACTATTTTTATGTAAATAGATCAACCACGAATTTGTTACTGTTGCTTATAGCACCTAGTTTAAGTTACAGTGTTCATATTATCAACAATTTATTTAGACCAATAAACGTTATTGTTGTTGTTGTTGTTGATAATACCATAAGTCGAGTGAATCTACTCGATTCTGAGCATATTATAATATTATGTAAAAATTTGGCATTAAAATATGGTTCGACAAGTTCTTAACTCCAATTAATGCTAATTCATAAAATGAGAGTAAGGAATTAAAAAAAAAACTGTTTCTTACTCACCCTCTCATTGGCGGGTTTCTCAATTGAGTATTTAGTATAGAGACATCGAGATAACAGTAGCAATGGTACCCTGTGGCTCCAATCCTCTAATTAGAAAAGAAAATGTCAACATTGTTTCATAACAGTATCAGTATATTTTTGTGGTTTTACAGTGGTATTTGATCTATCTTATACCTAAAATAGTTACGCAGAAAAAGGTTCAAACCTTTTTGCAGAACTTTCAAACACACTTTCATGTATTAGAAGTTGTTGCTCATAATTATCACAAGCTAATATTTCAGCCGTGAACGTAACAAGCAGCGCCATCTGTCGCCACTCTCAGAACAACACAGCGAACTTTACATCATAGATTGTCCCGCGCGATAAAAAATAATTGTTTACTGAAAATATCCTAAAAGCACGCCCCTTTGACATCTCATTTTTTGTAGAAAGATTAATGTGTTTTGTGTTCGTGATAGACTGAGCTGACAAGTACTTGTAGTCTGGAACTCTAGACAATTTAATTGCCCATCGTAAGGCTGACCGTCGGTCGACGTCAGTATCGGCAAACTTTAGTCTTTTACTATCAATCAACTTGTCAACAAGACAACAACCCACGCAGGACTTGTTCGAGCTACGATTTTCCTATTAAAAGATTTTCTTGACTGACTGCCTTTTAAATGGCAATGGAAAATAGAGGCAATTCGCGATTGTAGGGGTCTAAATAAATTGCTATAAATGTAGGTCCTAAACACATCACATCATTGATATTGCCATAGTATTTTAGAAAAAGCCATTATTTACTTCATTTTAGATGACTCTTAGGTAAACTTGTTTGCTTTGAAGATGAAAATGGAAACATGCGCCATGGATATAATACGTCACACATGACTTATATATATACCTACATACACATTGTGTAACAAAATAAGAGGGTACTCATAATTATGAACAACTTTCACGTTGTACTTATAATATCATATCTATTGCGACAATCCCACAACGATACGACGAAATCTTTTGTAGAAATTGTTTTACGTTTATTTCGTAAAAACTATGTCTGGGAAACACATTCTCACATCGCTGTCGTATCGTCATGTCGCGGCCCTCTACGTGAGCCTTAAATAGCTTTTTAAAATAGGAAATTATGTAAACAATAATTAATTCTCGATAGCAATTAACAAAAAACTTTGATATTGAAAATTACCTAAAAGTCTTTAAGTCAAGAGTGAATAGGTCATCATCGCTTGCTATATGTGGTCGAAGATGGATCGCATTTATATGTACGAGACTGAGATACATGCTTACTATCAGGTGAAATAGTATCAATATTAAAAAAAGATATGAGTACCATTCGAAGAGACACCTATGTTAAAGCTCTTTTAAAATACCTACAGAATACGATCAATAGACCCTTAATTATTAAGGGACTTCACTCTTTAATTGAAAAGGGTGTTCGACCCAATACTTCTGTGAATCAGAAAAATGTAATTAATTCTATTGGACGTGTACCTACTGATGTTTTTCAAATAATATAATTAGATTGAAGCGTATATTGGCTGTAAATGAATGGAAGAATTGGATTGGAACTGGTCATCAACATAATGAACGACTAGCTTTTTCTTCCGGCTTTGCTGTCGTGCCCATCCAACAGGAAACGTTGTCCATACTTAGCGATAGATTGTTTGTGTGTATGTGTGTGTATGTTTCTTAAGAAGGAGAAACTATCCTCCCTAGGGTTATCCCTAGACAAAACTTCTTGGCACCGTGACATAACCCGACTACTCTTGACAGAACGTTTTAGCACCGTGAGATGAGTAGGTATTTTACCTACCCCATATTATCGTTCCAGCGGCACCTCGAACCAACCTTCGCGGTTGGTCAGAGACGACCATCCCTCTTCTAAAACACCAAACTACTTTTTGCATTTGTAATCGGATCAAGGATTCCTGACCCTGAGCCAGATTTGATGCCAGCAACTGCCATCTGGCTGACAGTCGCGAAAATGCGAAAAACGGTCTTGTGTGGAACTTTTAGCTTTCTTCATCTGTAATAATCAATACTAATAGTATAAAGAGGTACCTAATGTTGTGAGTTTGTTAGGTTGTAGGGTTATCTCTGGATCTACTGAACCGATTTTGTAATTTTTATCCAATAGAAAGCCACGATTTTTATGAGTATCATTTATACTCATAATCTATACTAATTTAAACTAATATTATAAAGCAGAAGAGTTTGTTTGGTTGAACGCGCTAATCTCAGGAACTTCGGGTCCGATTTGAAAAATTCTTTCAGTGTTACATAGCCTATTTATCGAGGAAGGTCACCTATAGGCTACATATCATCACGCTACAAATACGACAAATAGGAGCGAAACATTAATGGAAAATATGACGCAAACGTTGTTGCGCGGGTCAGCTAGTAATATTATAAAGCTGAAGAGTTTGTTTGGTTGAACGCGCTAATCTCAGGAACTACTGGTCCGATTTGAAAAATTCTTTCAGTGTTAGATAGCCCATTTATCGAGGATAGGCTATATATTATCATGCTACAAATATGAAAAATAGGAGCGGAACATTAATGGAAAATATGACGCAAACGTAGTTGCTCGGGTCAGCTAGTATAAATTATAAAGCTGAAGAGTTTGTTTGTTTGAACGCGCTAATCTCAGGAACTACAGGTCCGATTTGAAAAATTATTTCAGTGTTAGATAGCCCATTTATCGAGGAAGGCTATATATATATCATCACGCTTAAACTAATAGGAGCCGAGCATTAATGGAAAATGTGAAGCAGACGAAGTTGCGTGGGTCAGCTAGTAGGCTATATAAATACCACCCAACAAAGTGGGCACGGGTTTGCTAGTATCTACTATAATCATAATCATTTCATAATCATTGTATTATCAGACAACTGAGACCCGTAGATAAATACACAAAGTTAAAATCATAAATAAAAACAAATTAAAAAACTTTTTACAAAAAAATACAACCTATACACTCGGTGTTTTTGTTAGTTTGTTCGTATTTTGACACCGACTTCCGAAGTTAAAGTTATTTTTTACTTTGTAGTGTTTTTTTTTTGGAAGTCGGTTGTATTTTTTTGTAAAAAGTTTTTTATTTTTGACTTTTTAGTGGTACCCCACACCTAACAAAACCACTGCAAAATCGATACCATACGATTTTCGAAAGTTTCCCTCAACTTCTCTGGGATGCCATCATCAGATCCTGGTTTCCTTATCATGGGACCATTTGGGAAGTATACCCTTTCCAACAAAAATTCATTTTTAAAATCGGTTGGCAAATGACGGAGTTATGCCCGAACAAACATAAAAAAATAAAAAAAATAAATACAAACATCCGAATTGAGAACCTCCTCCTTTTTGGAAAGTCGGTTAAAAAAAAGAAAATCATATTTTAATGCACAACTCAATAATATAGTGCCTTATTTTATTTTAATTCAAATAATTAGTGTGGAAACCTGAAATCAACATGATTTTACACAAAACATTAGAATTTAACTTAATGATAAGTAGTCGAGATGCCAATACTACCAAACTTTGAGAACAGCTTTGAACATCTGAGAGCAAGATTCAACTCCACAACGTTAGCTTTCTAATGAGTTGTTTGCTTACTAATTACGTGAGAGTAATTAGGACACACGTACTGAGAAACACAACTAACAATAATACTTACGTGTTTTTTTTTTTGTTAAAACAATTTTTTACCAAAATAATTTTTGAGTAAACATCAATATATATATATCATTCTTCTATTACTGATGACTGACTGACTGACTGACTGACAACGCACAGCTGAAGCTTCTGTTTGTAGAAAGCTGAAATTTGCCATGCAGATTCCTTGGGATATTTTCGAGATTCCTACGGGAACAATAAAAAACGGAATATACGCACATGAAGTCGCGAGCAAAAGCTAGTTAATTAATAAAAACCCATCTTCTAACATAAAATAACCAAAAATTAATTTACGTTAAATAAATATGAAACTGAATCAGAAACTTAATTAATTTTCAACAAAGAACAACAATATGATTCTGAAAGTACGGCCGCCTTAAAACAATACACAAACAAAAAGCGTTTATATGATATGCAATCGTGCCAACAACCGGCGGATCGCAATATTCAATATCAACGTGAATTTCAATAGAGTGTCCTCCACGAGAAAATTGGAGGGAAATCTGAATATTCCTCGCCAATTTAGAAAAAAATATGTTAATCTATTCCCCGAGAGATGGTGACTATTTTCATAAATTGATTGCTTCGAGCCAATATCAAAAGAATTGTAATATTGAATTATCGACTGTAGAGCCTCATAATGAGTAACAAGCCGACCACTTTAGATTTCTTTTCATTATGATAAGAATTCTACTGCTGCAATGGAAATTGCGAGAGGGATAGATTTTTTTAATATAAATAAAAGCCATATTTATCGCACTTTTATATGAATAAATAACTCATTTTTGTCGCGGCTTTGCTTCCAAAATGTCAATAAATCAATATGAGTTTTTTTTTTTGTGAATTGTATAATAACAATTTTTTGCGGTCAATATATTTTTGAAATTTTATAAAGTGCTTCCTACTCCGAGAAGATATAATGACACTCAGCGATAGAATAGCCTTTGATTATATTATACTAGCTGATGCACGCGGCTTCGTCCGCTTGACAAATTATGTTATATAGGTACTAAAACCTTCCTCGAGAACCATTCTACCCATTGGTGAAGACATCATGAAAATCGGTGCAGTAGATAGTTTTTGAGTTTATCGCGAACAGACAGATGCGGTGGAGGACTTTGTTTTATAATATGTAGTGATAAGACAAGAGAATAGCTTCCCATGAATGAAGGAATTTCCGAAATCAAGTTTCTATATTGCACTTAAACAAATAATTTCATCCCTATAGTTATCATCATAATAGGTATGTATATATTTTCTTACTATTCTACAAGATATTTGAAGCCTTAAATACCAACGCCCTCCAGACTGTTACCCTCCAAATGTATGCACATATCGAAAATCAAAATAAGAAATCACATTCCTAAGAAATGATACAATCCTTGTCTAGACTCAATAGAACACAACGATGTCATCGGCCTGCTACATACGCAGCTATAAGAATAGAAAAAATATCGCCCAAAAGCGAGTCTGACTTTCGCATAAAGCATCTCATTAATATAATCCACTACTATGCGGTTCAAATCGAGCAAAAAAACTCAAAAAATCCCGTTTCATGTATAGGCACGGGCACCCTATTTAATTTTTACACATCATTTTAATTGTCTATCTATTACGTGGTTCATGAGATGTAGCCCACTGACAGACAGATGGACGAACGCACAGCAGAGGCTTAGTAATAAGCAGCAGAGGCCCCGTTTGTTACTCTTCGGTTACGGAACTCAAAATAAAGGAAAATTTATCAACACAAAGATTCTTTCACGGTTTAAAAAAATGTGCGAAAAAAATGCCCTGTCAGAGTCGTCAAAACGGAGGAATGTATTTGCAGTTTTATTCCTTCGTCTTGTCTTAAGGGTCCGTCATTTGGATTGTGCCTGCCGTTGGGCACAGACCTCAGGGCTGATGGCTTTTTATGTCATTTTTTCTTTCCTCTTTTTCCTATCCGGCTAAAACATCTGAATACCTAATTTATATTCTACCATGTCTTATCTACTACACACAGTATGTTTTTAAAAGTTTGAAAAACAAATTGCAAAATTGGAAAACATAGTCTCATCCGTCATAACAATTACTATTCTCTTTTTTTCATGATGCGGAACTTCCTTGAAATCCAGTCTAGGAAAACCAAAACTCATCACAAAAGAAAAAAAATGCACGCACAAAAACAACAACCGAAAAAAGCATTTCATATAAGCAATTCATATTAAACTGCAACTAACAAACCGCATTTCCCATTCATTCCGAGGCAGCTCTCAAAATACGACCACAAATGGCTGTCAAACTGACGCATAGACCACAGACGCCTTTAAACGACTCTATTTATAACACAAAGGTAAACAAACGTACCTTTGAATGTTATGTTAAATGAAAATGGACGCAAGAGCTGCCGCAAACGCAGCTCAGGCCCCACTATTTTCATTCGTTGGTCACTGAACCGGAAGACCGAATAGCTTTCGACCACGGTTTGAAAATAGTAAAGGACTTTTCATTTTAGCACGTGTGATTCATGGCCCTTTCGTGTTGGGTTAAGCAGTTGGAATGGTCATTTTGGTGCGCATAATTTTTAACACACGTCGGGGTTGGAATACTTTTGTTGTCGGTGGAGTTGAGTTGAAAGTTGTGTATTAAGGTGAGCTTTGCAGTCGTTTAAATAAACTTATAAATGACATGTTTGTGTACATAGTTAAGGAAATTAAAAGTAATAAATTATGATGTATTTTGATCATTGTTTCTTGTCATTCAGGTTGTGTGGCTAAGTAATAACTGCCACATGGGTCGACCTTCCAGGTTAAGCAACGCTTGCCGAGATCGGTCCGCTGATGGGTGCACCGTCAATAACACCCGGTTAGACTGGAGCCGCAAAATCATTGAGAAAATCTGGGCAGATTATTGTTGCCTTATCATTCAATTTTCAGCAATAAAGTGATAATTCGTATAGATAAAGTCCCACTGGTTGTTTTTTGGCTTATAGTAAAATATTTGACAGTTTAATACCTCAGCACTTAACCTTTTTCGCGCTTCCAAAATCTTAAAAAGAAAAACTTTTCACTTAGCTCTTTCATATTTCATTTGTCTTTATCAAATTAGCTTAACATTTTACACCTTTTACTTCAAACGAAAAAGGGGCAGCAAACATTTTGTTGTATTTTTAATTAAACCTATTTTTGTTTCTTTTTAATAAAAAACTGTATTATTAAAAATTCTTGATTCAATATTGCATTTACGCCAGAGAATTCGCGGCAAAATGGAATAATTTAAAATGCTTACGTAATTTCGTTAATTATGAGTGCAATGTACCGAATGGCGGCCGAAAACAATAGTGCGGTATGTTATGGGCTTTGTAATGTAAAACTAAAGTGACAGATATTTGTATTGGTTGCATGTTATTATTTTAGTGTGCAAATAATGTCAGTAACTTTTTGTCGAGTGGTCACTCTTTGTACTGGACATACTAGGGGGAACGACAAATAATGGGTGGCAGTTATACCAAATAATACGCCAATTGTATGTTTAAAGTTTAAGATTTTCTGTACGTGTTTTAAATTTGGTGTACAATAAAGTATATAAAAATAAATAAATAATACTATAATTCTGTATTCTCTTAGAAGAATAACAGAATGCAATAGCTCACAACAGAAAAAATAAATGACAAGTTTCCAACTTTGTTAGGCAGGTATGATAACTAAGCTCAGCGTACACCTGCCACGACAAAGAACGAGCAAAAGTCATGTTTCATTGACGAGTCCACTCAACATTCCACTCGATCAAAAACTGACATCAAAACAACTGCCAATTTTGATCGCGTCCAGACGTAACTGGTACACGAATATGTCACAGCAAAATGACACGACTTCCAACAAAAATTTTGTATCCTAGTCGCGTCCAACCTGTGCGACACGTCACGCCAACATGTTCAACTCGGCACATCCAGCACAGGTACCTTGAAAATCACACATTCGAACATGTCGTGTCAAAAAATGTTTACGACGCCAACTCATCGGACTGTGAAAGAAAACATTTTTCCCCACTTTCCTCCGTTAGTGGCACTCTGTAGCGGAGATTCCTTAAAAGCCGGAAAATTTGTCCAATTTGCTCTTTGGCCCGTCTTTGATATTTTGATTCAAAAGAGATTTTATGTACAGTTCGCGTCGCGAGCACAAAGCTGATTTGAGCAGACATATCGTGCTTCTATTGTCTCTGAAAATATTTTTGAGTGCAACAAAACTGTACCTAAGTTTAAAGTTTGAAGAGGTAACTTCATTTGTGTGTTGTTCGCCCTAGATACTTTAATTAAATCATACATGGAGCGTATGTGCGTAAGCGAATGCTCGTTTGAAATTCGGGTCTCGCACGGCGTCGGTAGTAGTCCAATGAATTTTGCTGTAGGCAGAGTGGAGACGCATCGCCGAAATCCTTCGGGGGTTACTTAGAGACTTTGTCATGTAAATCAGCCACTCCAACCCCTAGGGGTGGCATTCAAACTGAAATATTGTAAATATTTTAGTCGTGAATAGATACGACTACTTTGATCTCGGAAACGTAATTTCTTCTTAAATCTACGAAACATTAGGGCTATTAAAGTGGTAGATTTAGGTCAAATTCCATTGTAGGCACAGTGATCTCTTTAACGTGCTGTTTTTTTATGGAGACAACTTGTTTCTCCTGATTTGGTACCAAATATTATTTTCCATTGTTGAAAAATATCCTTTCGAAATATTATTCCAACAATGGTTTTAGGTATTTACATAATATTATTTATTTCACTACATAAAAAAGTGCTCTTCCATGCAGAAAATAAACAATATTGATCTCGTTCACTCACATTTAAACACAATTTTATTTAAACTCACCATTTGTATCAACAAAAAATAACATTTCCGCACAGTAACGATCTACAAACGATATCAACATTCTATGACAACAGCTATGAAATATTTCTTAGGATCCTATCGATTTTTTCGAATGGCGTAATATTCTGCTTTCTATAAGAATATCATTCCATTTTGCGACAGATTTCATCTTTGAGATGCAAATCAGTCCGTCGAGGATTCATAGCTCAAATGGGGTGGGATGAAGGTAGCTGAAACACGAGCTCATATTTATTTATACTACTATTTTGTAGATAACGCCCTAATGGCGCTTTTACAGAAATCATAACATTTTTCTCAAAAGTCATGTCGCTTACAAAGCAATGTTAGGATCTTTAAGCGAAAAGAAAGGAACTGTGTCATTATTCATCTAGCTATAAGTTGTCATCATCATGTCAGCCGATAGACGTCCACTAGGACGCAGGCCTTCCCGAAGTGTCTCCACAACAATAATTTTTAACCGACTTCCCAAAAAGGAGGAGGCTTCAATTCGGTTGTATTTTTATAATGTTTGTTATCTCATAGCTCCGTCAATTATGAACCGATTTGAAAAATTGAAAATTGTTTTATCTGAAAGGATGCAGATTTGTCCTATTAAAATTTTATCAAAATCGGTTCCGAAGTTTGGATTTTAAATCGAAATAGCTGGAATTCGTTTCCTTGGATGATGGTTTTTTGTCATCCAAGTAATCGAAATTGCGTATTTTGCTTTTCTGCGATTTTGCAGTGGTGTTGCCAGGTATGGGGTACCACTAAAAAGTGAATAATAAAAACCTTTTTTATTATTCTTTTTATAAACGCAGCGTTGGAAGGCCTCCCACTGGGTGAACCGATGATCTGTTGAGAGTCGCGGCTAGCAGATGGATGCGAGACGTACTAAAAACTTTTTACAAACAAATAAAACCGACTTCCAAATAAAAATAAAACACTGCAGAGTAAAATACAACTTTAATTTCGGAAGTCGGTGTTTTTGTTACTTTCTTCGTATTTTGACACCGACTTTTCAACAACTTCTGTTCTTACTGCTACATATTAATGGATCATATTGGTAAATTCATATCCACAGTGACCAAACTTCGTGTCGACCAGTACGTTTGGAAACATGTTGGTTGTCACTTTGGAACTCTATGGAACTGAAACATAGTACATAGGGAAAGGTTCTGGATAGACGACCACGTACCGGAACGCCTCTTCAAAAAGTGGAACGATGATGATGTAGGCTTATAGCGATTTTGTGCCATTTACTATACATTCAACCCTACTTCTGCAATGAAACGGTCGATAACATCAGCCTGTCTATTCTGTCGACATCTCACCGTGTACACTTAGGTGGAGTGAACGACAAGTGAGCTGTCATTCTATCTTGTTTGTGTGATTTGACAGCTCACTTTTCGTTCACTTCGCCTGAGTTTTCACTTCGCCATGTTTACAAAATTGCACTACAGTTGTTGTATAAATCGGTGATAGTTAGTAGCAGGCTTGAATCACTTGATTTTCTGATAAAAATATGAGTCCGTGCGTTGGAAGGCACATATAAGCCAGTGATCCCGGCCGCCAAATCGCGGTCGTCAAATAAACCGTGTCAGAGGCCCTTGAGGCGGTTTCGAAACTCTGACACTAGAGTGTTTGGTGTCGTTAGAAGAAGATCACGATAAGAAGAAGAAGAAGTCGATAAAACCAAACTATAACAAAGAAAACTGGATCTTTATATCGAACAGCAAACTGCTACACATTATTGCAAGCGGTGTTAATGTAAAAGCTTCAGATAAATTGCTCACACATCGCTAACGAGGTTCCGAAGTATTTTATTTGTTCCTGTATTATTCTGTGATGCGGGGTATCTTGCTATTTTTACTTGTTTGACTATTTATTTAGCGTAGAAATTGTACTAGCTTTGCGCACAAACCAACAATATAAAAAATGGGGAAATTACAATACAAAAATTATTTTATAAATATATTTTCGTATTTATTCATTTTTAACTTTAATTTTAAGGCTTTGCATACTCTCTTGTTCTTACACACTATTGTCTACATTTGTTTTTCATTTCTCCTGTCGCAGGTCTGCTGGAAGAAATTTCATTGGAAATAAGCAGTTCCTTTGTACTTATATTTATAATGTTAACTGTTAATATTTTTCTAAAATAAATAAAAAAAACTTGGACCTGTGGAGCAACCCAATGTTTTTATAACACATAAAATGCTCTTTTTGATATCCTTGAATATTCTCATCGAGCTGCTTAGATCCAAAGTAAGGACAGTTTTTTTCTAAATATATTTACCTAAGAAACAAAACAATTGTAAATACTCCCATAGAGATATTCTCTATCTATCCCACCTCTATTCTATGTTCCTCAAGGTGTTTTCAATTAAATTGTCGTGCGTTCCGGGATCTCGGTACAAAAATTTCGGGATCCTCACCAAATAGACCTAGACAAACGGGCTTTTGGTTCCTATTATTAAATAAACAAAGGCCTTTTCCTTAATTTACATTTCCGTAGCCAATTTCATTAGACCACGAGTTATTCGCTCGGGGGAACGAGGTGTATTCTCCCTATCCTGCTCGACCATGATTCGACCAATTAGAGCTCGGTTAATTACATATTTTGGTGTGTTTAGAGCTCGTAATTGGTTGGCTTTGTTTATATTCCTGTCTGTGGAAAACTAATACTGGATAAACTCTAGCTTCTAACTGAGTTAATGGACCAGCAGACCCTCGTGTGTAGTACCCATCATATTTAGATTGTTTGAAAAATATAAAGCAGAACAATAAGCGATGTCAGCAGATTTAACCATTTTTTGTGTCCTATAAAGTATCATTCATGTTTGTGGATTGTCCTTCAATTTTAGAATCCATAAGCTTGGCTCTTAATCGATCTATTTTTAATTAATCAATTGAGAAATTATATCTACTTGAATTTACAAGTCGATATAATTTAACAAAGTATGAATTTGCCGTTTTATTGTAATAGGTACTTCAAATTGACATAGAACCTTCATGGTTTGAGATTTTTGAATGAAACTTTGTTCACACGGTACCTATGAAGTACTTCTTTTAAAAAAAAATGAAAAATTCGATTATCGACTATCAGTTGTTTTTTTTTATTCAGCTTAGACAAGAAAGATGGATACTTCGAAAATTCGAGTGAGTTTTGAATACGAGTTCCGACGTGGAACTAACGCGGCAGAAACAGCTCGCAATATCAATGTTGCGTTTGGAGAAGAGATTTCTGCTGAACGCACCGTGCGATTTTGGTTTAAACGCTATCGTGATGGAAACTTTGATTTGAAATACGAACCACGTGGAAGACTGCCCACACAGGTGAATAACAATGGCTTGAAAGAGATGGTGGAAGCCGATCCGAGCCAAACTACCCAGGAATTAGTGGCATGGTTTAACGGTACCTTACCAACAATATTGACTCATTTGCGTCAAATAAAAAAAATAAAAAAAAATATGAAATATGGGTACCTCATGATTTGACTGATCTGCAGAAAAAAACACGTGTTAAAACTTGTGTTGCCTTGTTGAATCGACACAAAAATGAAGGAATATTGGATCGAATTGTGACATGACGTGATGAAAAGTGGATTCTTTACGATAACCGTAAGCGAAAAATGCAATGGCTGACCCCAGGTCAAACCCTGCAATAGTGTCCTAAAGCAAAGCTTACTAATTAAAAAGGTAATGGTAACTGTTTGGTGATCTCAGCATTGTGCTATTCACTATAGCTTTCTCCGATCTGGTCAAGCAATAACGGCAGATGTCTACTGTGCCGAACTCCGAACAATGATAGCAAAACTAGCAGTGAAACAGCCCCGACTCATGAATCGATCTTCACCATTAATGCACCATGATAACGCGGGACCTCATTCAGCACGAGAAATCGTTTTAACTCTACAAGAACTGCAATTAGAAACTATTCGTCACCCTCCGTATCGCCAGACCTTGCTCCAACGGACTAGGCAAATGATGATGATAAATGGTATTAAAAATGCCCTAAAAAAGTATCACTTGCAATGGAATTCCAACTTAGTTCTGTGTGATATAAAGAGTTTTTTAAATATAATTATTTGAATTCTGAATTAAAGTATTACCACCTATCCAAGGCGAGCTTAAAAATGAATAAACTTCTAACCATAATTTAGAAATTCAAATGACTGAAGTATTCAATGATGATTAATGGAGCCAAAGCCCGTGCATGCATATATTCATCGACAACTTTAGAGCGAGCCAGCCCAACACATGCGTTGCTTACTAATGAATAAACATACGTACCTACCAATGCTTTGAGACTGATTAGAGTTCAGGTCCAAAACAAACACACAATTTTGAAATGGTTGTACGGGACGGTTTTGATTTCGACTTCATGGTATTTGAAAACCTGACTGGGAATCGAACGGTATCATGTCTAAGTGTGTGTATGATTGCTGATTATGGTATCTTTGACCTATCTGTAGGTCAAAAATCCAAGAGAACATAGGTCCTCCCGGGATGAAAAGTGTCCTTTGTCTTATTTCGGGACATAGTCGACCCATGTGCCAAGGTTCATCCAAATTCGTTCAGCCATTTAGCTGTGAACAAACAAACAGACAGAATTACTTAAGCTATTAAGTTTAATGTAAAAAAACTGGGTATTTATGTTCCTTGGTGCCCAATGGCCTAGCTGTATTTTGTCTCCCGCTTGACAAGGAGGTAGGTAAATTACATTTTTTCCTACGCCTCAACTGTACTTTTCTGATTAATTTCTTTGCGATATTCAAGCCAGTTGAATCGTTTCTCCGGGACTCTTCGAGTTTCATTGCCTTGGCGGTTTTCTAGTGGTCGCCACTGTAATGATTCTGGCTTTCAGTAGTAGCAGTGGTTAGGAATGTGTGGCGGGATTGTCGGAAAAAAAAAATAACATTAAGTAATATTCCCTAACCTCCTCAATCGCCGCAACCATTGTATCCATAACACAAAACACACAACACTCCAATGACATGCGATCCTGAGCGTTTTGCCATCAACAGTTTCAAATATTTGGTGTAACGGTGAGGACTTGGAGCCGTCCTAAGCAAACAGGCTTGAAGCCGAGCCCCCGACTAAGATCGATGATATGGTTACAGACAAGACACGTCTTTGCATTTTGAATAATAAACATGGTTTATACCAATAAATTTGCTTACCTACATAGGTGCGGCAAATTGTTTTACGTTGACAGTTGTGATTTATTTTTAGCGACAAAATAGCTGTAGCAGGCGTCGGAAAAGTTCGCAATAAAACAAACCGGTCGATTTTGAAAAATATCACATCCTGTATTTTTACACTATCCGAAAATGTAGCTAATATGAATCAAATTCTGGGAAGTAATAACATATGAGAAACTAAAGGAACGCTCTCATTATTAACCTGTATACAACAGCCCAAATATCGACCATTGGGTAATTGCCGAACAGACACAACACCTCCTCCCTTTTAAAAAAATTTCCCTTTTTTATAAAGGTTTGCAGGACTCTACACCCTGTTCAGTTTACCTCTAAAATCTCTTCATAGGTAATTGGGAAATAAGTTATAGGTATAACTTTTTTCAGTCATGTCGATTCTCTAAGAGTTCTTTAATTCAGAAATGCTTCAGAGGGAAAAACGTGTTTCATGTCCTACGAAAAATATCCTAAATCCGAGCCAATCGATCACTAATGAATGATACGCACGTCCCTTTCTAATAGGTATGCCAGATGGCAAAAATAAGATACAATAAAAAGTAAATGCTCGAAACATCTGAGCCAGATGTGACGCTAACACAATCTCGACACTACGCAGGCATTCGATACTTAATATTCGCTCCTTTACCAACTCCTAGTCCTAAGTTCAAACTCTTCAAACCATAAAAGTTAAATTGAAAGTCAAGAACAAAAAGGGAGTTGAAAATGCAAAGTGCAAAGCGCAAAAGCAATTTCAAAGAATGGGTGCCGTATTTGAAACAAGATGTACTTTACTTACCTAAGCGATTCATACAGACTTCCCAATTCTGAGGTTGGATATCGAACGGTATCGAGCAATTGACAGTCAGTCAGGGACATGCTCGAACGATGTAAATGTTCATTTTGTCTAGGGTTAACCTATTTTTAGCCACTTTTGTACGAAGTAGGTAGACGCGGTGTATTGAATGTACACGGTTTTTAGGGTTCCGTAGCCAAATGGCAAAAAAGGAACCGTTATAGATTCGTCATGTCTGTCTGTCCGTCTGTCTGTCCGGTGGTAAGTAGATGTATTCTGTGAATCGCATTAAGATTTACACACAAAAATAGAAAAATACCAATAAATTTTGGGGGTCCCCCATACTTAGAATTTTTTTGTCATCAAACCCATACGTGTGGGGTATCTATGGATAGGTCTTCAAAAATGATATTGAGGTATCTGAAATCATTTTTTTCTAAACTGAACAGTTTGCGAGAGAGACACTTCCAAAGTGGTAAAATGTGTGTGTGTGTGTCCCGTAACTTCTAAAATAAGGGAATGATAAATCTAAAAAAAAATATATGATGTAAATTACCATGTAAACTACCAGCAAAAATTGGTTTGAACATAATCTAGTAAGTAGTTTTTTTTAATACGTCATAAATCGTAAATCGCAACTTTTGCTTATAATATATACCTACAGGTTTGTACGGAACCCTCGGTGCGCGAGTCCGACTCGCACTTGGCCGGTTTTTAAAAGTAGTTTTGATTGTATTTTCGTAAATGTAGTGGTATAAAGCAAGAGTGAACATGACATCTTATGGGCACGTTCGCTTTATCATAGACCTTATCCATCAAATCAAATCATTTATTTAAATTTCTTAATTCTAAATTACACTGTAGTACATAAAATAGCAAAGGTATTAATATCACTGTCGCCTGAACTAGGAGGGTCCTGTGTTTCAGGCGAAGGAGTTCAATATTATATACATTCTTAAAATAATCACTTATACTGTATATTGGTTACTAGGAATACTTAACAAGTATTCCTAGTATAAATGAATTCCTACGAATAAATGAACAAAAAAAATGATGATGATGTTATAATTATATAACGATATAAATGACGTAAATTAAGAATACTCGATTTACGCAATTACTTTATAACTAACAATAGCTTCTCTGTTTCTTCGTAGTCCATGTTTTGTAGGACATCCTTTATGAGTTCTTTACAACGACTGTACTTAAGCGCATAAATGTCCCTTAGAGCATTGAGTCTATTGTATAGTAGCGGTCCAAGAAAAAAAAGAATTTGGATGTAAAAATATGTCTAGTAATAATGTTTCGAGGGCAAACCATGTCTTTCCGTCTTCTATTTATGTAATCAGGGTGGTAGGGCAGGGATATGTGCTGCTTTAATACTATGTTCATAATAAAGAGCTGCCGAACTGTCAATACTTTACAAGACTGATAGAGGAGGTTCGTGGGAAAGAGGAAAGGGCGAAGGGTAGCAACTTTGAGCACCGCTCTCTGAGCTCGTTCGAGGGTAGTAGTAGTGTTTTTCCAGCACCACCCCATGAAGTTATACAGTAGCTTAGTAATGACTGACACAGTGCAAAGTAAACTTGTTTTATAAGTTTTGGGTCTGCAATACACCGTAACTTTTTGAAAACAAATATCAATTTGCGTACTCTGTTGCTTAAGGCTTCAATATGTGGTTTGAATGTTAGTCCTTCATCTATTATAATACCCAAATATATTAGTTGGTTAGTACGGTTAAGTTCTGGACAAGTACAGTGGTTAATTTCTGATGGATTTGTACAATAATGAGCACGTAAGGATAGGTTAGTGAGGGCTGACGTAGACTTGCGTATAGAGAATTTAATATATTTTGTTTTCTCGGTATTTAGCGACAGTAAATCTTGCTGAAGCCATTTATTGACTACGTTAAACCCACTTTGCGCAACCTTGTCAGCCTCATGTTCCGAATCAGCAGAAAAGAGTAGCGCAGTCTAATCGCTTCATCGCTTTCCATCTGGCATGCTCGAGTTTAAGAGCAAACCCATTACTTAATTAGAAAAGCAGCACTAAAGAGCTTCTCCTCATCGACATCGATCCCGCAAGGATCTATCAACTTGTTGAATAGATTACAAGAAAGCCTGTTATTTTATGCCTCATGTAGGGAGGTGTTTAAGTTTCACTTTAAGTACACAAGTTTTAAGGAAACCATGTTTTCCTTCTGTAAATTAATTAAATTATCCATTCTTATCTTAGGGGCTGTCTCCACGAGCGAGAGAATCGCGGCGATATTATCGTCCATGCCACGTATTTCTATAACATCACTACGAACGTGTCTCCACACGGCGATATTATCGCGGCGATTCGATGTATGAAAAAACGTCAACTCGCCGCGATTCTCTCGCTCGTGGAGACGGTCCCTTAGAGTTAAAATAATACCCGAAACTATGGAAGCCTTTGTTAAATAATAAAAGTAATCAAGAAAAACTGTGAAAATAGGTAGTATCTATTTTCACGCAGTTTTAATGAAAATAAAATGAAGAAAAAATATTTCTGATGAGGAAAACAGCCCTCGGCAAAGATTATTCTTGTCTGATAAATTCAAATGATACCTGACAAGAGGAAAATATGTATCAGACCTTTTACATTTTATTTTTATAATATTGCTGAATATTCTTGGAGCAAAATCTACTGGTTCTATATAGTCTTTAATATATGGTACAGCTGTCTCAGATACAAAAATATCTTGTTCTTCTTACTGCTTATCAGATACTTGTGCTATTTTCTTTAGTCGCCGATCTGTATTTAACCATTTTATGTTCTAATATCGGCTTCTTACCAACTTGTGATAGATACCCACGTACTTACTACAGCATTTTATACACCTCACTAGATTACTCTGTTGGATTCAAGGGGGGTTGACTTAGGTTGCGGTGCTAAGGGGCTCAAGCCCACCCAAAAGACCTAGATATCCATTGAGGGTCTACGAAAAGCTAAAACGACGTAAATACCAACTAAAATTGATTTGATTGCAACGCCTTTTTTGACAAAACAAATAGAACTAGCCAAGTAAGTCGAGCATTTTTAAGTTTTTGCGAGACCAACGCGTAGCCAAAGTTTTGGGTAGTCGCATGAATGTGGTACACCCCAGAAAAGTTTTTAATTGTTGTGACTACAGATTTGTATGACCAAAAAAAAGATATGTACTTACTGTATAAATTGATGTTTGCATTTGTGTTTATATGGAAGCAGAAGATGTGCTTTGCCTAACATTATTTGGGATATATGCGGTAAAATGATAATATTTGAAAGTAAAACCAAAAATAAAAATTGGCAAGTGCAAGTCGAACTCTCACACGAAGGGTTCATAACCATAGACCGTACAAATATAAGCCCGCTGATAGACTGACGGACGGACAGTGGACGCTTAGTAATAGGGTTCCGTTGGTTACCCTTGTGGTACGGTACCCCAAAATATGAATTACAAATACCACGAATGAATAAAACGCATCCAATTTTAAATACATAAAAATCAAAAAGTAAACTACAAAATTCCAAATTCAAAACATACAGCGACTGTAAAGGATTTAATATTACCAGTATTTTGTAGTGAGTTTTTCGTTAAGTAAATATTTATGAGGTGTATTTATTCGGCGTGGTTTCGACGCGAGTCCAACGGTCGATTGAATCTCAAAGCGTTGAACACAATGTGAAAATTTCCTATTATAACATCCGTATTGATAAATTTACGAGCGCAAATGCGTCACGGAGAATATTCTGTAGACATAAATGATTTTGATCATGTGCCAGACAAGCCAATGCATGTTCAAAAAGCGCTATTTTATGCCTTAACATTTTGTAAAAGCAAAAATAAACGTTATTCTATAATACACATAACTTTTAAAACTCAAAATAAACAAACTTGTGGACAAAAAAACTGACTGGAATATCACCACACATAATATTTTTCATCCAGGCACGTCTGCAACAGATAAGACTGTACTTTTACTAAATTACACAGAACACGCTGACATTTCCCGGCGTGGGACGCAACTGCGAAAAGTAGATACTACAACGAACAAAAACTCCTTTTATTTTCCTACCACGCTACACGTGTCGAGCTTCCATAGCTCATAGCCTTCATCGGACATAGTTTTGATCATAATGCGAACGGAAAATAATCGTGCAGTCATCCACAGGGAGCTGCCGCTGACACCCGTAAAGCCTTTATTATTTTTCAAGGGAGTGTAGAAGGCCCGGCAAATAGCTAGCCTGCAAACACGGCGAACAAGCGTTCATTAAACACTTCTGCGCAATTAACGTGAAACGGTGCGGCGTTGAAAACAATGTTCGTTTTATTTAACGCAACCTTCCGACAAACACCGGACCTCTGTATCCAAATACGAAGCGAGACCAAAAAGGATTTCCCTGCATGGGCCTCGCGTTTAAAACTATTTTTTCAAATTACAAAACTACAAAACCTTTTATGTCGGCAACTCTGTCCACTGAAAACTTATCTAGATAAATATTTCTAGACTAGATACCTATTATATTTTTGCAGTGGACTGCTGGATAGCGCTGAGAATTTACGGAGTTTCCGTGCGCTACTATCTGGCGATGACTCATCACTATTTATTTCGGTTGAAGGAACTGTTATATCTTGGATGCGATACGAGTAGCGGTCAACTCGTGAGTATTTCAAACCAAAATCCAAGCAAAATAGCGAAGTAGGCGAAATTCCCGGCGGTTGTACCTATTTGCAGCGTAGCAGCGACGCTCGATATTTATTATTCATTCATAAGGAGCACTGCGATATTTACTCTCCCATTACTGTGGCCTCGGAGTCGCGTTTCTTGCATTAAAAATTTAACACGAGTCCGTCTAGAAACAGCACATGAATAAATTGTGCGGTAAATATTTTAAATAAACATAAATTCACAAAGGCAATCGCTCTCAATTGATTGATATTGTTTGTCGTATTCAGCGGTTTGGTATGGTTTTAGGAATTGAAAAAACTTTTTCACAAAACGAGCGAAAATATCTGTGCCGAAAAAAGCCTAATCCAAAATCGAATTCCGCGAGCCTCGGACGGCTGGACACCGAATAAATAACCACACAATGATAAAAACTGGACAAATGTCTCTCCACAAAGCTCAGTGCGCGCACTACGCTCAAAAAATGAAAACAATTAGCACTACAGCACCAGGCTGCGCCGGCCGCCAGCAAAAAACTAGCAACCATAGATAATTTACTTTCAATCGCTGCAAGAGCCCGGGAACGCGGCAGATATTACACG
Source organism: Ceramica pisi (assembly GCA_963859965.1). Taxonomy (NCBI): domain Eukaryota; kingdom Metazoa; phylum Arthropoda; class Insecta; order Lepidoptera; family Noctuidae; genus Ceramica; species Ceramica pisi. The sequence goes on along the minus strand of OY982534.1, from coordinate 10,092,209 downwards.
TAGCTTTACTCGGCAAAATATCGGCGAAAAATTTCCATTTTTGTTGGAGCACCAAATTCATGCAGTTTGCTAGCAAAAATTTCGTGACGTACTTTTTTTATTGCTATCAGTTTGGGGACTTCATCTAATTTTGAAATTGTGCCCTTACACCAGGTTTCAGCGTTGCCGTGGTCGTTTGAATAAATATCAGCAATTCGGCTAAAATCTGTAATTTGATAAAGTTTATCTTAAGTAGATATATTTATTTATTTATTTTTAGCCTATTTTGCCCCACTGCAGGACAAAGGCCTCCCTTTCTTCCTTCCATTTTTCTCGGTTCTGGGCCAATGTGGACCAATCTTGACGATAAGCAGCAAGCTCGTCCCGCCATCTTCGCCTGGGTAGGTATTGTATATATTAAAATATAATGCTTTTTTTATACAAAACGGGGAAACTCTTGGCCCAAATCTCACCTGATGGAAAGTGATGATTAGGCCGAAGATGGAAGCGAGTTTCACCCGGAATCCTCTTACACAGAGGAACTGGCTATCATACCTCTAACTGCTGGAACACAACAATGCTGTTAACATTGTTGTTATGGCGACAGACTTAGACATGATGGTGGTAGCTTGCCAGGCGGACTTAGAACAAGTCCTACCACCAACCAAACCGAGCAAAAAAAAGCCTCCGCTGGGAATCGAACCCGGGACCTCTAAGCTGGGTCTGAAACAGGTGGTATAACCGGTTTGACTAGAAACCGACCCCAAAATAGTTGGGAAAAAGACTGGGCAGATAATATTTTTTTTGTCAGATTAAAATATGAGGCGGTTCAACTGCATTTTCATTGGAATTACTGTCGTGTAGGAAAGTAGGTCATTACGAAGTCGGATTTCAATTCTTTGCAATGTACGGGTCCCTGCTTTGTTATGAAGTAGTTGACCCATGAAGCACTAATAATAACGGGCGCACAATAGGCGTAGCAAGCAAAACCGAGCGGTTTCGTTATATCAGCGGAGTGAAAGGAATACTTGAGTTGGATAGGCGCCCGGCGTCGGCGTCGGTGAGATTACAGCAATTTATCCGGACTTGCGACATCTGAAATAGGACTCGGTGTTAACTCGTCGCTTTCACGGTAATTCCTGATATTGGAGAAAGATAAACAGGCAATGACTTCATACTAATAGAGTTCAAATATTTGAGGATTATTCTCTGGACTTTAAAATAAGTAACTCTGAAAACTATAATATTTCTTGAAAGTTTATTGCCACATATTCTTTTCTGCTACGAATCTAGCTTTATATGAAATATTTCTTTATTTTTACTGCTCTTGCTGAGTGCTTTTCTTCATTGAATTGGATATCTGGATTAACTATAGCTTACCTGTTATTGAAGTTGTAGATTAGGCCATATGTGCCTTTCTATTTCTATGCCATGTAGTTGTCAATAATCGATGCGACTCACCTAATGGTAATTACTCACTGAAAATCTGAAGTCTCAGTTACTTAGACATCTGCAGTAGACCCAGTTTCATGGCAATTAATCTTTCTGCCTTAATTAAGAGCACAATCATCCTATCTGCCTGGTCTTTTACCCAACTGAAATAAGTTGAGTACTAGTATTTCACAAAGATCGATTGCGTATCTGTCCTCCACAACCCGGTAAATGGGCAACATAACTTTGGCAAGTCTCGCGTCAGAGTTTCTGACTTCAGACTATACGTATGGCTTAACGAGCTTTTCAAGACTCAGAGGAGTCTTGGTAAGTAAGATTTGGTCACCCATCCACGGACCGATCTGGGCAAGCGTCGCTTAACCTCGTAAATCGATCCATTTTTTTATGTATGGGAAATCATCAAATGACTCCTACTCTGGGTCAAGCAGAAGGTAGTGTCAGGCTCTTACTGACTGCGTTCCAGGGCCACGAAACCTCTTTCGAACAAATTACGCAACCTTGGAAAATCGACCCATGGAGCTTTTATTATTTAGCCACAAGCCAAGCCTTTATAAGAATACACCCTGCAAAAAGAGCCCGCCAACACCTCTGCAACACATAAATCATCGAACTAATCGGCTAAATCACAAACGATAGCCACAATCCAAGCTATAAGCGAGCCAAATAGATCAAACACTAACAAACTTAGCTAGCGGGATATAAAACCAGTATTATAGAGATTTATACGCGGCTAACTAGCACACACTCGTGTAAGGCTGCGGTTATACTGCGTTGGTGACTAAGCGGTGTGAGGGTAAAATTCGTCAATGGATTTTTTATTTTACCTCGCTCGGTCATTATAGCTCTGATTGGAAAATGCTGAGTGGAGTGAGTACAAATTAAATATATATATATATATATATATATATTGTGTCAATATGGACAAGATACGTGCTGTTAAGTCGAACAAGGGAAGTGTGCGAATAATCTGTAGAAACGAGGGCTAGGCTGGAGTAGACAGGCAAATCCTCTTTTTTTGGTGTAGGTATATAAGCTGTTATTCTTCAAACTGGTATTCTATCAGCGGTGGCTTTTTTTTGTATGCATGTAAAATGTACCAACAATCACACCAATAAATGAATCTTGAATCTTTAAGAGTGTGTATTCCGTCCACTAGCGCCGCCAATCGTTTTTTATTAATTGTAGTAAATTTAAGACACGTAGATAAAAAACCGCTCTGTAGTGCACTAAAGAAATGTATCTATTATTTTTGACAGCTATTTTTAATACATGACTCATGGCTAAATAGCCAAAACGGCAATTATTGCTAAAAGTGGCCACTTTTAGCAAAAATATCGACTTTGTCAACTATTTATGTTCTAAAGTACAAAACTCTAAAAACATAATAAATACATTTCTTCAGTGCACTACAGAGCGGTTTTTTATCTACGTGTCTTAAATTTACCACAAAATAATAAAAAACGATTGGCGGCGCTAGTGGACGGAATACACGCTCTTAAATCAAATGACAATAAGTTTTAGTTTTTCACATTTTAGTGACAACTAACAACACCACTGGAAAGTCGCACGAAAGCAAAATACGCCATTTTGTTTACTTATGACAAAAAACCGTCATCCAATGACGGTTTTTTCCAACTATTTTGATTTAAAAGCCAAACTACTAAACCGATTTTGATTAAATTTAAATGGGACCAGTCATCAAAATCAGTAAGTAGGTATATTCTTTCGCATAAGTAAAAAGTTTTCAAATCTGTTTAAAAGTGACGGACTTACAATAATAACGCATAGAAACCTAGTACGAGTGCAAAAAGTGAGGCAACTAAAACTTAGCCTAATCCGTCAAACTTAGCCGTCAGGCCGTCAGTACTCAAGGTCACGTTCCGTCGAACACAGCTCGCGAGTAAATAATTGAAAATGACAGTTTGTTGCGTGAAAGGATGTTATAGCACATCAGAAAAACAAAAAAATGTGATAAAATAACATTTCACAAATAAGTACTCACATTCTATGCACTATTTTTACGTAAATTGATAAATAAAACAAAATTCTAATAACCTAACTTGTCATAACAGTGTTGCTATTTGTGAGGAAAAAATACCCACATTGCTTTCATTCATGTTTTTCATTTTTGTAATTTTAAAATACAATACTTACTGTTAATTCATATCAAACCCGATGTTTTAACATTGTTTATAATTATAACCCATCAAGCATTTTAAACGCATTGAACAATATCTCATTCTTTATGCGATTTATTTCCTTTTATTTTGAAATAAATTGAATTATAGCTTCCGAAAAAATATGTCATATTACATGAAAAATCATGTTTACCTTTTCCAGTTCCCAACAACATAAAATACTTGCCTTGATAGCAAAATAGTAATGCGTCTTCCCATATTTTGTGGGTAACGGCTTAGTAATGGTATCACTGAAAGCTATATCTGTGTGCGTTAGAGGAACGTAGACACATTCGGCTCACGCACACAAAGAAAATGAAGTGGACACACGATTTTGCTCGGGTTTTGTTCTAGACGCGGCTTCTATGCGTTATTATTCTAAGGTGACGGAGTTATGAGGTAAGAACCTCCTCTTTTCTTGAAGTCGGTTTAAAATATAAGAGATTGATCACGTGACATTTCTATAGCTCTTGTCAATCCCAAACAATTTAGACTTTTTGTTAACAATTTATACTTGACTGGAGCCTCTGACTAGACTAGACTGTAGAATATCGGTTTTAATTTATTGGGTTTAGTGGAAAAACTCACACCGTTTCACAAGACCTGTACGCCGCGCACAGCTCAGCTTTCCCTTACCACCCCGCTTCCTCGCACATCTCCAGTGGAACCGCAGCCTTTAATGCGGCGCTCGGCGGCCGGCAACTCTAATGGCCTTCCATTACGATGCTTGCCACCTGTGCTAATGGGTCAGAAATATTTAATTGATGAGAGCGGTACAGATTTCCCGATTCACATTTTTTATCCATTTCGTAGTGTTTCGTGTTCGCTTTGTGGGTAGCTATGGTGGGTAGCCTCATTACTGCGAAGTATGTTTTGCTCTTCTGAGAGGATGTTTAAAGCAGATTGCTTTCATCTTTCATCTGTCTTGTTATGTTGGCTAATTAGATCTGGCGTTGTTATAATGTAAGAGTGTTTATGGTGGGAGTAGTGGGTACTTGGGTAGTTGTGCTTTTTTATGGGATGGGATGTTGTATGAGTTGTTCTTTTGTTGTTTTCTTTGCATAGTTTGGTGTTTGATTTGAAAAATATAGCGTTAAAGATTGATGGCGTAGGAATTTTCTACATTTAAGTTACAAAAGCATATGGGCCTGTTTCACTATGTCCGAATAGCCACACTTAGGTGCTGAATAAATTCTAAAATAGATCAGTAAAGTTTTAACATGAAATTATCTACCAAGTAAATTAACGGTAGGTAGGTACTATAAGGCTGCCTAGGAAACGGAGAAACATTAACCAGTGGAATTGCACAAAATGTCAGTGACCCACGTAGTGCAGAGATTTTGTGCCATTCCATTGGTAAACATTTATCCGTTCCGCTGAAATGGACAGGCACCCTTACGATACCAATTAAAACTGTAACAACTAGGTACGAATAATACAATTCCCACTAAAATTCTCCAAACAATAACCAAAATCAAAATTATAAACAAAATGTTTTAATTAAAATCATAATTGTGAAATTGTTCACACACGATATAACCAATGTTAACCGAATGCGGTTTGAAATCAAATCCTGTATTTACGAGAACAATGAGCTAAAACAAATTGTCATCGGCAATGTGTTTGTACTGTATCTGAAAGCAGAACCTATGGATACAGCCAAACGTATTCATTTGCTCAGCAGACAATACCGGATTCGACCTATTTAAGTTCCAATATCGCTACATTGATAGTAAACAGGTATTCATTGATTGGTTTTCCGATATTAAGATTTGGACGTTGTAGAAAAGAGTTAGTTGGGTAATGACCAGAGGTGGATTATCCCTAAGGCACGTGCCTAGGGGGGCGCCAGATTACATAGGGGCGCCCCTATGTACTCTGACGAGGAAGATAATAGAAAAAAAAGTACCTACCTAATTACATAAATGGAAAATTCATATTTTGTACAGAGCTTACCTGCTACCTGATAGTGATGTCCTACATCAGGGCCCGATCCCAAAAACCAATATCTAGACCAACTGTCTACGGAGTGAGACTCCTCTGCCGCGGCAAATATAGATACAGGTAGGTTATAGATACAGCGATTGTCGCAACCCAGCGCTGAGCACGCCACAATCCAGGCGACAAGTCCCCTCTTTGACTGGAGCGGCGCCACGGCGTCCTCACGTTCTGCTTGACACAAGCACTAACCGGACACGGTTGTTTCGAGAGATACCTGTTTCGAGCTCGGCGTGAATATACGCCCGTGTGTTACTCACGCCCAGGCCGGCGCAACACACGCACCTCAAAGAGATATCAGTATAGAAGACGAGGCTCGCTAGGGCCAGTGCCTGTAAGGGTTGCGAAATTTATTCAAAAGAGTCACCGTGGCCCTGGCACGCAAAGGACATTAGGGTTTTGACACTCCCTTCTGCTCCGTCCAAAGCTGGAGGAGTCATTTGATGATATCCAATCCTTAAAAAAACCGGCCAAGTGCTAGTCAGACTCGCGCACCGAGGGTTCCGTACAAACCAGTAGGTATTATAATATTATAAGCAGAAGTTGCGATTTACGATTTATGACGTATTAAAAAAAACTACTTACTAGATCTCGTTCAAACTAATTTTCGCTGGTAGTTGACAATATGGTAATGTACATCATATAGTTTTTTTAGTTTTATCATTCTCTTAATTTAGAAGTTAAGGGGGGGTGGACACATTTTACCACTTTGGAAGTGTCTCTCGCGCAAACTATTCAGTTTAGAAAAAAATGATTTTTGAAGACCTATCCATAGATACGCCACACCTATAGGTTTGATGAAAAAAAAAACATTTTTGAGTTTCAGTTTTAAGTATGGGGACCCCCAAAATTTATTGTTTTTTTTTTTCTATTCTTGTATGAAAATCGTTATGCGGTTCACGGAATACATCTATTTACCAAATTTCAACAGCGTATTTCTTATAGTTTCGGAGAAAAGTGGCTGTGACATACGGACGGACAGACAGACAGACATGACGAATCTATAAGGGTTCCGTTTTTGCCATTTGGCTACGGAACCCTAAAAAGGCCAACTGTTTACGGCATTCATAATAACTCTCTCTTGCTTATGATTGTCTAGTCGTAGTGGTCGCAGTGGTATCAAAACCAGTGGTAACAATTGAGAATAGACAGCAAGTTGGTATCCATAATCTAACCAACTGGAACTACGTGAATATTTCATCATAACAACTTATTATGAGTTAAAATCAGCGTCCACAATCAAATATTCCATAATAACAGTTATTATTCTTGTAGATAACTACTGACTTTGAAACAGCAAATTTTAATGCAGCGACCTGCCATTTCAAAAACTAAATAACAGCACCGATTTTATTGTCACGTATTTCGCGTATTATTAGCGGTTAGTTATCATCAAGCGAGACGCCATCGCCACAATAATTATTGTGGTGTGTTCCCACCAATTGTTGTGTGTGTTGTGTAGCGACGGGAAATCATTGGCAGCCATTACGCCTTAATTGTGCAGAAGTATTTAATGACCTCTGTTTCTGATGCAATTAATGAACGGATCGGGATACGATTGATTGTTGTCTGTTAGTTATCTAAGTAGCTAGTAGCTACAGACCGAGTAGGTACTCAGATAACCGACTTAGGTAGGTATATAGATAAGTTAAAGCAGATAGTTCATATGGCAGAAACCCGAATAAAAACAATGAATGGCTCGCTAATAAATGATTGGTATTAAAACGAATACCTTCTTAGATGAATACAATGTTACCGTATTAGTTAGTCGTTGCCACTGACCTCTATTATACACTAGCTGATGGCCGCGGCTTCGCCCGCTTGACAAGTTATTAGAGGCGGTTAGTGTCACCTGTTTAGCACCACCAGGGGACCACGTGTAGGGATTCGCTGAAGGGTATTCTCCTACGGAAGCGGGTGACTCGGCCCCCAAAAACTAGGGTTCTCTGAAAAATATTTTCAGTCAGATTGCAAACTAAAAAGTAGTGGATAGCGTGCTAGTAAATTTATAGCGCATAACTGATAAATATAAATAGGCTAACAAATTATCCTTAAAACTAATGTATTTGAGCTAGTACACTAGTTTTAACAAGCTGAGCTGGAATCCCAATAGTTCCCAATATGAACCAAAAAATATTGAGCTATTTTATATTTCAATTGCAAATTTAAAATAATAACATACAATAAAATTATATTTTGAATCATTGGAAAGTCAAAATAATTTAACTTGATAAAAAAATTCCGCACTTTTCGTAATTTTTAGTAGCAGTGTACAGTCTAATTAATCTGCTCTATGTATTTTAGGAGTGATATGAAAATGGCTCGCAAAATAAATTTTAAAGAAAAAAGGAAAGAAAGAAAAGTGTTTATTTGGGACTCGCACAATACACATAAAGTAAAGTAAGTACAAAAACTAACACTTAACTTTTAATTACAGTAAAGTTTCTTTAAAATGGTCCTGCAAATCTGGAAACTAATTTCTGGTAGCATAACGCTTTAAACTCGTTTTCAAAAAAGTAATCAACCAACTTTTAAGACATAGAGCAGGTAGGTACACTGGCGTACCTACCTATAAGTTTAATGTAAATCGTTTCATTAATTAATTTACAAGAATAGGTAAGGACTTACCTGTTTCCAGTTTGAATAAAATAAGCGCCTTGAGGACTGGAGTAAGTAGGTAAGTTTAACGCTCTTAATTAACATTATAGAAAAAAACTGTTTAAAAAAGAAAAAAATAAATTCGTTTACTTCGGCCGACGGTGAACCATATTTTGTTAGTAGGTTGAATTTTATTTTTTGTTTGTGTGGCTTGCTACAAGTCCTAGGGCAAACCTGAAATGAAAAGGGCATCTGAAAGATAGAGGTACCTAAGTACGAGGAGGGCACCAACCAGCATAGAATTCCTAAGTTCCTGATTGTTAAATAGAAACTGGAATTAGCATGAAATAGGTAATTCCACTGCGCAGCCCAACGGAGTTCGCCTCACCGGCACCTAAAGCTTAATTTCGTTTGCCAGGATACACTTCCTGGCAAACGAAATTATTTAAGACCCGTTAAGTAAACCTAAAGAGGATTAGTTGTCATACTAGTAAAAGCGGTTTTTTTGTGTGCTCACACCAGTTCACACCACCTGCACGAAAACGTCATATTATAATAATGTCCAGCAAACCCAACCCGCTGAGTCACCCGCGTCCGTAGAAGAATACCCTTCAGCGAATCCCTACACGTGGTCCCCGGGGTGGTGCTAAACAGGTGACACTAATCGCCTCCGTGGTCTAGTGGTTATACCAACTGATTCAGACCCAGAGGTCCCGGGTTCGATTCCCAGCGGAGGCAAATTTTTTGCTCGGTTTGGTTGGTGGTAGGACTTGTTCTAAGTCCGCCTGGCAAGCTACCACCATCATGTCTAAGTCTGTCGCCATAACAACTATGTTAACAGCATTGTTGTGTTCCGGCAGTTAGAGGTATGATAGCCAGTTCCTCTGTGTAAGAGGATTCCGGGTGAAACTCGCTTCCATCTTCGGCCTGAGAGAGAGTTTCCCCGTTTTGTATTAAAAAAAAACCTAATTATTGCCGCGTGCAGCTTTGAACGCCTGACCTACCACTAACAGCGGGGACCGACCAAGCGCCGCTCGCGGTTGCCAGCCATTTATGATAAAGGTGTTTTTATGTGTATGTGGCGTTGCATTCAGGATTTTTTTATTAAGTAGGTAGGTTGGTACCTTTTTTGGATGGAAAATCATCAAATGACTCCTTCCGAAGAAGGAGACCGAAAGCGCGTGTTCCTCTAAATACCCTTTGCGTTTCAGGGCCGCGGTGACTCTTTCAAACAAATTCGTCAGACACAGGCCCTATCGGACCCTGAAAATTATGCTGACATCTTTGAGGCGCGCGAGAATCACAACGCGCCGTCGACCTAGGCCCGGTCCTTATTGGACGGCGAGCCACCCATCGCTCATCGTTCACAGGCCCGCGCCTACGGTGGCCGGAAATCGCCCTGCTACTCCCAAAGCCGTCTTCTTCTTTTTGTTTGCCTGTAACTTATGCCGCCTGCCTCCTCCTTCGCTCGCATTACTGCTTTGCAAAAGGAGGTGACTATTTCCAATGCCACTTCACTCCCGACCATGGATTGAACCAGGGCCGGATACGAGAGGTCACGCTGCCGATTGCCTCTATGAGGACACGGCACCCGAGCAGGGCAGACCTCCACCGTATACTCCACCGTGTCCTCGTCGCCTCTGTGTGGATTCTTGTATTAACTCCACTTACTATTAGAAACTGGTACTTGTTCAGCATCAGGCGCAGGAGAGGACCTATCTTTTGAGTCTAATTTTAAAATCGCGTAAGAACGCAATACTGTGTTCACCGACTTAGGAAACCGTGAGGGAAAAGAAGAAATAGAAAAGGTAGACAGACTACCCTAGACATTATAACCACACTGGCGCTCATGAAAATTGAAAGACAAATTTAGTTGCTTTTAGCTGTTAGAGTTTTATTTTTAACCTAAGTATTTTCACTACAGAGGTGGTGGGACAAGCCGCTCTGCAGAGTAGTTCAGAACAACTTACCTACTCACCACGTCTGCTACTACTGCTGAGCTTGCGCGACTGCTGGCTGTGGGAGTATAGGGGTCAGGACTTTGGCTCACGCACTACTGTCGTCGAACATAGGCACTTGTTCGACGATACTAGGTACTTACCGCCTCACTGCCTACCTGCGTCTTGCCGCTCTTTGTAGTTCTCGTCATCGCTGCCTCTGTGGCGAAGTTGTCAACAGCCTCAAAAACCAGCACAGCCTATCATGCAACCGTAGCACGGGTCACATAGCGCGATATGCGAATATAAACGACATCATCCGTCGATCTCTTATAACCATATGCGTTCCGGCTGTTTTTAGAACCCAATGGCACGCGAGAACGGCAAGAGACCTGATGGTATGTCGTTATTTCTATGGAAGATGGTTAGGTCATCAGTGTGGGATGCTACTTGTTTCGATACTATTGCGCCATCCTATCTTCCTAGCTCTTCGTGCTGTACAGGCGCTGCGGCTGCGGAGAACCTCAAATGGCAGAAATGCCTATAATTCCTCGTTGGTAGTTATATTTTCGAGCAGTTTGCGGTTAAAACTCTCGGGTTGTGGGGTCCGCGCGAGTAATCGAAATATTGAAATATTTTTGAAATATTGAAATATTTTATTTTTCAAAAAGATTGAGTACAGGTTAACTTAGATACTACACCATGAGTGACGGATACAAATATTACAGTGGATAGCGGAGCAAACCCCAGTCCCGTGCTAGGAATTAACCTGTGTTACGGTCACTAGAGGTAGCTTCGACACCTCACAAAACATTACTTCAGACATCTGTAGTATAAAAATTATTGACTGTTTGGATTCCCAAATTAGGCATGCCTGTATATAGGGAATCCATATAAAATTAGGTGGGTAGTAAACAAAATATGAAGGTGCCACATTCACGACTTGCAAGGATATGTTTTTGTATGTACTGTGTGTGTGTGTGAGAGAAAGTAAGTGCTGGGGGTGTATTTCTGAGTGTGCAACTGTTACGTTTTGATTGATGAGGTTTGATTTAATTAGGCTATTATTTAGTTGAAATGAGGCGCGTTTTTGTTTTATTAATTATACTTTTTCATAATTATTAGGAATCCATCAGTGATTGGTAAATTAAAGTTAGATTAGTGTTGATTAAGGAGGTTCTCAGTATCTGTGTAATTAAGTTTTAGAAGCCAAAGTTTTAATTTTCTTTTTGATTCCATTTTCTTTAAGGAGTACAGGTTTAAGATTTTGTTAATTCTATTGTACAGGAAAGAACTAATAACTTTGAAATGCCTTTTAGCCATTGTCGTTCTATGTCTGATGGGGGGGCAGACTATATCCGAGCGACGTTTGCGATTATAAATTGTAGGGTCATAAGTTAGCATTGCGTGTTTCCTAATTACCGTTTGCTGTATAAAGAGCTATCTCACGGTTAGAGCTGCTGTGTCAGTATAAAGCTTAGTTGTTTGGTATCTAAAAGGCTTTTTAGTTATAACCTTGAGAACCGCTCTTTGTGCCCTTTCTAAAGGCAGGAGTATAGTCTTTGCTGCCCCTCCCCATGTCGTGATGCAGTAAGATAGTAGCGATTGGCATAGCGCAAGGTAGGTCAACATAAGGGTTTCCAAATCAGCAGCATTTCGGAGCAATTTAAACACGTAGATTAGCTTCCTTACACGTGAGGTTAGGGCATTAATGTGACATTGCCATTTTAAAAATTGGTCAATCTTGATTCCAAGGTATTTAATAGTGGTGGCTCGGGATATTATTACACAGTCACAGTTAGAAGACGGCTCCTGGCAAGTATGAGACTGTATAAAGAAAGAATTTAGTGGTGGGAGAGCAGAGGATTTTAATGCGAAACTTATGTAGTTGGTTTTACTAATGTTGAGCGTTAGTAAGTTACGCGATAACCAACACATGACCCCACTCAAAGCAGTTTCCGCATGATTTTTCACATCAGTCCATGTAGGACCGTGAATAAAAAGTGCAGTGTCGTCTGCGTACGCAAATACTTGGCAGTTGTGAGATTTTAGCTCACAGAGGTCATTTATATAGATTGTGAACAATGGAGGCCCCAAAACGCTCCCCTGAGGAACACCACACACCAGCCCCTCGTCCCCACTGATGCAATCTCCTATCTTTACCACCTGCGTCCTGCCAGTCAGATAATCTTCAAATAATTTGAGAGCCATTCCTCTTACGCCAATTCTCTCCAGCTTAGTGATAAGAATCGGGATGGAGACGGTGTCGAAAGCCTTTGTGAGGTCCAAAAACAATCCCAGGCACTTTTCCTTCTTATCCAGACTGTCCACTATTCTGCTAACCAATGATAAAACAGCATCTTCCGTCGATTTGTTTTTCGAAATCCAAATTGATTAGGTGAGATGATACCCTTTGCTTCAAGATAATTCGTCAATCGATTATTTAGCAGTTTTTCAAGGACTTTGGACATAGCTGGCAATACTGAGATAGGCCTATAATTGCTGACAACATCTCCATCACCACTCTTATGGATGGGGTGTACAATGGCTCTCTTAAAGACATCAGGAAAGACTCCAGTAGAAAGAGATAGTTGGCAAATGTGCGTCAAAACAGGGACAAATACATCAAGTGAGGACTGTAAGATAGATGCTGAAATATTGTCAAAACCAACAGCACAATCCCTACGTAGACTTATTATGAGACGCTCTACTTCTTCGGCGTCGGTTTGGATCAGAGCCATAGAGTCACACTGAGAAGCAACTGATAAGTTGTTGGAAGATGACGTGGTAGAAGATTGTTTCCGCTGAATTTGAGTAGCTAGCTCCCTGCCTATGTTGGTAAAGTAATGGTTTATCGCATTTACCGATAATTTTGGATTTTCCTTAATATTAAGAAGCGAAACAGCAGATGAGGATTTTTTATTGGAGTTAGTTATAGTTTTAATAGCGTCCCAAGTAGCCTTTGAATTATTTTTTGCATCTAGAAGTAATTTTTTCTGAAATTGTATTTTGAGTTTTTTAAGTAGTTTATTAATGAAATTTCTATATCTAATATATGATATTTTTAGTGTAATATTTTTGGTATCCCTTTTTAATGCTTTGTGCATTCTATCTCGATTTCGAATACAGCGTATCAGACCCGGCGTGATCCACGGTTTAATATTCCTTTTATTTCGTGATACTTTATAACTGTTAGTGTTGTTTTTAATTATTTCCGATACCACACTAGCCAAAAAACCTGCAGCAAAGTTTGCATCCAATGAATTTAACGCAGGCGTAAAATCAACTTGAACTAAACTGTGACGTATCGCACTGTAGTTAATTCGATTGCGAAAGACAACTGGTGACAGTAGCTTTTTCTTTAAGGATATTGTAAAAAGTGTTGGACAATGGTCAGTGATAAAACACTCAAGGACCAATGTGACAGAATCACGCTGAGACTTCAACAGAACATGATCCAGACAGTTTTCTCCTCTTGTTGGATATAGATGTGTTGGCAAGAGAGCATGAGACGCTAACAGATTTAAATAGTCCCCAGCCCTGCGGTCGGAGCCGTTGGGTTTTATGTCAATATTCATGTCCCCTAAGATACACACATTAGAATGCGTATTAAGCGTTGTCAACACATCATTGAGCCCGTTAAGAAAACTGTCGATACAATGCACCGAGGGTGATCTGTAGACTGTAACAAGAGCTAACTCGTTACCAATTTTACATATTATACAGTTAAAGTCTTTGACATATTCAGGTTCACATATAGTGCAGTCAAGCCCTGTCTTAATGTATATTACGATGCCATCATTTTGGTTTGATGTACAATAGGTAAAGTGCGATACATAACCATCCATAGAAGGGACACTTGAGACTTTAGAGAGCCAACATTCTGTAAGTACTATTATATCACAGTACACATGAATTGAGGTTAGTAAGGCTAGAAGTTGATCGATGTTTTTATTAATACTGCGGATATTCATATGAAGTACTGAGAAAGGACTATTAATCTTACGCGCGAAATTCTCACATTTGTCTGCTGCGCAGATATACGATTGCATTGTATGGAGCGCTTCAAGTTCCGACGATATTCTATCAATATTACTATCAATTGTTGTTATGTTAAGTGACAATACCAAAGTAACAGAACTTTAAGCACTCCACCGCTTTTTTTAATATGCAATAATGAGACATATTTGGGGATGTTGTTACACTTTTGTTTATCATACAGGACAGAGTTAAACTTACTTAATGAGTTAATTGTAGGTAAAATGAGAAGTGTGCATATTGGGAAATTAGTGTCATAGTGATTTGTGTGTAAGTCGTTAATGTTTGGCAAATAAAAATATAACTTGCTAAGAAAATATTGACATAGGTAGAAATACAAGTTTAAAAATCGACATAGTGTTAAAGCAAAAAATAATATTTTACGGTAACTAAACAAAGGTAGTCATATTGACCTTAAAGTAACGAAATCCTCTTCTGAACGAATCCGTATGCGTTTGCTTGCTTCATCCTTACGTAGAAAGATCCTTTGGTTTGAGGTCCAACAGAATCTGTAGTTATTGCTATTGGCAAATTCCCTGGCTTGGTAGAAAAGCTTTCTGCCATTGCCTGGCAAGTATTCAGACACGAATATTGGAAGTGGTTGTCCCTCTAAACCGATCTGGGTAGAGTTAAGCTTGAGCCCTTTCGCTTTGTTCTTGTTAAAGACTCGCGTTGAGATAAGAATTTTGTTTTTAATTAGCACCGTACTAAAATCCACCACTATCGTCTTATTTCTGCCCGGTTTGGCTGGAAGACGGTATGCATCTCTTATATCAGAATAGTTTATGTCCAAACTTAATGTCTTTCCGATATTAAGTACATGTTTCACAATATCTTCTGCAGTTTCATTTTCATTTGATGGGATATTGCGTAATTCTATAGATGATGACCTGGAGCCGAACTCCAAATCTTCAATTCGGTTTTGGAGTTTTTCTATATAGTTATAGCATTCTAGACGTTCTTTTTCAAGCTTTCCCAGTTTTGCTTTCATATCTTCGTAGTTGTTTTTAATAGTTTCTAACGATTTTTCAATCTCAGTATTACTTTTTTGGATTGTTAGGCTTTGTAATTTAATCTCATTAACATCTTCCACCAACTTATTCAGTAATGATAGTTGGCCCGACTTCAGAGACTCGAACATGTGTCTCATTTCATTTTGAAAAGCGGCGAAATCATTCTTTGGCGACGCAGATTCCGTACGAGGTCTTTTAAAGCGAGTCGTAATATTAACAACTTCTTCTTCCATTGCCCTTGGTATGTCGGAGTCGGACTGTGATAAGACTTGCGGAGACTGAGACCCCGGCGGCGGCGTACGTTGGATCGGCATGTTTCTCTTAATTACAGTGTAAAACACGTAGCGTATCAGTCACCTCAGCTTTGTTATTATGCGAGCGGCGCGTAGCACTCGTAGCCGGTATCGTAGCACTCGCAGCACTGAGGCGATGACTCACAGCGGCTGCGTAGCGTCGCAGGCCGTAGCGGGTGACGTCGTAGCCGATCGACGGAGCGGTTGACAAGTTTCGCACACTCACTACACTGTTAAGTTGGTCGAGCGGCTACAGCCACGGTCACCGCGCAGCAGGTTGCGGGTTCAAATCACCGGAATGTCGAACTAATTGTTTTCTGTGAGTATCTACTTTTCGGTACGGCACCAGCTCAGCAATACCTGTCTCTGTCTATACACGCCCACTGGGTGGAGTATACACCTTTAAACAGCTCAAGATAGAACGAGAATCCAAAATGTCAATATTAGCCAATCAGAAATTTCAAGCACAATATTAACCAGCACAACTGACACACGTCCACTTAGTTGGCGGCACACGGCGAGACTGAATCGTAACTTGTCTTAGCAATCTGTCAAGACAACCTTCCCACTTCGCGTGACCCAAGGCTGGCTTTATCTCGGTCAAAGGATAAGTAAAAATGACAGCTTTCCTTTGGCATGTGTTATTACTTCCCTCCCAGAATTTCATCTTTATTAGCTACTCAATAAAGAAAAAAAAAATCTTTATTAGCTACACTATTGGATGGTGTAATAATACTGGTGTGAGTGTGTTTTTTTTTAACTCAATAGGTTCGATTCCTAGGTTGGGTTGGAACACTTGGAACAATGTTTTTTTTTTAATCCAATAATGCAGTTTTAATTTTGGCCTCGAGACTCCTTATTAAAGTCCTGTCTTCTTTTTATCCTGGTAACTTACGAGGCATAATAATTGAGACAGAGGAGGAAGTGGAAATCCAGAGCGCCATATTACTTCAGATTCAAAAGTACCAGGAGAACAGAAACATGTTAAAGTATTTTCGATGAACGATATAGATTCACAAGTAGGTACCAGGAGAACAGAAAAATGCCGAAGTATTTTTTTCGGAGGGAATTGTGAGCATTAAAGATTCACAAGTACCAAGAGACTAGAAACATGTAGAAGTATTTCCGGCGCTGTACTTAATTGTGAGCGGAATACCAAGAAAACAAAAACATGTCGATGTATTTTCGGGGCTGGATGAGCGCTATACTTAGATTCACAAGTACCAGGAGAGTAGAAACAAGACGATTTTTTTTACCAAGCTGGAAAAATTAGTGCGGAAGATTCAGAAGTAGGTACCTAGAAACATGTCGAAGTTTTTTAGGGGCTGGAATTATGAGCGCTAGAGATTCACAAATAACAGGAAACACGTCGAAGTATTTCCGGGGCTGGAATCGTCAGTGGTTAGGATTAAAAATTACCAGGAGACCAGAAACATGTCGAAGTATTTCCGGTGCTGGAATTGTGAGCGGTTAGGATTCTAAAGTTCCAGAAGAACAGAAATATGTTAAAGTTTTTGCCAGGCTGGAATTGTGAGCGCTGAAAATTCATTTGGACCTGGAGACCAGAACCATATAGAAGTATTTTCTGCGCTGGAATTGTGAGTGATTAGGATTCCAAAGTACCGGGAAAACTGAAAATTGAAGTTTTTCTGGACTGGAATTACGAACGCTAAAGATTTACAAGTCCCAGGAGACCAGAAACATGCAAAAGTATTTTGGGCAAAAATTGTGAACGCTAAAGATTCACAAGTGACAGGAGACTTCAGTTCTGGGGATGAAAGTACGGCAGCAACGACTCACAAACTATCAGGATAGAATCATGAAGATACATTATCGTGGATAAGAATACGAGACAAAGAAGTTGCGCGTTGCAGAATCTGCGCAGGTGAAGTCGCAGGCAGAAGCTAGTTTGATTATATTTAACTGTGAGTTTCGCCGTGTGCCGCCAACTAAGTGGTCGTGTGTCAGTTGTACTGCTGGTTAATATTGTGCTTGAAATTTCTGATTGGCTAATATTGACATTTTGGATTCTCGTTTTATCTTGAGCTGTTTAAAGGTGTATACTCCACCCAGTGGGCGTGTATAGACAGAGACAGGTATTGCTGAGCTGGTGCCGTACCGAAAAGTAGATACTCACAGAAGACAATTAGTTCGACATTCCGGTGATTTGAACCCGCAACCTGCTGCGCGGTGACCGCGGCTGTAGCCGCTAGACCAACTAAACAGTGTAGTGAGCACAGAGTACATTATACTATATAGGTACTGAAAGTAGTGAGTGTGCGAAACTTCTCAACCGCTCCGTCTATCGGCTACGACGTCACCTGCTATGACGTCACCCGCTACGGCCGTGCGCGCCTGCGACGCTACGCAGCCGCTGTGAGTCATCGCCTCAGTGCTGCAAGTGCTACGATACCGGCTACGAGTGCTACGACTGCGCCGCTCGCATAATAACAAAGCTGAGGTGACTGATACGCTACGTGTTTTACACTGTAATAAAGAGAAACATGTCGATCCAACGTACGCCGCCGCCGAGGTCTCAGTCTCCGCAAGTCTTGTCACAGTCCGACTCCGACATACCAAGGGCAATGGAAGAAAAAGTTGTTAATATTACGACTCGCTTTAAAAGACCACGTACGGAATCTGCGTTGCCAAAGAATGAGTTCGCCGCTTTCCAAAATGAAATGAGACACATGTTCGAGTCCCTGAAGTCGGGCCAACTATCATTACTGAATAAGTTGGTGGAAGATGTTAATGAGATTAAATTACAAAGCCTAACAATCCAAAAAAGTAATACTGAGATTGAAAAATGTTAGAAAATATTAAAAACAACTACGAAGATATGAAAGCAAAACTGGGAAAGCTTGAAAAAGAACGTCTAGAATGCTATAACTATATAGAACTCCAAAACCGAATTTAAGATTTAGAGTTCGGCTCCAGGTCATCATGTACCTATAGAATTACGCAATATCCCATCAAATGAAAATGAGACCGCAGAAGATATTGTGAAACATGTACTTAATATCAGAAAGACATTAAGTTTGGACATAAACTATTCTAATGTAAGAGATGCATACCGTCTTCCAGCCAAACCGGGCCGAAATAAGACGATAGTGGTGGATTTTAGTACGGTGCTAATTAAAAACAAAATTCTTATCTCAACGCGAGACTTTAACAAGAACAAAGCGCCAGGGCTCAAGCTTAACTCTACCCTGATCGGTGTAGAGGGACAACCACTTTCAATATTCGTGTCTGAATACTTGCCAGGCAATGGCAGAAAGCTTTTCTACCAAGCCAGGGAATTTGACAATAGCAATAACTACAGATTCTGTTGGACCTCAAACCAAAGGATCTTTCTACGTTAGGATGAAGCAAGCAAACGCACACGGATTCGTTCGGAAGAAGATTTCGTTACTTGATCAATATGACTACCTTTGTTTAGTTACCGTAAAATATTATTTTTTGCATTAACACTATGTAGATTTGTAAACTTGTATTTCTACCTATGTTACGCAAGCATAGCCAAGGCAAATCGCTATAGTATGCATCGCCCTGATTTCACACGGCAACAACACTGCGCAATACCTAGGAGCTGACGCTGCACACGTGCCTCGTGTCGACGCGAAGCTGACACCGGATGGTGGATTCCGCGATTCATGGGAACATTCTTTGGTCAATCGTCGACTGAATAATATCTTTCTAGTTATTAGTTAGATTTAATTATAATTGTAATTTTTTGGTATTAATTAAATTCTTTAAAATAAAATCGGTTTTTTTTGCATCCTCTGCTGCCACCAAACTTAATTGGCGCAGTCGGTAGGATATTCGAGGTATATTAGGTACGTGACGCGTCAAGATTTCCCCTAAAATCGGACCGAAGTCCCGCGTGACTTACCGATTCTCGAGTATCCTGAATCTACATACATCGTGAGGCGCCAGCAGAGGTGAATCCAGACATCGATTCGGCAAGAAAACTATGTTGTAAGTACTTTGAATCTTTCAAGTCCTTACTGTCCTAATTTTAATCTAACCTTAATCCTTACCTGTCATTTACAGTCATTTTTTTTTGCTGCAAGAACGCATCGTGTAATATAGATATTGTGTGTGTATGATTTATTTTAGTGTTTTATATTATAGCTTTCAAGATTTTCCATCCAAGAGAGTCGCGTAACCCTAGTTTAGGTACTAGTAGATCGAATAGGCTTATCAGTTTAGACGAATCTAGGCAGTTAGCTGAACCAGAACTACCGGACGCAGATATGTCTCAGGACAAAATAGGAGAAATTTTTAAATCGCTTAGGATCTTGCCTGATTTCGATGGCAACCCTCACGTGTTAACCCGTTTCGTAAACCTCTGTGACCAATTGGTACTTGCATATTTCAATACAGAACCGGGTAATGAGTTAACCAATTTGGCTCTTATAAATGGCATATTAAACAAGGTTACGGGTTCCGCAGCTCGCTTGATAAATACTAACGGTATTCCCGAAAATTGGATCGGCATTCGAAGTGCACTAATAAATAACTTTGCTGACCATCGCGACGAGACCGCTTTGTATAACGATTTGTCTTTGCAAACTCAGGGGTCTTCTACTCCACAAGAATTCTACGAGCGCTGCCAGAATTTGTTTAGCACAATCATGACATACGTCACATTACATGAAACCGTGGCTACTACAGTTACAGCAAAACGTGACCTTTATAAGAAACTGACGCTACAGTGTTACTTGCGCGGCTTAAAAGATCCCTTAGGTTCTAGGGTCCGTTGCATGCGTCCCGAAACGATGGAAAAGGCTCTTGAGTTCGTTCAGGAGGAACTTAACACACTTTATATGCAACAACGCACCGAAGGCGGGTCTAGTAAGAAAGATAATAATCAGCAGCCTCCCAAGCCTAATTCAAACTTACCACTAAATCATTTTATGCAGCAACCTACGGCAATGGGTATACCCGGTCCTTCTAAACCACAGATATACAGCATGCCTGGCCTTTTGCGTCCCCAGCAATTCTTTCCTCAAGCTTATCAAGGTTGGCGGCATAATGTACCCCAATCGCAGCAGCTACGGGGCCCTACTCGGACTCAACAGATGTTCCGGGCACCACCCCCAAACTATAACACTCAGGGCAATGCCTTTAGGCTCCCGAATGGATTACCTGTTCAACCCACTAATTCTAACAATACGCCGCGTCCTATGAGTGGCGTCAGCCATTTTGTGCCTAAACCTTTACCCTCGACTGGACGAGACTGGCGTATAGCTGGTAATCCACCACCCAGCAATTATTTCAGAACGCGCGAGGTTAATAACTATGATTGTGTATTTGATCCCTATTACGACTTAGCCTGTACAGCGTTTAACCAAGACTTTGATGCTCACCAAGAATATTTAGATTTCTATACTAACTATGGGCAATATGAAACCCCAGTGGTAGAGGAACTTAAGCCAGACGTTGACGAAACCGGAAACGAAAATCAAAAACAGGATAGAAATTTTCCCGAGATCCCGAAATCAGAAAAGCCAAAATAGATGTGAATTTTAACATACAGAGACAACTTGGGTACTTACAAATCCAAAACCCACCTTTAAAATTTCTTATAGACACTGGAGCCAACCAGTCGTTTATATCGCCTCAAGCTGTTGAAAAGTACTTTTCCAATGTACCTCTTAACTATAACCCGTTTGAAGTGACTAACGTGCGCACCGTATATAAAAATAACTATTCAATAACCTTGCCCAGTTTCCCCGAATTTAAAGAAAAAGGCGATATCACCTTATTCATCTTGGACTTTCATAATTATTTTGATGGCCTTATTGGTTTTGATTTATTGGACTCATGGGGTACTAACATTGACCTAAGAAACAAGAAATTAATCACCAGAAACACTGAAATACCCATTATCATGTATGACTCTCGCAATGCTAACCTCTATGAAGAAATCATACCAGCTCAGACATCTAAATTAGTAAGATTGCCCATAAACGCCCACGATGGTGAGGTATTCGTTCCTGACCAGATAATTAGTAATTGTTTAATTTCTGATTGTTTGACTACAGTAAAAAATAATAGAGGTTGGGTAGAAATTTCAAATAAGTCACCTAATGACGTAATCTTTTCCATGGACCGTCCCGTTACTGCTGAACTATTTAACGTACAGAGCGAACATATAGAGCAATTATCTAGCCGAACAGAGGAAGTTTTATCGCGTCTCCGAACCGACCATTTAAATCCAGAAGAGTTGGCAAATCTAAGGGCTTTATGCGCACGGTACTCAGATGTATTTTATCTTGAAGGAGAACCTTTAACATTTACAAACAAAATTAAACATAAGATTAAGACGACTGACGAAATCCCCGTCCATGCTAAAAACTATAGATATCCATACATACATAAGCAGGAAGTCAAAGACCAAATTAGTAAGATGCTTGAGCAGAATATAATCAGACCATCAGATTCTGCATGGAGCTCTCCCATTTGGGTGGTCCCCAAAAAGGCAGACGCTTCAGGTAAGACCAAGTGGCGCCTTGTGATAGACTTTCGTAAAGTCAACGAAAAAACTATCGATGACAAGTATCCCATACCGAACATTTCAGACATATTAGATAAGTTAGGCAAATGTCAATACTTTAGCACCCTTGATCTTGCCAGCGGATTTTACCAAGTTGAGTTAGACCCTTCTGACATACATAAAACCGCTTATAACGTAGAAAACGGACACTATGAATTTTTAAGAATGCCGATGGGTTTGAAAAACTCTCCGGCAACATTCCAGCGTGTAATGGATAATATTCTAAGAGACCTTCAGGACATCTGCTTAGTGTACTTAGATGACGTCATTCTGTTCAGTACATCCCTGCAAGAGCATATTATTAATTTAGAAAAGGTTTTCAAAAGATTACGAGAATCCAACTTCAAGATACAAATGGACAAGTCCGAGTTCTTGAAGTTAGAGACCCAGTTTTTAGGACATGTAATTTGTAGAGATGGAGTTAAACCAAACCCAGATAAAATTAGCGTTATAAATAACTACCCATTACCTAAAACTACTACAGAGATTAAACGTTTCCTTGGTCTCCTTGGATATTATAGAAAATTCATACCGGATTTTGCACGTATTACAAAACCCATGACCCAATGCTTAAAGAAGGGATCTAAAATAATTTATGACCAAAATTACATCAACTGTTTCAACCTTTGTAAGACCTTGTTGACAAATGACCCAATTTTACAATATCCAGACTTTACCAAAGAGTTTTTACTGACCACTGACGCCTCCAATGTCGCATTAGGGGCCGTGTTATCGCAGGGTACAATAGGTTCAGACAAACCCATTGCATACGCCTCCAGAACTCTAAATTCAAGCGAACTTAATTATAGCACCATAGAAAAGGAGCTACTACTAGCTATTGTGTGGGCTTGCAAGTACTTTCGACCTTATCTATTTGGCAGGAAATTTAAAATTATTACTGATCATAAGCCTCTACAATGGGTTATGAGCCTCAAAGAGCCCAACTCCAGACTTACAAGATGGCGTCTAAAATTATCGGAATATGATTTTTCGGTTGTCTATAAGCAAGGCAAACTAAATACTAATGCCGACGCCTTATCCCGCCTAGAGCTCCATAATGAAGAGGTAAGTTCAATAGTCGCAAACCCGTCTGAAAAGAATCAATCAGCTGACAATTCCAGAACGATTACAGCCTCAGAGGTCGCAAACGACTCGAACACCCTAACAGTCCATACCGACGGTGAAAATCCCATCTTAGAAGTCCCTATCTCTGAGCAACCACTCAACAAATTTACTAAGCAGTTAGTACTCACTATCGTAGGCGACATCAAAGGAAGGCCAACCGTTACAAAACCCTTCGAAACACACACGCGTACTGCCGTTCAACTGTCGGAATCCAATCTGGAGGAAGATGTCATTAATGCTATTAAAGAGTATGTCCACCCCAAAATCAAAACAGGCTTACTGATAAATCCACCGTTGGCAATGTACACTGTCATTCCCATAATTCAAAAGACCTTTAAGAACTCAGCCATGAACCTTGCGTTAGCAAAAACCGAATTAGAAAATGTAAGAGAGTATCTAAGACAACAAGAAATAATTAACAAATATCACGACGGTAAAACAAATCATAGAGGCATAAATGAGTGCTACTTAGCCTTGTCTAACAAATACTTTTGGCCTAAAATGAGAGAGCATATCACAAAATTTATCAATGAGTGTACAGTATGCGGCCAGGCTAAGTATGATCGCAACCCCACAAAACAACAGTTTCGTCTTGTCCCTCCACCTAGTAAGCCTTTTGAAACCATCCATCTAGATTTACTGACCATTCAGAGCGAAAAATTTCTAACTATTGTCGATGCTTTCTCAAAGTATGCTCAAGCCTATTTCCTAAGGGACGGGACAGCAGTAAGTGTAGTGCAAGCGTTATTAAAATTCTGTACCCATCACGGAGTACCTTACACTGTAGTGACAGACAATGGACCGGAGTTCACCAACCAACTGTTCACTGAGTTCACAAGCCTTCATAAAATCCAACACCATAAAATAGCACCCCACACCCCTAATGAGAATGGAATTGTAGAGCGATTCCACTCAACAATCTTGGAACATCTACGTATTCTAAAGGTGCAACAAAAGAATGAATCCGTTCTAAATTTAATAAATTATGCCCTTTTGGCTTATAATAGCTCCATACATAGTTTGACGAGATGCAGACCAATCGACATTATCACTGGACATTTCGACCCACGAGACCCACTGGACATAGATTTGACTACCCATTTGTTACAACAGTATACAGTTGAACATAAAAACAAAATGACTAATGCTTACAATTTAATTCACGAGTCTAGTCTGACCCAACGTAAAGATTTAATTGATGCTCGTAACAAATCCAGAGAGACGGAGAACCAGTTCTCACCCGAACAACAAATATTCGTTAAAAATCCCTTTGCCTCCCGCCAAAAGATAGTACCCCGCTATACGCACGATACTGTCATGGCTGACTTACCAATACATATATACACGCGCAAGAAGCGTGGACCTATTGCTAAATCAAGATTAAAAAGAGTACCTAAAAGTGGTCAATTGTTACAGGATCCTCCTAGTACTTCATCTGCTCCTGTATTCGGCCCTAACACAGGAGATAAAACTTGAAAATCTTGACGATGGCCCCGGTGTATTACCTTTTAAACTAGGTCCCTGTAGTATAGTATCTCATCATCACTCATTTTTACAACATGTAAATCTTCAG
This sequence comes from Ceramica pisi, assembly GCA_963859965.1. Lineage (NCBI taxonomy): Eukaryota > Metazoa > Arthropoda > Insecta > Lepidoptera > Noctuidae > Ceramica > Ceramica pisi. The sequence continues at coordinate 10,067,464 of OY982534.1, read as the reverse complement.
GAACTGCAGGATAAAGTCAATACCGTTCATAATCAACTAAAAGAAATAAGCCCCGACCTTAATAACAAAAGCCTTTCTTTATTCCAGCCCCATATTGAATATTTAGAAGACCAGCTTCAAACCGTCCTTGACCAATTGCAGTCATTTGAAACTACTCGTTCTAAAAGAGGTCTCGTAGATGGACTCGGTTCTGTTGTTAAAAGCATAACTGGTAACCTTGATTATACAGATGCAGTACATTTTAATAATGCTATAAAGTCTCTTCAAGATAATGAAAACAAGGTATTAACAGAATTTAATAATCATGTAAGCCTGACCAAAACTTGGGTAACTCAACACTCTAAGGTAATAGATAGAATGGTAGATAATCAGAATAGATTAACAGCCTTAGTTAGGAATATTAGTCAGAGTTTGAATAAGGGAAATCATGACTTAGTTCAGTATGCTCATCTAGGACAAACCATTTTAATAATTAGTGACAACGTTGATAGGCTATCACGAGAGATATCGAAGTTGCAGAACGTACTGGCATTTATAAGAACTTCAACGGCACACCACGACGTTATTAGTTTTAAAACCATTAGATCTATAATAAGCAAATTAACTAGCCTATATGGTAGTAATAGGGTACTAGATATAGGAGATAGAGAATATTATGACGTCATACAGTTAGGCTCATATTATGTAGGTAACGAAATAGTTATAGTCTATAAGTTCCCGATTATTCTATCCCAAACATATGATCTATACAGGATATCCATAGTTCCTAACAAAAACCATGAAATTCTCGTCCCCCACTTCCAATTCCTTGCAATCCATCTGAAAGATTTCAAGTACATAGAGGCTGAATGCCCGAAGTCCACTAAAGGGTATCTATGTGAAGAGATACACAACGTACAAAGCCGAACATCACCGGACTGTATTGAAGCCCTCATCACCACGCAGCAGAGACTCCCCGAATGCAAACCAGTCACAATATCTCTTCAAAAACCAGCGTACGAGAAACTTGATGACCGCCATTACACCATCAGCTTCCCGACTCCGACGAAAGTACGTCTATCCTGCGAACAAGATCTCCACAAGTTACTGCAAGGAAGTTACCTCGCCATACTCCCTCACAACTGTTTTATCCAGACAGACGAGTTCACCATCTCAAACTCCAATGATCGATTGAAAGGTCAAGCTTTGAAGATAACAGATGTTCCTAAAGAAGATGTACCTAGCCCAATGGCACGCCCACTATTCAATCTCAACTCTATCAACTTGGATGATCTTCACGCTACCAACAAGGAGATTTCACTGCAGTCATCGATACAATTCGATACACACTCAGATAGCAGCATCTATCATACAACTATACCGCTGTATGTGTTACTACTCAGTGCATGTGCACTGACTGCATACTTCACTTATCGAAGATGTTACTCGGGACAGATCGATCTTAAGGAAGAATCCTCCGATGACAAGGAAGTTCGACCGCAGATCATCTACGCTATACCAGAGACTCAAAGGGATAGAACAGATCATCTCCCAGCGCAATTTACGACCAAGGTCTTCAATAGCCGCTGTTCTTCGGGGGGAGGTGTTACGCAAGCATAGCCAAGGCAAATCGCTATAGTATGCATCGCCCTGATTTCACACGGCAACAACACTGCGCAATACCTAGGAGCTGACGCTGCACACGTGCCTCGTGTCGACGCGAAGCTGACACCGGATGGTGGATTCCGCGATTCATGGGAACATTCTTTGGTCAATCGTCGACTGAATAATATCTTTCTAGTTATTAGTTAGATTTAATTATAATTGTAATTTTTTGGTATTAATTAAATTCTTTAAAATAAAATCGGTTTTTTTTGCATCCTCTGCTGCCACCAAACTTAATTCCTATGTCAATATTTTCTTAGCAAGTACACACAAATCACTATTACACTAATTTCCCAATATGCACACTTCTCCTGTTACCTACAATTAACTCATTAAGTAAGTTTAACTCTCTCCTGTATGATAAACAAAAGTGTAACAACATCTCCAAATATGTAGTCATTATTGCATTGTACAAAAGCGGTGGATTGCTTAAAGTTCTGTTACTTTGGTATTGTCACTTAACATAACAACAATTTTATTGATAGTAATATTGATAGAATATCGTTGGAACTTGAAGCGCTCCATACAATGCAATCGTATATCTGCGCAACAGACAAATGTGAGAATTTCGCACGTAAGATTAATAGTCTTTTCTCAGTACTTCATATGAATATCCGCAGTATTAATAAAAACATCGATCAACTTCTAGCCTTACTTACCTCAATTCATGTGTACTATGATATAATAGTACTTACAGAATGTTGGCTCTCTAAAGTCTCAAGTGTCCCTTCTATAGATGGTTATGTCTCGCACTTTACCTATTGTACATCAAACCAAAATGATGGCATCGTAATAAACATTAAAACAGGGCTTGACTGCACTATATGTGAACCTGAATATATGTCAAGACTTTAACTGTCTAATATGTGAAATTGGTAACGAGTTAACTCTTGTTACAGTCTACAGATCACCCTCGGTGCATTGTATCGACAGTTTTCTTAACGGACTCAATGATGTGTTGGCAACGCTTAATACGCATTCTAGTGTGTGTATCTTAGGGGACATGAATATTGACATAAAACCCAACGGCTCCGACCGTAGGGCTGGGGACTATTTAAATCTGTTAGCGTCTCATGCTCTCTTGCCAACACATCTATATCCAACAAGAGGAGAAAACTGTCTGGATCATGTTCTGTTGAAGTCTCAGCGTGATTCTGTCACATTGGTCCTTGAGTGTTTTATAATTGACCATTGTCCAACACTTTTTAAAAAGCTAATGACAGCAGCTGTCTTTCGCAATCGAATTATTAATATTTAGGAAAATCCAACATTATCGGTAAATGCGATAAACCATTACTTTACCAACATAGGCAGGGAGCTAGCTACTCAAATTCAGCGGAAACAATCTTCTACCACGTCATCTTCCAAAAACTTACCAGTTGCTTCTCAGTGTGACTCTATGGCTCTGATCCAAACCGACGCCGAAGAAGTAGAGCGTCTCATAATAAGTCTACGTAGGGATTGTGCTGTTGGTTTTGACAATATTTCAGCATCTATCTTACAGTCCTCACTTGATGTATTTGTTTTTGTCCCTGTTTTGACGCACATTTGCCAACTATCTCTTTCTACTGGAGTCTTTCCTGATGTCTTTAAGAGAGCCATTGTACACCCCATCCATAAGAATGGTGATGGAGATGTTGTCAGCAATTATAGGCCTATCTCAGTATTGCCAGCTATGACCAAAGTCCTTGAAAAACTGCTAAATAATCGATTGACGAATTATCTTGAAGCAAACGGTATCATCTCACCTAATCAATTTGGATTTCGAAAAAACAAATCGACGGAAGATGCTGTTTTATCATTGGTTAGCAGAATAGTGGACAGTCTGGCTAAGAAGGAAAAGTGCCTGGGATTGTTTTTGGACCTCACAAAGGCTTTCGACACCGTCTCCATCCCGATTCTTATCACTAAGCTGGAGAGAATTGGCGTAAGAGGAATGGCTCTCAAGTTATTTGAAGGTTATCTGACTAGCAGGACGCAGGTGGTAAAGATAGGAGATTGCATCAGTGGGACGAGGGGCTGGTGTGTGGTGTTCCTCAGGGTAGCATTTTGGGGCCTCCGTTGTTCACAATCTAAATAAATGACCTCTGTGAGCTAAAATCTCCTAACTGTAAAGTATTTGCGTACGCAGACGACACTGCACTTTTTATTCACGGTCCTACATGGACTGATGTGAAAAATCATCCGGAAACTGCTTTGAGTGGGGTCATGTGTTGGTTATCGCGTAACTTACTAACGCTCAACATTAGTAAAACCAACTACATAACTTTCGCATTAAAATCCTCTGCTCTCCCACCACTGAATTCTTTCTTTATAAAGTCCCATACTTGCCAGGAGCCGTCTTCTAAATGTGACTGTGTAATAATATCCCGAGCCACCACTATTAAATACCTTGGAATCAAGATTGACCAATTTTTAAAATGGCAATGTCACATTAATGCCCTAACCTCACGTGTAAGGAAGCTAATCTACGTGTTTAAATTGCTCCGAAATGCTGCTGATTTGGAAACCCTTAAGTTGACCTACCTTGCGCTATGCTCATAATCGCTACTATCTTACTGTATCAGCAAAGACTTGAATCCTTTTACAAAGGGCACAAAGAGCGGTTCTCAAGGTTATAACTAAAAAGCCTTTTAGACACCAAACAACTAAGCTATATACTGACACAGCAGCTCTAACCGTGAGACAGCTCTTTATACAGCAAACGGTAATTAGGAAACATGCAATGCTAACTTAAGACCCTACAATCTATAATCGCAAACGTCGCTCGGATATAGTCTGCCCCCCAATCAGACACAGAACGACAATGGCTAAAAGGCATTTCAAAGTTATTAGTTATTTCCTGTACAATAACAAAATCTTAAACCTAGAAAATTAAAACTTTGGCTTCCAAAACTAAATTACACAGATACTGAGAACCTCCTTAATCAACATTAATAAAATTTTAAGTTACCAATCACTGATGGATTCCTAATAATTATGAAAAATTATAATTAATAAAACAAAACCGCGTCTCACTTCACTAATAATAGCTTAAATCAAACCTCATCAATCAAAACGTAACAGTTGCACACTCAGAAATACACCCCAGCACTCACTTTCTAGACACCGTGGCTCCGGAACACAAAGGGCAATGAAGGAACATGGATGGGTTTTAGTCAGTAGAAGTCTGACACTCCCTCCCGCTACACCCAGAGCGGGAGGAGTCATTGGATGATTTACCATCCCTAAAAAAAAAAAAAAAAAAGCACTCACTTTCTCACACACACACACAGTACATACAAAAACATATCCTTGCCATATCCTTGCACGTCCTGAATTCCTACCACCACCACCTTCATATTTTGTTTACTACCCACCTAGTTTTATATGGATTCCCTATATACAGGCATGCCTAATTTGGGAATCCAAATAGTCAATAATTTCTAAATGTCTGAAGTAATGTTTTCGGTGAGGTGTCGAAGCTACCTCTAGTGACCGTAACACAGGCTAATTACTAGCACGGGACTGGGGTTTGCTCCGCTCAGTGTTGCCAGAAGGTTACATTTCTTACATTTTTCGTAACTTTTGACCCCCTCGCGTAACATGTAAGTAATTTTTGTATATAAGGCAATTTTCGTAACTTTTGAGAACCTCGTTGTTCTCAAAAGTTACGAAAATTTTCGTAACTTTCGTAACTTTTGAGAACAACGAGATTTGTAACACTAGATTTTTATTGCAAACAGTTTACGAACGCATTTCAATTTAACGCACCTAAAACTGCGCATCTAAAAAGTATTTCACTCCATATCACACTCACAGATGGCTCTGAATGGAAAGCGCCACGACAAAATGAATCGTAAAATATTTGCTTTAAAACTTGATTTTGCTTGAGCGTGTACGCGCACTTTTCGTACTTCGCAAGTTCCCGCCGTAGGTACGCGGTTTCGTAGCTACAGAAATGACTGATTGTGATTTGTTTTGGGGGATAAATATAATGACCACCATAAAATGCTTTGATACCCTTAGTTTTGTAACCAAAAATATTTACTTAACACCAGAAAAATAAAGTCTAAAAATACAATAGTACCAGCTATTTTAGTCACGACTCCACTTTAAATTGTATTGGACCACCAAATTTAGTAAATGATCACCAAATCTTAGCGAGCAAATTAATATTCAGTTAATACAATATTCAAATTCTATAGTAACGTGTCTGCGTCAGATCCCCTCTATGGCTGGTGATGAAACATGTGGTGTTAGGTTAGAACCATGACCATTAGCGCGCAAAGGCGAGCGAGCGAAGCGAGCGTGCCGCGGTAGCGGCCGCCGAGCGCCAGATCCCTTCTATTGTTGGTGAATCATTTGGTTTAATCGGATAACGCGATGTTATTTTTTTGCGTATCATTTTAACTATTTTTGGGTTAGAATATTTTTTTTGGAGTTGGTTTGCTTAAATATAGGATAGCAAGATGTTATAACTTTGGTTATAAGTTTACATTAAAATGCGGGTTTAATTTTGGTGATCATTTACTATTTTTGACTGCTAAATGTTACTATATCTGGTGGTAAGTTAAACATAAGCCTTTGTTTTGTTTCCTTGCGTTTTGTTTTATTATGTGCGTGAGTGAAGTTCTGATGAATACATTTATTTCCAACTAATATTATAGTTTGTTGGCAAACTGCATGTCAAAGTTTGCAACTTAAACTAATAAAAATAAAAATACAACATCTGTATTTTATTGTAGATGCAAACAAGTAAAATATCTACACAGAAACAAATCAACGATTTTTGATATCTGTGATTTAAACCTCAACGAGTATTACATTACAATCTATACTTAATATTATAAAGAGGTAGCATTTGTTTGTAAGTTTGTAAGTTTGTATGTAGGGGGTAATCTCAGGAACTACGGGTCCGATTTGAAAAATTCTTTCAGTGTTAGATAGCCCATTTATCGAGGAAGGTTATAGCCTATATATCATCACGCTAAGACAAAAAGGAGCGGAGCATTAATGGAAAATGTGACGCAAATGAAGTTGTGCGGGTCAGCTAGTATTAAATAAAAAACTGATACCAGGTTCAGGTTGGCGAATTCGATGATTTTTTTGTCTCAAATTCGTGATTGAAGAAAAAAATAATAGAACAAAAATTAATGAAGGCCCGTGAAAAAGAGATCACCAATATTTAATCTATACTATAGGTATATAGGTACTAATATTATAAAGGTAACATTTGTTTGTAAGTTTGTATGAAGGGGGTAATCTTAGGAACGACTGGTCCGATTTGAAAAAATCTTACAGTATTAGATAGCCCATGCATCGAGGAAGGATATAGGTTACATATCATCACGCTAAGACTAAAAGGAGCCGAGCATTAATGGAAAATGTGACGCAGACGAATTTGCGTGGGTCAGCTAGTACACAATAAAGAGAGATGACAAAATTTTATCCTTAGGTGAAATACACCATTACACATCATAGATTCCATTATATTCCGCCATTTTCTCCACCGACCCCAAAAATACGTAATTAAAAAAAAATACATTAATGTAACTTTTGTAGCAAAAATGTAACATTTTAGGAAACGAAACGTAACTTACGACTCAAGGGCCCTGGCAACACTGGCTCCGCTATCCACTGTAATATTTGCATCCGTCACTCCTGGTCCTGTACTCAAACTTTTTGAAAAAATAAAGATTTAATTTCATTGAAAAATAAAGATTTCATTTCATTTCAACTATTTGGTTTTCAAAATCTAAAATATGTGCAATCTCGAAATTAGGCTTCTACCTCTTTCTACAGAAATCGGATTTTTAATAGTCTGTTTTAGTTCATCTGTGGTAAGCACAGACATATAAATAGTAGCAGACCAAACATTAATACGTAGATATATTTTTTTATATGGTATGATTCTTTATCCTTTTTTTTCTAAGTGACAATTCATAAGCATGTCTCGTTCTGTCACGTGTTGTCACACTGACTCATACATAGACAAAATTTGACGCGTAGCTTGTCTGCCATATTGATAAGCATCAAATGTTTTTCAATCGCGTTTAAAATTGATAAAATATTACTTGTTTGGGACATAAAACACACGAGGACGGTAAAATAATATGGTGAAGTGCTGTGCGTATCGCTGTGACAGTGCTAGCTACCACAAAACACCTGGATTGACCTTTCATCGGTAAGTTTTGGGAAATCTTAGTGCTTTCTTTACTAAATTCAAATGTTTCCATACTGTTTATTCGTATTTTACATACAGTTTTTAACAAAGATGCGATTTGTCTGTACCGTCAGCCTACAACTAAAGAAATAAACCATAACAAGGACAAAATAGAAAGTGGCATCAAGTGACAGCTCAAGTACCTGTTCAATTAGTCAGGGACGAATAAAATTAGGCAACAAAGACGAAACTTTTATTAAATTGCATTTTGTTGTATGTATTTATGTAAAATATTTATTTCCATTGAATTATCAAATAAAGCCTCAGTTTAATGTATGATGTTTTATTCTTTTTTGGTGATACAATTCCAAAATACCTGTAGTAGTTTCAGTGTATGTACACATGTCATGTTAATATTAAAAATAAATTATAAAATCAATATTATGTTACCCAGTGTCTGTGTTATGGAGAACATGAACATAGGCATATGTATAAATACAGTATAGGCTACTCACATAACGATGAATTTTCATTCAGCAGGCAATAATTGAGCATACTAATATTTTTCCAGGTTTCGCAAGGATGAAAGTTTACGGAATGCCTGGATTAAAAACCTGAAACTCCAGGATTGGCAACCAAGACCTTCAAGTGTACTTTGTTCAAAGCATTTTGAGAATCACTTGATCGATCCCAGCGCTTTTTGAACAACATTACGTCCCGGAGCAATTCCTACACTGTTTACCGAATTTACTCCATATGTAAGCATTATGAGAGTGTAAGATAGAAGAGTGTCCCTGGAGTTTCTTGCACGTTCTTCTCCATAGAGATCTACGCTTTGGAACGTGCAAATAGCTTCAACTTTTTGGACAGACCGACCTTGACAATTAAAAAGTGCCTGTAAATGGTTTATTTGAAATAAATGCTTGAATTTTGAATTACATACATTACTTTTATTTCAAAAATCCTGATTTATTCCTAAACTAGCTTTCAGGCATACTAATACCTTGACTCTCGGTTCTACAAAACATGGCATGCGGGTTAATGACTGCAGTGCCAGTTTTTCTAGCTGATACTGACGTCCGTCAATGGTTTGTAAACACCGTCAAAAGATAAAGAGTGGACTGCTGCCCATCGTCCTCTTAAAATATTCCCTTAGTCGCCTTTAACAATAACCACGGGAATGGAGTGTGGTTCTATTCGTTAACCCTACAAGGCACCTAGTGCCATATATGGGTCAACCACCAATATTGTTCCCAGAACTTTTTATAACACTGGTGGCGACATCTTGTGACTTTTGTTGGATGCGCTAAGAGTATAAGAATGACGTAATACAATCGATTGCGTATAGATGTCGTTCCTGAGCCCCGTTTTTGTCAGTAAATGGTGAAATTTGAACCGAAGGTGCAAGCTACTCTTTTACGTAAATCTAAAATTTTATAAAAAATAGTTTCTTTGCGATTTTGACCCAAAAAAAATTGTTGTGTGTTGTAAGAAAGTGTCTTTTTTGCAGAGGTAAGTTAATTTTTGTATTATTGTAATTAATTCATTGGAAAACCATATTTTTGTCTATGTTCCACATGTGGTACGTTGAGCCTTAGCCTTCCTTTTTATGATTACGTTCTAATGACAAGTGTACTTATGAATACTGTTATTTATTACAGATTATGTCAAGAAAACAATTGTGTGATGAAGATATTGAACGTTCCTTAGTCATACCTTCAGGAAGTGAAGATGGCGAAGACTTCTCTGAAGCCGAAAGTGATGGAGACATGGAGAATATTCGGTCTGCTGTCAACTTTTTCTCTGAATCACCGCAAAGATATCATTCTCCATCTCCAGACTATGTTTCTTTAGCGACCGCGCAGCAATTATCAAACCCTCCGCCAGGTACTTCAGAGGTTAGTTTGGCGAGATGTTCAAGTACCAATAGACAAACACGTAAATCGAGACAACCATCAAATGCTGTAAGTGCTGATGTATTTACTACTAGATCTAGAAGCCCTGCTCCTGCCGTTGTCATCAAAAGGAAAAAAAGGAAGTTCATTTGGAAAAAAAAATGTTTTCAATCTACAAATCTTCCATTTACCGGAAACACAAACTTACCAGCATCGATTATGGAATTTGAAACTCCTCTTCAATATTTTTCTTGGTTTTTTGATAACGAACTACTGGAGCATATTGTGGAAGAAATGCAAAAATTTAGCATTCAAAAAAATTCTTCAAAGCCATTCAAAATAACAGTTGTTGAATTGAAAAAGTTTTTAGGTGTCTGTTTGATTATGAGCTTGGCGCCATTGCCAAATATCAGAATGTATTGGGCACCTGAATTGGGCATTCCTCTGATTATAGAGACAATGTCACTAAATAATTTCAAAAAAATCTGCCAGTTCCTGCATTTCAACGATAATACAACGCAACCACCTTCAGGTTCTCCGGGATATGATCGCTTACACAAAATCAGGCCCATATTAGAAACTCTGAAAAAAAAGTGTCAAAGTGTCCCTAAAAGAGAGGCACTATCTGTCGACGAGCAAATGTGTGCGACAAAAGCTTCAAATATTCTGCGCCAGTACCTTCCAAATAAACCACATAAGTGGGGGTATAAATTGCTAGTCCTTTGCGATGATCGTGGCTTTGCTTATGATTTTGAAATTTATTCAGGAATGGAGAACGATCCTGAACTAAGGCATCCAAATGAGCCCGACTTAGGAGCAAGTTCAAATATCGTTGTGCGCTTAGCTAGGAGTGTACCCAATAACCAACAATACAGATTATTCTTCGACAATTACTATACGTCTCCCGAGCTGATTTCATATTTAGCTAAGCGTGGAATCCAATCACTGGGCACTGTAAACAAGGGGCGTTTAGGAAAAGATCTCCATATACCTACTCTGAGGGATCTAAAAAAAGATAAGGTGAAGAGAGGTGTTTCGGAGGAATGGGTAGCTAACGTTGACGGTGTAGATATTGTAACCGTGATGTGGTACGATAACAAACCGGTTGTTTTATCGTCGTCTTTTGTCGGACAAGAGCCAATACAATCGGTAAAGAGATACTGCAAGAAAGAGAAAAAATATATACAAGTGGATTGCCCTCAAATTATAAAAATATATAACCAGCATATGGGTGGTGTAGATCTGCTAGATTCGTTCCTGGGAAAATATAAAATAAAAATCAGGACGAGAAAATGGTATTTGAGGCTATTTTACCATCTTCTTGATGTTGTCGTCATAAACAGCTGGTTACTATACAGACGAGCTGGTGAACAAAAAGAGACGCCAACCCCAATGAAACTAAAGGACTTCAAATTTGATTTAGGAAAAAGTCTGTGCATATGCGGTCCATCAACTAACAAAAAAAAGGGCAGACCTTCAAGATTGCCAGATGCAATAGAAATAAAGAAAAAGAAGCCAAATACGGCGATACTGCCTCCTCGTGAAGTCAGACGTGATGGGTTTGACCATTTTCCGATTTGGGGTAAAAAAAGACAACGTTGTAAATACCCCGATTGTAAGGGAAAAACATTTATTTCATGTGAAAAATGTCGAGTTGAACTGTGCCTTAATAAAGATCATAATTGTTTTCGTAATTTTCACAATTAGATTGAATTTACGATGTTCTAGTTCCATTTCTAAATTGTTTGAATTTTGGAGCATAGAAGTATGGATAAAGCTCAGTGTACCATATATGGAACGGAAATAAAAAACTCATTTTCCAAGTATCTATTTGCTTTTAATTTTTTTCACTATTTTTCCCTTAATAATAACCATTAACTACATCACATATAATTTAATAAGCAAGAAAAAAAAAATTGAGCCTTGTAGGGTTAAGACTATTGATGAGTAATCTATATTTCATGTACCCAGAGAATACAGATTTTCACGGATTTTCAGAATATCTTTAGATAATACTGGCAACCGGTCCTAATTCGGCCCTGTAATGATATCATTCCCTAGGTGTGCGTAATGGCTACGCAAATTTTAGCGAATGTTTGGTCTGCTACTATTTATATGTCTGTGCTTGGTGGTAAGGTATATCTATGGAAAACGAATAATCGATTGTCGATTAGTTATTGACAGCTTGTGTCTATGGCTATCTGTCATGTCATTCATGTCATGCTGTCAAATTGTCAAGTCAACACTAATGCTCGCTGGCTGTAATTTTATTATTTCATTTCTTTTAATACAGCTTATTTTTTATTGATAATTTGTGAATTACATTGTTTCGTGGAGTGTTTGTCTTGTAAGATAACTGTAAGAGTAACATCATAATGTCTCATCAAACAGGAATTCAAGGTATGAAAATAAATACAGTTATCTTCCCCATTTCAAAATAAACCACGTAATATGCTAATAACCCCGGCAATAATAACATTTCCTTTCGCCGCTTATAGGGCGAAGAAGTTATAACAGAAAGTAATATATAGTATATTTTTAGAAATTACGTTATTCTGGCTACCAACCAGATCTCCCACGCTGAAATTCCATGTTGATAACAAAGATTGATAATGGAATTCCGAAAATGAAATAGTAAATCTATTTTGTAATTTAGATACGTTAGTAATTTAATACAAAATAGATTTACAATCATACAAAAACTTGAATATGAAAGCAGCGTTATGTAGTTTCATACCAACACTGCTATAATATTTGTTTCAAAGAAATATCATACCACAAAGTTTATGATTGATTAATTTAGTGTTTGCCATTGATTCATAATTATTTAACTAGAGAAAGTGCCAACTTGTAATTCAATCTATACTTAATATTATAAAGCAGAAGAGTTTGTTTGTTTGTTTGGTTGAACGCGCTAATTTCAGGAACTACTGGTCCGATTTGAAAAATTCTTTCAGTGTTAGATAGCCCATTTATCGAGGAAGGTTATAGGCTATATCATCACGCTAAGACAAATAGGGGCGGAGCAGTAATGTAAAATGTGACACAGACGAAGTTGCGCGGGTCAGCTATAGTTTACGCCAGATAAACGTGGAATAAAGTACATTGACCTTTCCTTAATATCTCTTCGTAGATACTAGAACAATAAATTAAGAACTGTTTTTCATTACTAGAGAATGTAAAGAATCAGGATAGAAGTCGATTTAGGACAGCTTTATGTCATTATTTCTGATTTTGATCTTAAGAAAGTCAATAAATGTATGTGGGTCAATGTACTTTATTCCACGTTTATCTGGCGTAAACTATAGTAATAAATATAATTTTATTTATAATTATCCAGAAACAGTAAAACAAATATCAAATATTTTTTTTTTTATTTCAGCCAATGCAGAGTTGAAGAAATATTTGGGCAAATGTAGAGATGGAAAAATTCGAGTCTTGAAAATCAGCATAGAAAATGGTATGATATATATTTTACAAATAAATTAGTATTTTACTCTCCAAAACACAATGTTACACTGTTTATGCAACCGGTGTCTTATTTGTTCCCGTATAGCAATTTTAAATTATCTTTGTATGGACACCTGATATTTTTGACTCATCTATGTAACATCTGAACTGAATTCCCCAATATAACATCTCAATATACAACAATAATATACATTTATTACAATATACATTCTGGGTTAGATCTCACATATTGGGGAATTAGCATTTTGTGATCTACTGAAAACAAATCTAAATTTACCAGGCTTAGAAATTAGGATTTCCTACTGGGAATTTCTATAAATTGGAAAAAGTTATAAGTTGATTTGGTAGGCAACTGCTCCACATAAAATACTAGTATTAACCTGAATCCGGCTTGACTGGGAGCCGCCCCGATTTAAGCAAATATGACATATCACTTTTTACAATTTGAAAATATTGTCCAAGACCAACCAGGCAGTCAGCTGTTTGTGGTTTACTACCGAGCAGCCTAGTTTCTTACTGTATAGGATCTACAGTCAATCTCCCTAGCCTTTTTAACAAGACTCTAAAAACGAATAGGATCTATGTTTAGCAGTATGCATGGTTTTGTTTTTATTTTTCCATTTAAATTAGAGTCAGGTCACAGTCTAACTAAATGCATCTGAATACTTCAACACTTGTTGCCACCTCTACTTTCATTAAGTCTATTGCTGGGTGCCGCATACAACTCGTGAAGAACACAACCAAGGAGTCAGTGGCACTTGATTAACGACTGACCGGAGCACCACATATGTGTTGTTGGCACTGAAAGTGTTAAGATTTCAAATAAAATCTATTTTAATAAGTAAATATTGTTTCTATTATATTACAGAACAGCTGGTTTTATCCAAGTATTACCCAACAAAGCACTCATGGGAACAAGACTTCGACAAATATGTACCCTCATTGGTAGTTGAAGAAATGCCATGTTACATTTTATACAGGTTAGTCATTTTGTCTATGAATATATTATAACACATTTTGTGTTAAAACTTAAATGTACTTAAACTAGTAAAGCAAACAGTCAAATAATTTAGATTCCTCTCATATTACTATTTTTAATAGTTTTATGCCCTAGTTGCTAGGTTAGGACCATGTAATGCACTAAACAGATTATTTTCGTAAAATGATTTCTGACCAAACTGTGGAATGTGTTTATGCTTCAAATGCTAGTTGACCAATGTTAGACAATTCTTTTGACTAAAAATGTATGTTATATTAATTATTTTTTCCTGGTCTTTCAGATTCGACTCAACAAATTCCGTCGGCCATGAGTGGCTGCTTCTCAGCTGGTCTCCAGACAGTGCGCCGGTCAGACACAAGATGCTGTACGCCTCCACTAAGGCTACACTCAAACAGGAGTTTGGTTCTGCTCATATTAAGGATGAAATGCATGCTACTGTTAAGGTATACAATCAAGACCTTAATAAGCCAAATTATATTGACCTTAAAAACAATTGATGTGACCCATAATAATGCTCAATAATTTCGTACAATGGCTTAATACTGTCGTGTAGTAGTCTTTGTCTCCCTTTTGAGTCTTTAATGTAGTTGACATACCATGCTTAACTTTGCTTAAAGTGTCAAGCTCTGATCGCCTGATTTGAAATAGGAAAAAGTATTTATTATTGCTAATTATGATATTTTTACTGCAAAAAAACAAGAATAATGCTTCATTGTGCTTTGAATCCTGCTGATTTTGTGACCATTGTAGTTCTGGTTGCTAAAAACTGAAACATCAAAATTTCCTTACAATGACATAACATTCTGATTGAAATGGTAAACAAACATACGATAAGAAGTTTATCTTTTGAGACTATGACTCACATATTGATAAGATTATTTATGAAATTACTAAAATGATAGATATTAATGCTGATAATGTTGCTATTAAAGTTTCAATTATTGTGAAAGAAATTGCTTTTAACTGAATGAAATGTTGATATTTAATGTGTGGAAAGTAAGTTTTTTATTTGCAAAAAATGTGGTAATAAGATGTTACATAGGTTTTTGGTGTAAGACACATCTCGCCATACTATGATAGCATGCAAATTAATACATCACTAAAAAAAGTTTGTAATGATGTTTACACACATTTATCAATTAACCAAAGAACAAATCAATATTACTTTATTAAAACAACATCGTCATGTCACATAAGATAAGTCATAATAAGATAGTAAGCACAATAAAAGCATCAGCTCTCTATTTTAGGTACTTAATATTAAAAAATGAAAGTAGCAAGCACAGGCCTTGCTGGCCAGTGATATCCATTGATTACACTAGAAGCATCGGCCTACCAGATTTTGATAGGAATACCTTAGAAAACTACCTACCTACTTACTACAATATTATATGATTCGATTCGTGGTTATGAATATCGATTTTTCAAAAATCCAATGGTGCAGTTTTAGTTTTCATCAAAACCGGGCTCGAGACTACATTCAGTAATTTTCGATATTCCACACTTTAAAAATTCACCCTGCATAAGATGATAAAGATACCTGTGTAAATAGCTTTCCAATTACCGTTTTATAATTGCCCATTTTTTTAAGTATTGAAATGGATATAGTATGTTATCCTTAAGAGATAGACATATGCCATCGCGGACTTTTCTGTAGACTAGTAAGATACACAATTCCACCATACATCATTTTGTTATATCTCAAAGGGTTTTGGCCGCGTTTTCGTTGAAAGCTCCCAGATGGCTTAATTTTTTTCCGACTCCTCCAACAGATATCACTATATATTTTAGCCAATGAATACAAAAAACTTGACAAATTATATACTAAAGCCTTCCTCGAGAATCACTCTATCCATTGGTGAAAACAGCAGAAAAATCGGTGCAGCAGTTTTTGAGTTTATCGCAAACAGACAAATAGACAGACGCGGCGAGTTTATTTGACTTCCCAAAAAGGAGGAAGTTCTCAATTCGGTGGTTTAAAATGTAGTGATATAGGTATTTAACCTTACTGGAACCTCTTTCCTTTGCCTTTTATAAAGGGGAGACAAGTGACGTAATGTAACCCTATTATCCATTTCTATTTATAGGACGAGGTAAGTCTGAAAGGCTACAAGGCCCATGTGAGCGGGGTGAGCGCACCCGCGCCGCTCACGGACCGAGAGGAGGCCTTGAAGGAGCTGCAGGGGAGCGAACACGACACTAACTATGGAACTGATGCGAGGTGAGCTATTTTAGTACATTACTGCAGCGGTCAGCAAAAGAGGCATTGATGGAGTCGTCCATCAATGCCTCTTTTGCTGCCTTTTTTGCTAGTTGTGGCCATGGCTTGCATAGTACTTTTCTCAAATAATGCGCGGATTTTAAAACTAAGTAGTTGTACCTACGCAGAATTTTTTGTTTGACATACAATTACTTTTCAAACTCAATGATGAACAACGAACAACAATATTTTCTCCCGCGTTAAACTGTTTATTTGTTTTTTTTTCAAAAAACAGCTTTCTATTTGCAAGCAAGTTCGAAATTTATATAAAACCTTTGATAAATTACCTCCTTGGCTGCCATGTTTCGGAGTAAAAGATCGTTCCAGTTTAAACTACTCGACAGATTTTACTATGAATTTTATTTGGCCGCTAAACACGACAGATATGGATTTTCATACATCTTTTGGCGGCCGCTGCTTGCAAGTATTTGGCCAGTACAGCAATTTCGATTTGTCTCGAAGAAGGTTGTTAAAATAATGCTCACATTTCCAAGCATGTTTGAGAAATAGTCTTTTTTTGGCTTGCTTTCCCAAAGGGTAACCAACGGATTATTACTAAGCCTCCGCTCTCCGTCCGTCTGCGACAATTCCTTCCTGTTACTGTAATACAATATTATGGATAACCGCTGCAACTGAAATTGTCTGAATTGGCGATACTTACATCTTATTATTTTTATCTAAATTTCAGGCAGTCGACAATGGGTGGTGTTTCTTTCCCTATCACTGAAGATGCCAAACAAGGAATTCATGATCTCAAAAGAGGTTCCTATAACTACTTGCAATTTAAGATAGGTGAGTCCATATTCAAGACACTACATACTTGTAAAAAATCTTTTAGGCTAAAGAATAACAGCTGCATGGGCCGATCTTCATGGTGAAGCAACGCTTGCCGAGGTTAGTCTGTGTATGGGTGACCATTTTAAAATACCGAGACTCCTCCGTGCCTCGGAAAGCACGTTAAGCAGTTGGCCCCGGCTGTTATTTGTAGATCTTTGATAAGCTTTACGGATGGTTAGAAGCCAGAAAAACCTGACTCTAGTCCCGCCAAGAAGTACCGTGTTACGTGTTACCTAGTTGATGGATTGTGCAGATCTTAAGAGGGCCCTTCCCGATGGGTCTATCGTCAACGCGAGCATGGTTGAAAAGCTTGTTGTTTCATCTAACGCAGTGTATGAAAACTAACAAGCAAGTGAGAACGCGATAACATTGAACAAAAAATAGTATTCGAAAATTTCATAAAACTTGTTCCAGGTATTACGTTTTTTTGGATAAGCTTCACAAGTTTGTGAAATAAAATATTAGTGTAGAATCTCCATTACATTTGCAATGTTTCTATCACGATCTTTTCTTTACTTTTACAATTAATGAGTACATTATGAGCGGCCTAAGTTCAGGTAAAATTTGTGCAAAATAGCCGATTTTCGGAGACTTATACTGAACTTGTTTCTCCGAATTTTTATTTTTTGCTTTGATAGAAACCTACATAATTATAGTGCACAAGATACGTATTTACTTAAAAAAATAAATTATATATAATTTTTCAACGGCATAATCACGTACGAGCGTTTAGAAAGGTATAACGGGTTGGCCGCTCTTAAAGGAAAAAAAAAACCTATGTTCAGCTTATTCCGGAGAAATTGGGAAAAGACCAGGTAGATGAGACACATCCAGAGAACTGCGACTTATAGTCCAAAAAAAGTGATTGGTGGTTATTGCTGCATGTTCTTGCTAGAGTTCAGGTTTATTTTAAAACAGCTATACCCAACCTACGGCCGCGTGTATTGTGCCAAGGTCTTTTGTTTGTATATTCGCAAATGATTAGTTAAGTAGACCAGCTTGCCTAGTAGTAACCTATTCACTTTCAACTTAAAGGTCTAACAGAATACACAGATTTCGGCAGAAAATTCCAATCCTTTAAACTTTTTATCTTATTTATTTAATATTGGCACACAAACAACTTATTTAAAAAAATCAAAAATGTAAAAGCTTTCGAGAGGATCCTCTGTAAACAGGTTACAGACATGCACATCATTGTCCGAGTTGATCTAATCAACATGAACAAACATTGAAAAAATATATGAATATTTTTTTTTTCTCAAAATGTATTTTATTCAGATTTAGAAGAAGAAAAGATCCACTTATCCAAAGCGGCCAACATTTCGCTGGCGGAGCTCCCACAGCAAGTGCCGAGCGACCAGGCCAGATACCACTTGTACATATTCAAGCACACGCACGAGAGTGACTACATGGAAAGCATAGGTGGGTATATGATGGTATAACAGACTCTATGTTATTAGAGGCAAAGTTTAAATTTCGTTAAACTAGTTTTTGTTCACAACTTCGTACGCGCATATCTAGTTTTTTCCCGTTCCCGTAGGAATTTCGGGAAATCCTGTCTTAGTGCTCCCTTACACTCCCCAAGAAAGTTTAAGACAAGACAAGATTTCTTTAATGTGTAACACTTTTCACATCAACAGTCCTATTGCCTTGAAAAAGCGGGGCACAAGTATGCATGGAACGTATACTAGCGACTGAGACGCCATTACACCCGCTATCTTGCGCGAGAAGGCTGTTCTGCGTTTCTTGTCAAATTGACATCCTTTTTTTATTTTTTAAGATGGGAAATCATCAAATGACTTCTCCCGCTATGGGCGGAGTGGAAGGGAGTGTCAGACTTTTACTGACTAAAACCCATAATCCTTCATCCATAATCCTTCATTGCCCTTTGTGTTCCGGAGCTGCGGTATGTCTTTCGAACAGTCCCGCAACTCCGACAGGCGTCGGATACTCTTTGAGGCGCGCGTGGAACACGAACGCGCCGTGTCAAATTGATATCCTGGGCAAACAATTGCGACGTACTTTTACTTTGCAAAGGCAAAGATCCCTGAATCGTACTGTAAAAACATTTTTTTAATCATTTACAGTATTCATCTACTCCATGCCCGGCTACAACTGCAGCATAAAGGAGAGGATGATGTATTCCAGTTGTAAAGGACAATTCTTAGAAATTATTGAGCAGTCGGGAGTCGAAATCGTTAAACGGGTAAGTTTAATCCGTGATCACCATCGTGACTGTATACAGAAGATATGTACAAATACTGTAATTTATGGTAAAGGCCTAATAAAACTTTACAACCATTTGATTAGTTCACACATCAACATGCAAATGTAATGGGACAGCTAATACAAAGGCTAACTAAACCCACAATTGAGTTTTCTTACAGCAAACCTCAATGCTCAGTAGTTGAAATGATTTTATAATAATTATGGCCCAAGATATTGAGTTCCTGAATTCCCTTAACATCTTCTGTATCGCAACCGATATTCTTATGATAAGATAAGCTGTAAATTTTCATATTTATATATATGGCCAAATCAAAGTAGAAGCCTGGGCCGACCATTTCGTAAAAAAAATAACATGAATGTTTACTTTTTTTTATTTTTTTTTAGGGATGGGAAATCATCCAATGACTCAGTGTCAGACTTCTACTGACTATTAAAACCCATCCATGTTCCTTCATTGCCCTTTGTGTTCCGGAGTCACGGTGTCCCTTGCGAATAATCCCGCGACTCCGGCAGGCGTTGGCCCTTTCGGGCCCCTCTGTGTGCTGACTCTCTTTGAGGCGCGCGTGGAACACTAACGCGCCGTCGACACGGCCTGTCGTCACTAGACGGACGGACGGCGAGCCACACATAGCTCGCCGTCCACAGGCCCGCGCCTACGGAGGTCACCAGGTGTCCCCCGACGTCCGCGGCGTCTACGGCGGCCGGGACGAGAGGGTCTCCTCTCCCGCTCCGCCACCTCCTTCGCTAGCATTACTGCTTCGCAGAAAGAGGCAACGGCGTCCCATTCCGTCTCGGACCAGGGCCGGACGCGAGAGGTCGCCGCCGATCACCGTTTCGAGGACACGGCGGTGCGCCGCCCAAGCGGGGCACACCTGCACAGTGTGCTCCACCGTGTCCTCCGGTCGATCCTCGCAGTGGTGACACCCGGGCGTTTCCTTCCGCCCGATTCGGTGCAGGAACCTCCCGAAACATCCATGTCCGGTGAGGACCTGCGTCAGGCGGAAGGTGAGGACACCGTGGCGCCTCTCAAGCCACTCCTCAAAGAGGGGACTTATCGCCACTATCGTGGCGTGCCCTGCGCTGGGTTGCGATAGTCGTCGTCTCCATGACGCCAGGAGATCGCGCCGGAAGTCCGTCCGCTGTGCGACAATTTGCTGCGTCAGCGGAGTTTCCCCCCGGCTTAGTACCTCCGCGCGCCAATCATGCAGGCGCGCGAGGACCACCGCCTCCAGATCCCATGGGAATCCGCTGCCTCAATGAACGCGCCCACACCGGGGCCCCGTAAAGGGCCATGGACCGCACGACCCCCGCGTATAGCCTACGGCAGGAGGCGTTCGGTCCCTTGCTATTGAATCCATAACAATCGAATTGAATCTCTAACCCTATTTATTTCATGCTTACAGTTAGAAATCGACGACGGCAAGGAGCTGACTGAAGAGTTCCTGTACGACGAGATTCATCCCAAGAGGAACCTGCACCGCCCTGCCTTCGCCAAGCCCAAGGGTCCTCCGAACAGGGGCGCCAAACGGATCACCAAGTCTCAGACCTCGCAGTAATCATAAGTACAGTAGACGTTTTAATAACCACGTGGCTAGAAACATGAATTTATAGAGATGTATTTTTCTATAGATTAGGTATTTTTGATGTTGTAATTGTTTAAATCTCAGGACATCAAAACTTCACTAAAGACGTTTGCACACGGCGTTTTTTTAACGCGCAGATGACACGTGCTTCAGACGCAGGCTTATTGTTCATATATAGCGCCATAAGCGCGTGTTCGTAAAACGTGGGTTGTCGGTGTGTTTTAAATACGCCGTGTGTGTATATTAAGATGGAAACTATTCGTCACATTGCTCTTAAGGTGGAAGCGCCAGGGTAGCCCGCGAAATTCAAATATTGTTATGTTTTTTGCAAATTGCCGGTCAGTGTGAAGCTGTATGTTGAACAAAATACAATTCGCGGTCGTAACGCATATTTATCTAAAGAATTATACCCATTTTAATTATCAATATAACCCTGTAAGTTCATACAACTCAATTGAATGACTTTTTAACGAAATAACATTCAATCGAGTTCTATGAACTTAGAGAGTTATATTGATGATTCAAATGGTTATAATCCTTTAGATAAATGCTTTTTACGGTCGCGAACCGTATTTTATTCAACATACAGCTTCACACTGACCGGAAAATTGCAAAAAACTTAAAAATATTTGAATTTCGCGGGCTACCCTGGAGCTTCCACCTTAAGAAAGATATTTTGATGCAAGTGTGCAGTCTTTTTATTTGCAATCTGGATTGACGTTCATGGCGAAAGCGAGGCCTTTATGGACCCGAGAGATTGCATTAATGTCCACGTGTATCAAAAGGCTTTTTTCCAAACAAAATAAATATGAAATTTGACAAGTTTATGGTCAGTGCAATTACCTTTGATGTTGCAAAAGCAGTTGGTGGAAATAGTATGTTCGTGCAAAACCTTCAAGTGAAATTCAAATTCAAGGTGGAAAAGCTATTACGAGGTCCACTACACGCCTTAAGCCTTTTGCCCACGAGGTTAGGCAGAACTTACAGATCGTCAGATGCTCATATTTATATCTACTTAGTCCGTTTCCGTCGTCCAATCGTGGGTTTGTGTGTACGTATTTACGCAGTAGCGGTTCGTTTGAGCAACTGGCCGCTTTTCCAGTTTAATATGCAACCGCTAGTGATTGTACCCATTGAATAAATGACAAGCCGTTGCATGTTAAAATGGAACCGCGCGGCTGACCGCTAAAGCGTACGTACAAGTTTCAGTATGAATTTTTTACTGTCAGATTGTTAAAAAGGACTTGCTGGCGTTGTTGTCAAAAGACATCCTGTAGTTTTAAATAACAATGCTATTAAAAATGCGATACAGCCACGTGATTTAAATATTTGAGTTGTAGGTACTTGCCGCTGAAATATAACCGCTATTGTAACTTGCTTAGTTACCCATGTTTAAAGAAATATTGAAGAAATAAAGTATAGATAATAAAATAAAGACTGGTAGGTCAGTGTGCAATAAAAATATACAAAATTTTAACAATATTCACAGAAATGTTTAAAACATCGATTATGTTGAACCAATATTAACAATAATGCAGTTTATTATTAAATTAAAGTATAAATTGTATACTCTAAAAATGTTTAAAACAATGTAGTACCGTATGTATAAAAGTATACTGAAAAAAATATTATTATATTACCAGTAAAGAAAACGAATTAGTCGACAATGAATTATAGAGATGCGAAATGGCATGGTCTTGCATGATAAGATCTGCTCTTGCTAGCTATATGTCTTTGTTATATGTTCATCTTACTCTTTTTAGATTTAAATTCCTATGTATTTCAGCCATTTAGCCGTATTTATTCTTTTAAAACCCATACAAAAGAGTAATTGTCAAAATCAAAATGTGTGCAGTTATTTATCTATGTATAAACCAATTTTATACATAAAAAGTATTATACAGTCATTAGATGTTACTGTCGAAAAACTTCAATATGTATATTTTTGCATTTTAAATTAATATTCTATTGTATAATTTATTATTTCTTAACATTTTTGCAAGGACTTATTGAATAATCGTGTTTTGAAAATTTAATATGAACGCATATGTAGCTCAATCTATTTATTAATTAGATCTTGCCATTTTCAAAGTTTTGTAACTTTTATTATTAAATCTTAGCGTTCTTAAAATCTCGTTTCAAAGAAAAAAATTATAAGTCTTAGCATTTTTTACCTTTCGTATTTAAAATTAAGCGAAAACAATTTGTTTTTATTCCAAAATTGATGCACAAATACAATAATTATGAAGTTTGTAAATACATCATTCCTTATATTTTGTAAATTGATTCGAACACATCTGTTTTGTGCAATAAAATGCTTTTAATATAATTTGACTCTTATTATAATTATGTAGTATGGTGAGAGAGGTAGATATATATTTTTTCTTATTAATTTTACGTTCCATTAGATTTTTTCTTTTTATTTTTCTTTTTTTTATTTCTCGGGTCCCTGGTGACCCGGTCCTTTGGGAGGCGTACGAGGGACCGAAACCAACTCGCAGAGGCCCCGTTAGACATTTCAAATGTAATGGGGCACCAACCGGCGATTATCCCTGTATGCACTGTGAAAGTATTCCCAAGGACAATCCCCGGTTGGAGCAGTACTATTGCAGAATATGGAAACAAAAGATGAAACGCTATGGGTTTGTGTGGTTTACTGGACTGATAATCGTTTATTATAGAAGAACTATTGGCCCCTGCCTGGCCACTAACAATATACACGGCTTTTAAATGGCAGGGGGTGACTTGCACACTCAATGAATGGGCCCCCGAAAACGGTCGCTAGCACAAAGTGACGTAGCGCCAAGGAGGCAACATGGCCTGAGGTGCTAGAGGAGTGGAGAGGTATACCACGGCTATCAGGACAATCCCATGAGACGGACGGACGGCGAGCCACCCATAGCCTACGGTGGCCGGAGATCACCAGGTGGCCTCCGACGCCCGCGGCGCCTACCACGGTGGCCGGGACGGGAGGTTCTTTCCCTCTCCCACTCCGCCACCTCCTTCGCTAGCATAACTGCTTCGCAGAAGGAGGTGACGGCGACCCATTCCGTCTCGCTCCGGACCATGGCTTGGACCAGTTGGAGTGTAGCCTTAGGGCACTATGGCGCGAGGACTTAAAATTTTCGAAGATTTTCTTTCGCGGTTTTTCTTACATAATCTCATAGTTATCGACTAGAGCAACAATTTCTTACCTACCTGAAAAGATTTTCATCCGAGCTACCATTTTGGAAATCTACACTAATATTATAAAGAGGAAAACTTTGTTTGTATGTTTGATTGTAATGAAAAGGCTCAAAAACTACTGGACCGATTTTAAAAATTCTTTCACCATTCGAAAGCTACATTATCCACGAGTAACATAGGCTATATTTTATTTTGGAAAAAAATAGGGTTCCGTAAGATATTTGGGTTTTTCGGACACAAGGTGTAAAAATCAACCAGAAAAGTCACTTATTTTGCGTAGGTACGCTGCCTAAACTATAAAAGATAGAACCATAAATTATTCTAATTAATTGTAGATCTTATAAATATCTACAAAAAAGTCCGCGACACACTATACCTATCTATGTCGAGTGAGGCACAACAACCATTTTTTTTATTTAAAAATCTTGTTTTGTTGGACTACATTTAAACGCGTTTGTTTTACTCATGCTATTAATCCATATCAAAATAAAGTATTTTATCACTAAGTACAGTTTATGTAGATAATATTTGGTCTTTGAATGATTGAACAGCACATGTGTGAGTACTGTGTACCTTTATCTTTAATTATCAGTTTTAGGTATGTTTTTGACTTGAATGTACCCTGGCGGTTGGGAGTGTCATGCTCACTCAAAAGTCTAGCTGATGGTGGCGTATGCGTTGGATCATTTGGCTCCCTTCAAAATGGTTGAGCCGAATGGTGCTGGCGCATGCGTCATGTTCGTGAACGGGCGCCGTCAGTCGGGACTGGTCATTTCTTAGCTGCCATGGTTAATTTTAATTATTTCTTTGAATTGTTCCTCTTTTATTCCGGACGCTTTTATCCTGCTCGTCTTTTACATCGTTCTCACATGTATGTATAATTTCAACCCGATGTAAATAAATCTTTGTAAAAAATTATTATTTTTAAAAGAGTGTCCGTGGAGTTTCTTGCACGTTCTTCTCCATAGAGATCTACGCTTTGGAACGTGCAAATAGCTTCAACTTTTTGGACCGACCGACCTTGACAATTCAAAAGTGCCTGTAAATGGTTTAATTGAAATAAATGCTTGAAATTTGAATTTTGAATTTTGAATTAAAATTGGTTTTGAAGTTATGGCGAAATTAAAATATTACGATTTCTGCTGCACGGCCCGTTGCGAAGTGGACGTCACCAAGGCGGGGGTGCGCTTGCGGGAGGGGAGTTTAGATCTATGAGTAAGGTCCCTACGCAGCGGTCGTGCGCGAAGTCTAATAATTTTCGTGCGATTTTTTTTAGATTTCGTTCTTAAAACTACACCTACGCAAAAGTTCTTCTCATAGCTAACCAACAGTTCTTTTCAGGGCTACACAACAGTTCTTTTCAGAGCTAGAATATTATCTGACACGCTATTAACATTTTCTTAAACATTTGAAAATGCCTAAGAGAGCCAGGTCTCAACTTACTAATCATAGTTCTCAAGCACGGCCAGCAAGAATACGCCGTATGGGAGAATCTTCACCTGAACGTTCACAACGCCTTGCTGAACAAAATCAGAGAAACTCTCAGGTACGCGCACGAGAGTCGAGTGTCGAACGTTCGCAACGCCTTGCACATCAAAATCTGAGAACCTCTGAGTTACGTGCACGAGAGTCGAGGCTAGAGCGTTCCCAACGTCTTCATGAAAAAAATGACATGTAAGGACCTCTGACTTACGCAAAAGAGAGTCAGGATGGGGGTGAAATTTGGAACAGGGATAGATTATGGTCTAAAATAACACATAGGCTATTTTTTATCCCACGTGAACGCGTACGAAGTCGCGGGCAGAAGCTAGTACAAAATAAAATAAAATTCGGAGGTCCATAATTCGGAAACGATGCGTCGTAGGACCATGTGTATCATAGCTTAATGACTTCTATGGACAAGGTTAACCCGACACTGCAATATAATTGGAAAATTCCGAAAAAAAAAAATGACAGGCCAAATTGTTTTTTTGTTTTCTTTGCTGCTCATGGTGCCCCTAAGACGACTGTCTATTTGTAAGCTTTGACGTTCAAAATGTACTGGCACTCAGCCACAGTGTAAGGTTATTCTATATTGAACCCCATACCACCGAACCCCAACGATGATGGCGCTATCGCTCAGTAGGATGCAACTCAAGTGGCCCACATGAAGATTCGTGGCAAAGCTTATGAAATACTTACGTGGCGGGTTCGTTTTCAAATGCGAAATACGTAGTGAACTAGTGACAGTTATAGTGAAAGCTGACTTTTCGAAACGCGTGCGTTTAACCAGTGGTTTAACCAGACTCTAAATATTTGATGTGTGCCGTGAAAATAGATCCGATAAACCTATTATAAGTTCGACGCGTGGCCATTGCGCGTCACCGCGGGGCTGTTCTGCGTCGAGGATGCAGTATTGTGCGGGCGCTGAAGAGCATCGTGCCTACATGCCCCTATGATAGATAACCTATCTGAGTTCTACGTGAGACCTATAACGTCAAACTCCTTTTATGCGACTACCCTCATCAACCTGAACAATGAAAAAGAGTCCAGAACGGAGGCAAGCAACTTCAAAACAGCTGGCCAGGTCAAGGAGTGTGAGGATCTTCACGGTAATCTGGAGAGCCATTTTCATTTTGTTATTGCTGTGGAGCTGATGTGCTCGTTAGTTACCATTTTACTTTGTTTAAAAAAAAAGTTCACTAGGAACATTTTTACTCTATGGAGACTGACTCACAAACGGCCTCATGATTAGTGATTATTGATGTTTGCTAATTGATTTGTCGCTTTATTTGCTCTATGCTAAAAAAGTGTGACTTTTAACCTCATGTTGGTATACCGCTTTATTGTAGCAGTAGTTTAGGCGCTAAAACTTTAGTGTTGCTTAAATAATGCTGATAAAGGGCTAATGTTCTGGTATCGCTGGTTGCGTAATGTAGTGCAGTGCCAGTTCAGAGCTAATGTTTGTACCTACGTTAGAGCGATACAGTCACAATACTGTACCATATTACTTAATTAAAAAAATTAAGATGATTGCAAATGCAATATTTTAATTTATCATCACCATTTATGATCCGACTTTGTCCACTATTGGGCTTAGGCCTTCTTGCTTGTGCCAATGTTCCGATTAGTTTCAGAGTTTGATTGAATTTTATACAGTGGCTTGTCAAAAGTCAATTTCAGTTTTCAGATAATGGTTCATCGTGGATGAAGTCAGCATAACTGCTGAGGAGCTGCAACTTCTGAGGTGACAGACCGAAGTTGAGTCTTTGAGGTGACAGACCGAAGTTCAGCAAACAGTTTGGAGGCTGCAGTAGGTAGCCGAGCATCATATCAACATCTGCGGAGTTAAAAATGTTCTAGGCCGACCGAAATACCCGGTGCAATTTTATTTTGATTGTGGTTTTCAAAGCTTTAAAAGTTTAAAGTTTTTCAAATCAATTCAGTGGTTAGATTGACATTGCTAGATAATTTTGATATAATTTGTACGAAGCTAGCTATAGTAATCACAGTTTAGCATCGGCGGTAATAGTTTCAAAATGTCATTCAGTGCGAACTTCTGAATCAGATCGATATCGCTCTTGACTTCGATTTTTTTTCGAGTTTAATGAAAAGTTAGACCTAGGCGTTTGTGTTAACGTGTTAGCGACATCAATTTTTCTTCAATAGTAAACGATCATGATCAATAACTTGATTTATTGGCATTGATTGACAGGTACCTACGGAGAATTCTGCTCTTTTAAAATTTCTAAACAGACATTCCAATTTTTACAACCGGGTTACCTACTTGGTATGTGAGATATTGGCGCCCATTAAGTTTCTGCCCCGTATCAATCGTGAATCCGGGGCTGGTACTAAGGTAGAGGTTAACGCCGTGACGTCAGTTGTCAGTTGGAATGGCGGCACGTCGACAGTCGTGTTGGAGAGTGAGGACTTTGCCGAGAACACAGGCTCGAGACACCAACTAGGACACTCCTCCAGAACGAATCTGTCGGTTTACCTAATTCAATTGTATTTAACCGACTTCATTAGGTAATCATGTTATAATTAATGCGAGTTCTTCTAACGCAACAGACAGATATGTTGATCGGGAGTTTGTTGGCCACTTCTTCACAGCTAAAACATTAGGAAGTGGTGACGGGCGGGCGTGTTTGGGGGACTGACTATTTGTAAGCTTTGACGTTCAAAAAGTACTGGCACTCAGTCACAGTTGGTAAGGTTAGCACTGTTTTGAGTGTTATTATTCTACAATGAACCCGATACCTACCACTGAACCAACGACCATGGCACTATCGCTCAGCCGTCACTGACACCGTCATATTGATAACTTTGTGATTTACTCCCATTATTTTTCCTAAGTTGAGTAAGTACTTACTCTTGAAGTACGGCCATTTTTATTAATGAAGTGAAAAATCGGCCTCGGCTAGCAGGAGGTATAAGTATGTTCAAAGGTACACATCATAGTAATACTACTCTCTCAAAAGGTCAGGGGCTCTGGGATCTTAGTCCATTAAGTTTCTTTCGGCGTACTCAAATGGACTCAAACTGAACTTTACACCCTGGATAGACGGGTCTGTAGTCCGTACCTACACTACGTTGAGTCGTTTCTCAGGGCGTCATTGGCTCGGCGATTTTCTAGTGGTCGCCACTGTTGATTCTGGCTTTCAGGATGCTACGCTGACAAATGCACATACCTATCAAATACATTACCCATGGTTGTTCATAATGAGACTGTGTACCCTCGGATGTGGAAGACTTTGTCAATATGATGAACTAAAAACAAAAAGTTTTTCATAATTTATTGCCTTTATGTTCAACTATAATATTTACATAAACATCTTCATCCTCGACATAAAACTAATTCATATCTACTGTACAGTATAAAACAATATTCTTCTCATAAAAACAATTATTATAGTTTAAATTTTAATAATTAATTCTGGCCATTTTACACAATAGCTATGCAGCTATTCTCAGACATTTGATTCCATCACAACCATTTGTTTCTTGCGGTTCCAAGGATGCTAGTACCTTTTCGCTTAACGAAAGCAAGTTGATTCAGATAAAAAAAATGTTTTTGTAGCATTTTACATGAACCTTACAGAACCACAATCATTCGTTTCATCCGCTTCTCGGCACAATTTTTTATCGATAAGATAAAAAATAAAGTCAGAGAAATCAATTCTATCGCCGTAAGCAAAAGGACACCTATCTGACGAAAACATGAACATCGAAAATTCAGCATTTGTTGGATGGAACGACTCTTCTCTAATGTTCGTACTATGGATTGATAACACTCGGCCTCGTGGTAAATCGAGTCTGCACAGCTACATGATTGCCCTCGTAGTTTCTGTACTGCATCCGATCCGAATCCAAAAAAAATACCCGAAGGAGCCGTAGTACTAATACATAACTCGTCCTGTACTACTATTCTGTTAACATCTCACAGTGGAATCTAAGGTGAAGTTAGCTGCGAATCCATAACTTCAGACAGAATGACAGTTCACGCGTACAACATCAAAGTTTTCACCGAATCACGGGGTATTTGCACACTAAATCCGTATTCCGTCCTTTCGAATTAAGATTATTTCTAATGAGGTTTTTCAGCAAAATTTACTCCACCAGTTGGCGCAACATAGGCGAGAGGTCCTCTTCATTAAAAAAGTGTTTGAGATTGACATAGACAAATGTCAGAAAATAAGCGATTTGATATGTGGTTTGGCTCTGACGCCTCAGTGCTGCCACTTGGTGCTCGACATTACAGAAAACATTCACTAAGGTGGAAGCTCCAGGGTAGTCAGCGAAATTATAATATTTTTATGTTTTTTTGCAATTTGCCGGTCAGTGTGAAGCTGTATGTTAAACAGAATACGGTTCGCGATCGTAAAGAGCATTTATCTAAAGGATTATAACCATTTGAATCATCAATATAATTATATAGTTCATAGAACTCAATTGAATGTTATTTCGTGAAAAAGTGAAAAAGTCATTCAATCGAATTGTATGAACTTAGGCCCGTATTAATAAACGTCACGTATTAATGATAACGCACTTGAGTACGTTGTTGTCTCAACAATCATTCAGTTCTCAATCATCATTTGATACGCCATTATGACGTCATCAGCATCTCAAGATTATTCCTTATTATTAGACACATAAATACAGTATCTCAGTTACCAAGATCAGCTCCTCACCTAGCTGTACTTGATACCTTGATCGTGTGAACGATGATGTCACATTGACCGAAGTTTTGAATGAGTCTTGTCGCATTTCGTTATTGCCATGTTATTCAATGTAAAACTTTTGATTTTAATACTTCTATTTCATTAAATCTTTAATGAATAGCGGTAATAGGTACACGTTATAAATTTATAAGGTTTTTGGCTACCCAAGAAAGCGTTAAATTGTTAAAAAAAAGAGGTTGAGGATTGAGGTTGTGTATTTATTTCCCAATATACTTAACATAATTGTTGTACGCGGCGGTGGACGCTCGATGCCCCGCTTCTCCGCTAACGCAATATACCTAGCATCAGTGTCAAAAAAGGAACGCCAAACATTTGTTTACATTGTTTACTAACGCGAACATCGCACGAATATAAATAAATTAAATGTGTTATAGGTAGGTACCCACATATATCAGGAAGTATTAGTTGGTACCTACTTAACTATCATGAATTATACTTTTTCGGGTTCCGTACCCCAACGGTAACCAACGGAACCCTATAACTAAGCCTCCGCTATTCGTCCGTTCGTCGGTCTGTCTGTTAGCGGGCTGTATCTCATGAACCGTAATAGATAGACAACTGAAATTTTTACAGAGTGTATTGTAACAACAAATAATAAAAATGAAATGAAATTAAAAAAAAAATGTTTATGGTACGGAACCCTTTGTGTGAGAGTACGACTCGCACTTGGCCGGATTTTTTTTTAATTTTCACAAAGTAACTCAAAAGGATTTGTAATATCCCAAACTTTTGGTAAACGAAATTGCAAAGGCCACAAAATATCGACAGTAATCTATTTCATCGTAATAATTAATTTTACTTCAATATTTTCAAACTTCATGTTTCGCGCCACGCTAATCACTCCTCAAGTCACGGTCTATCTGCACTCACGATATAGCATCTCAGCAAACCGCGCTCGTGGGTCGAGTTTCGTTTATTAATCAGTCCATCACTCAGTTGATGTCGTACGCCTAATCCACAACTTGAGAACATAAAGAATCACGTTTATTAATCCGATCAGCATCTCAACATTCAAATCAAGTGCGGTCTCACGGGCTGAGTAACGTTTATTAATCCGTATTAATAAACGGAATTATACAGGCTCGTGCCTGAGAGGGTTATATTGGTAGTAAAAATGGGTATAATTCTTTAGATAAATATGCGTTACGGCCGCGAATCGTATTTTGTTCAACATACACCTTCACACTGACCGGCAAATTGCAAAAAAAACATAAAAATATTTGAATTTCGCGGGCTACCCTGGCGCTTCCACCTTAAAATAGAACTCGAAACTCAAATTCGGATTAGACAGTACGTAAACTTTCTTACAATAGCCAGAACTACTTAATAAAGAAGCGCCTTTTACATATTTAAGCTATTTACTTAATATCATCTATCTTCTTCTCTCCCTCTTCTGAAATCAGCTGTTTATGGTGATCTGTGAGTTTGTCGTTCTTAATTGTTGATGATTTTTCTAATGCTTGGTGCATTTGGTCCTCTCTGTAAGCAAAAAAGAAATGCATCAAATCACAAAGGGTTAGAGGGGATGTAGTTTTCTAACTTTACAATAGGTACCTAACTGTTTTTCAGAAAACAACCAAATATTCAGTTGCAACTAAATACATTTCATGCTATCGCTGTCAGTTTAGCTAAAGAAAGAGTTTCGCGTCCTTTTGAACGCCAGTGTCGCATAGGTGGTAAGGTTCCTTTAATACAGGGTAAACTTAACCTGTACGTACGTGTAATAAATGTGACCTAAAAGCAAGGTGATTTTTTAGTATAACTGGGTATGCTAATGAAATGAAATTGATATTTATTTTTGTCAGGTTAAATGTAACACTATACGCATTTGTGTATAGTGTGAACTGAGTGGAGACAACGTGGATACGCGCAGACGCGCGTCAACGGGGCGAAATATTTCGCGTCGCGACGCTTCGACTCTGCGCCAGTATGAGTCAGTCAATTGAGCCTTACATGTCAATCTTTTTGGGGCATTTTAAATTAGATAGGTAAGGCCGGTGTTTGCTAGCTGATTAACCTGAGAAGAAACACCGAAACAAACTCAAAAGTCATAGTCTCTTTTAAAGTCCATACAATCGTACTGGTCAAATCATATGAGAACCATGTAGGTTAATGTCTAAAGTGGTCTTTTGAGGCAAGTAGAACATTGATTTCAGTGGACCTCAGTGCAAGCATTTGTGAGTTATTATGTAGTTCAAACTTAGAACTTTAAGGAGCTCCACGATCTGACGAACAATACCAAAGTAAGGACATTTGGGTAGTCCGCATAAAGAACTCAAACTGCAAGACTACATAACATGCATTGTGTATTATATGCTCCGTAAAGATGAAAGAATCACCTAAAAGGTAAATAGCTGCTGGCACAAATATTCAAAAAATAATTTAAAGTCCAGTTAAACAACATACCTATCTTCTTTGAGTTTATATAAAGCTCTCCTAATGTCTTGCATATTGACTCCAGTTATTTTCAATATTCCTAAAATTATGAGGCCAGCAGCAGTACTTAACACCGTTCCTGCAAAAATAGAACATGGCATTGTAATCACCTTTCTTTATAAAAAAAAAACGTTGGCCCATTGTGCGATCACAAACATATAAACACATACAAAAACAGCCCAAGCCAGAAAATCTATCAGTAGGTATGACACGCGGCGTAGCCAATCGCTTAACCATCGCGCCTACTGTGTTCTCATTAATTCACGAACTTAAGACTTTCTAGTCTAGCTTTTCTTACTCATGTTCAGCAGGAAGGTTAAGAGCCCCGCGTACGAAGCTCGCAACTGTGAGTTGAGGCGAGTACAAAACTCGTTCGCGGAATATTGCCGTCTCAGTTTGACAAAAGATAAGCGGGTACGGCCGCACAGCCTTGTGTGTGTGCGTGGATAGATAGCTATTGCTGTATTCGTGTTTTCAGTATATAGTAATGTACTCTGTGATTCGTGTCATTCATTCAACACGACTCGAGTCGAGGGCATTTAATTTTATTAGTAAAATAAGGTACCTACCTATGTTCATTATTTTCTTTATTTTTGTCGGATACCTACTTTGGGAATCGTTAGTGAATGTACAGATTAGTAATGCGTTTTTTGGAAGTTTCCTCACAGTGCCAATATCTCAACATATTCGATATTATAATTATTTTCTCGAGATCTTGGCCTTGTAGAGGAAACCTAGCAGACACTTCATACAGTGTTCATACAATGTTAGCAGGTCTTGGGAGCAAATCGGCACGGCCGCGGCCGACCTTTTTTTTTTGTATTCAAAACGGGGAAACTCTTGGCCCAAATCTCACCTGATGGAAAGTGATGATTAGGCCGAAGATGGAAGCGAGTTTCACCCGGAATCCTCTAACATAGAGGAACTGGCTATCATACCTCTAATTGCCGGAACACAACAATGCTGTTAACATTATTGTTATGGCGACAGACTTAGACATGATGGTGGTAGCTTGCCAGGCGGACTTAGAAGTCCTACCACCAACCAAACCAAGCAAAAAATTTTCCCCCGCTGGGAATCGAACCCGGGACCTCTGGGTCTGAATCGGGTGGTATAACCACTAGACCACAGAGGCGGTTAGTGTCACCTGTTTAGCACCACCCGGGGACCACGTGTAGGGATTCGCTGAAGGGTATTCTCCTACGGACGCGGGTGACTCGGCCCCAGAACCTGAACTAAGAATAATAAAAATAAGGTTTTGAACAAACATTTATGTTCTTACTTCATTGATTTTGATAAATCTATTCATCCTCAAAAGATATATGAAGAGCAACGTGATAATCGTGTAAGGTGATGTATCCGTCAAGATGGCGGGTGTATAACTTCCAAATAGATCAATAATAAACTAAATAAATATACATTTTTACTAAAATAAGTTTTAGGGTGAGCCACCATCCTGTCGTCAGGATGGCGGGTAAATTTTAATTCAATTAACAATATTATTAGAAAATAGGTGGTTCGTTTCGAAAACAATGTATACATTTTTATAATAAACTTCCTAGCCACATTCAACAACTTAGCATTAATAAATCAAAATAATTTATAAAACGTAAGCTATGCCAGAAAGCTTTTTACTCAGTTAAATACTATCTAATATATAGTTATAATTGGTATTGTTCGTCGAGTCGTTGAGCTCTTTATTTGTTTGAAGTTGAACTAATCGACTAGGTACTGACCAAGGCTTGCATTGACTGGACATGACCACTCAAATCTGTGTGGTTCTTTCCTCAAAAGACCATTTCGGACACTGATCTGCATGGTCTTCATATAACGTATTGTGAATATGAGAACCATGTAGAGATTGCTATGTTAGCGTTTCATTTCATTTAATGTTAGTCTGGCGGTTTGAGTTCTTTATGCGGCCTACACAAAAGTCCTTACCTTGGTATTGTTCATCAGGTCGTTGAGCTCCTTAAAGTTCTAAGTTTGAGCTACATGAGAACTAGCAAATGCTTGCACTGTCTGGAAAGGTCCACTCAAATCTGTGTGGTACTTTCCTCAAAATACCACTTCAGTAATTAACCTACATGGTTCTCATATGAATTGACCAGTACGATTGTATGGACTTTAAAAGAAACTTTGAGCTCTTGAGTTTGTTTCGGTATTTCTTCTCAGAGCAGTCAGCTAGGATTGCTAGGAAACACCGGCCTCATCTAGTTAAATGAACAAAAAAGATTGACGTGTAAAAGTGTTATTTACATCTAATACAAGCTCTGATGTTATAAAACGAGACTAATACGATATCTAGTTTCAAAAATATAAGGAAAAATACATATAATGTGAAAACTAATTGTCAAATCGGAATTTTGTACAATTGTTGGTTTATGTTTTTACTAGCTGACCCGCGCAACGTCGTCTGCGTAATATTTTTCATTACTGCTCCGCTCCTATTGGTCTTAGCGTGATGATATATACCCTATAGCCTTCCTCGATAAATGGGCTATCTAACACTGAAAGAATTTTTCAAATCCGACCAATAGTTCCTGAGATTAGCGCGTTCAACCAAACAAACAAACATACAAACAAACAAACTCTTCTGCTTTATAATAAGTATAGATTATTTAGAGTTATGGATTGTATCATTGTTTTATATTGTAAAATTATGGTCTTGGAAATCTAAATATGTATAAATTGTAAGGATTTTTGAAAACATAAACAAGCCAAAAGTATAAAAACGTACATTTACGTACTTTTATACCTATAGTTTAATTTTGATTTATTTACTAGCTAAATATAGCATAGCTTTTAAGGTTTTTAAGGATGTTTAGGCTTTAGCTAGTTTTTAAATAGCTTTCCATTTTATTCCTAAAGTTAAATTTGATAAATGTTAATTGAATTAAAATTCACCGTCCAACCTGACGATGACTGATGGCGGCTCACTTTAAAACGATGTTTGCTACGCATACAGCAACGTATATTTAAGTAAAAAAACGTACATTTTTCGTCTATTTATTTGGTTGATTTTTTATCTATTTGGAAGTTATACACATACACCCGCCATCCTGACGGATACAGAATTGTATGACTATAGTACACCAGAATTTGCCATCGCTCATACTATAAGAATACTGTATTTGCAGTTTGTTATTTTTAACTGTCCTTGTATTTGATAAAAAATAGTTATTTTTAATTTAATTTATTTTATATTTACCCACCCTATGGTAGATTTAGTGCAAAAAAATATTTTTTTTTTGGTCAATTGCTTCAGTCGTTGTAAAGTTTGCTGCGCTCGCAGCACAATGCTGCGTCGCGTGTCGTGGGTTCGATTCCCGCACGGAACAATATTTGAATGGCCTACAGATAGTTGTTCCGGGTCTGGCTGTTTGTGTATGTGACTTTGTATGTTTGTAAACGCACCCACGATACAGGAGAAATTTCTAGTGTGGGGCAACGTTTTTTTTTTTTTAAAAAAAAGGCTATGTTTATGATAGCGTTAGCAAACCATCTAGGCTTGATCCGAGAAATGGACGTTTTTCATCAATAAACAAACCAGATGGTTTAATATGAAGCCCTAAAGGTTTCTCAGCATCTCTTAGTACTATGGGTTCATTTTCATTTCCATATTTTGTAGCAATGGCTCGGTAAGGAAACCAAAACTTACTAAAAACCCAAAAATGTACGTAACTCGATATCAAATCAAAAGGCAAATATCTAAATCCAAGTTCATAGTATAGGTCATGAGTCAGAAATATTAAAATACAAGTTAGAAAACAATAATAATTACGCACGCACAGCACAGTAGGTAATGTAGGTAATCGTCTAACACTGGCAATGACAACAAAGACTCCACATCGTGCCCGCGTTCCCGCTTTGCGCTAGTGTGAGAGCCAGTCGGTGCAATACACACAACAGCTACCGGACCGCAGGCGAATGTGAGCAATGCGATCACGCACACATTCACATTTTGCTAGCCGCGATAGCACTACTAACTATTCGAAATTTATGATAAATTTGGATGTGTTCCGTAATACCAAAATTAATTAATGAAAACTTAATGTTTTTAATTTTTTTTATCCATAATTAGTAACTTGATAATATAAGCTATGTTTCTACAGAAACAAAATTGGAAATATTGATGTTTAAAATACAGAAAAAACAAAATTAAAACATGCCATTTACGCTGTAAAAATGTGCGAAATTCAATTCGCTTAAACTTCATTTTACGGAAGTGTTTTTTTTAAAAAAAGACGTAGAAACCTAGATAAACACTGTCTTAATCCGAATATCAGCATTAAATGGTGAAAATATGTTCAAACTGCAAATGGTTTTGGTATTACGTTTGTATGGACGATTCATAGGTAGTCGTCCCCTTAAGTGTAAGAAAAAGTATATGACGGTCTCAGACATTTATTTTTTTAAGGATGGGAAATAGGGGAATTCATCAAATGACTAAAACCCATCTGTGTTTCTCCTAATGCCTTTTGCGATCC
Organism: Ceramica pisi; assembly: GCA_963859965.1. NCBI lineage: Eukaryota > Metazoa > Arthropoda > Insecta > Lepidoptera > Noctuidae > Ceramica > Ceramica pisi. The sequence goes on along the minus strand of OY982534.1, from coordinate 10,030,064 downwards.
AGAACCGCGCAGACGCTTTCGAACAAATTCCACTCACAAAGGAAAAGTTCTGGTCCATTTCTGAAGAAATTTGCTAAGGTTGACCTTTTTATTGCAACCAAGAGCTTTTAATAAAATTCTTAACTATAGTAATATACTATTCTAAACTAGATATTTCATACCTAATCCAGCTCCAACTAATATAGCAGCTAGTCCCTGATCAAGCTTGTATAAGGCGCCAGTGAGGGCTCCGGCCGATACATATTCTATTAATGATGTGTCTCCTCTGTACACAGACACCACTGTTGAAGTTAAACTGAAAAAAAAAAGTGACAAGTGTTTACTGTAGTTGTTATAATAATTGTTTGCCTACTAGATATAATGGCGGTTCACAACTTGGACCTCCTAAATCAAAATGATGAATGAGGTATAATCCAGCCGATGAACTGGCCAGGAGGGGATCTGGTGCTGTGGCTGTTGGACCCGAACCCATAGTACCGCTCCCCTTCGTCCAACTGCACACATGGCTGCGCGAACACAGCCACAAACAAGCGGAACGCTGGTGGGCCTTGGCACCAGGCTGCAGGCAGTCCAAGGAAGCCATGCCAAATCTGGACCAAAAACTAACCAGGCGCCTTCTGCCACTGGATAGGCACAGCCTGCGAATGGTGATGGGGACCATCACCGGTCACTTTTTACTAAATAAAAGGGATTACAGATAGCCCTCTATGCAGAATTGCAGAGCATGCATGGAGGGGGAGGAAACGGTACCGCACACACTCCTTCAGTGCGAGGGCGTCGCCGAAAACGGAAGCAAACTATAGGGTCACCAAACTTGCTCACAGATATCCTGAACACGCCGAGAAAACTGATCTGTTTCTGGAGGGAGGTTGGGTGGTTGGAGTGACGACCGCCATGGCTCACGTACAATGGTCCAACTTCAGGACTAAGTGCGGAAACCAAAACCCCCTAATAGAATAGAGGTATAATCCAGGAAATTGTATTAGTTTTTTTTAGTTTCTATTGTCTATCTCACATAGGTCTTTTTGCTTCATTATTATAAAATTGGCCAAGTGCGAGTCCGACTTGCATGCAAACGAATTGCCAATTAAATTTTTTATAACATGTTATTTTAAGAGCTATTATCTGCATTTTTTTCATAATTTTAGGCTTTGTTGTTTTGAAGATAAGGGGGGGGATGATCATTTATTAACGTACTGCATCCGTGTTTGGGTCACAGAAGTCCATAAATGTGTATCAAATTTCAACAGAATCGGTCCAGTATATCCAGAGAAAACTGGCTGTGACAGATAGGCAGACAGACACCCAAGTGATCCTATAATATACCAAGGGACTCTAAAAAGATGTTAGTCTAAAATATTTGTTAGCTTTTTGTGGTTAAAGGTTAATAATAAGAAACCCAGGAATATTCTTTTTCAAACCCAATTATTTTTACACTACCAAAGAAATTCATGATTTACCTGCAAGGTTAAATGTAGTTTGTTATTATCAGTCTGAAAAAATGTACAGGGAAGTCACAAAATTGCATTCTTATTTTTTTTAAAGTTATCTTTACTTCCTTACCTAAATATTCCTGTGAAGAAACATAACCTCCAGCCCCACTTGTAAGCTCCCTTTGCAAAGGCCACTGTCACATAATCTTGTAATCTTTTCTGGAATCAAAGGTATCTATTTCAGAAGCTATTTATAAACAGCCAAAACTACTGGTTGTAGGCTGAAATTTGGCATGTAGTTTCTTTGGGAAGTGTAAGGGAGCATTATGAGAGGTTTTCCCGAAATCTCACAGGAATGGGAAAAAACGGGATATGCAGGTACAAAGTCACGGGCAAAAGCTAGTTAAATTAAAAAAACGGAGTCATCAGGCAACTTTCCGAGTTTTGAGTCTCAATATGGCGAAAACCTATTTTTTATGACACATGACAGGGTTTTAGACTAATATGGACTACAACAATAAGACCCAAATTCAAATGTTTAATTCAGAAATCAGGAATCAAGCATAAGTTTTTAAATTTCATTAGATCCATGAAATAAGTGTCACAATCTTGTACATATTCATCATAATGAGATGTACAATTAGCGCTTTGTAGGGACTTGTCAGCATTGAAATTTTCTTAAGGATTCCTAATTTTTTCTAGTAATATTTAATGTAGCCTATGTTACTCAGGGATATAATACTCATTCTAATGATAAAAGGGTTTTTAAAATCTGCGGTATTATTATAAACATATAGAGATTATTATTATATAGAGCAAATTATATAGCGAAGAAGATTCAGTATTAATTAGTATTATAGTATAATTCAAAGACACAGTACCTTAGCCTCAGCAGTAGATTTAAATATAGTTGCTTGATTATTTTCTATGAAATTCATGTAAGCAACTCTGGAGCTAACAAATCCTCCCATACAAGCACCAATGAAGGCTCCACATAATGATGACTGCAGTACCGTGTTCAATTCCGTGGATATTTCTTCATCTTCACTGAAATTGATTAGTGTTCATGACTTTTTTTAAAGGTTAGGAACTTTTGTCATGTTAACCAGGGTCTCTTATATATTATCGAACTATCTGGGAATAGATATTTTAAGTTAACTTTTACTTGATTTGTGGAAATATCCTTCAGGAAAACGCTACAATCAAGGAGTGTAAACTTAGGGATTTCTAGAGTTTGCTGACTTACTTTCCAGTAAACATTAGTTTCACTCGATCCCAGCCAGTTTGAGGAGCTGTAATGGTTGGTCTATTGAGTAAATCATGATCGAATTGACCGCTAGCTTTGTTAAATATACCAAACGAGAGAGTGGGAGATAGTCTCAGTACTGTCCGAAACATTGTGAAGGCCCAATTTTATTTACAAGACCACTGACATTACAAGTTTTCTTGTTTGAATAATTCTAATAGCAAATAGTTTACTATTATGATAAAATCTTAGAATAGGATAAAATATTTCCATAAAATGAATTCTTCCATCAATTCAGAAAGGTGAAGATTCCGGCGTTGACATTCTCTATTTTACCGGTAATGACATTGATTGATAGTTTTGACATTGTCATGTTGAAGTAGAAGTCATCGTTTAGAAATTAAATCTTTTACTGACAAAGTCATCTCCTAGGTACTTGGTCATTAAAATAATTACATCTCACAACAATCTGTAATTCAATTTTCATCTTTATCGCTTTAGTTTTATTTATTTACTAGCTGACCCGCGCAGCTTCGTCTGCATCACATTATCCATTACTGCTCCGCTCCTATTTGTCTTAGCGTGATGATATATAGCCTATAACATATGTCTGTGCCTATAACCCATGAAGGTATAGCTATACCTTCATGCTATAACCTTCCTCGATAAATGGGCAGTGGGCTATCTAACCCTGAAATATTTTTTTAAATCGGACCAGTTGTTCCTGAGATTAGAGCGCTCAACCAAACAAACAAACAAACTTCTGCTTTATAATATTATAAGTATAGATAGTATAGATTGGCATAGATGAAAAATAGATAAATCAACTTGACTCAAATGCAGACATGGGCGAAGGTCATTCTTTCAAGGAACATCTTAGGCGCGTCCCCGAGCAAAACGCAGCGCTAGCCGTTTTTTGTGCAGTTTTTGGAGCTATCTACTCTTTATCCAAAAGAAATATCAACTAATAAAAAATACATTAAATTTCTACATAATCTTGGCTTCAAAATGGTAGATTTTATTTTTTATTACTAAGTATAATGTGTAAGTAATCTCCTCACAACGAAACCACAGCTAAATGAGAAAAAAATACTGAAAACATGCATCTTCTCGAAAAGTAACGATTTTGATTTTGTACTTACACTAATGGATAGGCAATTTAATTATGAACATTTTGGTAGAAGTATTTTTTCAAACGACCAAAATTAGATTTTATAACGATTTTATTCAACATTCTGAGCGTATTCGCTATTGTATCTCTTGCGCTGTTATTGAGGGAAAAAATGCTCAAGGTTATTTGCTCAGGGTACGGCCTTAACACCGCGATTCAGAAAATTGACGTCACACGCCAACACCATCTATCGAATACTGCACGCAGTTGATCTCTTGGTATAATCCAGTCTAAGTTTGATATATTTCAATATTTTACTTCGGAAAGACTATAATAATTATAATTTTATTAAATTCACATTTTTTATTATAAGGTGTGAACTGATTACGATGAAACAAAAAACTTAATATTACTACAATTTACGCACAGTTTATTGTTATGTATAAAATTTACGTGAAGTAATAATGAGACTAAGTGCACATAACCCTAATTTTACTTCTGGAAAACTTTAAATTCAAATATCTTTTGATAGACTGAACCGATTGCAATGAAACAAAAACTAAATGTTACTCCAAGTTACGCTCAATCCTTGTGTGTAAAAGTTATCTACATTGCTTTCACAGATTTTACGTGATGCCCGAACAAATAAACAGACAAACAGACACAAATTCTAAAAATGATGGAAATGGGTTCTATTGGTTGTTCTTTAAACACCCTAGCTATTTTTTTTGAATTTTTTTTTCATGTACAAAAACCACTTTTCTACAGTTTTATTATATGTAGAATAGATATAGATTTTTCGTTTATCTATTTTTTATACTTAGGTATATATTATAGTAGTCCGCCGGTGTCGGGAGCAGGGTCCAAGCTACCGGTGGTTAGGGCTCCAGAGAAAGGAACCTCCTCACAATACGAGCCGTATCGAGGAGTACTGCCTTCAGTCTGTATCAGAGGGCCTAGCACGAATATTTTGACGTATAGTAACGTTAACGTAAGTGAATTTTGAATGTGAAAAACTTAAATCCTACAGTATTTTGGTTTAATTTAATGGGACATACGTAATTTATATCATTTAAAAATATGAATATGGTATCTAATTCAAATAAATATTATGTGCGAAACGAGTATTGTAGCTATGGTAAAATTTTACGTAACGTTACTACACGTCAAAAATATTCGTGCTAGGCCCTCAGGCCCTATATCCAACTACGTAACGCCAGCTTCGATAAGTGGTCGTCGAAGCTTTTGGCCATCAGGCCGTAATGACAATCGGCACAATGACAGCCGAGTCCACATTCCACATGTCGACATCCTCGTGTGCTAAGTCGAGATATTTAATTTGTTTCTCTTTCTCAGCTTTCACGAGATTCTCGTCACATGGGATGGTAACATCGATAATCATTGTACGGCGCGCTAATCGATCTATCACCACTATGTCACGCTTATTGACTACAATAGTCCTGTCAGTGATGATAGACCGATCCCAGTACAACGAGGCATGTTCATTTTCGAGAACTGGGTCGGGCACATACTTGTAATACGGTACCTCAGAATCTACAAGTTTGTGTTTCAAGGCAAGTTGCTGATGGATGATTCTGGCCACTTGGTTATGCCTGTGCAAGTACTCGCCGTTAGCCAGACGAGAAAAACCAGAGATAATATGTCTGATGGACTCACCCGGACGGTGGCATGCCCGACACACGTCAACCGGCAGTTGTTCGTCAAAATAATTTCAACCATAATTGCACAGACAAAACCTTCAGTTTCCCCGAAGAGATCTCCGAAACGCAGCCAGGCCACGGACGCAGAGAAATCAACATCGGACCCATGAAGAGCCCGATAGAAGCGCCCGTGAAGCTCCTTGCTTTTCCATACCTCCTTGCGGTCATCTGTGGTATCACAGGTTTGCACCAGTTCTCTTTAGCCATGGACAACGGGGTGAGTCCCTTGTCCACTGCGACCACATCTCGGTGCATACCCATATCAGCTTTGAGAAAATATTCTCTGAGACTGTGCATCTCTATTTGCGCTCAATGCAAACAGACGTGCTCATCAATGTACAATAAATATAATAAATTAACATTTGCATAATTAGTGACCTAAATTTAAGTGTTCTTACAAGCGTGTTTTTGCGTATTACAATTTGTAAGTGTTGTTTAAGTCAAATAAACAAAATGGACTGAGTCGATCATATTCGTTATATGAAATATGGAAGGCAGCCCCTTTAACCGGAGCGGGTTGACGCGTCGCAGCCCTCCCCCAACACCCACATCGACACAGCCCCAAAAATCAAGACGTGACCAAGCTGTAGGAAACGAGGAAATGGAGACAGTTTCGACTCCTGAGATTCAGAACTGGATGACCTCTATTGAACAGTGCTTGAATGAGGTATGTGCAATTGCTTCTGATGGGAAGTTGAATTCTGAGCAGAAGCTAAAAATAAGCACTCTATGCCGTAAAGTGGGACATGGAGTTTCGCAATTGGCCGTTCAATACCAGTCCCTTAAGCAATATGCTTATAAGACCCACAACTCCCTGAACCAATTTCATGAAGACCGCAACCTTAAGGACTACGTAATGGAGATGAACCGGACCATTAAGGAGTCTTGTGCAAGGCCAGAAACAGGAACAACATCATTTGCCGAGATGGTGAAGAAGGGGTCCAACAACTTTGTTCGTCCAAATACTTTCAGTTCCGTAGCGATTTTTCCTAGCGACAATTCAAAGACCAGTGACGAAACCAAGAACTTAGTCCAAAAAATCATATGCCCTGGTGAAATGAAACTGAAAGTCAGAGGCGTACGCAAAATAGGAAAAGGAGGACTCATAATCAGCACGGAGACTAAGGAAGACCTGGAAAAGCTGAAACAAACAGTCCAATCGGCTTCGTCAGCTCTCACCATCGATGAGCCTAGAAAGCGCAAACCTCGTGTAATAGTTATAGGAGTCCCTGCATCTATGGCTGAAAACGAGGTTTACAAATGAATTTATGACCAAAACTTGGCCGACAAACAGCCGTCTATCTCCAGTGAAACTTTTTTGTCCTCAATAAAACTAAGCCACAAATCGGGCAGAAAGGATGCAGAGCACTGTAACTATATAGTTGAAGTTCCAGCTAACATCCGTAAGGCACTCATCACACAGGACCGTTTATTTATAAATTGGACATCCTGTCCGGTTCGAGACTTCACCCTGGTAACGAGATGTTACAAGTGCCAGCAGTACGGTCATGCAGCTAAGACGTGCAAAGTTGCTGCCTCTACATGTGGACACTGCGGTGAAGAAGGACATGCTATTCAAGACTGTACAAAAAAAGCCGTTGCGCCAAAATGTGCAACATGTTCGCGCTTCAAAAAACCAGCCAACCATAAGACGGGAGATTCAGAGTGTCCTGCTAAAAAAGCTGCCGAAAACAGGTATCTAAACTCGATCGACTATGAAGGCGCCTAAGAGCGCCAATAATTTATTCATATTTTAGACTTATTTACTGTTTATATTCTTCTTATACTAGTTATGGATAATCATTTAATTACCGATATAGATAACACATTTGTACCCGATTCAAAGTCATGCCAGGTTGAGGATTGCATACAATATCTTTCAGTTTACCAAAAGTCACTAACCGTACTAACCCAAAACATTCGCAGTATTTATAAGAATATAGATAGCTTCAACATTTTTCTTCATAGACTCAATTTTGATTGTGATATAATAGTTCTAACCGAGTGCTGGCTGTCTAATCGCCAAGATAACCTCCCAGTAATTCCAGGGTACAACTTATTGTATACCAAACAAAATAACAACCAAAATGATGGTGTCGTGGTCTATTATAAGGAAACATTAATGGTCACTTTGGAAGAACCTAGTTTACAAGACTGTATGACTAATTGTTTGATCATCTAAATTGGTACAACTACAGCATTAATCGCTATGTACAGATCTCCTTCCGCTAGAAACTTAGATTCTTTTAACGCTTCCCTAAATCAAATTTTTCAAGACCTCAGCTCATTCAAGAATGTTATACTAACAGGTGACATAAATATAAACATAAACTCTGAAAACCTCGATGCAGGGACCCAAGAGTATCTTAATATCTGTTCGTTCCATGGTTTTCTACCGGCACACACCTTACCTACACATGATAGCGGTTCCTGCCTCGATCATATGATCATCAAATCAAGTCTATCGTATGTTACGCTTGTTACTAACTCAACTATTACTGACCATCACGCTGTCCTACTAACCCTAAACTTAATGCTGCCTAAGCTAAATCGTTCCCAGACCAAAACGCAATTAAACATAAACAAACTCGAATATGATTTATGCAAACTTGACTTTAGCCCAGTTTACAATACTGCTGACGCAAATTTTGCTTTATCGTACTTAATAAAACATGTTCAATTAGCAATATTACGTAATACTACTGTAATTACGACCAACAAGAAACTTCATAATATCAAACCTTGGATTACTCCTGGCCTTATCCGATGTATAAGACACAGAGACAAACTTCATCAGGCCTCAAGAAAAAACCCAGGGGATGATAACCTTAAAACCATCTATAAAAGATACAGAAACTTTTGTAACAACCTCTTAAAGAGTTTAAAAAATAACTACGATAAAAATATATTAAATCAAGCAGGAAAAAATAGCAAGCTACTTTGGAAACACATTAAAAACGCTACTTATAGGTCAAAACAGCGTGAGTCAAATTCGAGTTTATTGCTAACTAATAGTTCACCTCTTTTATCAGCCAACCGTGTCAATAATTTTTTTGTGAATGTCGGGAAAACTCTTGCCGATCAGATTCCTAAGAATAACTGTGTTCAACCTTCCCAAAAATTCAGTAATGGGCGCACGTTAAAATCTTTTGGCTTGCTAGGCACTGACGAGGAGGAAGTAACCAGAATTATTAGTGGTCTAAAAGATGACTGTGCAGTGGGATGGGATAATATTAGCAACAAAATCCTAAAACAATTCAAGCATATCCTGGTACCTCCATTAACACATATTTTTGGTATTTGTTTTTCCGAAGGAATTTTTCCTAGATGCCTAAAAAAAGCAGTTGTAATCCCTATCTTCAAATCCGGGAACAAAAACTTAGTTAATAATTTTAGGCCAATATCGATACTCTCATCAATATCTAAAGTGCTCGAAAAAATTGTCAACAGCAGGCTAGTTAACTATCTAGAAAAAAATAATTTAATATCATCTGCACAATTCGGATTTAGAGCCAAATTATCCACAGCCGACGCGGTGCACCATCTGACCGACTATGTCTCAGTGGAACTTGGCAAAGGAAATCAGACCCTGGGGGTCTTCCTCGATCTAGCAAAAGCCTTCGACACAGTTTCTGCTTCTAAGCTCCTTACCAAATTAGAGGCCATGGGAATTAGGGGTACGCCGCTTAAACTCTTTGCTGACTACTTAGACGACAGATATCAATGTGTTAAAATAGACAATATCACGAGCGATGAGCAAAAAAATACTGGTTTTGGTGTTCCTCAGGGCAGCATTCTGGCCCCAACCCTTTTTCTGGTTTATATTAATGATTTGTGCAATTTAAACATTAAACATGGCAAAATTATCTCATATGCTGACGACACGGCTTTAGTATTTACTGCTAAAACCAATAAAGAATTGTACGAACACGCTCAATTAGGTTTCAATACTGTGACTAATTGGCTTCAATGCAATTTACTAACATTAAATGCTGACAAGACAAAATATATTCACTTTTCCATGCGCAAGCCTCAATTTAACGGTACTAATCCTGAGCTGTTTGTTCATAAATGTGGATCCCACTCAATCAGTACATGCGATTGTCCATTTATCCTCCAAACATGCAACGTTAAATATCTCGGAGTTATAATAGACGAAACACTCTCTTTTAGACCACATATTGAAAGTCTGGTTAAAAGAGTGCGCAAATTAATCTATGTTTTTAAAACACTGCGGACGATTTAAAATTAATCACACAAGTTTATTTGGCCCTTGCTCAATCTGTAATCCAGTACTGTATCACCTCATGGGGTGGGGCACTCAAAACCCACTTACTCCCTCTCGAAAGAGCTCAGAGAGCTATTTTAAAAGTTGCCAATTTCCATCCCTTTCTCTATCCCACAGATCTCCTATACAAATCCTGCAACGTACTAACTGTTCGCCAGCTTTTCATTATGCACTTGGTATTAAAACAGCACACCTTGCTTTCATACAACGAAGAAAATACCAATAAGAGACGGAATGACATTGTATGCGACTCTAATGCGATTTCAAAATATGTGTTTGTAAAAAGATTTTTTTCATTTTTAGGTCCATTTCTGTACAATAGATTAAATAGAAAACTAAGTATTTATAAGTTAAATTATTATAGCTGTAAAAAAACAATTTTACAATATTTACAAAGCATTTCTTACGTAGAGACAGAAGATCTTCTTTCGGTCTGTAAGTAAAACTGGTTGTGTCCTTTTATTTTAATTTTTAATTGTAGTCATTTGATTTATTGTTAATTTATTATTTTAAGCTAATTAGGTTTAAATAAGCACTTTATAGCCTGAAGCACAGGTTTATCCTAGTTCAGGCAAATTAACTATTGTGTTCTTATAAATGTAAGTCATCTTTAATGTAATGTGCTGCTTGTATAAATAAACGATATATATATAACTTATATATATCTCGCAGTTGTGGAGAGTTTTGGCGTTTAAAAAACCTCGACCTCCACACTTCCGCGGGATGTACAGTCTCATCACCGACGGTCGTGGGTGATGCATCCGGTTTACGGTCAGCAGTGTACGGACCCCCTTATCCAGGGCCATCGAGTTCGGTTTGAGTTCATTTGAGTAGGTATGCCGAAAGAGTACCTAACCCAACCGTATTGAAGGCGCGCACCTTATTTCCGCCTGAAAAAAGGCTATTCAAAACCTTCTTCAGGCGGCCAAAGAAGCGCTCCTGCAACGATTGCTTCATGTTGGCAACATCAATGCCCAACGGTTCCGACATCCCAAATACTTGTAGGTTTCGTTTGAGCTGAGGGATCTAACCTGTATGGAATCCGAGAGTTGAATTCCCTCAGATTCCATAATCTTCCCTTTTTTTACATGCACATTTGTCCACACCAAATTCCATCCTGATGGTACTACTGAAGGTTTCAGTGACCTTCAGTAGCTCTAGCAGTCGCGAATTGTTGGGGGCAAAGAGTTTCAGATCATCTATGTAAAAAAGGGTTAAGTGAGATATGGCTTGACCACCTAGCTGATAGCGTAGACCTGAATCCTCCAGCAATGTGCTTAGAGGATTCAGAGCTAAGCAAAACTAAAGCAGAATCAGACTGTCGCACTGAAATATTCCCCGTTTTAATCCATACAGGCTCATCATTCCCCTGAATCGGTCGACATCCTGGATAGCAAAGGACTCTTTTCCATTGCCTCAACATACATGACTCAGAGTTGGATCTATTTTATACAACTCCAACACCTTCGTGAGCCATGGATGTGGCACAGAATCATGGGCCTTCTTGTAATCTATCCAAGATGTCGACAGATCCTTGAGGTATCGACGAACCTGTTGGCTTATGACCATGTCTATGTGGAGTAGCTCCTAAGTGCCGCGGGACCCCTTCCTACATCACTTCTGAGAGGCAGACATAATTGAGTTAATCTCAATGTGATAATTAATTTTCACACTCAGGATGGCTTAAGTTTATAGACCGTCGATAAACAAGTAATCGGTCTATAATTCTTGGGTTCCGCGGGTGTCTTATGGAGCAGGTGGGTAACGCCAGTTGTTAGAAACAGTGGTAGCGACTCAGACTCCTAAGCATGACTGGAATTGAGATGCCAGGAGCGCGTGCGAGCTGCCACTATTATACCACTTAAGCCAGAAGTTGTGTAGTCTGTCCGGTCCCGGAGATTTCCAATTCGGTAACGGACGAACTGCTTTGGATAATGTAGATAATTATGGTTTTTTTTTTTTCATTTGTGGTATAGCTTCACACTCTCGACATCGCGCATCCCCAGTCCCCCTCGGCGTGCAGACGGGCACCGACCAAATGCTGCGCCAGAAAGTACTCGCGGCGACATCATCCGGGCAGCACACGGCTGACACACTTTTTTCAGATCGCTCCCAAGCTCTGTATACCCACCTCTCATCGCTCTGGAACATGTGATTCTGCGAGTATCGATCAACCCGCCGCTTATTTCGCCGAATACGGTTTGCCCATGCACAAACTTTCTGCTTCAGTCAGGAAGTCGATGCGCTCTGTGACACGGGACGTGTAATCTCGAGGGCTGATATCAGTCCCCGAAAACGCCCGTCTCACAAAGCGCATCACGCGTGGTCGTGCGTTGCCCTCCCTGAAGCAGTATAGTTTGCCGATGAGTGCCCTTGCCTCATCGATACGCCGCTCGATCCTGCACTGCCAGGCTAGTGCAGCAGGCTTTTGTCGTATAGCTTCGTCACAAGTTGAGAACTTGACGTTGGCTATAGGTACGACATACTGCAACAGCCCCGCAAAACAGAATTGAGTGCGTATCAACGAGGCTCTCGCTGATGAAGATGTTCTGCAGCAGCGAGTCCAAGGCACACCGCGCCCTATTCTTTTTGAGCATGGGAAACCTTGGTAATCGGGGCCTAAGTTCGGTCGGAGTCGATCTATAGTCGCGAAGCGCATCCTCCAGTGCGCTCCTCAGTCTTTTCAATTTTTCGCGGTGTTTCTTACATCATCTCATAGTTATCGACTAGAGCAACAATTTCTTTCCTGAAAATATTTTCATCAAGGCTACCATTTTCGAAATATAGACCGTTTTATCTAAAATCTAAAATAAAGTTCTCTAACCTATATTCTTTTCAGTTACATAAGGTACCTACTACTCACACTTCTTATTCAGCTCTAGTCAGCGTATGCCCATAGAAAACAACGATTTTGTATGGAGACGCGTACCTACGCGTCCGTTCAGCTTTCTGCGTCTATTCAGCTTTCGCGGCAAACAAGTAAAAATGAGGACAAATGTGTTATTATCATAAGAGTGGCTAGGTATATAATAGAGGTCAGCGTTGTTCTGCCGCTGCCGCCTTCTCATTCTTACGACGCTGTACGCGGCTGATTGAAGCAGAACTGTATAAGTGTAACCAAAATCGTTCAGCGACACGCGAATGTAGCTGAATAAGTGTGAGTAGTCCCTAACCCTGTAGTAGGTAGGTGCTTAGTCTAGACCAACTTCAGTAGGTAAGTAGGTATAGTAAGTACCTACACTCGGCCCTTGTCATTTCAATTGCGTTTTGGTTAGGTAAATCTAAAGAATGTTTTGTAGGCTCGAATTCCTGACTCCTTGTAATTTTAGTGAACATGCGGCAATAACTTTGTCTTTGCAAGGACGTAGGTGTGCGCCGTTAATTAGTATTTTGGCATGAGTAAAGTAGGAGCATGGGCATTATAAATAAAATAAACACTCCATTTTCAACTATATTTTATTATAAAATCACAAAGAATAAATCTAGAATTCAATAGGGTAGTCACTTAGATATTAATATTGTTGTATATATTTATAATTCATATATAACTGTTTTACATAATGTAGTTTAGTGAGCGCCCGGCCACTCAGACGGACCGGACGCGTTTCATAAAATTAATTTTCACAAAACAATCATCAAAATATGTTTTATCTTGAAATATAGCTCGTTAAAGCTTGCCATTTTGATTTTAAACGTGTAGGTATTTAGTAGAGATAAAACGTTAGTTAAGTTGAAAGGAAAAATATTATTATATCCCTGTTATTTTTCCCAACGATTGGTCTTTGGCATATTGAATTAAGACTAATTAATATTGACATGTTCAAATTGTTTCAGCAAGTCTTACTACGATAGTGAACAAAACTAGATGTGCTTCCCAAGAAACTGATGAGATAACGTTACTCGAACGATTGTTTACATCTATTTAACTATTTTAACTTTACACACAACCCTTTAATTTGCACACCTTTATTTAATTCTTTTAATGAAACAACTAAAACAACATTATTAAATCAAGAGGAAACCAAGGGAGGTAGTAACAGTAATACTTTCTAAGAAGGGTTCTCGATAAGTTAGGTAGGTTATAATTAACTAGAGCGACTACTGAAATTAAGGTAGGATATTTAACTAGTAAATCTTAAAGTAATGATTATGTTAATCTTTACTATAGATCCTATTAATTTAATTTGTAATTATTAACATAGTCGTGTATAATATTTACATTCTCAGATTAATTTAACATGAGTGTAGCTGCCACTTTCCGCGCACTGCTCTCGAAACAATTTATTTAAATACATTCAATACAAGTCGCTGTTGGGTATCCTCTCCTGCTGTTGCCGTCTCGATACTAAGTGGCAGGCACACAATAATTTCGCTAATAACGTTTCATTACGGAATGGTTCAGTTCTTTCCACACAGTTAGGAATAAGGGACGTGGCACGGACACAAAATAACCGCCTCGGGCGATCAAATGCCACGGGCAGCGCTATAATTTTAATTCACATTATACCCTGTGCGAAATACAATATTCCACTTGATAATATTATATAAAACATAATTATCATTGGCAATATTTTAAGTCCCTTACTCCCTTTACAATTCAACTAAACAACGTGTTTTTATTTCGCCTAAATATTTCTTCTCAAGTCTGAAGACTCAGTGGAAAAAAGGTAGAATTTTTATTCACAAGTTATATAAATATATCGAAGCGTAATAGATATATTTTAAAATTTAGTCGAGTGTAGATTTCGCCAGGATAGTAATAATTAAGTTCTATAAGTACGAATATGTCTAGAATACCAATTGTGTACTAATGTACATCATTTCATTATATTGATCCCCTTTAACATTTTAAGTTTTATTTACAATTAGTTTCTTGAAACTTCTTCAGGTGGTCTGAAATAAAGGGATGAAATTATAACCACAGACATTCATGAAAACCGAACTGAATGAACACGTGAGTGAGTGAACTGAACGTTGCCTGCTCGTTACTCCGCACGCTGTCGTATCGTATCGTAGACAATTGGTATGGAAATTGAAATAAAAAAGGGATTTAGGGTAGAAAGGGAAAGGATTGAAAAATAAAGAACAAAAAGTATCAATGATAATAATAGTTTAATTATGAAATTAAAAATAAAGAGTGTAATTAACCACACAAAAGGCTTAAAATTAAAAATAAGAAGACGGCGACGACACGCGATCGTTACAGAAGCGTCGAGCGTGGCGTGACGTCACCAGGTGAAGGAAGTCAGACAACATCTAAGCAGAATATCGAGGAGCATGACAGGTATAATAATGCGCCTTAGCCAAAGTTCTATTTACTGATATGTTGGCCTTTATTCATATCATTATGAAATACTAAATACAGCTAATATATGTATGTAGTAGAGATAAATATTATAAAGCGCAATAAAATATAAGCATATTCAGTATGATATGCGGAGATATGTATGGAACGCAAGAGATACATACGAAGTACACGATAACGCAGAGTATAGCATGACGTGAAGACGCGCGCACTAACTAGTCTCGTCGCGCGGATGGATATCAATTAACACATTCGAAAACAACTTTCACATCATTTTTCAACGCATAACTTTAACTAACAAATTGAAACAATGTTCACTTACAATGAATAAAATTGCATATATTGCGCTTAATAAAACTCTCAAATATAATTTAACTGTAACATTTTCATCAACTTTTCAATAAATGTTAAGATTACTTCAATTACCTTTTACCTAAAATAATCTGTATTGACTTTAAATTTGGCATCTCATCCTAAACACTGATCTATTTATTTATTTTTTAATAATATTACCATTAA
The DNA here is from genome assembly GCA_963859965.1 of Ceramica pisi. Lineage (NCBI taxonomy): Eukaryota > Metazoa > Arthropoda > Insecta > Lepidoptera > Noctuidae > Ceramica > Ceramica pisi. The sequence goes on along the minus strand of OY982534.1, from coordinate 10,014,441 downwards.
AATCTAGATATTTAAAATACTTTTCTAAACACATAAATTCCTATAATTATCTATTAGTCAATACCAATGTTATTGAGAAAATTTTAGGCCTGAAAACGCTACACACAGTAAATAGTAATCGAGCATGTCTACGAATGTATTGAGCACAAGCGACTGAGACTGATCTACGAGCTAAGAGTACAGCCCGAGCTGCGCAGGCGCAGCCAGGCCGCCTCGTGTGTAGCGTTCTGCGCTGAGTACAGTGGATATGTAATCTCCTCTTGTGATTCTTGTTTAATTTAATACATAATAATAATACAATTATTTTTAAAATTACAAATGCGATTACCGCCGCTCGCACGTCATTCGACCACCACTCCCCATCTTTTCAAAACACATGCACAGAATCCTGCGCCGTATAGAAAAACATTTTCAAAAACGTGCAAAATATCACCACACCCTGGTCACCTAACATTATCTAAACCAAATAACTACTTTTACGTTCTTATTATAGGTAGGTACTGATTAATACAATTGTATGATTAAATTTTTCTATTAAACCTTACGTCGTAATGACAATCTAATATTTTTTCAGTTTACTCATCTTACTAAGCTCTATCTTTATTTCTTATGTATGTTACGTGATATATATTATACATTTCATAATAGTGTAAATATGTGATTTTATAATTTCACAAATGTTTTCTAAAATAAAAGTTATTTTTTTTACTTTTTTTTGTGACTATTTTTGACAATGGGATATGTTCAAAGTAATGGAATAGTAATTAAGACTGCCTGATGTGGTATAACGTACATACACTTCCCGGGCGGAGTGCCCGCGGTTCTCGCACCGTGACGCTTTATATCCTACAATATACATTCCTTTTTCTATCCTAATTGAATACCGACCGTGGCATCGTCGAGATATGTAATGCATTGATAGATAAGTGACTTACAATATTAATTAACATGCCAGCCGGCTCGCGGCGCTGCTCCCGCGATGGCGTCGGTACGACTCGTCATATTCAGGTATCTGTTTCACGCATGCTTTGCCTAATCACATAATCTGGACGTGTAACTGAACACTTAAACTGGTCCTAACTGTAGCGTGGCTCTCGGCATCCCTCTACCAACAAATTCGTTACCATATACAATCTTTTTACAAAAGCTTTCCTACCAGACTTTAAATATTTGAGACGAATTCATAAGATTTTGATAACGTAATCACTTAATTCACAAACTTAATCTCTTTTGCATTGGACTAGACATATTTTTTTAATTAATTTAAGAAGGCAAAGATGTGTGAAATCCAATCGAGAGCTTAGCGAAGTCCGAAGTGTGAGAAGCTTAGCACATCGAAGTGGGAGTGTGTCTATATACAAAACGAAGTTCATGAAGGACAGTTCATTAACTAAAATACTGTTTAATGAAGTTATTGTGACCTAGTGTAAATACTGTTGATTAAATATGTCGTAGAGCAAAATCAGATCTGGCTAATACTTGATAGACCGTCGCTGCAACTCCACTGCAGTGTGGCAATTCATAGCAATTGTGAAAATTATTCTAAAATATGATGTTCGCGGCAGTTGTCTCGCCGCTCACAAATAAATAATTATCTAAAATTAACCACTTAGTGAAACGTATGCTCGAGCATTTATATATGTTGTAGCTACCATTAATATAAATTAACATCAAAATAAATGCATCATGTCACTATTATGTCACTGAACATAACGTTTAAATAGTGATATACAACTAGATGCTTAGCAATAGGAGTTGTGATTACACTAGCTAATCGTCAATAACTACGATGAAGTAAAGAACAGACAATATATTCTCCTAACAATGAAACAAGACTGGAAGCAAGAACACCGGCCACCGGTGACAGGACACGGTTACATCTAAAATATATTATTAAAATTATCTCTATAACTAATATTGCACACACATACACATTTCTAAACATAACATTCCAGTAATCAAATAAGAAAAAAATGTGTATGCGTACAAAACTATATTTACTTACAAAGAAATGCAATAATAGTAAATTGTGCATATTAAAATAGATAATAAAATATATGTATAAAATACAATTTAATAGTAATAACTGCAAATTAATAATGTGACCAAGAGATATTTTAACAATGTGCTATTAATGTGATGAATATAAAATTGTAAGGTGGTACATAAACTGGCTGCCGTGGTGAGGCAACAAGCGACAATGTTTGACATTGCGACCCGCGGTACACTCGCCGCTGCCCCGTGCAAACGTAACTAGCGCAATCTAATTGCAAAACATACCATCCAGATAATTCATTAAAACGAAATCATATATTGTAATACCGGAAAACATTTCGATTTTATAAAAATAAAATAATTGATATACTTATTCAAAATATGGAATGAATATCACACAAAATATAATTCCTCTCTACGATAATACGTCCGTTTAGAATCGGATCGAAAATACAGTAGATATAAGCAGCGTTCGACTGTGATGATAGTATCTTAGATTAGATGTACAGTAACAGTAAACGTACGTATTTATTAAGAAAATAGAATAGCACTTAATATCTAGTGATCCGTGTAAGCGTAATACAGATATATTTTAATTTCAGTCGAGGGAAATTCTCGATTTGTGTGAGAGGTACGATGTTGGTCAGTCGCGTGGCTCGCGCCGTCGCATAGTGTGCGGGGGCCCTAGGGAGCGCCGGAGCGCCGGAGTGCCGGAGCGTCGGAGCGTCGGAGCGTCGGAGTCGTGGGCCGCGGGCAGACTGGGCGAGGAGCGCGACTGCCGCGCTTGTGTGATATTCGTGGAGCGCACTTAGATCGAAGACTTGGAGAACGACACTCGCAGGTGGTTGGACTCGGACAGCTGGTAGTTGTGCATCTTGATGAGCGCCGCCACCGCGTCGTCGATCGACGGCAGCTGCACCAACGCCATTTTGCGGTCCTTCCTGTTATCGGGAAATTACAATTGTATGTCAAAAGAAGAGTAGGCATGATAAAAAATATTCATGATCGCAAAATAAAAAAATTTTCGTATGAAAACTCAAATATAAAAGGAACTTACGGGAAGAATTTGAAAGCCTTAATCGTGAATCCTCGCTTGGTAAAGGCTTCCTTGATATCATCTTCAGACACCGTAGCTCTGTAAACATAACAATAAAATTAAATTCAAGCATCCTCTGAATTTTTTTGGAAAAAAAAATAACTCGACTAGCAAGAATTGCAAGAAAGTAACTTTAAAATAGTGGGAAACTTACGGAATGTTGGACAGATGAAGAGTCGCGCTTGGTGGGTAGATGTTCTGGTAGTTTTTGCTGCCAGGCTTCTTGAATCTATGCAGCGGGCTCTGGGAGTAATCCCTGAAAAATGCACGAATAAATCGTTGAGTGCAAGAAAACACAAGGAGAGATTTTCGTAGCGCAATCCGTGCTACGCCGCGTAGCAGTGCGCCTACGCACGTAGCTGGGAAAATGTAGCGCTACGAAATTTTGATGTAGCGTGGACGCATAATTTTTTTTTTTAATTTTTTTTTTTTACAAAACGGGGATACTCTTGGCCCAAATCTCATCTGATGGAAAGTGATGATTAGGCCGAAGATGGAAGCGAGTTTCACCCGGAATCCTCTTACACAGAGGAACTGGCTATCATACCTCTAACTGCCGGAACACAACAATGCTGTTAACATAGTTGTTATGGCGACAGACTTGGACATAATGGTGGTAGCTAGCCAGGCGGACTTAGAACAAGTCCTACCACCAACCAAACCGAGCAAAAAATTAGCCCCCGCTGGGAATCGAACCCGGGACCTCTGGGTCTGAATCAGGTGGCATAACCACTAGACCACGGAGGCGGTTAGTGTCACCTGTTTAGCACCACCCGGGGACCACGTGTAGGACCCTACACGTGGTCCCCGGGTAGGAGAATTCCTACGGACTCGACGTAACTCGGCCCCCAAAACCCCAATGACTTCGTCAAAACTAAATCGTTAGGTCTAAAGTCAAGTTTGTCGTTTCCTAAATGTGCCTTGTTTGGTATCCAAAGGATCTTTGTGCGAGAATACTACAATAACTAGTCCAATATTTGAGCCGAATTATAGTGATATATTTTTTCAGAGAAACCTTTTTTCGTGTTAGACAGTGAATTAGAGATAACAGTGTTGGAATACAATTTACTGTATTTACATCATAATATACAGCTGACTCCAGAAATATAATATCAGCTTAACAGAAATCATCATAATACAAATATCGGACACAAAATGGGATCACAGAGTCAAGCTGTGATTCAAACCGAGTGATGTAGGTTTAAAGGTCATGTCTATCACTTCTATAAGGCGCCTACTAAAAACTGACGTCGCAAATAGAAAATGTTTGTATTTTACACCTTAATTGGTCGACAAGACCCTTGAGGGTGAAGGCGTAATACTCATTCTATAACAGTTATATATATTTTTGCTAAAAAAATCTTAAAGTATTTTTCACTTTATCAAAATATTTGGGAGGAACCTATGACTGCAATGGCAGTGAAAGAAAACGACCTTTTAAGCTTCTTCTAACAGAGATGATAAATTTAAAGAATAGGCTTTTTCCGAACCGATCTTGGGCTGATAAGAAAGAACTTCAACGGCCGCAGGGACCAGCTTCTTTTTCTTTCAATATGAAAAGTCTTTTTTATAACAGTTCTCTTCATGCCAAGATATGGGGAACTGTCGCAGTATTTGGGTATTCATTGGCTGACACTACACATAAATTACTTTTTCGACACATTTGCTCATAAAATGCATTTACGAAGCCTGTATACATTGTTCGAAAGGTACTCTCACCTAAGTACCTACTTTACCGCACGCTCCGATGTATGGCGCCGTGCGTATTCTTTACGGTATTTTTTTAATGTCCATAAACAATATAATTATAAGAATTCAATCCGTCTGCATCCGTCAGCCAAAAATGCTTCCTTCTGCGTCCGTTCCGGAAGCGTTCCTTACGCGCTTTTTTTTTTGCGAAGAACTTTTTGCTCAGAAGGTTTGTCGCACTTTAATATTGAAGAAAAAATGAGACAATAGATGTAGTTTTAATTACCCGACTGTTACACTTATGTTTTTTTCGAGTGTATTTATGTATAATTATGATGTCATAATTTCTTTGGCACACTGTAGCCTAACCCTGTGGCTTCATAGATTTTAGCTTGAAAGGTGTCGTTAGATTCGTCTAAATAGTGAGAATGATACTGTTTAGGTATATAAAAATTAAAATATCTGAGCTTCGGTGCCATTGACTTCAGCTTTTTTAACCTATTGAGTGGGGTATCAATATAAAGGCTCGAGGAGACAATTTAAAAAATGTAACTTATTAAATAAATGATTTTGTCAAAAAAATCCGATTGGTACAATATTTAATACAATTTACAATATAATTCTACTAAAATGTTACACGCAGACGCAAACGGAAGCGCGTTCTTATTTTAAAAACACACTATTCCAAACACACACTCCTCATTTTCAAATTCGCACCATTTTCAATTAGAAACGTCAAAGATAGTTGCGACTTTTAATTATAATATTATTTAGAATATGTGTTCAAGCGAGGAATCAGATATAAATATGGAATCTACTCCACCTGACATCTTGAATGAGGCGCCAATTGCAGAAAATGGTCTCTTGCCGCCAAAATCGCGAGGACGCTATTTAATGATTAACAATAATGTTTAATAGATAATGAAAAAGTTTGTTTAATTATCTATTTATATAATATGTCGAAAAACGTTGTGTGACACACGAGCGGATACTGGTCATTACAAACTCGTGACTATGGTAAACCCTCGACTTCGTCTCGGGCTTACATTTGTCTACTCGTTTGTAAAGACCAACTTATCGCTCTTGTATCATAAATAACTATTGAATTTTTGAGTATAGAACTATATCATCATCATCGTATGTCATCGCAACCAGTTTTTAGGGTTCCGACCCTAGGGGTTACCATTTACCAACGGAAATTTATTAGGTACTATGCCCCCACTTTCCGTCCAAAAAAAAATTAAGGGGTCTCCCATTCAAGAAACGTGTTTTTTTCGATTTATGCTAGGGAACACTTTGTGTGAGAATCCGACTCGCACTTGGCCGGTTTTTTTCCTCCATTCTGTACTGACAGCCATTATGCTAACACAGAGCCCCTTTTCTTTCATTCAACCTACCTCCATTTACGTACATTCAGTAGAGATCTATAAATGGTTCTAGACATTTACCTGGTCAATCCAGCATCAGGCTGTCCCTCCTTGGGCAGCTGCACGGTCTGATGCTTGCTGAGCATGACGCGCATCGCCTTGCCGAACACGCGCAGCTTGTCCATGTGGGTCATGGCTGTTTGAAGATAACATGTTTTAAAGTTAAATTAAAATAGCTTATATCCTAGTGTTGGTAACATTGATATAAAAAAATATTATTTATTATTTATTATATACTTTATTGTACATCACCTTTGTTGTTGTTTATTGTACAGTATCATAATTATTATTAACCTCTTTACAAAATACCTAATATTTGGCTTATAGCTCTCCGCCACAGCTCTCAGGATATAGTTGCGACTACTACGCACTCTGCACAACAGTGAAGCAGTTTAAAAATAAATAAAATCATGGTAATTAATTAATGCTGGCACTTAATTTCTGGCGTATTTGTCTACCGTCGATTACGCAATACAAAAATATATCTAACAGATTTCCACAAGGTAAATTTTGTATTGCACAAGTTTCGCGAATATTTAATAAAATACGCCAAGTGAATAACCAGCGCTAGACAAAGTGCCTTTCTATAACGTATGCGAATGTCAATATGCCTAAACAGAAGAGATAGTATCACGTGACTTTTCGATATCGTTTGTCATTCCCATATTTTTGGCGTTTGACAATCGCCTTTGCCACGCTACCGGTGACGGAATGTCACTTGTCTAGAGCTACTT